>OW121716.1:2372500-4872500 GCA_933228805.2 Hipparchia semele | reverse complement strand
TTTATGAACAATGTACCTACCTTGACAAGATAGACATTGAGATTTCACCTGATAGTAAGTCCCATCAGGCCAAAGATTCTGAACCAACCTACTCGAACGAGACGCTTTAAAAATACGCTTTACCAATGTACCACTAGATATATTGGCGAGAAATATTTTGTATTATTATAATGATTAAATAAATTTAAAAAAAAATTAATTAAAAAAAAATTAACGTTTCTGAGAAGAACCTCTAAGGTGTGGAACACTCTTCCAGCATACGTGTTTCCTGCCACCTATAACTTGAGTACCTTCAAGGCAAGAGTGAATAGACATCTTCCAAACAAATACACTCCAACCTAGACCTCACCAGTGCTCTCCAGTATTGATTGTCATCAATCGCAAACCTATTTCCTAAGATTCCTAGATAAAAAAATTCTCCATAATGTTCTCAGAGGCGTGTAAAGTCTGTCAATCCGTGGTGACCTATGGCCTAATCCCTTCTCATGCTGACTCGATACAGACAGACGATAGATCGAGATGATCATCATGACGACGATGTAAAGCATGTATGGTAGCTTTTTATCCTTTTAACGAATGCTAGGAGTACATACTACCTAAATTGGTATAAGTGAGTTAGGCGTGCGGGCATAATGTAAATGACCTCACAGTATGCCCCGTGAGTGGGTTAATGAATGTAAACTTTGAACTATTGATCATAGCGTTACCTGTGGTAATACGTCATCAGACACTCACTCCTAAATTCATTACCTATTTGAATGTGACACATTGTATGGGAAATACCATAATTGTAAATTTTTATATAACTTGCAATGTATGTATGTTTAGGTAAAATCTTGCAAGCTGAACTAGAACGATTTCCCGGTTTTCGATTGAGCTGAAATTGTGCATGTATAATGTAAATCTGATGACAATGCTATATTATTGTCATATGGAGCTGATCTGACGATGGAGCCAGAAGATGGCTGTAGGTACTCTGCAGTGTTAGTACAGTATAAGGACGTTACCCCCATTTTCGGACTTTATGATTTGTCTTGACAAGTACAGCTGTGGTCCTAGATAATATTTAAGCTCTGATAATGAAGCCATAGCTACTAAAAACTAGTTTTTTAAAGTATGTATCTATATTTTTTTAATTTATGTAAACTTGTCCTAATATTATCAAGTGGAGGCTTCATGAGAGAGTTGATCTAATGAATGCGTCAACCGGATTATATCCTTCAATACATCAGTAACTTGTAAACTGAATGATAATCACCAGTGGATGCAGGACTATAAGGAATGGACCCTAAACTTACTTGGGCTATTAGATGGGTTGCTATGCACATGATATTATCTAGGATATAACTATCTAACTGCCTCGTTGGTCTAGTGGGTAGCAAGTTCGACTACGGATGACTAGATCCCGGGTTCGAATCCCGGGTCGAGCCAAAAATGTATTGGGTTTTCTATTTAGAAATTTTCAGTACTAGCCCGGAGTTAGGAAGTCGGTGGTGAGTCACCCCCGTGCCTTGGAGAGCACGTAAAGCCGTAAGTCTTGCGCCTGATCTCTTTCCGGTCGTGTCGGATTTTCCGTCCCATCAGGCTATGAGAGTGAGGGAATATAGAGTGCACCTGTGTTTAAGTACACACTTATGCACTATAATATCTCCCGCGCAGATGGCTAATCACTGTGGAGATTGGCCGCCGTGACCGGATTCGGTCGGGAGGACATTATTATCTAGGATATGGGTTGAGATACCTGACGTCTGCCAATACAATACCTTGCAAATTGAAATAACGATAGTCAGTGACTAGTGGCTAATAAAACTAGATTAAAATAACTATTATTATACACATTGAAGTACGCACTTCTTTAGCAACGTTATCGTGGTTCTTAGAAGGATTTTTACTATTAATAAATGTAACTATTGTTAGTTTGCCCATTCAGTATCTAGTAGGTATTTACGTAATAAAATAATACAATAATGTACGTTATTGAAATCTATCTAACCCCAGTCCCCACACATTTCGCACAGGGCTTACGTCACGTAATAATTATTGTAGTTTGTACAAGTATGTTGAAGACGGGCTAGTGTCTCGCATCGGTTTCATCGTTTCTATTTAGGCTCGCCTTCAACATACGTGTACAAACTACAATTATTTTGTACTTTGCAGTGGCGTTTGAAGTCGGTTTTTTTAAAAGTATTTTTTATATTATTATATTTAACAGTTACATACTCTGTCAGTTGAGTTAGGTTAAAGTATATAAATTACCTACCTGTTGGCGGATTACAGCAAAATAACTCTAACATTTTTTTGTTAAATTACCTACTTTTACAATTACAAAATTAAGGATATTAGTAATAAATAGGATACGGATATACCTACCCAACTATAAAATACCATGATGGTTCATAAGTCAAAGTCGTAAAATTTTTCCTAACACTTTATCCACGGAAATTTTGTGGACTGGAAATGGATTGGAAGTCTTGTAGAATTGAAGGTGATACAATATACCTATTACAATATATCTATTCTGTAATCCCAAATCAAATAACAACACACAATATATCATTAAGAATTACTACAATTATATAGAAAAAGAATATCCAATTTCCTTGTTTATTGTACTCACTAGCTTTTGCCCCCGCGACTTCGTCCGCGTGGAATTAGATTTTGGGGTGGAATTTTCAAAAACTGTGACACACGTACTTTTTTATTTTTAACTGAAAGCTCAAATACCAACTTTGATGGAAACAGCTTGAAAAATGAGGGAGTTTCATATAAACTTACATCCCCTATTTAAACCCCTTAGGGGTGGAATTTCCAATAATCCTTTCTTAGTGTGCGCCTACGTCATAAAAGGAACCAACTGTAAAAATTTCAAGTTTCTAACTTCAGTAGTTTAGGCTGTGCGTTGATATCTCAGTCAGTCAGTCAGTCTGTCAGGACTTTGAATTTTATATATATTGTACTCATTATGTTTTCTAAGGATTCGTACCCGAAGAGTAACAACCAACGGGATTCTATTACTAAGCCTCTGCTGTACGTCCGTCTGTCTGTCTGTCAGCGGGCTGTATCTCATGATCCGTAATAGGTAGACAGTTGAAATTTTCAGAGAATGTGTATTTCTGTTGCTGCTATAACAACAAATATATTTCTTGCAATTCACGAGGGCTAGCTCATGCTTGTGTGTGTGTCGTATCTGTAGAAGTGGGAGTGAGAGCTTGCTCGCGCCTGACCGCTCCCACTTACGCTCCTGACAGGCACATTTACGCAATGTGCATGTACACGACGTAACCACTAGTTAAGCTCATGCGCCCTCGTGAATTGGAAGAACTAAAAATAAATTAAAAGTTAAAGGTGGCTCCCCTAACAGAAACGTGTTTTTAAGCTATTGCATAGCTTCTATCGCGGGCCAGCGTGGAGACCGAATCCAGAAATTCCGTAACGAAAATAACCTGACACGGGACTCCTGTACGGTGAGCCGCTAGATGGCGTTGATAAAAAATGCTATGCAATAGCTTTACCGCGGCAGTCCCCGAGTGCCACACGTCTTTTTTTTTTCGGCGTTTTTTGGTATGGAACCCTTCGTATGCGAATCCGAGTCGCATTTGACCGGTTTTGTTTTTTGTTATTTTAGATACGTGTACATCTACTGCGAAAAGGCAGAACGTAACAACAAAGGCGGTTGGGACTATGAAGTGAAACCGTACAAACCTGCGGACTACCTCCTGCAAGATCTCGCGGTCATCCTCGCAACTTCCAACGCCAATTGGACCAATTATGTCAACGACGGTATGTTCACTATTTGGTATTTCGCTGACTAATGCCCATTTTTACCAACGTTCCCTAACTTTTACGGGCTACCTAAGCTAAGTTAGGTGACGCTATCATTCAATTTCGTTTTCACGAACCTTTACGGAACACTTAAAAGTGAAAGTTACAACGGGTAAGAGATTGTATTTAAGGTGTACCTACCTAGGGGGATTTAGGTATGGTTGGTGAAAAAGAGCATCAGTGACTTAACGAGGATTTTGGTTTTGGGCACCAGATGCTATCATGCCTATCTGTGCAGAACTTTTTTTATTTCCAATCTATACCTTTATGTAATAAAGCGAAAGAATTTGTTTGTTTGAACGCGCTAATCTCTGGAACTACCCGTCGGATTTGAAAATTCTTTTTGCATTTGTTAACTTAATCCTTGAGGAAGTTTATAGTCTATTTAACATCACGGTACGACCCTTAGAAGCCGAGCAAAAAGAGGGAAAGTAAGAAAATACGCTAAGCGAAAACGAATTGCTGAATGTTAATGATTTCTGTTATTATAATCGCGATTAAGTTCTGTTTTGTTATATAGCCTTTAGGCTATAATATAACAAATAGCCTTCCTCGATAAATGGACTATCCAACACAAAAAGAATTTTTCAATTCGAACCAGTAGTTCCTGAGATTAGCGCGTTCAAACAAACAAACTATTCAGCTTTATAATATTAATATTGATTAGTAATTATTATTTCCTAGGATTAAACCGCCTGAAGGGCGTGCCGGGTAGATGGGAGCCGCCCGAGGAGGCCACGGACCGGCTGTGCGTCGACGTCGGCGGGGGCGCCTTCATCGAGGTGTCCCACCCCGCGCCGCAGGGCGAAAAGACGTACGTACACTTTGGAAGACCAGCATTCGTATACTTTGACTTTAGCGTCAAAGTAAAATGAACCATGATGACATTCATCGGGACCGGAAAATTGAATTTGTCGATAGAATTATATCAAAATTTGCCGAAGCCCACGAACAACGGTTTCACCGCCACGTTGAGGCAATCCAGCTATTTGACGTTAAGACGTTGAGATTAAAACGGACAAAACCATTTGAGTTGGTGTATAGTTAATTGTAGTGTAGTGGAAGTGCTGCCTGACAGAATACATTAAACAAAGTGTCTCTAAAGACTATTATGAAAGACTTAGGGTCATACTACACGGGCGGTTCTCCCGCTGCGGGATTCCGCTCGACAAAGCTGTCGCAGTCGATCAAACTACACGGGATGCGGTTTACCGCTGTCTTTTGTTCATTTCAACATGGATCCGCCAACTGACGCGACACTAGCCACACAAGCGCACGAACGACGAGCGAGCGCCAAGGTATCGTGCAGAATGACGTAATAGCGGGAAACCGCCCGTGTAGTTTAAAACGCCGGTTATCAGCGGCGGTTTGACGCTGCATGCGGCGGTTGTATTTCTCCCGCCTGTAAACCGCGACGGGAAACCGCGCAGTGTAGTATGCAGCATACAACTTTCATATTAAATTGTGACTAGTGCGGTTCAAAAGCGGATTCCCGCAGCGGGAGAACCGCCCGTGTAGTATGACCCTAAGATGCGTCGTTGGACAATCTCTTAGTATATAAGATAGTAATTTTTAAGTTTGTGTTTAAATTAAAATTGCTAATTAGTCAATTAAGTAAGGCTACACTGTAATTATGTAATTTGGGCAGGCGCGGGGCGCGCGTGCACTGCGCGCCGGTGGCGGGCGGGCGCGCGGTGTCGTGCGCGGGCGAGGCGCGCGCGGCGTTCGCGGCGCACGCGCGCGCGCTGGCGTACGACTGCGAGCTGGACGCCGTGCTCGACAGCGTCGTTGGCAACTGCAAGGACTGCTTCCTCTCCATCAGAGGTCACTTGCCGTTATTATTATGTTAAACTAACGATCTGTTCTAATAGTGGTTCGCCTCGCGTCCTTGAAGTTTGTAGGTACGGTCGGGGACAGAAAATGTTTACCACTTTTCAAATTAGATTCTTCGTAACCCTGCGTTCAGTAAGGTCTATAATGCTATATCAAGGCATTTGTTACGTTATAAAAATTTCATGCATCGTTTTATCAAAAAAAAGTATTAATGACTTTTCTATACAAATATTAGTAATAAAACTCATTTCCTAAATTCAAGTTTGACACATTAGCATCATTGCTCTTGTAAAAGTGACAATTAATTATCAAAAATATTATATTTGTCATTTGAAATTTAAATATACAAAATAAATGGCAAGCTTAGTCATAATTCTAATGGTGAAGTTCATATTGTGCATTGAATCATAATGATGCTGCTAGCATCCACAGTCAAAAACAGTCAAAAGGAGGTGGATGAGCTACGGTGATGCGTGGTGTTTCTGCAGCATTTTACATCGATGTTCTGCAGCAAAATTCCGACAACCTAAGTTCAAGATAATGCGCCGAGCTACTATTCCATGGTTCAATCTGCACCGTGGCAGTCATCTCGTTCAATAGCCCGCTCGATCTGCTGATTTGAAACTAAAAATTTATGGGGCTTAATGATTCAAAGCTGGGACTGTCAGAATCAAAGAAATCCTCAAACTCTTAGATCACATTGCACTGGGGTATGAGATAATATCACAGATGATATGAACTGACTTATCGCCTTGTCGCGTTTATGCGAGAGAGTCTACGTGTTGTCATAGCAGCGAATGGAAGCTAATTAAGCTAATTATTTATTAATACTAATATCGTTTAATTTCTCAATAATAAAATTAAGAAATAAAGATTCTTTGAAATTTCATTAGATTATTACTTCCGTTTTCATATTTTGGTAACTCGTGTCCTGTGCTCGTGTCTATATGAGATATCTATTTATTAAAATTACTAGCTTTTGCCCGTGACTTCGTCTGCGTGAAGTTAGGATTCTAAAATTTCCATGGGAACCTTCTATTTTTCCGGGATAAATATAGCTATCCAAATCCTCAGCTATATCCATGCAAAAAATCATGTGGATCTATTGCTCCGTAGCTGTGTGATGGAAGGACAAACCAACAACGAACAAACAAACACTCACATTATTTTATAACATTAGTAAGGATTTTTTGTTCCAAAAAAGGTTTTCTACATCTAACCTATTTAGCCGTCACCTACTAAAGAGACCGCTAAAGGGCTGTCTAAGCACCGCTACATGTTAAAAAGTTTGTGATCTATGGCTAATCAAATCACATATCGACCTTCTGACACAGATGTGTGCATGCAATTATGAATCTTAAGGTGGTAAACATTTTTTGTCCGCGACTGTACCTAGACAAAACGATCTCCCTTCGATCCCATCTCTAACTTTTCGGAGTTCTGTGTGTATTAAGGAATTAAATGCCACTTGCTTTTACGGTGAAAGAACTCTGAAAGGTGTCTCAAGGCTGCCAACCCACACTTAGCAAGCGTCCACCACGCTTGCTAAGTGTGGGTTGGCAGCCTTGAGACATTATGATCTCATTAGAGAAAAGACTGTCCAGTAATGAAACGGGTTCAGTTGATATGAATAAGTGACCTAGAATTGTAAACGTTATTGCGTTGAGTATATTTTTTAAATTGATCTTATTTCTTTCTTATATGTTGGACACATTTTTGTACTTGCGATTTCCATTAAGGTACAAATACATATATTTCTATAAAATTTTCACAACTACAGCAAACTTATGAATCTGCAAAGTATATGAATTTTACAGAGTATTTTGAAAGCATAGTAAAATTGTTCTTTTTTCCGTAAGTTTGCCAGATGTAACAACACATTCAATTTATGAGTGAAATATTTTTCAACACACTTGCTCATAAAATGGCTCCCGGTTCACCGCAATTAGGCACACAATGACACCTTTAACTCAAACTGTGACTTTTTATTACTATTATTCACAATGTGAGTTATAGAATTATTTTTTTTAATTTTATTAGTTGAGTTGTTTTGTTCTTAAAAAAGTTTCTATTACAAAAAAAATCCTACCTATTGCCAAGATACATATTGCTTGCTCATTTCATACAACTTCGTATTTAAATAGATAATTTCAACTTGTACGTGTTTAATAAATAAAACTGTCACTCAAATATAACTTTTGTTTTTTCTGTAATAAAGAAAACTGGAAATTCCCCATTTTGTACGTGGCTATAAGAGAAAAGCCAAAAAAAAAGAAACCTCATTCTTTTAGTCTATGGCCATTAAAGGTGCGCGCGCATTCCGGAAAACTGATTAAATCAAATAAACACCTGAATAGGCTGTATGGTCGTTGATCTTTGCCTGCCCTCAAGAGCATCTCAAGAGGGCGAACAAAAAACAACATTAATTTTTCCCGCCATTGCGAAAAAAATTTCACAACTCGTTTTCACTGTTTTGTACCATAATGTACTATTTTAGTATTATTTTCTTCACAAGTGTGTTGAAAAACGTCGTATGATACACGTGTATATTGATGATTACCGTCCTCGGCTAGCTTAAGACCCTCACCTAACGGCTCGGGTCTCAATAGCGCCTCAGCGGTAATCACCAACTTTTACACTTGTACCATAATGTACTATTACGTGACAGATTTTATGTTTAGTTACTTATAGTGACGATTTAACGAGCACGTAAAATCTGATTTAGTGTGATGCGTTAGTGAGCTACAAAAATTATACAGGCCATAAAGTGAATGGATAATTGAGTGCATTCAAAATAATCATAATAATTTTAATTAACGACCCTTTTTCCTTAACGACTAAACTTAACTATCTTTCGATGTATTGCATAAGGTCAGACTGTGCGTAAACTTATGTGCATCGCCTAATCATTTTGTGGAAAATCATTCTGCAAACACTAAATGGAACTTTGAAAAATTGTGACGTTGATATTTTAATACCAAGAAAACCTATAAAAGTTTATTTTTATACTGGATCAAATGACTTGATCAAATGTTACGCACTATAAATTTAAAAAAAAAAGCATATTCATATAATTCTTTTATGTCACGAGGACGCGTGGGCTTTACTTTTTTGTCCATTTAACCATTTGTCCCTTATAGGCTGAAAAATCTAACCCTACAACCCTAGTCGGGGGTTAGAAACTTCTAAGTATAATCACCTTACGTGAAACAATAACTATTCCAGGCATCTCCGACTACCGTGACGGCACTCGCGGCAAGGATTGGCAGCCACACGCGGCGCTGGCCGCCGCCGCTGTCATGAAGGCCATTATCCTGGCCTTGGAGCCACCCACCGATTAGCTGGAGGAACGAAAACGGCGATCGCAAACTAATACAGGCCTGAAGCCGATGTTACATTTATGAAGATATCGTCAGAAAAGCGCCGTCGCGACTGTATAATCTATCATCGCGAATGTATAATCTATTTTTTCTTATGCGTCTTAAAAGGGAAACTAGTCACAGAAAACGTTTCGGGCAAACGCGTAACCGAAGGACGTTGCCGGGCGCTTACGACGTTATTAAGTTTGGGTTTTCACACGTCCTGTGCGCTGTGCTGAACACGTTGCTTACGCCTTTCTGTAAGAAAACACTTTTAAGACAATTAAGTCAGACAAATATGTCTACTAGGTACGTAGTTTAAGACAACTAAAGAAAAATAGATTATATCTGTGTGTACTTTTCTACATTTTCACATATTATACGAACATTTGCGACGGCATGCGATTAGCTTAAAAATTAATTTCGTGTCAATAACTTTGGAAGAAATTATTCACTCGCGACAGTAAATTCGTAAATGTTATTTCGGCTCTACATTTGACTATTACTTACTAGTGATTATTATAATTGGAAAATGCATGAAGGTCTGTTTAGTTTCTTTATTTTCATAGCTGATTTGAAATTAAATACATCGCAGAAAATTTTGAGAAACGCTTGAACACCACGTTGTGCGTTGCGGTGACTGAAACTGAACGGTAGTGATTTTGTTGAGTTGTACGTGGACGATAAACTTTAGTCTTCGTGTACATAAACTCTTAGGCTGAAATCTATAGACCGCACTTTCACTCAGCTCAGACTGAAGACAGATTTATGTCAGAGCATGTTAATTGTGTCTCGTTTTAACCTCTATCTTGAGTATGAGCTGAGTCAGAGCACGCTCTATAGATCTCAGATTTAACTTTAATCTAATACAAAATATCTCGTTTTGTCTTTGTCATTAGAAAGGCTAGAAACTACATTTTCTATTGGGCATTTGAATGAATAGTTTTCCATTATACATATTAACTTTCTTCACTATAATTATATTATTAATTATGTAGTTATAAAATCCGACCTAATCTGGTCACGGTGGCCACTCTCAACATCTGCGAGGGAGATATTATAGTACACAAGTGTATGTAACACAGGTGGCACTATCTATTCCCTCACTCTCATATTTCCATGGGACGGAACTCCGACAAGACCGGAGTGAGATCAGGCGCATGGCCGACGGCTTTACGTGCTCTCCGAGGCACGGGATATGTAGAAATAAATAGTTGGTAGACGATGATACAGGTCCACTTGCCTTAATTTTTCCTGTTAGTTCTCTAGATGAAAACTACTTATTTATACACTATTTAAATTAAATGTACTAGGTATATTAAAAATAAGTTTTTTAACGTTACATCCCTATTTAAAATTTATGTCGTGTTATTTAGTAGATTTATGTCTTTAGATGTTTATTCTAACAATACCTTATGTGACTTCGTGTGCGTGGATCCAATTAAATTTTCTGTTTAAATTTTCGGCATAAAAAGTAACCTAAGGTGTTCGGGATGTAAACTTGCTCTCTCGACTTGTCCAAGCTCCATCAAAATCCGTTCAGCCGTTTCAAAGGTTAACCCAGTTTAACAGACAGACAGTGATAATATATTTATTTATAGTCATTTAAATAATTACATACATATTAGTAAAGGATTTTATTTAAAAAACCTACTACAAATACTAACTAATTTTGACCTTGTATTTATTTAAAATACAGGTATTTAATGCAATATGTTGTAAGTTTATTATTACTCTTTCCATTCGCGAAGTCTTTCCACTAAAATTTATTTTGTAGTGTGTACACTAAACTTTGTAAAGGGTATGTACACATTGGGCCATCGGGCGTACCTGAGAGTACGTTTATTACGCATAATATGCTTTGGCCGACAAAGGCAATAAATAATTTAACAAATTCTGGTGAGGTCAATCAAATAAATTCGCCTAACTTAGGCCCATGTGTATTAGTCCCTTAAGTTATTATAATTTTAAGAGCTTGGCAATATTTATGCTTTTCTTATTCATTTATACTTATTCCAATAATATTACTTTATTTTCATGATAATTTGGTTCTCATGGTCCATTTCTCTAGGGATCTGATCTCCAGTGGCGTGCACACAGGGTAGGCATAATGCGGAAAAATGATTTAAAATGGAGAAAAACGCCAGTAAGAGTTATAAAAACTTAAGGGTAGGCTTTTTATAATTTGTACAATGCCTACCCTTAAGTTTTTTAAAATTCGCACCGAAGATTTTTTCCATTTTGTATCATCTGCCTACCCTGTAGTACATCCTGTGCACGCCACTGCTGATCTCCTTGACAATTATAAAGATGGAAGTCTCTTGGATATGTTTATTGAGGCCATAAAAAATATTTGTATAAAAACTAAAGCTACGTTTAGGCCTACTCTAATAGTTGCTAATAAAAATAACTGAAAAAAGTCTGAAATATATAACGTATCAAAATATTTGCAAGCAACTTGCATTTGATTTCTTTCTGTTCTAAATAAATGTTTAATTTTTAAAATGGTATTAGTCGAGATTAACGTAGTTACCAAAGTTTTCTAAAAAAAACGTGTGTGATAAAGTTTGAACAGGAAAATAAAACCCTAGGGGTTCTACTGTTGTTCCTTTCTTTGTAATACTGCCCAATTGCTTACGAGCAGTAACGCTCAAAGCGAATTCGCTCTACACTGCCGGTGTTAAAAACAAACCAATTTTGTTCACACTTAGGCCAACAAAACACGCTGCAAATTGAAGTCTTATTATGATGATATCTATAGAGCGTGTTCTGACTTAAGACAGAGTTAAAATCAGATACAAATCTGTCTAATTTTAACTCTGTCTTGAATCTGAGCGGAGTGAGTGCGGTCTATAGATTTCAGTCTAAAGTACTACCTTGAGATCTGCGTGGAATGCAACCCCTCTGTTGCCCCTTGCTTTCCCCGCGGACGCTCATTTTATAGTGGGCCAATAAGAATTTATTATACTTTTTAGTCTCGAACTGACATGTCACGTAGTGACGTGTTCCGGATTTCGTATCATATTTTTTTTTAATTATTATTTTTCTTGTCATAGTTCGTTCTCTTACTATTATAAGTATAGTCAGTTCAATAAGTCAATTGACATGGATACAGTGGCGTAACAATAGGGTGGCAAGACGGCAAAATGCCACGGGCCTCCAGCAGGAAGGGGCCCCCAGTCAGAAAGGACCGAAAGCACAAGAGGATTCTAACATTTATAGCCATTCCTGTGACTACGGCTAGTGCCGAGCGATCATTTTTTTTTCTTTAAAATTTTCAGAATTAAAATTGATATAAATTAAATTCTTTGGGAGGGAGGGTCCCATCCGATGAATTTGCCACGGGCCTCAAACGTTATAGTTACGCCACTGCATGGATACATTGAAAAATAGGTTGTAGCAACATTGTGAAAGAGCTATTGAATCAAAAATTTTGATAATGTACATAAAAAATACTGATTTTAATAAAAATAAACTGTGTACACATTAATTGTGGAAATATGAAAAAATGGAAACAGTTACCCACGTAAGTAAACTGACTTACTGAACAGGGCAAAGGCCCTGTTCAGTAAGTCAGTTTACTTACGTGGGTTACTGTTTCCATTTTTTCATGTTTCCACAATTAATGTGTGCGTACAGCGCCATCTAGTACTATAATAAAAGTATTATAGTACTAGATGGCGCTGTACGCTATTCCATCGCGCTAAAGTATCGTTGAGTCCAGACATACAAAGGCCTGAGAAACAACCGGTTCGTTACATACAAACAAACTTTCGCTAATTTTTATAGCTGATGCCCGCGATTTTATTTCGCGTATTTTTGAAAGCCCCGTATAAAGGGGGTCGTAAAACTTTAAAATTAAAAGATTAGTCATTGAAATTTGAAATCGAACGTGACGAATGACGGTGACGAATAATATTTATTTGTGTATTTTTATCGCGCATGAATAATGAATAATACAAAAATATTTTTAATGCTTGCAGTGCTTGCACGCGAATTCGCTTTGGATGTTCTTTTGTTTGTTTACCGCTCCATGGCGAGATTTTTTTATATTCTAAGTTATTTTTCAAGTTTCAGACAAACCGTGATAGATGTTTATTGCTAGATTTCAAGGTTAAACATTATAAGCGTGACAACATTATACTTTGTATATCGTATTCACTTACTAGCCTTAATTTTTTTGAGGGTCGTTTAACCCTCATAAGATACAAGATATGGTTTACCATAGATATGTGTTCAGTCTACTCTGAAAAAAGAACTCCAAGTTACACTTATGAGTATCAATTGCCAGAACACAGAAGTAGTTAAGTACATACTATAAAACTGTTTAGAATAATTATCCTTAATAATATTATAAACGCGAAAGTGTGTTTGTTGGTTTGTCCCTCAATCACGCTATGTGCGTATTGCGTAATAAAGCAACGGATCCACGTGATTTTTTGCATGGGTATATTTAAGGACCGGGAGAGTGATATAGGCTACTTTTAATCCCGGAAAAATCAGAGTTCCCGAGGGATTCTTAAAAACTTAATCCACGCGAGCGAAGCCGCAGGCATCACCTAGTTATTTAGACATAATGATGCTGTAATTGTCTCTATTTCACTGCCATAAATGGCCTATTTATATTAGCATAGACATTTGTATAGTCAACATTTTTACAATTTGTTGTGAGGAACCAAAGTGTTAATTTCGGCTGTTTTTATACAGGTCTAGTCGCCTGAAATGTTACAATTTATTTACACCCTTTAAAAAGTTAAATTTGTAGAACATTATTTATATATTTATAAAGCCTTTGATGATATGTTATATCATAGATTTATATGATATAGTTAACGGTTATAATGTTATTGTAAATCGGTTCATTGTTTGTCTACCAACTGAATCCAGTGTGATCTAGATGAATAGATTTACAGCCTATTTGAATACCAATAGACTATAGATACAACAATTAGTTAATATTGCATGGCACATTCTTTGTATTAAGTTATTTTGTCTCCTGAAAAATTCAAGTTTGTCACAAATATTTAATTTCTAAGAAAAAACAATCTATGATACTAGTACGCTATAAGCAATGTCAAAATGAATAAACTTGAAGCTATTTTGGCGCTGATTGCTAATAGAAGTTACAGTAAAAATCCTAAATTTTAATAAATTGTATTGGGAAATATATTTCTCAGGATTGTTTGAATGCTGAAAAGATCAACCATTGCTACAATCACAATTATTGTGGATATTTGTTGAATTTATGGTATTCTTGCTGCAACAATACATTTAAGACAATAGCGAGGGGTGTCAGCAAAGATTGCGAATGGCGAATTGAGCGTACTAGTCTCATAGAGGTCATCGATTGAATACGACAAGTGACGTCGCGCCTGTCTCTCAGTGCATTTAAAGGCCATTAAACTGCTTAAAGTTAATGTAAACGGTTTTGACTGCCAAAGAAAGATACGAATTGATAACCTCCTCCTTTTTGGAAGTCGGTTAAAAATAAGCCACTTTGTCAATTTAATTGTAATAATTTATTAGATACTGGTGCCTTAATAATAATCAGATTTAAGATGTTTATTTCACGTTCGCCAAATAAATTTTAACTGGCGAATTTTGACAGATTTTATATAGGCAATCTGTCGAAACAAAATTCGTCGCTTAAACGTTTTTCGGGGTTTATGAAAAGAGGTTATTAATGAAAATTATTTTAATTAAGAACGATTTGACGAAATCTAATTATTGAACAAAGTTTTGTAAAACATAGGTCAATGGGAGCAGGCGCGGCTCTATCAATTTAGTTTTTATGTGTTTCTCATTACATTTGATTATTAAGTTATTATGTCGACTGTCGACCTGTTGTACTATTTCTTAAATATTACTTTATGTATATTTGAATCTTTGTGTTATAATTTGCTTGTTTTGTAATCGCACAAATAAATAGTACATAGTCAATTTGATTTTTATTGAGTAGGTACCTACTAGTTAAACCTATTCATATTCAGTGGAAATATTTGAATATTAATGGGGAGGTAATGGATAAATAATTCCCAAGGGCAAACAAATTCTACACTGAAAAGAAATTTCACAATGTTTTGTAAGTATAATTGGTTAAATACTTTACCTAAGTCTAGCTCTAGGGAATATAAGGAAATAACAATAAAACTTCAACATTTTTATAAAAGCACAAATTTATTATTTAATAGACACTCTGTAAGCTATAGCTTCGACTTGACAATAATTACAAGCGTACGCCTCATGGTAACAAATTCAATCTGAAAATAAAATTTAGTTTTTAATGCGAAGTAGCGTTAGAAAAAATGCAGACTAGCGGAAGGCATTCCGCTAGAATATATTTATTTATTTATACTAGACTTCTGCATTCTAACGATCCCTGGATGCATGGAAATGCACAAAGTTTGCTGTCGGATCATTTCTCATAGTAGTAATCTAAATATATAAAAGGAAAAGGTGACTGACTGATTGACTGATCTATCAACACACAGCTCAAACCACTGGACGGATCAGGCTGAAATTTGGCATGCAGATAGGTATTATAACGTAGGGATCCGCTAAGAAAGAATTTTTGAAAATTCAACCCCTAGGGCGATAAAATAGGCGTTTGAAAAATCGAACTTAGCGTGAGCGAAGCCGCGGGAATGAGCTCGTAATAAAATAATGTCCTTCCGACCGAATCTGCCAATCTCCACAGACATCAGCCATCTGCGCGAGAGATTATAGTGCACAAGTGTATGCGCAAACACAGGTGCACTCTCTATTCCCTTACTCTCATAGTCCGATGGAACGGAAATCCGACACGACCAGAGAGAGATCAGGCGCAGGACCGACAGCCTTACGCGCTCTCCGAGGCACGAGGGCACTCACCGCCAACTTTCTAAAGCTTCGAGCTATTAGGTACTGAAATTTTTTTGACAGAAAAACCAATATGGCTCAACCCAGGAATCGAAACCGGGACCCCGACATCTACACCCGAACTTGCTAACCTCAGCCTCGTTGGTCTAGTAGTTTCTCATAGTACCTAATATGTGGCCGACCTAAAGACCTGTGATGAGTTTGCTGGCAATTTTTTTATCCATCCTAGAAAAATTCCACCCTGAGGTGGAAAAAATGTTTGAGAGTCAAGCCAATTCTGTGTATCCCAAGCTCTCTAAGGCCGTTATAGTTGAAAGCCAACGAGCGATCTCCCGATGTCTGATTTGATCCTACAGGATTACAACGAGCATATACCTAATATTTTTATTCATCGTCCACCGAGCGACCCTGACTCTTCTTATGAGGCCCAAGGCCCCATAATCTACTTACTATTAAAAAAAAAAATCAGAAATAAGTTATTATACTTTACCTATTAGCCTCTTATAAGTAATCCGCAATTTTTCATTCTGAAAAACATACAAACTCATTAGGTATATATTATTATTAATTCAGACATTACCACATAAAACCCAAAAACATTTACATATCAATACTTAGTGAAAACATTTACAAAGTCCCACATTCCCAATAGTTCAATTTCATCAATTTTTTTACTACTACTTCAATTCTCACGTATTTTAACGAACGATTCGGTTCGTAAGTTTCTTGAACTCTCCGCTAATTGCTAAATTGAGCCGGACCGGTCTGGTGATCGGTAGGTATTAATTAAATATCACTCGCCAGGTTTTCCAAGTTCGATTCCAAAAGCCCTACTGAACTAAACTTGAATGTTGGTAGGTATGTAATAACACATTTTTAAGCGTAAAATGTGAGATCTGTTATAAAATCAAAAATTAAAAATCAATGATACCTCCTATAAGTAAACTAAATTATTTCCTATTTTATGAGAGGCATCGGAGAGGCAGGAATTACAAACGCTTTGATATTCATAGTATCTAAGTATTTCAGTATTTTCACGCATAAGAAAAATGAGTTTTATGGGTAAAAAAGAATAATTCGACTAAAATTTGATATTAAAACAACTCTCAATGTGGAAGTCCGTTAAATGCCTATTTGAATTGGTATGTTTGCATAATTTTCTTTTGGATTTATTTGCTCACAAGGATTTTTCTTACGAGAAAAATAATTAAACCTAACGTAGGTATTAATACGAATAACGTAGTCGTAATGTACGTCGTACTTTACAACCGATTTACGTACAGTCCCTGTGGCGCAGAGGATAGCGCGTTGGACTTCTAATCCAAAGGTCGTGGGTTCGATCCCCACCAGGGATGACAAGTTTAGATTTTGGATAAATATAACATTATCAAAAAGGTAAATAAGGATTCCCTGATTAAAATACACAAATTAAATTAAGTCCTTTGTAATGTTATGATTATATACATAATATTATTATTAGCCACAATTAAATTAGTAGTTTCTAAACTTTTTGACTCAAAAAATATTAGTGTTTTGCATAACAACCTACGTTTTTTTACAATTTCTGTACTTAAAACCTTTTTAACACTTTAATCTTAATATTTTAAAACTTTAAAAATAAATTTTATTAAAAATAACAAAATAACTGGTCTGCGATATTTCTGTATTCCCAAAATACACTAATCCCAGTAAAATAATAAGTGAAATGTGTTATCAAATAAGTAAATAGCTTCACCACAAGTTAGGTGCAGTCCCACTAATCATTTCGCGACTGGCTGTCGCCTGTCTACAGAACCTAAAAGTTTGCGGCAAAATTGCTTGCAAACTTGGTCAGATTATTTGCGACTTATTTGCTGTGAAAAGAAGGGTGTTATAAATAAATATATTCAAAGGTTTTCTTAGGATTCATTCACATTTCACACTAAAGCAGAATATGCGATAGTCGATAATAATTTTACATAGCCATAATATTTCTATTTCTATTCGATGACAAGATAGCCCTTGAATGCGATCTCACCTGATGGTAAGTGACGATGCAGTCTAAGATGGTAGCGGACTAACTTGGAAGGGGTACAGCAGTGTAAATTCAACCCATACCCCTAATCGGTTTCTACACGCCATCTCCAGAGTTCATCAGTAGGTACAGCACAAAATACACTAATGCACAAAGCTCTACCGAAATCAAAAAGTACCTACTGTGTGAATGCGTTTTCTATTTTCGTTTTTATTTGTCTATGATTGACCCCATATCGACCCTAAGGGTCGATTCTGTGAGCGGCGCCCGTACATACGCGCCATTGCGGCGTTGGCCGTTGACGCCACTCACTACTACACTTATAGTAAAAAAGTGGATAAGCTGTTTCTTCGCTACAGTCAGCTATTTGAACACAGTGCTCCACACTGGGTAGCCTCTGGATTTACAGCAAGCAATGAGCCATCATAAGTTTAGTGAGACTGCACCAACATTAAAAATAATTCTAGAAAATTATTTTTTAATTTTATTTACAACTCATAGTGATTTAACTTCTTGTATAGTTAAATCATTGTGGGGTAGCCATATTTTTGGTGGTAAGGGTTATTTGTAAGTACATACACAAATGTTAGTTTGTGCTGAACATTTATTAGCTGATCTCAAAGACACAGAAAGCATTAATTAAACACTATTAATAACAACTTTTAGTACACAGTGCAAAACACAAAAGCAATGTGTCAATAGGTAATTCTGTTACTTGCATCATCAATCGTCAGTCTGAGAAAATGACGACCACCAAAGTTATTGTTGGTCTTCTATAAGTCGAAAAAAATATTAAAAGTTACAAACAAACAAATGACATTTTTCTTAAAAGTGAATAGTTAAGTTTATATAATTCCATGCTGAGATAGCAGCAAAGCAGCAAATTTTATTTTAGTTGCATTTTTATATTATTAAACTTACATTTAACTGAGTATTTTTAGTTCAATCATAGTCTAAATAAATCTAACTTTTGCTACAGTATATTTATTAAGATATTTTAATTATATTAATTATACCTATACCTATTTGAGCATTTTAAAACTTGAAATAAAAAATAAATACTATTTAGCATGAACCATCTGTCCACATAATATATCCTGATCATACACTAAATTCATTTATGTTAATGAAATTCTAGTACTATCATATCAAGTCAAAAATTCAACTGAATACAATTTAATTTAGAACTATTGAACAACTTGATTTTAAAAATAAGCAAACAGTTGTCACCATACAATAGATATAAACATAGAGGTATTATGAGTTTGTTTACATCAGTTTTTTTATTTTAATTTTATAGTAGCAAAACCTTACCTACTAATACTCATGTAAGAATACAATCATAGAGTATTTTTTAATATAATATATTATTTACTGTAATTTTCAGAACAATGACTACTTACCAACATATTTAACTTCATCAAAAGCTTTTCTAGCTTTCTTGAGTTCCTCATTCATAGTAAGTAAATCTTTTACTCTTGCATATTTACGTGGATCCTTTCTCACAAGAAATATGATGTCTTCAACCTGAACCCTGCCTGTTCTCCCGACTTCCATTGCCCTGAAAAGATGCTTATATTATTGTTTCATGTAATACCTACATGAAACTTACTTAATATAATGTCAGGACTCAGTAATATCATCCATTACTCAATGTGGAATATATACATCTTGACCTGAATCCTCTCTGAATGGGAAGGGTTTAGCAGACAAAATTATGGAGAACTCTCAGACATCCAGGTTTCCTCACAATTTACCTTCAATTACAAGTGATAGGTAATTAATTGCTTTAAATGCACATAACTCCTTTCTGGAGTCCGAAGTTGTAATCACTAGGCTACCACCACTGTACAACATGTTTTAGAAAAGTAATACTTATAAAAAGTAATACTTATAGTTGATGTTTTTTTACCTGTGAGTAGTTTCTGTAATAAATTCAATAACAAGATCTTCTAGAAAATCAACACTTTCCGTATAAGGATTGCGATCGTCACCAAAACCGTACATCATACATCGCAGCTCTTTACTGAATAATCTCTTTCTACCCGACGCTGTTGCCCCCAACTGTTGATCTGTGTCTTCATCATCGAACTAAAAACGATATGAGTATCAATTAGTACTCTATAAATATCACAAATGCCTTTTTCACTTATTTTCTTCTTCCTTACTTGGTCAAATTGATCTTGATTATCTGGTGTAGGCGTAGTCATATTAAAACAAAATTTCTACTTTTAAAAGTACTCTTTTGATGTTTAACTATGCTGTTTTAAATTATATTTATTGAAATTCGAAAAACTCACGAATCGAAAACATCAGAGGAAAACATTAACACCACAGAGTAGACCAGAAAAGATTAACACAAATGTCACAAATAAATAACTGTCAAGTGTCAACTGACCACAGATCACAAACAATCCCACTGCGGAGTGATTGATGATATGTTTGTGGATGATACGTAGTACCGTAAGGGCGGGTTACTTTGGCTTTTTTTCCCGTGTATTATTAGAAATCCCTCTGGTGTAAGGACTGTGATTGGCGCCTAAGGGTTATTATGGTTTTATTTGGTAAATAAGGATTGTAGCTAATCATTAATAAATTATTTTATATCAAAAATATAACAGTTCATTTTTTTTTAATTTTTTTTAATTTGAGTCAAAGTTATTCCTTAAAGAGGGTTACTTTGGCTCGCCAATTTTTTTGGCACAGAATCTATACAGAACCAAGCAAAAGACCAAAATAAACCTTTAAAATGAAAGATAATAAAATAATACACGTTTTGATATTATATAAAATTCTTTAATTCTTAAATTAATTAAAAAAATAAACATTCCAACAGTCTTGTTTCTGAAATTTAACAAAAACTTAAAAACTCTTTTTATTTATTATTAAATTACTAAGTTTTAATTTCCTATCTAAAGTAAAAGCTTTGAAATGTTGCAATAAATAGGCATATATGTCTACAAAATAATCTTACAGCTTCTCTATTATTGAGATTCATCGTATTCAGGCTCATTTATCTTACTAATCAATATATGCTTAATTCTAAAACCAAATATGATTTTAAGGAACACTCTTTTGTTTCATTGGTACTTGGCTATCTAACTCAGGTACTGAGAAACAGCCTTTTTTTTTTTTTCAAATTTGGGGGTCTATCTTGCAGACAACTATAAAGCTGCTCGTCTTTGCAGACTGGCCACCGTCAGTAGTTTTCCTCTTTTCATACAGCTCACAAGGGCTCCCTCTTCACTTACTACAGCAGTCACTTGCCTAGGATATTGTCGTAAGTTCCACTTGATCTTGAGCTAATGTTACCCGAATTTATGAGTCAAAGTATACCCATACTTAGTATTTAAAATTTTGCTATCTAAACTTGTAAAAAAGCAATTGTTTATAGCATCATTCTAGTCTTAAATAAATTTCTGAACCTATCTAATGTAATATTAAACAATACTTACCTTAAAAACTCCGTTACAATATAAAGTTTGCAGACCTACACAACACGTTCATACATGCGATAAGTTCGAAACACAAATGGCGCATTTTTACCTTGAAATAGTTCGTGCAACCAAACAAAACTAAGTGCCAGTTATGTCTTCTAACAATTCCAGCTTAAACTAAATCGATAACTGCGATGGCTGCAAAGAGGTGGAAATTTTAATCTTTTTTTTATTTTGAGCTAAAGTTACCCCTTAGAGCTAAAGTAACCCGCCCTTACGGTATCTTTAGTAATCTGTGGTAGGTACTTTGTGTACATATTATTGTATGTTCAAAGTAGATAACGTGGTAGGTAGGTAGGTACCTAACTCTGTGGGTCAACTTCAACTTTGGTTTTTGGTTTTGTGATACGTTTACGTACCTACCTAGTATCTATAGTAATCTGTGGTTTTGTCATTTGAAAAAAAGTAAAACTTGGGTTTTGACGTAGAGAGGGTTTTGACTTTTGATTTTTGTGATTTGTTTTGATCATAAATAATAGTTTAAATATTTAAAATTTTATGATAAAAATTAGAGATGAGACGTACTAGGTAAAATACGTACTGAGTCTTAGGAGTACGCGTACGTAAAAATACTTGTTCCAAAAACCTGTTCCACGAGTATTTAGGCGTTTCGAATTTTATCGCGTCTTAGTACCATTGGTATTGACGACTTAGAACGTCTTCTCGCGTATCTTCCACACATACAATGTTAATTTATTATTTGTTACAGTCTAGAACGCACGAATAATAAAATGCACCAAACAAAACCGACCATAATCAACCGTAAGAGCAAATTCAAAAATTCAAAATTGTACAAAACTAAAGTGTAAACACATTTTTCGCATAAAAACGAGAAAGAAATAGCTCGTTGTCACTTTGCTTGCTTCAAAACAGTCTTATGTTCAAGACTTAAGGTCGATATTCGGTCGGCATCTGAAAGAAAGTAGCTAGTTGCAGCTATACTTGCTTCCTCAGTTATTTAAAAACAGTCTTAATGTTTAAACCATAAGGTCGTAATTCGGTCGACATCAGGTTCATATTCACGCACACTCGTTCAATCGACGCGCGGCGTCTCGCCTCTCGGCAGTCTCGGACGCGAGCCGTTTTGGTACTTTGTAGTTTGTGTGAGTGTCGAGTTTCATACTTCGAAATACTCGATACGCGTTCGTTCACTGATGAGAGACTAGGTCTCGAGACGTCTTGGGCAAAACCTAGTCTTAAAACCTGTTCCAGTATATACGTTTCATCCCTAATAAAAATCGAATTAGCGAAGAAATTAATATCAAGACAAAATGAATCCCATGACGTAAGTTTTTTCTATTCCAAATTTTCATTTTAATACTTAATAACGTAAATTGATTGATCACATAATTTATCTGAAACCAATATCTACTTTGTTACAGAAACGTAAAAAATGTATTGAAATTAAGCGAGAGGGAGCTCGCTGGCAATTCGAAAAGTTCCTGGCACGATCAATACAAAGATAGCGCTTGGTTATTCATAGGAGGTTTGCCATACGATTTGACGGAAGGGGATATTATTTGTGTTTTTTCCCAGTAAGTTGTGGCACAGATTAGAGTTGTGGAGTACCATTCGGATTTATTCTAACGCGAACTCCGAGCACGCCACATACAAACAAAGTTTTTTCTAACACTAGCTTTTGCCCGCGACTTCGTCCGCGTGACTTAGTTTACTGTTTTTCCGGGGTAACTTTCCTTGCAATCAAAAAACCCGTTCAATACAAAATGTATGAGAAAATGAAATTTTTCATAATTTTTTTCCTGAATTTTTCCGATATTTTTAAAGTTATTCTGTTATTCGGGACAGAGACAACAAAAAAAGAATTAGAAAAATTGGTCCAGCTGTTCACGTGTGATACTGCGACCAAGGGTACAATATTATTTATGTCACATCCCACGGGAACAGGATAAAAAGTATCCTATGTCGTTTTCTTGGTTCTAAACTACCTCCCCACCAATTTTCAGCCAAAACGGTACAGCCATTCTCGAGTTATAAATAGTGTAACTAACACGACTTTCTTTTATATATTATATAGATATGAGACTGATTTGACATACACATTAATTTTTAAAGCTTGGTTATTTTTACTATTGACTGAAATTATTCATTCATTCCAAATGACTACAGAGTTTTGTTTTGTAATTACTCAACTGCCAAGTTTCTTGTCGGCTCTTAGCAGAATCTGCTTTAAATAGCAGTGTTAGAACCTTGATTTGTCATTAGAGCTATAGCCTACATGAAATAAATAAATTTGAATTTGCCTACCTCACCTAAAGAACCTTACGAATTGTAATGGGAGTATTGATAAACTTGTTACTTAATACTAAGTGTATTTTTTTTTCTAGGTATGGAGAAATTGTCAATATTAATTTAGTGAGAGATAAAGGAACAGGGAAATCACGAGGGTTTGCATTTATTTGCTATGAAGATCAGAGGTCAACCATACTTGCTGTGGATAATTTGAATGGAATTAAGGTAAATGTAGTAGGTAAATTATCTTTCTTGAATATGAGTAGAGTGCACTCAAAGAAAATCACTTCAAGTCACTGTAATAGTATTTTTTCTTTAAAAGTTATCTAGATCTGCTCTATAGATATAGAATTTTGTTATTGAGAAAACTTCCAGTTAAAATGCATATTAAATATAATGTTCTTATTTGATCAAACTAGGTCCATTTGAATTTTTCTTTATCAAGTTAGAAGTTCATAGCTGGGCATAGGTCTCTTGCCTAGACTTCCACATGCTGGCTTGCACCACTAGTACCCAGTGGCTCATTGAGATTTTTCTGATGTCATTATTGACTGAATTTATTATAAAACAACAAAATAAAAATATTCAGATTATTTATCAGATTTTAGGAAGGACAATCCGTGTTGACCACTGTGAACAATACCGTGCCCCGAATGCGGACATGAGCAAAGTTGATGAAGTGACAGCATTAATAAGAGAAGAGGGATGTGCTCCAACAGTGCAGGCGCCAGATATACCAGACATACCAGTTAAACAGGTACCTAGTCTGTTTTTCCCGAGTTGAATTCTCTAAGAAATGTTTTTTGTTATAAGTACCTATTTACTTTCATATATGCATTTAGTAAAAATCTGTTATTTTGGTATTACAAACCAGACACTTCAATTTTATTTTATTTGTATAGAATAGATTTTTCAACAGCTATCTACTAAATATTCAATTAAAAATGTTCATTAAACTTTTAACTCTTATAGGAGAAAGGGCACAAAGAAAAGAAAAAGAAGCACAAAGAGAAGAAAAGCAAAAAGAAGAAGAAAAACAAGAGCAAATCTGATTCTGATGCTAGTTCTAGTGATTGAGATAATATAATGTATGCTAACATAAATAATTAACTAATTATAGTAACTTAATCTAGTTTTATATTGTTTTACTTTTAAGCCCATTCACGGTGCAATCAAATTTTTTTGAATAAAGTCTAGTTTCAACAACGCAACTGTAGATGCAACCAAAAATACTATTAACCAATGTGAGATGTCACGTAAGTATTGAAAACTAGTCAATCCATCTAGCAGAGTATAGTTTATTCCCACTAGTAAACCAATTAGTTCAACCATTGAAATAGTGGTAACTTTTTGTCCCAGTAGTTCAACTATATAAAGTAGTATAAATCCTTGAACTTCTAGGATAAAAAGTCTCCCTACTTGAGCAATCAATAAGCCAAACTAATCAGGTGTAGGTACTTGCAGAAATGAACCATGAGAAAATTTGGTAACTACTTTGATTTTCGATTTGGTTTGTCTAAAATCTAATGGAATTAAATGATAAGACATATTTAATTAATACTTTAATTAAACATTTTTATCACAACAATCAGATATTTTACTGAAGCATGCATAACATAGAATGACTTCATAATATAATAATAATAATAAACATTACATTAAAAATTAATAGTGAGATCAAAAATTCAGGTACATAGCAAAATGGAAATCAAAATTAACAATTATGCTTAAATTATTAAATAAATAGTTTACATAGTGGTTTAACACTGAAAAGACTTTACATAAGCAACATTTTATAAATTAATAGTATTACACATACAATAATACAATAATTATATTTTCTCAAAATTGCTGCACTTAAAGTATACTTTTGATTTCATTCAAAATAGCTTTATTAATGTAAGCTATAACACCATCCTTGTTACAGTATTCTTTTGTTTGAAGATCTTTACTATCATTGTATGTGATTGGCTCATGAGTTTTGTAACTCAAAACATTACCACCCCTCGCTAGAACTATGGCATGCGGTGCACATGTGTCCCAGCGAAAAGTTGTTCCCTGTGACACTATGTAGGCTGATGCTTCACCTGAAAGTCATTACATATTTATTTAAAATACAAATAAAATGATGATTAATTGAAGTAGACTATAATAAACATAATGCCTGCATAATACTTTTTCTCTTAATTTTTTTTCTTTTTAATTGAGGGTATTTAGACTGAAGATCAAAAACTTAATCCAGTGTGTCGATTCTCTAAAAATTATTGCATAAATGTAATGTATTGGTTAAAATGCATTGATGAACCAAGAATGCCATAAATTCAGCCAATTAGAGGCCATTATGAATGTTGCACTGATGCACATTGTGTTATTTTCCCTCAAAATCGGACATCCCTTTTTTATGATACCAATCGAAACTTTAAGCTTTTTTTAATGCTAGAGTAGAACACCCAGAAGTTAATTCTGTTTAGAACCGGAGTTATAAATTTTTTTATGGTTACCAGAAAAAAACTAAGAAATGCTGTAACTTTCTATGTAACGAAAGTTTTTAAGTTTCAATTATAGCATGCTATAAAATCAATTAAGTGCTATTTTTGGAAACATATAATTAATTTCTAAGTGAACAATAAAGGAAGATATGTTTTTTTTAACTAATTTTGAAATTAATTTTTTTCTCATCTTTGTATAGATATTAGCATCTAATTTTCACATATTGTATTTATTAGTGCTATGTTAACCCGCCTGTATAATATCAGATACGTAACACTTAGGACTTCGGAGTAATATTTTTTTTAGAAAATTCTGTATTTTCAGAAAAAGGCGAAATAAAAGAATTGCATATGATATTTATACAATTATTTATAGGTCAAAGTGGCATTATATACAGGGCATTTTATAAGCTAAACAAAATAATTAATTTTGTGATTTTTACATTTTATTTTTTTTCTCATAAACCATTTACGATTAGCAGTAGATATCTATCTGAAAACATACCTCGTAACTGTATTGTTACTAGTAAAAAAAATCACACAGAAATCTATGAGGACATTGGAGATATGAGATTTTGCAATTTCAATGATATTAGGGTTGTCACAAAGATCTTAATTACAAATGTACGAGAGAAAATTCTAAAAAAGTGGCTAAAAGAAAGAATTTTTATCCGAGGAAACGGAGGGTTATGTTTTTCAGGGATTATTATTGAGTTGCATAAAATGAAATTTTTAAAATTCAATTACTCCGAAGTCCTAAGTGTTACGTATCTGATATTATACAGGCGGGTTAACATAGCACTAATAAATACAATATGTGAAAATTAGATGCTAATATCTATACAAAGATGAGAAAAAAATTAATTTCAAAATTAGTTAAAAAAAACATCTTCCTTTATTGTTCACTTAGAAATTAATTATATGTTTCCAAAAATAGCACTTTATTGATTTTATAGCATGCTATAATTGAAACTTACAAACTTTCGTTACATAGAAAGTTACAGCATTTCTTAGTTTTTTTCTGGTAACCATAAAAAAATTTATAACTCCGGTTCTAAACAGAATTAACTTCTGGGTGTTCTACTCTAGCATTAAAAAAAGCTTAAAGTTTCGATTAGTATCATAAAAAAGGGATGCCCGATTTTGAAATAAAATAACACAATGTGTGATGCAATCATTTTTAGAGCATCGACACAGGTAATTATGTGGTAAAGCAGGTCAAATTAATCAATTCATTTAATGAGATTGCAATCTACTACTTAACTACGTATCACTTAGATTGAATTTTCAACATAGGTTTTGGATTAAAAAATAAACATAAAATGAACATAAGAAGATTTTAATTTAGAACTACTGCATACCTAGGGCTACTTTCATTAGCTTATGACCAGCTCCAGGAACAGATTTGACAACCCATCCAGCTGCCTTGAACTTCTCAACGATTTCAGGTTTCTCTGCACTGCTCATTAAGACTACCTTGTCTTTCGACTTTTGAATTTCTTCAGAGCTTAAGTTACATTTCCCATAATGCAGACCCCATACTATATGGCCTTTTCCACTGAAAAATATTGACATGATCATATTAAATTCATAATATGAAACTGGTATTGCTTCACTAGTGAATTTAGTGGCATTAAGCTGGGTACAGTCCCAAGGAATTGTTAAATTGTCTTGAACAAGTCTATGTTGGCAGACATTACACTATACAGACAGACAACATCAACCTATAATAATCTATTTTCCTAAGCTGTTTAAGTTTTCATTTTCACTTATAGTATTGTTAGCGCAGTAAGAACATCCTATCTGTGCTTGACGAGTTTTCTTTCGGTATAAACTACAGGATTATTATAGTGATGAAGAGGTAGTATCTTTTTGGATTTTTTTTGATGTTTTTTTTTTTTGAAAAGAGCAACTGCTGAGTTTCTTACCGGCTCTTCTCAGCAGAATCTGCATTCCGAACCAGTGGTAGATTTATGAAATGTCATAAGAGCTACAAGTTAGCCTACATGAAATAAATTAATTTTGAAATTTGAATTTGAATTTGATTGTGTGTGGTGTTCTTGAGGTTGTCATATTATGTTGTGGTATACTACAGAAGACAATCCATGAAAAGACCTATATTAAGCAATGCATGAGCTGATAAGGAGGGCCATTTGATATTATTAATCATAATATGCAACACTTACTTGTCATAGAAAGGTTGGTTGATAACTCCAATCACAGGTTCACCGGTTGACCTCAAATAGGCACCAATCAGTACTGTCACACATGGCAGCCCATGCCCAGGCTTAGCATCACCTCTTACTCCCGATATGAACTCTGCAGTGGCATCTGTTTAACATAATAAACAAAAAGTCAAAAGGAGCACCAAAACTCTACATGAAGTTTGATTCATCTTAAAATATAAACATATCAAATTCAAATGAAATTTTGTACACATGCTATAAACTAGGTAATATTTTTGTTTGTTACAAAATTGTTATAGTTGGGAGAACATCAAATAGTTACCACCATATGAAAATAAAACTACAGAATATGTATGGACCATTATTATCTCCTACTTTAAAATTCGAAACATACCAATAGGATCAATCCAGACTCCTATATCACTAGTATCAATGAAAGGCAGGTCAACTGGCAATGAAGGTAAATTATGAAATGTATCACTGTGGGCAGCCTCCGCCATTCTTCTAGCAGTTGCTAGAGGTAGTGCACCACCAAGTAACCGAGCCGTGCTTTCGATGGTACCCTGTAAACCTATTGTTACACCACCTATTTCAGGGCACTCTTCGCCTCGCACATGACCATTAAGCTCGGGAAACTGCGAAATTATCACAGCTTTCGCACATTCCTGTGCCAAAACATCGGCTACAGTTTTGAAATCCTTGTCGAAACGCGTGTTCGCTTCAGTTTCGCACTTTTCAGCAACCAGTAAAGTCTCAGCACTTGAATACTCGCAACACGATCTCGCTATAAGTGCAGCCTTTTCTGAAGCTTGTACTAAAACTTTCAATATTTCAGCCATAGTACCTATATTGTTATTTAATTTTACTTTAAATGTAGGTATTAAAAAAATCTCAACCAATCGATCACACACCAACGTTTTGGAATTTAGGTGTTTGGCTTTTGACGCTGACTTTTGACGCGATTCGATTACGCACTTGACGCTTGACTCGTGTCTGTCATTTTATGTTTGACAGGTGACAGCGTCAGATGCAGGACAGAAGGTGATTACTGATTGTGAATTGTAACAATTGTAACGTCACAGTAGCAATCACGTAGCAAAAGCGTAGCATTTGAAATGTGGTTGAAACGCCGCGCGCGCTGCTATGTTCATTGTTCATTGTTCACAAGTAGTTGCAAAAAAAGCAGAAAATAGGACCTATCTAGGTACAGTCGCGGACAAAAAATGTTTACCACCTTAAGATTCACAATTGCATGCACACATCTGTGTCAGAAGGTCGATATGTGATTTGATTAGCCATAGATCATAGACTTTTTAACATGTAGCGGTGATTAGACAGTCCTTTAGCGGTCTCTTTAGTAGGTGACTGCTAAATAGGTTAGATGTAGAAAACCTTTTTTGGAACAAAAAATCCTTACTACTGTTATAAAATAATGTGAGTGTTTGTTTGTTCGTTGTTGGTTTGTCCTTCCATCACACAGCTACGGAGCAATAGATCCACATGATTTTTTGCATGGATATAGTTGAGGATTTGGATTGCGTCATTTATCCCGGAAAAATAGGTTCCCATGGAAATTTTAGAATCCTAACTTCACGCGGACGAAGTCACTGGCAAAAGCTAGTAATTTTAATAAATAGATATTATCTCATATAGACACGAGCACAGGACACGAGTTACCAAAATATGAAAACGGAAGTAATAATCTAATGCAAAGATTCTTTATTTCTTAATTTTATTATTGAGAAACTAAACAATATTAGTATAAATAAATAATTAACTTAATTAGCTTCCATTCGCTGCTATGACAACACGAAACGCGACAAGGCGTTTGTTTGTTTGAGGATTTTGTTGATTCTGACAGTCCTTGTAACGAATGCTCCCTCTGTGAGTGTGCTGACTCTATTCTATTTGGCTCTATGGGGGGTTTACAGAGAGCAAACGTCAAAGCTAATTTAGGAAGTCTGCTTATGTACTCACATTTTTGGTTGCCAGTCATCTCACGGAACGGAGATCACCTGACCCTTCTGCTTCGCCTCATTTTGGTTATAATCTAAAACACAGATTGATATCCGGGCAGACAATACTCCAGAGAGTATCGTCTGCCCGGTACGGCAGTAATTTATACTATATGGGGGCTGTATACCCATGCTGGCATTTGTATACAGCGATGGCACATACGGGTCCTGTTATTAATCTCGAGCTAGAACTCCTGGTCCAGGTTAGTTTCTGCTTTCATAAGGAAGACCTGAATCCAAGTATTCAGTTCAAGTTGGTTCCTTTTTCGGTCACGCACCAGACACACGGCCATGGTGAGGATAGCTTACTATCGAGCTAACCTAGAACTGGGACTGCGTTAGAGTCACGCACCAGACACACGGCCATGGTGAGGACAGCTTACTACTGAGCTGCCCTGGTCTTGGACTCTAACTCTCCGGGGTGCCGAGTCCAAGTACTCGACACCAACCAACTTGTCTTCCTTGGGTCATACGTTAACTACGTTATAAGCATAAGATACACGTTATGGTGAAACACTTACTCAAGAATAACCTGTTCAAAGACCCGTTGTAGAACTTGGACCAAGATTTCTGTCTCCTGTGGGTGTGGGTGTGTACCTACTGAGTGCTTCGCAAGTCGCAATACCTCTATCCTCACCATTCCTCAAGAGATGAGAACACGTGCATGACTAATTTATATATATGGTTCATATATTTAAGGCATTGCGACCCGATTTATCTTTATTAATGCTACTATTACTCACTATAATCCTTACTTCGGTATTGCTCGCCAACTTGCCTGGTTCACACCTTGCTTTTCAGGGGTTATGCTTTCGAACCGCCACGTTTCATGGCTACGCGCTCGCGCCGGTCAACAAAATGGCCGATGAAGCGTGGGTCTCGTAAAGCGTCGTGTCACGTAATTAACTAGATGGGTCAAACGTCACTCTACTATGTACCTTATTCACTTACCATAGAATCTAAATTCCAACTCCACTGATTTCTTCTTTCCGGTATGTCGCACGGTCTCACATCCGGTCTTTCGTTCAACATTTGTAGCTACTCTATTTATAGTTTAGTAATTAATTAGGTAATTTTATACTGGTTACACACATTTGAATCACGACTGATTGTCACAAGTTCAACACTGATTTTATCTAGGCACTTTAATTATGTTTATTTAGTTAAGCTTCTTTACACTGTTATGTTAATTTAGTTAAGCCTCTTTACACTGTTCATAGTTCTATCGCGACTGATTGTCGCGACACTCCCCAACAACAAGATTAAAAATTATAACAACAATATAACAAGATTTTGCGTCCATTCTTTAATTTTTTCACGTGCTCTAATAGCGGCGTCTCTTTTAGGTCTTGTTTCTTCAAAAGGGATGCTGGTTTCACTTCCGTGAGAAGATTCCTCTATCGAAGGACTGGTTCTTCGAAGAAACTCATTAACTTCTTTTACTGATCCATTATTTCCTTGTATAAACTCATTATTTTGTTTTACAAACTCATTATTTCCTTGTACAGACTTGTCACTGTCCGTTTCGATTATGTTACCTTCAACATTAAGTGTATTATCCTTGCTCCTATTTATTTCTCCTTCTAATAAGTTCCTAATTTCTTGTTCTGTTTGAACGTAGTTATAATTCTGTTTGGGTTTATTTATTCTATTATTAATACTTTGTTCGTCCATCTCAAGTGGATATAAGTGTGATATGGATCTAATGAATTCCGTGTTCCCTACTTTTACTTTGGCTACTCTGCAAAGTCCATCTTTACCTTTAATAAGTTTTATTATTTTTCCAACACGCCAACCTTCTCTGTTGGGAAAGTCTCCTTTTATCTGAACTACTTGACCTTCTTGAGGTTCGAGTTTTGAAGTCACCCTTGGTTCCTTGGGTGAATGCCAATACCTTTCACGAAGACTGAGTAGGTAGCGATTAGAAAACATTTCTTTAAACTCTTCTTGGATCTTAAGAGCTCGTTTCCAACCCTTCACAAGCTCCTTCTTCGTAATAGTTCCCTGTATTACAGGTTCATCATGAGTAGTTTCAACAATTATGCACCTTCCTACGGTCAAGAAGTCAGCCGGTTTCAAAATATGGTCTAATTCGGTATCTACGCAAGTAAGTGGACGTGTATTTATCACAGCCTCAATTTCTTTCATTACGGTTAACAATTCAGTGTCTTTTATCAAATGTTTCTGTAGTGTTCTTTTCATGCAATGTTTCACTATTCCTACTAATCGTTCATAAAATCCGCCAAACCAAGGTGTAAGAGCTGGTATGAATTTCCAATGAATTTTATTCTCTATGCAGTAAGGTTGGGACAAAATTTCTGACAGCAATTTAAATTGTGACGCATTGTCTGATGTGACGGTTGTTGGTGTTCCTCTAGTAGCTATCATTCTTCTCAAGGCTCGGAGGCCTTCCTCAGCGGAGAGGTCTTGAACCACTTCTAAATGAATAGCTCTCACTGCTAGACAAGTGAATAAACAAATCCATCTTTTTTCTGTACCGTTTCCATTGTTGACTAGAACAGGTCCCAGATAATCAACTCCCGTAAAGGTAAAGGGTGCACTATAATTTACTCTTTCAGCTGGCAAAGCTGGTGTAGGTGGTAGTTTGTAAGGCCCCCCACCATGTTTAACACATGTTGGGCATTTCTTCAACAATTTCTGAACTTGACGTTTACCTTGCGGTATCCAATATGTTTCGCGTATAATGCTAAGTGTGTGATTAGCACCTACATGATAGTTTTTATTATGTATTTTTAAGATTATATTATTCGTTAACTCTGAATCTTTAGGTAATAAAATGGGGTATCTTTTGTCAAACGACCAATTGGTATTTTTCAATCTTCCTTTACATCTTAGTATACCATCAATATCAAGAAATAATCCTAGACTTTTACTTAATTGTGTTTCTTTACCTATGATTTCATCTTTAAAATATTCTTCTTGTATTTTCTTTATTTCTTCTAAGTTAGTTTCTTCTAAGTCTCTTTTCTCATTTTCATTTTTCTCATTTTGAAGTTTAATTTTTTCACAATCTATAGGTATAATGACATCATCTATTTCAATTTCAGGTTCATCTTCTTTCGGCGGATCGTCTATAGGTATAATTACATCATTCATTTCAATTTCTTGTTCATTTTCTTTCGGCAGATCATCCTCTGGCAACAAAAGACAGCTGGTGGTTGAAGTTATTTGCGGCCATGCTTCGGGTCCTTGTAGCAAGAACTGTGGGCCAGCTAACCATTTTTCTTTATCTTCAGACGCGCAGAATGATCTTGTCGCTACATCTGCTGGGTTGAGTTCTGACGGAACGTATCTTATGATCAACTCTTTATTTTGTGTAATTTCTTGGATTCTTCGTGATACGAATGGTGGTAAGAGTTTAGAAGATTTACACCATTCAATTACAATTTGACTGTCAGTCCAAAGAATTTGATGTGTTATTTTCACAGGAAGAAACCTAAGCGCAAATTTAATAAGACGACTTCCGATTAGTACTCCTAGTAACTCTAACCGGGGAATCTTTAAATTCTCTTGATCCTTTATAGGTACAAGTCGTGACTTTCCAATAACAAAGGCTGTTTTGTTTCCATTGACTATATATACTGCAGCGGCATAAGCTTTAAGAGATGCATCAGTGAAACAGTGTAATTGATAATTATCATCCTTTTCCATAGCCATGTAACATCTAGGTATTGATATTCTTCTAATTTCATCTAATTGTTTGCGTATTGTTATCCATTCTTCTGCAATTTGTGTCGAAAAGGCAGTATCCCATTTAATTTTATTTTTCCAAAGCTCTTGTAAAAATATTTTAGCGGACAAAACGTATGGTGCGGTAAATCCACAAGGATCGTAAATAGAAGCAATCACCTTTAGAACTTCTCGTTTGTTATTAGCGTTAGTATCAGTACTAAATCTCAGTCGAAATAAATCCTCCTTTAAATCCCAATCTAAACCCAATATCTTGACACATTCATCCTTAGATGTATCTGGAACTTGTGTCATAAATTCTTCAGAATTGGAACTCCATTCTCTTAAATTCATAGATATCTGTCGGAATGCTTCTTTGGAATCTTTGTATACTTGTAAAGCCCTTTCCACTGACGGGACTCCTGTGACTAGGTTGTCAACGTATATATCATTGGCAATATCTCTGACGATTGATTTATCATTTTTGGACAAGTGTAATTTTATTGAAGCATTTAACAGAAATGGACTGCTGATGATCCCGAAGGGTACTCTACAGAATCTCATGTGCACAAGATTATTTTCGGTAGGTGGTTTAGACAAATCTTTAATCCATAAAAATCTGGTCACATCTCTATCTTGATTGTGAAGTGCAATTTGTAAAAAAGCTTTCTCTACATCCGCTGACAATGCAATTCGATGGTATCTAAATCGTATCAATAATCCCGTTAAATCTTCTAACATCATTGGGCCACAATATAAACATTCATTTAAACTCTTATTATCCTTTATCTTAGCAGAAGCGTCATACACAATTCTAATGGGTTTTGCTTTCTGACGAACGCAATGGTGTGGTAAATAATGAATTGGGTGTTCTCCCTTCTTAGTACTTTTCGTTATTATCTCTATTATGCCTTTACTTTTTTGCTCCTTTAAAATCTTGTCATACTCCAATAAAGTATTTGAGTCTAAGCGTTTTAATAATGAAACTAATCGACCAAAGGCTAATCCGTAGTTAGTTGGTAATGCTTCTTTATTATATTCCTTCCATGGCCATGACACAGTGTATCTGTTGTCAATGATCTCAGTGGTTTCGTTAAAATTCTTAATTGCCTCTTCTTCAGCACTGACTTTAGGTGAATCGATAATCCCAATAGATTCTAGATCCCATAAAGCTTTGATATTTCCATCATCTAAAGGCAAGTCTGGTTTATTGAGTTTTGAATCTGTACATGATAGAAAATAAGTGATTCCAGATAATTCATCCATTGATTTTGAATTAATTTCCCCTGACACTATCCATCCCAATTTAGAATTTATTAAATACAGGTTTTCTTTAATTTTAATTTTTTCATTATTAATAATATTATAATAATAATCATTTCCAATCAGAATATCTATTCTTGAAGATAATGATCCATCATCGGCTAAAGTGGCTTTATCTTCCCACTGTTCAAGTTTTAAGTCCGTATATGGAACACACTGCGCTATATGAGGTACGACATTAGCATAAAGTAGTAATGTTTCATTAGTTTTTGTTATAAGTCTTATTTTCACTATTGGACTGTCTATTATCTGAGGAGACTTCGCTCCGAAAGTGAATACGGAAAGTTTACATTCTTCATCAATTGGGAGTTTTAATTTCTTTGCAACTGATTGAATTATATAGGAACGTTGACTTCCTGTATCTAATAATACACGACATTTAACTTCTGTACAATTAATTTTCTCATGTCTAGCATTAACAATAGCGGTTTGAAGTACACTAGTACCTTTAGTATTCCACTGTCACATCGCACTGGTTGCTTCAACCTTATCGGGGAAATTCTTTGGACACAGTGCTCGATTATGCGATCCAATTGTTTCACAATATACACAGTACATTTCCTTTTTACATTCCCTTGCAAAATGCTTTTCACTAAAACACCGGAAACACCTTTTCCTCAATTCTTTCTTCCTTTCGTTAGATGTTCGAAAAGTCTCACATTGATCATTAAAATGGGGTCCTTTGCAGAAGACACATTGTGTTCTTGTTCTCTTTCTATTTTGTATTTCTTTAGTTCCTTCTTGAATATCTATATTTCTTTTAAATGGTTTCTTATAATTTCCTCTTTGATTCTCTGATGGTGCACGATTTTTAAAATTAAATTCTGGGTTTTCTGTGTTCTTTCCTTTATAGTTGCCTACTACATTAGTATTGTTCCACCTATTGTTGTTATGTACTTTTACAAATAAGGATTCAGTGGTGTAAGTTTCTACGGGCTTATCTTGGACGATTCTATCGGCATCTTCTCTAGCAGAAATGATAATTTCTAGACATTTCCGTATTTCTTCAATGGATTCGGTACTTATTTTCATTTTCATTTCGTATATTATTTCTTTAGGAAACTTCTCCATAATCAGGAAGCGTAAGTGGTTATGGTTTATGTTTTCTCCAAGTGATTCGAGTATTCTGAGGTGTCTTTCAATTTCGTTTAATGTTTGTCTTACTTCTGATATGTTTGTTCCTGTTGAGGCTTTAATACGATACAATGCTGCGTAGTGTGCGTCAATTATATGATTTTCTTTCCCATACCGGTTTTTCAATGTTGTCAAAGCTATATTGTAATTTTTATTTGTCGTTTCTAGTCCCTCTATGACATTCTTCGCTTCACCCTTTAGTGATGCTTTTAAATATAATAATTTGTCTACGTCGGTTAAGTTTCTGTTATCAATATTTGAACTAAATTGATCCCAAAAGGTTGACCAGTTGAGTACATTCCCGTCAAATTCAGGTAAACTTAATTTAGGTAATCGGCTGTTTAGGTTACAGTTTGCACTTTTATTGGTTTGAGATTGTTCAACTACCTTAGTTTTCCTTTTAATTTGAACATTAAGTTCACATAATATCTCCTCCGCTTCTAGTTGCACCGTAGATATTTCGGATATATCGTCTGGTGCTGGGTTGTTACTAAGTTGGAAATAATTCATCAATTCTGAATTAAGTCTGTTTAAGAAGGTTTGCAATTTGGAAGAGATGATCTCGGCCTCTTGTATGACTGTAGGAGATTCGTCGATAGTTTTTATTATTTGAGTTGCATTTGCGGATAAATTTTGTAATTTCGCCTTCATGAGATGGAGAATATTTAAAAGACTCTGATCCATATTTGTTTATGATGAGTTTCAGTTATTTGAAATGAAATTGAGTTAGTTAATGAGTTGAGTGGGAATAAGTTAATGAGTTGCACTAATTAATGGATTCCGTCGACTTCTTCAGATGGTTCTTTGAAGGTTTTCTATAAACAAATTATTAATTCGTTCATCATAAAGTATATAAAGGCTATAATGTTCATGGTCAACTCACATCAAGTCATGGTCAGTTAATAACTAATAACTTAAAATAAACTTCCAGATTCAAACTAATGTTTAACAATGTGTACTCTTATTATTTAGAATTTTGAAATAATAATGGTTAACTTAGTGTAGATTAATTATACTTTGTTACTATTAACATTCATATGACATTCGGTTAGGCATTCGTAGTAATATTTTAATAGTCTACGTGTGGTCTGATGTTTGGTTTATTCTTCTATCAATATATATATATATATATTTTTTTTTAGTCTATGGCAATATTATTAATTTATTCAAATCACCATTTTAACTTCCAATGATTGTTGTTGTAAAAATAAATTTAATTAACAAATTAAAGTAATAATTTAAAATATATATATATTTTTTTTTATTTATTAATTTTATTTATTTATTTAATTTATTTCTTTTACCAAAATTTTATTGAATGTAAGTACTTCTCCAATTAGATAGGTAGGTATATAAATTGACTCAAACTAATTTTAAAATTTCCAACAACACTACTCTTGTTAATTAGTAATAGTAATAATAATGGTATAGTAATAATAATATAGTATAATGGTATAGTAGGAAGAACGGGCATTCCAAACTAGTAGTAGATTCATTGATGATTCAAGTACTTGTTAAAGTTTATTTGAATAAAAATATTTCTATTCTATTCTATATGTGTAGTCTATGAGCCAGATCTAGGTCTCAAGAACCTAGCCATGTGAGTATACATTTAATGGTAGTAATACACTACATTTGTTAACACGATTACACACCACTTGTGAACTGACTCAAACTTCAATGCGCAGTTAACTACATGAAGCACATACTTAATTCAATCAAGTTATAGTTAATTCTGGCTTTCCACACTTATTAATTTCACTTAATATCTTTTAATTTATCATTATATTTCACTTAAGGTAATGTATTATGTTTATCTTTTTTTTAAAAGTAATACATCTTGTATTACCATGTAGGTATGGCGCAGTATAAATAGGTACCTTGCTCCGGAATTTTTTTTTTTTTCAACTTAAACCTAAAAATTTAACTTAAAGATTATCGTTTTATTGAATTTAAATAAAAGAAATCAAGGAAATCATGTGGTTTCTCACGATTGTTTCTTTTAAAGAATTATCAAAGATTCTTGTCTAATTTGGTAAGTAAAGTAATCAATTAAATCAATCAATTTGAATTTTTGTTGTAGATAGGTAGATACTCAAATATGCGACTCTTATGAAATTAATTAACCTCTGAAATTAACAGTACTATAAAACACAGTTCATAATGTTAATATCCTTTATAATTCTGAGTAAAGTGACTATTGACCCACATTCAAACATGTCTAACTTGTAAATACATAAGCAAACTTATAACTTCCTTTATTATATATTATTTTATTTCTTTACTACTGAAAGCTGGTATACCCTCATATCCCAGCACCTCCACCATGTAACGAATGCTCCCTCTGTGAGTGTGCTGACTCTATTCTATTTGGCTCTATGGGGGGTTTACAGAGAGCAAACGTCAAAGCTAATTTAGGAAGTCTGCTTATGTACTCACATTTTTGGTTGCCAGTCATCTCACGGAACGGAGATCACCTGACCCTTCTGCTTCGCCTCATTTTGGTTATAATCTAAAACACAGATTGATATCCGGGCAGACAATACTCCAGAGAGTATCGTCTGCCCGGTACGGCAGTAATTTATACTATATGGGGGCTGTATACCCATGCTGGCATTTGTATACAGCGATGGCACATACGGGTCCTGTTATTAATCTCGAGCTAGAACTCCTGGTCCAGGTTAGTTTCTGCTTTCATAAGGAAGACCTGAATCCAAGTATTCAGTTCAAGTTGGTTCCTTTTTCGGTCACGCACCAGACACACGGCCATGGTGAGGATAGCTTACTATCGAGCTAACCTAGAACTGGGACTGCGTTAGAGTCACGCACCAGACACACGGCCATGGTGAGGACAGCTTACTACTGAGCTGCCCTGGTCTTGGACTCTAACTCTCCGGGGTGCCGAGTCCAAGTACTCGACACCAACCAACTTGTCTTCCTTGGGTCATACGTTAACTACGTTATAAGCATAAGATACACGTTATGGTGAAACACTTACTCAAGAATAACCTGTTCAAAGACCCGTTGTAGAACTTGGACCAAGATTTCTGTCTCCTGTGGGTGTGGGTGTGTACCTACTGAGTGCTTCGCAAGTCGCAATACCTCTATCCTCACCATTCCTCAAGAGATGAGAACACGTGCATGACTAATTTATATATATGGTTCATATATTTAAGGCATTGCGACCCGATTTATCTTTATTAATGCTACTATTACTCACTATAATCCTTACTTCGGTATTGCTCGCCAACTTGCCTGGTTCACACCTTGCTTTTCAGGGGTTATGCTTTCGAACCGCCACGTTTCATGGCTACGCGCTCGCGCCGGTCAACAAAATGGCCGATGAAGCGTGGGTCTCGTAAAGCGTCGTGTCACGTAATTAACTAGATGGGTCAAACGTCACTCTACTATGTACCTTATTCACTTACCATAGAATCTAAATTCCAACTCCACTGATTTCTTCTTTCCGGTATGTCGCACGGTCTCACATCCGGTCTTTCGTTCAACATTTGTAGCTACTCTATTTATAGTTTAGTAATTAATTAGGTAATTTTATACTGGTTACACACATTTGAATCACGACTGATTGTCACAAGTTCAACACTGATTTTATCTAGGCACTTTAATTATGTTTATTTAGTTAAGCTTCTTTACACTGTTATGTTAATTTAGTTAAGCCTCTTTACACTGTTCATAGTTCTATCGCGACTGATTGTCGCGACAGTCCTAGCTTTGAATCATTAAGCCCCATAAATTTTCAGTTTCAAATTAGCAGATCGAGTGGGCTATTGAACGAGATGACTGCCACGGTGCAGATTGAACCATGGAATAGTAGCTCGGCGCATTATCTTGAACTTAGGTTGTCGGAATTTTGCTGCAGAACATCGATGTAAAATGCTGCAGAAACACCACGCATCACCGTAGCTCATCCACCTCCTTTTGACTGTTTTTGACTGAGGATGCTAGCAGCATCATTATGATTCAATGCACAATATGAACTTCACCATTAGAATTATGATTAAGCTTGCCATTTATTTTATATATTTAAATTTCAAATAACAAATCTAAAATTTTTGATAATTAATTGTCACTAAAACGGAGTGATTACATTCTCTTGGATTGTCACTTTTACAAGTGCAATGATGCTAATGTGTCAAACTTGAATTTAGGAAATGAGTTTTGTGGTTTTATTACTAATATTTGTATAGAAAAGTCATTAATACTTTTTTTGATAAAACGACGCATGAAATTTTTATAACGTAACAAATGCCTTGATATAGCATTATAGACCTTACTGAAAGCAGGGTTACGAAGAATCTAATTTGAAAAGTGGTAAACATTTTCTGTCCCCGACCGTACATTATTTCGTAAACGAGGTTACCGAAAATTTTGTGGTTTTTCAAGGTAACAAGCATAGAATTAGTAGGTAGCCGCTACGCACCTGACTACCAATCCTAAATCTATGATTGGCGGCTGTCATTCGTTGCAAAACAAAATCACACCGAGCGTTTACGTAGCAAACGCAGAAATTCGTTGAAGAACGTGAGATTGACCATGACCGTTTCGATATCAACATTAGCACAATATTTATCACTAACCTTAACAAAAACCTTGATATAATTTGACAGCCTAAAATAGCGATATGAGCTACGAGTTACCTACTAGCTGATGCCCACGACTTCGTCTGCGTGGATTGGGGTTTTTTAATTCCCGCGGGAACTCTCTTATTTTCCGGGATAAAAAGCCGATGTGTTATTCCAGTATCTATCTCTGCCAAATTTCAGCCAAATCGGTTCAGTCGTTGCGGCGTGATTGATTAACAAACATCCATTCATCCATACATTCATAAACTTTCACATTTATAATATTAATAGGATGATTGACTTGTTGCGACCCTAGGCGATGTTATTGATTGTTGACTGATGTTGTTGATGATGATTTTACTGATTCACATTCCAATTTTGATAATTTCTTGTACTACCTAACTACTACCCACCTTCAATCGTTTTTAGTTTTTACCTTGCAACATGCCTTGCAATCGCCTAGAATCTAGATCGTTAAAATAATATGTACGATATGAACAATGAAGGTAATTAGGCACAGGTAATTAGGTATTAAAAAATCTTATGACCTTTTCTTTTTACCGTCACTTATAAACAATCTACTTATATTACACCTACTACATATTTTATACACCTCTAACTATCCGTTGGGAAACTGAGGCTATAATCCTAACTAAAATACTAATATTATAAATGCGAAAGTGTTTTTGTTTGTTAGTTTGCCCTTCAATAACGCTGCAACAGAGCTTCGGATCGACGTGATTTTTTGCATGGGTTGTTATGGGTTTAGCACCTGGAGAGTGACATAAGCTACTTTTCATCCCGGAAAAACAAAAAGTTCCCGCTGGATTTTAAAAACTAAATCCACGCGAACGAAGTCGCGGGCATCAGCTAGTTACGTAATACACAAAATTAACGTTTTTTAATGCATTGTGATAGTTAAGAATGAATTCGGAGGCACCAATGGACAATCATCCTAGAGTACTGTTGCCCTCACGCGTTCTTTGTTTGTTGAAGTACTTACGTAAGTATAAACATAATTATTTCGGTAAGTACGTAGGTAGGTACTTCTACGCCTAGACAGTGGCCTTAAGGAACTTAGCCTTATTAGATAGGGCCATTGCCACTGTTAAAAAGGAGCCATTAGATAGTTAATCTACCATTTACATTTACCATTGACATTTTGAAATATAATTAATATTGACTTACTAATATGAAAGAATTTATTTTAATCTTGACCGACTAATATGAATTTGTAATTATAATTCTCTAATAATTTCACATAATGTTACTAATCACTTTCATTTTATAATTGACTAGCAGTTGCCCACGACTTCGTCCGCGTCAATTTCTGTTATTAAGTACACTCACCGGCACGGAAACTTGGCCACTCTGTTTTTTTGATATATTTGACACAAAATGTTTTTTTTTTGTTTTTAAATCTATGTTAGTGAATAAGAAATGCACTTTGTTATGTTTTTAATGCATTTTTACAGTCTCAAAGATTTTATTTTGTTTTAAAAATAATGTTTACTTAAAATCACTAACTTGCAAGGAAATAAAATCCAGTTTTAAAACACTACAAAATTGAAAATTGCTAAAATTTATCAGTCCCCTATACATTTTAATAACGCGTATTTCCTCCTCTTGCTCTAATGACCGCCTGCATGTGATCTGGCATGCTTTGAATGATGTTTCTGACATCAATTTGCGATAGGTTCTCCCAAGCGGTCACGGCTGCATTACGGAGCTCATTGATTGTTTGCGGCGGATTGGGAGAGGATTTTATCTTTCTTTTGAGCATGTCCCAGATGTGTTCTATCGGATTTAATTCCGGACTACGAGCAGGCCACTGCAGTTTTTGCATACCGACATCTTGAAGGTACTCGTTCACACAGCTGGCTACGTGTGGGCGCGCATTATCGTGCATTAACGGGAACTGTCGTATTCAGTTAATCCCATATAGGGTACAACATGTTCCTGGATGATCTCTTCGATGTATCGCGTAGCAGTTAATCGATTATCAATGACAACCAACTCTGTACGGGCATCGGAACTTATTCCTCCCCACACCATTATAGAGCCACCGTGGAAACTAACGGTTTGTGTGGTAGTTTTAGGTAGAAACCGCTCTCCTCTTCTTCTCCATACTCGTTCGCGACCATCTGGTGCTCGTAAAGTGATTCGGCACTCATCAGTAAACAGAACTCGGGCCCACTGCTCGTGAGTCCAGTTAGCGTGCTTACGTGCAAACTGATGTCGAGCTACTCGATGCTCTCTCAGAAGTTCTGGACCTCGTGGTGGCCTGCGTGACTTTAAATTAACTTCCTCCATACGTCTTCATATCGTACGCTCGCTTACATTCACACGTCTCACGATTTGGAGCCGCTGGCGAATCTCAATAGCAGTGAGGTATCGATTTCTTAAAATTTCTAGGACAATAAAACGGTCATCCCGAGCCGATGTGCATCTCATACCTCTACTGCCTGGTCTTCATGTGTAGCTGCCAGTCTCCTGGTGTCGTTTCAAGGCATACTGCATTGATGAACGCGGTATATTGAGTACAGTAGCCACTTCACGTTTTGTCAGCCCTTAGTTTATTAAGGCTACAGCTTGTGCAACTTGCACTGGTGTTAAAGGCATATTTTTAACTTTAAACCACGATTAAGTCTTTAATTAACGCTACAAAATCACAAAAATTCAGTAACGCAACAATGCACTTTACAGAAAACAAAATCAAAGTTTTGAACTTAACTGCTCAAATGACCCAATTCGACTAAAAATTAAAAGTAACAGGCGTGAGTCCTCAGGGATAATTAATTACCCTCTTGAAATAAAGGTAAACATGTTTTTGTTCTTCCGTAATGGGAAACATTTGTTAGAAACACTTAAAATTGTTGCAAACGCTTGTTATGAGCTTGGCCAAGATTCCGTGCCGCTGAGTGTATTTAAAAGAATATATTTTAAATATGGATAATTTTCCCCGTTTTTGCAACATTTTTCACTGATGCTTCGCTCCTATTAGTCGCAGCGTGATGTTATATAGCCTATAGCATTCGTCGATAAATGGACTATCCAACACAAAAATAATTTTTCAATTAGAACCAGTAGTCCCTGAGATTAGCGCGTTCAAACAAACAAACTCTTCAGCTTTATATATTAGTATAGATTGTATCATATTATTTGCATACTATTAATTTTTGTTGAATGTTCTGGACTCTTAATGACAATCTCACTGTACAAACATTCTGACAAAATATAAACTATTATTTATTTATTTATTTACCAAAATATTATCGTCAATGCTGTTTTATTCAAATGCCATTCCGCTCTCGATATCAGCTGCAGTGCCTATCTATTGTTAAATAATGTAGAGTAGAGGTAAGTACTGTTGATCTGATCTCATTGCCTAGGCATTACAAGGTTCAAGGTGTTTTCATTACTTTGACACGAAATTATCAATTATTGTTAATTATAAGTACCTACTTAGATCTAAAATGATTATTGTATAGTTGCGGATGGTGCATTCAGTGCGCGTGTCAAGTACCTAGCTACCTACCTGGTTAATATATGATCATTATAGGTAAGTACTCATACAAATTACCTACAGTTTTTACGAGAAACTCGGATGTATTAGGAATATTAGGTTATTGATTAGGGGTCATTGAATTATTACATACTAACTCTTGAGTTGCACGTAATAATTCATGAATTGATGAGTTAATGAAATGTTTATGTTTTGAAAACATTTTGCGGATGCACGTTGTTGCCTGAGCATCTAGCATCTTGCATGTAGCGAGCTAAATATAAAACTCAAGTACTTTCTGTATACTGTATACTGCTCTTGTACCGAGTCATGGCCAACCAGCCAAACCAGCCTCGATGGAAACCTGGACTGCTAAAAATCAGACGACGATCTCGAAAGATCGGGTTCTAAGGTGCACGAATAACGATCCACATTGGAAAACGTAGCGTTGGAAAAGTCATACCTACTAAAAATAGGTGGACGGACGTTAAAAAAACTTATTGTTGTGATCCTTGCGAGAGACTTATGTCCACGGGTGGACGCTATTGAAACAAAGATGTCGGTTCTTGATAATATAACTAAATTTTTTTTTACAGTACTTATATCAAGTGTGCCTATAAAATTTGAAGAGGTTCCCTCGATTTCTCCAGGATCTTCTTTCAAACAAAAGAAGAATTTTTCAAATCGCTCCAGACATCTTTGAGTAATCGAAGAACATACATAAAGATTCCGACGAATTGGGAATCTCCTGCTTTTTTGAAATCGGTTAAAAACAGTGATAGCTCAGGCGAGAGTAAAGCCCGGGTGTCTGTGATAAATCCTTTCTGGAAGTGGAAAGGACAAAGGTGTCTTTTAACTAACGTTTGTTCTAGCAGGCAGCTACCTCCTGCAAAGCTAAACTTCGAAGTGGGTCGACGTTGTTACTTTCATGTTGTCTCGTGATCCATTCCCTGTATTGCGCAAAGTGCTTAGACAGTTTGCGGATACAGTGCGTCACTTAAGAGATTGTTACACGATTATGCTTTACCGGTTTTGCAAGCCCAGCTTATTTTATTTGAAAAATAATAGCCCTAATAAAATTTGCTAATATAGGTACCCCCTCAACTAAGCACATCTAGGTATAACTTGTACTAAAAGTAGGTACGGCAATTTGCAACGGGTGGATCTAACCGTCGAGCATAACGTACAAGAATAGAAACTTTAGGTAATGTATGACAAATAACTCATTACTTCTAGTTTACTGTTACTAGGTACCTACATAGGAATAATCTAGGACAACATGCAGATGGACATACTTTATCTGGACCACCGAATATACCGATGGACCTGATTACTTGCTAACTAGAATATAGACCAATAACTAAACTAACTACTAAAGTAACAAACTAAACTAACAATTAAGGAATATATATGTATCTACGCGGGTAGACAAGCATCCTCTTATTCCCACGACATCGTCAATCTTTTAGGTAAGGCTACCATAAAAACAAATATGCCTCATCTCAGTAAGTATCGCCTTAATAACAGCCCCATAGCTCAACCGTAAAAGGTGCTGAAACTGAAAGGTCGACGGTTCGATCGCCTCTCGTTGCAGTATTGTTGTAGGTACCCACATACTCCTTTGCCTCGTTAGTCTAGTGGTTAATAAGTTCGACTGCAGATGACGAGGTCTCGGGTTCGATTCCCGGGTCGGGCCATAAAATGTCCTTATGGGTTTTCCTGTCAAGAAATGCTCAGTACTGGCCCGGAGTTAGGAAGTTGGCGGTGAGCCACCCCCGAGCCTCGGTGAGCACGTAAAGCTGTCGGTCCTGCGCCTGATTTCTCTCCGGTCATGTCGGATTTTCATCCCGTCGGACTATGTAAGTAAGGAAATAGAGAGTGTACCTAATGTTTGCGCACACACTTGTGCACTATAATTTCTCCCGTGCAGATGGCTAATCTCTGCGGAGGTTGGCAGCCGTGGCCAGATTCGGTCGGGAGGACATTATACCTACCTACCTACTCACTCCTAACCCAAGCTTTCTGCTTATTTGGAGGGGAAAGGAAAATATTTTTTGTAAAAAAAAAAACGGCATGTAATTAAACGAGCTTCTATTTAATACCATTATTGGCTTCTAAATTACTAAGTCAGCTTCAACTAGTGAGCCTCTAAAAAATACAATTTTAGCCACTATATATTTTGAATATAAGCTTCTATAAATACAACTCAGCATCGTAATTATTTTTTAGCATCTATATTTAAAACTTAGCTTCAAACCGTGAACTCCTAAAATACTTAAATATTAGCATCAAATAATACAATGTGGCCACTAAAATAGTAAATGATCCCCAAAACTTTAACCACATTTTTAATTTTTTTTTTGTGAGAAAAATGAAATAATGTAAATGTTTCTAACTAAATAAAAAAATGATTTTTTTTTTTGATAAAATGAAATTAAAAAAATGATTGTTTTTAAATTTAACTCAAGATAAAGATAACCTACACATTACATTATAACATTTTTGAAAAAAAAAAAAACAAATTTTTTTTGAACTTTTTTTTTTAGTTTTAGGTAAGTTTACGATCCCAACAGAATCTAAGTGCCCGGCCTTCGGCCGGGCACCTGAATATTCATGTATAACCCTAACCTAACCTAACTTTAGTTTAAAAAAAAATTATACAAAACCAATTGCAATATTAACACACTAACAACAGAACAACAAAAAACAAATGCAGGTCGCATCCGTCTCACTCGCACCAACGAGAACGTGCAAATGGCCAGTCGCATCCGTCTCACTCGCACCAGCGAGATCGTGCAAATGGCCAATCGTATCCGTCTCACTCGCACCAAATCGTGCAGTGGCAGTGGACAATAATAAAAATAGTGGCTCTTTATTTGATGCTTTCATTGGAATATTTTGTGGCCATTGTGAAGAAGCCGAGTTAGCATATTAGAAGCTTCATCATTTACCCGTTGCTGAGTTATTAAATTAGAAGCTAGGTTTTGTTGCCAAAAATAAATTTTGTTGCTCGACTTATTATATCCCAAAAAAAAACTAATAAAGAGCAAGAATAAAATAAGTAAACTATTTGAACAAACGACGGCATGTATCTTTCCGCAGATACGAAACAAACTTTCATGCAGACCAATACGTAGCTCTTATATGACATGTCTAGACTCTACCAGAATAAAAATTTAGATTCAGATACAAAGATAATATTTAGTTTGTACACAGTGGGTAGGCGTAGAACGAGTTAAGAAAGAAAAAGCGGCCAAGTGCGAGTCTGACTCGCCCATGAAGGGTTCCGTAGCAGCAAGCAACATAATATAAAAGTTCTTGTAGTTCGTCAAATGTTTTTTTTTATATTTGAGTTGATTGAATGAAAGTTAAATTGCGGTTTACGATTTATGACTTATTGCAAAAAAAAAACTACTCACCAGATCTCGTTCAAACCAATTTTTGGTGGATGGTAATGTACATCATATATATTTTTTTAGTATTAACGGGGGGGGGGGGGGGGACATTTTACCACTTTGGAAGTGTTCTTCGCGCAAACTATTCAGTTTAGAAAAAGTGATATTAGAAACCTCAATATCATTTTTGAAGACCAATCCATAGACACCCCACACGTATGGGTTTGATGAAAAAGAAATTTTGAGTTTCAGTTCTAAGTATGAAGAACCCCCAAAATTTATTGTTTTTTTTTTCTTCTATTTTTGTGTGAAAATCTTAATGCGGTTCACAGAATACATCTACTTAAAAGTTTCAGAAGTTTTAAAACAGTTGACATACGGACGGAGAGACAGACAGACAGACATGACGAATCCAGAAGGTTCCGTTTTTTGCCATTAGGCTACGGAACCCTAAAAAGGAGCGTATATTATAATAAATAAACCGCATAGCGACAATGTATTGTTTAAAAGTTACGTCTTCATGACTTACTGAAACAACACTTTGTAAATAGGTATTATGCACGTAAAACAAAAGTAAATAGATAATAATTTTTCTTTTGTATTTTATTATTTTACTAGCGGCGCACTCCGGCTTCGCACGGGTATAAAATATATAGCCTATGTTATTCACTGTTAATGGATGTTATTATACATATAAACCTTCCTCTTCAATCACTCTATCTATTAAAAAAAACCGCATCAAAATCCGTTGCGTAGTTTTAAACATTTAAGCATACATACGGATATAGGGACAGAGAAAGCGACTTTGTTTTATACTATGTAGTGATTTGCATAGAACGGTTGCTATGTTAATGTAAAGCACGAACGAAATATTTTTCTCTTTACAAGCTCAGAAAACTCCTTAGTCAACGTCCTGCCATACGGTTTAGTCGCGCATCGTTGTCGTCTTCTCTTATATTTTCTGGATCAAAGCTTTAAAAAACCGGCCAAGCGCGAGACGTACCCGCACACGAAGGGTTCCGTACCATTGTACAAGATTTTACACCAGCTCTTATTAAGATCGAGCAAAACTTTATTGTATGAAAACCCACTTTAATTTTAACTTTTTTTATTATTTGTTATAGCGACAAAAGAAATAACTAGATACACATTTTGTTAAAAGAAGTAGGTATCTGTCTATATACATTTATGAGATACAGCCCGTTAACAAACAGACGGACGAATAGCTGAGACTTTAATAGGGTTCCGTAGGCACCCTTTGGGTATGGAACTCTAAAAAGGCCTAAATGATTAATTATTGCGTAAATTATTATTGAGTGTTGAAATTGGTTCTGTTCTGTCACATTAATTTAATGTCTTATTGAGAGTTTCAGAAAGCTTTAATGATTATGACTCAAGGTTTTTCTGTAGTACTTGTGTAGGTGCTTGTCGAAGTGTGCTATGGTTTTACTTTTATTGGTTGCGCCAATTTTATTGCGTTTACTCAATTTTTTAATAGGTGTGAATAGAGCAAGCATAATAGATACAGGTACTTTAATATAATATAGCTTTTGATATTTATTGTTCTGGGTTAAGACATATTTTCAAAGTCGCAGCACGTCTTTTCATTCTTAGGACAGGGTTGCACCTATAAAGATATTGCGAAGCGACGGCAACCCGATAAATTGTATATCCCCATCGAACAGTGGCGTAATAATTATTTTTATTGCGGACAATTTACTAGATTAAGTAGGTACAATTTAATATAACGAACGATTGGCTGAAGCGGCCACCGCCATATTTTGAGTTTACTTCTAATTTAAAGGTCTTTAAAGTATAGACTTCGCGTTTATTTTTCGTAGACGCTGTGCGTTTATTTAATGAATATGAATCAGTCAGGGCGGTAAAACATAAAGTATAGGTAAGGCGGAATTAAAGGGATAGATGTTTATTCATATATTATAATTATCTGCCTTAGAACATCGACGGGAAAATTTGCGCATGATGTCAAATGATCATCACTGAAACTTACCTATATCTCCGTCATGCTGTAGTATTGATCTATGAATATATAGATTATAGGTATATATTTTTTATTAAAATGTTACAATAAGACTTATAGCTAAACTAATCTAATTGCTATACAATTATTATTTAATTGTATGTAACTCAATATTACAATATCAACTACATGAATCTTCTCCATTGGCGTGCATTTGCTCAATGATTAGCTCACGCAGCATAGATTTAGAATTGGTCTCCGCGAAATTCAATCCTAAATCTATGCGTAGGTCAATATTTTTTTTCTTTCTTCTTTTGGAAGGGGATTCAAGTGTTTGACATTGACATTTGGCAGCATTTGACCTCCGCGCTATATCGCAATCGCGTCCAATTCGCTCGCGATGGAGGACATGTTTAGAGTTTCGACAACTGAGATACAGTTTCTTATTTAAAATCAATAGAGCACGAGCGTGATTTACTTTTGTAAAAGCTATTAATAATACTATTATTGCTATTGCGTGTACCTTCTGAGGCCTTTAACACATCTCCGCCAAGACACTGGTAACGATTCGAAAGCACTCCGTAAAAGTTAATTGCAATAGAAATGAAAAAATCTATAAGTAAGTAATTTATTTTATTTAGAAAAAAAATAATTTAATATTATAGAAATGATAGCCTAGTGAATAGGGTTATGGTCTCCTAATAGGCGGGTCGCAGTTTCGATCCCGGGCACGCACTTCAGACTTTTCGGAGTTATGTGCGTTTAAGCCATTAAATATCGTACGATTCAACGGTGAAGGAAAACATCGTGAAAAATGCCTGAGAGTTCTTTCCGTAATATTCTCGATGGTGTGCGAAGTCCACCAATTTGCATTGGGCCAGTGTGGTGGACTATGGCCTTTACCTAACCCTTCTCTGAGAGGAGACTTGCGTTCAGTAGTGAGTCGTTGATGGGTTGCTGATAATGATGAATTTTATAATTTAAAATAAAATAATATTAATATTGAACGCTCTAGAAATATTTTTTAATATACTTTTTATTTTGTATTTTATTCTATTGTATTTTATCCTACTGTCGTTTATTTTGTCGTTTACAAACCGTAGCAGGGATTTTAAGGGATAGATGCATAGTGTGACTGACAGCAGACAAAGGGTTTGAGATTTTTTTACGAATATTAACAATATTGAAGATGCCCAAATGTTCTCCTCTCCCTTTTTTTCTGTGATCGAAGCCTCTTCCTTCCAAGTAAGCGAAACTTTTGGCGAGCACTCATGTGATGTGGGGAATAATAGTGTGTGGTGTTTTTGAACCGTCGACCTTTCAGTTTATCAGTCCGCGCCTAAATAGTTGCTTTAACAGGGCGCAGAATGCCTGAAAAAAATCCCCGCAATAGATGAAATAAAACAGACCTGAAACCTCGTGTGAAACGCGATAGATACTAGCGTGTAGGAGTGTAGTAAGCGCCAAATACATCATGTATTTTAATAACTCGTAAGATATTTTTTTTAAATGGCTGTCGTGTGTCTTAGTAATACCTATGTATAGGAATTTTATATAAAAATATTGGCTCTGTAATATTCAACACATTGAAAATAAATGCAAATTGCTTAAAAATTAGATCTAACTTCGCAATTTTTTTTTGTCTCACTTTCATAATTAATTTATGTTTTTACTCAGTATCGTCCCTTGGAAATATGATCATGTACTTTTGCCTGGTTTTTTTTCGGATACTTAAAACTTGGTCTACTGCATCTGAAGATTTACCATTACACGCGCTTTTAAAGAGGCTGTTAATCAAAACCATAAAAAATAAAAGGTGTCCGATAAATGAAGCATGCCTAATTAGTTGAGTGTCGTTATCTTACTTACAACAAGTAGGTACATTGAACCTATATAGCACTGAAAATGTGTTTTCTTTTTAAATTCGTTATTTACCTTTGTTACTTACCTGTAATCTTATGTTATGCCAGGTTATGCGCACGTGAGTCGCATTATGCTAACGATCTCTGATGCACAGTGGTGTTGACGCGGCTTTACAAGTGGAGAGTTCCGGATACGAATCCTTTAATTAACTTAATTTTTTTTATTGGTTCAGGTGATTTAGCGTATCGATACGATGCCGTGTAGAAATCTTTTAGGGCGTACTTACATATATGCCGTTATACGACTTTTCAAATTATGATGCCTTTGACGACCTCCCTGGCGCAGTAGTGAGCGCTGTGGTCTTATAACTGTGAGGTCGAGGGTTCGATTCCCGGCGGGGGCAATTTGGGAATTTACAATTCCTAAATGTCTCTGGTCTGGTCTGATGGGAGGCTTTGGTCGTGGCTAGTTACCACCCTACCGTCAGAGACGTGACGCCAAGCGATTCAGCGTTCCGGCACGATGGCGTGTAGAAACCGATAAGGGGTATGGGTTGAATCTACACTACCATACCCTATCCAAGTTAATCCGCTACCATCTTTAGACTGCATCGTCACTTACCATCAGGTGAGATCGCTGTCAAGGATTATCCTGTCATCAAATAAAAAAAATCCTAAAAGATAGCATATTGATATACCGACCAGCCTTGGTAGCATGGGTGGGAGAAATTTTATCCCCGGGAAACGTTTATCCCCTCGCTTAGCTTTATCCACCCGTCGAGCATGGGCACAGCAGTGGAAATAACACTCAGTGGATATACTTATAGAAATATACATCGCCTTCTCCTCTGTTGCCATGCTTTAGCATAGGAAAAAGATAATCTTATCCCCTGTCAGTGGATAAAATCGGGGGATAAAACTTTTATCTCCTGCCCATGCTACCAGTGCTGTTATTCAAGTGATATCTTAGAACTGAACCGGCTCGTTCACCAAAGGTTGACAGACAGTGTTCAATTAATATTTTTGTGGTTCAATAAAAGTTGATCAACTTACGATTGTCATTCATTTCAACTTTCAAGCGCTTTTCTTCATTTATTAGTTTCGTCACTCGTTAACATAATATTAATTTTAACAAATAAATTATACCTTGCCTACTGAAAAGTGTGTTTTCTTGTGATCACTGACAAGCTCTGACTTCGACTCAAATAAATTGTTACTATGCTATCCTATTATAACTGCAAAAGTGTGTTTGTTTGTTGGTTTGTTGGCTTTTCCTTCAATGACAGCACCAGATTGACGTGATTATTTGCATGGGTATAGAAATTGAGGAATTGGAGAGTGACGGTACCTTTTACCCCGCAATAACATAGGGTTCCATGGACACACACGCGGACGATGTCGCGGGCAAAAGCTAGCAAAAACATATAACATTTTAACTATAGGCTTCGCCGAATTGGTTTTATTGAACCCATAACCCATTAGCAACGCAATAATAATAGTGTTAATCATTTTGCAACAGTCCTCTGTGGGTAACCTTCGCGGCTTCAGTATTGTATCCGCTACAGGTTTGCGTGGGCCGGTGTTCTGTAACCACATCTCTGTTGTCTAGCTGTTGTGTCTGTGTTCGTGAAACTGTGAAATTTGGATACTAGAGCAGCTGCTGTTTAACTTACTTATCGCGGAAATGTTTTAAATATTAAGTTGCTCATCACCCGAATCATAGTTGCGTCAAAGATGCCTAACGGGAAGGAGATTAATTGGTAAGAAAAGTGAAAAAAATAAATTAATAAATAAGTATTGTTATTTGGCAACTATTATTAATATTTAATACATGTATATTTATTTTATTTATACTTTGGATATAACATTTTCTTAATCGAATGCGAATTACCTACCTGCTGCTACCTGTTTCGGAAAAATTACATGAATGTTTTTTTATTCGATGACAAGAACGTCCTTGTCTGCGATCTCACCTGATAGTAAGTGACGATGCAGTCTAATATGGTAGCGGGTTTAATTGGAAGGGTTATGGCAGTGTACATTCAACCCACACCCTTATAATCTGTTTCTACAGGTTTCTACACGCCATCGTGCCGGAACACTAATTCGCTTGGCGGCACGTCTATTGACGGTAGGGTGGGGTCAAAGCCTCCCACCAGACCAGACCAGAGACAATTCAGAAATTATCAATTCTCAAATTCCCAGTTATTAAATCATAGCGCTCACCACTGCGCCAGGGAGATCGTCAAATGTGGATTTTTTTAAATTAGTTCAGTTTACATACCTACCTACTGGAAAAATGTATTTATGAGCCCAGTCTAAGCCTGTAATTCCTATAATAACCCTTAATATTGCTCTATTAAGGATATTTTTCCAAATTATCCACGTTCCACGTTCCGAAACCACATCTCCAGCAGTTATGCCTTGTGTTCGTATAACTGTGTAATTATTATTAATTGTACAAGAGCACTGAATAACTTATCGCGGAAATGTTTTAATTTAAGTAGGTATATTAAGTTACTCATCAGGCGAATCACTGTTGCATCAAAGTTTAATTTAATTATAAGTTTTGCTATTATAATTATAATATTTCTTAATAGGAGTTTGGATATAACATTTTCACAATCGAATGTGAATAACATGTAATAATGTATCTAATGTATGTGAAAAGCCGGCAACGCATTGGTGGTGCCTCAGGTGCTACAAATGTTCATGGGCGGCGGTAATCACTTAACATCAGGTGACCAGCCTGCTCGTGTAACCTGGGACTATAACGGAAAAAATTCCATTAATGTGAAAAAACTTTAAATTGTGCCTGGAAGAATCGATTTATTCAGCGTGGTACACCAATAAAAAAATCGATGTTGGATTTTGGTCTACTGAGCACATTTTTCCAAATTATCCACGTCATTCAAGTTTTTTTTCTGGAATTAATAACACGACTGCGTAGCGGTACCTCTTCATTGAAACGGTCATCCCTTTAATGATTTGCGAGCTTCTAATGCTTAGGTATATTATGCAAATGCCTTCAGTGTAATAAAGTAACAAAATCGTATAATGTTATTGTGCCTCCTTATCACCGAATGTCGGCACTATGTTCTATATTATGACCCCATAATTATTTGCATAATGAACGGGTCCTATCTTTAGATAGGCTTTTTAATAATCTCACTACTATTATAAAGGCGAAAGATTCTATGTGTGTATGTGTTTTTGTTGTGTCTGGTTCTTCACGCCTCAACGAATGTACAGATTTGGCTGAAATTTGGAATGGAGATAGTTCATACCAAGTATAAATACATAGGCCACATTTTATCCCCGAAAATTAAAGAGTTCCCGCGGGAATCAAAAACCTTAATCCACGCGGACGAAGTCGCGGGCATCGTCTAGTACCTAATAAAAACAGGTTAATGTTTCAAGTATGTAATATTAATAAATTTAACATGTATGTATATTAGTTTTTTGTTGTAAGCTTGTATTTATTATAATATATTATACAGGCAGTCAGTTTTACATATTTTAATAGAATGTCCAAAAGATAGAGAGCGGATGGAGCTGGAATACATATCTATTAGAAAATAAGATAAGTAATGAAACATTCCCGTCATCATAGTTAGTAAGAAAGTAAATAAAAAGTGACATAACCAAATAGCACTATAATACTACCTTGTACCTTGAACTTGAAGGATATAACCAACGGTAATACCTACTACAGAGCTAGACAAATAATAACATAAAATAACCGGTCAAACACGAATCGGACTCGCATTAAAAGGGTTCCGTACCAAAAAAAGCCGAAAATAACACGGTTCTATTAGTAGGGTAGCTCCCTTAAATTTTTAATTTATTGTTACGTTTGTTGCGGCAACAGAAATACAAATTCGCTGAAAATTTCAAATCTCTACCTATTACGGATCATGAGATACAGCCCGCTGACAGACATACGGGCAGATGGATAGCGGAGGCTTAGTAATAGGGTCCCGTTGGTAACCCTTCAGGCACGGAACCCTAAAAAGCAAGCCATGTCGGTTATAAAAAGTCCTCGATCATCATCTCGGAGGACGAATAGAGGACAAAAAAAAACTTGTATCTATTAATCATGTTTTGATAGCGAAGTGGTTAGGAAAACCATAGATCCATAGATCCGGGTTCAAACCCGGACACGCACCTTTGGTTTTCCGAGTTATGTGCGTTTAGTAATTAACTCCAAGGAAAACGTCGCGAGGAATGTTCTCCATAATGTTCTCAAAGGTGTTTAAATTCTACTGATTCGATTGGGGCCCGCCTGGTGATCTAAACTCCTCCCTGAGAGGAGATCTGCGCACAGTAGTGAGCGGCTGATAGGTTGCTGATGATGATTGATGGTGATGATTCTACATGATGATGGTGATGATGATTGATGATGATGATTCTACAAAAGAATAAGCTTCAAAACTAATACGTTTATCTCATGCACGAAGTTACGGGCGCTTTACTTGTGGTTACGTCGTGTACATGCACGTTGCGTATGTGTCAGGAGTCAGGAGCCTAGGTGGGAGCGGTCAGGCGCAAGCAAGTTCTCAACCAACAACATGATCCACGTGCCCTCGTGAATTGAAAGAACTATACCTAAATAAATAAAAAACAATTGCCGTATTTGTACGCAAGATCATCACAACACCGAGAACGATTAGGTTGATGTTTTTTGTTTTGTAAGTAGGTACGCAGGTAATAATTATTAACACGATAATTAATTTTTTGATCAGATTTTTTGCCTGAGTATAGTTGAAGACTAGGCTGAGATCTATAGAGCGTGCTCTGACTTAGCTCGGACTTAAGATAGAGTTAAAACGAGACAAAAATGTGCTCTGATATAAACTCTATCTTGAGTCTGAGCAGAATAAGAGTGTGGTCTATAGATTTCAGCCTTATATATTACGGGGAGATAATTTTATAATTGAGAAATATGCGAGTGTCTACGTCGTGTTAAAATTAAACTGTTAGTTGATTAGGTATTAACTTTTCCTAGTCTATTTTTAGAAACGTGGCTAGTCGTTTTAGTCACAACATTATAAATGTTGTATTTTTGTACGTTTAACATTGATTACAATTATAATGTATTCACTATTATTTTATTAATTACTTACTTGTAAGTTTAATGTTTGCTAGCTCTGAAAATAATTCTATTGAAACGTTATTTTAAAATGTCTATTTTCTTTCTCAGTGTTTATTAATTACTTACATTATATATATCAAATATAAATTTAAAATATCTGGTCTACTACTACTATAAGTTGCTATTTCTATTTATTTGAAAAAATTTGAAATGTAGATTTCCAAAAAAGATTTAGCTGAGTTTTACTTGAACTTGGGTACAAAATAGATATAGGTAATCTAGAATATCATTACAGGAAAACTTTCACGCGATCTCCTTGGGTTTTCAGCCATTTTTTCATTTCACTTACACGATTTTAATGTAATACATTCAATCATATTTTTGCACTTAATTAATTATTCTAACGTGGACGTTTTCTTTTTAGCATGACATTAAAAGTCATTGATAAGTGTCGTGCTTGTGTAGTACAATTATAATTTATTTATCTTTCTTTACACAATTCACAACTGTAGATAATAATCGTTTCTTATAGTATTGACCTCTTTGTATTCGTCAATGACAATAGTAATTAGAGAACTCCAATGCGATTTATTCTGAACAAAGTTACTTTAGGTACTGCGACCCAGTTCATATTTTTATTGTTTGCCAGGCATAACTTCCAGTCATTTAATATCATTTAAAATATATACCGCTACCGAAAGGGTAAAATACTTACACAGGGATTCATTTATAGGTACCAACATAATATGTAGATTAGGAAATAAAAATACCTATATGATTATAAAACTTAGGCACGGCCTTATATAAGCCCTAAATACATACGTTTTCTTTTGCCGTCCTTTAGATTCTTCCAAACTGATTTCCAAACTGTCGGTTAGCGCCTTAGATAGAGGCGTAAGGTACTTGTAAGAGCCTTTAAAGGAGGCCAACGTGAAGTAAACTATTTGTCAATTGTCTATTACCACCTACCGTATTTCGCAAGGGCATCGAAATCAATAATTCTGCTAAAAAGTGCGTGTAAGATAATGTTTACAATGACTTTTACTTCCTTTTTTTTTAATTGAATTTGAGAAAAAGATTTTGACTACCTCCCTGGCGCAGCGGTGAGCGCTGTGGTCTCATAACTGTGAAGTCTCGGGTTCGATACCCGGCGGAAGCAATTTGAAAATTTTAATTTCCGAATTGTCTCTGGTCTGATGGGAGGATTTGGTCGTAGCTAGTTACCACCTGTCAAAGACGTGACGACAAGCGATTTAGCGTTCCGGCACGATGGTGTGTAGAAACAGATTATGCGTATGGGTTGAATTTGCCATAAGTTAGTCCGCTACCACCTTAGATTGCATCGTCACTTACCATCAGGTGAGATCGCAGTCAAGGACTATCTTGTCATTGAATAATAAAAAAAGCTTGACCATCAGAGGCCTTTTGTGATGACAAAAAGAAGTGTCATTTTTGATATTTTACACTTGTGACCCAGGACCTTGTGACTAATTGTCGTTGTAATCAATCTTACTATAGTGCCATCAAAGAAAATACTTAATAGATTTAACCACAAGCGCGGTCAGGCCTTGACTTCAAGTGTAGTGAGCGTGAAAAATCTCTACTAATATTATACTCGAAAATGCGAAAGTGTGTTAGTTTGTTTGGCCTTCAATCACGCAGCAACGAAGCCACGGATCTAAGTGATATTTTGCATGGATAGATAGATAGTTGAGGACATGCAGAGTGATGCAGACTACTTTTATCCCGAAAAAAGAAAGGGTTACCATGGGATTTTTAAAAAACTAAATCCACGCGGACGTAGGTAGGTAATTGCGGGCAAAGCTAGCTAGTAGGTACGTAGATATTAATAAAATTGAAATTATGTTATAATAGCAGTCAAACCCGACTTTAAGAAAAACTGCATTACCATTTACCAAGGCCAAAATAGGAAGCCGTGTGTAACCTACCAGTCAAATCCGACTTTAGGAAAAACTACATTAGGCACCACTTAACAAAAAAATCAAGATAGTATTTAAAAAAGTGTAAATATTATATATTTATATTTTACCAAGGCCAAAATACTTTATGAACTCCTGCTAGCACGCTAGATTTATCCTTGACTATAATGCTGAATTTTAAAATTGAAGCCTCACTAGCCCAACGGTTAAAGGTGCGGACTGAGAACTGAAAGGTCGCAGGTTCGAGCCCCACCCGTTGCACTATTGTCGTACCCTAGCACAAGCTTTTCGCTTATTTGGAGGGGATAGGAGAATATAAGTCAAGTTCAGCTTGGCTAATATTCTTTAAAAAAAAAATGCTGAGATCTATAGAGCATGCTCTGACTCAGCTCAGACTTAAGGTAGAGGTTAAAACGAGACACAAATATGCTCTGAAATAAATCTGTCTCATTTTAACTCTGTCTTGAGTCTGAGCTGAGTGAGAGTGCGGATTTCAACCTAAGCTCGGCGAAAAGATCGCAGTCTAAAAACTCGGAAACATTTTTTCTTACTTAAATAAAGAATAGACAATAATTAATTGTACTGTCGCGGCGTGTGAATTGCTTTTTTTATGAGTGTGTCATAAGATTCTATTATTTTCGTATTCTCCGCTACCAGTGTCGAGTTAATTTATTTTCTTGGCATACATACATTTTATGACTTTGTATTCTATTACTGAAATATAATGAAAGTAACACGATCTCAGATGCATTAAAGAACGAAAGCATTTTTTGCGTTATTACAACAAAAAACAAAAATTCGAGTTGAGCTATAAGTTTAATTAAAGGTCAAAGCATAAAAAATAATGAACGTAAAAATTCTATTTAAAAAACTAACAAAATTAACTTCAAACGCCAAACAAATACAAAAATTTGTATTTATGGGATCCTGGAGAAATCGAGGGCACAATTTCATATAGTACCTACGTAAATTAAAGTAATCTTAATAGTAGTAAATTGTGCCTAGAGTTCCCTCGATTTCTCCAGGATCCCATCATCAGATCCTGATCTGAAGACAATGAGACCACCTGGGACCCTTTCAAACAAAAAAAAGAATTTTCCAAATCGGTCCAGGCGACTTCTAGTAATCGGGGAACATACCTACATAAAATAATTTAAAAAAAGATTCCGACGAATTGAGTACCTCCTCCTTTTTCGAAAGTCTGTTAAAAATATTAGTCTAAGGGTCACAGTTTATTTATTAAAGATGCATGTCGGATGGCAGGTTTTGGTTTTCGCTAGTTACTACGCTTCAGATTGCTTCAGAGTAACTTCCGGTTAAGATGTCGCCAAGCGATTTATCATACCGTACGATGGCGTATAGAAACCGATTAGGGCTATGGGTGTAATTAATAAATTGCCATACTCTCTTCAAAGTTAACCCGCATTAGTTACCACTTACACCGCATTTGCCATCAGGTGGGGCCACAATCTATTTTGTCAGGAATAATTTATTCCGAATAGTTAAATAAAAATAAAAGATTCTATATAATTTCCTATATGTTTTGGGTTTTCTCAACGTTTTTTCTTTTTCAGGGTCAAGTGGTGGGTCTCACTAAGTCTGCTTTATGGAAGCGTGTGCTCTTACACGAGGAGGCCCAACATTGTCTTCATTATGGTCGACGATATGGTATGTATCTAACTGGTACATTTTATCAAGGCTACTTTTTATCCCGCGAAAACAGAGGGTTCAAGCATGGTTTTCAAAAAACTTTAAGTTGCAGGCAAAAGCAAGTATATTAAAATTAGCAAGAAAATTTATCTGGTGGGAGGCTTTGGCCGTGGCTAGTTACCACCCTACCGTCAAAGACGTGCCGCCAAGCGATTTAGCGTTCCGGCACGATGGTGTGTAGAAACCGCTTAGGGGTATGGGTTGAATTTACACTGCTATACCCCTTCCAAGTTAGTCCGCTACCATCTTAGACTGCATCGTCACTTACCATCAGGTGAGAGCGCAGTCACGGGCTATGATGTCAAAAAAAAATGCTAGCCCAATGCAAATTGGCAGACTTCACACATCTTTTTGTTCATTTGAGAACATTATGGAGAACTCTCGGGCGTGCAGGTTTCCTCACAACGTTTTCCATTACCATTGAAGCAAGTAATATTAAAACGCCTAAATGCACATAACTCCGAAAAGTCAGAGGTGCGTGCTCGGGATCGAACTTGCGACTCCCGGAATAGCAGACCGCAGTCCTAACCACTAGACTATCACTCAGCTCTATTAACTCATTTTTGACAAGTTTTGTGTGTTGGATCCTTTTTGCTTTTGTTTTTTTTTACCAATTCAAACTGCACACAAAAACTTTGACTACTGCATTCTAACAGTTACTGTATTCAATGATACTAATGATAGCGACTTGTCTTGTAAGTGATGGAATTTCTTTAAAGTCCAAAACGAAGTGATTCGCCAAAGAATTAAAGTGACCGACATAGGCTCTGTCAAGGTTGAGAGTTGCGTTGGTCACCTACCTACTAAACCTTGAATAATAAATGGTCATAGGTAAGTAGTGAGAGGTCATGGTCACGTGTCGGAGGACCGATGCATGTTGGAGTCGAAAGGTTCCTCCAATTGAGAACGTTTTTTTTTTAAAAACGATATATAGGGTGCTCCCCCGTATTGTATAGAGGCTACTATATTTGGATGGTGGTTGGCAATCTAGCAGTTAGCACCAATTGGATACCTACAGCTGAGGATATAGTGCGTTGTGCTATTTAAAAGAGTCCGTCGAATAGTGGATGCATGTCGATATTGGCTGGATGTTGCATATTGTAGCCTCGTACTGTAGACCGTAGCTTTCAGTTGAGTAGATCTTTATTGAGGGAGTTTATTATGATAAAGGTCTTTCACGATAAGACCATATAGTTTGCTAAAATTATTTTATCCTATTAATCCTTAAATCTTGTCTTCGAATAAAAAAAAAATGCGAAAGTTTAGATGGATGGATTTATGGATGGATGGATGGACAGATGTTTGTTACTCAATCACACTGCAACAACTTAACCGATTTGGCTGAAATTTGGCACAGAGATAGATTATTACCTGGAATAACACATAGGCTTTTTATCCCGGAAAATAAAAAAATCACGCGGACAAAGTTGCATCATCTAGTAAATGAATAAAAATCAGTTCAAATGAAGTGTCATAATTATAAAAGTTAATCATTAAAGTGCATCTCCCTTTTTTTAGGTGAGTTAAAAATTCAATTTACGGTTAAGTTTATGAGTCACACTATCAATTACATCATTTTTCTAATTAAAGACTAATCGGAGAATAAAAAAAAGGAAATGGTTCTTAATTAGGTACACATTGTACACAGTTAATCATTATAAAAAACAGTGTAAGCGTAGTAGGTATAGATTGTCTCGTTGTAAACAATGGTGTAGTTCTGCCCTTGAGGCTGCAACAAACAGAACTCGTGGCGGAAACGTAACCAACGCGGCGTATAGATACGATAATGTACCACACTTTTCAATTAAATATCACTTGCTCTAACAGCGAAGAAAAACATCGTTAGGAAATGTTTCAAAGGAAGTGGTTGTTGAAGATTTCCCCCCCAAAAAAAAAAAGGAAATGTCTAAACGCTCTATAGCTCCTAGATTTATAAACCTATTTCTGATTAACATTTTGTAATTGACGTCAATCGATGTTAAGGCTACAGCAATACATGCCTAAGAGTTTAGGGATGTAACAGTACGCACTTACGCACGTTTATGCTGAGATCTATAGAGCGTGCTCTGGCTTAGCTCAGACTTAAGATAGAGTTAAAACGAGACACAAATATGCTCAGACATAAATCTGTCTCCTTTTATCTCTGTCTTCAGTCTGAACAGAGAGAGAGTGTGGTCTATAGATTTCAGTTTTAGAGTGTGCCGGCCTGCCGTCCGATTCGTTGCGCATCGTGTATGTTTCAAGCTTTAAATGCAAAATACGTATTCGATTCGTGAATCAGTTGTTTGTCAAAGGCCAAAGCCTGCTTCAGATAGCTTGCGAGATTGCTATTCACCATCTCGCTATTTGTTACGCAAATGACGATGAGCTTGATGTAAGCTGGCGTGTACACTGGAATAGTAACATTAGCTCCCTATTGTTTGATGCATATTGTTAGATACATCTAACCGGGTCTGATAGTATGGATTAGGTTTATGTATAAAAGCTAGTTCACATTTAGCCCAGTCCAGCAATCAAGTTGGTTATTTTTGTGATTGTTTTCATCAAAAGGTTAACAAAACGATGTCACTTGCACTGTGTAAAATACTCTTCTTCTTCTTCTTTATTAATCAAAATACGTCTACTGCTGGACATTATATTAGTTGTAGACCTCCTTGCGTCGGTCTTGCGCAGCTTGGATCCATAGTGCTGGAACAACGAATTAACCTTCTATTGTATTCCATCACTTAATGAAACTTAGGTGGGTATTAAATCTACCTAAACTATTATTTGTTAATCAATAATAGAAGTGTGAAAATTCTTTTTACAAAACCGACTTCAAACACCGCTACAAAGTATATCAATGGTGCCTACAAAATTTGAAGAATTCGCTCGATTTCTCCAGGATCCCATCATCAGATCCTGACCTGATTTGGAAAATTATTTTTTGTTTTTCAAACAAAAAATAATTTTCCAAATCGGTCCAGGCGTCTTCGATTAATCGGGTAACATACATAAAAAATTCCGACTAATTGAGAACCTCCTTCTTTTTTGAAAGTCGGTTAAAAAGTGCTCTGTGGGATTTTTTTTTTAACACGGGCACGCCAGCCCCATCGTAACCTAACTTATAATTATTCTAGTGGAATGTAACAGAAACAGAACTAAAACCAAATTCACCGCTTGTGCAGATATATCTCAACACCCGATTTAAATTCTGTGGGTTGAAGCGGAAGGACATTCATAACGAACATTTTTACAGGGTTGGAATGATGTGTCGTACCACGGCTCAGACCAGATACTAACGCCAAACATAGATGCTTTAGCCAGCCAAGGAGTGGTTCTGCAGCAGTACTACAGCGAGGCGATATGCACACCTGCGCGGGCAGCACTTCTAACGGGAAAATATCCCCTGCGGACAGGTAAGTCATAATACTTTTTATTAATAAAGAATATCAGCCAAGCTGAAGTTGAAAACCCCAAATAAGCGGAGCGCGTAATGAGCGGATACGACACTATAGTCTTGCAATGGGTGGCAATCGAACCTGCGTAATTTCAGCTTTCAGTCCACATATTTAACTATTAGGTTTTTATAGGGTTCTGTACCCAAAGGATGCCAACAGGACCCTATTACTAAGCCTCTGCTGTCCCTCAGTGCGTCCGTCCGTCCGTCCGTCTGTCTGCGGGCTGTGTCTCATGAACCGTAATAGGTAGATGCTTGAAATTTTCTCAAAATGTGTAGGTACATATCTCTTGCCGCTATAACAACAAATAATAAAAAAAAGACGTGTGGCACTCGGGGACTGCCGCGGTAAAGCTATTGCATAGCATTTTTTATCAACGCCATCTAGCGGTGAGAGGAGTCCCGTGTCAGGTTATTTTCGTTACGGAATTTCTGGATTCGGTCTCCACGCTCAAGGCCCGCGATAGAAGCTATGCAATAGCTTAGTAAAATAAAAAGTAAAGAATTATTAATAAAGGAAATTCTAAAAACTCAAGTAAAATTTAACTTAACGTGAGTAAAGCTAGTTAGATCCTACTAATATTATAAGCGCGAAAGTTTGTAAGTACCTATATATGGATGGATGGATGGATGTTTGTTACTCAATCACGCCGCAACGACTGAACCAGTTTGGCTGAAAGGCCCAGAGATAGATTATGGTCTGAAATAACATATAGGCTACATTTTATTGCGGAAAATAAGAGAGTTCCAGCGGGAATTACAAAACCTCAATCCACGCGTACGAAGTCGCGGGCATCAACTAGTAAATAATAATAGACCAAATTGTAAATAAAGGTTATGTCTAGAGGTAATAAACAAAGGTTACCATAGCGAACGCAAATAAAAGCAATGAAGAAATATGCTCTAAATGCTCTACACGCTTCGCGTTTTCCAGATAGCTGTAATTTTATAGAGATAGTTACAACATCCAATAGCAAGTAGTATAATTACATGTCTTTGGTGTTGTAACGATAATGCGCAACCACATTATCATCTCTCTTGTACTACCTCTGTTAAGCCATTGCCGCCGTTTCGGCTGGACTGCTTCGTTGGTCTAGTGATTAGCAAGTTCTACTACAGATAACGAGGATTCGATTCCTGGGTCGGGCCAAAAATGTATTGGGTTTTCTGTTAAGAAATTTTCAGTACTAGCCCGGAGTTTGGAAGTCGGTGGTGAGTCACCCCCGTGCCTCGGAGAGCACGTAAAGCCGTCGGTCCTGCGCCTGATCTCTTTCCGGTCGTGTCGGATTTTCCGTCCCATCGGGCTATGAGAGTGAGGGAATAGAGAGTGCACCTGTGTTTGCGCATACACTTGCGCACTATAATATCTCCCGCGCAGATGGCTGATCTCTGTGGAGATTGGCTGCCGTGGCCGGATTCGGTCTAGAGGACATTAATATTTTATTTCCGCTGGAAGTCCCGAGTTTGATTCTATTTTTTTATTCGATGACTAGATAGTCTTTGACTGCGATCTCCTGGTGATATGTGACAATGCAGTCAAAGATGGTAGCGGGCTAACTTGGAAGGGCTATGGCAGTGGCTATATCCCGAATCGGTTTCTACACGCCATCGTGCCGGAACGCTAAATCGCTTGGCGGCACCCACGAAACCACACCAGAGGCAATTCATAAATTATAAATTACCTTATTGTCTCCGTCGGGAATCGAACCCGAGACCTCCCAGTTATAAGAAATATAAACAAATCATGTTTCTTGTATGGGTCTCTTTTTTATTATTTTTGTTGTCATAGCGGCAATACGTAGAGTTAGACTGGTAGAGAGTCTTAACATAAGAGGTACAAGTTGACCTACATGAAATAAATAATTTTGAATTTTTTTTAATAGAATTAATTACCTTCGACCATTTAGCCGGGACGAGCCTTTACGCAGATTTAGTAGGTACTGAATATATTATGCCACTTTCTGCGGCAGGTGAGGTAATCCCGTACAGCCTACGTACAGCACACTTTTACTCACTTTCGCACACTCTTCTAAAAAACTTAATGTCTCTATGAACGCACACTAACTCAAAAGCTGTCACACTTACAAGCTGACACGTACGTTTGTACATGTACTTCGGCAGAGGGGAATGCGTGCGCTTGCCAAGTCCTGGCTAAATGGTCGAATAGAATTACACATTCTGTGATCAAATATATAGGTACGGTTCATAAGATAGGTATATAGCCTGCTGCCAGACGGACGGACGGACGAACGCTTAGTAATAAGTTGAGTACGGAACCCTAAAAAGGGGAAAAAATCCGCCTATATTTAAGAATATTTTTTGTTTCAGGGATGTACGGAACTCCGCTTGCCAACTCCGAAGATCGGGGAATACCAACAACTGAGAGACTTCTCCCAGCGTACTTGAAAGACTTGGGTTACAGAACCCATCTGGTAGGCAAGTGGCACGTGGGGATGTCCAGACGGCAGTTCCTCCCTTTGGCAAGGGGGTACGATACCCATTACGGTATGCGGGGGGGTTTCATAGACTACTATACCCATGAGAAAGTGGAAGATGTGAGTATGGAATATTTTCCTATATTGAGTATATTTGCCTTTATTTTCAGGTTTGCCCTCCTATTGTATATTTTATTTTTCATCAACTTAAAAATCGGCCAAGTGCAAGTCGGAGTCGCACACCAATGGTTCCGTACCATCTTAAAACAGTGATTGTTATAAATTCTTATATATATTCTCTTCTTATACCCGAAAAATCACGTTTCTTGTATTGCCTTTATTTATTTTATTTTTAACCCTCGAAAAAAAGGGGTTTTATACGTTTGACGTGTGTATCTGTGTGTCTGTCTGTTGCCTCGAAGCTTCTCAACGAATGGACCGATTTTCCTGTTTGAAAACTTACGTAATCGAGATGGATCTTAGATATAATTTATGAAGTTCTGTTCAGGTGTTTCTGCTCATTTCCTACTTGATACAGGGTGTTACAAATTTTCACAGGTGCGATTGACTTCGGTGTGTTTTTGTCTTGTAACAATTTTTTTTTATATATAGCTGCCGGGTGGACAACAATATTTCGGGCTAGATTTTTTCGATATGGAAACTCCACAAGACGAAGAAAAACGTTACTCGGTTGATGCGTTAACGGACAGGGCCATAGAAAGTAAGTGGCAACATTATTATCATGTTTTTTATATTAACTTTTACTACTTTTTTTTTATTAGCTTTGCCAAATCGCTTCAGTATTTGCGGCGTGATCGAGTAACAAATGTCCATTAATCCATCCATACATTCAAAATTTCGCATTTATAATCTCGTGAGTGCCCGCGGGAATTAAAAAAAACCTCAATACACGCGAATGAAGTCGCGGAGATCAGCTAGTATTATTATAAAGCAATATTACGTATTAATTTATAAGTTATTTTCATATGTTGTATATTAATAGGTAGGAGCAATAATAATTAACTAATATAAATTGCCAGAACATGATATTAGAGAGTTTAATCCAAATTTTACCCGTAGTTTCCATACTTTATCCCATATCGCATTAGTTTCACGGGCACTGAATAGAAACTCATCACATATTCCGTTGGACACAAACAAACACAAACCACAAACGCAGTTTCGAATTTCCACATCCAATTTGCCTTTATATAACTAACATTAGCTAGCTCGATGACGAATGAATGTATGTATGGCTGGAACGTACACAACGTGCGACGGTAAATAACGCGTTTTTTTTATTGTCATTTTATATGGGACTTTTAAAGGTGACCTTTATCAGCCCCATCGGTACACACAAAATATTACAATTAACTATAAATCAACCACCTATATAACTACACCAATTTGAGAAAAAAAAAAATAACGCGGTTGAGCGGAAAAAACCGGCCAAGTGCAAGTCGGACTCGCACACGAGGGATAATAGACAATAATTTATCTATACTAATTACTAATATATAAAGCTGAAGAGTTTGTTTGTTTGAACGCGCTAATCTCAGGAACTACTGGTTCGAATTGAAAAATTCTTTTTGTGTTGGATAGTCCATTTATCGAGGAAGGTTTTAGGCTATATAACATCACGCTGCAACCAATAGGAGCGAAGCATCAGTGAAAAATGTTGCATAAACGGGGAAAATTATCCATATTTAAAATATATTCTTTAAAAACTTCTTAATCGCGATCTGATAATAACAGAAATTGACGCGGACGAAATCGCGCGCAACAGCTAGTTTTCATATATGTGAAGAATTTATTTTCATGTACGTGAAGTCAGGTGAAGTCATTATAAGCTACAGTATATTTGATCTTGTGTGTACACCAAGGTATTTTTTAGACAAAAAACATGTATTCGAGTTACGTTTGTTGCGCATTTCTTGAATAGCTGTAGACCCTTATTCAAGAAAATTAAGATTCTTGCACTACCGATTTAATGCATCTACTAATCATCATCTAATCTTATTATCTTTTATTATATTTATTTATCTGTAAAATAACCGTTCAAACGCTGCTGTCGCATGTTACGTCTGTTTCAGGCTTTAATTTTAACACAGAGAAACAAACTCGGATGGCGAAATTTTTTTATTTACTACCTTTTATTGAGCATTAACAATAAATTAACATTCAAGATCAAGCTACGCTACACCGCTAGTATACAGACGAGAGTTAATGAATTTAGGGCGAATTAGACTAGCATGGTAACCTATTCTTGTATAATATTCTATGTCTATCTGTACTTATAAAAAAGTCGGGTTAGTTACACCATTTATACACAATTTTCCATTTTTCATTTTTTTTTGTTCATTTTTATGATGTTTAATTTTTTAGATTTGTCTTTTTCTGCCCCGAATAGCAAAAGAGCTATTCAGACATCGGGAAAATTCACGAAATATTTATGAAGTAGGTAAATTCGTTTTTTTATACATTTTGTAGGGAACAGATTGACGGATTTCGATGGTTTTTTTATATAACTATATAGTATAGTATGAGAGCAAGGAGAGTGATGTTTTACCCTAATAATAGTAACCTAACTCAAAACGAAGTTACGGGCAAAAGCTAGTTTACCTATACAAACCTATTCGTAACACCGATAGCAACTAGAGAGGTAGGTTAAGCAACAATGAATTACGTCTGTGATATGATCGGTAAAATACATTAGATCGGTAAATTCTACCTCTCTATTTGGTAGCTAATATAATAATTAATGCACATTATGTATTAATTAGATTAACATGTTGTTTCAATAAAAAATCGCAATGTGCAGCTATTATTTTTAATCAACGAAAAAAAGAAGGAGGAATCTCAAGTTATCGCGTATATTTTTTTTAAACAACGACTATACCTTACTTAACTTTCAAAAAATAACTTTCTAGTGAGTGTTCCGATCTTTTTGTACGAGGAAGTACATTTAGACCTATATATACTAATGTATAATTTCAGCATTTTCTACTTCATTTAGTACCTACTATTTTGTTTATTTATTTATTTATTAAGAGGCACACAAATCAGGTTGACACTAAAAAGTGCACAAAATACATACTATACACACATTTATTTAAAAAGATTAATACAAGTACCTACTCAGTTACTTTTCACTGAATAAGTTTCTATTAGACTGGAACAGATTTGTTAGGCAAATTGAAGTAATTATATTCTAAATGAATTTCTTAATGAACTCCAAGTTGCATTGAAGCCTTGCATTCAGTTGCTCACAAGATTGAATAAATTATTTATTGCATCTTGTTACTTTCAAAAAGACTCAATGGCCCAACGGTTAAAGGTGCGGACTGAAAACTGAAAGGTCGCAGGTTCGAGACCCACCCGTTGCACTTTTGTCGTAAAGGAGAGGAGAATATAAGTCAAGTTCAACTTGGCTAATATTCTTTATAGAAAAAGAAAAGAAAGGAAAAAAGAAAAAGGGTACCAGCTTATTTTTTTTTTTTTATTTGTTTTCTGAGTTTATTTTTTAATTAAAGGACAGGTCTGAATGCAATGATGGGTTTAGGTTGGAGAGTTTGTCAAAATTTCAAGATAGATGTGACGTATCATTCTTTTGGTGTTGAATCCAATATGGCGGATTGCTGTATTTTATAGTTTTATTTTACCAAAATAAACATCAATCTCGCTTAAAATAGAAAAATAAATAAGTTTTTTATAATCCATTATTCCTATTTCATGACAAAAACTCATAATTTCATTGATTCTTGGTTACTGTCAGCATGCCTATTGTAGTTGAAATTGAAGAATGTACGGTACTGGTAATCAAGCGATTAAGACAACATCATGGCGTGTTAAATATATCCAAAGAACTACAGTTTTTTAATTTACATAAATAAAGCAAGTTACGAATACTTACGTACAAATTCATTACCTTCATTTACCGTGTCAATAGGAGTAAATTGCATATTCGCTCGGATGCAAACAAACCACATCGTACATTTAACTCTATTTACATCTGACACCCTCAGACTTTATGCAACAAAGTTTTAAAATAAACTTACTTAAAAGGGTGGTGCGATTCTCTAAAACTTATTGCTACATGTGTGTTGCCTCTGATTAGCCGTCACTCACTTGCTATTGGTTAAAATAATGTATTGTTGCAGAAAGATCGCGATAAATTCGGCCAATCAAAGGCCAATCACCACAATTGAGACTGTAGCAAACATTGACGTAGATCTTACAGAATCGGCCTGCAGGTTAAAAAAGTCAATAAAATTACACATGCATACTTAAATTAAAAAAATCTAAAACCCGACTGCGTAAATAAAAACGGAAAGGGTAAAACAAGCCCAGTAATCTAGAATTTTGTTTGCTAGATATATGTTTAGCTAGATGTATCTAATATGTGTGTTTATTAGTAGGGTTTTGAAATTGTAAACCACATCAAAGCTGACCGCAACAAATGTTTAGGTGTGTTATTCGTGACAATGATTTTTGTACCGCAAACCATTTGCGCAACGACTGCACGTATTTTCATCATACATACCACTATTTCAATATTAATTATAATAATTAATAATCTGAGCTTTTAACTTAAAATTGAGCGCTAAAAATAACAGCTTTCATTAATTCGTTCAATCATTCATATTGATTACTCATATTTAATAACTGAGCACCACATAAATGAAAACTTGATAGTTAACTGCGTCAAGCTATTTTATAAATAAGCGGGTTTTATACTACTTTTTCTGAACAAAATGCACATGTAGAAGAACTATTTAAGTAACTATAAACAAGCCTAGGTTGATTCATGTAAATGTACCTACTATGTACGTTCCACTGTAGCGCCTAAACTACTGAGCCGTTTTTGATAGATGAGTTGTTATGGTTCGGGTGACATTTCTAACCAACTTCCAAAAAAGGAGGATGTTCTCAATTCGTCGGAATCATTTGGAAAATTAAGGGTAGGTTAGATACTTCCCAGATGGTCCCATTGTCATCAGGTTAGGATCTGATGATGGGATCCTGGAAAAATCGAGGTAACTCTTCAAATTTTATAGGCACAATTGATTGATATACTTTGTAGTGGCGTTTGAAGTCGGTTTTGTTAAAAGGATACAACGGATACGGATAATACTACGGATGTTACATCCACTTTCAGCAATCGGGTTACAGTTTTAAACTTTTTTCTTGTTTAGTTATCCAGAACCACAACGGATCCCGCCCCATGTTCCTTCATGTGGCTCATAATACCCCTCACGCCGGCAATGAGGGAGGTCTGCTACAACCGCCGCTTCATTCAAACGTCAATAGTCAGCATATTGCGAACTCTAACAGGCGATTATATGCAGGTATGCAACATTTTATTCATTCATTTATCGCAGCCCATCACACAGCGATTACAAGATGCAGTAAAAGCCTTCTTTTGAATGAAATGGCTTTAAGGCACCACGTTGACCAAGTGCGAGACCCAGACTTCACAAAGCTTTAGGGAGAACTCGCAGACATGCAGGATCCCTCACCATGTTTTCCTTTAACGTAAAAGCAAGTGATATTTAGTTGCTTAAAATTGCTCATAACTCCGAAAAGTCAAAAATGAGTCAGAGTCATTGAACATCACAGCAAATCATACGAAACCTTCTGGGATGCAAGCTATCTCTGTGTTTTTTGCCACGATTAGTTTAGCCGTTAGATTGTATTGCACCTAATATCCAAAATGTTATCCGTTCCGGCATAAATTTTATCTAAGCTTTAATTATTCCGCATAAATTAACTATAATTAATAAATAATTATAAATAAATTAACTATCATAAATTAGCTATAATTGTTCCGGCATAAATTTTATCTAAGCTAAAATTACTCCTTGTAATCCTCTAATTGCTCCATGAAGTCCCTTCAAAATTGGCTCAGCCCTTACGATAACTCCCGTTCAGATTGGCAAAAATTTAAAAAACGTGTGTTTGGATTACAGATTAGACACTTATTTAGAAATCATTTGTTTACTTGTTTCAATGTACTTAATAGCAAATATATCTTCCTTTCCAGAGATGGTAAAATATATGGATTATAGCGTTGGTAGATTAGTAACAGCACTCGCAGATAAGGGCATTTTAGAAAACACTATTATAACTTTCATGTCTGATAATGGGGCTCCCACTGTTGGGCAATTCAATAATTGGGGTGTCAATCTGCCTTTTAGAGGAAAGAAGCAGACTCCATGGGAAGGAGCAGTTAGAGTGCCAGCGTTTATTTGGCATCCGTCATTAAAGCCCAAAGTATGGCGTGGACTTATGCATATAACAGATTGGATGCCAACTCTTCTGGCAGCCGCCGGCGGTGAAATAAGAACTGACATAGATGGAGTAAATCAATGGGACGCTATAGTAAATGATGGAGCATCTCAGCGGAAAGATGTTTTGATAACTTTTGATGATAGTGTTGCTAACGGTTACGCTGCATATAGAGTGGGTGATTATAAAATCATAGTAGGAAATGTATCAGGTTTGAGTAATGGGTATTATGGCGCTAATTTCATGATAAATAAAGCCCCTCCACCTGACTATTTTGCCGCAATTAGATGTTCTGAAGTAGCAAAAGTTTTTGAACGCTTTGGAATATATTTGGATTATGATGAGCTTATTAAAATGAGGAAAGCAAGTGCTATCAAACAATTGGATAAAGTTCGAGATCTTACTCCCTGCGAACCTACTCCTAGTAAGTATTTTTTGTCATTAAATGCTGCTCCCAGAGACGTTCAATGAAATCTTATTCAAATACAGTTAATAAAATATAATCAACTAACGACACACAGTTAGCAGTAAACCTAACTATCATAAAATCTTTTGATGAGCTGTCACTGGAGTGTAGAGAGAACTCTGGAAGTGAACTTCTTCAAGTCTATTATTAAGGTTCTTAAGTATCATTGCATAAATTTTAAATATATTAACGATTAGCGAGTCTGGCTGCAGCTATTGTTATTGAGCTGTCATTTATAAAACTAACGAATCGTAAATGTCTCCGAGAATGAACTTTTTAAAATCTTATGCTAAGGAGATCCTTTAATACTGATACTTACTGTATAATTCACAATATCTACCTGTAGCTACTTAGTGTAATAATTCATAGTAACTATAATTATACATGATAAATATATTGTGTCCCTTCAATTTCAGCTCGAGGTTGTTTATACAATGTCCAGCAAGATCCTTCAGAGAGTCACGATCTTTGGGCTCGGGGTTCCAAAATTGCCACCCTACTTTCAAGCAGATTGCGCGGCTTATGGTCAACGCGAAGGAGTCGTGTCCTTCCAGTAACAGATGAGCGATCCAACCCAGCGAATTTTGGATACACATGGCTTCCATGGTTGAATGATACAGTGATCAGTGATAATCAAAATGATACAATGACGTCTCAAAATAATACCTTCTCAGCGAGCAGTGCTCCCGACCGAACAGTTGCTTCTCTAGTAGGTTGTGATCGTACTACAGGGTTCACAAATTTCTTATGTATACTGAAGAGTGTCATCTAGTTTCTAGTAGATACAGACTTGTAACAATGTGATTTGTTGTTATTAATTAGCTAATAATAGTTATAATTTTTTGTAAATAAATTTTGTTATTATTTTATTATTTGAGTGAATCTTTTATTTTTATTGATGATTATTCAGAAAGGTAAATGGTTATACATATGTATAACCATCATAATTTTATGTAAACGTAAATCTAAAGTTCTTTGTGATTTTGAAAGACATCAATATTTTGTTTGACAGACTTTAAAAGTGTGCCTAGTTATGTATGTTGTTTATAGTGAGGTCATTGACCTTTCAAGGTCAAACGCAGATTAAATAATTTGACCTTGATTTATAAAATGGCGTCATATTGTCGCTCTATCGTATTCCTCATTACTGAGAGTTGTGACCTTTTCTTTAATTACACATTACAAGAGGATTTATTGAGAACTAAGAGATTTTGCTGTATATTATATATGTGACATATTTAAGTATATATGTGAAATATTTAAGATACAGTAAAATGGCTTTCCAGCGTCGATATATATATATTATATTATATTCAATTTTTACCAGATCTTGTCTATACTCCATTAAAAATGAAAAAAAAAAAAGTAAAACGAGTATGTTATATAATCGGACATGTAGAAATGATAATATTCGAAGTGAAACTTGTTCGGTGTAACATTTGCTTAAAGCAGACGTTTGTGTTAACATAGTGTGGTTGTGTTACTGATTTTTTTATATTATAAATTATATAAATCACGTATTTTCAATGTTTGCTCATGATGTATAGATCACGGAGCCCTTATTAGTGTCAAGTGTTAGTGATATGAACCGAATCTCGTCTTATCATATTATTTATATTTAAATACAGAATTATACTGTGAACTTATTAGAGCAGCATCTCGTCATAATAATCGTCGTGTTTCAATACGGAAATATATTGCTAATAGATTATGATATGCTACAGTATAGCTTAATGTAATGCAATTATTTTTATAATCCATTAGAATTTTATACGAGTAGGTATACATTTACAGAATTACACAGATATTTCTCTGTTAAAGGCGTTTTTAGTTTTTTATGTAGTTAATAGCGTTTAACGCGATTTATATACTTAGATTTTGTAACATTCAGTGGATTTAATTAATTACAGTTGTATCAATAGGAAAATCATCAAGGAAAACCTTAAGGCATCTAGAGAAAAACAAAAGTAAGTAAGTAAGTTAATTTTTATTATTTACATGCTTTACTATTAAAAAAGCTTTATATATACATATAAGGATGATCGCATTCGAAAACCAACGCCAACGCAAGAAATGTCGTCTGGTCCTCTGCGATTTCACTTAGCTCTCTCTTATGCGATCAACTTTATTGCAATGCAATATAGGTACTTACTTTAGGGGTATTTGCGAACTTAATAATATAATCATGCTAATAAATGCATAAGTGTGTCTATTTACTGGTTTATCCATCAATCACGCAGCAACAGAGCAATGGCTCGACTATGGTCATTCACCTAGAGTCGTACAGTGACGTAAAATAGTACTAATAGCGGATGTCTTTCCAAACCTTAATGCCGATGACCAACGATGTCTTGGGCATAAGCTAGTTATACACCGTATTAGTATTTTATTATACAGACTGTATTTTATCATTTGATGATAGTTCAGAAGTGCTTACGATTTCACAATTATTTTTGTTTTTATCGGTCTTGCTGATAGTCTTTTGGCATTTCTTCAATCATTATCTCCCGATTCAAAATGCATTGTAACTTGATATCAAACTAACGTAAAAACTAAAGTAAATAAAAAGCGAAAGTTTGTATGTATGTGTGCGTGTGTTTTTGGAATAAGCTCACCTGGGATTAACACATAGGCTACATTTTATCCCGGTAAATTAAAGTGTTCCCGCGGGAATTATAAAAAACGCGGACGAGGTTGCGGGTATTATCCGCGTGGATCGCATAAGTAAGTAGTAAACAGTACCAAGAATCATAAATTAGACTGATTTATCTCTGCCTGCCTTGTTCTACTGCTGTCAAGAGATTCTACTACAAATAGCAGCGTCAAAGTTGTGAATTTGGAGTTGTAGATATTCTCTTTTATCTCAGAGAGTACGTAAAGTCATCGGCTGCGGCTGATCTCTTTCCGGTTGAGTTGGATTTCCTCCGAAGTTGGCTATTTTCCTCCTGAAATTCGGTCGGGTTACTAGAGGATATTATTAGATTATATCAGTTTGTTGAGTAGCTAAATGCGATTTGTACCTAGAACAGATTGGATGTAGATCCAAAGCCAAAGCGACAAAGATAAAATGCTTATCATGGCAAGGCTACTAGGTCAAGTCATTCATAGTACTGTAATGAGTCCAATTAGTAACGCCTTGTATTATAATCGAAACTATTAGCAGTTCTATCATTTCGATTGTTTATTTTACTAGTATATTTAATTAATCAATGCAAATTTTTCTCAAATAGAAAAATGATTGGAATCAAATCTGATAATGCCGACAGTTTTTCGAATACTGTTCCAAAATCTTGATTCTTATTTTTAATCGGAAATAGTAATTAATTTTTGAGTAAATTACTTTATTGTTTAATTCAAATTATACACATATCAGTTTATTTTATCATTTGATCAAATTGTATTGCATTTTTGTCTCCCTTTCTTAGTAGGTTTGTGATTGTGAATTTTACCCATGCACATTTTTTTTCTGAAAATTCTTTTCATCTTGAAAATATTAACCTATGTCTACTTCTTCTAATATACGTTGTCTTGTAAATCCTTATATGTACATAGAAAATAAAAATAAATAAGATATCTTGATACGGACTACTACGGACACCTACAGACACTGAGATAAAAAAGACGTGTGGCACTCGGGGACTGCCGCGGTAAAGCTTTTGCATAGCATTTTTTATCAACGCCATCTAGCGGCTCACCGTAGAGGAGTCCCGTGTCAGGTTATTTTCGTTACGGAATTTCTGGATTCGGTGTCCACGCTGGCCCGCGATAGAAGCTATGCAATAGCTTAAAAATATGTTATTATTATCATATCGACTTATCTACTACTCTCAAAATAAGAACGTTCAGTCGGATACAACACGGCGTGTATTCACTATTCATACATCCTGAAGATTGGGCATTCTTTGAAGCCATTTGATGCATCACTTATTCCTTTTTTAAGTGTACGCAATGGAAGTTGTTATCGCACTGACAACGAAATCGTGCTAGTTGTTACGAGTGAAAAACCAACCATAACTATGAACGTTGTAAGCGCCCGGCTTCTGCGATTTGTTTACCTTTTAAGTCATCACAGGGAAAATAGATTATACATAATTTTCTATCCAACATAGTTAGGTAGGAATAAAAGAATTTTAAGGTTAAAGGTAGTGCCGTATTCCTGGCATATTTGAATGGGTGGAGTTATGAATATTTTACTAGTAGCCTTCTTTGACATACTTTGATACATAATAAGTATCTCATCACTAATCCTATGATACATTACGGCTCGTTTTTCAGATTTTTTGTTAATCCTTTTCAGGAAATGTTTCCAATATTATTATTTTGTATCCTGCTGTCCGGTTTGGAAGGATCGGCAAGTCGTCCAAATATCGTCTTTATTATAGCTGATGATATGGTAAGATCTTTTTCGATTACCTAATTTTTTTTCAACATCAATTATGCATTTGACACTAATGGTGTCTGATGAAAAGCAATAGTGTAGGTTGGAGTCGGAGTGATTACATTATCTTGGGTTGGAGTGCGCTTGCTTTGAAGATACTTATTCATTCTTGCCTTGAAGGTCCTCAAGCTACACAGACTCCTGCATAGCTAGCATGGGCAGGAGATAAAAATTCTATCCCTCGATTTTATCCACTGACAAGGGATAAAATTATCTTCTTCCTATGCTAAAGCATAGCGACAGAGGAGAAGGTGAAGTATATTCCTATAAGTATATCTACTGAGTGTTATTTCCATCGCTGTGCCCATGTTCGACGGGTGGATAAAACTATGCGAGGGTAAGTATAAACATTTTATCCTTTTCCTGGGGATAAAATTTCTCCCGCCTATGCTAGCCCTGCTGAAGGGCAAGTAGATTATTGTGCAATTTGTTATTATCTCTACAAGTACCAAGTACCTACTGCAATTACTTATAATTGGTATAGGATTTACTGCAACGGAACATTAACTTGTATTCTATTATCACACTGTCACTAATAAAATAAACATTGTACAGTGTTCGGATCAAATTAGGCGATATAAAAAAATGTGGTGATATTTTTTGTTCAAGGCGTTTTTTGCACCAAGTACCATTTGACACCCAATATCCTATAAAAACCAATTAATTGTCAACGTTTTCCGGTAACATTTCTTAAGTAGACTGAAATAAATGGAAAGCTCTGCGTCATTGTAAGTTGCAATAAAGTGTAGTGTGTAGTAACACAGTATAGTGACAGGTAAAATCTCCACATAAATTAGTTACTTCCGTAATTGCCGCTTTCTTATTTAAAAAAATATATACTTTATCATTATTATCATCAGCAACCCGTCAATCATTTACTGTTGACTGCAGGTAGGTTTCCGAGTTAGTATATACCGTGTAGTATACCATGATTTACTGAAAACGATGAGTTGAGTTAGGAAATCCCAAAAAGATTTGTTAATTATTATATTTACCCAATATTTTCTACAGTTTACAATAAGTGTTTCGCAAACTTTCAAAAACAATGAAGTATGAAACTTGTTGTAGTTATTGCTATTTTTTTTTAAGAATATTATCCAAGTTAAAGACTAATATCCTCCTAATTCTTATCCCCTCCAAATAAGCGGGAAACTTGTACTAGGAGTGGGTACGAAAATATAGGGCGATACGACCATAGAGTAACGGGTGGGGTTCGAACGTGCATCCTTTTAGTTTTCCGTCCGCACCTTTAAACATTTGGCTATTGAGCCTTATTATATTGCTATTGCAGGGTTGGGACGACGTGAGTTTCCACGGGTCGGATCAAATTTTGACGCCTAATATAGACCTGCTGGCTTATACGGGGGTCGCTCTGGAGCGGTATTACAGCCACTGTATCTGCACACCTTCACGCTCGGCGCTGCTCACCGGGAAATTCGGACATGTCACAGGTTTCTTTCATTTATTTGCGCGTTCGATACCTTTGTAGCTAGTTTTTCAGTTGACGTAAATAATAAGCATCCTCACTCCACTTTAGCATGTAGTTAAATATAAGTAGGTAGGTTACTTTTAAAATTGATTGATACACAAGGAATAAAAAGGAACAACACCCATTTTCTTTATCAACCGATAGAGTCCAGGGCTGAACAAAGGTTACTTGCATGGACTTCCACATGCTTCGGTCTTGCGCCGCGGCGGCTCCCTGCGACTCTTTTGATGTCATCGGTCCACCTAGTGGGGAGTCTGCCAACACTGCGCTGAAGAAATGTTTGCATTATGGCAACAAATCAGAAATCTTATCCTATATACCAAGGATGTCTGATTTGCTGCTAAAATGTCAACATTGCTCACTAAGAAATTTTTTCCTAGTCTATCGCTAAAAAATCCCCAAAGTAATATAGTACTGAAAATAACCTTAGTTCTCCCACCCCGCACATTTAATGTCAGCAACTATGCTATTATTAAAACTTACAAAACTTACTTACGTGTTACAGGTATGCAAGGTTATCCCCTAACAAATGCTGAGGATAGAGCCTTACCGCTAACTGAGAAGATTTTGCCCCAATATTTCAAGGAAAATGGCTATGCTACGCATTTGGTCGGTAAATGGCATGTTGGGCAAGCGCGCGTGGAATATTTGCCCACATCGAGGGGTTTCGACTCGCATTTCGGTCACAGGGGCGGCTACATAGATTATTATGAATATGATTTATTGGAAACGGTGAGTTCGTGAAATATTTTAGCAAATGATGTCTTTCTCCTTCTGTAACAACCGACAAACGTTCACTTCTGGCTGTGGACTTCCACAGATCTTGTTTTTTTATTACATAAAAGAATATTAAGGTCAAGCAAGAATCACTTTACGTTCATCAGATTGTGTACAAAGACTACAAAGTACATTTTTGAAAAATTCTCAGTGGAATATTGGAGATGTTTCCGGATATGACCTGTTCCGGAATTTATCAGTCGCTTGGGACGTCAAAGGATATATAACGGACGTTTACACTGAAGAAGCGAAATCAAGTGAGTTAGAACTAAGAGCAATGCCACGCGGTGCTTTGCGACGTCGTCGTACGGAATCGTGTTTTTTTTTCTTTATTTTTAACACTGCCACAGCCACCGACATGTATTGTACCGTACCGTATCCGTAGGTACAATATATGTCGGTGGCCACAGCTCAAAGTTTGTACCTACTGTGTCTTGCCGCGGGTTATTTATGTAGAAATACTTTATGCTTCACGGTGTTAAAGCGAAGCGTGTTGTTTTTTTTTTTTTTAATATTCTCCTATCCCCTCCAAATAAGCGGAAAGCTTGTGCTAGGAGTGGGTACAACAATAGTGTAACGGGTGGGGTTCGAACCTGCGACCTTTCAGTTTTCAGTCCGCACTTTTAACCGTTGGGCTATTGAGGCTTAGGCTTGTTGTAAGTGTTGTAACGATGCTACGCGCTGTGTGGAATTTTTATTCGATGATAAGATGGCCCATGATTGCGGTTTCACCTGATGGTTAGTGACGATGCAATCTAAGATGGTAGCGACCTGACTTAGAAGGGGGTATGGCAGAGGGTTTTAATTAATCTAGTACCCCTAAACCATCGTGTCGGAACGCTAAATCGCTTGGCGGCAGGGTGGTAACATCGATGGTTGGTAGTTATTTGCAACCAAAGCTTCCTAGTAGACATAACCATCCAATGACATTATCGCATTTAATTACTCATATACCTATTATTATTTATTAATCCGTTATATTTAACTTCCATTTCTCATATTTTCGAGACAGTTTGGGAAGGAGGGTCAATAATAAATCTGTTACTATTAAAAAAAAAATTGATAAATTAATCCGTTGACGTAAGAACTTGCTGTAAACAATGGTCAATACTTCATTGATAGAGATCTAATAAAGGTAAGTATGCCATAGAAAATTGTGTGGCTCTAGCTACAAGGTCTATGGTGAATTAACATGCGTTGTTCGTACTCCGAGGACAGGATAATTCCATATTAATTGTACAATGGTCGATGATAATAATTATTTCGAAATACATAGTTGTATTGGACTAGCATTTTCCTGCTATTAGAAAAGGATTTGCTAATATTTATATTCAAGCTATACCTTCTCTGATAAAGGATGAATTATAAACAAATTATCCTTACTTCCTTACTAATATTACAAATGCGAAAATATGTTTGGTTTTTGGTTTGGAACTCTTTAATTTTTCGGGATAAAAAGTAGCCTATGTGATATGTCTCTCTCCGTCCTTAACTATATTATATACCCATGCAAAAAATCACGTCGATCCGTTGCTTTGTTGCGGCGTGATTGAAGGACAAACCAACAAACCAACACACGTTCACATTTATAATATTAGTAAGGAGAAGGATTAGTAAGGATTATAAAATAGTAGTAGCTGTATACCGAAAAATTCATGATTCCGATTCTGATACATTTTCATACAGTATTATAGTTTGCGAAAGATCAAAAATAAGCAAAAAAGTATTGTGCGCCTAGTCTAATGCCTATTGTTTAGAAAGTGTAGTTGCCTCATTAATTTCAAAAATGTGAACAATATTAGTCACCCATTTAATATTTGTTATCGGTTTATTATGCAGAGTCAGGCTCAGGAAATAACATCGGATAACAAAATGATTAGGTGTTATTCGAAGCTTGGTGCAATTTCATCACGGTATATTTTATTAGTTCGCCTAGTAAATAAATGCCTGTTGTTTACAAAAATCTAAATTGGTCTAACCTATTTGGCTATTTAGATATTTTTTTTATACATTATGTTATACAAAGTGACGATGTGGCCTAAGGTGTAACGCGTTTTATTAGAAAATGCCAAAATAGATGTTACCTAGAAAATATCGAAAATAGGTACAAAACCGCATAAAATTGTGACAAAACTACTGGGGCTGCATATAGGCACAGATTTTTTGCATAAAAGAAGTTAGGGCTTCTTTCACTAGAAGAGGAAACAGAGGTGAAAATATATCTCCAAAAATGTTTTCACCTGATAAACGTAAAAATTAATAAAACCTTATTAATTAGATATTTCTTTATTTTTATTTGACCATTTGTTTATTAAGATAATAATACTATTAATAATGGTATTTATTTTTATTTTTAGTTATAAAATCGCATGATGTTTCTAAACCGCTATTTTTGATGTTGGCACATAATGCACCCCATTCCGGCAATGAGCAAGCTCCCTTGCAGGCACCCGCAGAGGTTGTACGGGCGATGCGACACATTGAGTTGCCTCAACGACGTTACTATGCTGGTAAGATATTGCAGGAATTATGATAATAATATTGTTTTTTTTTTTTTTTTTTCTATTAATAAAGAATATCAGCCAAGCTGAACGTGACTGGTGTTCTCCTTTACCCTCCAAATAAGTGAAAACTTGTGTTAGGAGTGGGTACGACAATAGTGCAACGGGTGGGATTCGAACCTGGGACCTTACAGTTTTTCAGTCCGCACCTTTGATCGTTGGGCTATTGTTATTTGTTTTACACGTCCAGTAAGTAGAAAATTACAAGGGACTTCGCCTAAAAAGTGCCTATTCTGAGTCCATCTCTAAGACTACCTGTTCTATATCTGTGCCAAATATCAAGATTCATTCAGCAAATAAGCCGTGAAAAGATATTAGACAAACAGATACAGATACCTTCGCATTTATATTCGTAATATTAGATGGATTATTCTTCATGACTTTTGGACATCTTTTGTCTTTTAGTAGGTGACCTGTTCTGAGAGGTTCTGAGCTTGGAATATATAATACGCCAAGGTTCTGAGTAACGTTTAATCCAGGAATAAAGACTTTTTCATGCTTAAAGACATTTAAAAAATTATATTTTTAATTGCAGCAATGGTGAAAAAACTGGACGATAGTGTCGGTGACGTTGTGAGTGCATTATTAGAAAAAGGCATACTTGAAAACACCATAATAGTCTTTGTTTCTGATAACGGCGGTATAACGTCACAGTTGTGGGCGAATTATGCGTCTAATTGGCCTTTGAGAGGCCTTAAAACGACGCCTTTTGAAGGAGGCGTTAGAGTTAATGGACTGATTTGGAGTAAGAATTTAACTCAAGGCCAGCATTTATGGAAAGGTTATATGCATGTAGCTGATTGGTTGCCCACGCTATCAAGGGCAGTCGACATTGATCCACCGATAAATATAGACGGAATCGATTTATGGGAAAGCATTGTATCAAACAGCGAATCTAAGAGAGATTTGATTGTAGAGATCGACGATTATACAGGATTTGCCGCCATTATAAATGGTGATTTTAAACTAGTCACTGGAGATGTTAGGCCAAATTACAGTAAACATGAAGGTCTGAAATTAAGAGGTATTACCGGAAGTGGTCCGTCATATACAGACAGTATTGAAACAAGTAAAATATACTCGGTACTTTCAAGTCTAGGGGTTCCGTTCAGTCAAGCAGATACGAATCTTAGAAATAAGATAAAGATTACTTGTAATGTTGATGCATCCTCTAAAGATATTTGTTATCCTGGAAATGGTAAGTATTAGTAAAGTCAGAGTAATTATTGAAAAGGAATCTCGTAGTTCAGCGCGATAGCGAGAGCTCCTGCTAAGAGAGTAGTAAAGTTCAAGTGGTAACGAACTGAGCACATAGTTCGAAGAACTGATGGCCGTTGAGTTCCCAAGATGCTGGTTTGGTGACCACGCCCCGCAGTCTTTGCAGACCTCCCCTGCCAGTAAGTGGCGGTCCACATAGTAGGGAGGGACGACAGACATATCAGACAAGTCGCCGTCGTCTAGAGATAGAAGTAGAAGGCAAGCCTCTTGATTTTGGGATCTCATAAAAAAAGTTGATTTGTTTTGGTATGATATCAATTAGATAATATGTTCAGATTACATAATTTATTTCTTTTATTATGTTTTTCTTACAAGTGAACTAATCACTGACTCTGAAAAAATTTAATTTTGCTTTCCAGGTACTATCTGTTTATACAATATCAAAGAAGACCCGTGTGAAACCACAGATATATCTTCAAGCAATCCAAATATTGTGGAAAACCTTAGTGCTCGATTACAGATAGAGTTTAAGAGGGTAATACCTAGAAGAAAACCACACGAATCGAATCTAAAGGCTTTACCGAGCTTGCATAACTATACATGGGACGTGTGGCGGTCATCAGCTACATCGTGAAAATAAACTATGTACCTATTTTAAATAAAAGTATTGTTTATTGTACATGAATAATTGATTTGATAGAGATTAAAAAAGTGATAATTTTTTTTTATTACCGGCATCTTATTACTTATTAGATCATCAGTTGTGAAAAATTGAACCTGTCTAAAACTCGAAAAGTCGACGATGAGACCCCACCCCTGTCAACATTTAAAAAAAATATATATTATTTATTTTTAAAATGGAATAATACCTTTCAAATTAAGCGTAATACAATAATAATGCAACGGGTGGGATTTGAACTGTTGACCTTACAGATTTCAGCCCAACCCTATGCCCATTGAGGCTTTAAATTAATGAAAATATTTCGATATATCTTATAAATATTACCCTATACCAATTATTAATATAATTAGGTACACTCTTCGATCACAGAAAAAAAAGAAGGGTATACTAGTCTGTACTATAATATAACGACGCAAACTGCCTACAAAATTTAAATAGCAATGCTGTCCAATGAAAAAATCTTTTCGTTGAAATTCATTGGAAACCGTATCTACTAAACTCGTCGCTCAGTCAAAGTGGGGCACACAATTTACATGATTAATGTCGGGTCAGACCCTAGGGTCACAATGGGGGTAAGGGAGTTAGTGTCAACAGTCACTTGTGGTCTCATCCCGTACGCGTTTACGACGAATCGTAAACGCGGATACTTTTAGGCACCGACGAAATTTACGCTCATCCCTTATTTTGTTGGTTTACCCATAAAACGGACTTAACGGATATAATGAAGTGAATTAGGTAGCGATATATAAGTATCCTTTATTAAATACTAGTTGATGCCCGCGACTTCGTTTTTTAATTCCCGCCGGAACTCTTTTATTTTCCGGGATGAAAAGTGTCTATGTGTTATGCCAGACTATAATATATCTCTGAGCCAAATTTCAGCCAAATCGGTTCGGGCGTTGCGGCGTGACTGATTAACAAACATCCATCCATATTCCAACATTCGCACATGAATATGCAAATGTTTGACATGATTTTTTGTCTCATGTCTGAAAACATTCATTATAGAAGTTCAAGTTTTATAATTCATTACGTCTAGGGCAAATTTATGAATCTGCAAAAGATGCATTTTACAGGGGACCGTTTTGAAAGCATAGATGTTTGAAGTGAAAATTTCTTCAGGCACAGTGAGCCATTATTGACAGGCGAAAATCTTACGGGTTCGCGTGACCGACAAACTAATGTTGAGATTATACCATAGATTAGATATAGACCATAGATTTAGGACCTATCTATGTGTTGAAGGTATACCTATCTGTAGCATACAGAACCCTAAAAACGTCATATAGAATGACGTTTTTAGGGTTCTGTATCCGAAGGATAACCAACAGGATCCGGATCCGTCCGTCTGTCAGCGGGCTGTATCTCATGATCAGTTATAGGTAGAGTGTTGAAATTTTTAGAGAATGTGAAAAATAATAAAAATAAAAGTAAATTAAAGGGGCTCCCCTACTAGAAACGTGTTTTTTTCGGCGTTTTTTGGTACGTAAGCGAGTCCGACTCGCATTTGACCAGTTATTTCACAATTGTTAGTTTCCGTGACGGCACAAGATTTTTTTTATTTCTTATTGTAGTGCCGACATTAGGTTTGAAAATGTAACTTAAAAAAAAAAAATCTGCTCTCAAATTGCTCCACTGTGAAATGCATCTTTTTGCAAATTCGTAAGTTTGCAGTCGATGTACACAAGCTATTTTCCTCTTTATAAAATTGCGTAGATACCTGTTCAAAGTTTCAAAGAGCCTTCGAAGAGAGTTAGGTAAAAAAACTACAATTAAATTAAGAAAAGGCTTCCTTAACTCATTTCATATTCAATAAACGAGAGTGGGAGGGAACTAGTTACTCCAGAATTTTTAATGGACATTTATTCGTAAATTTCAATATTAAATTATCTTAAAATATTTTTTTTTACGTTTTAAACTTTATTTTAACATGATTATAATAAAACTAGCTTTTGCCAGCGACTACATCCGCGTGAAGTTAGGTTTCCCGGGAAGTCTTGCCGGAAAAAAGTCTACGACACTTTCCTAGTCCCGCTTGCTCCGTTGTTACTTGTTACGTAATTGAAGGACAAACCAACAAACCCTTTCACATTTAGAATATCGGTGAGGATGTTAGACTTTCAGTAAAAACCGGCCATGTGCGAGTTAGACTCGCACACGAAAGGTTCCGTACCATAGTTACGATTGTTAAGGTAGAGCAAAAACGCCGAAAAAATCACGTTTCTTTTAAAGGAACCTTCCTTTATTTTTTATTTGTTCTTATAGCAGTAATAGAATAATAATAATATACAATCTGTAAAAATTTCAAGTATGTACCTATAATGTAATAGGGTCCCGTTGGCGCCCTAAAAAGCTTTCACAGTAACGTCTGTATTGTTCCGCTGATATTGCAATATTCTGCTGCTTCAATTAGCGCCCGCCGCAGACAGCTCTTCGCGCCGACAGACCGACAGCCATCCATCAATGTGGGTACATCAGACAATGATGGATAACCCGTGTTTTTATCTTCCATTTTTTTTCTAGTCATCTTTAAATGTTCCAGAAGAATATTGTCCAATCGATATCGCTCGGGAAAAAAATTATATTAACTTTCATAGCAGAATTTAAAATTAATATAATGTTATAAAAGAGCTTCAGCGCAAAATGAATTTGAAGGCAGGAAAATCAAATTAGGCAAAGGGCTTCCTTGATTCATTTCTTATTCCATTGATAAATCACAAGGCTACAGTGTTATTAAATTTTTATGAGGTTCGATTAGGTAATTTTATAGAATTACCTATAGGTATAGGTAATAATTAGTAAATGTACTTACCTCTTCTTTTCTTTTTTTTCTTCGAGTTGCAAAGTTTTTTTTTTTTTTAATAAATACCAGCGCTTGACTGCGATCTCACCTGATGGTAAGTGAAGATGCAGCGTAAGATGGTGCGCGCTTGCCTAGAAGATGCCTATTCACTCTTGACTTAAAGACACATTATAGTTAGTTGGAAAAACGGAGGCCGGAAATTCATGAGGTATATATTTTCATAGATTTATTTATTCGATACTATAATTACTTAAGCTATAATATAAACATAATAGGACGTGTTTAAGGACAGCTTAGCAAGTTAGCTCTAAGAAAGAGATTTCTATCATGTTTCTATCAGATACCTTCAAATATGAGAAAAATGAAATCAAGATATTACAGAGGTAGAAAGGTAAAATTAAGATTTTGAAATTTCACAGGTACAAATTAAATAAGTAAGTATTTTATTTATAAAAAATCTAAAAATCTATCTGATTATATCTATTTATCAACTTTTTTTTCTATTATGTCTATCGGCCATCGGCTACTCCAGACATTATTATCAGATATTAGATATTGGTTAAGTTATAAGGGATTTTTGGGGTTATTTCAATAAATAACTCTTTAGTGTTATGTTGGACGGTTTACTTCCCATTTATCAGAATCTAGTACCTATATACGTACTTGAGTATTTGTGGGTTAGGAACCTTAATTAAGCCGACATTGAATTAATTATTTCTGCCACGACCCTTTTCATCAAATCATTGGTACTCTACCCGAAAGTGTACCTATCTCTACATACCTATAAAGATGTTGAAAGAGGTCTTATGACTGTGGCGCATACAAATATTAAATACTTAGGTACTGTAGCAGGCCCAAGTTTTTTCATTTTTGGGTAATGATATCAAATATATCTTGTCAAATTATAACCTTGTCCCAAAAGTTAATTTCCATACCTACCTTGAGAGATTTCAATATTATGCTCATTTTCTAAATATTATATTTTCAATTTTATTTAGCTTCGCTTTCGACATAATTGCTCATAGATTTTTAAACAAGGTTTTAAACAACTATTGCACCGTTTTTAGGATTCCGTATCCGAAGGGTAAACAACAGGACCCTATTACTAAGTCTTTGATGGTAGGGTGGTAACTAGCCTCCCACCAGTCCAGACCATGGATAATTCAGAAATTATAAGTTCTCAAATTGCCCCAGCCGGGAATCGAACCCGAGACCTCCCAGATATGAGACCACAGCACTTACCCCTGCACCAGGAAGGTCGTCAAAAAAGCTCTCTCAGAAATTGCACAAACAGTTCGTAACAATAAACTAGATTTTACCTTTGATGATAGCGTATAAGGGAAGTAATGGTTCAAAGAACAAATCCAACCGATTTGCGATAAACCAAGCTAAGCGCGCGTTTAAGTTTTAATTAGTTACAACAGTTTCAAAGTCGCATTAACATTTCTGGCATGCCCACCTTAGACGTAGGTATGTGTAGGTAGAAAAGTGTAATTAGTGGGTTCTTGCAATTCACGAGGGCGCGTGAGCTTCACTTGTGATTACGTCGTGTACATGCACATTGCGTAAGTGTGCGTGCCTGTCAAGAGCCTAGGTGGGAGCGGTCAGGCGCTAGTAAGCTCTCGCTCACACTTATACAGATACGAAACGCACACGACCATGAGCCAAGCGCCCTCGTGAGTTGATAGAACTATGCTGGTGGAGTCTTTAGTACTATTAAGTATTCTGTGGTAGAGTAGTTTGACTCGTTTACCCACATTATGATCAATTTATGTATTTTAGTGAAATGAAAATATGTTTTCATTTCATTTCCCTAGAATACACATTTCACTTAAATAATCATCTACTCTACTGAGACAGACTTATGAGAGTCTTTATCCTCGGAACACAGTCAACCTGGAAAAATTTGAAGGTGGAAGAAATTTATTTTTTTAGAGATAAACTTCCCCTATGTCTACTTCTTCTAATATATTTTTTGTCCTGCAATTCTTTATATGTACATAAAAAATAAAAATAAATAAATAAAGTAAACCATTTTGGACATCGTTACAAAGTTAGGTACCTCTTAAACAACCTCTTTAATAAATACATGAAGTTCGACGTTCAAAATACAAGTACGGTGCCGTGTTTGGTGATGTTCATGTTTGCAACACACTGTACTGTTCATTCAGGATTTATTGAAGCTTCGGCAGTTTTAGGGCACTACCAGTTTATTCTATGCTAGCTGATGCCCGCGACTTCGTCTGCGTGGATTTAGTTTTTTAAAATTTTCCAGGATAAAAAGTAGCCTATGTCACTCTCCAGGTCCTCAAGTCTATACCTACGCATGCAAAAAATTCACGTCGATCCGTTGCTCCGTAGCCACATGATTGAAGGACAAACCAATAAACCAACTGGTGATAAATTGGTTTGGATTTTTAACCGACTTTCAAATAAGAAGGTTCTCAATTCGTCGGTTTTTTTTATGTCTGTTCCCCAATTACTCGAGGACGCCAGGACCGATTTGGAAAATTCTTTTTTTATTTGAAAGAGTATACTTCGACACAATGGCTTAAAGTGTTAAACAAATTGTAATTTCATTAAGAGGATGATTATTGACATGCTTAGTTGACCATCAATCTTTAGATATTGGATTAGATAGATTAATAATAACTGCCGTATATCTGACGTAATTTAAGCAAGATCAGGGAATAATATTAAAATGGTAACACGTAGGAAGGGTTTATCCATGGAGAGTGTCTGCAATCACATTATATCCCACACTGACCGTCCCGACCGTCAAAGCCGTTAAGAGCGTACACGATAAAGCAGCTTTCGCAAACGACACGAGCATTCTCTGTCATGTTTCCGTTTACCATAATATTATTTTGTGAAAAAATATAAGTCCGTATACCAACGAGGCATTAGAACAGTTGCAGAAAGCCGCTGGATAGAGGCGGCGCAAGACCGAGAGCCGTGGAAGTCTGTGCAAGAGACTTATATCGAACAGTGGACAGCTTTTTCTGGTAGGAGGCCGTAGCAAGTTTCTTTATAAAGAAGAATATCAGCCAAACTGAAATTGACTAATAGGTAATATAGCAAATGGGACATCGACGTTTATAGATTCATAGTTCTTTCATAGATTAATTTCATTATAGAGGTGGATACGCCATTAGCAATATTATTAGTTCCCGAGACACTCGCATGTCAAATGTGGCGCTTCAAATGGATCCATAATTAAGCTGTCATTTGTATAGAGTCAGAAAATCCAGTGGTAATCATAGATTAACTATAGAGATTGGTTCTGCACACTGATTGTATCGTGTTTTGCGGTTAAGCTCGTAGATACCTACCATGTTCGACAACGTATGATAAAATGTGCCTGCGGCTACGTAAATAATTAATTCTGTATTCATAAACATATCTTAGGTAAACAGTGTGATGAATTAAATGAGCATGTTGTTTTGGAGGACAAGATATACATACACATACCTAGCCACTGCTGTGTGTCCAAGGACAGACAGACAGTGAGATATGACTGCTTCGAAAGTTCGAAACACGTGAAGCCGAATGAGAATTGAGCCGATTTTGATGAACGAGGTTTCACTGTGTGTGTCCTCGTGAAGTTATGACATACATATGGATTACAGTATTTAAACTTGTGTAATACAAAGTGATACCTCGTGGCCCGACCAATTACAACTGCAGTAATTAGTAACTAACACGAGAAAAAAAATCACCCGTGTCGTGTTACTCTCCTAGTAAGAATGGCAGTATAGTTCTTGCAATTCACGAGAGTGCGTGGTTCATGGTTGTGTGTGTGTCGTCTATATAAGTGTAAGGGAGAGCTTGCTAGCACCTAACCGCTCCCACTTAGGCTCCTGACAGGCACGCACACTTACGCAATGTGACGTTGTGAATGTGAAAATTTTGACGACATCCCTGGCGCAGTGGTGAGCGCTGTGGTCTTATAACTGGGAGGTCTCGGGTTCGATTCCCGGCGGGGGCAATTTAGTAATTTATTATTTCTAAATTATCTCTGGTCTGGTCTGGTGGGAGGCTTTGGCCGTGGCTAGTTACCACCCTACCGTCAAAAACGTGCCGCCAAGCGATTTAGCGTTCCGGCACGATGGCGAGTAGAAACCGATTAGGGGTATGGGTTTAATTTACACTGCTATACCCCTTCCAAGTTAGCCCGCTACCATCTTAGACTGCATCGTCACTTACCATTACGTGAGATCGCAGTCAAGGGCTATCTTGTCATAGAATAAAAAAAAAAAAAAAAAAAATGTACACGACGTAACCAAAAGTAAAGCTCACGCGCCCTCGTGAATTGCAAGAACTATAACACGGCTAACGATCGAATTTGAGTGACTAAAGTGACTGACGGTCGTCGAATACTATGTCGCTAGACGAATAATCGATCGAGAGTGTGTCATGGCTCGATTCCTCTTATTCAACGATAATAGGATTAACTTAATTTATTTACTATTTATTAGTGAAGCTTAATTTCGGTTTCATTAAATACTTTGTATTTGGAGCGAACCACATTCGAAAACTGTTTATTATTAAATTAAGAAAATTTGCATATTTCATTAAAATTAAGCGCACGTAATATTATAATATAAATGCGAAACACGCTTTCCCTGTACAAATGCGCTTAACGCTGTTTTAATATAATTCGTGATGAATACGAAAATAACTCTACTTTTTTGTCTAAATAGCAGAACAAACGGCAAAAAGTAAGAAAATCGATGTTTAACACACCAACCTACTCGTAGAAAATAATAACACTAATAAAAAACCTAATTAATACACAAAGATATAAAAAAAATTTGCGGATAAGTGTCATGTTATCATCATCATCATTACAATGTCAACGTATCACCATTCCACTACTGGGATTTCCTCTCAGAATGAGAAGGATTTCTACCACGCTGACCAAGTACGGATTGGCGGATTTTTGATATCAATATGAAAGAGAATTCTCAGGCATGCAGGTGTCCTCATGATGTTTTCTTATATAATTTAATTTTTTCTTGTCTATCAAGAATTATATATTAGGTACTATTACCTAATATACGAGTATAATCTCTTATAACGCACGTTACTTAAAAGGTTCTCTGGGATTCGAGCCCCGGACCCTTGAAAAGGAGGCCGAAAACTTATCACCGCGTCTAGAGTACACAATAGTACCTAATATTTTACTTACTACGTAATACCACGAATTAATGAAAACACACCTTATGATAACATAAAGAGGGTTTTTCTTTCAATGACAAGATAGTTATTGACTGCAACCTCACTTGATGGTAAGTGATGATGCAGCTAAGATTGTAGCGGGCTAACTTGGGGGACATTCAACCCATACCCCTAATCTGTTTCTACACGCCATCGTGGCGGAACGCCAAATCGCTTGGCGGCACTTCTTTGACTGTAGGGTGGTAACTAGCCACGGCCAAAGCCTCCCACCAGACCAGAGACAATTCAGAAATTATAAATTCCCAAATTGTTCCCGCCGGGAATCGAACCCGAGACCTCACAGTTATAGACCACTGCGCCAGGGAGGTCGTCAATAATGCGTTCAAAGATTTAACTTAACCTCAACTACTTAGATTCGAAAAAAAACATTAAAAACTCCCAGGAATGTTTACTCGTTGATTACATCCACGCAATGATACCATAATCTGATGAAAATGTAAAAGTAGAACTTGGCAACTCTCCTGGCTTATTTAGGTTACACGACATATTAAGGCTGCGCATTATACAGTTGTTAGTGAGTTTCAGCACTGGCGTCTACCCAAAATGCGTACAGATAAAATGGTATCTATCCGAAAAACTTGCTATCCACGTCGATTATTTCGCGGAAATTCTTATTTTATTAACCGACTTCCAAAAAGGAGGAGGGTATCAATTCAGCCGGTATCTTTTTATTTGTTTATGAAGGTTATGTTTATTTTACAGTTTCACCCAATAATGAACGGCTTGAAATTTTGGAAAACACTGCTTTTCCGGGAATAAAATGCGCGATTGAATGCCAAACGAACACATATAATTATATTACTTGATAATGCAAAAATGTACGTAATTTTTGCATTGTCAAGTAATTAATTAGAAGTATTTTGTACTTAAACTTAAATTTAACAACATCATGTAGAATTGCAGAACTTAATATATCTTGTTAAATTGTACTTACTTAGTTGAAGTGGTCAGACGGTAAGTTTCCAAACTTCTCAGCTACAATACAATTCAATTTGGATAACCGAAGACTTTCCACTAGAGACTCAGTTTAGTATTAAATACTGCAACAGTTTAAATCAGTTATAACGCTATAGCGTTATAACTAAAAACTTAACTTATATACTTACAAGTAAGTATAATACTACTTATAAGTAAGTATATAAGTTAAGTTTTTAGTTTTAATTTAGAATTTAGTTTAATATTATATTAAGTACTATATGATGCCCGCGACTTCGTTCGCGTGGATTGAGGTTTTGTAATTCCCGCGGAAAATGTGTAAAAAGTAGCCTATGTCACTTCCAATATTATTTATTAATATTATTCCAATATTAATTATAGCAAACTAACTCTAACCTTTTCTTGCACTTTCTTTCTTTCTTTCTTTCTTTTTTCTTTTTTCATGAACTTCTGCAAAGTAACGCCTGATTCTATCCAATATTACTATATAATAGATATTATAGACATGCTTAAGTTGATGTACCTACTGTACCTAGCTAGGGTTAGGTCACACCCTGAGTCAGCACTAAAAGGTTATAGACGCAATATAAGGCGCGGCGAGGGGCAGCCCAGCCCATCTGACAATGCAGACATCTCTCTAACCATGTTTGGATTTGAAAAACTGACAAGGTGTTTAATATTCTTTAAAAAACCTTATATGCCCGTATAATTTGGTCTGGTCTGGTGGGAGGCTTTGGCCGTGGCTAGTTACCACCCTAGAGTCAAACACGTGCCGACAAGCGATTTAGCGTTCCGGCACGATGGCGTGTAGAAACCGATTAGGGGTATGGGTTGAATTTACACTATATCCCTTCCAAATTAGCCCGCTACCATCTTAGACTGGATCGTCACTTACCATCAGGTGAGATCGCAGTCAAGGGCTATCTTGTCATCGAATAAAAAAAAATTTAAACTATTTAATTGGACTGGCCTTACTTATTACTAACTAGCTGATATACCCACGCAAATTCGCCGCGTGGATTCAGTTTTAAAATCCGGCGGGAACTTTTAGATTTTCCAGGGTAAAAAGTAAAAGTTTCTGCGTTATTGAAGGATAAACCTACAAACAAACACACTTTCGAATTTACAATATTAGCAAGGAAGTACATAATATTTTTCTATATTTCTTCCAAAAAAAAAACTCACTCAACATTCATAAACATGTGGTCTCAAAAGCTTATAAAAACGCAGCACAAATGCAAACCCATAATTTCATATTTTTTCCGCTCGTTAGGCATTTATGGGTTATATGCTAATTATTATGAATTGCTAACGAGTGCAAAAATCGAGAATGTCAGAGCAATGTTTGAATTCAGTTAGTCTATGTTTTAATCAGCTAGATTGCAGACTCAGAAAGTAGGTAATAAAGAATAACTGGTCAAATGCGAGTCGGACACGCATACGAAGGGTTCCGTATCAAAAAATGCCGAAAAATTAATTAATTTTTATTTTTATTATTTGTTGTTATAGCGGCAACAGAAATACACATTCTGTGAAAATTTTAATAGTCTACCTATTACGGAATATAAGATACAGTCCACTGACAGACAGACAGACATACGGACAGACGGACGGACGGATGCACAAGTTTAGGTACAACCTACGTATCAATTGAATTTTCCGGGTAGTCGAGTACAAGAATAATATTTCAGCTGCAGCACTGGTAGCATGGGCTGGAGATAAAAGTTTTATCCCCCGATTTTATCCACTGACAGGGGATAAAATTATCTTTTCCTTATGCTAAAGCATGGCGACAGAGGAGAAGGCGATGTATATTTCTATAAGTATATCCACTAAGTGTTATTTCCACCGCTGTGCCCATGCTCGACGGGTGGATAAAGCTAAGCGAGGGGATAAACGTTTTATCCTTTTCCCGGGGATAAAATTTCTCCCGCCCATGCTGTCAAGGCTGGTGAGACAGCAGCTAAGAGCATGTTTATGCCTGCTCGGATTTTTAACAATAACGAATTATCATTATGTAATTCAAACACAGATTCGCAGCGGCTCCCCATCCAGCATACAAATGAGGCGACACAAAGTAAAGCCTCTCTCTGGGGTTGACCCAAATTGACTTTCCACCGCCCGCCCCTATACCTCGCTGATATATATTGGTTTTAAAGTCACACTCGTAACCCGTCGACGTCCAGTTTGAATGAAAATACGCGAGCCATAATATAGGTTTTTATTCAATTGATTTCTACTGTTATTTATTACTAGACTAGACTAGATGATATTCGCGACTTTGTTCGTATGGCTAGAGGTTTTTCTGTTCCCGCTGAAACTCTTTAATTTTCCAGGATAAAAAGTAGCCTATGTCCATTCCAGACCATAATCTATCTCTGTGCCACATTTCAACCAAATCGGTTCGATCATTGTGACGTGATTGAGTAACAAACATACAAACTTTCGCATTTATAATATTATAATAGGATAGGATTCATAATATATGTACATATTATGTATGATCTATATTTCCTTAGATGTCTGCCGATTCCACTAATGTAAAATAAGTCCTATCCGAGCGTTTTGATATGTTGGCAGATTTTCAATACCAAAATTGTCAAATATCAAATTTACTCTCAGATAAGACTAATTTTAGGTTAGTATAATCGGCCTTTAAAAGGCAAACAAGTTGCGAAAATCGTTTCGGAAAAACAAGTTTGGTTTTTTCACTTGTACCACGGTTTCATTTTCAGTGCTCTCTCTTTTCGCTGTGCTTGGCGAATCGCCTACACTTTTCTGCGAGAAATCACTTGTTTACCTTTTAAGGCAGCTAAAGAGAAATAGATTATCTAAATATATAAAAGAAACTGGACTGACTGACTGACTGAATGATCTATAAAGAGCTGTCATTTGCATGTACTTAAGAAGCGATTAGATGATTCTTAAATTAAACTTTTTTAAATCTATATAAGTACTAAAGGTAAAGGACTCGAAGTGCGGCAGCGAGCAAGCTAAATAAAAAATAATTGAATGCGATAATAAAATTAAAACAAAGATCCTTGCAAAAAATGTCCATTTCATTAAATATTCAAATTAAATTGAAATTCGTGAGTAACTACTTCCCTCCTGACCCCGTCAATTGAATACAAAATGAGTCGTCGAAGCATTTTTTAGGGTTCTGCAGGCGTACAGCGCTTAACTGTTCCTTAAATAAATAATATTATACGTTATTAGCACAGTGTAACCTCATAAGAACAACGGTTGAAGCTGAGGACTGAAAACTAAAAAGGTCGCATGTTCAAGCCGCACCCGTTGCACTTGTTGGTACCTACCCACTCTCAAAATAAGCTTTCCGCTTATTTGGAAGAGAGAGGAGAATATAAGACAAGTTTAACTTATAAATAGCCAATATTGTTTCATTATTTAAAAAGGCGTTTGTACAATATTTCATCGAGATACTCAAATAAGAATCAAACTTAGTTTGTATGGGGACTAAAGCACCCAAAGCACCTTCCATACAAAACAAATAAAAGAGATTAAAAAACCCGACTGCTTTAAAGGAAATCAACTGAAAAACACTTTTACTCTAAATTGACATAGATCGTAAATGGTCATTAAAGTAAAAATGATTAAAGAAACCTAACAATGATTTTCAAACACTTTTCTTTTTCACATTATAGCGTCTGGTGGTCGCCATATTAAATTTTGATTACTGTCATATCTTTAGTGACACTTTCAAGATTAACACAAATCGATTCACGTAAGAATCATCAAAATCGGATCACGCGTTTAGGTCTAAAAAGCGCCACATACATACATACATAGACCCATTACATTACCCTCCTTTGAGTGCCGCAGTCAGGTAATAAATAGCGTAACAACGTCAGATTGTCGAAATAAAACACGAGTACCTTCAGTGAATTTAATATTCTGAAATTCGTTCAAAAAAAAAATTGCAAAGCGTAGCTTATAGTCTACCGGAGCCTTTGAATATACCGGAGCTTACTTAATCAAAAAATTCCACCGTCATGTCACATCAAAATTTTCTCGGCTGTTTATTGTTTTTTACGTTTGAAAGCCTCGCGAACTGTTCGTTCGTTCGTTTTCTATTTGTAACTGCTTTGTTGGTCTAGTACTTAGCATGTTCGGCTAAGGATAACGAGGTCCTGGGTTCGAGTCCCACTAGACCACTTGCTAACCACTAGTGGTTATTGGTCTAGACCAACGAGGCAGTATTAACACGGGTAACGAATGAATCGGTTATACATTACGAAACAAAGTAAGAGCATGATTACGTAATAATATCGCGTAGATACGTAATTTTATGGTCTGGGCGAGAAAAATTGCCATTAAGAGGGTTAATGGACTGCTTGGCTTAATTCCAAGCTGCATTTAACACATTGAATATCGCGTACGCCTGATGATAAACCTGAAATATAGGGGGTATTATCGTTAAATAAACATCAATATACTCGAATACACTATTAATAAAATGGCAAAGGTTAACTTTCGCTATTATAATTTTCGCCTCAGAAGAATGTATCTTCTTGTCTTCTTTATCAACCAATAGATGTTTAATGCTGGACTTAGGTATTGGTTTGTATGGACTTCCACAGAATAAAATTGAAAAACTTGAAACTAAGAAGCAGTTATAGCCTAGGGGTTAGAACTACGGTCGCCTATTCGGAGGGTCACAGGTTCCATCCCGGGCACCTCTGTTACTTGAAAAATGACAGGAGCGCTCCTGTCATTTTCATACAAAATTTCTGACTGGCGTTAATTTTATACCTTTACTATTCGAAAGTTAAAATGTTAAAAGATTAGTCGTATATTAACATGGATAACGATTGAACTCCGTTCAGCTGGACTTAGACTTTTTTTTACCCTATCATCATCATGTCCTTGTCCTTTTCCCACGCTATGTGGGGTCGGCACAACATGTCTTTTTCTTCCACTCACTTCTATCATTCGTCAACTCATTATCTACTCCTCTTACACGCATATCCTCTTTCACACAATCCATCCATCTCTTTTTTGGTCTTCCTCTACTCTTTTGCCCTTCTACAAGCATATTTAACATTCTTCTACTAATATGGTTTTCTTCCCTCCTCATTACATGCCCATACCACGTGAGCCTATTACTCCTCATCTTTTCGATTACTGGCGCTACTTTCAAACTTCCTCTTATACCTATACTCATTCTTTATCTTATCCATTCTTGTCACACCACACATCCATCTCAATTAGGCTACATGTGTGTTTATGTAATTACTTAAAGATGAAGGAAAACATCGTGTGGAAACTGCCTGTCTGAGACTTCTCTATAATATTCATCTGCCAATTTGCATTCGGCCAGCGTGAACCATGGCCTATGATCCTTCTCTGAGAGGAGACCTCCGATCAGTACTGAATGGCTTATTATAGTTGCTCATAGTGATGATTGAAGAAAATACTTACCTCAGTGAGAGCATCGAGGCAAACGTTTCGAAACATAGTGCGTATAGCGACGGGGCGGGAGGTGCGAAGCAACAGCATCAGAATCAGGGTGCGTGATTGACGTTCCCAGTGCATTTCCCAGCGGCACGAATAAACTGCCATCCTTAAGTTTTCCCCCTGTAAAATGTAAAATGTAGAAGAAGTGTTTTTTTAGGATTCCAAAAAAAAAAAAAACGGCACCTTCGCTTCGATCGCTCCGTTGTCTCCTTTTTCTCAGAAACGGTGTGAGATTTTAAGTTGATACTGAATACAAAGGTCAATGGTCACCAAATGCCGTGAAAATTTCAAGTTTCTAGTTTAAGTAACTCAATGAAAAGTTGCAGTTTCTCAAAGCGTAAGTATTTCCATACGAAATTAAGTAAGTACCTATATAAACTTAGCTAGTATGAAATTCAATTTTGTGAGAAAATATAAAAGAATTTCTTAGTTATTTTCACAGGCATCTTGATACTTACAGCTTCCATAAGTACATCGCTGTAGTAACAAGGGATACTGCTCAGCGTAATTCCACCGAATATTATTGTAATGAATTCCACTCTGAGATCGCCTTTTTTGAAAGACTAAAAAGCGAAATATTTACTCAGTTATTTTGCCACTTTGGCAGGGGCAGTACCCAAACTTAAGGCTTAAGAGTAAATTAATTATTGTTAAAAATTAAAGAACCCAAAACGTAGTCTAATTTAAACGCAAGAAATAAGATTAATAAATGGTCAAATGCCTGTAAATACAGAAATGATGTGTGTGAATTCCCTTAAAAGCGATAATTATTTACATAAATCGACTTCAAACTTTTAAACAAAGATAGTATAAATAATAGCCTTATTTTATAATGATTAATTCTTGCTAAAAATACATATATGTGAAGTATCTGTCTGATTCGTCGCATAGAAGGTACTTACAATAATTAATCGTTAATTATTGTAGATAATATATTTTTCAACACTTTTAATAGCCTACCTATTAAAAGTACATACCTCCAGTACCTGATAGAGAGTTATTGGTACGACAATTGTAGTGGATTTGAGTGTTAGTTCATACAATACTTTAAAACTGAACTGTATGCTATCTATGAACCTAAAAAATACATTGCGCTCATAATACCTACTCAGATGATTTAAAAACGTATCTTAAAGAAGTTAAAATACCTATACACTATATTCAAGAACATAGCTATATCCTTTAGTTTTTTGATTATTTCATCGGAGGAATTGTTTTCATTAAAGACTGCTAGAATTCTTTTCTTTACTAACTCTAGCTGTCCACAAGCGTGAAGCATAAATATAGAGCCCATAGGCGAAAACCCAATGAACATCAACGTGGCGAAAACATCATAAAACAAAAAATATATATACAAAATACAATAAACTACTAAATTATTTTTTACGTTTTCCACAACATCTGGATAAGTTAATTCATAGAGGTGTATAAATCTGAATTCACTGGTTATCGTGTAATAAACTGTTAGAGAAACTTGCTTGACAATAAACAAACTGCAAGCGCAAATACCAATCAAAAGCCATAATTTGGCGACACCTTGGCCTTTTCGGGCAAATTTGAGGATGATTTCCTGTTCTTCATCTGGAAAATTCTTAGCGAGTTGGTAATCGGCGTCCATCTTCTCGATCAAATCATTGAGTACATTCCTATACGAAAAGATAATGCAATAGTTAAATGTGACAACGACATAAACAACGCAGAGAATCCCGTTAGCACAGGCTTGCGTCGAGTCACTGTTTTTTAGATCGTGGAAATAAATACTGTACACCAGCAGAAAAAACACTGAAAGGAAAATGCCGTACAAGACGGAGAATTTATAAAGCCATCGAAAATCCCTGACAATCTTTGGATGAGATAAATTCGCTCTCAGGGTACGATTTATAGTTTTGAACAAGCCTTCAAAGTTTAGGTCAATCAGCTTTTTCTCAGAACTCGGCATCGTGGAACGAAATTAAAATGTTTTCTGTAACTTTCTTTTTCGCTTCTTGGTTATATTGAAAGTAAAGCTTTGTATCCAAGTTATAAAAGGAAGCGAATCATGCCTGAAAACAATTAGATTTTTCGTGAACTCAATATTTTGTTTTCAGTGTTGACTGGTAAAAGTACATTTTAATAACTTTAATATCACAATCAACTTACTATTATATAAAATATTATTTAATCTAATTTTCGTAATGATTCATTCATTTTAACACATCACAGGCCCGCGACAGGGCACAGGTCTCCTCTCGAATGAGGAGGGCAAAGAAAGGCCATAGTCCAGCATGCTGGCTGTGAACTGGCAAACTTCACACACCTTTATAAACATTATGGAGAACTCTCAGGCGCTTGCCTGTTAACCTGCTTAGGTTACTTCACGATGTTTTCCTTTATTGTTAAAACAAGTGATATTTCATTACTATTAAAACGCGCATAACTCCAAAAAGTCAGAAACGATCGAATATCTGGGATCGAACCCTGGTCCCCCCGGAAAGGAAGTCGAAGTCTCAGCCTACTACCGCTTTATTCCTATATCATATGAATATTTACTTACTGTAAGCATTTGCTTCGATTATCTTGCTTGAAATACTAATGTCTAATACATATTGGGCTTCCAAGGTGCTGCGATTTACAGCCCCGCACCGGAAAACACAGCATTGAACGACCTTCCACAACGCTCCGATTATAATACGGATAGACGATCCAAAGAAGTCACTGGGAGTCGTTGGGCACATGTGGCATAAGACCTTGATCTGTAGCGATTCTCGCTAGAGACCAATGTCCAACCGTGGATATCTGTCCGCTATCGGTTGACATGACGAAGGCTTAGCTGATATCTTTTAAATGGCACCATGAGCTTTAACATAATAATATAATTTGTAAAACGCTTAAGTACCTACCTAAGCGGCTTTAACAATACTCTTTAAATTCATCACCTTTGTAATCATTCTCTGACGTAATTTATAGGTACAGCGAAAAAGTTGTTAGCAAGCTGACAATTTTTAAAAATACATTGTAAATTATTGCATTGCGCTAAAAAAATTGTAAAGCGTATTTTAAATTTTAAAGCGAGTAGTCGAAGTAGGCAGGTAGAGTAATTTTCTTAATGAGTTTTACAGACTATGGATACGTACAGACAAAAAAGTGCTTCGCTCTTGCGCCTCTTCTCTTCAACACCTCGCATAAAATAGGTGTTTAAAAAACTTACTTTTTATTTTGGTTGAAACGTAAATTAAAGAATAGGTACAACTACATGTAGAGTTGTAGATATTCTAGGTAATAGCTCTGTTTTGTACATCATTAGTGCTTTTAGGTTAAAATAAATAAAAAATAACTATTTACGACTGAATACATTAAAACAACATAGAAAAAAAATATTCCTTCTGGTTTCCGTTTTTCCAACTAACTATAAATTTATCGAGTCACCTGATGTTAAGTGATTACCGCCGCACATGAACATTTGTAGCACCTGAGGCACCACCAATGCGTTGCCGGCTTTTGAGGAATTTGTTGGTCCGCCCCTTGAATAACCCCAAGTTTAGTTTAGTGGGAACACCGTCGCAGGAAGTGGGTTCCATAGTTTCAAAGTACGTGAAAAAAAAGATCTGGCACATTGGCGTTTCTTGGCCTGAACCTGCTTTATTAAGACAAATTCAAAAAATCACTTGATACACTCAGCATTCGGCCGCTTGCCTTTTGCCCGTGGAACTTTAACAAAATAAACAGATTGTGGTTGCGGCAGGCCAGTGGAACTCTTAATGCTTCCAAAGTCGGCAACTAATTGAAACTTTAGCGTCTCTTGTTGGCATTGCTTCCGACGCGTTTAGCTTGGCTGCTTGCAATTTAGTCCAAGTTTGGTGTGAGAAGCGTTCACCTGCATAATGCAGGTTAAAGGACCCGTGTTAAACGTTAAATTATTATGACTAAAGTAAGGTGGTATAATCTATCTATACTTATAATAAAACTGTAACGGGACGAATTCTGTAGGTACATTAAATATATTTTGAAAATGTATCTGTCCGGGATTGGGGATGAAAGTTTTTGTTGATTTTGCTCTATAATTTCGTCAAATCTAAACCGAATTTGATAATTTTTTTTTCATTATAAATTGTGTACTATTAGAAATTTTTGTCCAATTTTGGTGAAGATCTACTAAATATTATCGGAGATACAGGACATAACTTCTCGCGGAAAGTAGCAAGTCACTCTAAACCATGGAAAAATCAAATTTTTTAATACTTCAAGCTCTAAACTTTTTCTACGCGGACGATCGCTGGAATCAGCTAGTATAACATAAGAACTTTAACACTAAATGGAATCTCTTCCAGCGTGATTGACTTCTGGATATTCTAGTTATTTATTTAATCAAAAAATTTGATCGATTAGGTAAAGCCTCCTAAGATAAGCATTTCGCGAGTGTTCATTATTGTTAAAAGATCTGGAGTAGGTACATTTATTTGTCACGTAGTTTAAACAAAATTACGTCTAGGCGACGCTGCCAAACTTACCCGCTTCGACACAATTCAATTTGGACAGTGGTCTTGGCGAAATTAGACTACTGCCTTTAATTTGCTGACCTGTTTAGTTAAATGGTACCAAATTCAGTGTAACTTAAATCATTATTTATAATTTCATTTCCGCAGCAGTTCCGCATGCGCGTTTTTTAGAAATCTGCCCTGTACCTACCCTAGTTAACAGGCATTGAAAACATCCGACAGTTTTATAACTAAGTACCATTTTCCTGAAAAACTGCTGACCCGATTTTATGCGGGTTATTGCCTTAAAAGTTTCTTACAGCAGACCCTTACAATTCTTATGGTCTAAGGCCAGGCCATTAGATGGCACTGTTATTCTTCGTGGGTTTAATTTTTTAATTGCAAAATTCTCTCAAGATTTGACAGAAACACTGCACCAGAGTTATCACACTATCACACTAATACTTTGAGTATACCTATAGTTGGTTATATACTCAAAACACTAATATTATATCACACAGATTTAGAGATCTGTGTTATATCACATCACACTAATATTATAAAGGCGAAAGTTTGTTTAAGTATGTGTGTGTGTATGTATGTATGTGTATGTTTGTTACTCCTTCATGCCACAACGAATGAACCAATTCGGCTGGGAATGGCGATAGCTCATACCTACCCAGGATTATCATATAGGCTACATTTTATCCCGGAAAAAGAAAGAGTTCCCAAGGGATTTTTAAATTCAACTAGTTAAAAACATACTGTGAATTTCACATTTTTAGGCTTAGTAACCACCGTTTCGCTACTTCTTTCCAATATTCTCGCCCACTTCAATTAGTATCCGTCTCGACGTCTGACAGACCGCCGGCCATCTATCTATGTTCACCGGACAATGATCGACGCTAGCACATTTCTATTCACTCTTTGTCTTTTAAATGAACCAGAAATCACTTCGTTTCAGAAATTTATTCGTGTAATCAGTTTCTTCATTCATTCGAGTGAAGATAACACGTATTTGAAGATATTCAACGTTCAAGATATTAAAGTTCAGGAATCTGAGATAAGATACGAATCCATTGTTTTTAAAATCTATTTAAATTGGATCAGAGTAAAAAATATTCTTCATTATTCTTAAAACAAGTATTCTACTGTTTTCATAGTAAATTGAACGTAGTATATCCGTTGTACTGGCACGGATAGTTCTTTAAATTGGTTATCTATCATTGTCTGCCTTGGCTTAGATACCTCTTGATTAATGCATTACAATAACTGTTGCATCAATTCCTAAGAACTGATTTGAAAACTTAAGAGAAGTTTCTCTCGAGCACTTTTGATGGTTCCCATACAAATGTAGTTTGTTTTTTATTTTATCATCATCATCATGAACAACCAATCAAGATCAACGGCTCACTACGGAGCGCAGGTTTCCTCTAAGAGAAGGGATATAGGTCATAGCCCACCACCCTGGCCCAATGCGAATTGGCGGACTTCTCACACCCTGGAGAATATTACGAAGAACTCTCAGACGTGCAGGTTTCCTCACGATGTTTTCCTTCACCGTTTAAGTACATGCACATAACTCAGAGGTGCATTAAAATCGGTGCATCGGGTGCAGAGACAATTCGAAAAACACTAATAATACCTACCTATCAATCCCCTATGTCGACACGTCACGTATTTAATAAGCAGCCATTTCCACATGACCCGCATCTAATCAAAATGGGCATCCATCATTCTGTTCATGCTGACGCTTTAAATGTAGAGGTCAAAGGTCATCAAGTCATTGTGGTTTTCTGACACGCAAATAATAATCATACAATTCAATTCCTTATTACAATGTCATAAACGACCATTTGTTAGTATAAAAAACAAAAAAAATAAGGCCAATGGATAAGAGTGCGGACTGAAAACTGAAAGGTCCACAGCTGGACAAAGGTCTGTAGCATGGACTTTCACAGGTCTCGGTTTTGCGCCGCCTGTATCCAGCGGCTCGATGCGACTCGTTTGATGTCGTCGGTCCACCTAGTAGGGTGTCTGCCAACTCACGCGCTTCCCTGTGCGGGGTCGCCACTCCAGCACCTTGGGACGCCAACGGCCATCAGCTCTTCGAACTATGCCCCCCGTCCATTTCCACTTCAGTTTCGCGAATCGCTGAGCTATGTCGGTGAATTTGGTCCTCCTACGGATCTCCACATTCCTGATTTGATCTCGCAGGAATATTCCGAGCATAGTTCTCTCCAACGTGCAGTTAGTGATCCAAAGCCTTTTTATGAGTCGAATAGTTAGCGATCATGTTTCGGATCCATAAGTCAACACTGGCAACACGCACTATTCGAAGACTTTAAAATCTTCAAGCACTGAGAAATTCATCACTTAATGAGAGTTTATTTAACAGCTAATTGAAACTTTAGCACCTCTAGTTAACATCGATTACCAGCGCGCTTAGCTGGGCTGCTCGCAAATTAGTTCAAAAGCGGTGTTTGAAGCGCTTCGTTGCATAAATAAAGTTCGATTGTCAAAGCTAATGAAAGTTTACTCCACACTCCGACCTCTCCTTGTTATTAATATCAGATTCAAATTCGAATTTATATTTTATTTCATCTACTCCAATTGTGGCTCAAGTCAAGTCTCTACCACCAGTGCGGAAACTAGATTCTGCCTAATTTTGCTGAAATATTGCTTAAACCTACATAACTTCGAAAAGGCCGAGGTGCGTGCCCGACATCGAATCCGCGACCCTCCCGAATAGGAGATCACAGACCTAACCACTAGGCTATCACTGCGCGACAGACAAAAGTTTTTTTACGAGGATACAATAATATTAGAAGCTAGAACATCGGGGAAAAGTTAACATTACAAATTGTTAAACTTTAATTTGATCCCATGCGATGTAACGCGTGCAACTTTACTTTGTAAGTTTGCAACTAATAAGCCTTGGCACTATTTCTTGCCGTTGTTTTCTTGGTGCATAAAGGTGTCTTTACTGGCAAATTAATTCAACTTTGACGTTCCCATCTCTTTAGCATAAGACGCTTAAAGTTAAGTGGTAATTTTAACAATGCTTTTATTTCACGAGGGCTCGTGGCTCATGGTTGTGTGTGTGGCGTATCTGTAATAAGTGTAAGCGAGAGCTTGCTCGCGCCTGACCGCTTCCACCTAGGCTCCTGACAGGCACGCACACTTACGCAATGTGCATGTACACAACGTACGTAACCACAAGTTAAGCACCCGTAACTTCGTGCGATAAACGTACTTATACCTATTAATTGTCAAATTAAAATTATCTCGTACGTGCGGCGATCTATCCAGTCTAATGCATCGAGTTGGTACTTGGCAGAGTCATGCCAGAGGTGGTAGCAGACAGCAGTACTCCATGGCTGAGCGCACCTGAGCCTGATAGAGTCAGGCGCTGCTCAGGCGTGAAGCACCGCTTCACCTTGTTCAGCATTCCAAGTGTTTTAGCTGCTGTTTATAGCTAAGTAGCTACTAAATATACGTTACAATTTATTCTCCTCCTCCCATCCAAATACGCGGTAAGACTATGTTATTAGGAGTGGGTACGACTTATGACAACAGTGTAACGGGTGGGGATCGAACCTGTGATTTTTCAGTTTTCAGTTTAATCTTTTAATAGGGCTTAAAATAAAAATGATAATAGTATGTTAAAAATAAAATGTATTTTCCATCAAAAAAATCAAAACACTTTGCAACACCTTTCAGTACGGACGTGTTTCGTTTTTTTATACGACTGCCTGAAAAAAGGAGTATATTGTTTGATGAGAAGTGAGTTTGTTTACCTTTGTTAGTTGATGTGTACACAAAGTGACATTTAGTTAAATAACCGAAGTAGTGATACTGGGTATTCAATATCGGGAAAAGCGCAGTACGTCTATAAAATTGTAATATGTAGGTACTAGGCAGACAGGATCCAATAAAAGCGATAACGTTGACACTCGCTTTATGCAGAAAGTGTCCAAAGGTGACAGTGACATAGACCGCGTGGCTTCGAAGCCACTTTATTTTATTGCGGATTTTACTTTGAGGGGAAATATAAGGATCGTAAATTTTTGATTTTATGTGTCTAAAAGACATCAGCTTTGAAAGCCTTTGAGAATGCTTCATACAAACGTAGTATGACTCTTATTTGGGTGGTCATCATCGTCATCCCAACCCATCGCCGGCCCACTACTGGTCACTGGTCCCCTCTCGAAGAAGTATCTTTTTTTGTAGGTACCTACATTATTATATTTGAGAAAATAATTGATGAGTTCCAAATATATACAGACTCATTTCATGGTCACTTACCAACAAAAGGTAAAAAAAGGATGGTCTAAATAAAATAAGATCAACGCCACATCATCATGGCGCGACGCCGCCGTTAAGTTCCTTGAAACGCTGCGGTATTCTACTGCGGTAGGTTGTCATATCGTGAAAATTGCATTGGTGCCGGACACAGTTAATGCTCCGTTTCAGTTGATGGATTCGAGTGATGCAAATAAAAATGGCATACCTACCATAGTGATTTTTCACCATTGATTGTCTGGAAGAGACCACTAAAAAGTGATGTGGCCGCGAAAAGATATAAGTACGTAGTTATATTAGTTATGTTTTTAGTGTTATTTTCTATGTTATACGTGGTGTACAAAAGAAAGTATGAATTCATTGATACTGATGTAATCCATATCACTAGACAAGAAACATTCCGTGCTGTGCTCTGGTACAAGACAATTGAACACAAAGATAATAATGATAAAAAACAACGAGACCATTTAAACTTTAAGACGCAGCACCGCGTTGCGTCAAGTATTATATAACGCCACGTTGAGGTGATGTGGCCGAGCCTTTAGATATTATTATAACTTACGTAATTTTAAAATGTTTTGTTTAGTAACAGGGTAGCTAGTGGTGAGCAGCTGCCAATAGCACTAACATTACAGAAAATGAATTCAAGTAACTTGAAGTCCACTTTAATTGAAGTAACCTTGCCACCTGTTTGCTATTTTTCAATAAGTTGCATTTAATTATTATTAAAACGCATAATATAACTCTCATTGGCATAAAAACTACCTTTGTGCCTTTCTTCAGGATCAGTCCAGTCCTACAAACCTGATACTTTTTTCCGCAAGTTTTATTAATATTTCCGGGATAAATAGAGATTTAGATCGATCCTTAAGTGAAATGTGAAGGCTTTTCGAAGACAAGGTCGGACAAATATACAGACGGACAAAAATTTAACATGTTTATATACAACAGATAGATAGAGGATAAAAAATTTAAAAACATGTGTTTAGGCTATAGTAATGTAGGTACAAATAATATTTATAAAAGAAAATTTATATTATTTTAGAAATACGTAATAATTTTGATCTTAGCAAGAGGCAACTATTGCCAAACTCCAAATCGGTTCTGTCATTGCGGCGTGATTGAGGAAAACACATCCATTCATCCATCTATCCATTCCTCCGTACATCCAAACTTTCGCATTTATAGTATTATACTAGGATTAGAAGAAGTAGTTAAATAAAACAAGTAAAATAGTTACCTACCGTTTTTAAACGTACCTATGATAAGAATCTATATTATAAGTAAACTTATTGAAAAAAGGTTGAGTTTGTCTTTATTATGCAATGAAGGTTGAAGGGATCAAATGAAACCTTTGTACTTATAAAAGGTGAAGCCTTTGCCCTTCGAAGGTTGTTATGACTCCAAGGTTTTAATTATGAATAACAGGTAGGAATAATAAGGTTTCTATCAATGAATTAAAATCCTATTACATATATATTATTTATATTATATTATAAATGCGAAAGTATGCATGTATGTTGGTTACTCAATCACGCTGCAACGACTAAACCGATTTGGCTGAAATTTGGCGCAGAGATTTAGTCTAGAATAACACATAGGCTACTTTTTATCCCGGAAAATAAGAGAGTTCCCGCGGTAACTAAAAAAAGACGTGTGGCACTCGGGGACTGCCGCGGTAAAGCTATTGCATAGCATTTTTTATCAACGCCATCTAGCGGTGAGAGGAGTCCCGTGTCAGGTTATTTTCGTTACGGAATTTCTGGATACGGTCTCCACGCTCAAGCCCCGCGATAGAAGCTATGCAATAGCTTAAAACCTCTATCCACGCGTACGAAGTCGCGGCATTAATTAATTGTTATTTATAACTAGTTATTAATCCATCCATACCAAAACACAACAACAACAAAAGATAACATAATACATCCAAACTTTCGCATTTATATATTAATAGGATTTCGTTATTATTGCTAGTGAAGTAGCCTGCTGCCTGTTACATTATAATATTGTGCTTTCATTCGTGTACGCGCAAAAACCTCACCAATTTACCCTTGTGAAGCCTCTGATCAAAGTGTGTTCCATGGAGCGGAAGAGCTCGACCTTGCCGGGAAAATTCATTACGAACACTTTACACCAGAATTCTATGTAGCTAAAAACTAAGCCTTTGTTTGTAGTACCTAGTAGTCTAGTAGATGCTACGTCGTAGACGGGCCGGGAGGTCAAGTTGAAACGGTAAGTGATACCGTAGGTAATACTATGTTTATTGTTGAAACACGATACGCGTGAAGAAAGCTACGAGTGGTTTATTCGATAAAGTTAAACAAATTTCGAGTCCCTTATTAACGTCCCACGCACTGAAAGCGAAAATGCGAAGCACTTCGCATTTTCGCTACTTTATGAAGTGTTTTAAGAACTAGATTGATTACGGAATCCAGCAAGTGTCTTCGAACGAACTACTCTCGGCGTTTAATGTTTACGTAATATGTACACAATATATTGTTACTGCAGATATAATAATAATTATATTCACTACTAGTCGATGCCCGTGACTTCCGCGTGGATTGATGTGTTTGGTTCCCGCTGGAACTCTTTAATTTTCCGGGATAAAAATTAAAAGTAGCCTCTGTGTTAATCCAGGGTATAAAATCTATCTTCGTTCCAAATTTCAGCCAAATCCGTCCAGTACTTTTTGCTTGAAAGAGTAACAAACATATGGTGCACATACACACACACACACACACAAACTTTTCATACATACATTTCGTGATATCTGTCGTGGTACGAGTTTATACGTTCATATACTTTTTATTTTCTAACTTTATTTATATTATTATTATGCGTAAGCCGCCGCAACTCACCTCTTATGGTGTCACCTCAATAATTCAGCGTTCTTGCCAAGTTGCCAAGTGTGCCATCACAGATTCATTTATCATTAGCCATGGTTATCATCACTCGCATCTAATTAACGAGTTTGTACGCTTCTGTACATTCCCTATGCTGGGTTGGTCGGGTGTAGCAGAAAAACTCCTCTGAAGATTTCTTCTTCTTTATTAGGTAGCTATGAGCCGCTACCGCTTGCCGGTGAGAACTGTGTCGGCATACGATTTTGGCTCGATATTTATACAAATTTTGGGCAAAAAATGTAGGCCCTCTGATTGGCGCATTTCGCCGGCCAATCAGAGAGCGTTGTTTTTACCAATTACAAATCGGTTATTATTATTAAATAAACGACGAGTATAGCCGCGCCTTTCTCTTTCACTCATTATTACTATTATTTTAGCTAAAGAAGAGAGTAGGCGTAGCTTTGCTCTTTCACGCAATATTTCTTATTTACGATTACAGTTTTATGACTATGTGTCTTATTAAATTATTTACAATAAAGTATAATAAAAACTAATCATTCTATCAAACTATTCACTGTACACATAGCACACTGTTCGCTAACTATTTTCACTGTTTGCACACACATTACACTATTTTTTATGGAAAGTTTTTAATCGTCCCGCACATCTCTCCCGCCGTGCGACCGTGTCGCATCACTGGTCGGTGCGGGCGCGTCGACTGTAGACAGGGGCAGGATCACCAGCTTCCTCACCGGCCGTCGCAGCACTCCTCCCTTGGTCTGGATGTCCACCGCTCGCACGACGTCGTCTGGTCCCGGGTACGTGGCGATGACTCTGCCTCGGATCCACACGTTGCGTGGCAGGTTGGCGTCGATGACTTGCACGAGGTCGCCGATCTGGATCGCTGGTCCTCGTCCGTGGGGCTCCCGCCGGTGTTGGAGTTCCGGCAGGTACTCCTTTACCCAGCGCGTCCAGAATACGTCGGCCAACCTCTGCGCGGCTCGCCAAGTGGATCTGGAGACAGCATCCTGCTCGTCGAATGTACCTGGCAGCGGTACACGTCCCGGGCCACCCAATAAGAAGTGATTGGGTGTCAGTGCTTCTGGATCTTCGGGGCTGACTGAGACGTGTGTCAGCGGTCTGCTGTTGACGGTGTACTCTGCCTCGGCTAGCAGAGTAGAGAGGACTTCTTCTGTAGGGTGACGTTCGTGAAGCGTAGCCGTGAGTGCAGTCTTCACGGAGCGAACCATTCGCTCCCAAGCTCCGCCCATGAATGGTGCTCCTGGCGGTATGAAGCGCCAAGAGATCGTCTTTTTCGCTGCCTCTGCTGCTGTTGCGCTGTCCATGGCCTGTCGAAGCTCCTTGTCCGCTGCCTTTAGGTTCGTGCCATTGTCGGACCAGATCTCGGACGGACAACCACGGCGTGCCATCATCCTTCTCAACGCCATCACTGCTGAATCCGTGCTGAGTGAGCCTGCTATTTCCAGGTGTATGGCTCTCATGGTGAGACAGGTGAAGATGGCCACGTATCTCTTCTGTCGTGTCCGGCCGACGGTGACTGAGAGAGGTCCGAAGTAGTCGATCCCAGTGAAGGTGAAGGGTCGCTTGTGGTGAGCTAAGCGACACCCTGGCAGGTCACCAGTCCTGGGGTACGGAGGCTTCTGCGTCTTCATTCTGCAGAACAGGCATCTTTTTATTATCATTCTTGTGACCGGACGCAAGCGTAGCACCCAATACTGTTGTCTGCACTCGTTGACTGTAGCTTCGACCCCGGCGTGATGTAGCTGATGATGTACGGCCTTCACCCAGAGCTTGACTGTTGGATGATCTCCGTCGAGCACCATGGGGCTCTTGAAGTCTTCTGTTACGTCTGTTGTTGCTTGAATGCGGCTTCTAAGTTTCACTGCATCGCTGATATATTCGACGCTCAGCTGATGTAGTCGACTCTCCTTGTTGAGTGTCTTGTTGTTTTTCAAGTCTTCTATTTCTTCTGCGAAAGAATCTTCTTGGGACGCGCGCATCAGAAGCTCTTCGGCTCTTCTGAGCTGTTCGGCGGTGACTGGGAGAAACATCCTGCTCGGCGATGTTATTTTCTTTACTATTGGCTGTTGTTTCTTCGCAGGCTTGTTTGTTTTCTTCCAGCTCGGATCCTTTTCTGCGTTCTTTCGCGTTCTCTTATAGTTGACACTTTCTTTGTTAGCTCTACAGAGTTGGATGAACTGTAGAACTCGGGCTGTGGTGTACCGAAGTCTGTCCCAGCTCGAGAAGCGTGATGGTTCAGGTAGCGCTTCTGCGAGCTTCTGTTTTGTTCTGTTTGACGTGACGTGATGAACCTTCTCTTCACCGGAAGCTTCTTCTTTTTCTGTTGAGGTGACTTCGACAGGCCATTGATCTTCTGTTTGGTAGAGGAAGTCAGGTCCCTTGTACCAGCGGTGATTCTTGTCGAACGATGCTGGAACGTCTCGTGTCGCGTCGTCCGCCACGTTCAGCTTGGTTGGAACCCAGCGCCACTCGGTGACTTTGGAGGCCTCTTCTATTGCAGCCAGGCGATGCGCTACGTATGGTTTGTATGAGCGCGCTCCAGTACGTATCCAGGTGAGTGCCGTCTTGCTGTCTGTCCAGAAGACCTTGCAGTCTGGCTTCCTTTCGTGCTCTTCAATGACTGTTTCGGCGAGTCTAGTTCCCATGACTGCCGCCTGTAGCTCCAACCTCGGAATCGACGTCAACTTCAGCGGTGCAACCTTCGCTTTGGCCATGATGAGAGATAGGTTAACTTCTCCATTTGGATCCACTGTTCTCCAGAAGACGACTGCTGAGTAAGCTGCTTCGCTGGCGTCGGTGAACACGTGTAGCTGTATCGAAGTGGCGTCGCTGTATTGGAGATATCTTCTCGGGATCGTCACGTTGCTGAGGTTCTTCAGGTGAGCCATCCAGTCTTGCCATTGCTCAGCCAGGTCTTTGTCCAGCTCGTCATCCCATGATGTTCCTCTTCGCCATACTTCTTGCAGCAGCTGTTTCGCCCTTATGGTGACAGGCGACGCGAAACCGAGTGGGTCGAATAGTGACATGACCACTCTCAGCGCTTCTCTCTTCGTAGGTGTCTTCCCATCGGTGAGCGTTGGTGCGATGCGAGCTAGGTTGAGGTTGAAGGTGAGCTCGTCTGTGTTGAGCTTCCAGATTACTCCCAGCACTCGTTCTGTCTTCTCTTCTGGCTTGTAGAGCTCCATGTCTTCTATCTGTTCGCTTTCACCGAGCGCTTCTAGTAGCTGTGGTGAATTAGATTTCCACTGTTTCAGTTCAAAGCTGGCTTTTAAGTGCACTTCACGCACTGACTTGGTGATGCGTTCTGCGTCTTCAAGGCTTCTGAAGCTGTCCAGGTAGTCGTCGACGTAGTGCTTCTGTACGATGGCAGCTGCGGCTTCAGGGTGAGTATCTTCATGCTGTTTGGCGTTCAGGTTCTTGATGTAGATTGCTGTAGACGGAGAACTTGATGCGCCGAAGATCAACGAAGTCATTCTATATTCTTCAGGTGGCTGGGCGTCTCGGCGGTCTCCGCGCCACAGGTAACGGAGTGCATCTCTGTCTTCGGCTCGCAGCTTCACTTGCATAAACATTTCCTTGATGTCTGCTGTGACCGCTATCTCGTGTTGCCGGAACCGCATGACGACGCCAGGTAGTGACTGTAGAAGATCAGGTCCTTTGAGTAGCATGTCGTTGAGTGCTACCCCCTTTGTCTTCGCTGCTGCATCGTGCACCACTCGGAGCTTCTCGGGCTTCATCGGGTTCACCACTGCGAAGTGTGGTAGGTACCACGTCTTATCTGTAGTCTTCTGTTTCGGAGCGGGTTCAGCGTATCCTTTCGTGATGAGAGCTTCCATCTGTTCTGTATACTTCTGTTTCAGCTTCGGGTCTCGATCAATCTTCTTTTCGATGTTGAAGAGTCGCTTCAGTGAGTTCTCGTAGTTATTGGGGAACTTGACATCTTCTTTGCGCCAGAGAAGTCCTGTTTCATATCTTCCATCTTCTGTTTTCGTGGTGGTCTTCTCCAGGATTCGAAGTGCTCGTTCCTCTGGATCTGTTTTCGGTTTCTTAGGCTGTATGCAGAGCGCGTCCATCTCGAAGTACTGCTTGACGAGGCTGTCCAAGTTGTCTTCTGTTTCCTCTGTGACGTGGGACACGAAGTCGATGCTGCGGCCGACGGCGCGTGTCAGGCTGCCATGTAGCACCCACCCCAGCGGTGTGAGAGAGGCCACCGGTTGATTGCTGTTGCCTCTTCTCACCTCTGTTGTCAGCAGAAGATGCCAGTTGTCCTGCCCAATCAGTACCCTTGGCTTCACGTCTGCATATGTTAGATGATGGCGGATGTCGGCTAGGTGTTTGCACGTCTCCACCATCTCTCTTGTCACCCGTTGTGATGAAACTTGCAGATTCTTCACTGTTCTTGCTTGTGCTTGCTCTTCACGATTGTTGAGACCTCTGAGCTTGATGTTCACTCTTCTTGAAGCTGACTCCGAAGTCCTCAAGTCGTTGATGGTTTCTATCTTCAGAGGGTCGACAGGTCCTGTTGCTCCGATGCATTCGGCTACGCTGTTGTCGATCAATGTTACTGTTGACCCGTCGTCCATCAGGGCGAAAGTGTTGAGAGCTCCTTTGGGCCCTTCGACTTGAACCGGAATAATCTTCAGATATGACTGCTTCTTGTTAATAGTCCACGCGGAGTTGATTACTTCTGTAACTTCCTTGTCTTCTTTCTTCTCCGGAGCCTTGGTGTGATGCAGCATCTTGTGGTGATAGTACTTGCAGCTGTTAATGCCGCACACCTTAGCCCGGCAACTGTGTGTTCTGTTTCTGTAGCGAAGACATCGGAAGCATAGGCGTTTGGACTTGGCTACGTCCCATCTTCCATTTGAATCCAGGTTCTTGAACTGTTCACACTCCGGTGAAGTATGCTCTTCCTCGCATACGGGACACTTGGGTGTGTAAGTCTTCTCTGTTACGTTGTGGATCTTCTGTGGTTTCTTCTGTTGAGTGGCTGGTACATGTGGCGCCACCTGTTCAGGAAGCGCGTATGGTCCGCACAGCTCCGCTTCTCTCTTGAGGAACTTCTCCATCTTCAGTAGGTCTGGATCCTCCTTCGGCTGTGTTGCTGCGAAGTCGTAGTATCTGTAGCGCAGCGTCGGTGTGAGCTTGTCCACTATCGCCTTTGAAACTTCAGGGTTGTACATGTAGTTCATGCAGCTTAGAGTCTTCAATGTTGCTACTATGTTGGAGACCTTCGTCGAGAAGATGCAGATGTCGCGCGGTGACTCGGTGAGGCGCGGCAGTCCACGAAGCGATTCCATTTCCATCATGGCTATTGACTCTGGTCTTCCAAATCTTGACTCCAAGGTCTTCATGACTTCTGTAGGGTGCGCACTGGTGATGAGCAGCCCCTCTACTGCTTCCTTTGCTTTTCCCTTCAGGTTTCTTCTTAGGCGGTTAGTATTCTCCACTGTGGTGAACATTTTCTCCGTTTCGTAGTATGCGGCGCGGAACGGAAGCCACTCTTGATGTGATCCTCCAAACGTAGGTAACTCGATGAATTTCGGTCGCTGCGCTGCTTTGACGGCGCGCGTGATTGCTTCAGCTAGGTCTGCTAGGCCAGGTTGTGCTCCCGCCGGTGACTGGAGTAGTTGCTTCTGTTGTCCCGCGTTGTTGACCCCCGGCTCTTCTGTAGGGTAGTGCGGCACGTCGGCGATCGCCAGCACGGGGCGTGGGGGTTGCGTCTCCAACCAGTTGTCTACTCGTTCGTTGACTTCGGCTCCGGAGGGGTCGAAGGCACCGTCCTCTTCTATATCTTCATCTGTATCTTCGGTTTCCATGGCGGCGATGCGGGCGGCGGCTAGCTCGACCTGCAGACGTAGCATTTCTTCTCTAGCTTTCGCTAGTCTGTGAACCTTCGCTCTGCTGTGCGTCGATCCACCACCCCCCTTCTTGCTGGAGGGGCGGGGAACCTGTAGTTGCGTCGGCTCTTGAGGGTTGACAGTTCTCTTCCTGACTGTAGACGTGTCTGCATCCTGACTACGCCCCTGTACTGTAGCAGGTCCCTCCCTGGCCGCGGGAGGGGTCGGCCGTGTCGCGTCGGCTGGCAGCGTCGATGCGGTGGCGGTGGCGGGCGTAGCGGAGCGTGCGGAGCTGGCGGTGACAGTAGTGGCAGCGGTAGCGGCAGCGGCGGCGGTAGCGGCGGCGGTAGCGGTAGCCTTCTGTTTCACTGTAGCAGAGGATGCCACGGCGGAGCGTGTCGATGCTCCGGATGTACCCGTGGCCCCGGTACCCGAGGTCCCGGTGGTCCCGGTGGTCCCCGTGGTCCCGGTACCCGAGGTCCCGGTGGTCCCGGTGGTACCGGTACCTGTAGTCGTCTCCCCGGTCCCCCCGCTGGTATCGGTCCCCTCGGAGGTAGTCGGAGCCTCCTCCTTACGGCTCTTGAGTTCCTGCCGTGTGACTGGCATCCTCGCTGACCCGACGAATTTTCTTCGAATTTCCCGCTTTCCCGACGTATCCGGCGACTTGAAGGACCATTCAATGTACGCTTCTGTACATTCCCTATGCTGGGTTGGTCGGGTGTAGCAGAAAAACTCCTCTGAAGATTTCTTCTTCTTTATTAGGTAGCTATGAGCCGCTACCGCTTGCCGGTGAGAACTGTGTCGGCATACGATTTTGGCTCGATATTTATACAAATTTTGGGCAAAAAATGTAGGCCCTCTGATTGGCGCATTTCGCCGGCCAATCAGAGAGCGTTGTTTTTACCAATTACAAATCGGTTATTATTATTAAATAAACGACGAGTATAGCCGCGCCTTTCTCTTTCACTCATTATTACTATTATTTTAGCTAAAGAAGAGAGTAGGCGTAGCTTTGCTCTTTCACGCAATATTTCTTATTTACGATTACAGTTTTATGACTATGTGTCTTATTAAATTATTTACAATAAAGTATAATAAAAACTAATCATTCTATCAAACTATTCACTGTACACATAGCACACTGTTCGCTAACTATTTTCACTGTTTGCACACACATTACACTATTTTTTATGGAAAGTTTTTAATCGTCCCGCACAGAGTTAATATTAATCGTTTCATTATAAGAACTATTTTTAGCTCCGGTTTCGCTCGCTTTTGTTGCATCAAAACATATTTTAGAACGAAATTAACTTTTACCTCGTTATTGTTGAGTAAAGTAATTATTGTGGTAGAAATCCAACATACTCGAACGAAACGCTTGAAGCGTTTCTGATAAGAACCGCTTAGGTGTGGAACAGCCAGCATCCAACAAGGCCAGAGAGAATAGATATCTTCTATGCAAGCGCGCTCCAACCTCATCAGTGCTGTCCAGTATTGATTGTGGTCAAGCGCAAAAATATTTCGGATAAAAAAAAACCATATCTTTGGCGTACCTATCACAATCTACATAAAGATAGCATTCCTTACTGTCGTAAATAGTAATAAATACTTGCCGTAAGCAGGAAAGAAGATTTAAAGAATGGTCCGAAGGATAAACTTCATACTCATAGTAGGTATATTTTTATGCAAATAATAATGGCAATGAAATTATTGATTACGCTTTTTAAAATGCAAATCGTTGATTGTATTTGCGTTTATGCTGATAAACAAAGGTATGGATAGCATAATCGTTTATGCAAATTTTAATTATACTTAAGTACTAGAAATATATATTTAATGTGTCAAGGGCTCAAGAACTGGCAAGGGATAGAAAGAAAGAAATTAAAATTAAAGATTAACTTTATTTATTAACTTAAGTTTCGTTATAAAGTTGAAATACAATCTCGTTTGAATGATCCCTGAACTATAGGGTGCAAAAATATTTTCAAGAATGCTGTCGCTAAATCTTAAGGGTATTATGTATCTTGTTCAGCGCAAGTGTTAGATTAAACGGCTTTCGTCGCGACGATTTATGATGCCAATACTAACTCTTTGTGAACTGAATGGATGCTGAGATAATATTAAAAGCCAACAATACAAATGTTTTATATGCCGAATAAATGTACACTCAGTAGGCACAAATATATCACCAACGAATCCTTACTAATATTATAAATGCGAAAGAATGGTTGTTGGTTGGTTTGTTCTTCAGTCACACCGCAACAGAGCTTATTGATGTGATGTAAATATATAATTGTAAACTGTAGTTGAGGACCTGTAGGGCTAAGATGCGCGCCACTAGTAAATTTTGTCTATACATTTTACTATCTCTATAGAGATTCACATAGAGATTACGAGTAAATGTGTAGACCCGCCCGCATCTTAGCCTTGCTGGAGAGAGACTACTTCTACTCTACCGGGAAATAAATCTGTACGAGAGCGCGAAGCCTGTTTCTTTCAAGGGCTTGTAACCAGTTTTGGTCAAGAAATTCTCAGTACTAGCCCGGAGTTAGGAAGTTAGTGGTGTGTCACCCCCGTGCCTCGGCGAGCACGTAAAACCATCGTTCCTGCGTCTGATATCCCTCTGGTCGTGTCGGATTTCCGTCCCATCGGACTATGAGAGTTCACCTGTATTTGTGCACATTCTTATGCACTATAATGTCTCCCGTGCAAATGGCTAATTTCGCCATTTTAAGTCACCGTGGCTAGATTGAGTTGGAAGGATTGAGGACTATCATTATTTTTTTGTAAGGGGTTATGTAGCCTACTTTTTGCAGAGACGCGTAGCCTTTGTATTGTATTTGTCTACGAATTATTTTCTTGTTCGTGGTCCTAGTTGTGTAAGGCCTGAAAATATTGTATTATAAGTGCCCAAATAAATGATGCATATATACTAAAAAATCGAGTTTTATTTAGACGGACCAATCTTCGTCTGGTAAATTGGCTATGGACGGCAAAACCTTCACTGTAGCAGTGGGCGTAACATATTGTAGCCTATGTTGAACGGGTAACGCGTATGCAGTTATGTACCATTCGTATGGAAGGCCCTGGATTATTATAAACTTTGCTGAACCTTAATTTGTAAATTATATAAAAAGGCTTGTCCTGACTGACTGACTGACTGACTGACTGACTGACTGACTGACTGACGATCAACGCACAGCCTAAACCACTGAAGTTAGAAACTTGAAATTTTGACAGTAGGTTCCTTTTATGACGTAGGCGAGCACTAAGAAAGGATTTTTCGAAATTCGCCCCCCAAGGGGGTAAAAAGGGGGGTTAAAGTTTGTATGAAACTCCGTCATTTTTCGAGTTATACTCATGAAATTCGGTATTTAGGCTTTAAATTGAAAACAAAAAAGTACGTGTTTCACAGTTTTTAAAAATTCTACCCCCTAAGGGGTTAAATAGGGGTTGAATGTTTGTATAATAGTCCTTCGTTCTTCAAGTTATTTTTCAAGTTACGTTTATGAAACTTGATATTTTGGCTCTTGATTAAAAATAAAGAATTACGTATTTTACATTTTTTTTTAATTCTCCCCCCAAGGGGGTAAAAAGGGGGGTTAAAGTTTGTATGAAACTCCGTCATTTTTCAAGCTATACCCATAAAATTCGGTATTTAGGCTTTAAATTGAAAACAAAAAAGTAAGTGTTTCACACTTTTAAAAAATTCTACCCCCTAAGGGGTTAAATAGGGGTTGAATGTTTGTATGATAGTCCTTCGTTCTTCAAGTTATTTTTCAAGTTATGTTTATGAAACTTGATATTTTGGCTCTTGATCAAAAATAAAGAATTACGTATTTTACATATTTCGAAAATTCTCCCCCCAAGGGGGTAAAAAGGGGGGTTAAAGTTTGTATGAAACTCCGTTATTTTTCAAGCTATACCCATAAAATTCGGTACTTAGGCTTTAAATTGAAAACAAAAAAGTAGGTGTTTCACAGTTTTTAAAAATTCTACCCCCTAAGGGATTAAATAGGGGTTGAATGTTTGTATGATAGTCCTTCGTTCTTCAAGTTATGTTTATGAAACTTGATATTTTGGCTCTTGATCAAAAATAAAGAATTACGTATTTTACATTTTTTGAAAATTCTCTCCCCAAGGGGGTAAAAAGGGGAGTTTCAATATTCATAGTTAAGACAGGACAACGTCTGTCGGGTCCGCTAGTTTGTAATAACTCTGTAGAAACTATGAAAGTGGAACCGGCGAACCTCGCAATTTGGCTATCCGGCACTAAACTTTGGTAACTAGGTACTAGATGTCCAGCATTGAAGTCAGTCTAATCAAAATATTACTACTTGTTGAATCATGTGAAAGTTTATGAGGATAGATAAGGGATAGATAAATGGCTAGATGTTTGTTACTCCTTCACGCCACAACGAATCAACCGAATTGGTTGAATATAATAATAATAAAAATAGCTCACACTCAGTATTAACACATGGTACAATATTGTACCATGTGTACTACTGACTATACCTTGGATTAAAACATAGGCTACTTTTTATCCCGAAAAAATTATAGTTCCCGTTGGAATCCAAAAAAACCTCAATCCACGCGTACGAAGTCGCGGATATCAGCTAGTATACAATAAAAAGCAGTATTTGTGAAATACGGAGCCTTTACGTTTTCGAGAAGAAAGTCTTCGGACGTGATACACAGTATGGCGCCTAATACAATTTTGTCCACGGTCCTTTATATGTCAGAATGTAGAATAAACTACAATAATGTGACTGCTTTGCTGTTATGGCGTATGTGCTTCCCTAAATACAAATAAATGGTTATATGGGACAGTACGAAAGAATTTAAGGCCATTTTAAGGCAGCCTTTGAACTACACGACCCAGACACGCGACCTTACGAAATTTCCAATTCGATGAAAAACATTTGACTATGGAGTCTAATATCATGTCTGATCTCGCACCTAACGTCAAGTTCCTCCATCATCTTGCTACCATTCTTACCACCATTTACCATTCAACTGCAAGGCATCGCACGGGTCTGCATCGATTAGGTTGACATCCCCCGGATGTACCCTAGGAGCTTTGCTTCCTAATTCCTAATAACTACTACAAATACTTGGAATGTCCTTCTAGATTCCCTTTTCCAACTAACTATTCCTTGGATATCTTTAAATGAAAAATAAATAGGCTTTGATGCAATAAAGGCTACAACGTGCTACTGCTTCTATACCGTAAGATTTTCGCCAGTTAGCCATAAAAATCTAAATATTTATTTGACAAAATTACGCTTACAATGGTGGTGGTAGCACAAACGTAGTATCACCAAACGTGGATGTTAAATTACACTTACAATAGTGGTGGTAGCACAAACGTAGTATCACCAAACGTAGATTGTTAAATTACACTCACAAAAGATACAATAATGGTAGTAGTATTACTAACCGTAGATGTTAAATTACAATACAGTTCGGGATGATGCCTGAACGTGCACTGGATCCTGTCGGTGCAGGTGTCAGGTGGGGAAAGGCGAAATAAGAACACGGATGTCGGAGAGTTCCACCCGCCCTGCCGTTGCAGCCTGTCCGCTGGAGATTATAGTCTTGAAGTCTTCCCTTTTCCTTAGAGCTTTTCTGCTGTGTTCTGCTCCGCTGCTGCCGCGAGAATGGTGTGCGTCGCCCAGTGGGTTTGTATTTATTTAGTTCCCTTTTATAGGGCCATTAATTTCTAGCAGACAGGCTGCAACTGCAGGGCGTGTGGAACTCGCCAACATCCGTGTTCTTATTTCGCCTTTCCCCACCTGACACCTGCACCGACAGGATCCAGTGCACGTTCAGGCATCGTCCCGACTCCCGAACACTTACAATAGATACAATAGTCGTAGTAGCATAAAATAACTAGTAGTATCACTGACTGTAGATGTTAAATTACACTTGCAATAGTTACAATGGTAGTAGTAGCATAAACGTAGTATCACTAACCGTAGATGTTACCTGAAATGTCATAGTGTGAGTCGGGGCTTAATGCGAGTTTCACGTTCATTTCACATAATTGTCCCCCGGGACAAATACCCACTCATTGTTGAATACCAAACGCGTAATTACGGGTACCTACAATTGATTTCTCCACAACAACATTATCCTAATGCGCTTAGTTCTATCCAGGTAATCGTCATACAAACAATAACTACAATAAAATGCTCTAGTTTCTACCAATACGAGCATTAGATATTGTTAGTAGATAGCTTTGTAGATAATAATGATTGGATAATTTATTTTCGTTGCAATAAAAGCTTGTTCATTTTCAGTGAATCAGAACATCAGCTTTACTTCTAAGATTATTATTATTATTAAGCCTTTTATTGTTCCTTATCTTTACATTTCCTTATTGACTAATACTAATCTATTACATTTTTTCTCTTATTAATGTTAGTTTTAGTTCTTAAATTCTAAGTATTATTAATTGTGATGTAATTAAATATATTAACGTATATATTGAGCATATACTATACTTACTTTTAAATTTGATTTTATTTTTTAATATATGTAATTACCTATCTATATTGCATATTAGTAGTTTTAGTAGTTAAGTCAAAGTTAGAACAGTAAACTTAAAAAAATATATGATAAGGATCCCATAAGGGTACCGGCCTCCCCCCGTTTCTATCAAAGGTGCTTAGACTGATTCTGTATACTACTTGTAATTTTTATTAATTAATTTTTATATATAGATTTTTTTTTTATTTATTTATGAGTTAAAATAATGTAAATTTATTCTATTTTTTTTTGTAAATTGCAAAGCAAAATCGAAATTTAAGTTTAAGTTGTTAATGTTTTTATGTCTAGAGTTGAAGTGGTATTTTACGTTTTGAAACAGGGGGGTTGTGGTCTTACTCCTCCACGGTGACCAGCCGGGTTGGAGGAGGGGAGGGGGGGAGGGTCTTTAGATGATTACTTGTAAATAATAACTATTCTTTTGCGCCTGTGTCGCTTCGGAGGTTGGGGTTAGGTATTTTTCATCTGGTTGTTACTCCAATAAGATGTTAGGGTATTCTTTTTCTGCGTTTGTTTTGAATCTTCAGATTTCCTCGTAAGTCTGATATTATGGTTGTCGGGAGGGGTGTCTGAAAGATAACGTTTGTTTCCTCGATTTTTATTTTCATGCGTCTCTTTTTGTGGCAGAATAATAAGTTTATCATATTTAATAATTACTCTGTTTCCCTTTTCTCTCTCTTCTTTTACTTTTTCTTGAAGTTCCTTTCTTTTTTGTAATATTTTTATTGGATAATCCTCTTTTAAATAGTAGTTAAACTGTTTAAGAATATTTTTATTACGTAGTATTTCAATTTTTCTTCTTAGCGTTGAAAGTGTTACAACAATAGGTCTAACTTTTTCGCCATGTTTGCCCATTCTTCTCGCTGATTGAATGTCTGAATTATTACAATTTATCTTCATATAGTTATTGAATATTTCTAAGATCTTAGTGTTCAAATCTTCGTAGTTTTGCTCTTTTTCTTCTACACCAAAAATAATGATATTTCTCTCTCTGACCTGTTTTTCAAGAAAGTCTAATCGTTGTTCCTGAGAACTGACTGTTGCCTCTATAGTTTGTAGTTTATTCTGAACGTCATCAAACTTTTCATTTATCTTATTCAATAATTTCATTTCACTGTTTTTAACACTATCTTTTGTTTCAATTATGTCCTCTTGTATCTTTTCTAATATTTTCAGAATTTCTTCCATCTTTTTTAGACTTCTAGTAGGTATTTGTTTAGTAATATATAAATTTAGAAAAAATCCGGAATAGTAATTAATGCACTCACTTCAAACTCGGCAATCGAACTTGGAAATTATTGGTATCTGCTCCAGTGTCAATAACATTAATCCAAAACGCTAAGGTGTGGCGTCAAAATACGCAAGCGTTATCGTTCTCGAAGTAAACAAGTCACTCATTTTATTATTAATCAACCTTCAATTCACTTTTCTCGATTTTTGATTATTTTCGCTATTGTTTCACTTTATATTTTTGATATTGATATTCTTTCACTATGATATAAGTAGATATACTAGTTTTTTGTTTCCTTAGTCCAAAAATTTAGTATTTTCCTTTGTAATTTGACACTTGTTTACAATATTTGAAACTTGTTAGCCGGTTGATAAAGAATGTATTTATATGCCTTTTTCACAGTATTTTCATGTTGTACGTCTTAGATAACACTTTCACTTGCTTGTTATATGTAGTATTACACTAATATCGCACAAACAACCATGAATTTGTGCTTTTTGAATTTATATTTCACTATTTGTACGGACCCCGTTCTACTCCAGCGCACTGCAGCGCCCTCTCTCCTTCTAAGATAGGCTGAGTGAATTAATAAACATAATATATGCTTATATTGTAATATTGTATGTAGAGAAATATTATATATGTGCGCATATATAGAGAAATATTATATATGTGCAGGAAATGTTATATATGTGCGCACGTTATCAGTATCAGCACAGAAAATAATTACATGGCACGCACACATTCATTGGTTAATTGAGCCTACGTTGGGAACATTTCTTTTTGCTTGGCAAGGCTTGCGCTTGACTACAATCAATACTGGATAACACTGATGAGGTCTAGGTTGGAGCGCGCTTGCCTAGAAGATGCCTATTCACTCTTGCCTTGGAGGTACTCAAATTATAAGTGGCAGGAAACACGGATGCTGGAAGAGTGTTCCACGCCTTAGCGATTCTTATTAGAAACTTTATTAGAAACATGTATTCTAAGTATCTGAGCGTTATAGTTCGCTGGCCTAAAAATATTTTGGGTGAAATCTCTTTTGTAGGCATCTGAACAAAAGCTATACGGATAGGTATTGCCCTGTTTCGTTGATTCGCATTTCCAAATGGCAATTTAGGCCTCTTTATTGGGAGAAACGAACTCATCTTATTTCTTGGCACAGAATTTGTTTTTCAAGAAAAGCGGTATTTGTACTGAAAGAGAGATTAATTAATATAGCTGTTGATCTGAATATCTTGCAAATGAAAGATATTGTTATTTAGAAAATAAAGGATTAATTATTTATTTATAAGCTAAAACTAAAATTATAATGAAAGAAGACCAAAACTAAGTTAAGGATTTTAAACTATTTATTAATATACGAAGATTATATTGTATTCAAAATACGTACTTGTATAATATTATGTGCATTAAAAACTATAGAACTTTGAACACTGTTTCAATTAGGTAATATGATTGTTCTCGTAATACACCTAAAACATATCTATTCATACTAATACTAAAAAAAATATATAATCGTCGAATTGAGAACGTCCTCCATTTTAATTTGTCGGTTGAAAAGTGAGCTCCGTCTGTCTGTCTGTTGCCTTTTTTAGACTAAACTGGCAACTGTTATCGTGTATGATTTTAAGCCAGTTTTATAGTTAAACTGTTCATTTGTAAGATTTTCGGTTCCATGTTGGAAATCAAAGAATGCAATAACAGTAACTGAGGGTAGTTCTGTTTCACATGAATATTATTTACGAATGCGCTCACGTAATGGGGCCCATAGACGGTCAAACATGTTTGACGGTCAACAAACAAACGGAAACGGAAGTGTTTGATTGGTTTTTGATGACCTTGATCAAACAGCGCACCCAATCAAACACCTCCATTTCCGTTTGTTTGACAAACATATTTGACCGTGTATGGACCCCCTATGTCGCCGTCAATCAAGTCAATCCTACCTTGAGTAAACTGTGCTAGTGTGTTGCAATGATTTCTACTAGGGATGAGTTATATACTCACAAAACAAGCGAAAAAATTGTGCCGAACGACGAAGAGCACAATAAAGTATTTCATTGTAAAATTACATGAAAAATTACGACAAATATTTGCCATTAGGCGCTTTACTTACCGCACGCTTGTAACATATCCACATCTTTTTATACATATACAATATCATAGGTGAGTTGGTGACCCTTGGTTCCATTCCACACATCAATCTTTATTTAAAATGTCATCCAATTTCGTTCACCCGATTTGAGTAATAAAAACAAAATTTAGTACAAGATTTGAGGTCTCGAGTACGAGCGGGTTGGGCAATACATCAGACAACCGTACGTGCGAATGGTTTTTCCAATAGCACTGTCATGTTTCCTGCCACTGCGAGTCGTCTATACCTACACTTACATAAAAAGGACTAGCGGCTAGTAATATATAGCCTATGTCATTCACTGTTAATTGATGTTATTATACATATAAACCTTCCTCTTCAATCACTCTATCTATTAAAAAAACCGCATTAAAATCCGTTGCGTAGTTTTAAAGATTTAAGCATACATAGGGACAGAGAAAGCGACTTTGTTTTATACTATGTAGTGATTACCCTTCCATCTCAAGTTGGCCGTCGTCGACCGTTACAAAATGACGTCATACTGTACCGTTGACAAGAAAATAATTGTTGTAAGTATTTTTTACTGTAACTATGACGAAGTTTTCGGAACGCACACATATAAATTTTTCTTTATAATATTAGTCTGAAGTGCGATAACAGCTTTTTCATGTATGTACTTAGTCAAAGTGGGTCTAATGGGACAATATATTAACATTAAACAGCTTCATAATAATTGATCAGCCAATTAGTTCCCGATTTGATTTACTGTGGTAAAGCCTTTGGGATCGATCGCTCGATTATCATGTATCCGGTAAGCGTTTAGCCTCACTGACCTTTGAATTTATAGCATTATTGGAAAGATATTTAAGGCGATATGCCCCCACGGGCTCGTGTCTTACCCGTCCGTCTAAACAGACGGAAATGTCAGAACACGGTTGGTACAATTTATATGAAGACGTTAACATTTAAGGTCGATTTAGACGACGAGAGCTCACACGATACGAACGATAAGTTAAAACAACTAACACAAAAAGAAAAAAAAAAAAAAACAAATGACACACATTCTCACATCCACAAACCAAAACATTCTCACACTTGCACATATTCACATAAAGGCATAACACTCAATACATAAACCTATAGTAACAATAAAAGTACTATAAGCATTTAAAATCTTCATATAAATGTATGATAAGGAAAAATAAAGGTTTTTTTATTTTTTTAAATTTATTATAACATTTAAGGTCCATTTAGACGAACAGAGCTCGCACGACACTAACGACAAGTTAAAACAGTGCGTCTTTCAACAGAATCTCAAATGAAACTTAAATATTAAAGAGGATTAAAAAATTTTCTTGCTTTCTGTCCACCAGGGACTTTAGTGTTACCTTTCAGGTAACTTTCAAATAGAAAAAACTGCATCAAAATCGGTCCGTTAAGGTAGCAACGAAGGAACAGATAGACACATAGACACACAGATACACGCGTCAAACTTAGGACACCCCTCTTCTTCCGTCGGGGGTTAAATTAAAAGACACAGTCGGCATTACGATTCCATTAAAAGCAACAAAAGGTTCCCATCACGTTTATCGGCGACATCGCCCGAACAATGCCAGCCCATGGCGCAGCCAGGTAAAATGGTCATCTCACAAAAACAAGGTAGAATACAGAGAGCTGTCTTAATCCTAGAGCAGTAAATATCCTGCAAAATTAGAGCCACAAGTTGGCATTCATGAGATAAATAATTTTGAATTTTGAAAGTTGATACCTACAAGCTTGGTATACAAGCTCAATAGTCATGATTTTTTTTTATACAGAGGCTATGGTGTATCTTTTCACGTTAACGGCATGTGTGGCAGTAATCTACGGACAGTGTCGGATAGTAGGTAAGTTACTGGTCTGAAGTGTTCGTAAATCTTTCAAATCCAAATGCTAAATCCATCCAGTAGTTTTTGCGTGAAAGAGTAACAAACACATACATACACACACGCACACACTCACACATACACACACACTGTGTGTGTGTGTATTTTTTTTTTTTTTTTTGGAACAAAAGTGCATTCTATAAATTAGCGAACATCCAAACATCAGGCTGCTTTCAAGTACTCGTGGAAAGCAGCCAACCGGTGCCGATCTAAGTCGCTTATCAACGCTAATATTTGCTGCTCCATAGTCTAACTCAATAGTAGAATACGCTTTGTCGGGTCTCGCATTTTAAATAGGAATTTCCTGTTGAGACACCTCTACGCTATTTTTTAGTTTAAATAGTTTTGACTGTGCTAATGTCCTTATCTCGACAAGCTCATCGTTTACTGGTGAAAAGTTTTACTTATTATTCACGATTTCAAATGTTTTTATAATCACGAATCGAGGTCCCATAATAGAAAAAAAAACATTAAGTAGGTACTTATTCCCATTTCTTTTATTTAAGATAAGTCATTTCTTACTACAGTAAGAATAAGGAATGCTAATTTTACGGGATAAGAATCTGCTTAGGAAAATATCAAAATGTCTTCGGGTGGTTGTACGGTTACACAGAAAAAATCGTTAAGGTCGCATGAACCCATTGTATGCCTGTCCAACAAATATAGAGTATACGCCTCCAGCACCACATTTCAAATGCATCCTTTTCCGGTCAGCGGATTTAAGGTAATAAAGCTTAATGATAAAGCAGATCCTGAAGTATTCTGAAATTGCCGTCATAAGGAAAAAAGACGTATCTGTCATTTTTTTCGAAATTGAGGTAGACACATTATGTTCGTCCATCAGAACAAAAAGATGCATCCACCAGTATTTTAAAATTTTGCTTAAACTTACCGTGATAAATTCAAACAAAAATTTATACTGGTAGATGCGTCGTTTTGTTCTAACGCTGAATATGTGTCTAACTCAATTTTGATAAAAATGTCAGATACGTCTTTTTTCCATATGACGGCAGAAAAGCTGTTAAGGAGTTAGGTTGACTAGCTTCTGAACTTGGGTCACATTCGTAGTACCTTTCTAAGTCAATGGGAAATTCGTGAAACACTTACCTCGGCTTAAGAAACAATTCACCTAAGCTTGTGTGACGTTTATTAGCTCGGCAACGAACTAGCTAGCTATGTCATTAACAACTTTAGAACGCCGCTATGCCCTGAAGATTTATTATCTAAGGCGCGTCTTATACCTCCCTTGAGAATTTTGCAAAAATTGAAGGTTGGAAGGACTTATGTCTCATAGAATTTTTTTAAAAGAATACTAGCTTTAGCCCGTGACTTCGTCCGCGTGACTTAGGTTACTGTTTTTCCGTGGTAAAAGGTCATTTTCCTTGCCATCAAAAAACCCGTTAAATACAAAATGTATGAGAAAATGAAATTTTTTCATTTTTTTTTTCGTGAGTTCAGTTTAGAGCACGCTCTATAGATCTCAGCATTAGTCATTGAGTTAGGCAGGTGCAGTTTAACTTAATTCTACCCGTACGCGCTCTACATAATTGACAAAATGCTCCTACTCCTAGCCTAGCGTCGCTGTGGTGTTGTTAGGTAAGTCTAAAAAAGTATTTTCTAGCCGACTCCGGCAAAGCCAGAGAAGAAGAAGAACCTTTCGTTTTGGCTTTTAGCATTAGTCTATGTAGGTACGTTTGTTTGTATTTATGTTTCGCTGTAGCGCCTAAATTACTAAGCCAATTTTGATGAATGAGGTGTCAATTGATTGAATATTATGGTCCGGGTGATATTTTACACGAATAAAATCAATGACGGATGTTAGCTAGGTACATCCAATTTTCAATAGTCGGGTTCCAGTACTTTAACTTCTACCCTTATTTATACATTTAAAATCATTGTTCTTGCGTAAAGTTTTACTAAGCTTTTACAATTTTCTCTCAAATGACCTCTAGATACAAACGATACAAAATAATATTCATGAAATCACTACAAGTGCAGCAGATGATAGAATTTATAGCCTCAATAGCCCAACGTTTAAAGGTGCGGACTGAAAACTGTACGGTCGCAGGTTGCCTAATATTCTTAAAAAAAAAAAAAAAATGGTTTGTCAAATTGTCTAGTAAAGTTACAATTTTAAAGAAGCCGTTATTTTTTGGATACTGTCAATATAATCTTACTGGTTATTTTTGAATGAGGCGCGTATGATGACCAATTTGACCACAACCTATGCGTGAGCGAGATAGAGGACGCGTTAACGCATAGCCTCTCACTGGAACTTACGTACTCCGGCATTAACCGACGCGCGTCGATTCCTGCCGCGCGTAACAGCAGATGTATTCCGCGAGTGCTTAACAGTGAAATAAGTGAAGTTGGAAACTCGAAAATGGGTGGACTCAAAGTGTTGTTGTTAGTGATGTATGCAAGCTTCGTTGTAGCTGACAGGAAACCGACCATCTCCGAAAAGCTGAGAGAAGACGCTGACCTGTCGCAGGTAAAAAACAAAGTTTTTGATAACTTTTAACCGGCAAACTAAAATAAGTTAAAACTTTTCAATGATAAATTCTGATGTATAATAAAGGTGCTCATAAAATTTTCTGTAGATTATTTTTAGTATCGTAAAGTATGAAAATAATAGAGGCAATAAAATTTAAATATTGCCAAGCGCTTTTCTATTTTCTAGACTAGTTAGGTGCCTTCGTTTGGTACGCGGGAGTTCGGAACTTGTTATTCAAGTTTGCGTTAAGCATAACGAATTTGTTGCATGCAATAAGTTATATTTAAGGAGCATATTTCAAAATGTGAAAATGGAAGCTTATTATGTTTTAGTAACGAAGCTGTCTGAAAAGAGAAAAGTTTGAAAAATACGTAATATTAATTTTTATACTTTTACATAATACTTACTCGTATCAACCTGCCTAGGTCGCTTGCAGGGATTTTCAGACTTGGCAAACTTGTGCCGCTTGTATCCAGCGGCTCTCTATATTATCTACTACTACTCTCTATACGAACCGAAAGATGTAAAAGAAAGAACTTTAAGTATAGTAAATAACTACCTAAACATAATTTATTTTTTACTTCAAGATGATCAAAACCTAGCAATTTCCTACACACTTGCTATCTCACTTTGGGAGAGGTATTAATAACTTAATTTATTTCATAAAATAAGGTAAGACCGCCCCAAGAGCTTATTAATTCAATTAAGCAAAGGTTGAGTAGCTCTAATAGACTTCATCTAAAAGCTATCAGAATGAATTGACTAACGACAAAAAGACAAAGTCTGTACGTATGACATGACTCACAATGCGATAATCGAATCGAGCGATCCAATAAGCTTACTACTACGAGGATATGAAGAGAAAGGCCAAGACTTTTAGATAAGGAGCTAATCGCAGAAATGTCCTTGATAACATTATTAAGAGTACAGGGTCACTCAGCGGGCGATGGAGAGAGCTATGCTGGGAGTATCCTTGCAAGATTAAATCAGAAATGAGCAGTTCCGTATAGGATAACCAGAGTTACTGACATAGCTCATAAACTCGAGAAGCTTATGTGACAATGGGCGGGGCACATAATTCGAAAAATGAACGAACAATCGATGGTCGTTGGTGACCTCGAGTCGGAATTCGCACTAGATGGACCGAAGACATCAGATGAATCACAGGGAGCCGTTGGACACAAGCGCTAGACGTCCACAACAAGAGTGAAGTGGATCCACAACAAGAGTGAAGTTCCACTTCACTCTTGTTGTTGTGTGTGTGTGTTGTTGTTGTTGTTGTTCTGGATTATAATAATTTAAACATAAAAATTATTTCTACAAAACCGAATTCAAACGCCACTACCACGCCACTACAAAGTATAATATCAATTGTGGCTATAAAATTTGAAGAGTTCCCTCAATTTCTCCGGGATACTAGGGAACTTATATAAAAAAAAAAGTTCTGACGAATTGAAAACCTCCTCCTTTTTTGGAAGTCGGTTAAAAATTATTTCTGGCATATGGTTTTTATTTAAATAACAAAATATGAGCCCGCATGAGGCACTTTGCCCACATCTTGACAAAAACTCAATATAAATCTTTTCGCTAGATTTCTTTCTCTGTGCATAGGTATGTTTATTCTGTCTATGGTAGAGGTAGATCTCTATTATTCTCTATGTTTTATAATAATATGATATATAAAGTTTGTTTTACTGAATATTCCGTCTATCATCATATTCACCTTTACCTCATTCTATCGTCGTCGTCAAGCATTGATAATCCCATATATTAAAACCTTAATAATGTATGTACCAGTACGTAAATAAATAATTTCCGTTATAACGTTGTCGTCTTTGTTATTTTCTTCATTATATTGTCATCTATCTTAATGAAAATCAAAAATCTCTTTGAGAGACTACATTTTGCTATCTGAAACTTTCAGAGATGTTGACAAGCTTTGAACACCAATATCTTGATTACACGACAAAAGCAGATAAACTTTGCCTCAAGATTCGCGCTATAATCGAACGCGAACTTTCAATAAAAGTAATCATGAATATTATTAATCAATTAACTTACTAAATGAATATTAAAAAAAAATGAAAATGACTGAAATACACTTAACAGTTTACTTAAAATAAAAAATACTAAGTATCGACACTTGCTTGTATAGGGTTGCCAGGTCTTCAAACCGAAAAGTTAAACAGGCCAGCCAGTTTAGCCGGACATTTGGGTACAAAGGCCGGAAACCCTTATTTTTTAGACCTAGCACAAAATGGCAATTTTTTTAAAAGCTAGTAGTATGTAGCGATACAAGATGAGGCGAGCGGAGCGGAAACCAACACATGACAAATATAATTTTATGACAAATATGTAAAAAAAATGGTTAAACTTATTAAGCTTAGCAAAAGTCGGATAGGCCGGACACCGTCTAATTTGGCCGGACACTCAACCAAAAAGCCTGACTGTGTCCGGCTTTATCCGGACGCCTGGCAACGCTATGCGTGTAGTACTATATTGTAATTGTAGGTAGTCTAGAAATTAATCAAGAGATTAAAACAGTTTCAACCTATCATTACGTAATACACGTACCTAGCGGATTAGATGAAAAAAAAAAGAAACCATAAAGTAATAATGAAATTATGAAGTAGGTATTTAGTACTAGTAGAACCTATGAAAAGCAAGAAGGTTATTGCAGCATTCTTTAAACCAAGACTATGGTTCATGGCCTCTATAGGACGTTGAACTGAAACGGTAAATTGCTTGGTACTGATCTGGCTAAACAATCTTAGATTGAGACAATATAGCGACTTAACAGTAAATTAATTCCAGGATTGCGTTACGCCACTCCTACAAAAGAAGAAAAACTTGCTAGTGATTGTGTGTGCAATGTAATTGGACAAGGAAGTAGGTACATGGACGCTCTCTTTTCCTCGGAAGACTACCGTCTCAACGTTTTAACTGCTAATTGGTCACATAAAGCTAATAGAACTAAGTACGAACTTCTATGAAAGAAAATTAACTAGAGGTAACATCTGGAGCCCAATTAGAACTTTCTGAAACGGTTGTTGATTCAATAAAAATAGCTTAAAGACCTAATTTAGGTTGTATTTCCATGAAAGGAATAATGAAAAATATTGTAGGACTTTTGAATGTACAGTAAATGGACATTCATTCATCCACTTCTTAGAATTTGGAAATGCACTTACAAAAAGTCTAAAAGGTACCCTTTGTGAAAATACCTCTAAAGACCTGGCATTTCTTTGCTATCTAAAAGAAGTTTTCTGACTGAGGATCACAAGCTGACTTTAATCTTATTGAAAGTTGTTTTCAAATTATGGTATACAATTTCGTGCTTCTTTACTTCTTCGATAAGTTATTTTTTTAATATTATCTTTTTACAAGGATTTTAAGTTCGCACATTTAGTTTTGATCCGCATTTACCTATACGTACTTAGGTTTTGAAATAAGTGCCCACTGCATACATTTATGCTTTGAAATATAGTGTTTATAATTTTTTTAAGATTGAGAAATCTTGAGATAATATAAATTCTAAAACTATTTAGTATTCATTATAATATGATAGTTACTAAATAATTTAAAAATAAACTTAAATCTAAATTAATTAATTAATTAATATTAACATTAAAACTAAATAAAATCTAAAATCCCATCGCTGCCGCGTGGTAGTACCCAGGATACTGGTAGCATAATTTATATTATATGTGAAATATGCACATTTTTCATTCTATGAAAAAAAAATTGCATAGATTCATGGAATTAAAATACTTTTTATTTTAAATTAACTTCACCTTATTAATAATTTGTAACAATTTATTAAACTTGTTCCATTTCCTGTTTAACAACTGCCAGCATAAAAAGAACTGGCTACGTTTAAAAGCGACATCAGTGGACTTTTAAATGAAATTCTGAATCGACAGGGTTTTGTAAAAAACACAATAATTTCTGTCAACTTTAATGAAAGCACACTTCATTTAGAAATTCTTTTCGAATAACTCATTCGAGTAAAGTAAAAGGACAGACATTACTAAGTCTCGGCTAACCAATTTTGGAATACTGACTTTATTTTAGGTGGATCTTTAAGAGTTAACTCAATGTAGAGAAACACTGTAGAATTTCACAAACCGACAAGGTTTGTGATAAAGGGAATAGTTACATCGTAGATTTTTCGGTACCTACCTAAATTAGGTGGATGTAAATATAGCGATTACTTTGTCTGCACATTATTATAATAATTTTTTACATCTATGGCCCACGGGGAGTGGTATCTTTAATACATACGATATCCAGGTCATAAAAATAATTCAAATGAATCCAAACTCAATTAGTTTACCATAAATAATTGAAGCAGAAAACGTAGTTCAATGCTTATCTTCTGACTTCTACGGACCACACGCATCAGTAGGTACATTTTCAATTTGATCGGAAACTTGGCATTGGTTAAAAAATAACAACTAGCTTTTGCCCGCGGCTACGTTCACGTCAAGTTCGATTTTTTTCAAAGCCTTATTTTACCCCGTTAGGTGTTTAATTAAAAAATCTTTCTTAGCAGATGCCTGATTTCTATGCGGTTAGAGCTGTGCGTTGATAGTTCAGTCAGTCAGTCTTGCCTTTTATATATTTAGATAACGTATGAACATAGCAAGATAAAAAGCTTGTAAGAAATGAAGATGTGGATAACCGCGATGTAATAAACAAATCGATAGTGCTTTGATACACTCTCGCTTCTTAATTGGACAGACGTCTCAAACGGTTACATCCGCTTGACTCTGGTGCCTTGCACTCGTACTCTGTAATAATGGACCCACAATTTTGTCATACTATTGTCTTATGTCGCTCGCAGCTGCCGGAAACAACGATATAAGTTATTACGTTGTTTAATTAAATTGTTTTGGTCCTGCCCACCTGACTGTGGCATTACGTCATAATTACCGTTCGAAACCCCTTATCGGCTTTAATTATGTCTAATGACTCATTAACTATCACTCTAATTTAGATTCGCTAGTTGTTACTTAGGGATCTTCTTATTTTATTTTATTTATTTGGTCTACTAACGGATACTTATCACACTAATATTACCTACTAGTGGTTCGCCCCGAACTGAGACCTCGCGATATCCCATAATTCCCAAAAGTTTTAATTATATATTGTAATAATTAATTTTTAACATTAGACGCAATAAAAAAAATAATAGTTGACATAAAACTGTTTTACTGACACAGCGCCATCTATAGTGAAGCATTATAGTGAAGCATTATAGTGAAGCTATTAGCTTCACAATAATGCTAATAGATGGCGCATTAAAATTAAATAATTTCGTTTCTTTATAACATTTATCTAATTTTAGTATTTGTTGTTCAAGTACAGGATATAACTGAATTTTCAACCAAGTTTCACGTTCTAATATTCAGTAATTCTTGACATATGGCTCAAATTAAAATCTCCACTTTGAAACCCCCCCATTTGGTCAATTTTTAGGGAAAAATTAAAAAAAAAAATATTTTTGTACTCTGTTCAAAGTCGTCTTTAAAAAGATATATCGCAAGTCTATGTAGAGCAACAAACAAGATTTTACTTCAAATACGCTTCTATGAGAGCCCCCCTGAAATAAAGCTTTTTATATTTTTTTATACAATGTTCGGCTGAAGGCCATCAGTTTACATATTATATTTAAATTTGAAGTAATTACGTTCAGTAATTCAGAAGTTATAGGGCTCTGACAGACATTTAGACGAACACACTTCTCTGTCTAGTAGGCAAGCGCCCTAGTTGACTCAGAGAACTTCGCTTCGCTCGTTCAATAAAGGCGAAAGTTGTGTGTGTGTATGTTTATTACTCTTTCACGCAAAAACTACTGGATGGATTTGGCTGAAATTTGGAATGCAGATAGTTCATACCTTGGATTAAGACATAGGCTACGTTTTATCCCGGAAAATCAAAGAGTTCCCGCGGGAATCAACAACCTTAATCCATGCGAACGAAATCGCGGGCATCATCTAGTAATACATACATTTAAATTAAAACTTATTCTAAGATTATGCTTGCTAACTGTAGTGACGACTTAGTATAAGTAACTCTTCGAAACTAGTATCGATATCGTGACAATAACCTCAACGGTCACGATCAACAGTCGACATGGCGGTAATTTATTCCCCTCAGTCTCTGCCTTGACTAGGTTTAAATCATTAAATTGTGTGGGGTTAAGATCGATCCCATTAGAGCCATATTAGCATAGGGTACTCACAGAAATAATATTATGCAAGATATAACGGAAAAGTGGGCGGGGCATTCGCGCAAAGAATTTTCCATAATACAGTGCAACGTTTTCAAATAAAATAAAAGTGAAAATGCGGTCCGTATCACGAACACAATTTCTAATTATAAAAATATAAAAGACTAGAAGTTAACCTGATAAAAGGACGTATTTTCTTCCACAAGAGAATGCTTTTTTAAGCGAAAACAATATTTTCAAACTACATGGACGATGTGGTTATGCCTAGAAAGAGCCTTTCAATTTAATATCAATCCTTTGTGGTGATAATAATCTTTCTATGTTTTTATCGGGACACTACTACGAGTAAGTTAGAGAAATTACACTAAAATATCGTACATTAACATAAACTATAGTATAATATAGTCTGTTTCAATATAGTATTTACTTCATTACTGAAGGTCAGCATACAGTTTTTTGATCTTCTCGTTATCCATGCCGGAATAGCTCTGCGACTTCTTCTTTACGGTTTCTTTCATCTTCCAAACATATTCTCTTTTTCCTGCAATTTTACCCATTATAATAGTTTGCAGCGATACGGTTTATCGTTACGCATACTATAAGTATTAAGTATGACACCTCACATATATTAGTATTATAATCGGATCTAGAAAATAAATATCAAATGTTCTGAATAACCTCGTGCAATAATAAGAATCTCAAGTCACAAAAATAGGTCTCGTGTTACTTACTGGCTTCCTCCAAGAAGCAATTATCGTGGACAACGGGCCCCTTGTCAATTAGCGGTCAGTTTAATTTTATTCGAGCTTCCTCTGTAGAGGTTGAGATTTACAGTGGATAGTGTTACCCTGCTGATCTTGCTTAAACATTTTGTGGAATTAAATTAAAACTTAAGTAAAATAAAAATAAAAAATATTAAAAAATAAAAAACCCGACTGCGTAAAAATTGAACTTTAAATGAAAACTGAAAGAGAAAAAACAAGTCCTACTTAAATAGTCCTACTAAAACAAAAAAAAAGACGTGTGGCACTCGGGGACTGCCGCGGTAAAGCTATTGCATAGCAATTTTTATCAACGCCATCTAGCGGCTCACCGTAGAGGAGTCCCGTGTCAGGTTATTTTCGTTACGGAATTTCTGGATTCGGTCTCTACGCTGGCCCGCGATAGAAGCTATGCAATAGCTTAAAAATTGGCTTGGCAACCTTGAAACGATGAGTAAAGACGTATTGCGTGGGTGGAGTAGTTCCTACTTGGAACGGTAATAGGTACCATTTCCGGTAGTAAAACTATCTTCGCTACTGTTTCCCTTTGATGGAATTCGCTAGAAGTTAATTATCACCAGTAGTTACTACCAAGGAGTAGTAACTACTGCTGTTTATTCTCTCATTAAGAGTTGCTTTATGTTAATATGCTTTTGCATTTTCATGCATTTTTCTTCCGATGCTACGGAGTGTAGAAATCGATTAGGGGTACTATTATCAGTTGAATGTACACTGCCATACCCCTTCCAAATTAGCCCGTTCTTAGACTGCATGGTCACTTATCATCAGATGAGATCACTCAACTGATCTCACAACCTATCTTGTCGTCGAATTTTTTTTTACGTAAGGATTTATGAATTAAAGAATCCTTATTAATAATATTAGTAAGGATTGTTTAAGGAAATCAATTGTTCTAGATAATGCACATAAGTGTTTCACCTATGTATGATGTATAAATGTTTAAGTGAATAAAGAATTTATAAAATCAATCAGTAAGGATTGTTTAAGGAAGAAAACTACTTTTACAACTGAAAACTAGTACTGCTTTGAAAAGCACAGGCATGGTTTTTAAGCAGCAATTTTGTATTCCAAATTCAAATATTGCCTTCAGTGGAAACGTGGCGCAGCATGGCGCGATATTGTCGTTACTTCCTGTGTTCCTGGAGCCGACAAATAACAACTGTGCAGGAATTCGATATAGGCTGGATGCGGGCGGGCGTGGTGACAATGCTTGTGACACATCTCACTCGTTTTAACATGCAGCCCTCGCTGTCGTGTTATTGTTTGACACGTACTATTACGTAAGAATTCCTGATACCTCTATTCTGTAAATTGCTAGTTTCTTTTACCTACCGGCTGATGCAACTTTAAGAATTTTAAATCATCATCATCATCAGCAGCAACCCATTAACGTCTCCTCTCAGTGAAGGGTTATAGGCCCATTGTTCACCACGCTGGCCCAATGCGAATTGGTAGACTTCACACTTTAAGATTTCAAAAAATTTCCTTCAAATGTACGTAAATCAAAATATTATAAGATGAAATTTGGCTTAGAACAACAATGATAAAAATATTTCATCAAAAATTTGATGAAGAGTATTAAGTACCTAATTTTATTAATAAAGCCGTCGACGTTTTTGCAAGCTTTCTAAAAACGTCTTCATTGAATGCTTTGAAAGCTAGTATGATATAGAAAGGTACCAACGGTTGAAAACGTGTAAGAATGATAGGTCATGCAAAGTGTTTCGAAGTTTAGGTGCTCTCAGAGGCACGTGGTGCAACAAGGCCTACTTCCTAACTCTTAACTGAGAATTTCTTTTCAGAGAAACAAGATTGTGTAACGGTAAGCTTTATTTAAGAAATTTATAATTTGATAGTCTTTGCATGCTATCCGCCATTACGGAGGCTCAAAAGGTTAATCTAAAGGAGCGTCTGTTTCCATAATAATAATTAAAGTTTAGCCCTTCAGTAGCCAGCGCCGTATAGTTAGCCTTTAAGTTTAAATTAACTTCGGGTTATCTCCATGAAGTGTATAATTTGGGGTTTGTTGAAGGCCGTATAATATTGAGGGAACAAAACCTTAATTATTATTAGTCCAATATGGCAATGATGATTTAGCCTCGTTTGGGGTAATTTACCCAGATCTATATTATATATGCATAAGTAAAAGTACTGTTATTATATAATCGAATTATAATGCTTAGAAAGGAATTTCTAACAAAAATCCGCTCTAAAATAGGCTCATGACAAGCAATGAAAATTTCTGTAATGGTACTGATAATTAAGTTTTTACGCAACCCCGCACCGGGAAGCGAAGTGCAAATAATTCGGTGAGAGCTGCTGGATTCGTGGTGCAAGATCTAAGCCATTGGAAGTCCATGCAAGGGATCTTTGTCCAGCAGTGGACGTCTATCGGTTGATAAAGAAAAAGAAGAAGTTAACATACCGCTGACGCGAACCCCTATTTAAAATTCTATTCCAGTTTTAGCAAACAATGAAAATTGAATAAAGGGAGAGACAGGAGGCACCGACCCTCTCTCGCTATCTCTTCTGAAAAATCTAGCCATAGTGGTCATATTATTTAAAGATTGCTATGTTTTACCAGCGATGCATTATAAATGCATTGAAAAATAAAAATATACGTTGGTAACTCAATCTTATATCTAGCTACACTTTACTCTGCACCAAGTTACTAGTTTGTAATAATGCGCCGTTGCAGTTTTGGATGGTCCTTGCATTAGAAGGGTGAAATGTATAAGAGCGAGTCATTTGAATAGCTGAGGAGTTGTATTGTGTTTCCCGTTTCCTGCTTGGAGGTGTATATCTATAGTATAATGTTACCTGTGTGCTGTATGTGACAGACATATTAAGGGGAAGAGCGCCGCTGTATTCATATTTACGCTACTACAAAATAGGTTGTATATACCTTCCTGGGTCAGGGGAGAGTTGTGGTCTTAGATTCGATTCCAGGTGGGGAAAATTTCGAAACTTATAATTTCTAAAGGTAACTTTTTATATCATACCATCGTCCTGGAACGCTAAATTGCATGGCAATTCGTCTTTGACGGTGAGGTAATGGTTGCCACTGCCCAAACCTCCCACCAGAATAGACCATGAGACATTTCAGGAATTATAAATTCCCAAATTGCCCCTGCCGGGAACGAACTCTAGACCTCCCGTTATGGAGATGCTATGACTTGACTCAAATCAGTGTCAAAGCACCCAACCATTCAACCATCTTTACAAAGTTTCGTATTTATAATATCAGTAAGATAAGTACCTAATAATCATTAAGAATCAATTTCGAGGCCTTAGATAGAAACTTCATGGTATTATGCCGGTAGCTGTAAGTACTTTCTAAGACGGTATTATTTTTGCAATTCGATTATGCAAATTGGTTCCCCGCCATATCGGGGAGCTATAGCTTTACTGCGAGCCATTCGTGGCGGTACCGTTTGTCCATTATTTTGATTGAATTTCCCAGAACAATACAGTTTACCTAGTTTACTGGCTAAAACATAAAATAATACTTTTAAACGAGCATCAAGTAAATGCTTTATTTGAACTACCAAATGTTCACCGAAATAACTTTTTTTGACTCGTACTACTAAGTAGCCAAATATATAATAGAATATAGTGGAAATCAGAATGTATAGTGGAAAAGTTTTATATAAAAACAAACTTCACAGAGTGCTTTAAAATCTGTCCAGTAGTTTTTGCGTGAAAGAGACATACACACATACAAAGTTTCGCGTTTGTAATATTATGTGTGATTAGATCATAACGAACAACGTAGATCATAACCGATCAAATAAAAGTAGGTCCTAAGAAGAAATGTAACCAAGCGAAGCTCCTGATTTGGCGGGATATAAGAAATTTTGCCCATACAGGCGTCCCAGAGAGAATAAGGGTAACATCAAAGGAACAATATAGTCTCAATGATCTTGTAAATGGAGACGAGGCCATTCTTAACCTATTTTTGTCTCCAGGGACTGAAGATAGACTAATCATCTACCTATTTGGAGGATATCGTTTCTTTTTATGAAGTTCTTTATAGATTGTTCCGTTGAGTTAATTTTTTCTACATTACGATGTTAGAAGTACCTTTAATATAAAAATTGTTTTGATATTTATATGTTTACCAAAGAATAAGATTGTCTGGAGATCCCTCGAGAGATAACACCCCTTTTGTATGCGGAATTGTTACAATTGAAATGTCTGTGATTGATTTATTAAAAAAAGCATGGTATTATAGTGGGAGGCTATTATATTATTTAGCATTCCGGTGTGATGGTGTGAAGAGATTAGAGTTATGGGTTGATTGTACACTGCCATACCGCTTCCAAATTAGTCCAATACCACCTAATACTGCATCGTCACTTACCAGCAGGCGAGGTCGCTCATCAAGGGCTATCTTGTCATCAAACAAAAAGTCTATATTTAGTGAAACAGCCATTATGATAAACGTTACAAGAGCTTGTAAAAGTTGACCCTTGAAATCTTGTTATGTGAAGCATATATTAATTGGATGGAGAGCTTTTCGTCTCGGTACGTGACTTGTGCTTGCCGTTCCCTTCCACACATCCCTGACTTTATCGTTTCATCCACGGTTTATCTTTATGTACGGATATTAGAATCTAGGACCTATGCAGTTGTGGATTTACCAGCAGACTATGTAGGCAGATTTTGGGCGGCAAATTAGGTTTCAAAAATTTTTATATGACGCTAGCGACTTCGTTCACGTGGATTAAGGTTTTTTAATTTTAATGGGAACTCTCTTAGCCTATGTGTTATTCCAGGCTATAATTTATCTCTGTGTCTCAGCACAGGCAAAGCGGTTCAGTCGTGATAGCTTTTCTTGCATAAAACAGGTGAAAAACTTTATGTATATAGATAGGGGCGGCAAAAGAATAGCCTACTGGCGGCAAAAGTATGAATCCGCCATCCATGGCCAGCTGTGGACTTACCTATATCGGTTAAAACGACGATGATACATCATATTTGATTAATTTCATTTATTATCCCCACAAATATCCTCAATGAATGTTCTTTCCCGGCAAAATTTAAAATACGCGTACGGGCCATTGATCGCGTCATCGTATTTAATTTATGGCTGCCTCCCCAACCCGTGTCAACAAAACTAGATGACCCGTGATCGGTATACATTTGCTGTTACAGAAATTTCCTTTATAGAAATTATGAGCCGGCACATCGTGAGGAAATATTCGGTTGAAATAACTTATAAAGACAGTATTTATTACTATAGTGTTTTACGAGTACATTTTTTTATAAAACTAGCTTTTGCCAGCAGCTTCGCTCACGTTAAGATTGATTTTTTAAACCACTATTTTACCCATTTAGGGGTTTACTTTTCAAAAATTCCTTTTTAGCAAATGCTTATATCTCTATGCCAAATCTCAGCCCGATCCGTTCAGCTGTTAGAGCTGTGCTTTGATAGACCAGTCAGTCAGTCAGTCATCTTTGCCTTTTATATATTTAGATTTGTTTGACGGGTTCTTTAATATCGGGCTTAACTTTGTGTAAATATATTTTATTTTTCAAATAATGACTTCTGTCTATCTTATAAATCTTTGTATGTATCTTATGAACATATTTTTATATATTTAATACCTACCTTTTTTTCCTGTGATTCAGACAGTGTGCAGTTAGGTTTTTAAAAATCTCGCGGAGTTTTTTTCTTGAATAAAAAGTAGTTTAATTATGTTTTCCGGGCCCTTCACCGTTCAAAGGTTGCATTGTTCCGATGCTACGTGACTGACTGACAAATCATCAAAGAAGGATAATTGCGTATTTATGTTAAAACTGTTTGTTACCTTTTCAAAAATAGTTGGCAAGAAACACTTTGCATCCTTGGATAGGATAGGATACTTTTTATACACGAGAAAATCTAATCGGACGAAGTCGCGGTTGTCAATTAGTATGGAAAATAAATAATCAGGGAAATAGGATATTTCCCAATTTGATATAAATCGCCGACCAAATCTGTGAAAACTTGTTTGTTGAACATCGACTAGCTATTAATTAGATACGTAGAATTGGGAATATAATATTTGATTGAATTCCGATCCAGTTGTATTGGAATTTGGTATTTGGTGCTTATGTTATGTGGAGATCTATTGATTAGCATGCTCTATTTCATGTATTAACTAATTTTAAATGGATAAATATGATTGTACTACATATCCTCGATAGTAAATTCATTAGCGACCGGCGAAACAACAAACACAGGACCGAGAGCTTTACGTGCTCTAAAAGGCACTGGGAGACATACCGACAACTTCCTAACTCCGAGCTTCTAATATTTTTGACCCGAACAAGCCAACCACTAGACAAACGAGACAGTTTCCGTAATCTAAATATATAAAAGGCAAAGGTGACTGACTGACTGACTGACTGACTGACTGATCTATCAACGCACAGCTCTAACCACTGGACCGATCGAGCTGAAATTTGGCATACAGGTAGCTGTTAGGACGTAGACATCCGCTAAGAAAGGATTTTGGAAAATTTCAACCACAAGAAGGTTAAATAGGGGGTTAAAAAATCGAACCTAACGTGAGCGAAGCCGCGGGTTAAAGCTAGTAGATGAATATATCGCTAAGCGATTTAACGTTCTAATAGAATGAAGCCATAGACACGATAAAATTAGAGATGTTAGGGTTTCTTTCTAACGACTTGATCTTTTAACCTTGTTTCTTAATTTATTATACTTATTTTTAAACATTTATCTTTCACCTAGGCCTTCACGCAATTAAGTGACCCTTAATTATAATTAATGAAATACGTAAATTGGGGGTTTCTTCATCCAAAGCTCTATAATTCTAAATTATTACACGTCTTTAAGATCTAATTGTTGTAAATATAAATTGGCTCTCATTAAGCATGCTTCCCAAAATAATTCGCAGGAAGGCAAGTTAAAACAGCAATAAAATATAACTTAAGACTTCAGATGAGTAACGACCTTAGGATTCAAAGTTAGGTACTTACTGTGAATTTCACCATCGCATCGCCAAATAACGTTTAACCGAGGAATTAATTTGATGTTTCGATAGATTTCCCATACAATAAGTCTCAGGACTCAGTATTATATTCCTTGGTTAGTCGCTCACGATATTTTCCTTTATCGTTAATGTCTTCATATTGTGATACTAGCTTTAACCCGCGGCTTCGCTCACGTTAGGTTCGATTTTTCAACCCCCTATTTAACCCTCTTGGGGTTGAAATTTTCCAAAATCCTTTCTTAGCGGATGTCTACGTCCTAACAGCTATCTGTATACCAAAGGGTCTAGCCGGTTAAGCATGGGAAAGCTGCACCAGCGTGTAATGAAGAGTTCTTACCTTGTGATTATTGTACTCTATCTAAAACATCTTTATGCTTAATTTCAGACTTCTACCCCTGATAGTTAGGGAGTAATCGGGGTGGCAACCCTTATCGTTAAATTTGATTTTTTCCGAAACTATTGGAGGTATCTTAATGAAACTGAAACTGTATATATATGTCTATGAGTTACATATTATATATTTATTTCAGAATTTTCCCATTTTGAAAAATGGTAAAAAACGAGAAGTAAAATTTTTGGGGGTGATTTTTTATACTAATCCGCGAAGTGACAAGGTTGAAAAAAATACAGTTGTTTTGTTTATTAGTTAGCTATTATATATAAAAATTGTAAAAATATCGAATTGGGAATCAGTAAAAAAAATGAAAATATGTTAGGGACGATATTTGATATGAAGTGATAAATCTATGAGACAATATTTAGAATAAAATATGTCTGGCATCATTTATTACTTATAACAATAAATAAACATTAAACGCAAATAGGAAAATATTTTATTTACATTTTGTCATTAAAAATTAACAGTTAGCAATACATATTTATTCCATGTAGTGCTATGAGTGTTTTCATTTTCGCTACAATAAACTAGTACTGGCATGTGTTATATTATGATTTTTATGCGCGCTCATTTCAATAGGCAAGTTATAACAAGTTTACTAGCGACAAGAAATCAATAAAACTATTATCTTTTTGAGGGCTCTAATTGCTGGAAAGATGGATTTTTCATTTGAAGAATTGGCTTTAATCGCTATTGCTTTAGATGACGAAGAAGCTACGGCCGTCAAGAGGAAAAGAAGATTTTCTGTACATCCTACATGGCAGAAAAGAGAACAAGAAGGAGAATACCACACTCTTTACAAAGAACTTTTGGATGACGAGACTCAATTTTATAAGTATTTTCGTATGACAAAAGAATGTTTTGCTTTACTGGAAAATAAGCTGAGCCCTCATTTATCGGATTGACATAATGTACAGTATATATGAGTTATTTTAACTCTTTTAATCTGAAGTTCTACATATTCTTTACGTGAAGACCTACGGTAAAATACTTTACACTCTGGATCCTCTAAATCAATGTCGTTATTTTCAGCTTCAATATTATCGTCATTACTCGTAGATGCTGTAGATTGCTTATTTCTATATATTATCATTCTACATTTATGACAAAATATAGATCCGATTTGCACAATATTTTTAAAATAAGGTTGATATCTAATTACTTCTTCATCTGTAAAGATTCGCTTTTCTTGTTTAGTGGTTTTCCTGATAAGCACTTTACAATGAACACATCTGTCCTCTACAAGTCTACTGTTACTAACAACTATTTTATCCATTGTTTTAAAACGAAAAAATTATGCAATTTGAAGATCTACTAAACTTTACATAAAACAACCGCAAAAAACTTACTGCATTAAGTAATGAAGCCTTTTCCATAAGCTTTAATGTGTAAGCCCTCAAAAAGATAATAGTTTTATTGATTTCTTGTCGCTAGTAAACTTGTTATAACTTGCCTATTGAAATGAGCGCGCATAAGAATCATAATATAACACATGCCAGTACTAGTTTATTGTAACGAAAATGAAAACACTCATAGCACTACATGGAATAAATATGTATTGCTAACTGTTAATTTTTAATGACAAAATGTAAATAAAATATTTTCCTATTTGCGTTTAATGTTTATTTATTGTTATAATGATGCCAGACATATTTTATTCTAAATATTGTCTCATAGATTTATCACTTCATATCAAATATCGTCCCTAACATATTTTCATTTTTTTTACTGATTCCCAATTCGATATTTTTACAATTTTTATATATAATAGCTAACTAATAAACAAAACAACTGTATTTTTTTCAACCTTGTCACTTCGCGGATTAGTATAAAAAATCACCCCCAAAAATTTTACTTCTCGTTTTTTACCATTTTTCAAAATGGGAAAATTCTGTAATAAATATATAATATGTAACTCATAGACATATATATACAGTTTCAGTTTCATTAAGATACCTCCAATAGTTTCGGAAAAAATCAAATTTAACGATAAGGGTTGCCACCCCGATTACTCCCTAACTATCAGGGGTAAAAGTCTGAAATTAAGCATAAAGATGTTTTAGATAGAGTACAATAATCACAAGGTAAGAACTCTTCATTACACGCTGGTGCAGCTTTCCCATGCTTAACCGGCTAGACCCTTTCAGCTCGATCGGTCCAGTGGTTAGAGCTGTGCGTTGATAGATCAGTCAGTCAGTCAGTCAGTCAGTCACCTTTGCCTTTTATATATTTAGATTTACGAGTATACTCCAAAGCGTTGAAGGTTTTTGGGATTCTAACTCCGGATTTCTAATAAGGGGATGTTTAGACTATATAGATATCTGATAAGCGATACTAAAAAGAGTAAGGGTAGAGCGAATTTGTCTTGAAAATGCCAATTAACTCTTGCTATGGCATCGATATTGAGGATAGGCAGGAGGTGAATATACAAAGGATATTTCACGCTCCAGCAGTGCGTGTTAGAAACGCTAGATATGAAGCTAGCCTCCCTAACTAGGTGTTTGATTGAATTTCGAATTGGATAGTATTGAAACACGATATTAAGCGCGTGTGAATTGAGCTTTTGCTGATATTGTAGGACGTCTGCGTACTGTCAGAAATTTCTATAAAAAAAATTTGAACGGACGCGGCAAGATACTCGCTTATCATAGCCGATCAAACCCAGTAGTGATAAAACCAACTAAACGGGTGGAATGTATCTAATATGAAACCGGCCTTCAGCTTCTTATTTTAGACTAGCTGATGCCCGCGGCTTCGTCCGCGTGGATTTAGTTTTTAAAATCCCGCGGCAACTCTTTGATTTTCCAGGATAAAAAGTAGCCTATGTCACACTCTCGGCCCCCAACTATACCCAAACAAAAAATCACGTCGATCCGTTGCTTTGTTGCGGCGTAATTGAAGGACAAACCAACAAACAAACACACTTTCGCATTTATATATTAGTGTGAATGGGGATGAGTAGTAGGAAGTAGGATTGTTTTTCTCGTATCATGTAATTTTAAATTTAAAGTGAGAATAGCCAAGAGAACAACCGCAACAAGCAGCTTATTCTATATTTTTGAACCGGAACGCTAAATTGCTTTGCATTTTAAATTGCAATAAAGTCTCCCAAATATTCTAAATTATCAATTATCACTAATCTCTACAAAGCCACAGCGGACAACAAAGCACCAGAAATTCTCTCTCAAAAGTTTTTTGCATGACACTTTGGCCGGTCGAAAGCTATTGCGAGTCGTGGTATATCCGGCTTATAAAATTCCAATCCAGAATGTAATCCACTAAGCTAATTCCAGTGCAACACTGTAGTGGACGGCGCGATGTCGTCAATGTTATTCCATTTATTTGTTGACTGTCATTGGATTAAATTGCTCATTGGATTCTGTTGTGACATTATCTAAAAATGATGACTGAATTTCTGGCGTTCTTGCTGGACCAATAGCAAGAGAGTACCATCGTCAGTTATCATTTTTATTCCATAGCTGGAATTCATAGATTCCATAGCTGGAATCCATATAATATACTCGTATCAAGTAGCAATCTAGCGTTTTAATTCTCATCCACGATTGCTAGCCCAATTTTATGTGAGAAATTTAACGTGAATCTATTCATTAAACTGCAGGGAGCTTTTAAAATTGTAAAAAAACTAATTCAAGAATTTTCAAGGAAAATTTATTTTTGCATAATATTTCTCCTAGTTTAGGCCTTATTTGTATGGACGATATGGACAAGCTGGTCTGGACGCTTTTACAATAATATTACACTTTGTATGAGAGAGAGCATCTTGTAAATTATATTATTGATCGAACGTTTTAATGATATTATTAAAACCGCTATTATACAAAAGTTTATGTAAACCGGAACAGGTTTCTCAGGGCATAGATGAGAAGCAGCGGCCTTCCACTTAGTCAAATTGCTGGTAACTCTATAGATAATTAGGACGCTTTAGTACTTAGTATTAAGTCTACCGGTAGAGTCATAGTCGCAAATAGCCGCCGTATTATACCATTTGCAATTTAAATGAACTCACAACTAACCCTTCCGCCCCGATCTTGAAGTCAGTACGTAATAATGACACTGTAAGTAATTGTATGTACTTAGAGTTAACCTCTTAAAATAAGCAGTTAAGACAAAATGGATTCATCTGTGATACCGGAATATAAAAGTTGCTTACATTTTAATGAATTAACGAGTCTTGTCTTCTATGATTTATGAAGAAAACTTTTATAATTCGGAATTCTTATACTTTATACTCTTCAAGCTCTTGAGTATGAAACGAGAATATTTCTTACAGGATTTTTCTTTCAGTTTTAAACTTTGCCCATTAATCTGTGGAAGCTGTTTTTCGGGTAAATTAATTGATAAAAAAAATCTAACGTAGCTAGGTAGCTAGGTATATTGAAAAATTGAATTTTAAAATAGGTTTTTAATAACAACAGCGTCACGCGTCGGTTGCTGCTCCATTTTATCGTAATTTCATTTTGACGATATTGAATATGTAGTGCTTACGTATGTAATTATTTATTTTAAAGTAAATAGTTTCTTCTTTATAATTTTAGCTATTACATATTATATTTTATGGTATTTATGATCCCCACTTTTAGGCGAAAGTGTGCTTGTTTATTGGTTTGTTCTTCATTCACACCTCAGCAGAGCTACGGACCGACATGATTTTTTTTACGTAGTTGAGAACCTGGAAAGTGACAGACTATACTTTAAGCTCATTCCCAATAGTAGGTACAACCATAAACGTATTCCTCAGTACAACTGATTAGTTCAGCCGTTCAACTTTATTCGGAAAGACAAAATATGTTTCCCGCGGAATTTTTAAAAAATTTACCTAACTGACGAAGCGGATCTAGTTTCGTATAAAAAAAACTAATCTACTTCGAATAAAGTAGTTAGTGTGATCAATGATCATATTATATTTTGTCAAAGCAAAGCGAATAGCATCCAATTCCCCATTATTTTTTATTTCCCCCATGTTTGGGGTAAAACAGCATTAAAAATGTTATACAACTTTCTATTGTTGGGATACCAGCTTGCAAAGACCCTACAGATTTAGGATGCGGGTTGAATCATTGTTACGCAAAATGATATTCAATTTATGCTGATTAAAAAAAAAGCTTGCTTAGTAGCTGTCGTCTGTTTGGATAAGCTTACTTAATTTATTTGGATAAAATTAATTTATTTTATTAACTGCCTCATTAGTCTGTCTAGTTGTTACTAGGTTCGACTGTGGAAGACGAGCTCCAGGATCAAGCCAAAAATTTGTTCTCAAAAAGTACAATTTTTTCTGTCAAGAAAAAAAAGATTTACCTTTTTTCTGTCAAGCTAGGTACTAAGTAGCGTGAAGTTAGGAAGTTGGGTGTCACGTCCGTACCTCGGAGAGCACGTAAAGGACCTGTGCCTGATCTCTCGCCAGTCGTTTGGAATTTTAGTCCCATGAGAGTCAGGGGATTGAGACCTTGACCAGGGGATTGAGATTGCACCTGTGTTGGCGCGCACACTTGTGCACTATAATATCTCCTGGCTTATCTCTGTGGAGATTTGCCGCCGGATTCTGTCGGGAACACATTAGGTACCTATGGCGTATTATTTTTTTTTTTTTAATACGTCATGGGATAAAGCTATTGTTCCTGATATATCCTGTGCATTACTGTACCTAATGCGGCCCATAAATTATGCGGCATATAAATCGTAGTCACGATTTAGGATATTACCTATGTTTACTTGGAACCTACTATTATAATAATATATTGCATTGTTGATTGTTATCATTCAGTACATTGGGTAAATTATACCTATTATTTCCATTGCAAATGAACATTATGCATGACACAAAATAAAATCTACAATATTTTTTATGTATTTGTTTTGTACTAGTTCTGCTACAGTGTCTGTAGTTTAAATATAACTGGTAAATCAAATTACTGTTCCTGCTACAGTATTAGTAGTTTAAGTAATTGGTAAATCAAATACCAATACTTTAATAATGGTTAGTATAACTTACAGGTATAATTTACGTGCATTATAATCTACATGTAGGTACCAATCGATGTTAAAACAGTTTGACCTGAATATACTTCATAGGGTTTCTTGATGGATTTATGTTGTTATAGGTAGGTTCGTTGCCTCGGCTTTCAAAAGTGTTTTTCGTAAATTAATAGTACTTACTTATACAAGGTGTAATAAAAGGGGGTATCAACCCTGAAGGAGGTCAATGTGCTCATGAAACTGAACAACTTTCCCCAAGGAACATAGGTTGAAATATGAAAAATGTGGACCTCCCATACAAAATTGACAATCCGCTGAATGATTTACTATGGGAGGTCCAAAATTTTTCTTCATATTTCGACCTATGGTCCTTGGGGAAAGTTGTTCAGTTTCATGAGCACATTCACTTCCTTCAGGGTTGATACCCCCCTTTTTCTACACGTTGTATAACTTTTAAACAACTTGTTGAACACAAGCGGCACAAAAAGGTGTTCTGTGGCTATACTTGCGAAAGTGTAAGAGGATTTTTCATTCCTATATCCAGTAGACGTTCATCGTTTGAAACGACGATATGCAAAAGCACAAACTTTTCCTCTACCTAGTAAACGACTACGTTATCTTTCATGTTATGTAAAGAATGAAATACCTAGTGAAAAAGTCTTGGATCTAGCCCCTGGGTTTCTTGTTTCCAAAGGATCTTGAAAAGAACATGCTATTATAGGCTACAGTGATCATTTCTTTCTATTAGTTGAGTTCTTTGTTGAGACATAAACATGTTCACTTATGGGACAATATGTGAAACATCTTGGGTGCGTGTTGACATAGCGAGAGTCGCACGTTGTACCATACAGATATTTTCTGGTTTGGCGGATTCTTCTTCTTAATCAACTGACAGACGTCCACTGCTGGACATAGGTCTCTTGCATGGACCTCCACAGGCCTCAGTCTTGCGCCGCCTGAATCCAGCGGCTCCCTGCGCTTCCCGGTGCGGGGTTGCCACTCCAGCACCTTGGGACCCCACCGACCACCAGCTCTTCGACGGCGGATTATCAAAAGAATTTTGGTTTTTGAAATTTCGCACATTAACACCTATTTCTATACAATACATTAGAGTTTGCTAATATAGGTAGGTATATTTTAAAAAAGTACCAGTAAGTTGAACAGGTTATACCTACTTCGAAAGCGGGTAACACATCGGAAGCCCCACAAGGACGTGTTCCGGTTTCGAACTCCGCCCACTACTAGGGTTTCCGTCGGTAACGAACTTATACTCAGCGAAAATTTATGTCTATGGCCATTTGATAGTAATAATGTCCTCACGACTTAATCCGGCCAATCTGCACAGAGATTAGCCATCTGTACGGGATATATTATAGTGCAAATACAGGGGGACGCTATATTTCCTAACTCACATAGTCTGATGGGACAGAAATCTGACACGACCGGAGAGATCAAGTGCAGAACCAACGACTTTGCATGCACTCCGAGTCACGCGGATGATACATCGTCTACTTCCTCTTTGTCTGGTTTGGCCGTGGCTAGTTACCACCCTGCCGTCAAAGACGTGCCGCCAAGCGATTTAGTGTACCGGCATGATGGCGTGTAGAAACCGATTAGGGTTATGGGTTGAATCTACACTGCCATACCCTTTCCAAGTTAGCCCGCTGCCATCTTAGACTGCATCCTCACTTACCATCAAGTGAGATCGCAGTCAAGGACTATCTTATCATCGAATAAAAAAAAACTCAAAAAAAAGTATTGACAAAACTCAATACATTTTTGATCCAACCCGGGAATAGAACCTGGGACTACTGACCCAAGGAGAAAGGTGGCCATTTGATAACTAGCGCCTGGCAGTACTGGTATAAAGTAATTGTTGTAAATTCGAGGGTGCATATTTTATTTATATACATTAGCCCTTGGGGTCTTTTGTGCGTTACATTTATATTTTTAACAAAGGTCCGAGCTTATCCAATGTATGTTTTTTTGGTATTTCTCATAGTTATTTTATTTTTATTATTTATAAGCAGTTACAAGAAAATATATGAGTATATAGAAATATAGAAAATAATTACAGAGTATGGTAATTTCTTCACAAGCTAGCTAGGTAAAGCTACTTTGAAAATGGATGACAATTGAATCTACCATCTTGCAACGTCGTGAAAACGTGAAAACCACTGCACATAACTGGATCGAGTATTTTGTCTCACTCTTTCAATTAAGTAAAAGCTAATGAATGCTTAATTTAATTTAAATTAAAAGTTAATGAATATGATATTCTTAATTTCATTACCAATGAGCATAATGACATTACTCAAACATTTTGCCTCTAACCATACAGACTTTCTTTGTTTTTCTAATAATAAGTTTTCCAAGTAGAAAAATTGGATATTTTCAATATGAGAATAAGACCTCATAATAAACTTAGAAAATGTCGATTTGTAGGCGTCGCGTCGAACTGAACACAATTTTGGCTTTGTGCCCATTTTATCCTTTTATATATTTTACTGCGGCTAATCCAATCAATTCAGCTGAGCCACCTTTTGTTACGATTTACACTGATTACATTACTACATAATATTTTCACAATGAATGTGACAACAATTACCTACTGTTCGTAATAAAACTTTTTTTGTAAGTACTCGTATCAAGATACGAAGACCTCTTCGTATCTTGATCAAGGAAGAAACCTTTATTTAATCCTCCTTACCAATGTTATTCTAACTAATATTATAAAGGCGAAAGTGTGTTTGTTTGTTGGTCTGTTGATTTATTTGTTTGTTGTTTTATCGATTTATTCTTCAATCACAATTGAAAATAAGAGAGTTCCAGCGGGAATTAAAAACCTTAATCCGCGCGTAACAGAATCCAGTGTGCTCTGGTAATACGAGTACGCTCAACGCTAAAGCGGAGACTTTTATGATATAAATACTTGTACCTACGTCTAAAGGGTAAGATATGATCTCGAGCTTATAAAAATTATCGACAAGAAGCTTGTTGTCTTCAGCTTATATAAATGCAAGCAAGCGCGTCACTCGCCGGCGGCGAATCAAAAGATCCTTCAATGCAAAACTTGCTCGGTGGTCTGATCGCTAAGCTAACCATAGATTAAGTATTCCGGAAACTTATATGGGATCTTCTGGGTGAGTGCAACCATTTGAATTTGGTCAAATACCGTTTAGTTTTCTATAAATCGTTACAGTATAAAACTGGAGTGTTGTATGTGTACCGTGCTCTGATTTAATCACGAGATTGGAATCGTCACACCATCACATCATTTTTAGGACTACGTAGGTTCCCAAAGGGTGCCTACGGGACCCGTACGTGTGCCTGTCTGTCAGCAGGCTGTATCTCATCAACTTTAAATTTTCACAGAATGTGTATTTCTATGTTCGCTGTAACAATTAAATTAAAGAGGGTCTCCATACGATAATTTTTTTGTTTTTGCTCTTATAGTTAGGCTAGCTTAAAACTTATGTGATGGTACGGAACAATTCGTGTGCGGGTCCGACTCGCACTTAGTTGGTTTTTTAGAGAATCGCACAGCTGAGTATTGAATACCTAATCTTACTTATACAACTTAACTTATAAATCTCACCGCCGAGCTGATATATACTGAAAATTATCACTAATTGCGTAGCTGATAGTGCCAACACTCCCGTGTGTTTATTTTTAACTTCTCTATCTATTTATTTTATGTACTTAGAGAGGTGCAAACTTGGTGCAAAGTCCGAAATCTAATAACTCTAATTGCGCCGTCATCTAAAAACTTTTAAAGCTACGTTAAGCTCGGCTGTATTATCTCTTTTAATTTTCACTTTATTTAGCTCTCTTATCTGAAAGGTGAAGTGCTTCAGGCGTCTATTAACTTATCTGTGCTTTGGGTTCTTTATTTAACTTTTTGTATTTTTTGCTTTTTTAACTTAGCGCGTCAAAAAGTATTATGATGTGAAAATAGTACTAAGTAACTTTTTACTAAAAGGTGAATAAAAGGTCTGGAATATTGTGCATAAGTCTGGAAGGTTTGACGGCTGACAGCACCCTAAATTTCAGTGTTTAAGGCTAGTGACCCATTAAATACCTATTGGGGGAAAAAAGGTCAATAGAGTTTTTTCTATAAGTTTTATAGTTGTCATTTTATACACTTTATTTTGTTCAGCATCAGATTACCCTGTGATCAGGTGGTATAGAGATGATCCGATATAATATGGAGGTGGGCTATATCTGAAAGGGTTATTACTGAAACACGAAATCGCGTGGAGTGAAGTATCGGCTTTGAGAATAGGAACCTAGCCACTACCGAAAGCAACTAAGCCAATTAATAAATTCCCAAATTGATCTTGCGCGAAATCAAATCCGGTTTTTCACTTGATAAGTGCATCAGGGAATTTGTCGAAAATAGTCATTAGTTGAAGTTGTTTCGGGCCTTCATCCTTTGAATAATTAAATTCCGAGTTGCATTTTTGAAAGTAACGAATAATTTTTTTTAAACTAGACATAAATAGGCATGCATTGATAAAATTGCATTTAAGTGCTAAACGATGCAAGCACATGTTTTCATGATAATATATTTCAGTAAAAAAAACATGCAATCTCATTTCATAAGAGGGATTCTTAGAGGACTAAAGGACTTATGCACCGGTGTATCCACTTTAGTTATAATGAGAGGAACCCTTTGTAAATTCGTGGGACAAAACGCTAGACTAGCAGACGTGCTTTTGTGTTTATGAAAATTTGTAATTATTATCTTAATATTATTTTAACTTCTTCTTTTTCAACTGATATACGACCACTACTGCACGAAGGTGTCTTGCATGGACTTCCACAGGTCTCGGTCTTTCCCGGCCTGTATCCAGCGGCCCTCTGATATCGTCAGTTCACTTAGTTGGGGGTCTGACTACACTGCGCATCTGATGATTATTGTCACCCCCTACCGCGCCATTACCATGATTGCTGACAGGGTCAGGAATAGAGAGGGCCCTGGAAATTAAAGGCCTTGGCCCTTATTATTTTTTTTAGCTAGTGCTCTACAACTCGTGCCCGTTATCAAAAGTAGCCGACTGCGGGGGTCGGCTACTTTTGATAACGGGGGGTCTGGAAATTGAATACAGAAATAGTTTGTAATTAAGGGACGGCCCTTAATTACAAACTATTTCTGTATTCAATTTCTAGAGAAAATATTATCAACTCTATTATTCTAATTAATTGAAAAAGGGTTATAACTATCTGTTTTTGAAACTAACTGATTTTGAAGAAGAGCACAGAAACAACTTGCATCCTGGAGAAGGTCATAGGATACAAGCAAGCAAGTACCTAATAATACAGTCAAGAATTCTAAGAGATTCTAAATGCGTGGTAAGTTTCAGAACAAATAGCCCGATTTCCTCTGTATGATATCGAATGATTTTTACTAAGTATTGTAGAAATGTAATGACTAATAACGTAAGACGTGGTAGAATTGCAAACAAAGGCTATCAAAGTGAAAGTGCGGAAGAGCAAATAATGAGCGGAAACAGCTCGGTTAGTCTTCGATTAATTGATTTGTTTCTTGTAGATAAGCAATCAGATAAAATGTTACGTATTTACCTAATCGATTTGTTGTTTCTAAACGACTTATGAAAGTTAGGTCCGTTAGGAATTTGGACTGCAAAATTACAGATTATATTTGGTTTTTTCTTAAAGTAAAAAATATTAAGTAATAACAACATACCTAACTTTAAATGTAATAACTTCCTTTTCTTATGACAACACAGACAAAATGTGGATATTTATTAATTACAATCGAAAATGTAACAAGTAAGAATAACATAGGTAGGTACTTACTCGTATTTTGTAAAAACAGAAAATAAATCAGTCAAAAAACAAAATATAAGTTATAAGCAGTTTTACTGCAACTGTATCTGTCTCATTTATCGAGAGCATCTGGAGCTACTAGGTCGTGACGTCATGATTTAATAGCGCTCTCTTTGTCTAACAGGAAACTGGCTCTATAGTTTTGAGACTAGATATAAGGTAATTAAAAAAAAATGGCATTGGTCAATAATATTAAAAACCTTTATTTTAAATATATTATTATAAAAAAAAATTAGACAAATACCCAATTACCTAAATACACATTGATTGGTATTTTAAAATAATACATTGGCAATTTGTGTTAATCTAATTTCCTTTTATAATTATTAACAGAGTGGAAAAATCAATTATAAGAAACAATAGCCATTCAGTGCAACAAAATTGAAATATGTTTAACAGGCGTCGACGTTGAATACTCTATTGTGAAATAATTATTTCTTTTATCGATAATATCCTACTACCATTATAAATGAGATAGTTTGTGCAAAAGGATGGATGGGTCGATGTTTGTTAATACTTCACGCCACAACGAATGAACCAATTTGGCTTGGAATGAAGATAGCTCATACCCCAGGATTAACACATATATTTTTCACCTCTCTAGCTCAAAAAGGGCGCCTTTGCTGCCCAAAACCAGTGAGCAAAAGTCGTTTTTGCTCACTCAGTGAGAAAAAGTGTTTTGAATATAGAATGCATTGGATTGGCGTTTCTTCAACTCATCGTCTCAAGAAACGTTCAGAAATTTTGTATATAATATTGCATACCCCATATATTTTATTTCGACAAAATTTTTTAACTCTCTATTTTATTATTTAAACTATTTACTTTTTTTTAATGTGTTTTAGACTTTATAATTCTGTAACACAACATGAAACATAAAAGAAAATTAAAATTAATTAATTAATATAAGTATTTTATTTTATGAATGACACAATTCCGAACGCAGACAAAAGAGTAATATAAAATGGCGGCAAAAAAAAAAAAATTAACTCTATTCTATATCTTAATTAGGTAGTAATTTCTTAGTAGTTATTTGTTGTAAGAATTTTAAAATAACAAAATGAGTGAATCTAGTGATAATATAACACCTTCAGAATTAAAAGAATTAGTGTCTAACGCTGAATTAAACTTTCTTCTGGAAAAGTCTCGTGAAAAATACTTGAAAGCCTATGAATTATTTAATGATTGGAGATTTTCTAAGGCTGCGAAGTCCTATTCAGAGACTGTGATTTTATCATATTTCATGGAATTGTCTAAAACAAGGCAACCATCTACATTATGAAGTATTTACTCCATGTTAAAAGCTACAATCAAATCGAAATGCGACGTTCACATTGAAACTTATCCTAAACGTATTGCATGTTTGAAAAGACAGTCGGAGGGGCACAAATCTAAAAAATCTAAAGTTTTCACCGCTCATGATATTGAAAAGTTTTTAAATAAAGAAACCTAATTTTTTAAATTTTAAAATATCCTTAATGTTTTAATAAATATTTTTCTTAAATCTTGTATTTTTTCGCTATTGAGGTGAAAAGTTGTATGTATCACACGATAGCAAAGTTTTTGCTTCTTGTGCCTTTGAATCCCTCACTACTCTCAGGATTCTAACTTAGAATCACTCGCTACGCTCGCGATTCTATATTAGAATCCTTCGCTCGCTCGGGATTCAAACTAGGCACTCGCAACAAAAATGAACTTTGCTATCTTGTTGAACAAATAACTATTATCTCGGAAAATGTAAAACTATCCACGCCGGTATCATTCCAGTATAAGTATATGATATATAATATTCGTAGTCGTAAGTAGGCCATAAATGTTACGTACCGATACCTACGTGGGTTAATCAGAAAGTACGGTTTGAACCAAAAGAATTGATTTTTACTCTAGTCTTGGTCTTCTATTCTTCTTCGTCGTCTTGTGTCATTATCTCAACTCGATATATATAGAATCCAATGATTATTTATTATTTCTCCATATTCTCCATATGATCGAGATAGAACTCAATGATTTTTCATTATTTCTGCATATTCTCCATATGATCGAGATAGAAAACTCAATGATTTTCCGTTATTTCTCCATATTCTTGTGTTGGCACGACAAGAATATGGTTTTAAAGGCAATCTGGCAATGTGCACATTTTTCACTGCATCGTAACCTCTAGTCGATACGATACGTGATCGCAGGTGTCATTTAATTTTCAATATTATATTTTGGTTGGCAAAGTCCATAATGGTTTGGCAGCAATAAATACGCTGCGATCCGTTTCGCTAGATGTGCGTCAGCCCTTAAAAGATACGGAAACAGTTACTAGGCGAATTTTGTGTTTCAGATTTTTTTCCCCTCTTTTACCCCTCTACCACCAGACGCGTCAAGGATCCTCATCCTAGGTTGTTGACTTCCGAATGTTCGTTCAAAGCGCTCAACTTCCCCATTTCAAAAGTTTATTTATTTTTCACGACTTACAATCTGGGAAACTTTTACCAAGAATAATACGAAACTTTTTAATTGAGAGATTACATTATTTACCTATTAGTATAAAAGGAAAAGGCGACTAACTAACTGATTGCTTGACTGACTGACTGATTGATCTATCTATCATCGCACAGCTCAAAGCACTGCACAAATCGGGCTGTTTGGCATACAGATAGCTATTATGACGTAGGCATCTGCTAAGACAGGATTTTTGAAAATTCAACCCCTAAAGGGATAAAATAGGAGTTACACAAACATAACGTGAGCGAAGCCATGGGCAAAAGCTAGTTGGAAATAAGAATTGACCGGTGTATCTATTAGCTGATGCTGACTTCATCGGCTTTGATTTAGGTTATAAATATTCTGTGGAAAATGTTTGAAAGCCCTGTGAAAAGCCATTTTTAAAACTGCTTTAACCAGATGATTTAATTATTCTTACCTTTTTGGTTGTGTCACCACAGAGAATAAAGTATTTTTCTTTCCTTCATTGAAAAGGCTTAAGTCGACGAGGCAACTATATAAACTAAATAGAAATAGAAACACATCGGGAATAGTCCCATTGGGCCAACGTGTTCACAGCCCTGAGCAAGAAAAACAACCCTAAAATTATTCAGATACAAAAAGATTGGCACACAAAGCGCGTTCGGCGGCGAGACTCATGAATCATTCAGTGCTGAGTTTACCGGATGATTGCTTCTGAAGAATTAATCAGTTGCATAGGTTGCCAGCTTTTGGGGGTTACAATAGTTCTATGTGTGTTAGTCTGTAAGGGTAAGGCAGTGTAAATAAGAGCCATAATCGATTTCTACATGCCATCGCGCCAGACCGCTAGATCGCTTGGCGGCACATTCTTGACGCTACACAATAACTAGTCACGGCCAAAGCCTCCTACCAGACGAATTTAACTTCGTTTTGGTAATACATTCCTGATTTACATCCCTGATTTATACCCCTGATTGAGATCCCCGAAGCTTGCTTTACAACTAGGGATTAGCGGAGCAAATAGATTGTAGTTAAGCGCTTCCATCATTATAACAGTTGCTTCCACACTTAAATTACGAACATATGGTGATCCTATTAGAGATGACCAGAGAATAGAGATTAATCTTATTTAACTGCGTTTTGCTGTATGAAAATTAACTTGGAGTAATCGTCCTTCACAAATAGCAGTTAATCAAGATTATTGAAGATTTAATTACCTACGACATTTTATCCCAGAAAATAAGAGAGTTCCCGTGGGAATGAGAAAACCTCAATCCACGCGTACGAAGTCGCGGGCACCAACTAGTACGTCATAATTAATGCAAAATAGTCCGGTGAGACTAAAATTGCTCTTACACGTACCTATATTCAAATTTTTTATTTAGTCATAGATACAATTACTAAAATATAAGCTCTATGTGACAGGCTTTATCCTGGCAACAGTGTTTAAAAAAGATCGCATTCTTTTGACTAAAGTTAAAACAAAATCTCGTTCACCAATCCTGCGATTCGTATAATACCTATAGGAAGAGAATGAGCAAGATATCTCCAGGTCGCGTAAATCATAAACGGCTAAAAGAATGACTAAAGGCATAGCAGAACTTTACTAAGTAGGTACCTAAAATTGAACGAGTCGCTCTCGAAAGAAATGTTTTAAGATTAGTGACCGTCAAATGTGAGGATGGCACGCGATAACGATGATGATAAATATATACCATTGTGTACAATCGAAGAACGCTCCATTAAAATAAAGTGTCCTAATGTTGGGACCATCAGAAAAGGGCTTTGTTTGATATTTCGTTTTGTTCGCGATAAAGAAAACGTATTTACCGATTCAAAATCCTATTTAAACATAAGTTATATATCAGAGCTTTAATACCATTATTACATAAAAAAACTAGCTGATGCTCGCGGTTTTTTCCGCGTGGATTTACTTCTTAAAAATTCCGCGAAACTTCCCTTGGTTCTCAACTATACCAATTCAAAAATAAGGTCGATCCGTAACTCGAATGCAGCGTGATCGAAGGACAAATCAACAAATAAATACACTTTCGTGTTTATAATATAAGCCAGGATAAGCAAGGAGGAAGCAAAGAGGATATAAGCAAAAAGGAAGCAAGGATTAGTAAGAATAATAAGGATAATCATATTCTTCTCATTCTGAGACTCACCCGTGCCCATTCCCTACCGGATACCAATTATTTATGATATTTTCATTAAATTAAACACAATTCGGGATAAAATTAAAATTGTCGAGGAAATTGTAATTTTAACATTCCGAGAAGAATCAGATGCAATCGTTAAATCCAAATTACGGATGCATGAGGTACTCTTAGTTTCCGGAATACGGACCGGACGTGTTGAAAGAGCTGTCGATGAAATCCAATAAAGAGGCGCAATTGATAGACAATGAGAGCTAGTACAGAACTCTCGCAGGTAATGAATGTCAGTTACAGGCATGTCGATTATTGTTACTTTTGAATGGATTTAAAAAGGGAATTTTATTTCTAATCCTTACTAATACCACTAATACTTATTGTAAATGCGAAAGAGTGTTTGTTTGTCCTTCAATCATGAAACGAAGTAACGGATCAACGCGATTTTTGCATAGGTATAGTCTAAGAGCATTTAATACTCAAAAGGTATAAGTTGAGGACTTGGAAAGTAAGAAAGGCTATTCAGTATTTCTTTTACTTTTAACTAGCGTTTGCCCGCGACTTTGTCCACGTAGTTACGTTGTAACGATAGAATAGAATAGAATAGAATAGAAATATTTTTTATTCAAATAAACTTTTTACAAGCACTTTTGAATCGTCAATGAATCTACCACTGGTTCGGAATGCCTTTCCTGCCGAGAAGAGCCAGCAAGAAACTCGGCGGTTGCTCTTTTCAAAAAAAATAAAAATTTTACAATTGTTATTGAAACTATGCTATGTATTCAGTGCTTCCACGATGAATTTTCCTGAGTACAATACAAGTAAAAATAAATACAATACAAATACAAATAAATACAATTCAATACATGTCAACACAGGCAGGCAAAAGCAGACTCATTCCCGTTGGTGGCACCCGTTCACGAGCATGACGCATGACCCAGCCATTGCTTCGCTCAACCATATTTGAGGGAACGTAACAACCCGCATCACACGACACCACCACAGAAATGTTTAAAGAGAGCATGACTACTACATAAAAGTAGCAAAGGTTATTCTTACTCTAATATTGTAAATGTGATAAGTGTGTTTTTTGTTGATTTGTCTTTGAATCATGTCTCTATAGAGCAAGGATCGACAAGATATTTTACATAGTTAGCTGAAGACCTGGAGTGTGATAGGTAGATAAAGGCTATTTCATATATATAAGAAAAACAAAGGATTCCCTTCAGGGATTCCCATGGGAAAATTTCTAACTCCACGTGAACCAAATCGAGGGCAGAAGTTAGTAAGGTCTACTGCTCTAGAGTCTTCATGCACGAATTTAAAACAATTCTATTAGTTTCATCGAGCATTCAAGTACCGTTGACCTTGAAGGGGTCGTCCGATAATATTATTGTAAACACTTCATATTATGTTGTCATGTTAAAGTAGGAAAGTACTTGTTTCGACCCCTCTGCTTTTAATTATTCATAGAATTTTTTCGAACGAAGGAAAATAAAAATACGTGATATTATCTTGCGTACATTGCCTGATCAATATCTTGCTTTTACAATTTATTACAAAGTAGCTTTTGCCAGCGACTTTGTCTGCGTGAAGTTAGGTTTAAAATATGTCCTGGAAGCCTTCTGTTTTCCCGGGCTTTTAGCCTTTAGGCTACATAGGTACCATACTCTCCAAGTCCTCAACTGTACCCATGCAAGAAATCAAATATATCCGTTGCTGCGTGATTGAAGGACAAAACAAAAATCCAACAAACAAACACTCTTTCGCATTCTTAATATATTAGTAAGGATAAGTAACGATTTTTATCATCACTTATTTTGGTGTTTTTAACCTAATATTGTAATATTGTAATACCTACATAAGTAACAAGGTAAGGAATAACAGATTACCAACGAAGAAATATAATACCAGCAAGATACAGAATATTGATTTACTTTTGTTCTTGATCTTGTTGCTAAGTGAATCGTTAAGAATAGATTTTACAATATAAATCCTACTAAGCAATCAATAAATGCGAGCTTGTATTTATTTGTCAATGCAAATGTTGCTACAATCTAAACGAGCAACGGATCGACGTGATTTTTGCGCATACCTTTAGATCATTTTTAATGGTCTAAAGGTATGCCCAATTGTAGATCTGTAGAGTGACATAGTTGACTACTTGTATCCCGGAAAAAAGTTTTACACGTTATTTTTAACTAATATTATAAAATTAATAATGTGTGTTTGTTTGTTAATCTGTCCTTCAATCATGCTGCAAAAGAGCTACGGATCGATGTGATTTTTTACATGTATATAGTTGAGGACCTGGAGAGTGACACAGGCTACTTTTTATCCCGGAAAATCAAAGAGTTCCCGCCGGATTTTAAAAACTAAAACCACACGGGCGAAGTTGCGGGCATCAGCTAGTGCTTCAATAAAGTCCGAACTAGATTGGAACCGAAATTTTGCAGCCGCTTTTCGTGTGAAGTCGTTCGGATACGTCAGGATTGAATATTCGAATACTTCCGACCATTTCAAACTCCTAGCGCTTAGTTCCCGCACATGCTTCGGATGGATTTAGTCTTGCGTAGGAACTAGGCAGCTCGCAATAGAAGCCATGCGTATTCGAATGACTGAACGTAGGCCTGGAATATGCTTTTATTTTTATACCACTCTCCTACGACCTCGCAGGTTCTATACATGTTTATTGAACTGCTAAAATAACATGAATAAATCATTGTGACAGAGACGCAAATACATGATGGCGTGATGATTCCATTGGTGTTACTTTTTACCCAGTCGTGTAAAGGAGGGGTAATGTGTATGTATATATGTTTGCATGTTTGTGGCGCCCTGGAGACCAAACAAGGAAACATTTGATGATTCTTACGTCAATTGATTTGTACCCAATAATCTTGCAAGTATCACTAAAGACTTGACAGCTTAATTAAAATTCAATATACCAGACGCCATATTGTGAAAAAAATTAAAGCCGACGAACTATGTTAAGTGGTGTATCATTAATTATTAAGTTAAGTTAAATAAAATCATTGTTAAGTTTCTCTTATCATTTTTCATTTTGAATGACAATTTACGATCTATGACAATTTACAGTTGGTAAGCAAACATTTTCACTTAATTTTTTCATTTAACTCCTGCAATGAAAATATTTGTTGGATAAGATAATTATCATTAGATAAGATTGCGAAATTGTCCGTCTAATAAAACTAACGAAAAAAAGTAAAATAAAAATATTAAATTTAAAAAAAATTAAGTCAATATTATTTAACAGAATTCTAGATTGTATTGGACTCGTTTTTTCCTTTTCAGTTTTTGATTTTTCAAATTTAATATTTTTATCTACTTTTCAATACGCAATACTATCAAATATAGATAAAACAGAAGGAACAGTTAATACCTACTTTTTACTGCATTGAGTCTACAATGTAGTCATGTAGTCATCTCTACAATGCGCCCTACATTTTCACCTAATAGGTAGACTCAGCATTTATTCGAGTTTTCCCTCAGTGACGTTGCGTATAGTTATAAATTGAATTCGCTCATGTGTAAAGCTGTGTAAATTGTCATGATAAATTACTTCGTTCAGTTTCAGTTAGGTGGTGAGCGACTTTTATTGCATTATGTATAGAGCCATAAGTCTTGGGCTCTATGTCACGAGTAGTGTACCTATATTGTATAACCGACGGATTAATTTGACGTTTTGACACTTTTGTATTCGAAATCCGTACTTGCCGATGGTGAAATAGGCCCTTATCCCTTGCAATTGAAGTTAAAAAATGTTAAAGTTACTTTGTTAAAAGTATTTTTTGTGGAATCCTAAAGCTATTAGAGTGTTCCATTCCATATGTTTGTGTCAATCTTTAAGAGAGAAAAAAGGTCCTCTTTATATAGAAACAATTATTTATTAAATGAATCATTTCTCCCGAAAACATTTTAAGGGGGCTGTAACTGTAACGATGTTGAAAATATGAAAATAACGACAAGCTTTCCTTTCATCTCCCCGGCTGTATCAGGCGTGATGCTATCTTGTAGAATATAATAAAAGAATTCTCCTTGTTTTGGAATAGCTGCTGTAAGAGCGCAATGCAAGCGCTTTGTTAATAGGTAAAGTTGTAGTGAGGCAGATGATTATTATCTTATATTTTGCTTAGTGTCTACTTTTATAACTATAAAACAATGGCGTGACTGACCAGTAAGTAATTACCGAACCGGTGGTATATTCTGGACTTGTCATTAGAGTCACAAGTTGGCCTACATGAAATAATATAAGGGTACATTAATCTGATTAACTGACTCTCAGACAGCGTACAGCCTAAACTGAGCTTTCTGGAGTTTTTCCTTGAAATTGCATCTCTAAAACCTTTAGGTGAAAGGGAGTAGGTAATTTTGAATGAAAAACATACCTTTTTAAACCTAAATCCTACATGTATTGTAACTCGAACCTTGAAGTATCCCACGGAATCCGAAAACCTTACATATCAGGATTTAACGTAAAAATTATTACAGAAAGCTGAGAGAGTTAGAACGTGGAAACGCCTCGGCATTTCCACGTTCTAACCCTTACGTAAATTTCTAAGTAAATAATTACATACCGATCCCAAACAGCGGAAAGTTTTTAATGGCCGAAATTCGACGAACAGGCATTGTTTTTAATTGCAATTTATAGCAAAGCTTTCCAATTATTAATATTTAAAACAATAACAATGTTATAAGTACCTCCATCGTAACAGGTAGTAAGTGAATATTCGTGATTTCTCATTAAAAAGTAATTAACGTATACGAGTACCTATGTATTTTCTATAACTGGCTTTTGCTCGCGAATTCGTCCGCGTAGGTTCTTAAAAATCCCGCTCGTCGCTCAGATCTTCAACTGTATATAACTACCTACTAGCTGATGCCCGCGACTTTATACCCATGGATTGAGGATTTTATAATTTCCGCGGGAACTCTCTTATTTTTCGGGATAAAAAGTAGCCTATATGTTATTCCAGGCTATAATCTATCTCTGTGCCTTTCAGCCAAATGGGTTCAGTCGTTGCGGCTAGATTGAGTAACAAACATCCATCCATCCATACATCCAGACTTTCGCATTTATAATAATAAGTAGTAGGAACTAGGATGCAAAAAAAATGTGTCGAATGAGAAACCAACAAAAAAACACATTTTCGCATTTATTAGTAAGGATTCCTCATTAAAAATTAATTAACTTACATTTTGTAGAATATATTTATTTACGTGTTAATTTTGCAAGTTCAAAGGGGAGTAAAGTTCAGGGACCTTGTTTCTCCCCTCAGATCCGACGCCAGCCAGACTAGCAGGCGCGACGCGACGGCGCCTTCGCTACAGCTTGTTCCGTTTTATGGTGAATTTATCTCGGAATATGTAGGCTCTGTTACTGTATCGGTCTATTAATGTTCTGCTGACCGTATGTTGGCTACGGCGGCCAACGCGACGGTGACTTGCCAAATACACGAGGGATATTGTGTGTGTGTAAACAGAAATGAAAGTGTGTGCACTTTCCTAGTTTGTTGGTACTGCAATCCGAAACTCCAAAGCCTTTCGTGCTCTCTGACACGTTACGACGTTACTCGTACTAGACGATGCCCACGACATCGTCCGCGTCCGGTTAAGGTTTTTGAATTCTTAATGTAGCTATCTCCATTCCACAGCTAAATCGGTTCATCTATTGTAGTGTGAAAGAGTAACAAACATACACACACGCATGCAAACTTTCGCCTTTATAATATACTAGTTGATGCTCGCAACTTCGTTTGCGTGAATTGAGGTCTTTTAATTCCCACGGGAACTCTCATATTTTCAGGGTTAAAACGTAGCCTATGTGTTATTCCAGACTATATTCCATCTCTGTGCCAAATCTCAGCCAAATCGGTTTAGTTGTTGCGGCGTGATTGAGTAACTAACATCCATCCATACATCCAAATTTTCGCAATTATAATATTACTAGTTGGTGCCCGCGACTTCGTTCGCGTGGACTGAGGTTTTTTAATTCCCGCGGGAACTCTCTCATTTTTCGGGATAAAAAGTAGCCTATACGTTATTCCAGACTATGATCTACTTCTGTGCCAAATTTCAGCAGAATCGGTTCAGTCGTTGCGACGTGATTAAGTAACAAACATCCAAACATCCACACTTTCACATTTATAATATTATAAGTAGGATAAGTAGATTAGTGTGATAAGTGTGATTAGTGTAATAATCGGTTTCCACACGCCATCGTGCCGGAACGCTAAGTTGCTTGGCGGCACGTCTTTGCCATTAGGGTACTAACTAGCTATGGCCAATGCCTCCCAACAGAATCACTAATAGGAAGAAGGTTTAGTGACCCTGACTGATCCGACAATAACATGTCGAGACGAACTGGCGCCGAAGCTTCTATTCAAAGTTATTGTTTCACAAACAGTATTCTTGCCACATGATACGATAAGAAGACTGAACTAATTGTAGCGATTTTACTGTAATGTCCAAATTGTTGACATAACAAGTAAAATAGATAACATTTAAGAAGAGTATTTTACACTATATTTCGATATAAATTGTGTAAAATACTCTTCTTAAATGTTACATATATGATATTATCATATAAAATACATATATGATATCTCTCTTCGTATTGTGTATAGGTATCATAAATAAACGGTCAAATGTGAGTCCGACTCGCATACGAAGGGTTATGTACCAAAAAACGCCGAAAAAATAACGTTTCTAGCTGGGTAGCCCTCTTCAATTTTTAATCAATTTTTATTTTGTCATTATTTGTGTAATGTAGGTTGATTGATAATTTTTGTAAGTACCTAGGTAGTTTGCCATTCTCTCGAATTAAACGTTGGAAGCCACTACGTGTTTCATTCCTTGCATATATAATAATTTGTTGTTACAGCGGCAAAAGAAATACACATTCTCTGAAAATTTCAACTGTCTACCTATTACGGATCATAAGATAAAGCCCACTGATGGACGGACGGACGGACAGCGGAGGGTTAGTAATAGGGTCCCGTTAGCACCCTTTGGGTACGGAACCCTAAAAAAAGTTACTGGTCGAATTAGCCTCCTCCTATTCTGGAAGTCGGTTAGTAAAAGCTGGTACAGCTTAATATTAAATAGGAGATAAAAATACGCACGATATAAATTATAACGGGTTGAATGGTCTAAGATTATAACCCATTGCGAATGGCTGGCTATGAATCAAAAGTATTCATTCCATAAATATTTAACCCGCTAAAAGACCAACGAGGCATTCAGAAGTACGTGCAAATCGCTCAAGTGGCCCAAAATAATATCGGTTTTAAATGGCCGATTTTTCCTTTTTCCTTTTTTCTGCGTTTTAACAGGTTTTCGTAAGAGTTTTTGATAATAATTATGTATTTAAAAATTTATTCGGATTTTTTGTAAGAACTTATTTCGTTGTTAGATTTTATGGTTTGTTATGTAATACATGATAACTTTATCTCACTAGACCTTCGATGTCTTAAAGCGATGAGCACAATTCTTCAATTTTAATTGGAATTGGCAAAACGGCGAATTGGCATTTCTAGTTTGACAGGCTTACAAAACGTTCAGAATTTTATTTCTTAAGCAATTTTTTATTAATAATATTTAATCGAAAATATCCCTTAAACATTGATCTCTTTCTCGAAATTGGACCTACCTATCTGAACTGTGTGTCCCAGGTATATATACTCGTCTGCAATTTCGAGTGCAGAGTTATCAAAAATTACTGGGTGTAGCGGAGCATGAGCATTACTATAATATTACAAGAAGCAGAATAGTATCGACTGAACTGACAAAATATAGTCTGAATTGAAGCAATTAAATATCACAGGCTTCAACGGAGAAGGCAAACATCGCGAGAAAACCTACTTGTCTGAGAGTTCTCCATAATATTCTTAAGGGTGTGGAAAACGTGCCATTTACATTGGGCCAGGGTAGTTGACTATATAACTCTTCTCTGAGAGGACCCTTCGGTTAGTATTGACCCGTTGGTGGGTTACCGATGATGATGTCTGAACTTCATACGGTTCAGCATACCTTTCCATCACATGATAATGCAATTTAGCGCTAATCCATTAAAATGTAACTTGTATGAGCCTTCGTTTTCCATCACAAAAGGATTTAATTTAGCAATATGTTAACAAGATTTTAGCACAGATTAGCATATTGATTAACAATACCAAAGAGTAATCGTTATTTAAATCGCGACAGCATCCGTTGACAACGTGAAATATTACATCCATTTCACGTCACAGCCGGTAGGTAGCGAATTCTACTTGATTAATTTTAACGATATTCTAAGACAAACGAGATATTGCTTTTTCTTAGAACACCGTCGTTTTGTTTCTCTCGTATTTTATTATTCATTTAAATAGGTACGCCTTGTAATGTTGGATAATATCGTAAGTAAGTAATGCGTTATTGGGATATCTGTTTTTACTGTTATACCCTTGTCGTACCAGTTTGCTAAATCGTATGCGTCCTATTACAAAAATTACTTATCATAGATGTCGTACCTACTTATACATTGCGATAATATCGGCAATAATAACGCACCTGTGAAATGGAGCTTTAGTGGTAACTTATCCACGTACAACAACACTAAATTGCGTTTATAATACTTCTTCTTCTTATTTTTCTCCTTCTCCTTCTCCACTAATAAAGATTTTGAACAAAATCAATTCCGTAGATTAATAGATTTAAGGACCAATCTATTTGCAGTAATTTTTATTTACATTTCATTTGGTTCGACTTATTTACAATACCTATGTTCCGAAAATCATCCAATATCCGGAAACACACTCTTAAAGTCAAATTGGTTTCTTGAATGACAATTCAAGTATAGTAAAACAATACAAAATGACAACGAGTTCCTTGGACGAAGTTACAAAGAAAAACTTCGACGTAACTCGAATTAAAGTCTGACTCCTAAGTTGCCCCAAAGAAGAGACGATTGGACGTCGCTATGTCTAACTTCTACTTTGCACTTGTGACAATTTCAATAAGGTTCAAGATAGTTGTACAACTGTGTAGACTTTCAGCAATTAACCTACCTATATAAAATCAATGAAATTATTGCTACAATTAAATGACTTAGGGCCGATTTCACCAACGACGAGTAGCGTTTTAAACGTTTAACTAATAAAATTGATGTTTTGACAGAGTTTCCATACAAAAACTGTCAGATCATCGAAATTATTTCTCAGTTAAAAATATTTTGCCTGAGTCTTTTACTACCCTTTTCAGACTAGCCCGCTTTCATCTTACATTTAACTCCATTACTAACATACTATTTACTTGCATACTACTACTTATACTTACGTACTAGACATTACTAACATAGACTAGCTTGATAAAAAATAAATGATGATCACAGTGTGGATGCTGTAAGGAATCACATTCTTCGAAGGCAACCCAACATCATAGTGAGGCAGGTTCTTGACTGGAACCCTTAGGAAAAGAGAGAGCGAGTCCGGCCTAAACAAACTTTGGGGCGTATGGTTCGGTCAGAGACAATAGGTTCTGGTGGAGGTTGCGAGTATAGGGATGACGTGAAACAAAGTCAAGGGAGTAGCTCTAAACCGTTCGGAATGGCGTAATACTGACAATGTTCTCTATCTCATTAGAGGACAATAATGTTATTTTATTAAAACTGTTAGGCAGGGAACCCTTATAAGAAAATGGTTAGATATTTTCCAGACATTCATGATACTCGTAGTATCTAATGAATGATTCCGTTAAATGATAATTCCATTATAAGACGAGGCTTGAAATTTCATAAATTTTAACGATATTAAGGACATTAAAGTGATTTAAGTTTGACATTAAAGATAATAACGGTTTTCCGAAAGATAATATTTTTTTGAAAAAAATTATTCCTTCTTTTATATTCAATATTCAAACTTTTATTAATTACTAGTTGATGTCCGCAGCTTCGCTCGCGTGGATTTAGTTTTTAAAAATCCCGCGGGAACTCTTTGATTTTCCGGGATAATAAGTAGCCTATGTCACTCTCCCGGTCGTCAACTATACCCAAACAAAAAATTACGTCAATCCGTCGCTTTGTTGCGGCGTGATTGAAGGATAAACCAACAAATAAACACACTTTGACATTTGTATATTAGGGTTAGTAAGGGATATTATAAAAATAAATATTTATTAGTTAGGAAAGGAAGATATCGAAGTTACCTATCAGAGACAAAAGAATTAATTGATTTTATCGCAACAATCATTTTTCTGGGAAACCAATTTCAATTTGATTTCTCAAAGAAAATAATACTCTGCCTTGTGGAAGTCGAGGATCGAGAAAAAACCTTTTAAGCCCTTTTTGAAAAATTAATAGCTTAATTTAAATTTTAAAATAGCTACTCTTTTAAAACGTCTTGTTTAATGAAAATACCAATTTTCCAATTTAATAAAAAAATATAATCACAGAGCAGACTTATAACACTATTTAACTTAAATTCAAAGTAGAAGCTGCCTATGTAATAAGCAGCTTGCAAGTTGATATTAGTTTCTACTTGATGAAAATAGTATAATAGGTAGTTGTATCGTACCCAACCCATTATTTGTACAATAACGTAAACAGCAAGCACTAGTCATGTTTATTACAGAGTAGGATTGCTTGAGTTATGAGAAATTAGAGGGAAAATATAACTATTATGAAGATATTTCTGTTTCTACTTCAATAAGCGTCTATCGTACCTACTACGTCATTTAGAGAATGACGTAGACTGTCTTTCGAAGTCATAAATCAAACTGCTCGATTTCTAAATGCATTGGTAAAACCCTCTGCTTTACTGTCAGTCACATTGTATTGTATTAAGCTACTGCGCATTCGAATTCGTGATATCCCTGAACAAAACGAGAGTATTGTAATCAGATTAACAGCTTTCAGACAAAAGAGGTATTTACGAGGTATCCCTTATGGTATTAAAAAGATTTACTTTTAATCTGTTAAAGGGGTGAATAAAATATATGTAAATTAGATAAAGCAGAAGATTTCATATACCGATACGAAACATTTTATACTGCTCAGTTTTTATTTATTGATTTATTTAGGGAGAATAAAATATATGTAAACGAGCCGATGTCGGCAACTTCGTCCGCTTGGATTTAGTTTTTAAAATGATTCTGTGTAAAGCAGACGATTTCGTGTACACCAATACGAAATATTCTACTTACTTCGCCGTCCAGTGGCTCCTAGAGGATCTTGGCCTCTGAAACTAGAGGCTGCCCTTCATGTCTGTACTTTGAGGGTCCAGCTTGTGGTAACCTTTGGTTGTCGAACAGAGCATTTTCCTATCCTCTCCATATCTTCTACCATCCTCCTAGATTTTTTTAACTGTCTAGAATTTTCAGCCATTCATCAAAATTAGTCTAATCAACTGTCCTGCGTTTTTAATTAGGTCTATATATTCTGCGTAATTTAAAGTTCTTTAAAATGCATCACAAAGTTTTCCTGTTGCATTTTCATAAAAGCTATAACCATGCGGACGAAGTTGCGGGCAAAAGCATGTCAATGGGTAATATAGGTAATGATTACAACAAAGTTCACAACGTTACTTTGCAGCTAACGAGTTAACGCAAATAGTACCTTGACATGAAGAAGAAGGAATATGACTATAGATTATGCCATTTTGTACTGTAAGTCTTAGAGAATAGAGTTCACAAAATAATGCCATATTATTTACTAAACATAAGATTGTCACGATCGACCTAAAGTGAAAATGACTGCTTTTGGCATCATTTGGTGAACAGAAAGTTAGCTTTCAAGGCACTTTTTTCATCGTGCAGTAATTAGCTAGTAGTCATTCAAAAATAGAAAATTGCTGAAAAACAAGGCAGAAATATGCTGTCCTTATAAAATTGCCGAAATCTTGTCCAGAAATATCGTATCCTTCTTTGATTAAATTCCTTACAAATTCTTGAAAATAAATGTAATCTAAGATTAAGATGAAATGCACTGGCTTAGGATATTCTACTTCCTCGTAGCAAGGTACTTACAATATTAAATACGAATATTGCATAGAAAATAACAAAAATAATGGTAAAAAGTACCTAAGTCATAGATATATACCAAAAATGATACCGCATATCAAGAATTTTTAATACTCGTAATTCTGAGCTTCTGTGAGATTCCTATACCAAAGCATGCCAATCGTGTTTGATAAAAGAAATATTCCGATTTTGTTTTGCTCAGTATCCTTTTTATGACAAATAGGTAAAATACTTTCGGGGAATTTCATTAGAATTTCATCAAAGGCTCTTCGCCAAAGCTTAAAAAAAAACTTGTAAACTAACTTTTTCCTGTTTCATTTTGTAACTCGAAAAATTGGGTTTTATACAAAAAAAAAAATACCGATTTTGTAAACATAACAAAATCTTTTTAACAATCCTCATTACGTACGTTGTAAATAGGCATCAGGTAATCGAAAACAAAATTCGTTGGGTTGTGTAACCCTTAGCACACAACATTGATGCAATCAGTACATTCCCTATACAATTTCGTAGGTATATCTGATTCCTTTTGTACTGGAATACACACATTTAAAATTACATTGTTACACCCCAATCTAGATAACGACGGTGACAAAGCGACCCAGGCAAGCGGGTAAGTGTTAATCTCGCTTAATATATTGTTAAAAATCAGCAGGGATAAGTACAACATTTAACAGTATGAAAAGGGACCATTTTATTTATGTGTTATCAAATAGGTTTGCACTGACCCTTCTTTATAGTAACTGAAGGTAATAATTTAATGCCAGATGTAAGGATTTTTTTTTAAATTTTAACACCTTGGATCAGTGGGTTTAGAGGGTTCAACAATAGTTCTTGAATTTGTTTACCGGCTAGGTGAGTTTAGTGCCTTTTAATTCAAATACTGGTTAGAAGTAGACGTTACTTTGCTGAATTTCTTGATATATGTGTAAGGAAAAATAATTTCTTTCTGCCCAAACCAGAAAAAAACTGTAGGTAAACCATAGTTTGCCGGAACAACGTAAAACCAACACGCAATACTAGACAAACTCTCCAAAACATCCTCTACATGCGTTTCACTCCGTCACCGGAGCATCTTCAGGAAATGTAGAAGCATTTTTTTCTGGTTTGGCGGATTATACCATTTTTTTTTCTTATACAGCTTTTTAATTCATACATAGCATAGAAAAAAAATGTATCCGAAGACTAGAAATCCGAGGCTGCCGCCTATCTCTTTCTAGGGCACGACTCTACATTCGAGAGATATTCACTGCCGGGTTCTGTACCCAAAATATTTAAACTGAAAAACAACAACACAAGAAAATTACCATAAATCCGAAACACGAAATATGAACGAGCGTCCTTCCAAAAGGGGATTAGCTTTGTAGCGGTGGGTCTGTTAAAATATTTATGAAAGACCGCCTTTATAATTGATATTATGCTACCAATTTCGTGCAAGACTAAAGTACGATGTACCCACGTTATTAAGGCAATTAGGTACTTAGGATTTGATAAACGATTTAATAAAAACAAGATTTATACCAAATCCTACGCTGTCTCTCTTTCTAGCTCATAAATACTAACTACATTTAAAAATATCAGTTAAAAAAAAAAAATTAGCCAAGCTGAACTTGACTTATATTTTTCTCCCCCATCCAAATAAAATGGAAGCTTATGCAAGGAGTGGGTACGGCTATAGTGCAGCGGGTACGAACCTGCGACCTTTCAGTTTTAAGTCCGCACCTTTCTTTAACTGTTGGGCTATTGCGCTTTAATAGCCTAATGTTCAAAGGTGCGGACTGAAAACAGAAAGGCTTACGGTCCAAACCCCAGCCGTTGCACTATTGTAAAACCAACTTCAAACACAAGCTCACGTTTAAAGAGATAAAAGAATTGCGTTTTCCTGAATTTTCAATAGCAACTTCTGAGTAGGCGGTGTTAGGTATATCTGTCTCGAAGAACACATAGTACCTACCTACTTAATGCTTTTGTATGGCACTGATCTCTACGGTCATGTCGGATTAGTGTCCCATCGGGGTACGAGACAGTACTTATAGAGTGCATTTTTTTTAGTTCGACGACAAGATAGTCCTTGGCTGATATCTCACCTGATGATAAGTGACGAAGTCTAAGACGGTAGCGGGCTAACTTGGAAGGGGCATGACAGTGTACATTCAACCCATTAATCTGTTTCTACACGTCACCGCACCGCGCTAAATCGCTTGGCGACACGTCTTTGGCGGTAGGGTGGTAACTAGTCACGGCCAGAGTTTCCCACCAGACCAGACGAGAAACAATTTAGAAATTATAAATTCCCAGATTACCTCCGCCGGGAATCAAATCCAGGACCTCCCAGGTTTAAGACCACAGCGCTCGCCACTGCGCCAGGGAGGTCGTCGCATTTGTGTTTGTGCTCTAATTTGTGCACAATAAAGTCTCCTGTGTGTGGCTAGGCTCCGTTGAAATTGGCTTTGTATCCCGTGGCCGAAATTAGGTCAGTTTATTGTGATAAACTTTCCCAGCGTAAGGATGTTTGTTTGGTACAAGAATAAAGGTAAAAGGAAATAAAGAATATTCGCGATACAAAAGTGGGTGTAATGTAGGTAGGTACGCAGATGCCTGAAATTGTTTACGTGACGAGCAACTTTCGGTGTTCCGAATGTTTTACAACTCCCGCCGAAGTTTCTACATATTTAAACGACGTTGAAAAGAAAGCTTAGAGTTGAATTTTCGCTTCTACGTAGCTGCATGCCTTGACACTCACCGCGCTACACCACCGCTCATAGCGAACGTTCGTGAACATTCTTCACAGAGATATTTGCATATGGAATAAAGCAAATAAGTATGCGAATATCTTTGCACATTCGGTTTTTTTACCACAAACAATACTCTTATAGAGCACGCTCTATAGATCTAAGCATTAGCTTATGATACTGCACTTAGAAAACTTAGCTAAAACTAATACCTACACATAATCGTATTACATATTAACTATGATCAATGATCAATTGATCATCCTTCTCCTAACTAATATTATAAATGTGAAAGTGTGTTTGTTTGTTGGTTTGTTTGTTTGTCCTTCAATCACGCCGTAAAAAAGCAACGGATCGACGTAATATTTTGCATGGTTATAGTTGAGGTCCGGGAGAGTGATATGGGCTACTTTTTATCCCGAAGAATCAGAATTCCCGCGGGATTTTTAAAAACTAAATCCACGCGAGCGAAGCCGCAGACATAAACTAGTTGAGAATAAGTAGAGTATAGCACGCTACTATACACGAATGTTTTCTGCGAATGGGAGGGAGCGGGGTAAAGGTAAAAGGTAGCAATATGTGTAATCAGCTTATTACAGAGCGGGTTCATAGCTGGCCTTATTAGACGCATGTATTGTTCACTCGGCATGCGAAGGAACATTTGTGGCATCCCTTACATATTCCAAAGGTAATTGTCTCTTTGAAGATGAAAGCGTGTATTTAGAATACTGTACAGTATAATACTGCACGGCTTTCATTTAACAAGAGCTTCGACCTCGATTTTGCGTCCCTCTTCGTCGTATTCCTCACTAACAGATGCACGAAACTCTTCGTCCGCGTGGATTAAAGTTTTTTAATTCTCGTGCAAATTATTTCTCTTTCCAGGGCATTGGGAAGTTTCATCAAAATCGGTCTAGCAGTTTTTGCGTGAAAGAATAACAAACATGTACCCATTCGTCCATCCATCCGTACGAATCGTCGAATTATGGATGTTCAGGTTTATCAACTTTTATCAGAAGTTGGTTATAATTCTTGGCAGCAAAAAATTAAAATAATCTCGGAGGCACTGTTGAAACGAAAAGGCTAAATTCAGACAGAGAGAGAATTATAAGGTAAAGTGAGAAAGTAAAAAAAAGGCTTAATTCAGACAGAGAATTAATTAAAATAAAGCACGAAAACAAAAAAGGGCCTTTTTTCAGACAGACTGTGAATTAAATAAATTAAAGCCCAGAAACTGAAAAAGACTTAACTAAGATCACTAACATAGACAGACAGTGAATTGTATAAGATAAAGTAAGAAAACCAATACCATAGTTTTGTATTGCAATCTTTGAAAAATACTAGCATAAGATACAATAATTAAATAATATCATCCAAACCACTGGAACGAGGAAAAGTGCCCAGAACGGTGGCTGCGTTACCCCGCTGAATGGCCAAACTTATATGCTGGCCGAGCTAACTTCCAGCCCTCCGGTCACCAGTGGACTATGAGACGAGATGACAGATCCTTAAAAAAGGATCTAACATCCTCGCCCCATGACCCGAGGGGTCAACAACAAACGGCACAAAAATGAAACTGTTTTCTATGTTTTCATATTTGCATATATTTTGTTTTTAAAACCCTTTAAAACGGATGAAATAGGTAAAATTTTTCGTAACAGTACAGGGAAATTTCTCTGTATTTTTGTTTCTTGTTTGCAGAAACCTTAAAAAAATAGATGAAGTAACATTCACAACAACAAGTTCAGCAACAGAACAGAAGTCTCGGTAAAAGCGTACAAAGGAATACGATAGGACAATAACCACGTAGATGTATACGTAAAGAGAATGGCTGTTAGCAGTTGGTACGGGTACGTGGGCCTTATTAGGAACAAGTATTGTTCACTTAGCGAACACACGGTTTGCGGCTTTTCTTAGCCGCACGTTCCAAGCTTATTTGCGCTTCACAATTACCCTTACAAGGTACTCGTATATGATTAGTGTGGTACGTGTTATTATACATCCAAGTCTTGACAAAGGATGTAAAGACAATAGAATGGCTATAAGGACGTAATAATTTTAATAATATTTCAATCATGTTACTTTGCGGTTACAACAGAAAACATAACAATCGGTTGATTTTAATAAATCAATATGCAAACATTTCGTTAGATAATCTAGACACCTAATCGGTAATAAACAAATAAATAATAAACTCCTCCTTTTTGGAAGTCAGTTAAAAATACACACACATAAGCGTCATACCCACTGCACTCTCCCGTAGTCAAGTTATAACTGAAATATTCGTCGTCTCAACTGACAGATGTTCAATGTTCATAACTATGCGGTGAATTCACCGTTTGACAAAAGTGTCTTGCAAAACGTATCGACTATCGAGACAGAACAATTTCTTGGGCTACTTTGTTCCAACGCAAAAAAAAATCCCAGTGTCTCATAAGATCGTCTTAATCTTCTCTTTCTTCTTTTTTATAGTTTATTTAGTTTTTGTACTTTATCTTATAATTCTCTGTCTGTCTAAATTAGGCCTTTTTTAGTTTTCGTACTTTACCATATAATTCCCTGCCTGGTTGTCTGCCGCATTTAGTTTTTTCGTTTCCACCGTGCCTCTGAGATTATTTTAGATTGCTGCAACCGCAGAATTATATTTGTGATTAGTCACTAACGTAGGCGAAAATGCTCAGTCTACATCATCAACGCTATCTTACTATCTAGTAGGGGTCTTCCAATAATAAATTTCCCGCTCCATGGTCGCCATTTGAGTATCCTGTGACTCAGAATAACCTTAATAAACAAATATCCGAATCAATTAAGTTAATTTCAGTATTCGGAGTATTCCATTTTGCGAGTGAAAATGGACGAAAATAAGATAAAACAGTTTATTTTCCGGCGTCGACGCGGCGGACCCCAGTTGGAGTTTGGAGTTTTGGCAGCCGGGTTAGATAGCGCATTACTTTTGGGCATCGTTCACTTCTAATGGGCATTTTAAGTACTAGTTGCTTGTCGCCATATTTTGTTATGTCGCTTCGTAGGCATTTTGGCAGCGCTCGGGGCGATTCCCACACTGAAAAGACTGAAATACTCAATTTTGTGGATTGGTTCACTGGTAAATGAATTTTATATTTTCACACAAACCGTATTTTTGCAAATTCGTACAGTGAAAGGGTGTGTTAGAAATATACGGTTTCTCCACAAATCATTTAAACAAGTTCGATTGATGATTGATGATTTTCAATTTTTGTACTGAAAAACTATTAAATTGTATTGCGGTTAAACACTTTATCAACATTTGTTTCAAGTTTTTTGGAGACTGATAAAGTCGAGGAGTGACTCATAGTGTTATTAGCGAAACAGTGCAACATTTCGCCACGGTTTTTAAATTAATGACCGCGACTTCGTCCGCGTTTAGTTCTTAAAATTCCGCGGGAATTCTTTGATTATCCGGGATAAAAAAACTGCCTATGTCACTCTCCAGGTCCTCAACTATATCCATGTAAAAAATCAGATCGATCCACTCTATTGAAAGACAAACCAACAAACAAACACACTTTAGCATTTATATTATTAAGTAAGGATTTTCCCAATTATTTATTTGCGAGTTGGTTTATCAAAAGATGCTTTTAAATGGTTTCAGTATGAAGTGTCCCATTCATAAGTATTTTTCAAACTCGTTGTGTTCATCTAACCAAAAAATTTGCTTGTCGTCTTAAACATACTTAAAACACTAGTTTTCACCCACGATTTCATCCACGTGGAGTTAGGTTTTTAAAAATCCCGCGGGAACCCTCACTCTCCAAGTTCTCAACTATACCTATGCAAAAAATCTCGTCGATTCGTTGCTCGGTTTTTGCGTAATTGAAGGACAAACCAACAAGTAAACACACTTTCGTATTTATAATATTAGTATGGAAATTCAAACAATTTTGTGTCTAAATAATGCTCTGTGGCAAGTTTTAAATACCTACTTATTTTGGCAGGGTAGGATAATAGGAACCATACTCGTACTACAGCAAAGTTTATCCCCCGACGCCAATGCGACGGGTCCCGGGGGGGTTTTGGCAATGTGGGTAAATGGACGCACTACTTTCGCGCATCGTTCACTTGGATGAAAATTTTAAGTACTATACTTGCTTATACAGGGTGGTCTAACTAGTGACGTCAATAATTTTTTTTTAGATTCCTCACATCTGGGAGTATCCGAAAATGCCCCATGTATGTTCTGCGATTTTTTGTAGTTTTCGAATTAAGTATATTTTTTTTTGTGTTTTTTGAATATTTTCTGCCAGCGAGGTTTCAAAAATTCATATCCTTTTTTGTAGTAAGTATTTTGCAGTTTTTTTTATTGTGACATGATTGTCTTGAATGTTGTTTTAATTTAAAAAATAATTCAGCTTCCTGCAATTACTCAAAGTTACTCAAAAAAGGCTTGAAAGTTAGAACTTTAGTTTTTAGTAGGATTTACTCAAACATTCAACTTCATTTTAAAAATACAAAAAGGAGTTTCCATAGCTTCTGGCTAAGTTTAAAAACTTTGCAGGGTCCTAAGCTACCAAAATCATAAAAAAAATATTGTACTTAATTAGCCTTTTTTTGTATTTCTAGGATCAAAATAAAAACTTTTCATAAAGTTACATACAAATGGCAAATTATTTATTATTAGAATGTTTTAAGTGTTCTTCGCGTTGTTGTACGTATATTGACGTGCGGTAGATGGCCTAACATCTGAAATACACATAACAACTTTACGCTTTAGTTTTGTTCTAATGATCGACGTTGGCAATCTATACTTCTTTAACTTATCCCAGAAGTTTACACTGTTGTATTGCTTCGCAAATATTTGGCAGCGTTTGGAGAGTCAGCCACATAGAAATCCCGAAAAACTCAATTTGGTAGATTGGATTGCGTTCACTGTTACTTGAAAAATACCAGTCTATGGGAGTAAATGAATTTTTGGTTTTTATTCTTCACGAATTTATATGTGTACCTACTACTAGGTACGAGACTCTTTCTTTTTTGAACTACTATGAGCTTTGATTATAAAAGACTATGAGTATCTAACGATCCATAAAGATACAATACTATCGCAAGGCTTTTCTATGAACCTAATTGAGCGGTAATATTTGAATCAAACTTGTGGGAAAACTTTACAGTTTTGACAGCGGTGTTGTAATAGCTTAATTATATTGAAAAGGTTCTTTTGTATACTCGTACGTATAAGTACTTATACTGATAAGGACGCCTCGGAAAGTAAAGAACAAGATATGACCTTGATAGAGTTTTCTGTCTATCCACTAAATTATACGTCTAGAGAATATTGCAGGAGTATTAATAAGAAAAGTTAAAAGGGCAATAAATCACGAGTGAATTAGAAGAACGACCAGCTGATTAATGATTGTTGCCCGTAGGCAGCGAAATACAATTACGTACAGTTTGAAACCAGCGCTACACTCCGCTACACTCCGCACTGCACGAATCCAGACAGCACTTGACCCCTCCGGACGTTTAAGTTGCCCTTTTCTAAGCACAATGTAGCAGTGTGCAGTCTAATTCGAAATACTGGCACTCTGTTTTTTATTGTGAAGAGATCTTAGAGCGTTTATAAGCTAAGGAATAGTTTGTTTATTTTATACAGTTTGGATACATGATATATCTACGCTAAGTATCTACAATATATTATGTATACAAAATCCTACTAATACATATCGGAGATTTTTATTTTATTTTATACTTTTCCGGGTTAAAAATCCTATGTTAGTCTCTCTAGGCTTTCAGCTATACCCATACAAAAAATCGAAAGGAAGTAGGATCCTTCCTTTCCCACTAATAGATACCTACTTAAAAACAAATAGGTTCACTTTGTATTTATTTTTTTGGTTTGTCCTTCAATCACACAGCAACAGATCGATTTTTTGTATGGGTATAGCTGAAGCCTAGAGAGACTAACATAGGCTTTTTATCCCGGAAAAGTATAAAATAAAATAAAAATCTCACATCAGAATAATATAAATACTATAACTACTTACATAAATAAACCTAACCTAAACACTTTTTTTATGATGTCTGCTTATATGTATACAACTACTACGTTTTACTATAACAAATTCTAACTGTCACGGCTTGACACCTTGCGCGAATTTCACTCAACAGTTCTATCTTAATAAAGTTATTCGTGAAGTTAGCAGTAATTTGCCAATTTACGAATTTGAGATCTAACTAATCACGCAGAACCACAGTACCGATTAAGATGCTACCCGTAAAATTAATTTATAAGCGAAGTCTCTTGACTTAGTTAAGTCTCTTGACGAAGTCTAGACTACGTTTTAACCATGCTTTAACCCGTTTTTGTGCTAGATATTACGAAAACAGTGATCATTTATTTATAACATTTAACTGAGTCGGTACTGTAATGTAATAAAATACGGTTGGCAGAATTTTCTCTAGAATAAAATATTTTTCAATTCAAAAAAGAGGGAAAGCTATTGTTTGTGATACGCCTTATATGTGGGTCATGATTATTTACTTCGCAGTATAGATAGGGTTGCCAAATCTGTGAAATATCCTATAGTTTATTTCACCTTTTTTCTAAATAGTGAGATAAAATCAAGTTGTGGACTGTAACTGCGTATGTGTATGTAGGTAATATTATAGTTCTAAGGACAATCTTAAAGACGTTAAGATAATATGGTCCAGTCGAAAAAAATTTACAGAACCATATCCGATAGGTATGCAGGGCAGATAATTTCCTGATCAGGAATGATAGAAGCGCCGGGAATTTTTTTTATTTCCAGTAGGGCTAGGATGCGATGCGCGCCACGAGAAAATTTTGTCTACACTTTACTCGTCAATCTCTATAGCATTTCCCATAGAGATTACAAGAAAACTTGGCCCTACAGGCCTAGTTTTGGTGCCAGCCCTACATACAGAGAGCGACGTGATTGCGTTTGCATATTTGAGTGCCCTGTGTGATATACCTCACTTTCAGCTCCGGACTAATATTGCATGAGGGAGTTCCATTTTATTAACATTTATATCGTAGTTAGCACGTAATTTTGTGGCCATAATATTTTGTGATGAAAGTAGTGCGTAGCTGATCCGACGAGTACGATGAAAAAAGACGTGTGGCACTCGGGGACTGCCGCGGTAAAGCTATTGCATAGCATTTTTTATCAACGCCATCTAGCGGCTCACCGTAGAGGAGTCCCGTGTCAGGTTATTTTCGTTACGGAATTTCTGGATTCGGTCTCCACGCTGGCCCGCGATAGAAGCTATGCAATAGCTTAAAAATAATCTAAATATTTAAAAGACAAAGGTGATTGACCGACCTATCAACGCACAGCTCTAACCATTGGACGGATCGGGTTGAAATTAGGCATACAGATAATTTTTATGACGTAGGAATTCGCTAAGTAAGAATTTTTGTGAAATTGAACGCCATAAGTGGGTAAAATTGGGGTTTGAAAAATCAAACATAACATGAGCGAAGCCGCAGGCAAAAGCTAGTTTAAAGTAGATTGCCCGGCCCAATCCTTCCAGTGATTTGAGATCAGTCAGTCAATCAGTTGGTCAGTCACCTTTTCCTCAAATATACTTAAATTTAAATTAAATTAAATTTTTCGCTTAACATTTTTTGTCCCTTTTAAAGCGTTCAGAAAATTACACGGTGATAAATATTCAAATTGTTTTCTCCAGAATCTTTAGTTCATACCTACATTTTTTAAAGCCCGATGAAAAAATTTAATAAGAATTTTTTTCTTATTTCAAGGAAAGTTGAACTGTCATCAGTTAAAAAAAAGGTCGCGATAATGAGATGACTTGTTATAACTTAGTTCATAAAGCCGGACTTATCACTTAGCGTTTCACGAAGGCGATAGCCTCGAAATGTGCTAGTTGTATTAATATTTAAAAATGCACTGAATTCATGCAACCGTATCTACTCGTAAGTCGAACCGAAGACTTTAAATTTTTTTTATTGCAAGATAGACTTGTGCTTGACCCATCATGCCTGATGGAAAGCAATGCTGAGGTCTGTTGGAGCGCGCTTGCCTAGAAGATAGAACCTTGCAGCGGTAGAATTCTAAGTCGATTCTAAGCCGAAAAGTAGGCTTTAAGTTTTGTTTTTTTTTATTTTTAACTAGATGATGCCCGCGACTTCATCCGCGTCGATTTAGGTTTTCTAATCCCATGGGAACTCTTTGATTTTCCGTATAAAAAGTAGCATATGTCACTCTCCAGGTCCTCAAATATACCCATGCAAAAAATCACGTCGATCCGTAGCTCTGTTGAAGCGTGATTGAAGGACAAACCAACAAACAAACACACTTTCGCCTTAATAATATTAGCGTGATAGCATGTTAGCGTGATAGTGTGATAAAGCTCATCAAAATAACATTGAAAAGAGTAAAAAGTTTAATAATGAAAATGATACGAGTACATGGCTTGAACACGAAATATTTCATGTCAATAAGTGGACAAGCGTTTAGTGAAAATTATATGTGTTTCACAACTTCATATTGGACAGTAGGTAGAGATAGTAAATTATACCTTAAAGAAATCCTTGTTGTTGGACTGAAATTAGGAGACATGTTTATTTATTTGATATGGTAATTTATGATATGGTAATTGTAAATACAATGGTTTTCATCATTTGAATACTTATATCACCTTCTTTCTTCTGCTAAATATGTAAAAGGAGAAGGCGACTGACTGACTACTGATTGACTGACTGACTGATCTATCACACAAAGCATAGCTTAAACCACTGGACTATTGCTTCACAGCAACATAACTAGGTATTTACCATTTTATCTTCAAAAAATAGAAAATGTTGGAACATTTTCAGTAGGTAACAATTGACGAAAGTTTCAAACTTCTGGGTACCTACTTGTTATTCTAATAACTCTTTCAACACGCTCCTAGTTTACAAACTCCGCTTGTTAAACTTGAGTTAGTTATTCATTTGGTCGTTTCAGGCTGGTATATTTATTCAAGGAGTCTGTTGATCATTCATTGAGAAAACGCCTACGAAAAAATACTCGTAAATTCTATCTAAAAGTTCTACAATGTTAAACAATGAGTTGTATGTCAGTCGAGCAGACTACGTAGTGTCCTACGGGCTTTAGACGATTCAGTATAGGTTCATTTATTATTGCTGTCTTGCGATGCAGCATCAATAAAATATTACCGTTAGAATCAACGCAGAAGTCCGCTTTTTGTCTGACACCGATTTCGATTTATGTGCGTGCGTGTATATGTGCTTGCGTGCGTGCGTGCGTGCGTGCGTGCGTGCGTGTGTTTGTGTTTTTATCCTACATTCTATCTTCGCCGGTTTCGAACAAACGTACTATGACCATTTCAGTCGCCTAAATTAATTGAAGTCACATTAAATTGCTGAATTTACTGTTCATTATTTCTCTTTAACCGTTTTGGCACCTTGTACGAGAAAATTTTTGATTAGGTTTTATCGATTTTCTGATTCTTCAGACATTCGCGGAGGGCTTACTCCACTTAGATAATTAATAGATATGTATATCGATTAGCAAATAGTGATTACTTAAGTGGTATATATTATTGTATTATTGTTTCTGTCTCTATCGCTCCTGTCACATTCGCGCTCGCGAAAACGAGAGCATTAATTTCGCAAAATATCTGTGTGTATGTTTTTTTTATATTTAATTTATGGAAATAAGAAACTTTGCTATTCTAATTTATTATTATAGATATATTTATTAAAAACAATATGATAGATATTCATGTAAACTTTTTACATATTCACTAAGTAGGTATATTATTTTCTATTTTCATTGATTGAAATTAATTTATTGTCTTGAATAACTGGCTAATATATAAGCATTTTTAAAATACAAATCCTTGATATCGTTTTTTGAAACTATAAAGCCGAATTTACAATGCGAAATTAGTGGCATGAAATTAGTTTCATATTCACATTCGGCTTAACAAATATTTCTGAATCTGGCAAACAATGACAAATCGCAGACATAATGTTTCTAAAGTGTATCTAAAACACAGATTAATTATATGTATAAAGTTATAAACTAAAAATGTTTACATATTTTGATTCTAAATATTCAAATAAGAATCTCTTTAGTTTTAGCTTGAAAGAAGCGCTCTCGGGAGACCCCGGAAGGAGCCTTCTAAAGATTTATTTGTTTTCGGACTTGAGAATAATTTTCACTCAAAATATACAAATCTTTCGGTCCTAATCATAACCATAACTGATAGGAGCAAATATTTGAGGAAAGGGACGTGGTGGGGGGAGGTTCAACGAAACGAAGGTTTGGAGTTTGGACTCATTTCGGTTAATTGTATTTGTGTTTGGATTTCGCTTTCATTCAAAATTATTTGTTTGAACTTTCAAACGAGAGTTTGAAGATTCAGAACAAAAAATTCATGGAAAGAATCTGCACATTTTAGTATCTGTATTTCATTGCAATGTACGAAGATAAAGCTTAAGGCGTGTTATCCTTACTAATATTATAATTGCGATAGTTAGTGTGTTTGTCCTTCAATCACGCCGCAACAAAGCTACGGATTGACGTGATTTTTTGCACGAGTAGAGTTGAGGACCTAGAGAGTGACATACACTAATTTTTGTCCTGGAAAAACGAAGAGTTCACGGGATTTTTATAAACTAAATTCACGCGTACGAAGTTCCGGGCATTAGCTAGTATTATATAAATATTACACACATACTCGTGCGCGTTTTCTATGTGACGTCATGCCACAATCTGTGTGCGTGCAAGTATTAATTAACTTCGACACTGCTTACCCATTAATGTGGTTGCGATGTTCACGTTTAACCACTGTTAATTAATAAATTACATATTATATAATTTATACATAAAAAAAAGAAAAAATTAATATATCGTATAGTTTGCTTGTAAACCGCTTGGTCTGGAAATGAATGCAAATAAATAAATGAAATGAAATGAGACTGCATATTATACATAGGAACCTACAGACAGACAACAGAGCAGACAGAAGCCGACGTTTTTAAAACAATCATTATGAGCTTAAAAGACCAGAGATTATTATACAATTGCGAGCGGCGAAATGCAACCTAAAATTTTGGCAGGAACTATCACATCACACTATCACACAAATATTATGAAGGCGAAAGTTTGTATGTGTGTGTGTATGTAAATCATTACATTCGTTGTGGCATGAAGATGCATCACGCCACAACGAATGTAATGATTTGGCCGAAAGTCTTAGAGAAAGCTCATATTAACATAGGGTTGACACATGGGCTTCATTTTATCCCGGAAAATGAAAGAGTTCCCGCGTTAATTAAAAAACCTTACCACGCGGTCGAAGTCGAGGGCATCGTTTAGTTTTTCATAATCCGTTTCTCTACAAGTCTATATTATACCTACTCTGTAGATAACAACAGGTAAAACCTATATTTATGTGATAAAAAGTTTCTAAAGAAAACACGTAGAAACCTAACAACAGCCGCTTGCCGATCGCAGGTGTGCAAATCAAAATATTATTTCCGATTTGTGAAAATACCGCGAAGTCAGCGCAACTTTTATGTAAACGGTTGGCTAACCGTATTTCCATTCGTTACACCGTACACGCTTCCTTTGTTGTTACTGTTTTATTTATATACCCTACTTATGTCGATACCTAGACCTGCAATTTAATATCATGACCTAGGTTAAGCCTGCGACTTCGTTCGTGTGGCTTTCTTCTTCTTCACCAACCGATAAACGTTCACCCTCGAATTTTTTTTTTAACTTTTTATATTATGGTCACCTAACAAGTTCAAAAAAAATATCCAGGAGTAACACTCAGACAGACAAATGGACGGACAAGTGCAAAATACACATTCATCCAAATAGACACAGACACCTCAGTTCACCTCACTATATTGTTCGGTCTATATCTATCGATATAGTATATGAAATAAACTGCAGGGCAGTCTGTACATTTGCAATGTAATTATTCACTAAATCAACTAACTATACGTCTTTGTTACTTACTCGAATATAGGGTAATGTAGGATTTTCAATTTACAATAAGCTGAAAAAGTTTTATAGCTTAAATAGCGCCTGTCCGTACGTCGCGAATGCCAAGCCACACCACACTAAACAAGGTATACGGACAGCAGTGCAGTTCAGTTGAACAAAGTGAGTGTTCGAACTACCATATCTATATACCTAGTAGGTACATAAATATATAAAATGTTACATCGATGATTATATAGCTCTGTTTATTTTACGCTTGAAATTATTCAATCGTTTTCGTTTGATATCCACGAGCGAACGTGTGTGGATTTTTCCCAATTTGCTGTTAAATAATGATAATGGAAGCAGCGCGGTTCAGTTTACCGAGATAATCGCGGGTTCAGTATTCAGTGCATCGCAGTTTCAGAACAAAAAATAAAGCTTTAGTGTTTAATTTTCATTTTATTTATTTAACATTGTAATATAATCATGATGATGATTATTTTAATTAATATTTCCCTGATGCAACCCTACATCAGTACATAATGAGAGATACATTGAAAACATTGAAAAGTTAAAATGATATTGAAGACCTCAAAGGTACTACTTGTTTTAAGATTAATTATGTACTATGCAAGCATATTGTAGATAATGTAATAAATATACTTTTTATGTCTTCATTAATTGTAAAACTTTCATTTTCCATAAATTTTTTATTCTTTACTAGCGGCCCGTTCCGGCTTCGCACGGGTATAAAATATATAGCCTATGTCACTGTTAATGGATGTTATTATACATATAAACCTTCCTCTTCAATCACTCTGTTTATTAAAAATAAGGGTTCCGAAGTTTTTTTCGGAACCCTAAAAAACCCATCAAAATCTGTTGCGCAGTTTTAAAGATTTAAGCATACATAAGACAGAGAAAACGACTTTGTTTTATACTATGTAGTGAAGAAGCTGTATAAAAAAATTTGTATGGACATTTACTTTTTGACAACAATATGCTACAATCTGGCTACAATACGTTTATTGGTACCTACTTGTATTTTAATCGCTTTACTTTTTAAGACGTTTTTGCTTATCAATTGGACCAAAATCTCAGTGTAAAGTGGATCATTACTGGGAGGCGTTCAAGAGTATTTTATACTGTATTTCATCCCTCACGTCGATAAGGGTGCCCAACATTCGAGGTTTTCCGGATTTTCCCATAATAGCGAGAATGTTTGGGAGTAAGTGATGATCTACGTAGATATATTTAAATAAAACAGGCCGCCTTCCCGCTCCATCATCAGCTCTGTAATAAAACAACTTACCCCATCGACTTTGGACTTTTACGATTTGTCTTGTCTTTTGATATCCAGAGTCTGATGATGGAGTTGAAAGGTTACTATAGAAACTATAATAAAACAACGTAATCCCATCGAGTTTGGGCTGTTTTATTAGTCTTGACAAGAATTCTGGTCCTAGATGATACTCAAGGTCTGATGGTGAACCAGCTACTAAAATCTTGTTTTTTAAACTTACTTTTTTTACACTTGTTACATATTTAGATGCCATGTAAGATAGATCACTCAGTAGTATTGTTGTTTTTCAGATATTGCATGGATTTTTGGAAAGAAACAACGTTGCTTAGGGATCGTAAGACAAATAAAAAACAGATTTCCTATAATTTTTCTTTATATGGACACCCTGAACGCGGCTTAAAAATTATGTAGACGTACTCGTCTCAACAATTACTCGTACACTTGAAATGTTTTAGGATTACGACACTGCTAAAACTTAAAAATAGGTGGGCCATGTAGCATCGCAAAAGCCCTCCTCCATCATTTTCATACATTTTGTATGAACCATGCGTACACAGTACGACTGTACCTGTACAGTAGTATACGATACTTAGTGCCGATTACAGTTCAATACAGGTACTTGCGGTTTTTTTAAGCTATTGCATAGCTTCTATCGCGGGCCAGCGTGGAGACCGAATCCAGAAATTCCGTAACGAAAATAACCTGACACGGGACTCCTCTACGGTGAGCCGCTAGATGGCGTTGATAAAAAATGCTATACAATAGCTTTACCGCGGCAGTCCCCGAGTGCCATACGTTTTTTTTTGTAACGCGGCGACACTGCGTAGTAGGCCTTCAAAGGCTTACTAAAAATGGCTTAACGCGTCGACTGTTTCGCTTCTTGCGTTATAGTTCGATGCATATCCTGTTGGTTATTTACGAAACATCTCCCCGCTTCGTCCATATCCGCTTTAATGGATAACAGATCTAAAAGGAACCGGCAACTAAAAATTCCAATAGCGTATAACGTAATAACATCCGATGATCGCAGATCGATTTGTCAGATATGCCCTACACTACAACTTGAAATTCTCGCCTCGATGTCCGGAGTGGGCAAAAAGGGACACGCGTGAATGTTATCGGCGTGTCTATTATTATTGTCATTATCTTGAGCGCCGCTGTGAGACGCCATTAGTATTCCAGAAAGGGCATCGCTTGGTAAGAAGTAAGAACCCATCGGGTACAATCGGCTTTGTCGGTGCAATGAACCTGACCACACTTGTATTGTCAAGGTGTTTAGATTTCCTGCAGGGCTAACATGAACTCCACGAGGAAAATTTGTCTACACGTTTACACGTGAATCTTTATAGATATTCACTTAGAGATTACGAGTAGAGAAAATTTTCTCGTGGGGCCCTACTGGTTTTTTTATTCGTTGACATGTTAGCCCTACTGGTTTTTTTATTCGTTGACAAGATAGACCTTGACTGCGATGGTAAGATGGTAGCGGGCTAATTTGGAAGGGGTTTGGCAGTGTACATTCAACCTATACCATTCTAAATTCTAAATAGAGACCATTCTAAATAGCTCAAATACACTATATCTGCTATAAGTTGCTGAGGAGTTGAGTATCCCTCAAGTACTTGATGCTGCAGCATCAGGTCAACCGTTACCATGCGTGGAAAATAATTACCGGCAGTAGAGTACACCATAATCGAACCAGTGAAAACTTGTAAGACCCGTTAATAAAGTAGGCAATGAGCTGATGATCTTCAAACACTTGAGAAGATCTTCATAAATTATCAGCTATCCATCTTGATCAAGTTGGCTTTCAAACAGAAAAACCTTGTCAAAATCGGTCCATTCGTTAGATAAAGACATACACGGATACAGACGTCAAGCTTATAACACCCCCCTTTTTCCGTCGGAAGTTAAAAACAACGTAGAACCTCTTTAATTAAGTACCTAACCTTCCATCATTCAACCGCAAACTGAACAGTGATAAGTATTCAGAATTATTACTTGTGATCTTACTTTGAGGTATTTCAAACTGAATCTTAATGAGATCCCTTGTAATGGGGTGAGGAAATTCACCGACTTAAACGGCATCTTAAACTTTTCTGTCCCCACTCTTCACTGCGGAAGTGAGTTTCAGCGACTTTAGCTGCCCCTATCTATTATATTGAGGAATTAATGGTTTTTAAAGTATAACAATTTGGCGAATTTATAAAGCAGTCAAGCGCTTATCTGTGCATATTATTTATATTACAAAAAGTATTGATAGCTTATCGTGTCAAAACAAGGTCGATATTATGAACAACTGTTTTATTGCAATAAAAATGATTTTGTAATTATACTTGTTTATAAATTCAGCTTAATAGGCTCTCATGTGTAGTCTTTTCTAGAATAATATTATGTAAAATTAAATAGGACAAATAATGAGCTTTATACATACTAATTAGGTATATTAATGAAATAGCTACTAAAATTTAATTTAATTTAAATATTTTCATTTTTAAAAAGTTTTACTATTAATGTTATTCATACGAGTATATACAATTCATTGGTGCGATTAATTTGACTTTTTTGTAACTTCCAAGACATAATAACCTTTAGCTGATGCTGTAGCATCAAGTGCAGTAGTGTAGTATGCGGGATCCCAACTCCTCAGAAATTTACATCAGATATAGTGTGTTTGGGCTCATTAGAATGGTCTTAATGAGGAGGTGTTAGATAGTTGATGAGCGAGGATCGAGGAGGAGAATCTAATGAGGGCATTGTTAGTAATAAGTTTCTTTCCATGTTTCTCTGATCTCTAGCTCTTATTAATATTCTAAAACATGAATTCCCTCGATACACACAATTAAAAATCGAAGCTAGTAACCACCGACGTGCTTTATATTTCTTTCGCCCTTATGTTCTTCGTGATAAGAGCTACAATTATGTTTCCGTATTATCAAGCCGTGTAAATGCATAACTCCAGGTTAGCTTTACTTTGGTTTAATATGAAAGCGCTGTTTGTCGGAAATAAATTTTAATTTTTTACGAGTAAAAGCGTTTAAATTGCTTTTCTGCATTAACAAAATATGTAGCTTACACACTCGAAAACGGGTTTTATTTTGTAAATGGATAAAGAAGGCTTTCAATAATTTTAGTTACCGTCTCCTCTTAGTTAAGAACTTATGGTTCAGTTACTTAAAGAGCTGGCAGCTACCTTGGCCTATGAATCTGTGTGGACATTAAAAGAGGCAATGCTGCCAGCATTCATCTTGGGAACTGTACCTCGCTGCAGTGGAATCAATTATGATTTGAAAAAAATTATTTGGCATGCATTTAGTGCATGTACCCGCCAGTTCCTTTATTTAGTTTTAATTTAGATTAATGGTTATTAAGTATCCTTTTTTTAACTTTCAGATTGAATGTTTCATAAAAAAGATAGATTTAATTAACTACTTCTTTATTAACTGAGACGTCCACTGCTGGACAAACGTCTTTTATTTGACGTACTTCTACACGCCTCTGCCTGAAGGCTTCTTATGAGGACCATAGTGAGCGACCATATCTTGGGTCCATAAGTCATCACTGTTCACGCACTGCTCGAAGGCTTTAGTCTGCAAAATGATATCTTTTTGATATATCTTAATATTAAAAGATATCATCTGACAGTTGGTTATTTATATTGTCAACAGTTCCTGGCGCTGCTGGAAAGGAACGCGGTCGTCAACACGAGCCTCCAGTACCGACAGATGACTTTGTTCGCGCCCACCAACCAAGCCTTCCAGAGGTATAACGGGGAGATGGACGATTCACTAGTACTCTTCCACATATGTGAGTATAGTAGTACACATACATTAATATTATATCGTACAATAATTTTATTATTATTTAAAGTAAATATTAAGCCAAGCGGCGCAGCGCAAATGTGCAGAAAACATAAAAACGGTTCCATATTTGTGTCGTTTGGTGTTGAAATCCTGGGGTCACGGGGCAAGGCCGTCTCATAGAGTTCACTGGTTACCTGAGGGCTGGAAGTTACCTCGGCCAACATTAGTTTGGCGAGCGGGGTAACACAGCCAGCGTTCTGGGCACATTTCCTCGTTCCAGTGGTTTAGATTATTTATTAAAATCAGTTTTAAAATCAAAGCTCCTAAGTTCAGAACAAGTATTACTTGGTTCGTAATAAAGCGGTTCGTTACGGAAAGCCTCCGCGGTTCTACGCAAACTACGCCGCGGTCTTTGCAACTATTTCACTTTGTGCGGCGCGAGGTATTTTCGCCTGTAGCTTAGTTTAGTGACGTTTAGAATTAAAATGGAACTTGCAGGAATTTTCATTACTTTACAAATAGAAGAGAGAGTATTGCTTTCGGCTACACTGATTAAATTATATAGAAATTGGGCAAATAACTTATTAGCTGGGTATATTTACCAACGTAAAATAAGTCTTATCCGAACTTAAAGATATTTTGATAGGTTTTGTATTAAAAATCTGACAAAATAACAGATTTACGCTGACATAAGACTTCGCAGAGAGCCGCTGGATTCAGGCGGCGTAAGACCGAGGCCTGTGGAGGTCCATGCAAGAGACCTATGTCCAGCTGTGATAAAGAAGAAGAAGACTTATTTTGCGTTAATGAAAACGGCCTTAAATCAAAAAACATCTATTTGTATGCAAGATGAAAGACTTTACTTATACCTAATGGAAATGCGAAAGTGTTAGTTGGTTGGTTTGTCCTTCAATTTGGCAATAGAGGTACAGGTCCATATGATTTATTGCATAGGTATAGTCAAGGACCTTGAGCGTAACATAACAATACACCGGAAAAACCAGAAAGGTCTCCCGCGGAACTTTTAAAAGCCTAATGCTAAAACTAGTACAATAGTAGAAACACAATAAATCCGTAGTCCCCGCAAACTTGGCACAAATACCCTGACCCAAACGAATAGGCCAACCGTGAACTATAACTCTTTTATACTTTCCAGCAAACTTGGCGACGACGCTCACAAACTTGGACTATTCAATATCGTCGGAGCTCGACGGAAACCCCCCTCTGTGGATTACGCGGCGGCGCGACACAATGCACGACGACATTTACGTGAACAATGCCAAAGTTGACATCTCGAGGTCGTACCAAGCTACGAACCGAAATGGAAAACTACAGGTAGGTATCTCACTAACTTTAACCCTTTCCCTGTCCCATGAATCACATGTGAGCATGGTCATTGTTTAACTATTGTGTCTGTTGTCTGGACAGCGAACCTGTTAAGATGCTCCCACACAGCAGTTATACACGGTGAAATTTCATTGGTTGTACTCCCTGAAAGAGGTGAATGTGCTCATGAAAGTGAACAACTTTCCCCAAGGAACATAGGTCGAAATATGAAAAAAAAAATTTGGAACTCCCATAGTAAATCAATCAGCTAATCGTCAATTTTGTATGGTGGTTTCATGAGCACATTCACCTCCTTCAGGGTATACAACGAATAAAATTTCAACATGTATAACGTTATAAAACGTTGTGTAACACAATAACATTTTATAACAGTGTGCAATATTTTGCTACAACATGTTAAGAATGGTATTTGTTATAAACGCTCCCACACTGATTCAACTTGTTGTTTATAACATTCTGTAACAATCAATTTGGGTCTGCCTTTCGAGGAAGCTGCTTGTTGTTCTAAAAAGTTACAGTTTGTTATATCAGTTATAACTAGTTGAATAACATTTTGTTACATGAAGTTGTGTAACTGCACTAGCAATTTATAACTTTTGTTATAATTTGTTAAAAAATCAAAATTTTGCAACATTCTATAACGTTATATAACTCCTATGTGGGAGCACCTTTATACGCTATTCATTCAGGGTTTTCCACTAGTGGGCCACTACTGGGCATAAGTTTTCACTCGAATAAGAAAGGTCTAGGCCGCTCCACCACACCAGAGAGTAGAGACAATTTTCTCTATGACCATACTAACTTCACACACCTCTCAGAACATTATGGAAAATTCTCAGGCATGCCGGTTTTAACAAAATGTTTTCCTTCACCGTAATGCTGCGGCTACATTTATCGTGCGAAAATTCGTGTTGCGTTGTCGCGATAAAATTATCGTGTTCGGTTAAAAGCGATATTCTTGTCTACATTAGCAGTCAACTTGATATTTACATTACCGAGGATTCGTTTATCTTTATCGGTGACTCTGGTTCTTGTACGGAAATCTTCTTTTCTGATCTGATCACGAAGAGGAAATTTATGGATAGTAGAAGGTTATCGATAGTTACTGGCGCAACACTATTGTGCCAATTTGGCATTCCACCAAGAAAAAATTCAATCGAAATAATAAACAACACGAAACTTTACCGCCAAGTTGCGACTTTTCAATTTATATTTTTCTTAGGTGTGTTATTATAAGTATACAAGCTTTTCGCGAAGAAACCAGTGGAGTTTGACTCGAAGCCATACAAACTACACACGAAGAACTTACTAACGACGGAAAATAGAAGTGGCAGGTTATTTTGCCAACGTTAATGTTTAGATTTGCTTAGCAAATATTTGTACATTTCGTGTTTACGTGAACAACACTAAAACAATCTCTGGAGGCCATACCAAGCCATTAACATAAATGGCAACAACAAGTAATGTTATTAAACAACTTTTAGGTCTATATCGTATACAATAACCGTGCTCCACGTCTTAATAACAACTGTTATCTCGATAACAATGTAATATGGAGCCGTAGCACTAAGGTTGTCTATTCACTAAAGCGGAGCGGTAAAGCGGAATAGAGTTGATTATTGATCTCCCTAAAATAAATATAATCCCTGCTAAACTCCAACACCCTAATGAATCCTAAATCACCTCGAATCTTCGATCATAGAAAAATAAGTTTCTTCTGTGATCGAAGCCTCGAATGTTTTCCCATCGATCAAAATAATATGAGCCTGTATGATTTCACTTTATGTAATCGATCTATTTATTATAAAAATCAATTGCTGTTCGTTAGTCTGGCTAAATTACAAAAACCACTTGACTGATTTGATTTTTTCTTTTTTGTTAGCCTTAATACAGAAGTGGTTTAAAAAATAGGCTAAACCTAAAAAATAGTAAAATCGAAATAAACTAAATTGGTGTAATTTTGTATAAATAGGTAAAAGCGGGTATCACATCACATCATCTTTCTACACACTAATATTATATAGGCGAAAGTTTGTATGTGTGTTACACCTTCACGTCACAATTAAATAGTACCCTCCTGGAATTAAAAAATCTTGATCCACGCGGACGAAATCGCGGGCATCGTCTAGTTCTGAGTAAAAACTCATCTATTTCAAAACTCTGTGTGGTATCTCAACGGGTTCAAAATGTATTGAATTTCGCAAGAGTTAATTCTTTATCAGATTTTATTTAAAATTTCATGTAGGTACTGACGTGTTAGGTAATTGTAAAGGGTTCCCTCCATGTTTCCTACTTTAGCATTTATTAAAGCAAAGATTATTAAAGTAGTTCTGTACCTACTTGCCCTGAAGTTTATTTACCCGGGGCTTATTATGCATCCCAGGCGTATGAAACTTGTTTTCAACAACCATATTATACGTGGTAATACGCTTGAGTTCCGAGTTGAAGCAAATGTTGCGAGAACACCCGTTGCTCTAATTTAATTTTTTTTTTTTTAATTATTTAGTTGCAAGCGGTGATAGCTTAGAGATTAAAACTTTTGCCTCCCTTTCGGATTTTTCGGAGTTATGTGTGTTTCATTTAAATATACCTCCAAGTGTAAATTAAAAATTTAAAACACCTCTATTAAAACACCTCATTTAAAACACCTCAAATTAAAAAAAAATATGTAATTCGCTATTTTTTGGCGGCGGCCATCTTGGATTTGAAATTTATCATAGTGTATAGATTTTCATCAAACATAGCTAAGAACACACCCGACTAAACAAAAAACAAAATCAAAATCGGTTTATACGTTCGGGTGCTACGATACCACAGACACACACACACACACAGGTGTGAGGTGTATGTGTTTGTGTGTGTGTGTTATGCTGTCATTTGTATAAGGGCATCAAGTGCAGTGTTAGTCATAGATTAAAGATAGAGGTCAGTGAGTTAAGCCTTTTTTTTTTAAATTAATAATTCAACTTTGTAGGTTCTACACGTGATAGACCAGGTGCTGCAACCGTTACTGCCCCTGGGCCAGAGCTCCGGAGGGTCGCCCGTGTACAACCCGAACGCCTATCAGTTTCTGCAGCATTCGGACGTGTTCAACATCGGCCCACATCGCTTGAGGTAACTATTCACATACAATACAATACGCTGCACTCAGAGCTATGTATTACTTGCTAAGATAAGAAAAAGCGTAGGCTTTTTATAGATTACTAGCTATTGCCCGCGACTTCATCCGCGTGGACTTAGTTTTTGTTTTATAATCCCATGGAAACGCTTTGATCTTTCGGATTAATAAATAGCCTTCGGTTTAGGTTTTGTTCGGGTGACCGCCCTCGACCACCGACTCGCCAAATCGCGTTGTTCGCCCGCGCTATTTTTTCTTTTTGCTCGGCTTCTAAGAGTCGTACCGAGATGTTGAATATCTTAAAACCTTGATCAAGGATTTGACTATTAGAAACAAAAATAAATTTTCAAATTCGACTGATAGTTCCAGAGATTAGCGCGTTCAAACAAACAAACTCTTGCACTTTATTATATTAGTATAGATTAAGTATAGATAAAAAGCGTAGGCTTTTTATAGCTTATTTAAAAAATACTATAATCAGCAGAAGAAATTTTGGCAACCCTAAATCTAATACGCGAGGTCTCACTTCGGGACGAAACTAACAATTTAGTTCTAACTACAGGTGTAGTTATACAGTTCTGCTATATGCAAGATGAATTAATATCCTCGAAATTGAATGACCCAAAATAATTACGAGCGAATTTACCTATTTACTCACTGGTGACAGTTAAAATAACTATGTGTATTCAAACCAAGTCCAAACATTCACCGATCATGATAATACACTGTTAGGCAGTGAATTGTTTTGCAGAATTTGCTAATTAACAATTCAGGCTTCGTGTCCTAATAATTGTAAATGCCTGTCGTTCCACTACTAATACACCGTTTCGTATGAAATATTTGAACTGTAGGATTAGTATAAGATTAAATTCGATTGATCGTATTCGTATTCGATGACTTTAGCGTCAAAGTACAATGAACCATAACTACATTGAATTAAAGCTCAATTTCGTGGATGCATTTTTATACTGTTACGTATAATATGAATACGCTCCAAACTAAAATCGGTTGTTCTGAATTTGTGACTTTAAATCCATACAGTAATTTTACTTTGACGTTAATGTCATAGTATACGAATACGATTAATCGAATTAAATCTATACTAACCCTACTTGTATGTAAGTTTGAACAGAATTTCGAGAACTACTACAAAATTTATTACTAGCTAAAAATTAATTCAACCTTATCAGACCAATACATTTTAGGAATTTCAGTTTTGTCGTATAAATTGCAAGCGACCATCGATATATAGAGAATCAAAGAGTACGCTCAGGCGGGCCCAAATAAAAACTTTGAAACCGACGTGCGACGCTTGTCCAAATTCAACTTAAGACGCGGTTAAACGGCGCGCTATAACACGAGCCGAGCCTAGGCTCGGCGCGGCTCGGCAAACTTTGCACGATCCATCACTTGTCGGTTTTTTCGACACGGATCAAAGGCGCGCGCGCCATCTAGGCTCTAGGCTCGGCTTGTGTTAATACGCGCCGTCTAAACAGATGGTACAGAGCGCGCGACGAACGAATGCCGCTGATGCCGCATCTCCACGGACGGCTCAGCTCGTGCTACCCCGCGTCGTTTAAACGAGCAGGCTTGCGTCCGCATTAAGCCGAGCCGCGCCTACACGGATGGTGCGGCGCGGCGCGGCTCGTGTTATAGCGCGCCGTTTAACCGCACCTTTAGGTTTATAAACGAAAATTATTTTTACACTTACAACAATTACTTTTACTTTGTAGTGGCGTTTGAAGTTGATGTATTAAAAGAGTTATATCCTATCCGAAGTAGGTAGTTTTTTTTAAACCTCTTTTTCTAATTGAACTTACCACGGGGGACTTTCTTGAAGAAATTACCACGTACTTAAAACTAACTTTACTTCATAACAAGTAAAATCGGTAAATAAAGTTTAAACAGTGCAAATCGGTTCTCGGCTTCTATAATGACGTTAGTCTCTGGCCAAATTTAATTCTGATGCTGCCTATGCGAAATCAAAATGTAGAGTTGATTTTTGCCGTTCACTAAGTTATTCCGCGCCACTAGCTATCGCCTTCGACGCGGAGTTTTATGACTCCGATTTTTCCACTTCCCTGCTTAATGCATCGGTGAGTTTTATACAGTAAAAATGTATATGTATTTAAAATGCATCAACAATTTTTGAAGAGAACCTGTCGCATCATGTAAGAATGCTGCGAAGAATTGCAAATCATTGGCTGGGCAGAGCGAGTTGTTGGCCATATGAGTTATGACCGTCGATGTGTATGGATAGGCCTCTAGAAAAAAAGAAAGCCCTCAGAAAATCAATAGAATCTCTTGTCTTAAAAGAATTTAGAAGAAGTTTTAAAAAAGTACTAATGTAAAAAATAGTAATAGGGATTGAAAATCCGTTGCACATACAATAGATGAATATTAACAAATATACACCCCGATTGACGTAACCGTGGGATGCCATTATTAGATTAAAATGTTACATATAGGTCACGTTATAAGGTTTCATTTAAACAGACTAGAAATGTCCACCACACAGGGATCTAGATTTGCACATCAACTCATCCTAAGTATATATAATAATAGTAGTTATAATAATGTACGTTTTATACGTTATATATTAGCTGATATATTTTATATATCAACTACAGGCGCAAACTTAAATCAAAAGTTAATATATATGAGCTAGATGAAATTGGATCTTTTGGATAAAACACAACATTAATTTTATTGTTATTAAGTCGCTAATGAACTTAGCATATACATAGATGCTATTTATTATGTTGCTGTCGGTACAAAAGAAATATTGCTGCTGAATTTACAAAATAGTTATGAAATTATTGTACTGTCAACTCAATAGTAGTACTAACAGGTACCTACTAACCAAATAAATAGCGTCTTCTATTTCGGAACTTATTTGACAATATTGCAAGATTCTTTCACGTTTCATATTGTATTCAGTGTACTGTTATATTATCATAAAACAATTTCTCTCACAAAAGTTTTGATAATATAATATGAACTCTTCATCATAGTTCGTTGTACATACAAATTTTTGTGCAGCAACATGGAAACAACATACATATTATACTGAAATCCGGACAATATGAAAGTTTGGGGTTAGTTAGGAGTTACGACTCTGTTAACAGTAAACACGCTTACAAAGTAAAGGATTGAGCGTTGTTATTTGTTATCGTGGTTTGTTACTAGGTTAGTTTACTACTAACCGTGAAAACTTTATTGTCACGAAAATCCTATTAATATGTATTATAAATGCGAAAGTTTGGATGTATTGATGGAAGGATGGATGGATGGATGGATGATTGTTACTCAATTAGGCCGCAACGACTGAACCGATGTGGCTGTTTGGCATAGAGATTAATTATAACCTGGAATAACACATAGGCTACTTTTTAGCCCGGAGTTCCCACAGGAATTAAAAACCTCAATCCACGCGAACGAAGGGCATCAGCCAGTTTGGAATATATTTTCAATGACATTGTCCTTTAAGCTCGTGAGTAAATAGGTAAAATAAATAGTTGAGATAAACGTTTACGTGCTCTCCGAGGCACGGAGGTGACTCATCGCCAACTTCCTAACTAGTCTACTAGTACTGAGAATTTCTTGACAGAAACCGTCAATACATTTTTTGGCCCGAACCGAGAATCGAACCTGGGACCCCGTCATCCGCAGTCGATCTTGCTAACCACTAGACCAACGAGGCAGTTAAGTGTGTACCTAATGATATAGAAAAAGTATTTGTACTCGTCATTTATCTTTTTATATATACTATAAAGATTGGAGTTTATTATGATATGATTCATAAAATTATCCATTTTACGAGAATAGCCGTTCATTATCCTTATTAATCCATCGATAAAATAATGGTAATTATCCGGTGACCTCTATGATATAAATATTGTTGCTGTTGATATAAACATTTGACATGGTAGATTCACTTGACGAATGAAAAGCACATGGTAAAAGTTTATTTGAATAAAAAATTATTCTATTTTCTTCTATTTCCCAAAAAAAATATTTACGAATCACTTTAGTACGACAATTTGGATTTCAGCCATCGACCTTTAGGTTTCAGTCCGCGCCATTGATCGATACGATCGTTACTCTATAGAATAGATAATAATTATTGCTTAGAGTAAATTAGATAAAGTTGCTCTTGCTAGCTAAAATAGATGGATAACACTTGTTAAAAAGAGTGTGAAATCTTGCAGTAATATTTGTGAAAAGTAATAATGTTTGTGAAAAGAACAGTGAAAGCTTCTCTCGTTCACTAATTGTATTTTCTCACTTTGTGGAAATTTGTGTTCTACGCTTGTGAAAATCAGGACAGCCCGAAACTTGGACAATGTGAAAATGCTGCTGTTGACCTGCTCACTATAAAAGAGTTTAAGAGCTTCTTATCTTGGTTTTGTTACTGAATAAAATGTATTTTTCGAAAGGAAACTTAATAGTTTACATCTCGTGTAAACTTCTCTGGTGAAGTAGTGAGCGCTGTGGGAGGTCTCGGGTTCGATTCCCGGCGGAGACAATTTAAGAATTTATACTTAATTTCCGTGTAATTTAAATTTAACTAATTTATTTTATTTCGTCAAGTGTTCTAATCTCACAAATAATCAAAAATGTAACTGAAAAATATTACTTAATATAGATAGGTAGGTACATACATAAAAAATTCAAAAATACAATTTCGACTTTGATTTAAATTAATTCGAAGTCTAATGCCCGTTTTCACTAGCGTTTCCTTATTTTTACGGACTACCTAGCTAAGTTACATGATTCTTTCTGTCAATTTTGTTTTCACTAACTTTTAGGAAACACCTAAAGGTGGAAGGACATTGGGTAAGGGAATGTACGAGTATTTAGGGGTTACCTAGTAAAGACACACGTACTTAGGGATGATTTAGGCAGGTATACCTAGTTGATGAAAACGGGCATAAGACCTTGACCCGGACTCTACGAACCGCAAAACAAAACACAAAAGCTACCTACTTAGTATAAGGTATGCGAAGTTTTATGTAGGCAATGTAAAGCAAGACATCACAAAACTTTGTTGTTCATAGCCACATTACTGTAAAAAAAGAGTTTGGGAAGTTTTACCGTGAACTCATTTTCAGTACGCGGTTGCTAGTGTATGACGAAAACTTCCTCAAGAAATGGTAACTAACTTAGTATGAAAGTAACACAATGTTAGCCACATTTTTTTAGAGAATATCAGCCAAGCTGAAGTTGACTAATCTCCTCCTATCCCCTCGAAATAAGCGGAAAACTTATACTAGGAGTGGGTACGACAATAATGCAACGTGTGAGGTACGAATCTGCAACCTTTCAGTTTTCAGGCCGCACCTTTAACCGTTGTACTATTGAGGCTTCATTATGTAACTTCCGTTATGTAACGTTTTATAATTGTATTCAATTCCCAATTGTTTACGGAAGCTTCAGTCGTACTAAAAAGTTACGTAAAATATGTATAGCCAAATTAAACACAGATACAATTACCAGAATTATATGTGGTCCAAATACAACGTACATACACTGTCAATGTGTCATGTTAGCAAAAACAACATACCTACCAAATTATTTTTGCTGTTGCGTCACAATTAAAATTCGCAATCTGTAAGTTTTAGGTACAGATGGCGTATTTTACGGCCACAAGTAAAGCGAGTATCTTTGTCTATATTTACATAAATTACATAAAATAAAGCCAAGATATATTTTGGCTTTATTTTATGTAAGCCCAGCTTAAAGCCCAAATACCAAATCACAATAAAATGTGTTCAAATATAAAGTGCATAAACGAAAGTATGTGAAAATAGGCTCAAATATATTGTTGTTCATCGTCAATGTTACCATTCATATCGTAGGTATATGAATGGTAACATTTCGTACAGGAATCTAGTTTTTCATTTTGTACAAAAAATAAAGAAACCTTTTCTACAGCTGAGGTGAACAAACCCTCTTTGTCATTATTTCTATTAAAGTAATGGGTAATATCTATTAGGTTGTTGAAGTCTGGACCAAGTAATCTTTAATGGAAACTATTAACAATGGAAAATACAAGTAAAAGAGGGCAGACGCCCTCCATCTGCGTGGATTGAGGTCTGTAAAATTGTTGAGAGAAAGTCTTGAAACTACAAGATAAGATGTTCTAAATTCTCATTTAAATGTTGTCGAAATCGGTGCTGCTGTTTAGGCAGTAGGCCACCACGCTGCCAGACTTCACACACCTTTCAGAACATTTTAGAGATGTCTCAGACATGCAGGTTCCGAACTATGCTTTCCTTCACCGGTAAAGCAAGTGATACTTAATTGCTAAATCACACATTACTTTGAAAGATCAGAGACGTGTGGCGTGGCATCGAACCCTGGACCCCAATAGTTTAGGGGCTATTTTCGCTCCAATAACGTTAGTATGGAATTAATATTTCGTCTCTTACATTTTACTTATTTATTTTGTCTTCGTTCTCAGGTCGTTTCGTCAAAAAGTAAATCAGTTGCAGAAGAAAGAAGTTTTTAACGCTGACGGTCGACACACATTCTTTATTCCCGTCGACGAAGGTTTCAAGGTAACTTTCAAAATTAATTATCTAGATGGTGGCGCAAAGGAAAAAAGTTTCCTCTTTTATTCTTAAAAGTTATTTCTTTGTCTATTACTCGCTGTCACGATGCGGTATCTAAGGATATCTATCATAGAAGCGAGCTAAACTAGAACGAGTAAAAGCAGTTTTATTAAATCATCATCATACCATATACATATTCAACAAGAAAATTATGTGTAGACACAGAGAAAAGTTATAACAGTCGAAACTGTTTTATTATATAGTTCTTGCAATTCACGAGGGCGCGTGGCTCATGGTTGTGTGTTTGTCGTATCTGTACGAGTGTGAGCGAGAGTTTGTTCTCGCCTGACCGCTCTCACCTAGGCTGCGGACAAGCACGCATACTTACGTAATGTGCATGTACACGAAGTAACTACAAGTAAAGCTCACGCGCCCACGTGAATTGAAAGAACTATATCAAGCTAAGAAATATGATAGGTATCAAGCCAAATTATTACCTATCATTCCACTATTTATATTTTTTCGTTTTTGTAATTCATAAGTTACTTTCCATCATAAAAACTGCCACATAGTAGACTAATTTTATTCATTGAATTTAAATACAACTGCATATGCCACACAGCAATCGAGTAACACGATTCGGTTTTCAATATTTTAATTCCTTTGAAGAAAAAATATTGACCATTCCAGTATTATTTCACGTAAACTGTAAAAGCGTAACGATGAAAATGCAACTGAAAAAAAAAATAGTTTTTATCTATTCGACAGGCGGGTCTGTAATAAAAATGCCTGCTGCTTCCTGTCGCTCTATTCGAGTCTCGAGGGATATTCTGCATCCGTTCTATTTTTTTCTGTTTGAAACTGAAGGTCCTAGTTATGAGAATTGAGAATTAAATTCTAGAAAATGATTTTGGTAATTTTTTTTTAACTTACCCGTTATTTGTGCAATAAACTGCAAACTGGAACTTGACGGGTGGCTAAAACCGAGCGAGGAGATAAACATTTTATCTTTTCCCCGTGGATAAAATGTCCCCTACCTATGCTGACCCTGCTGAAAACCTTAAGAGAATGTGAACGTTATTTATCTTTGTGACAGCCCACGACCAGATCGGATCTAATAGACGCTAAGGTGGTGGATGGCCACGTGATCCCTCACCACGTGCTGTTCACTCAGGCCACGCCCGACACTACGGAGTTCAAGAGCATGGCCTTCAGTGACAACGTCAAAGTTATCATCTCCTTCACCACGAGTATAAACGGCAAGGAAGAAATCAGTACGTATTCATTTTGCCTTCCTTGTGACGTTGCTTCGGAAATGCTAACAGTAAAGATTGCTAACTGAACTTTAAGAAACGCCACTCGCACCCCTAACAAAATCTTCACCCATTGCTCAAAACGTAGAAACTACTGCTACGTCTAGAGTATTACGTAGAGCGTTGTCCTTGTACCTCTCGACTTGAGTATCACCTTGTCATATATGGTTTTAGGCGGACGAAGTCATAAGAAACTACTAGCTTACAATTTTAGTTCATGACGGTCCAAATAATCCCTTAGATATTCATAAGTCCCTGTAAGTGCCTATATTGAAAACTTGAGCAATATTCTGTAACTAATATTGGATTGAATGTGTTTACACTGAGTCTTATTGAAATTGTTGGCAGGGTCGATAAGCTAGGCCTAAGCAAACGGTTCGAAATTCCATACAATTAGTACAATTCTCCGAAATCTTGTATTTGCCTCGTTTAATATTGTAATTAATACCAGTACGAGTATTCGATGTAATTACAGATATTGGTTATTTTATTTTATATAGCGTATCGTTAAATTGGTTTATTCCAATAAATGTTGAAGATTTCCTAAAGCTGCATCTACGCTTGGCGAACTAACTGGCGAGTAAGTATGTAAAGAATAAATTCACGTAGAGAAGTAGGTAGACTGGTCTCGGATTTTTGCACAGACACCCATTCCGATATCTTTTATATTTATGGAGTTATGAGCAGTCAAATAAAGCCATGTCAACTAAGATTTTTTGTCACGAAGGCCAGAAGCGAAACCCCACAAAAAGAAGGGAAATTATAGAAAAAGTCTCAAAAATTATAATTGTAAAACATTATTAACATGTTAACATGGCTCGGCGACAAACTTTTTTAAAAGGTATCTCGCAAGTCGCAGCCATGCTTCAAAATACAGCTCGTAGTCAAGCAATCTGCTATGCTTAAAAAAATAAAGCTATGCTTTTAAAAAAGTTTGTCGCCAACTCAAAATAAGTTACTTACATTAGTTTAGGAGCTTAGTAAGACTAAAAAGATTTATATTTTATTTTTCCCTTTTTAGTTCCTTCTATCGTCAGTTAAATTTTTTGTAAAAAATTAATTATCCCCACTTGGCTGCTTTCTGCAGAACTGGGTCCAAATATGTCTTGACATAAATCCGTGTCGTTATAACTCTTAATCTGAGCATCTCAGCCTAGTTCCAGGCTCTACGAAGTTAGAGTCCACGCTTCGCGGATTTGGTTCGTTATTTCGTGCTCGATTCGCTAAGCGTAGACGCAGCTTAACTCTTCAATAGGTAGCAATAAATTACAATAGCATTCAATCGTTATGAATTATTATTATAGCAACTAGAGGACGCCCACGACTTTGTCCGCGTAGCGACTTCATCGGCATGGAATAGGGTATTTTACTCTTTTTTAAAAAGTGTCTGATTCTAGGTGATAGAGTAGGAGTAGATAGTAGATGATAATATACTATAAGATAATTTACAAAGTTTTATTCAATCGATAGGTACGAATAAAATGCATTTAAATTTTAGTTTTTAAATTTTCGCGCGTAAACGCTAGATGCCGTGTGATAACGTCAGCCGGATAGCAAGTTCGTTCGCTCAAATGGTTGGCACGCTTTGTTAAGTCCACACATAGCGGCTACCGATTCATGTCCAAAGGCGGCGCGATTTCTGTGACCCGCTGCGTACCTTAGTGCATCACGCTTCATGTTTGTGTGTTGTATTGTGATGATAGTATGTTTATAAAGTGATGATTCACAAGTCTTTGAATTTTTTATATTAAGATCTAAGCTTGATTTTTTAATACTAATAAGTATTTTATGTTAATAGCTTTTGTGAAGTCGAACACGGTCGCTGGGGACGCGAAGCATAGCCGCGGGGTTGTGCTTGCAGACATCGTGAGGGCAAACATACCTGTCAAAAACGGTGTAGTCCACCTCATCCAGAGGCCCCTGATGGTGGTCGACACCACAATCGTGGACTTCCTTAAGGTGAGATTATAAACAGATATTCCTGTTGTTTTTCTTCTCTTGATGGAGTCCAATAAAAAAGATAAGTGCCTATAATATTTTTGTCCCGTTTATTATTAGGTAACATTTGGTGGGTATCCTACAAAAATAAAGTAGGGTAGTTGAACATTATTAACAAATGTTTCGTCATAATGCAATCCCAAGAAATAATAACTATTTTTGTATTCAGATTCTATAAAGTTTGTACCTTGTGAAGTCATAATACCTGTAGTATACTCAAACACTCACGTATATAGTAGTCAAGTATATAATCCGTATATACCAATGCACACTCCAGGCACACATAATGTGTGCTACACAACCGACGTGCTATCCGACCCGTGGTCCTAGCACGACTGACTAATGACTCTAATGGTGCCTGTATTTGTAACATGTTTCCTCCAATATTCACAGACTACCCTCTGTATGCTACAATACCATACTGCTATCTCTGTACTAGACAAATAGTAGTGAGCAATCTTAAAATTTCTATAACTGTCCATTTTTCAACTTATTTGAATATTGATTTTACTTTTCATTGTAGTATTGTACCGAGCATAATGAGTTTTTGAGTTAATAGGAAACAAACTCAAATACCCTTTTGTTGGTTAAAGTTTCGCCCGTCCATTGTAATTTGTAAACGTATATTTACCTGAAAGCATATTTTTGACCCAGACACTGTATTTTGACATAACCTTCAGAAATTAACTCACATCTCGTCAGTTAATTAAAGTGTCATAATTTACAATTAAAATGTTGAACGGCATGCTTAAATTTTTGCTCCATTTATTTCGGAACCAGGGAAGGAAGGTAAAATGTCGATTGTTTAATACTAATAATATTATTATTTATTGTGAGAGTCCTATCTTATATACATTTTCATGCTGATTGGAGCACGTTCTAATCTGTCATTTGTGCGTATGATTTTTTTGTAATTACAATTTAACTACATTTTTAAATCATGAACTGTTTTTGTTGTGCTTGTTTTATTATCGTATTCATGCCTGTCCGTTGAAGATACATATTTTATATTTACATTTTGCAAAATAATAATATGATTCATTAGTTTCGTAAATTGTAAGTAAAATTTAGGAAAAAGTATCTGAAAAGTAAAATTATTTGAATTTAGGATTCTTGAACATTGGGCTGTTTAACTATTGTACTAATACCAATAAAACATAGGAGTAATACATATACATTTTCTGTGGGAATTTGCTAACACTAACAAAAATTTATCCAAGCGACGACTTAGAGATTTATGTTAAAAGGTAAGTACCTAGCAAAATTGTTCACATCAAAAATCTTGTAATATGAAAACCGCAGAAAACCATTCGTTCTTGGTTATAATTATTTTTTTAATTTTAATTATTTTTAAATAATAAAGCTTATTAAAATGCATTGTACTAACAATTGTAAGTACAATTCAATTATGACTGTAAATAGTTGTTTTCTAAAAGTAGAAGTAAAACTTTTATATCCATTACGGTAATAATTTATTCCTATTTTCATTTATTTAACTATTTATTTATTTTTACATTTAGAAGTAGTACCTACTGAGTCTTACTGTTAAGTATTTCATAAAACGCATTATATACTTGAATTTTTTGTTAAACGTTTAAAATACCGCTACCTTTTTTGAAGATATTACCTACTTCTTAAATTTTATCATTTTTTTTTTATAATAAAAAAATGTTCTTATCAGAATTACGAATCGTTGTTTTGACGCTAAACTCTACTATCGAAACTACTTAAGACGTGTAAAATGTTATCCTCTTCTTTCCTTTATTTAAGATAAGATTAGATGATTAATAATTTCGTTTTATTAAGTAGGTATCACGAAACGAAATTATTAATCATTTGGAGACAAAGTTTCAAGCGATTCTATTAAATAAGAAACTGGGCAAGTAATATACCTGAAAGTGATAAATTGCCCGTCACTTTACTGAAAAGCGGTATTTGAAATGGCTTACATAACGTGAATATATTTTTAATAAAATATGGCATTCTTGAAGTAGGTATATATTATGTAATGTTTACATAGTGAGGATATATTTGTCATATTCCTTGTTACATGTTTATGCTTCCCTGTCATGGATCCTGCATGAATTTTACAACTATAGGGAATTGTAAGTATTTTCCTTACCTTGCATGACATGACTTATTTATAGTTTTATACTTTGTACTTACACGCTTAATACGTACCTATGTACTCATAGGCTGAAATTACGCTTGTAAGTTTTACTCACGAAGTCGCTTACATGAGTACTTATAACTTATACTTAAGAAATGTAAACAGTCCCGTAAGTCACGTACCTATCCTTTAATAATGTTATTTACGCAAGTTACTTTTGTATTCTGTAAGCTACTTATGTGAACTTACTAGTGTAATTGTAGCCTTACTAATTGAACTTACCAGTATGTCTATTGTTTATATTATTTCTGTAGTAACATTTCACGTTGTTAAAATAATAAACTGTCATTTTAATTTACTTTATTAGTCGTACACCACTAGCACTAGCACTTTTAGGAACAAACGAGAAAGGGTTCTGAAGGTAAAGTATATTATATGAATATTTAATTCAAAAGTACTCATGTTTATTAGCTTTGTAGGCTCCGTGTGCTTCGTCTTACGCTTTATGAATAACAAGAAGGTTTAAAAATTGACACTCGTATGTTCCTACATTTTTGGGATAAATTGGACCCGCGCTACAAACAAGAAAAGTTACAAACCACACCCTGAAAACTTTTTCTTTTTTTTTGCCAATAGAAAATAAATAAATTCCATATTTATCTGCAATTTGGTGTAAAAATAACATTTCGAAGCAAATAATAGATATTCAATTCATATTATGGAACTAACATTAGTTAGTTCCATGGTTTAACTAATTATTAAATTAGGAAAGCGAATCGTACGTAAATAGGTACGTCATCGTAAGTGTTAATTACAGGTTAAAGAAATATAGGCATAGCAGTATATCGATGAGTTGCAGGGAGCCGCTGGATACAAGCGGTGCGAGACCCAGGCCTATGGAAGTCCATGCAAGAGACCTTCTCCCTTTAAATAGGCGTAAAGCTTCTGCTAAAAGTGGATATGACAAAAGAGTAACGGGTAGGCAATGTGGATTGAACATGGACCCTTCAGTGTTCAGTTCACACCTTCAACCTTAACTTTGAATAAATACAACTATCCTACAAATCTATTTATTCTGGACCCCAGTAATATATCTTTTCTGAGTCTCCATTTATTTAACATATATTTTATTTTCTAACACATTATCCTGCCACTTCGTGCCAGACACTTGCTTAAATATATCGCAAGATGGTAGGTACTACTACGTGATTTATCTTCTGTTGCCAGATGCGCAAACTTTTCGTAAGGGTCTCACAACTTGCACTTATCTTTACTCAAAATTAAACGTATAAAAATGCCTCTGAAGATTATTGCTTTAGCCAGAAAATAATTTCTGGCTAACGTAAAAACGTTTCTTCAAAGTAAGCGTTTAGTTTTAGAGAATACCTATGTAGTATTTTACTGTAACTGCACAGGTACAAGCACTACTTTATTTTGTCCTAATGCTGAGTGTCCACTTGCAAGCAACTTCTGCAATTTCTTGCAGAAGCTAACTCTTTCAGAAATTGATTTGTTGTAAGTGCTAACACAATGCAAGTTCCTAGCCACAGATTAGGTACTTATGTAAAATTTATTGCTAGTGGACACTTTTTAAATGATTGTTAATTTTATATGATTAATAATATTGTTTAATCATTTATAAGCAACGAATCGGAATATATTTTCGAAGAACTAACCACTTTGAAACTGCTTTTTGACCGACTTCAAAAGTCGGTTCGTCGGAATCTTTTTTTTTTTATTTCTTATGCATGTTCCCCGATTACTCGAAGACGCTTGGACGGATTTGGAAAAATCTTTTTTGTTTGAAAGGGTATACTTCCCAGGTAGTCCCATGGTCATCAGGTCAGGATCTGATGATGGGATCCTGGCAAAATCGAGGGAACTCTTCAAATTTCACTGCAGGCACAATTGATTTTATACTTTCTAGTGGCGTTTGAATTCGGTTTTGTAAAAAGAATTTTTACGTTTATATAATGTATATCAATTAAATATAATATTATATGTGCGATAAAAATGAATCAAATTAAACGAAAAAAAAACGTGAAACAAGGTGCACCACTTTAATGAAGTGCGTTGTGTCTGAATGAAGCTAGAATAAAATGTCTATTAGTTAGTTTGCTAGCTGCTCTCATTAACCGGAACAAAGCGTTCACTAATTACTTTTTACTTACCCGACTACAGCAAAGACAAAGGAAAGGTTATGATTTTAGCAATATATATATTTGTATATTAATGTCATATTACTTATTACTTACAATTGTGTATTTGACAAATTTTTTTATATACTTAAAATAAAGGTTTTTAATATTATAACACAATGTCATTTTTCTTTTTTTATTACCTTAATTAGTCTCGAAAATATAGAGCTTTTAAGTTTCCTGTTAGATAAAGAGAGTGCTATTGCAACATGACGTCACGATTCAATAGCTCCATACACTCTCCATTCAAAATTTCAAAACAGCTTATAACTTACTTATTTGTTTTTTGACCGATTTATTTTCTGTTATTCTTACAAGTTACTTTTCGATTTGATTTCGGTTTTTTCGATTGTAATTAATGAATATCCACATTTTGACAACTGTCAAATACCCAATTAGTATGTAACTATTTAATATGTTCCACCACAGCGTCTAAACTACTTTTTTTTATATATCTTAGGCACACGTTTGACCACTATAACACCTGGTGGAAAGTGATGATGTGACCTAAGGTGTAACGCGTTTGCCTAGAAGATGCCTATTCATTCCTGTGAGCCGATTTTGATAAATGAGTTGACAATCTATTCTTTATTATGGTTCAGTAGAGGTAGGCTACATTTTATAGGAATAAAATCTATACGACGGCTGTCACAACCAATTTTCCATAATGGGTTTACAATTTTTATTAATCTTTTTTCCCGCCAGGAAAAGGAGGACGGACCCCTGTGTAAATTCTACGAGGTGATCATGGATCTGGGAGAGCACAATCAGTTCCTTAATGAGCTAACGCTGGCGAAGGACATTACGTTGTTTGCGCCGTCCAACGAGGCGTGGAACGAAATTAGTGTTCAGAACGTTATCAGGTGGGTTTGTTAAAAATGCATTTTCCATTTTCTTTGAATCGAAATCTTGGAACCTTTACTTCCAAGTTAAGTTAACTTTTATTTTACGTTACCTACTTAAAGTATTTTTTTATTTTTATTGTCGTTGCCCTAGAGTGCTGAGGAACTTTTCGACTTAGTTTCAATGTTCTTCTGTTCCGTTTTTAAAAATAAAAATAACTTGGAAACTTTCCAATCAAGAGTGAATAGGCATTTTTTAGACAAGCGCGCTATATTTAAAAATAGCTAGGTAAAACAACTAGATGTTTTTTAACTTTTAAATTAACTTTTTAATTATGTAAGCGAGCGTATAGTTAAATAACTACGGTAAAATAAAAATGATAACAGAATTCGAGTTTCATAATATGTACCTCATCTATTTAATTCAATATTTCTTTTAGGAATCATCAAAAACTGCAAGAAATTCTGAATTTGCATTTGGTGCGGGAGAGACTACCTTTAGATGCAATTATTCATAACAACATGAATCAGGTCAGTTGCATCTTTAGATTTTATTTTTTTAAAGCACATTTTTATACAAAATAATGTTTCACATTTGCGTTCTAAACTATTGCACTTGTAATGGTGGTTTCCCACAGAGCGTGATTTGAAGAACATACGATGTATAAGTATACGATCCGCGTACCGTGCTAAACATCGCATCGCAATGATGACGACGCAATGCCTGCCGTCAAGGACGTATCTGTTACAATATGTTGATCCTTTGTATGTAGTATTACAGATTTTAGGTTAAAGAGATATAGCGAGTGATTCAAAAATCATGCTCTGTGGAAATTTACTACTTTTTACAATTAAAACATGAAATTTACTAATAGGTAATTAAACTACAAAAAGCTCTCTGTTAATATTTTTTTTATATAAATCTACCTAAATTGCTAATGGAGCTACAAAGCAAACTGAAGGCCCGAATGTACTCGTCAATATTGTAGCCTTTGATAATAATTAATTCGTCCTGTCATTTTTCTTCAAAGCTTGGTTGAACAAGCTGAAAAAAGTAAATGAAGTTCAATTTCGTTTCTTTGAAAAATAAATACGCTCTGAGATATTAAAAATTCATTATAATTTAAACCGTTCAATGTTTACTATTATTTACTCTTGCTGCTTCACGGAACAGCGTCCTGGCACAGTATGTTGAGTAAAACTTAAACAATTTTAATTTTCGTTCTCAATGGTTCATTTAGTTGAACTCATTCTGTGTCCTAATATTTCTCCGACTGTTGTTGTTTTGTAATCCTTCTGTCGTTTACAAATTCACTATAAGCGATGCCAGTTCCATTCTGTTTGACTTCATAGCCTGCATTATTGACATTAGTCACCCTTGAGCGCTCCCGAGTGGGTCCCATTCAGAGTTTGATTCTTATTTCAATATATAGACCGATCTGAGATTTCTAGAACGCGTTTTCAGAGAAAACGCGTTCTAGAAATAAATATATCAATGTCTGTGAGTTTCAGATTTCTGTAAAATACGTAGTTTTAAAGTAAAGAGCTTTTCTAAGAATCAAACATCTTTTTGATGGGGCGTGCTACGAATAAACTTCTTTTATGAAATAGTGAAGCAAAAATCCGCATGCTTCTGGTTTGTTCGAAAGTAAGAGTAAAAGTTAAGTGGTTTGTTTGTTTGTGCCTGACCTATCGCATGCGAATTTTCGTAATTCGCTGCAGTACACCATAACTTACGTGTAGTTATCATTATAATTACATAGATAGATACGAATCTCTGCATGCTCTAAATGTAATCTGAATGTCTACGTTACCCTGATCAAATATCTGTAATGCTCATGCCAGTTTTATATAAATATAACTAATATACAACAACATTGCGAATAGTCTTACAGATTTTTTTTTAATAAATAGATATGGCGATTGTTTGGTTTCTGAAAACATCAGTTATTTAATAAATTATAGTTGGATAAATCGATTGGCAACTCCGAATCGATGGTAGATTTATTTGACGGTTCAACTGCACTTTGTAAAATTTAATTTAATATAAAAACTTTTCTATTCAAAGTTCGTATTATATTGTTTCGTGGTAGAAAATTACATGTAGCAACTCTTTCACGAAATGTTGTTTTGGCATCTTAAAATTTGTTATAATATTATAATACAAGGTCGATTACAACACGCGCCATTATTCTAAACGCGTGTACGCTCGTAGCACGAACGGACCGTACCGTAGCACGCAGCCAAATTCGCGTAGCACTTCGTATATTTTTGTTATTACGTCATGTTCCGTTCGTCCTCAATTTGCCAAGTGTAGACGCATCTTTACGTAATAGGTATTCTTTCTGTATGATAGTGCGATACCGAAAATTGGATCGCTTACATCACACGATTTTTAATTAGGACACCTATGCGACAGTTTGACATTTTGAGATCATGAAGTAGCTTATTACCGCGACAAACAAGAAATTGCGATTGCCATTCAAAAATTCAAAATTCAAAGTTATTTATTTCCTGTAGGCCAACTTGTAGCTCTTATGACACGTCAAGATTCTACCACCGTATATTTACTGAATGGCGTAATAGAAATTTTGGAGGCAATTATATTTTAATAGATGTTTATTTTTTAGATATACCAAGCACCAACAGCCTTACCGCGCAGGTATTTGTATTTCAACGTAATAAACAACCAAAACAACCTGACCTTGACCGTGGAAGGTGGCGGTGTTAACGCTACAGTGACGCAGACCAACATAGCGGCGACCAACGGCTTCGTTCATATCATCGACAGAGTGCTCGGTATTCCTTATACTACCGTTTACGAAAAGATGAAGACGGATCCCATGCTTAAGTAAGTACGAAAACAAAGCCTTCTTCTTTTTCTTTATCAACTGATAGACGTCCACTGCTGGACAAAGGTCTCTTGCGTGGACTTCCACAGGCTTCGGCCTTGAAATTGAGCAAAATCGATTTTTGCTCAATTTCTGAAAACAAACAAAGTTGTGCTTTTTTAATCAGGGAGCTTATAATAGAAATTTCACTTTCGTCAATAATTTCCATGCTCAAAAATGAAATTATGCGTTCAAACAGTGTTATTTCAAAATTGTTTTAACATCTCATACAATGTCAACCTTAAAGTAATAATGACTTAACAAAATTGAAACAATACTGCTTTAAGCGTTGTTATTATAGGCCCTGTACTGTAATTTTGCATTCAGAATAGTGTTTCAATTGTAGCATCACATACAACCTCGGCAAGCGGCAGATGTTCAACCAGCAGCTGAACGAGCTCGAGCACCGCTACACGTACTTCGTGCCGCGTGACCACGCTTGGCTCAAATTCCAAATTAAGCACCCCTCTGCGTACAACGCCCTCTTTAGGGAGGATTTCGGATATTACGTGAGTATATCGCTCATTTGCGACAAGAGTGACATAATTCAAAATCGACGATGAGAGAATTCTCTCGTTAGAGAGTAATGTTTTGTGGATGCTACGGTCTCGAAACAACAAAGCAACAGAGCATTAAGTCACAATCTTTCTCGCTCTTATTTTTTTTTTTGCTTAGCGTAATGTTGTTTTATAGCAAAAAGTATTTCGACACTAAAATTGGCGATTTTTGAATTATGTCACCCTTGTCGTAAATGAGCAATATGACACTGTGAAATGTTTCACATTTCGAAGTGATCGACGGTAAATCCCCTAATGTTCTTAGTTCTATTGTACATAATCCCTTAAAATTGACAGCTCTAAATGTAATGCTACCGTTTTCAACTATTCAGCACTATTTTTAGGCCTATTAGCTTATTTACAAATTTTGTGCACGAGAATTAGTAAAATTATCTACTTTATCTAATCTAAAATCAATAAGTTCGTATAATACAATAAAAAGATACCGGCCGGGTTGATAACCTCCTTCTTTTTGGAAATAGGTTAAAAATAAAATAGAAAAGCGTTGCAGAGACAAATAGTGACGTTTAGATGCGGGCGTGCAAGGGAAATAGCAAAATTGTTCCCACTTCCCACGATAATGACGTGCCGTCATTTAAAAAAATATTTATTTCTCGTTCTAAAAACAATTTCAGCTAATACGTATACGTTTCAAATAATTTAAGCAGAGACATAGGAAATTACCCAGTTAAATGCCTCTACTATATTTTTTTTTTCAAAAAGTAATTGTAACACCTCTTTAAGGATTGAATTTCAAAATGTTACATTCTGAAGATTTTTTAAAAAGCTGTGTAGTTATACATATTATTTAGCGCGAAAGTATCTAATTCGGAGAGACATTATACCGTAGCAGGCTGGTAGAAAGCGGAGCGTAACTGTGTAAAAATGGGCCAATACACTTCTCTTCAGATTAATTTTCAAAAGGAGCCGAGCAAAAATGTGAAAAATTAACTTTACGCCTATGCCCTTTGAGGCTTCGCTTTGGTTGGGTCGTTACTTTGATGTACCTATTAATTTTCTTTGTGGCTATATTCTTATTAAGTACCTACCTACTTAGTAAGTAGTAATAATAGCCTGGTGGTTCAAACTTCCAAAACCGAAAGCGGAATGTGACTATAGCGTCTGAGACTAGCGTAGTCTCAAAAAACAACAGTCATATTTGGCCTGTAATACTTTAGATAAGTTTTTTTTTATATGAATAGCGAGCAAACGAGCAGGCAGGACACCTGATGCTAAGTGATTACCGCCGTCCGTACCGTAAACATTTGGAGTACTAGAGGCACCACCAATGCGTTACCGACTTTTCAGGAACTTTTTGGTCCGCCCCTTGTATTCAAGACGCTTTGGTATATTCCAAAGCGTCAGTGGTGTCGCGAAGATATGCCTATGATACTTGCTCATAATATACTTTTCAAATAATTGATAACATTATTTTCAGACCAAACAAATCCTGGAGCGGCATATGATTCGGTCAGGTCGTTCATACACCGTTTCGGATCTCAAGCTTTTAGCGAACGAAACGCATCCGTTCGTTTTGCCCACTTCAAGAGATCCCCTGCGATTGCGCGTCAAGGAGTCAGATAAGAGTAAGTTTTTACCCGACTACGACAAAGCCAAAAGGCCAATTTTTTCAGTCTTCAGAAAACTAATTTTCTTCGTAATTTTTTTTTTCTTCAATTTTTTCCAATGTTTTAATAGTTAGTCTGCTATTCGGGATGGAGATAAATACAACAAATCAAAAACCATGAAAATCGGTGCAGCCGTTCTAGAGTTATAAGTGTTCGAACAAACCCAACTTTGTTTTATATATGTCAAAATATTTGTCAGCCTTTGGAGATGATACCCTGAATACAGTTTCAAGCCTTTAAGTGTAACTTAAGCTGTTACTAATTCGATTTGACCGACCGCGTCCGTTTTAATTGTTTAATTTAATTTACTTATGAGTTATTTTCAGATTACTACGTCGAGTGGAACGGTCGTTGGATCCACGTGTTCAGGCCGGACGTCGAATGCACTAACGGCATTATTCACGTAATAGATGAGCCTTTTGTACTTGAAAGTGACATCAGAGCTACGGGCAGCGCAGACAAGACTCGCTTAACTTACACTTTAAGCCTGCTGTTCCTTTCATTTATATTCGCAAGGATTTTGGAATACTAAGTGGTTTATATACTTAATTGGTCGCTACTTGATCGAATTGTTTTGTTGCTAAGCTAAAAATATATCGCTCGGTGACTGAAACACTATTTATTTTTATTTTTTTCAAAAATGCCGATTTTTACAAAAATATTTTTTTATGTTTTCAAAATTTTAGTTTTTGATATTATAGTAAGATCTTCTGTGATTTTATTTTTAACTAATTAAATTTTCTTTTCTACATTACCTACTACAGTTAAAATCTCTATAAATGATCAAAATAAAATGTTGTTGAGGAAATGAGTGATATGTATCTATTTTAATGTCGGCTACACTACTACTACTTTAAAGTATTATTTAAATGATTTTACAAAAACAAAAAAATATAAACATATATATTATGTATATTATAATATTTCTAGTTTGGACACTGAGTTATTATTAAGTTTTAATTCGAATTTTAAACCTCAATTTGAAGAATATGAAGAATAAAAAAATGTTTTGTCCATTAGGTACAGCTAATAAAAATAAACATAGCATCGTAACATTTTAACACTATTTCAATTTTAAGTAGGTTCTGAAATATACAATACTTAAGATGTTTAGATAGTTACCAATTTAGGTAATAATTATATATAATTAAAGTAACCGGACAAGTAATACTATCACAATAGACATAAGCAACAATAGATCAACAAACATCTTATCTATGTGAACCATTATAGCATGCTTTAAAATAAATAATGTACGATTAACGGATTATCGCCCAAATACCTAAGGACCACGAAACATTGACGAGGATTGAAGAAACGAATTCTAAATTCAAATATGTTATACATATATTTATTTTTATTAAAAAGACAGTTTAAAAGACTATTTGAAAAGTAAATCAACTTTTGTATCGATTACAATAATTTTATTTGCTAAAGCCGTATGCATATTGTGGCAATGTTATAAACAGAGTAGAAATGCTCTTAGATTATGACGTCATAATATATATGAAGACTATAGAGGCTCATATAATTTCCGCTGTATGCGCGCCTCGATTTTCAGTGTTGAATAAGTTATTTTCACCTCACTATCTCAAAAAGCTCGCCGTTATTGCTTAAAAGTCAACTTTGCTCACATACTCAAAATGGATTTATTACGCTGCAATTTAGCATTTCTGATTTAAATTGAAAGAAAGAAAGAAGAAAGAAAGAAAAAGCATTTATTTAAGAAATTGTACCACACATCACAATACACTAAGGTACAATATCCCGACACTTCCTTTCCTCAAGCATTTGCAAAAAACACCCAAGCAATAGAAGCGCCGGGCTAACATATATCATGTGTGGCACAACCCGAAAAAAGGTCCGAGCTCAGCATAAAGCTGAATACCTTTAAAGAAGATATTCAGCGCTGATTTTCAGCCAGGACCCAAATTAGGGTGACGCCACGGCAATAACTAAAAATAAAAAATATATACATAATTAAAATAAATTAAAAACAAAATGCTAAAAACTAATTATACTAGAACAATAATACACTTAATAAATAAAATTAAAATTAATATCACTACTAGATTACATAAATAAAAGAAAAAAGTAAAAGTAATTATAATATAATCTAATAGAGAACATGCATTAATTAACTAAAATCCTACAATAACACATACGAAAACTAAAAAAATAAAGCCTACTAAAGAAAGGAAAAAAAAATTGCTGACGAACCATCATCAAGACATCTGAAAACAAAATTGTTGCGTTGGTAGATCTTTAAATAACAATTTACAGCGTGGGTACTAAATAAAAAAAAATCGTTGATGGCTTAAAAAATTTTTTTACAAGTTTTAACTATTTATCACAAGTTTTAAACATTAAAAGGGCGCTTTTTTGAGCTAGTGAGGTAAAAATTTCATTATTTTTAACTTAATTACCTTAATTATGATGGATGTTTAACACTGCCAAAGTCTTAAAGCAATTCATATAAAAATGTTAAATTGATTGTAAAAACTAGTATAGGAACTTCCGTTATAATTTAATAATAAGTTAAGCTTGATATTTTGGATTATATGGATTTTTTGTCGTAATCAACAACTTCATCTTTTATCGTTTAATCAATTTAATCTACATTTTTTTTACATTTTATCGTAACTTTTTCTGACGGAAGCTTATTTAAAAATTGTCAAGTTTATTTGGTGGCGAAAATTAATACTTTGAGATCAGGTTACACCAACCATCGGAAGAGTCCCACGGTACATTTCGGAATTTAAAGAACAAGCTTGTTGATGTCGATCAAAAATATTACTTACGTAAAAATAATGTCACGTCTTTAAATAAGAATATAATGACGAGTTTATTGATAATTTACGCAAGTTTTGTCTTCTGTGTAATGAGCAGACATTTAAATAGAAAGCTTGAAACCTGACCACAAACAGTACGACACCTCTCTTACGGCTTTTTCAACACTTTGGCAATGAAAAAATCGCAAGAAGGCGTTGTCATAACGATTGCGCTTGGGCTGCTGGAAAAAAATGGAAAAAAAATATGCGTAGGTAGCTAATCAGCAGATGATCGTATAAATGGAAGGGTTCGAATCTAGTTGAATGTAGTTCGACGTAAACATAGGTGCCCATTTTCAAACACAGAAGTTTAATGTACACTGTTACACTCTTGCAAGTTAGCCCGCAACGATCTTGGACTTTATTGTCACTTACTATCAGATGAGATCGCAGTCAAGGGTTATTTTGTCATCAAATAAAAAAAGATGAATATGATGATAGTTCAAATGATAAAAATTCTTTAGCATTTGAACTGTCTATTAATGACATGGTATAAAATATCACAATAAGATGACTAGATACAAGTTTAAGATATTCTAGTCCAGACGGTAAAAGGCAAATAAAATCTAGGATAAATAAATGTGAGTTTGAGAGTGGAATCGTGTTAAGAAAGTTACCAGAATTTATTCGTGTTTCAACGTATGTTCGGTTATCGCCAGCTGAACCTCCCAGCGATACTACTTATGCAATAAGTAGCCCGCAAACCTGCCACTTCTCGTCGAAACTTTAATCGAGTTTATCTTGAGCGTGCCCCATACAAACGAAGATCAATTCCTACTATCTTTTTTTCGTTACTTGTACACTTTAAATTCAGTACACTGTAACTAGGGGAAGGAAATGATCGAATACTTTTTTTTCAGTTCAATTCGAACGAACATTACTCCATCTTTAGAAACTATTTAATATGTGTTTGGTATCGAGAAACTAGAACCAGATCCAGAGAAACGAGCTAAAAGAAATCGAATGAAAGGAAAAATAGATTAGGTATATCTAAGGGAGAGGACAGACTGGCTTCTTTTAGCCGCAGCGATCGGTGTTTTCGCGTATTTTAATCACTGTTCAGCTTAATGAAGCACACATGCAAACATTAATCGATCGTTCGAGTTGCGTTTTCTAGTTGCCGCGTTCCGCGTATTTTAGCCGCCGCGTTCAAAAAACAGTCGCAAAACCGCTGACCCTCGCGTCTTTTAGCTGCGTATCAGAACGCTTTTGAGTCGTGAAAACGCGATGCAGACGCAAAAACGTCAATCGCTGGCGCTAAAAGATGCCAATTTACCCTCTTTCTAAATACATACCAAGCCGCGATTTATTTATAGGTCTGTGATTGTAACGCGACGCGCATTTTTGAACAGACTGGTGAACCCCGATGCTCTATAGTAATGCTTATCGTGGAAAGCCTCCTTATAAATTTATAAATCCAACTAAAATAAAATAATATGTATATATATACATTTGAATAAATAATATTTATTCAATACTTTTATTTCGTATATTTTTTTATATAAAGAATTTTTTCATTGTTTTGAAAAATAATATTATTGTTTCCCGGAATTGCCTCTACCTGCTCGTAGTGCCTTGTTTTAAAAAAAACAAAATTAAATTTTCCCTCTATTAAATAATTTTACATTCCAATTTAAATAGCTCTACAAATTATTTATATTTTAGCGAATGTCATTTATGTATGTTGCATTTTCCAAAATTTTAGGAATTTTATAATGTTTGAATCAATAAGAATATTATCATATTGAGATAATTTATTACTTACTAATTTCATAACAATTTTATTTATAAAAAAATATATAAAATACCTATTGTAAAATGTTTGCAAAGTATTAAATAAAACAATTATAAATAGGGTTTTTATTTGTATATAGAGATGGGAGTGCTTATAAATTATGGTGCATTTGTAATTATTGTTAAGGCATCCACACACCGCACTTTTTAACCGCAGCTACTTTTAATCACATTCTTGTGCATTATTAAATATCATGTATTACGAATAATCGTACAGCATTCAGGCCGATTGATTGACGATTGCCTGCCTGCGACTCTTCCCTGCGAGTAAATTTAAAAAAAAATTTTAGTTACTTGTAACTTAAGAATTTGAGCCATTAAAAATCATGTAAAATGCTATGAAAAATCGCAACAGTGCAGTGTGTGAATCGCCTGTAAAATGAATTAATTCTTAATGATTGTAAATATTTTTTGTAAGTTATAATAAGTTAAATTTAAATTAATGATTTGGTATGAAATCCTGACGCGACTGATATTAATCATATCGAAAGTAATAAAAGCAATTATTCATCAGTATTAAAAGTAATCGAAATGCTGTCTTATGGTATTTTTCTCATATTATAGAAAGGAATTTTCGATTAGGCTCTTATATGGTTACTACTATTAACAATATGACTGATTTTATATGAAACATTTTACACTTTGCAATAAGGCAGCATTTCTTTTTGCAATTCAGTCGTTTCAACTGAAGCTTTTTTATAAATAATGCTATGTAGCGCCACGATTGTTGCATTTCATTCTTATTCCTTTTCGAATTTATATTAAAATCGCAACATATTTTGCACGTAAAATAAAACATTGACAACAATCGCGACGCTTATTATAGTCAGTTTGTTGAGGATTTTACAATTAAAGAGACGATCGGATGATTGGTAATATACTTGTGTTAAAATTTTAATTTCTAGTGTTAATATATAAATATGTCATTAATGGAACCTCGTAAACCAAAGCTTATCTTATTTAATACAAATACATGTGTGTAAGCTTCCTACCTTAGAGTAAAGATAAAGATATAGAGCACTAACTCAAGCAACTAGTTATTTTAGATCCGCAAACGGAAATGCATACTGGCCTCTACAAAAGGGTAGTTACAATCTAGCGTATTTTCTGCGCGTATAAGAACATTTTCATACGATCGTAAACGTTTGGTAATACCTCGCGCGCATCTCTTCGAATCGTAGATGAGCTTATAAGCTCGTAAACGTGCGAGCCACGCTGATTTCTTCCTATTCCAGAATAGATGCGTATACATGCGTTCAGTTTGTAAACGCGCGAAATGTAACGTGCTTATAGGCTCATAATGCAAAAACAATCTTAAAATGACAAAGTTTGAAATCGCCTTTCGAAGAAGCTAGGACAGATGTGTGAGTTACCCGTATATTAAAGTGTATTCGGATTTCGGCGTTTTAAGTTTGATTTTTCAAACGCGCTAAGATGCGCGCAAGATTTTGTGTTTCGATAAACCAAACGCGCATGCATGCGCATTTTCCAGGATAAACCAGTCGGATAGCGGGTTTGTGCCTCGCGCTTATGTGGTTGTAAACGTATCTATGACCGTACAACAACTCGTAGCAAACGCTTTCGTGTACGAGCTTACATACCTACGCACTGAAACTACGTCAGTCTGTAGCCGCCTTTATGACCAATTTTGGCTATAAAAACCGATTTCAATGATGTAAGTACAACTGCTGAAGCGGAAACGTAACTACTTAAATTATCTTCAATAAGCATAGGTGAGTTCACCATTTCAACGTCTGATAAGAAGGGTCAGAGATACAACTAACTATATATCTCAAAAGCTCTATATCTTATCTTAACTCTGCAACTACTTACAATAATACTGAATCATTATTATGTTATAGTCAATAAATATATTCAATTATATCTAAGTAAGGAGTTCTATTGACATTACTAAGAGTAACTTTAGATGTACGCGAGGTCGAATTGACCCAAGACAATATAAGTTTTGACCAAATATACAGCCAAATATTTGGTTAAATGCATTCGAGTTCGATGATAATATTATTGATGTTGTTAACTTAAAATGTATCGACTACGATAAACGATGTATGTAAGTGTTTTCTGAATAAAGAGTACGAAGAAAATATTTGTTTTACTAACATAATATTTACAACTCTAACGCAGGATTTTCGGAAATTAAGTTCTAGGCGATAACTTCACGAGTAAAAAGTAAGATTATTTACAGATCAAGACGCAGAAATGTCGAGCGACTTAGCAGCAGAAATTTATATCATACTAGTTAATGCCCGTGACTTCGCGTAGATTGAGCTTTTTGATTCCCGTGGGAACTTTCTTATCTTAGTAATTTTATAAAAAGTATCCTATTCCAGACTATAATCTATTTCTGTGCCAAATTTCAGCCAAATAGGTTTAGTCGTTGCGGCGTGAATGAGTAACGAACATCGATACATCCAAAATAACTAGTCACGACCTAAGCCTGACATGAAATAAAAAAAAACCTTTTCTTTTGAAGAAAAAAAGTGCAAAGCATCAAAAGGTAAATTTCAATAAATGCAACCAAACAAACACTGATATCAAAACGTATCAGAAGCTAGTGATCGTTTTACAAAATAAATGTGAGCTATCGGGTTTCCTTTGAAAGGAAAAATAAAAGTTCCTGAATACATTTATTTCAGTAGCTATAGAATGCTCGGAAATGGAAACTATTCAGATGATTTAACACGACGGTTTAAGCTTCTGAGTTGTATTATAAATCATTAATTATAATAATTAATTGGATAAAATTGCTCTAAAAATTTCTTAAGTGGAAGCAGTGCGCAAGGATCTGGTAACTCGCCGCATCATCATCCAAAGAAATCTCCTACAATTATAATATGTTAATGGAAATGGATCACGACCCTCAGCAATGAGGAATACGATTAAAGAAAGAAATTTTAAATAAAAACTAAAATGTCTCAGTGTAGATATATCTCGGAATAGTTCACCAAAGGAGGATGGGGAAGAGTGGACCAGACACAAAGTTAATTATTATTGTATTATTTTATTTAACTACGTCGGTATTTGTTGCTCTCTTATGCTGAGATCTACAAAGCGTACTCTGACTCAGCTCAGATTTAAGATAGAAGTTAAAACGAGATACAAATATGCTGACATATATCTGCCTCGTTTTAACTCTGTCTTGAGTTTGAGCTGAATAAGAGTGTGATCTATAGATTTCAGCCATAGAGTCATTTAGAAAAAAAAAATAGTCGACCCTTAGATTACACGAATTAATTATTAGGTAGGTACTTTACACAAATTAATGAATTACTTAATTGTTTGGAAAAATCAGTCCTTACAAACTACTTAAGTTCTTTTTTATTCAAGTGAATTAAGACTAGGGAATGCAATCTCGATCTCGCGAGATCTCGTTTTCGCGAGATCTCGGCCTTTTTTAGCGAGATTGATCTCGGCCGAAAAAAGGGCGAGATCTCGCGAGATTAACGAGATTGCACTCCAGCATAAAAAGTCTTATTTGAAGCGCGGACTGACACTGACGTAGTTGCGACCTGTCGGTTTCGTTTGGTGCGCGAATTAATTTTTAAATTACTAAAAGATTTGCGTTTGATATTAGAAGAGAAGACTGGTTGTTTTTTTCATTTGTTATTTCAAATTCAAAATTTATTTATTTCATGTAGGCCAACTTGTAGCTCTTATGACACGTCATAAATCTACCACAGGTTCAGAATGCAGATTCTGCTGAGAAGAACCGGCAAGAAACTCAGCAGTTGCTTTTCAAAAAATAAAAAATAAAATTTTTTACAATAGGTAACCAAACTGTGCTATGTATACACTGCCCTCGTAATTGAAAACACAGTAACTTAAAGGTAACTTCTATTTAACTTACTTTGTTTTCAATTACGAGGACAGTACAGTGCTTCCACTTGATTTGATTGATACGTACGTCAAAGTTTACTACTTAGAAGTTTATTAAAAAATTATAGACAATTTGATTCATAAAAGTCTATTGAAAAATTCGTGAAAATAAATGTTATCTTATAATACTTATAATTTTTATTATTTTTTTTCTAATTTATTCAAATATTGTGATTATTTGCAAAAAAAAAAAACACACAAAACTGCCAATCTCGCGAGATCTCGAAATTGGCGAGATCTCGCGAGATTGTATCTACAATCTCGCGAGATCTCGCTTGAGCCCCAATCTCGCGAGATTTGCATTCCCTAATTAAGACATATTATTGTCTTAGGACAAATTTTATTAAACTATTCTATTAGGAAAACAAAAGCTACCATCGTTCATAATGCTAGTCCAGGGTTCGGGCCCATATAAAATTACCCAATATCCTTTAAGGTGATGAAAACCCTAAATTCCTATAGTAATAAATCCTATACCTTTCACAATATTCATGGTATTTCAATAGAAAGGTACACTATTCATCAATTTTACAATATAAATAAACGACACCGATACACAAGTGATCGTTTTACAAAATAAATTGTAAGCTGCTCAGTCCTCTTTGTGAGGGAAAATAAAAGTTCCTGGATCAATTTATCTCGGCGGCTGTGATGGAAACGCTTCGGGTGATCCACGACGTAATGAATTGAACATCTACCCACTCGTATTCTAAACAGGCAACCATTTATTTTAAGGCTGTCTATACAAAATCCGATATTATTATGACTACAGTTAAACAATGAAAATTACCTATAATAATATTATGTTGAAGTTTTTTGTTTGTATCTAAATGAAATTTTACCTATAACTACCTACCTTAGCTTTCAAATTAATGTTATTAGGATAATATATAAGTATCTGATTCCCGCGACTTTGTCCGAGTGGGTTTACTTTCTAATAACCCCGTGAGAGTCGAAAAGGTAGCAGGCAAATCACCTAAATTTCGCAATTATTACACAGTATCCTACATTTTATATAGATTTTATTTAAAAAAAAAATTACATAGGAAATACAAGCTTCTCTGATAAAACTTAAATAAATGATGCAGCAAAAAATTCATTTTGTGCCAATAACGAAACCAAAAATATATTTCCTCGTCTCAAAGCTCATTCAAAGCTTCCTCGATTGTTAGAGATTTCCACGCTCACACTTTATCAAAGTAACTATATTTTAAGCCGATTAAAAACTAATTAAGATTAGAGTGTATGTCGTGTTCAATATTCATTAACCCACTCTTGGCGGATACTACATGTGGCTAGGAGGCCGTTACGCAAATCAGTATTGTTAGCTACTTCAAACCTATTAAATTCAAAATTATTTATTTAATGTATGCCAACTTGTGGCTCTTATGACAAGTCGAAAATCTACCACCGTTTCGGAATGCTGATCCTGCTGAGAAGAGCCGGCAAGGAACTCAGCAGTTGCTCTTTTAAAACGAAAACAAAATGTTACAATATGTAGCTTATCTATCTTGTGGACAGCTGAAGCAAAGCAGATTGGTTCCAAGCAACTTTGTCGTTAAGGAATTCATTAACTGTGTAATAACCTCTACTTATTAAATGTGTTTTTACACACTGCTTAAATTTATGTAATGGTGAATCTACCAATTCTTTCGGAATCAAGTTATGAAAGCGTATACTCGACCCCACAAAGTTCTGCACTTTACGCAGAAGATAGTAAGGTGTTACTAGTTTATGACGGCATCTAGTTAATAGATCATGTGTGTCACCTCTTTGTTTATAGAGATGAATATTTTGTTTCACAAAGACTACATTATTATTTGAAGCCTCAATAGCCCAACGGTTAAAGGTGCGGACTGAAAACTGTAAGGTCGCAGGTTCGAATCCCACCCGTTGCACTATTGTCGTACTCACTCCTAACACAAGCTTTCCGCTTATTTGGAGGGGACAGGAGAATATTAGTCAACTTCAAGTTGGCTAATATCCTTTAAAAAAAAAAAAATTATTAATATTCCTGTGAATTATAATTCCGTGAAATTCTCCTTCCTCATCCTTCCGTAACCTTCTCTTTCCATTTTTGCGATATGCCTTCAAAGGTAGTGAGGTACGCCAAGATTGAATAGACAAAACGCGCCGCTGATGAATGATGTTATCTGCATCTTGAAGACACGGGACAGTTTACTTTAAAAGGTTTTATAAAGCTTCCCACGAAAGCTTCCTGTAAAGAACTCTCAAGGGAGAATAATATAGGAGAATAATAATACTTACTTACATTTTGGTAAGTACCTAATAACTTTCATAGCATTCTAAGCTTCCAATTATTTAAATCAAGCCATTTCGTTACCGGCGGTTGGATTGTCTAAAAATGTTTGCTACATTGTGACTATCGCAATCATCTCTGATTAGCTGAATATATGGCATTCTTTCTGCAACAATACATAATAGTCAAAGCATAATAGCGACAATTCTTATTTAAGTATTCCGTTGAAATGGAAATGGGAAGTTGACGATCTCCTTAAGACATTTAGAAGCCTTTTCACTTAGGTATGGATTACGTTCCATAAAATTATCCTCAATCACGATTCTCTTTCATCCACTTAGTGGGCCTTGTTTAAATTAAGTGAAACCCTACAATATGATATCGCATCTCAATTCTCAGTCGTTGTTGCATATAAGATTTTCATAAACCCTTCAATACAACGTCTTTCAATGCTGATACCGCTGCTTTGTAGGTTTTCCATATCATATCTAATGACCTACTTAAGAGAAAATCAAAAGTCATCAGAAAAATGAATGATCAGGCGTCATAAAAACACAATTCAACGATTTAAATTTTAAAAAACCATAAAAGTTTCTATCGTATATTGAACAGAATAAACCTAAGTAAGATATATATGTGAAAAAACAAATTAATATTCACGTATCAGCAAAGCACAGTTTCATGTTCTGTATAAAAATGAATATTCAAAGAGATTCGACCATTCATTTAACAATATTTTTTCCAACAACGAAGCGAAACCTAAATAATTATTTGTATGTTCTCGCAAAAAAGGGAGTGAGTACGTTACATATTTTTTTCTTTCTGAATTGCATTCATAATGATGAATCAATGGATATCCCTATGGACCCTTATCAATGGATAAGGGTCGCAACCGCTGTTAATTTATATTTTGATAAATTAAAATGATTTTAGGACGCTTTTGTCGACTTTACTAAAAACTAGCTTTTACCCGCGGCTCGGCACACGTGTGATTTTTCAAACACCTATTTTACCCCTTTAAGAGTTTAACTTTCAAAAATCCTTTCTTCGTGATGCCTACGTTATAATTGCTATCTGCATGCAAAATGCAAACTTCAACCTAATCAGTAATTTGAGCTGTTATGTGTGTTTATAAATCAGTCAGTCAGTCAACTTTTCCTTTTATTTATTACATTCTTCGCATGGAGTTCTTTCCCCTGGGGAAGTTGTCTCCGCACGACAACTACTCCCATAACACATCTGCTCATAGTCCGCCGACTGATCGCATGATGTACACAGAAAAAAAAAAAAAATACATTCTTCAATTTTCAACAAATACAACCCTATATCCCATATACCTATAGGAGCAGTATAAATAGTTAACACTTTTATCAGGCAAGAAGACAAACAAAAATCAGAATTTGACTGTTGGAAAACTAAACCGTGAAAAGCTAAAGCTAAAAGTTTTCTGCGCGATGAAAATCAAAGCATTTTCATGTGGCGTTTGAAACACCATTCAAGTTGGCACTTCTAATAGTTTCCTGTCGGGTATCCACTTTATGTTCTGAACTATACCTACCTAAAATTCTGTACTTCATAAAGGAAAAACATTTATATCTGCTGTAGAAGGTAAAATGCTTTTTCATATATCATGTACGTAAGGCACCTACAATATTATCTTCCTACGTACCCACAGAAGACGTCTGCGGTCGCAATCTAAATCTAAAATTCATGGTCTCATCAGACTTTTGTAGACCTATTTCTGTCGAGGGTAACAAAACATACAATACGTACAATTGTTGTACGTACCTCATTTTCATTTGTGTTCCGATTTGTTATACATTTTATTTTGTTTTGTTATGACTTTAACTGTTCTTTGGTTACATAATAGGTTAGTCTATTATTTGACTACTCAGTTGGTCTAATCAAAAACCTAAAAAAAATTATATGAAGTGCTGTCTAAGGCATGTTACACACTTATTCGGTTCGGCTTTAATCGAATCGGAGTAAAATCGACAATATGTAAGTAGTTGCCTCACGATTTAAATAAAATAGTCCGCAAGTAGTTAATGCACGGCGTTTATTATTTAGTTTATTAGAGCACTGTGCATTAGTCACACATCTACAGTAATAGTAGGTAGGTACATTACTGCCGCGGCCAGCAAAAGAGGCATTGAAGGACGAACGTGTAAATGTGGGCAGAGGCGAAGCCGAGGCACCATTGTCAAATACAATTTACGAGTACTTTTCAAAATCAATGACGAACAATGAACATCAATAATTCTCCCCACATTGAAGTGTTGTTTTTTTTTGTTTTTTTTTTTCAATAAACAGCTTTCTATTTGCAAGCTAGTTCGAAATTTAAATAAAACCTTTGATAAGCTACCGCCTTGGTTCCATTTTTCACGACAGATAGGAGTTTACTATGTAATTTATCTGGCCGCTAAACCACGCCAGCAATGGTTTTCCATACAACTTTTGCCGGCCGCTGCTCGGCCAGTAGGTACAGCTATTTCGATTTATCTCGAAGAAGGTTGTCAAAATAATGCTCAAATTTCCAATCATGTTTGAGAAAATGTAATTTACGTACCTAGGTAGGTATTTGAATCGAGCTGTCGAGTACGCAATGTGCGTTTGTTAACGTTTCGGTCGAACAGTGTGATGTGCGATGTGTTGTTTGTGCAAAGTAAACAAATTAGAAATATTGCCGGCGCGAAAACATATTGAGCTTCATTGCGTTCCTGTGAAGCTGTGAACGTGACAATTCAACAAAGCTCAAACGATCAAAGTAAACAAACTCTGAAAGTAGGTATATCTATGATATACCGTGTTTCAAATATAACGTAATATTATGATGTATTGTTATTTTTAGTTGCTGTCAAAAAACACTCAGTCAAAGTGGCGTGACTGCAATAAAAATTTGTAGCGAGATATATGTGCTGTCACCATCGCCACATTGCTTTCAATCTACGGGTGGACACATCTGTTTTTTTAAAAGGATTAGGTAATATTAATTTCTAATATTGTAAATACGAAAGTAACTATTTATTATATCTTTCTGTTTTCTTTTCACTATGGACAAAATATACATTATGAAACTTATCATTTTGCGAATTTCGTGGCACAAATTTTCGCGTTCGGGTACGGAACTTCCTGGTAGTAACATTTTCTTCATCCGGCAGCGAGCTCTAAACCTTTCTATGGGAAGCTTTGATATGAACAAATGGATTAGTGAACTACGACAATCTAATCTAAATCTGTCAGTAAAGCACACCGCAGACACTGGCAAATAGACTATTTTACTAGAAATGTTTAGACTTGCAAAATTATAATTACATTACATTATTATCAGATAAAATCAAAATCGCATTTTCCAATTTGTTTACTAAAATCTCATATTAAAATACATAAGTTTTTAGACCTTTTACCTAAAATTATAAAAATATTGCATGATTAGGAACTTGATGGTGAAATTTGCTATAAGAGCCACTTTTGGACTATTTTACATAAATTATTTTAAATTCCAAATTGAAAAAAAAAAAAACGATTTTCTGAATCAAAACTTTCTCAAATATTCAAATATCCAGATTTTTCAGTTATAATCGGAAACGCTAACCTCGGTCCTCGGTACCTAAATGATTCTTGTGTAGTTAATTTTAGTTTATATAAATACACGAAACCATATGTTATTATTTACCTAATTTTATTTGTTATAGTTATGGTATTATTAAAACGATACAATTTAATTTTTCTTCACTTTGCGGCATTAGTGACAGATAGTTCTCTTATTATTTATTCGCAGACAACAGTGAATAAATTGATTAAATCAATCCTTCTCCTATTTCTGCTAGAAATAGATTACTGTTAAAGTTACCCATAGTCTGCTTTGTATTTTTATGTCTTTACCCAATGATAAAAAATGTTCAAACGTAATATTTTCAAATATACGTAGGTAAACTAAATCGGAAACGTTTCGTGCGCTTGGTTGAACGCGTGACCGTTTCACACGCCTCGCGCCCGTTGTCACGCTGTCAATTTCAGCGCCATTTGTCTTTGACGTGACGATCAAATATAAATGGCAAGGCATCCGGGCGTACATACCATTATAATATCTTTTTACTTTAATATACCTACCGATAGATATATGAATTAAAAAGCTTGCAACCTATATAGTGAAATACCTCCGTTTAACGAGAATAAATATAGTATTATTTCAGCTTTAAAACATTTCCAAGTAGGGACAAGTAGGGTCTCGTCGTGAAACCCGTGAATACCTCCAACTAAAAGGTATATGTGAAATTAATTGTTCAGTAGATCTTTTCGAGAGTTCCGGGGTTCGAATTCCAGCCTCCTTTAAGTTCCTCTAAGTTTTCGCAGCTGAGTGCATTAGAAGTAATTAAATATCACTAGTTTTAACGGTGAAGGTCATAACCTACATATTTCTAGTTCTCAGAGGATACTCTACTTACAAATAGAGTATCCTCTGAGTGGTCATCCCATCTCAGTAGTAGGATGGCGATGGTTTCAGCGGATGAGTTAGTGAGGTCTAGGCAGCAAAAAGATAAAGCAAAATATGAAGGTGCAGCGAGCATACTTACAGTTTTTCACTTGAGAGAAGGCAAAAGCCTTTAAAATGTAAAGCGTCTCTACGTTGTATTTCTTTTAGCTAAGGAAGGCAAAACCTAACATTATCTTTGCCACAGGAAGTAAAGCTAAGCACAAAAAATCCTTTCTTTGAATTGCGATCTAGAATCTAGCAATTAAAAACCATATATCCTAAAGTAACAAAATCTATACTAATATTACTAGTGGTTCGCCCCGAACTGAGACCTCGCGATATCCCATAATTCCCAAAAGTTTTAATTATATATTGTAATAATTAACTTTTAACATTAGACGCAATAAAAAAAAAAATAGTTGACATAAAACTGTTTTACTGACACAGCGCCATCTATTAGCATTATTGTGAAGCTTTAGCATTTAAAATTAAATAATTTCGTTTCTTTATAACATTTATCTAATTTTAGTATTTGTTGTTCAAGTACAGGATATAACTGAATTTTCAATCAAGTTTCACGTTCTAATATTCAGTAATTCAGAAATTATAGGGCTCTGAAAGACATTTGGACGTACACACTTCTCTGTCCAGTACAGACAAGGGCCCTAGTTGACTCAGAGAACTCGCTTCGCTCGTTCAATAAAGCTGAAGAGTTTGTTTTGTTTGAACGCACTAATCTCAGAAACTACTAGTTCGAACTGAAAAATTCTTTTTGTGTTGGATAGACCATTTATCGAGGAAGGCTTTAGGCTATATAACATCACGGTGCGACCAATAGGAGCGAAGCATCAGTGAAAAATGTTGCAAAAACGGGGAAAATTATCTATATTTGAGGGCTTCCGTTGCGTGCGCTACGTAAACGGTTCAAGTTACCCAAAAAATATATATGAAAGAATACTATGATTACTCTTTAAATGATCTAAAAACATGTCCGCGACAGTATATGTATTGACTCATTATAACCTTTTTTATGGTAATCAAAGGTCGAAATTAATGCATTATTGCCAATTATTTGCCAAAGAGTTTTATCAACATAAATTTATCGCGATCATAATAACAGAAATTGACGCGGACGAAATCGCAGGCAACAGCTAGTGTATAATAAAATCGGTCTGAAAGAGATAGGTCATGACTTTTTGTCTCGGATTCACAGAAGTTCAACTTTGTGATGCACTACAGTTTTATCACTTCCGCCCACCACTCACAGCAGCCTCGTTTTAAATCTGTTAGATGCCCTAGATCGGAGAGTTGTCATGTTACTAGAGGAAATAATTCCAGCAAAATAACCGCGTAGCGTCAAAATAAAAGCGTTAAGGCTGTAGTAGTAGGTACGTCAGTCACTCGGCCTGTCTGTTAATAATAATTAAATCTATCAACATTATTGTCTGTCTACATTCAAGGGATACCTTGGTTTCTTATAGCTTAGTAGGACTTTGTCTGTGCCACTCAAAGTATGGGTATGTCATAGTATGTGACGTTTTCTCGCTTAGTGTTACTAAAAAGACAGTCGACTTTGCCTATCAAAAGCTCGATATTTAATATTTACGGCCCGGCACAATCCGTTTATCCATCTGCAAAGAGGTAGCTCATATTTCCGTACAATAAAGCACTTACGTAAGTAATTCATTCATATTTCTAGGACTCCCGTATGCAGGTTATGCAATAAATCGCTGGGCACTTGAAAATGTAATTCAACCTCCAGCCTTCTGCTATACTTGAAACAACCTACTTGGGTATTCTCTATGAATCGCTAGATACGAGTTTGAAAAATATCAGATTACGGAAAGGCATATTGTGGTTAGTGTTTAGCAGCTGGCGTCTGTATTCGTTTTTTTTGGCCCCTCACTTACTATTATAACAGTGCTACTGGTCCATGGCAACATAAAAAATAGTACTGATCCTTAAAAGAAACCAGTTCTGTAGAGGGCATCTTAGTGGACGTTGCACGCTCTAGTAATATAACACCTCAATACCAATTACTATAGACTAGATAAATGTTCAATCAATCGAGTTATTCATGCGGTGGCGGCACTGAGTCTGTTTCACGGGTCGCCCCCGGATGTTGGAAACTACCGAGCGCGGTCGCTTCCGCTGAGGAAATTGTGTCGCTTAGTATATACATAGGTACATATGTTGAGGGTAGGTACACGTACGTGTTGCTTTAGCGACAAAGAGTGTATAACTTTTTTAATATACAAATATTTAAAAAAAAGATGTACGCGCTACATAACAATAATATAATTATGCCCTATAGCCTACGAATAAATAATAAGTAAGGAAGTCTAATTCAGAACAAAATCCACTCAAAAAATGGCCCTACTTCAAACTAAAACGACTATATTTTGAATTATATCAAAATACGAATCACTTCCGAGGTTACAGGTAGACATGCTTGGTGATCGGTTCAAATTTAGAACGAAAGCAATGATTAGTTCACGCGCGTGCTAATAAGTTTTGCTATGACAGCTGAGTCATTGGACAATGTTATGATAATTTGGCATGCAAGAAAAATGACCAACTGTTGACGTACTATTTTTGTTTTTAATCCCCGCCTCTAACGGCTTAATTTTATTCTCCACCCACTTCGGCGCAATTTTTGTTGAGGTCACTTTTTTAACGCAGTTAGACTGCCTTACTTATTATTTATTCGTAGTCTATAGCCTATAAATTTTAGCGCTTGACCGCAATCAAACCTGGTGATAAGTGAAGATGCAGTCTTTTGCTGAGATTTGTGTAGATCGTGCAGTGACTTAGCTCGGAGAAGGTAGAGTTAAAACTACGCACAAAGCTCTGATATAAATCTGCCTCGCTTTAACTCTGTCTTGGGTCTGAGCAGACGGAGAATGCGGTCTATAGATTTCAGCCTGAGGTACTTTATCTTAAAATGCTTGCTTTAAAATACCTATTCACTCTTGATTTAAAGGTACTTAAATGAATTAGATAGCCTTTTTCTTTCAGCCGATGTGGAGACCTGAGTTATAAAATGGATATTTATAGGTATTAAATCGATTTACCGACTTGGAATTTCGTACACTAAGTACCTATACTCGATGACCCAATGTCTATCTGATGAGAAGTTGGCTTAAATATAGAAAGTGGCCAGAGTCTGATATTCGAACAGGAAGGCAGTCTCAGGAATTCAAATTTATGAATCGACGAGTTGGTAGACTCTAGAGGTTGGTAGTCTGTCTGTACATGATGTTGGGTATATCATACGTAGACTGAACATTGGTTATACATGTCGAGGATTAACTACACTTGTATAATTTAAAGAAAAATTGTAGCATTTTATTATACAAAATGATCACATCACATCACACTAATACTATAAAGACGAAAGTTTGTATGTGTGTGCGTGCGTGCGTGCGTGTGTTTGGGGGTGTGGGTGTGTGTGTGTGTGTGTGTGTGTGTGTGTTTGTTACTCTTTCAGGCAAAAACTAACACAGATTAGGCTGAAATTGAAGTGAAGATAGATTATGCCCTGAATTCACACGTGGGCCACATTTCATCGCGGAAAATTAAAGAGTTCCCGCAGGAATCAAAAAACTTTAATCCACGCGAACAAAGTCGCGGGCATCATCTAGTCTAGTAGTAAATAAAAATAAAAAGGAAACAAAATTCGGTGTGATAGTGGTTCGCTCGCAACATTAAGCCTGCTTTTAATCAGACTTACTGGAATGGCTTCGGCTTGTGTTAACAGGCAAGTAGTATGGAGCCCGAGAGTGCAGATAAGCCCTGCCTCCATTTAGAACGAAACCCGCTTTAGCACAACAGCTGCATTCACCAGAACCATTTAGTGAAACTATATCGGGAGTACACATGCCATCTGAAAACCATTCCATTTAAAAAAAAAAACAGAAAAACATACTAAGGGCTTATTTCACCAACGATAACCGATTTGACGAATTAGCAGATTGCCAATACAAAACCTGTCAAAATGTTTACCTAGGTTAAACAATTGTTCCACCGAATCTGGCCACGGATGCCAATGCTCCACAGGGATAGCCATTTACGCTGGAGATGTTATAGAGCACAAGTGTGTGCGCAAATACGAGTGCATTCTCTATTCCTTCACTCCCAGTCCGACAATCCGACACGAACGGAAAGACTGAGAGCTTGAGAGCTTGAGCTTTGAATTGACTCTTCGAAACACGGTGGTAACGAAAAATTTATTGATAACTAGCTTTTCCCCGCGGCTTCGCTCACGTTAACCCGGCGCCAATGACGTGAAAAATATTACACGGCCAATGACGTCGGGTCATCTTGACCCGAACTTTAGACAGTAAATTTACAGTATCATTAAATGAACTGACATTTTTTAGTAACCATTTTAGAAATTGAGGTTTTTTGGGTAAACGACAGAATAATAAAAAATGTATTAAAGTTAATGAATTAAATATTTATTGACTTTTAAAAAAACGCTTGCAAAATCAACCTGAAAAACATAACTTGCATATTATGTTATTTTTTTTAATTAAACCTAAAAATTATAAATAATTAACAATTTTACTCTACTCCGAGTCCATATTTGTATTGTTTGCATCCTGTTCAGTATCGCTACGTTCAGATACATGGTCATCCACTTCCACGTCTGAATCTGCATATGAATCATGATAATTTTCATCGGAGTCCGATTCTTCCAATATCACCAATATTCTCTCTGGATGATCTCTTAACGCTATTTTTCTCAAAAATCTAAAAATACGTAAGAAAAGTTAACAATAACTTAAAATAAAGAAATTAAAACATGTTACGAAAACACCACGCCAACAATGACGCTGGGTCGTATTGACCCGTATTGCCACAACACGAGTATATTTCGCTGCGCAGGCGGCGTCGCCCTGAGTACCACACTGCTACAGGTAGAGGGGGGGTATATCTCCAGCTACACGAAAGGTCAATTATACCGCGAGTGTTAAAACATTTTTCCGGAGGTTTAAAAAACACCTCGGGTCAATATGACCCAGCGTCATTGGCGCCGGGTTAAGTTCGATTTTTCAAACCCTTATTTTATCCCTTTATTAGGGGTTGAATTTTCAAAAATCCTTTCTTAGCGGACTCCTACGTTATAATAGCTATCTACATGCAAAATTTCAGCCCGATCCGTCCAGTGGTTTGAGCTGTGCGTTGATAGATCAGTCAGTCAGTCAGTCAGTCAGTCAGTCAGTCACCTTTGCCTTTTATATATTTAGAAAAAACCTGGTACATTTTTTAACCCGACCCGAGAGTCGAACCCGGGACCTCGTCCTCTGCAGTTGGTCATGCTAGCTACAAGTTCAGCGAGGCAGTTGCAACCTTATACAAAGACACTAACCATAGAGGATATTACATATTACCTAACCTAGTTCTAAAATAACAAAGTTCGCAAACCATAGACTTTATGCTAGCCTAGCCTAGTTCTAAAATAATAAAGTGTAAAATATTCAGAGGGAACCCTTGAAAAATATTTTCAGGGAAAACATAAGCTTTCATCCGATATATTTTACCAATTCATAAGTTTTACCAATTCATATCGAAAAACTGAATTTGGCTTGCTTTAATCAAATTTTTTGAAGTCAGGATTTTTGAGATTTAAAAACAGTGTTGCAGCCAACGAAGTGTTTTATAAGTACCTAGTGTAGCTAGTATAAGTATAGCTAGTAATTTTCGAATGCATCGCCTGAAATTTTCGCTAGAAATGCATTGGTAAGTTTTCTCCTATATTGAACATTTTGCATTTGCATTTAGCAATAGCGCATAGCGTTGATATTATAATTTCGGGCTGTTTTGCGGTTTAATACATTTCAAAGGCAAACTCTTCAAAGAGAGTTCTTTGAATGAGCAAATGAAATTCCGATCAAGATTTCTGATTTATGTGTATGATATTCAATGCAAAAAACACTTAGGTATGTTATTGCCATATTTTCGCAATATATTTTCAATGCAGAATTACGATAAAACGTGTATTATTATAGATAGGTACGTTCTTCTAGTTTTAGTTGGATATTCTATCGAAATTAGTTTTTCACAGTAATCGAGCCAACTTCAAAACAAAAAATTAAACTAAAAGCAAAACTTATAAAAAATAAAGATATAAGTAGGTATATAAATATACAACCATTACCTATATGTAAGTAATAATTTTATCTCGCAATTTTTTGTTATAAGTCTATTTTATAAAATAAAAGAGCTGAGGAATGGTGGAATTTTAAAACTAAAATTGTAATTGTAACAAAATACGCCAAATAAATAGGAACACCAGATACTCGATAATACGATTCCATATCAATTTTAAACTTTAACATCAAACATTTAACAGAGAGAGCAAATCGATGTTGCTCGAGATGTTATTATAAGCAACTTACAAAACTGTTAGTCGCAAGTTGAGAAAGTTTCGTTGTTAATGGAAATAAAGCTATACATTTTCCTGTCTAATACAACATGTTTCATGTGAAGTTGTAAGCAACAAAAAGTAAATTAACGCGAAAACAAATGTTTAGTGGAGAAAGGAAAATTGATGAACCTTATGCGTTTCTGTTTCGCTGTTCTAATATTTAGACAAATAATGCAACGGGTAAACTGAACGGGTGGATCGAAGGTCGAACCGTTGACCTTCCAGTTTTCAGACCGCATCTTTAACCGATGGACTATCCTATTATTATATTATTATAATTTATCCTATTATATAATATTATAAATGCGAAAGTTTGGATATATTTTGGCTGTTTGGCACAGAGATAGATTATAGCCTGGTATAGCACATAGGCTACTTTTTATCCCGGAAAATAAGAGAGTTCTCGTGGGAATCCAAAAAAAACTCAATCCACGCCAACGAAGTCGCGGGCATCAACTAGTTGAGGCTATAAATTTCAACGGAATGAGATAAATATTTTTTTATTGTTTCATTCTGGTAATTTATTTATTTATTAGTACGGATACCTCCAATTACACTAATTAATACAATTACAACAGGCATGGCCCAAAAAAATGCTTAAGTAATAAATACTTGCCACAAATCTCCTTTGTAATTTACAAAGTTACGTGCATCGCAATTTGAATCAGCCATCAGCTGCTGTCGTCAGGAGTCAGGACGTCAGTTTGAGCGCAATTTGTCGCTGACGTGACAATGTCACGTTGCTATTGCATTGAGCGTGTCACTCGAGCGTGTACAATAATATGTAAGTAGATACATTGTGCCTACATACTGTAAGCTTAGGCAGTATAAAATATAAAGGTTTTAAAATGGAGCATCCAGATTTTATAACATGGTTTTATAACGTGCCTTAGTAGTTAGGGCACATTTTATATCAGGGCGTGTTATGCAAAGAATGTTTTGTTGCACAATATACCTAACAAAAATAAAAAAATAAAAAAATTACGGATACTTAGCATTTGTAAATTGCATATTGTAAACCTAATTTTGAGTGTTTGTGTCTGTAATAAAAGGCTTTAATAATAAGTAGGTACCTAACAAACTAGCTACCACTTTTTCCGCGTGAATTTAGAGTTCTTAAACATCGTGTTGGAGCATGGAGTAGCATAATTATTACTTGTATGTCGCGGAATTGCAATCTAACTATCTCTGTACTATCAAAATTTTATCAAGATCGGTTTAGTGGTTTAGCCGATAACACTACCTACCTAAGACAGTAAAACAGCAGGGCAGTCAGATAGACGAATAAATACGCTTCCCCATCAGAACACATCTTTAGATAGAAAATAACATAGTTACGCAACAATAAAATTATTATAACACTCAAGTAAGTTATTTTCTGGCAACCTTCAAGATAATTATTATTGTTCCGTCTTCTTATACGAGTTCAAGTTGCAGAAGTTGTTGGCGAAATTGTTCTTGTTTATATAACAGCATGTCGGAGACTGTCATAACATCTACAACTCATTTTACCTACGGTTATATATATATGGGGCTAGCTTTTGCTCGCGGCTTTGCTCACGTTAAATTCGATTTTTCGAACCCCTATTTTACCCCCTTTGAGGTTGAATTTTTAAAAATCCTTCCTTAGTGTGCGCCTACGTCATTAAAGGAACCAACTGTAAAAATTTCAAGTTTCTAACTTCAGTAGTTGAGGCTGTGCGTTGATATCTCAGTCAGTCAGTCAGTCAGTCAGGACTTTGAATTTTATATATATAGATATACCTACTATACAACATATTTCTTATCATTGAACTATCGAGGCTTTGCAGTCCTGTCTATATGACAGCGAAATAGTGAATTAGAATTCAGCCAACCGATATATTATGTATCAAGAGATGGCATACAGTTTGGAACTAACTATTCAATGCGGATTGTCGTTAAAGGGTTTAGCTAAGTTAGTTTAGCTTAGCTCACATAGCTGTAGTCATAGTATTTGAATTTGTCGACCGCTTGGATAGTTTTCAAAGGCGTACTCCGTTTTAAATCAAAATACCATCAGCTAGTTGAATATACTCGTAGTTCTAAGACGGTAGGGCTTTATATGCTTAGGCTTAAATAGATTACTTATAACAATTGTTAAACAATTTGAATAATTGAGCCTAGAACTAATTTTGTTACGGGTGTTGCAAAAGCGAGATAAATTGAAATTTCCCCAAAGTATAGGTACGTACCTATATACTGTTTCAGTAAAGTAATCCAACTTATTAAATGTATTATTTACTAATGTATCTACGAGTATTTTTGTGTCAAAATAACTTTAATATAATTTTTTAATTGTTATTACCTATCAATTATGTCAAACTAATTATGTACCTAATCGGATTTTCACCTAAAATATTTTTCTTCTTCTTTATCAACCGATAGACATCCACAGCTGGACAAAGGTCTCAAAGGCCTCTTGCATGGACATCCACAGGCCTCGGTCTTACGCCGCCTGAATCCAACGGCTCCCTGCGACTTGTTAAATGTCGTCGGTCCTTAGGGGTTGAATTTTCAAAAATCTTTTCTTAGCCCACGATCCTACATCATACTGTCTGGATGCCAAACAGCCCGATCCGTGCAGGCATTTGAGCTGTTTTAGCAGCTTCATAAATGATCTACTAATTTATTATCGGAGATAGAGGGTATAACTTCTCACGGATAGTAGCAAATCACTCTAAACTTTTTCCACACGGATGAAGTCGCGGGAATCAGCTAGCAGTAGATAAGTTTTGATGTAGTCTAAGATGAAGTGGTCTAACATCGAAAGGGTGAATAATAAATCAGTTTCACTGTCGATTTCTATAGGTTCCGAACAGGATTTCTATCGCTTGACGGCAGTCGGCACGTCTCTGCCGCTATACATTGAAAACTTGCCTACGCAACGGCGATAGGCGGATAAAAATAAATACACTTTCTCCTGCCGGTAATCGAACTCGGAACAATTTTAAGTACCTAATAAAGCTACAAGGTACTTGTAACTTGTGTAGATACTAAAATTTTCACGCGAGTTTCACTCTAACGGCAGAGACGTGCTGCGACTGCCATCAAGCGATAGAAATCATGTTCGGAACGTATAGACACCGATAGTGAAATTGACTTGTTATTGACCCTTTCGATGCTAGAACACTTCATCTTCGACTATCTAACAAAACTTACTATCATTTATGAAACTGCAGTTAGCTGAGTTAGTCTGATATCGAGTTAGCTCTTGAGAGCTAACTTGATATAGACTAATAGAGAACAATATATATATTTTTTTTATTCGATAACAATATTGATAAACGAGCAAATTATTAAAAAAACTCTACCGCTTAGAAACTCGACTACAAAAATTTTAATCCCTATAGGTTCGATCTCAATAATAGCTAGTGTTAAATATTTAACGATGGTACGGAACCCTTCGCGTTCGGGACTTGCACTTGACCGAATTGTTTACTCAGAGAGTGCCGGAGTGCCATACAAACATACAGTCGAAAAACATTTTATCCTCAATCCATTCGCAGTCGGGTAAATAGGTGTGTGTTGTCCTTAGCGTTATCATATCAGTGGGCTTAAAGAATGTCAGTGTACTTAAGTAGTCTGCGGCTTAAAGCAAGCAATCACTCACAGTTTCTCTTGACAATTTAAGCCCAATTTTTGCTCTATCGCGAAATTTCTCAAAGTGTCGCAACGAATTATATTTAAATCAATATGAACGATTTATTATTACATATATTGTACTATATCATAGTTTATTATTAAGACTTTTTCTTTGACTGAGATTATACTTCTTTTTCTTTACCAAAAGATAGACGGCCACTTCCATATTCCATATCCACTTTGTATGTAGGTACTTATTTGTAGGTAGGTATTGGGTTTTTACCTCTGAATAAAAAAAATATATATCGGAGACGAACCGCGAATACACTTTAAAAATTAACCGGTCAAATGCGAGTCGGACTTAAGTACGAAGAGTTCCGTACCAAAAAAAGTCGAAAAAAATACATTTTAGTAGGGGAACCCTTTAATATTTTAATTTATTTTTATTTTCGTCCGTTCGTCTCTCAGCGGGCTTTATCTCATGTACCGTAATAGATAGATAACTATCTGAAATTTTTTAAATGTGTATTTCTATTGCTACTATAACAACAAATAATGATAAAAAACTCCATCGCCTCGATAAAATAGTCTTTTGTTTTGGTCGATCTTAATATAAATAGCTGGTGTTAAATCTTGTACGATGTACCTACGGAACCGCTTGTGTGCGGGTCCGCCTCGCACTTGGGCGGTTTTATTGTGTTAAATTTAGTTCGTCATCAAATTTTTTTCAGGTTATCATCAAATGTTGTTGTATCATTATCATAGCACCGCAATGACTATTATGTAGTAGGTATAAGTTCTTACAATTAATGAGGGCGCGTGACTCATGGTTGTGTGTGTGTGTCGTTTCAGTATAAGTGTGAGCGAGACCTTGCTCGCGCCTGACCGCTCCCACCTAGGTTCCTGACAGGCACGCACACTTACGCAATGTGCTTGTACACAATGTAACCACAAGTGCCCGTAACTTCGTGAGATAAACGCACTATATCTATATTAATCGTAGTATTTAAATGAAAAATAGGTTGTCGATCGGAATATAGATACCTAATTATGTCATTAATTCACTGATAAGAATAATATACACCTTCAAATGTCTTTATTTAAGAACGAACTTTTGCCCGCGACTTCGTCCGCGTGACTCAGGTTACCTACAGTTTTTCCGCGGTAAAAGATCACTTTCCTTACCATCAAAAACCCCGTTCAACACAAAATGTATGAGAAAATGAAATGTTTTCATAATTTTTTCTTTTTCGTGAATTTTTTCGATATTTCAATAGTTATTCTGATATTCGGGACGGCGACAAATACAACAAATCAAAAACCATGAAAATCGGTTCAGCCGTTCTAGAACTATAAGTGTTCGAACAAACCCGACTTTATTTTATAGAGATGTACCTACCCACAGATTTAGAGAGTATAAATCTGTGTAAAAAAAAACATATACTCATACTTTAGGCACAGATTGAATGAATACATAAATCTTAGGTGGTAGCCAATGGATTGGTTTTTCCTCCTATTGTTTAATTTATAGCTTAGTCATTCTGCAAAGTCGCGGGCTTATATAAAAAAGGAGAATGATAAAACAACATTAAAACAATGATTTTGGTACGTACCTGGTTCACAGGCCATAATTAAGTCTTTGACTGTTTGTTGTTAGAAGGTGGATTCATTAGTTACAATCGAAAATGTATTTTGTAAGAATAACATTTGTAAAAACAGAAGTCTGGTCAAAAAATAAATAAGTATTTTTTTTAGTTTTATTGCGACTTTATCCGTCTCTTTCTAAAAGTAAATTTTGTATGGAGAGTGTCTGGAGCTACTGAAACGTGACGTCATGTCATGCAATAGCGCTCTCTTTTTCTAAGCGGAAACTTAAAACTCTATATTTTAGAGACTAATCAAAATTAAACAAAATTCGAAATTCAAAATTATTTCTTTTATGTAGGCCAACCTTTGAATATATAACCAACAGGCCAACCCGTGGCTCTTATGACACGTCAAGACTCTACCACTGGTTTGGAATGCAGCGTGTCCATGCGATAATAGTATTAAGATTTGATGTCATATTGTCCTAAACCTCTTCAGATTAAAGATTGCATAGAGGATATCAATTTGATACTTCGATAATAAGATTATCTTACGATTTTGATATTTACTGTGCAGATAATACTTCTTTTATCGATATGTAAATCCCTTCTGTTGGTAAAAGAATTTGTCAGCTCAGTTTTTATTATTTGATAAAATGTTTTGACAGGCGAAAAAATTGTGTGAATATCTTTTATTGTCTTCAACTTAGCTACCCGTTACCTATAAGTAATATTGGTGCTGATTCGATGAAATAAAACCTCGTGTGAAGCGCGACAGATGCTAGCGTATTGCGCGGAATAGGAGTGTAGTAACCGCTTACTACTTTTTTCTAATTAAAGAAAAACTCTAATAACTCGTAAGATGTCAATTTTTTTAAAATGGCTATATCATCCCTTGATAATATGTACCTATAGGAATATTAATAAATTTATAAAGCAAATTGGTTAAAAATTAGACCTAACTTCGCGATTTTTTTTGTCGAAGAAATTTTCATTAAGTATTTTATGTTTTTCTAAATTGTCCCTTGGAAATATGATGTTATTTTTGCCTGTTTTTTTTTTCGGATGATTAAAACTTGATCTACTGCTGTAAAAATCAATCATCTGAAGATTTTCCACTATGCGCGGTCTTAATAGCGCATCTTTAAGAAAAGTCGAACCAAACCTATTTGAGTTGTTTCATGTTTCAATAATGTTTACATAGGTTACTAGTACAGAAACTTTACGCGAACCCGCTTCAGAATACAATTGCTGTAATTCCCCACTAACAGCTGTCAGTTTCAGAGGCTAGTTTTGGCAGACAGCTCAATATCTGTCTAGACCAAATGATAATGTCTGTCGAACAATAAGGTTCCCGTTTCACAAGGCGTTTAGTTAGCAATGATGGCAGCAGTTACCACTTGTGGAAGCATCGTGAATGTTGGCGCTAAATGGCTCTTCTTTTATTTGTAAAAAAACCGATACAGAACGGCCAACTTTCGACGTTGACGTTGGAGTTGGCTCAAACGCTGGAGCCAATTCTATTCCGGTAATCCATATTACATTGGGAGAAAAATCACTGAGGCGAACGTTGTGGCCAATGTGACGGGTCGAATTATTTGCTCGCCCAGTTGACTCTCAAATTTTATGCTACGTTTACATGCTGCCGAGGCTTGGCAAGCGTCCACAAGCTCCAAGCCTTTACAAACGCCCGACATTAGCTCGGATCGACAACAAGCTCACGCAAGCCAAGCCAAACGGGAGGTGTGTGCTTGTGTTTGTGGACGCTTGTCTTGGACGCTTGTGACTGATGCAGCCACCGCCAAATTTTTATAGATTTTTTTCGCTAATATTGTGTGGTCATCATCACCTTACCAGTGTGATTCCGACCTTAATGTACCCAATCTATAACATTCACTAGCCAAGCTATCTCAATACACCAAAAGTGTTTTACTTTATCTAAATGGAGATATCGAAACACATATACTATATCATAGTATCGAAACTACTATTTTATTGTTCAAAAAAAAACATTGGCCAATAATGCGGATGCTACTTTAATTTTCAGCATTCCTAGCCGCGGGAGTTTAAAAAACTAAATCCACGCGAGCGAAGCCGCGATAAATTAGTCTACGATGAAAAAATATCACCATTTTTGAATTCAGTACTCTCATTTGTCAGCGTGTGTATATAATAAAATAAGTATTATGGGTACATAATATATAATAATCAATAGACGATAAGATAATCTTAATCCAGCGATGTTCTAAAGCCCACAGAAATATGTAATTCACGTGTTTTTGGGGCGTTAGAGTATCAATTGAGTAAAATAATTCCATATCGCATATTATAATTTTACCTATTTATTTGGTTAGATCCAATAATAATATTATGAATTACTAGACTAGACTAGATGATACCCGCGACTTAGTTCGCGTGGATTGAGGTTTTTATTGCCGCGGGAACTCCCTTAATTTATGAGATAAAAAGTAGCCTATGTGCTATTCCAGACTATAATCTATCTTTGTGCCAAATTTCAGCCAAATCGGTTCGGTCATTGCGACGTGATTGAGTAACAAACATACAAACTTTCGCATTAATAATATTAAGTAGGATTAGGTACCCTAAAATTTTGAGATCTAGATATCCAATCCAATAGTTACGTGAAATATGCAAGACACGAGTACTCGTACTAAATAGATGTTGGCACGAACATCTATTGTTGTCTTGTTTTTTAAAGCATTTTTGGCACAGTTACAATTGTCGCTAGTCTGTAAATAGATTAGAAAATTAAACAGTTTGGTTGGAACTATATTCATTTCAAACAATAATGATTTATTTCTTAAAATTAATCCGCTTAGATTATCTCGGCATATTTACATCAGAATACATTAACATCTTAAACTTTATTTATGTATCTACGTTATTAGTTACAGACATTTTAATATTTACAAGTAATTAGCAGAACTTAATAAGTGTTTTGTTAATTTTGAGATGTTTTGTTAATTTTGAGATGCTTTACATTTCTTCGTTCTTAGAACAAAAATGTTCCCGCGAGATTTATAAAAACCTAACTCAACGCGAACACAGTCCCAGGCAAAAGCTAGTTAAATATAAATTATTATACATTTGTACTTAATTAAAATCTACAACGCACTACCATAGATTCCTTAGCCGAATAATTACAGATATATTCGGCGGGATCCTAAGCTGAATGTATCTACGACATTACTAAAATCATAGAAACGTATCAGAAAAACTTAAATTCATTCGTAAATAATATGTTTACACCCATACTGTGTAAAAATTTTTGCGAAATATTTCCCATAGATTAACAGACTTTTAGATTTAACTAAAGTTAAATTACTTAATTAAATATGCTGAATGAAAATCAGTAAGTAGCTATTTTATCTCATAAATAAAGAAGTGTTTCTACAAAATATCATGCCGGAAACACCGGAAAAAATACTTTAATACTAATTATCATGCACCTGCATAATTATGATTTATGACGCATACATTTTAGTACTATGTATCGTCAATTACCCTGACCGGATCAAAAACGTTCCTTCAATTATTTAATACCTATATCAACTAGGCAGGTACACAAAATTATAATATAATAAAATCAATAATCATAAAAAGTAAGTATACGACTTTATAAATACGTTTACAAGGCAATAACCGCAATAATAAAATCTTAAAATGCTCAATACTGATATATACAAGTTACAACCTCAGAAGCAAACGCAGTCTGCGTTTACTTCTCAGCAACCAAGAAGCAAACATAATCTGCGTCCTCAGCAGTTGAGACCTTCCTCAGGATTTTTGTCGTTTTGTCCATGTTTTGCCCATACAAATCGCACATTGGCTGCAACAATTTTTTATCTTGAAAAAGCAGTGAATTAAACTAGAATGTATAAAAATCGACATTAATTCATGCTCTATGAAAACTATATTCACTGAAAATAAAACTTCAAATATATAAAATATTATGGATAAAACAGTGTTACAGCAAACGACTGAAATGTCTAAAAAAACCTTTCGCGTTCTGACCGCTCTTAGTTGCTGTTAAGCTGGTACTGTCAGTACCTAATTAATTTTCTTAACATGTTTTTACAATTGGCCATTGCTCGATGGCACTTCAGATTCCTTATCCTGCTTTAATTCGAGCCAAGCAATCCTATACAGCAGGGGGGCAATCGCACCTCCAAGAGCTGGGCCCACCCAGTACACCCAGTGGGTATTCCAATTACCAGTCCACACCGCAGGGCCTAAAGACCTAGCGGGATTCATACTCGCCCCAGTCAAAGGGCCTCCTGCGAGCGACAAGGCTGCGATGGTGAAACCAAACTTCAAAGGAATCGCGTCTTGCTTCTCTTTGTTCACTGGATCCCACACGGCACAGTTGATAAACCCTAGCGCAGTAGACAGTACTATTTCAATTATCAAAGCTTGGTGCATAGAGTGATTCACGTGCGGCTGGGTTATACAAACACTGCCGGGGATTAAGTCAATGGGTGAAACACTTAGCAATAAACCATAACCGATGATCGCACCGCCGCACTGAGCTACAACATACATTACGGCGAGTGGGATCGACACACTGCCCCATATTATTGCAGACAGTGTGACCGACGGGTTCATATGCGCTCCAGATATGTGCCCGAATGACGTTATGTTGAACAAAACGACCAGACCGAAAGCAATCGGGCCGTACATCGGCGGCTGGACGCTGAAGCCGTCTAGTGGAATGTTAGCCATGCATCCCAAAAAAACTAATAACGTGGTCGATACTAATTCTGCCAGAATAACTTTGAACTCTTTGGACCACCATCGCACTATCTTCTTCACTGGTGAAGTTTTCACAGCACGCTCCGGAATATTTCCCACGATAGTCATCTTCAGTGAATATCTTGATTCCAACAAAAAACAAATCACCCTATTCAAAGTCACAAAAGTCGCAAAAATTATATCATTTTATCATCACTCGATTCGCTCACTTATTCACTTATATACGAATATAAATTTTGGAACGACACTAGTGTCGACACTAGTGGACGCGACAGACGACTGTTCTTCGAGGCCGGTCAGGTGAAAATATTGATACTAAAGTCTCTTTATATGACTTGAACATTCGCAGCGAAGAGTGAATAATAACACAGATAGGCCAATGTTATCTGCCGGCGAAACTACGTACAATACTAAATACAATACAATAGGCACCTTACGTACGTACACTTATTTTCCTTCCTCGTAGGAAGTTAGAGATCCGTACGTCCATTAAAGTCACATTATCGTTAAGCAAAACGATCATGCGTATAAAATATATTACCGAGCATAATAATGTAAAGGTTTCGAAGGTGACCGAAAACTATAAACTGGAAAGCACAAACTGCATACTACAAAACTGGTTTCCATAGTTTTGAGAAATACATTCGAATCGCAGGACTGCAGATCACCTGCGGTCTGCAGTTTACTACATACGGAATCATAATATCTTTATAATTGTTCAAAATGAACACAAACACACCGGCTTGTAGAGGTACGAATGTGAACTCTAGATTTTTTGCGCGTTTTGTCCAAACTGCTTCACCCGCAATGTAAGTACCCATAATTACTATTCTAAGGAGGTATAATGTATTCGGAGAGATAATATGTAATAGCTTACATAACATTATTTTATATTAATTATTTTTAAATGCACTTTATTTTAGGCCTCATACTAAAGCTAGAAAACTAAAACTAACTAAAAGACTAAATCTGGCTTGAAGATCTTGAGAAAATGGTAGAGGATCGTGCTGTAAGAAGATACTTGGGTAGTCCAATAGGAAAACGCTCTGTTAGACGACCCTGATTTCGCTGGTTGAACGAAGCGAGCAAAGACCTGCAAGCCCAAAAGATCCGATTGGCGTAAAATGGTGCAAGACAGGCATGGGTGGCAGCTTCCAGTGTCGGAGCCCAAGATACTTTCTGGATCACTGACCAGCGAAGTAAGTAAACCACGATACTCATTATGCATCCCGCCGCGCCGGTTCTGCAACTAGTTGTACAATTGTGAACTTAGCTCTTCCTTTTTTGGTTTTTTTTTTACGTTTAATGCTACCTTGACACAATTAGATACAAGCTGAGAAAAAAACAGCAACAGGTCAACGCGCCGCATTAGCAAACAAGTTTGTAAGGTACATAAATGCTAATTCAATGCTTGAATCTTGGATCCAGTTGTTACGCAACGTGCGGTAAATAATTAATTAGACTTTCGAATGTTATTTGTACAACAAAAACAGCAATTTGTATTTGCATACAGTGCGCTATGAAATTAAGTTTTTTATAGTGATAATTCAAAACAATCTTATCAACGTAGTATATCGACTAATACGAATCCAAACATCTTAAAAGACACCATTTACCTGTCAAGAATGTGTATTTGTATACCTACATCAGACCTTATCATAATAATACAATCTTATCTCGTATTTATATCATAGATCGCAAACTTTTTTGCGAATTATACCTATACAAATTTAAAAATAGAGCAAATTAGTTTATTACTGAGATCTATAGAGCGTGCTCTGACTCAGCTCAGACTTAAGATAGAGTTAAAACAAGACACAAATATGCTGTGACATGTCTCGTTTTAACTCTATCTTGAGTCTGAGCTGAGTGAGAGTGCGTTCTATAGATTTCTGCCTAAAATTGTTTTGAACAGAGCACATTATTTTGACACAAAATCAAAATTTTTCTGGATTCAACGCTCCAGTCTATTAATGCACGAATGACGTGAAGTAATGGATTATACAGATTATACTGTCATGCGTACCGAATACTATAATATTTTTATAGCACGTGTGTAATTTTAAAGCCCCACTTATATAATGCTTATCCGTTTAAATTATGTCGGATTTTACTTGGATAAGAACAGCTTAACAATTTTAACCACATTTTACCTCTGGATACAACTTCAGTCTAAAAGTAGTAAGCAACTTAAAAATAAGCTAAAAATCAGTAAGTAAAAACCAGTTCAGTGCGAATCGGACTCGCACAAGAAGCTGGTTCCGTACCATCCTACAAGACGTAAAAAATATTTTTTTTAATAGACGTACGTCTATTAAAAAAAATATTTGTTGTAATAGCGGCAATACAAACGTTCTCTGTGAAAATTTTAGATGAACCTTTGTGAGATACATCCCGCTGACAGACAGACGGACAGCAAGGGCTTAGTAAAGGATCCCTTTGGCACCCATTAAATACGTAACCCTACAAGCAGTAATTGATAGTACGTAATATGAGCAGATTTAAAGGTAGAAAGACACAATATATCAACAGATTGTGGTAAAATGTTTATGATCCACAGTCATTGGCATAACCGCGACATCGCGACATCAAACAAGTTTTTGCGAACCATTCCGCGTATTGAGGAGGCTTTGCACTTTTTGTACATTTGACCTTAACAACGAATGATCAAAAATAATCGCTATACATTTCACATACAATACACGACGCTGATGTCTAACAAAAACTACAATAATCGGATGACTCCTAAAGTCTACATAAAATCCTTTGTACGATATTGAATATAGATCATGATGAAAAGGAAACGTTGTATTAATAATATAATTAATTCTGAGACAACATATTGTATGTTAGATGAATAGTCATGAAAGACAACACAATAACAACATATTAAGTAGGTACAAAAGCAAAAGAAACTAATCACTTCAACAATTAATATACTTGATAGTATAAATTAGGTATTACACAATAAAAAAAAGAGTCTTGACACACGGACAGACAGACGGACAACGAAGAGAGCCTATAAGGGTTTCCTTTTTTTCGGAACCCTAAAATTGACTGTTATTATAAAAATATTTATTATGTAGTACCTGATCGACACATATTTATAAGTAACTATAACTCATTAATTCATAGGGTTAAAATAGTTTTAGAATGTAATAGTTAATCACTACATAGTATAAAACAAAGTCGCTTTCTCTGTCCCTATGTACGCTTAAATCTTTAAAACTACGCAACGGATTTTGATGCGGTTTTTTTTAATAGATAGAGTGATTGAAGAGGAAGGTTTATATGTATAATAACATCCATTAAAAGTGAATGACATAGGCTATACATATATTTTATACCCATGCGAAGCCGGAGCGGGCCGCTAGTAAAATTAATAAAACTTAATCAAATTCTTACACTGATTTTTGACATTCGTCACTGTATAGAATACTAAAACAATAATTATTTAACCTACTTAAGAAGGCTGTCGTTATATTATTATTAGTGTCGCAAATATTAATGCTCTCATTTAGGCCGAGATAACTACTTGTAATTATTGTTCTGTATACGCGTAGCTCTACTACTTTTCACGTTATCTAGTATTTTAGGGTTCCGTACCGGAAGGGTAACTGACGGGACCCTATTACTAAGCCTCCACTGTCCGTCCGTCCGTCCATCTGTCTGTCAGCGGGCTAGATCTGCCCCCGATTCAGACCCTTCCGATAACTTATTTATCGATCGATTCGGTTTGTTACCGTACGATAACATATATTTTCAATTCGTAAATGCTCTTGTAATCGAATGTATCTTGTCGATGTCGATAACGTAGTCGACACCGAATGATATCCTCAAACCAAACGCTCTGAATCACACGACAAAAAATTATTATACGAGATCGATATCTAACCGTATCGACACGGTATGTTATCGAACAGGTCTGAATCGCCTCCCTGATCCGTAATAGGTAGGGTAGACAGGTGTCAGAGAATGTGTATTTACTACTGTTGGCACTATAACAATAAATTAAAACTAAAATTAAAGGGAGTCCTCTACACGGAATGTGTTTTTTCGACGCTCTCAGTACGGAATCCTTCTCGTATTTGACCGGTTATTTATAATATACGCAACTTGAGAAATTCGTTTCTATCAGAATAATACCGAGAACTCCCAGACAAGTACGTCTCGTAACGATGTTTTTCTCTACGCGATATTTATAGTTCCGACAAGTTATAGGTATTTTTGGCCTGGGATTTGAACCCACCGAGAATGAAGCTGAAGTCTCAACCTCTAGTCCATCACCGCTGACAACACGTAATGACAGCCCGTAATTCTGATTATGTATAAACCAAGGCAGAAACCCTATAAAACTATATTATAGGAAAACTCATGTTCATTGTAGTAAAAAAACAAAACAATTCTTTTGTCCAGTTTTATAATAACATAGAACTATTGTAGGATCTTTATCAAGTAGATAACAATAATATTATTTTAATAACACCTACAATAGTCATAACAAAGTAATTTTATTGATCACTAGCTGATGCCCGTAGCTTCGTACGCATGGATTGAGGTTTTTTTAATTTTCGCGTCAAATCTCTTATTTCCTGAGATAAAAAGTAACCTACTTATATGTGTTATTCCAGACTGTAATCTATCTCTGTGCCAAATTTCAGCCAAATCAGTTTGATCGTTGAGGCGTGATTGAGTAACAAATACTTCACCCATCCATCTAATCCATCCACCCATTCATCTATCCATTCATACATCCAAACTTTCGCTTTTATAATATTAGTAAGATATAAACACGCAACAACACGACTTAAAAGTACCTATATTTTAAAAATTACTCTGAAACGTATGTATATGGAATAAAAACAAGGTCAATTTGCAGTGACTTTTTCTTTTAACAAAAAAAAAAGGTCTTGATACTTGGCTTTAGAAATAATATAAATTCATTATTCAAATAAACTTTTACAAAGTGCTTTCCAATCGTCAAATGAATCTACCAATCTTAAATCTTTAATCTGAAACTTTAATCTATTTTCCGAACTGGCTTGAAGGATATAACTAACGGTGACAGTCTTGACTTGTCATACCACAGGTTGGCCTCCGTGAAATAAATAATTTTAAATTAACGTTGGCATAGTCGGTGACATACATTTTAGGGTCATTCAACCATATGCCTAAGTTTTTTTTATTCAATGACAAGATAGTCCTTAACTGCCATCTCACCTGATGGTAAGTGACGATGCAGTCTAAATAAATCTAAAATAGTAAATAAAGCTAAGCTGTAAGAACGTATAGTTGTATCATAAAAGAAGATGCGCCTCGGCTACATTATAATGGCGTTCCCTCTTTTATCATTAGTCGCCTCTTGGATACCCAGTACCAGTGAATTTTTAATTTCGAAATCATAAAACTCTGACAGATAGACGGAGCAGTGCAAGTACACTTATACTCGTTAACTTCCGATTCTTGTGTCAAGCGTCAGTCGCCGCGTCTGTGACGGAGCGTCAGTGGCACCGCGTCTGCGACGGAGCGTCAGTGGCGACGCGTCTGCGCATCTTTACATTATGTAAAACTAGGGGAACCCATTCGACTCTAGCGCCACTGACACGCGCGTCACTGCGCTCCGTCACTGACGCGGGCGACTGACGCTTCCCAAGTAGACTCGGTTTCGCTAACTTCGCTCGGTCAAAAACCACTATCGTACGAATAAATTAAACAAAAGGTACATTAGTTTTCAAATCCTTTGATGAGTATCAGCTGTTTTCATTTTATTATTTGGATTAAGCACGCTTATCGCAATGTATCAATAATTAATCCGTCTGTTCTTGATTGATCAACATCGATATAATGTATAATTAAGCTTTGCTACTGTTTAAATTGATTAGGTGCGTAGTTTTAGGAGTTATCAGCTTAGAAAAAGTGACATAACATTATACATATAGTTACCTATCACGTTAGTTACCCACATCAGTATTTCCTTTCATAATCACAGGATTATAATATTTCGACGCTGTAAAGCGATTTTTTCGCATCTCGAAAAAGTGAACCTTCAACAAGAACCAAAAAACGTTTAAAAAATCAGTACTTATGGAGTAGGGAATTATTTTTTTTACGCATTTTTTTTAATGAAAACATTTAGATTAAGAACATTACAATTATATAATTCTAAAGTTAGCCTTACATATCTACGTTTTAAATCAGTTACGATAGTAAGTTTTTCAATTTCAAGCAGGGGCCCAAGTCTGCTATTGCAATTGTAGTTACATTGTCTATCAATGACATGACAATTGTTATTTTTAGCAATTGTCATGTCATTGATAGACAATTGAACCCCTGGGCTCCAAGTCAAATTGCTAAAAGTAGCAATTGGGATGTCATTGATAGGCAATGTAACTGTAATGTAACTACAATGGCAATAGCAGACTTGGGCCCCTGTAGTATTGTTGGTAGTAGAAATACTAATATTTTAAACGGGAAACTATGTTCACTGTTATTCTTCAATCTCGAAACAACGGATCGACGTGATTTTTTTGCATGGATAGATAATAATATGTAGTTAGTTGAGAAACTGTAGAGTCACACAGTTAACAGTTTTGTTTGGGAAAGAAAGGACTCCCGCGGGATTTTGAAAAACAATTCCGGATGAAGGCGTGCTGACAATAGAATGACGTTATCAAACTAAGCAGTTTTGATGAGTAAGAAAGCTTAATTTTATCATTTGTTTCGTTAAAATGTTAGGATAAAAGCTACTAAATACAGTAAGTACTTCGATAAAATGATGATTAGATTAGGTTTACTTAGTTTTCCTCGGAGCAATAACAATATTTTAAGCCAGTCGTGACATGAAAGGATTTTATCCGAAATTGGTGAGAGCAAATCTTGAAGAAATATCTAGTACCTATCTCTTAAATTCCCCGTGACATATCTTTAGGAATGCTCAAGTCTCCAAAATGATACTACATCATACTCGATATTAATATATAATCTGCCCATATCTTAGTTTTCAATAGGTAACTAGTTTAGCCCCATCGTAAGATAAATACGAAGAAATTTTTAACTCCGTGTATAAATCAAATTATACTAAAAATGATCCTATGTCTTTACTAGAAATGCAATTAAAATTAACTAGATTACTTTGTTTAAATCTTAGCATAGACACTTTATATATGAAAATAAATTAGGTAATTGTGAAGATTAAAAATAGATATGAGTCAAAATCTGCAGAAATCGTGCATATTTTCTTTGAAATGAAATAAACGTACTTTATTGTATAGTTTTTGCAATTCACGAGGACGCGTGAGCTTTACTTGTGATTACGTCGTGTACATGCACATTGCGAAAGTATGCGTGCCTGTCAGGAGCCTAGCTGGGAGAGGTCAGGCGCGACACGCACACAACCATGAGCCACGCGCCCTCGTGAATTGTAAGAACTATACACCGAATTAAAAATTCTTATGATATCAGTAGGTACCATCCTAAATAAGTTCACTGTTCTTGGAACGTGAAAATAAAAATGGTTTCCTTCGTCAGTCATCTGACCCATTTTATTTTTCCGCAATAATCAAAATAAATTGGCTGTTTAAAGAGCATGAAGAGAGTCGTTGAAATCCAATCGCAGCCGTTATAATCAGACTTGGCAAGAAAGAGGGAGTTAGGGCGATTAATTACAGCGCTAACTTCACGGCTTGCCAATTTATATCATTCATTCGTGCTTTAGAAACTTTGATTAGTGGTAGATTTATGAATTTAATTGCGGTTGTGCGGAGGTAGATTTAAGCCTGTCTTTATTTACCTTGCTTACTAACTTAAATTATAAAGTAATACAAAAAATTTTGCACATTGTATAAAGAATAAAGATATATTGAAGACATGTCTAATTTAATCAAAGTGGAAAATATATAGTTTTAATTTTCAAATTCAAAATCATTTCATTCATGTAGGCCGGCACCGGTTCGGTTTTAACGTAGGTATTTAACAAGCTTTTGCCCGCATCTTTGTCAGTGGAGTTAGGTTCTTGAAAATTCTGTGGCTCAACTTTATTGTTATTACTAGCTGTTGCGCACGACTTCGTCCGCGTCAATTTCTGTTAATATGATCGCGATTAAGAAGTTTTTAAAAGAATATATTTTATAAATGGATAATTTTCCCCGTTTTTGCAACATTTTTGATGCTTCGCTTTTATTGGTCGCAGCGTGATGTTAGGTATATAGCCTAAAGCCTTCCTCGATAAATGGCCTATCCAACACAAAAAGAATTTTTCAATTCGAACAAGTAGTTCCTGAGATTAGCGCGTTCAAACAAACAAACTCTTCAGCTTTATATATTAGTATAGATAGATTATATGGCCTATTATTATTATGGCCAATAGGTTTATTAAGTAGGTAAGCAGCTTCGAGTAAGTAGGTATTACTTACCTACTTAATAAACCTATCAAATTATATCAATTATTAATTAATTAGTCTATGTTAGTGTAGTATTTAAAATGTTCTCTATGTCTCCTTTTCTCCCGCTTTCTACAAAACTTTCCACTGCACTCTACAAAGAAGTGGAATTCTCCCAAACCTTCCACCAACGAACAAGGAATGTTCTTCACAACGTAATTTCAGAATGAATTCTCCTCACGTACCGACGTACATAGCTATGCATGCGAGAATCCTAGCAGACGCGTCAAGTTTCGCAAACCATAACCGATTTTAACTGAAGTATGCAGCTTTGTACACCTCGAAACACCTAAACCTTACCTAAGCGTTTGGTCGAACTGAAATTTAGTTAATCTATGCTGCAAAATATTTTACAAACTAAACATTTTGTGAATATAATGTCCCTCAACCGAAATGTCTCTACAAAAATTTGTAATTCCCTTCCGGCTTCCGTTTTTCTAACTAACTATAATGTGGGTGTCTTTAAATCAAGAGTGAATAGGCATCTTCTAGGCAAGCGCGCACCATCTTAGGCTGCATCTTCACTTACCATCAAGTGAGATTACAGTCAAGCTAGCCTTTATATTAAAAAAAAGCTATCTGCGCAGAAGACAGGTATTACAATGTATTAATGTATGCACTCTGTATTTCCTCACTCTCATAGTTCGATGAGATGGAAATCCAGCAAGACCGGACAGAGATCATGCGTCGAACTAACGGCTTAAAAGGAGGTGTCGTACCGCGATCATCATTTCAACTTCTGGGCCAGTACTGCGAATTTCGTAAAGGAAAAATCCAATATCTAGTTAGGTACTTCTGGCCCGACCCGGAAATTAAGGCCACGTCATCATGCTTACCAACACTAGACAAATGCAGTAGTGGTAATGCATCATCAGCAAATATTATATTATATATCCTTATTAACATAATTATCATCTCATGGCTTTACATCACATGTTATCAGTGCCAGCCACTTTTCAGATACCCAGATTTTATTTGTTTTTTATCATATATACGTTTTACGTTCGCAGTTTGACGATCTCCCTGGCGCAGTGGTGAGCGCTGTGGTCTTATAACTGGGAGGTCTCGGGTTTGATTCCCGGCAGGGGCAATTTAGTAATTTATTATTTCTAAATTGTCTCTGGTCTGGTCTGGTGGAAGGCTTTGGCCGTGGCTAGTTATCACCCTACCGTCAAAAACGTGCCGCCAAGCGATTTAGCGTTCCGGCACGATGGCGTGTAGAAACCGGTTAGGGGTATGGGTTGAATTATACTGCTATGCCCCTTCCAAGTTAGCCCGCTACCATCTTAGACTGATGGTAATCGCAGTCAAGGGCTATCTTGTCATAGAATAAAATAAAAAAAGTTGGAAAGCATCTTCTTTTTTATAGAAACAATGCTCGTTTACTTTTTAATTTCCTTCTACCTTCCAAAATAAACGTAAAACTTGTGTTAGGAGTGGGTGGGTACGACAACATAATGCAATGGGTGGGTATTAAAACGTCGACCTTTCGGCTTTTAGTCTGCACCTTTAACCATTGCGCTATTGAGGCATTAACTTTGCTAAGTTACAGATTTAAAGTTAATCGTTTTACATAAAATATGTATTCAAACTCAAAGATAAACAAACAGACTGGGAAAATTCCATAACATTTCTGTTTTTTTTCTTTCGCACGCGGAGGAAATCTGGAACTCGTTCAACAAAAGAGCAAGAAATGTAGGATTTACCTAACTATTTTAACTACAAGGAAACTTCCAGATAAATTCTCTTCAGGTAGTTACAGAGTTATGCGTGCCAGACGGCTGGTCTCGCGCGCTGTAACCTCCCACCGTATAATGCGACATGCCCTTTGTTTACCCGCTAATAACTCCAAAACGGAAACCCTCACCTACTAATTGGCTGAGTTGGAATTTATACCACTGCCTATATCGCATACCTGTTAAACCCTTCTTACGTTATGTTGTAACGAGGACATGACATAACTAGCCTTACTATATTGCAACATTTATTTTATTATTAGTATAAATGCGAAAGTGTGTTTATTTGTTGGTTTGTTGATTTATCCTTCAATCACGCCGCAAAAGAGCGACGGATGGACGCGATATTTTTTTTTGTTCAATGACAAGATAGTCCTTGACAGCGATCTCACGTGATGATAAGTCTAAGATGGTAGCGAGCTAACTTGGAAGGGGTATGACAAAATCGTTGATCATATTGATAAAAGAAACGTACGTAGGTACTAGGGTTGCCAGACGTCCCGTATTTCCCGGGACATCCCGTATTTTAGGTATAGTTTAAAATGTCCCGGCGGGACTCACTCTGTCCCGTATTTGAACCGTACTTCGTTTTTCATTATGATATCGATCCAAGTATTCGCACACGCAACGTTCGTAAAAAAGCGAGTTGATTACCGTTTTTAATTATGATTATAATTTTATTGATTTTTATAGATATATTAAAACGAATAAAAATATATTAAAATTAACTTGATCATTGAAAAAATATTAAAAAAAATGACACTAAATAATTTTGTTTTTTTATTTGTCCCAGGTAAAAAACTGAAATCCCGTATTTTTTACCTATTTAACCATTTGTCCCTTAAAGGCTGAAAAAAAATCTGGCAACCCTAGTAGGTACGTACGTTTTATGAAAATATTTAGTAAAAAATGAAACCAAATCTTTTTCTCACACAATTGCATGCCAGACGTTATGAAAATTTGAATCATAAAAGTTGCATTAACGAAAATTCGTAAGAAAAATAACTGTTGAAATCTTTTAAATTAAATTACCTAGCACATTAGCTGGACGTACCTACTCGCCACTCGGTGTTCCTTTGTGACGCCGCCCCATATTGTGGCAGCTTCCGCTTGTAGATAAAATTAAACTGGACTCAAAGTGAGCGACGTTGCTTCATTAAAAATTTAATCCTCTGTTAGGGCTCTAACAGCAGCGCGGTGAGGCTGATAGTTTACCTATGTTATATTATATACGTATGAGTGATACAACCAGAGGCGTAACTATACCGTTTGAGGCCCGTGGCAAATTCATCGGATGGGGCCCTCCCCTCCCCCAATATAAAGAAGCTCAACCAATGAGATAGCATTTTTTTATTTTATAATAAATCACTACGTGAAGTAGGTACATACAATTGCAACGTAAAAGCGACATTTTCCCGAGCGAAGCGAGCGCGAAATTTTTCCTGTGGCTACGGCTAGCCGTAGCCACAGGCTATAAATGTTAGGATCATCTTGTACTCCTGGCTCTCTCTGACCGGGGCCCCTTCCGGCTGGGGCCCGTGGCATTTTGCCGAAATGCCACCCTATAGTTACGCCTCTGGATACAACTAATGTTGGATTTTTAATGTTTAATACTTAACTTCGAATATAAAATAATACGCGAATATTCGCCTATGCGAATACAATTATTTGTTAGTACACTAACACGTATACATACATCCTTATCCTTATTCTTACTAATATTATAAATGCAAAAGCGTGTTTGTTTATTGGTTTGTCCTTCAATCACGCCGCAACAAAGCAACAGATCGACGTGATTTTTGCATAAGTATAGTTGAGGATCGTGAGAGTGAAACAGGCTACTTTTTATCCCAGAAAATCAAAAAGATCCCTCGGGATTTATAAGTAAAACTAAATCCACGCGAGCGAAGCCGCGGGCATCAACTAGTAGATAATATTATAAAAGAAGAAAAACCTCTATTCATTTTTGATGCATCACTCGATGCATAAGTGGGTAAGCCATCCGCGAATCACCATAATTTTATAGTAAGTAACGTTATTTACAAGTTTAACGTTCATCATTATCATCATCATCATCATCATTTGTTAGCAACAGCTCTACTGAGCGTAGGTCTTCTCTGGAAAAGAAGGTTTAGTATAGGCCATAGTCCATCACGCTAGCCCAATGCAAACCGGCGGACTTTACACACCTTTGAGAAAATAAGATTTCTAAGGCGTTCAGATTTCCCCATGTATTCCTCCACCGTTGAAGCAAGTAATACGTATATTTGATTGCTGTAGTGCCCCTGCGCCACCTGCGCCGTAACGCGTAAATTAACACGATAATAAAGGCATTACGCAGATGGGACCAATATTTTACCGCGTTAAATGTGTTGAAACATTACTACTGACGTAAGATGCTAAGCGCTAATATGCAGAACAGTAGCATTACGCATATCACTCCGAAAAGATAAAATGGTGCGTGGCCGAGATCGAACCTGTGACCCTTCAAATAGGAGACTGCAGTCCTCGCCACTAAGTTTAGGGTGCTTGTTTAATGTTACGATGTTTAATCCAGGATCCTGTTTTTCAAATGGACACTCCAGCGTACGAGAAAGTCGCAGAAATACCAACAGGATTACATTTTGAAATCCTTTATTTTCTGGGATCAAACGAAGTAGGTATGGCCATCAACATCGCATTAACATTTTAATGGATTCTGTGTCGGACTTTAATACGATCTAGGCATTGGGCATAAAATACTGAAATACTGTTTTTACGCGACTGCGCGCCGCAAAGGAGGGTAATGTGTTTATCAGTCTATGTATGTATGTATGACTAAGTATGTGGAGCTCTGGAGACTTGGACTGATTTTGATGATTCTTATGTCAATCGACTTGTGTTAATCTTGGGAGTGTCACTAAAGTCATGACAGTAATGAAAATTCAATATGGCAACCACCAGACGCCATATTGTGAAAAAGAAAAAATGAAAGTCGAACTATTTTAAGTGGGGTATCATTGAATAGGTTTGTCTTATCATTTTTTAATTTTGAACGACCGTTTACGATTTACTACAATTTAAAGTTATTTTGAAATAGCGAAATTTACCGTCTTATAATTCTAACTTAAAAGTGTAAAATAAATGCACAGTCGGGTATTTGATTTTTTAATTATACGGCGGTCAATCTCTATAGAGATCATGTTTTCGCTAGGGAGGGCATTATTTTTTACGACCTTAGACCCATTTTTGAATGTGCATTCTTTATGGGAGCGGTATCGTGCAAGTCAGCTACTACCTTAAAGCAGCAATTACTATATAAGTGTGCACTGTAGGTACCTACTCTATTGATACAGACAGCGTTAAAGCTAGGGGTATCAAACCCCCATTGCGTTGCCACGGCAAGTGAAATGCAATCATTTTTCAATTTTCCTCTTACCATTTGTACCTAGGAACATCACGAGTACAAAGTTTAAACTTCAATCACTTTATAATGCAGCCTGAAAGAAACATGAGCGCCGTCGTCGCGATGGTCCCGATGCTAGGATTAGCTATTGAATTTTATATTCGCATCAGAAATACGATTACCAGATGTTTTTGGTATCTTTCCAACCAACATCAACGTCGTTAATATTTTCTGAATTAAGCGGCGATCGAAATCTCTATCTTTACTTCTATATAATACCTAAATGCGAAAGGGTGCTTGTTTGTTGGTTTGTCCTTCAATCACGCCGCAACAGAGATACGGATCGATGTGATTTTTTAGTTGAGGATGTGGTGACTAATATAGGCTACTTTTTATCCCGGAAAATTGAAGCGTTCTGCAGGGGATTTTTAAAGGCTAAATTCACGCGAACGAAGTTGTCGTGCGTCAGCTAGTATTCTTTAACGCTTTTGGTACTGCTTTTGCTTATTTTTAGGTAACCACCTTAAATACTTATACCTTGTTTCAAGTAACTTTAGCAACTTTAGTTGCAGTTCATAAACACACCATCGAAAACAACGGGACAGCAGGAATGGCTAGGTGATGATGATATTGTTTTTATGATAGCAAATAAAGAGAGTAGGTAGACAGCAAGAAGTTCGAAAACAATTTTTTAAAATTTTTATTTGAATAAAAAATTATTCTATTACAATTCTAGAAGGTATCGAATCATGTTAACGTATAAGCCTGGGCCTTTAATAACTGGATTGTCTGGTGGCTAGTTACCACCCTACAGTCAAAGACGTGCCGCCAAGCGATTTGACGTTCCGGCACGATGGCGCGTAGAAATCGATTAGAGGTATGGGTTGAATTTACACTGCTATACCCCTTCCAAGTTAGCCCGCTACCATCTTAGACTGCATCGTCACTTACCAACAGGTGAGATCGCAGTCAAGGGCTATCTTGTCATCGAATAAAAATAAAAATAAAATAAAAAAATTCTCAAAATTATTCAAATTTTTCTACGTGCTCTAGGACTATAAATTAAGGTTATAAGCACACAGCACAGATAACATTTTTAACGGAGTACTGAAGCCACTCACTTTGAGTCCAGTTTAATTTAATTTCGAGTGGGACGTCCCACAATACGCCATGACGTCACAAAGGGATCCGAGTAAGCCCATCTAACTTGCTTTCAATTTAAGAATGTCAGGAACAATTTTCTTTACGCTTTCTTTGAGTATTTATACGTCTTTGGTACGCTTCTTGACATTCAAGCAGGCGTGCTCATTTTTACAGAACTGTAGTGAACGGACGCACAAAATAATTTAAGATCGTGCTATGTGACACCCTAACTTAATATTATGAATGCGAAAGTGTGTTCATTTGTCCTTCAATCACATAGCTAAAGGAGCAGCGGATCGACATTTTTTGCGTGGGCATAGTTGGGTATTGAAAAGTAACACAGCCTGTGTTACACAGGCTACCTTTTATTCCGGAAAAATAGAGGGTTTCCACTTGATTTTTAAAAATCTAACTCCACGCGGGGGAAGTCTTGGGGCAAAGGCTAATAGGTAAGTCGTGGGGCAAAGGCTAGTTTCTAACTGAAAGTGAAAAGATATTTTTTGCCATAAATAGCTTTTTCATTTTAATTAGGTACATTGGAATTGCAGCTCTCTATAAAGCTAAAACTCGTGTTCTTCACTTCCATTCAAGGAATAGAACAATTAAATTTGAGTCTCAACTAAAGTAGTAGAAAAATTCGTGGTACGAGTATGTGGTGAGTTGTCGGTGGATAAGCTGTAAAACGGCGGGAGTTTGGCAAAGCGCGCGAGGCTTCAGCTGTCTACGTATGCTCGGTTTTCCCGCATGCATGACTGTTATTATGCAGGTACTTACGTGAAAGGAATTTATCTGGAAGTTTCGTTGAAGTAAGTTCTTGCCAAGTTCGCTTGTGAAACAAAAATCTGTGGTAGTATAAGAATTTTGTACATTGCTACAAAAACTTTTTCAGAACATACTTCCGCTATCTCCACCAAACTTCTAAATTGGTGTCAAATGTCGTGAGTGATTTTGCCGCTTGAAACCGATTAGGGGTATTGGTTTAATTAAAACTGTAATCCATTATAGATATACCTAGGTACCAACCCCTGCCAAGGCCCGCATTTTTGACTGCATGACTTAGTGATGAGTCATGAGGTAGCAATCAAGAATCATCGAAAAGTACTTACCAAACTTTCAGTTAAGTTTAGTAGCTTATAAAAATTGGAAATGTTAACTAAAACTGTTTTGGTTCTGACTATATATTTGAAAAAAAAGTCACACGAAAGTTATAGTAAATTATGTAATAATCAATATATAACCAACTCATTATCTCCAACTCATACATAAATTCCATTGTAGATTCATTTATTCTGGAACACTGTACTTTCATAGAAGGTACATCGTCTCCAAATTCATGGATTCTGACAAAAAACAAAACTTACTAGCTCTACACTAAAGAATCTTATTATACTTAACCTAAGGTAGTAAAGTTCGCGTAACAAAAGTAAGAATCGAATTGTTATCAACTCGCAACAATAGTCGAAGGCATAAGATTGATTCAAACTTCAGATTAGACAGACTCCTTTGTAGTTTCCCAAACTTTCCCAAGCTCAACCGCATTCACTACACGCAGATTTATTTCTTTACGAGCTTGTGATTCACGCTTTCTTGCTACAAGCGATACAATTCGGCTCCAAGTCACATCGGCAAACATTGAAAGAGAGCGATCCGTCGAAAGCCTTATTGTAATTCCACAATACCTTCACACTGCCTTCGATGTACGGTTTCTCGGATTCATTCTTCATTTCGAACGATTCGCAGTAGACGGATTCGCCTACTAATAACGCCGGTACAATAAACTCTTTGTTATTCAACTGTATTTGGCATTTCCACGGGGTAAATGCCATGAATAGATAAATTTCCGATAGCTTCACAGTTAAAATTTCTCTTTTGCCACTTTCGTATGTCATCCTTTCGGTCGCTGCAATGCGGGGGCAAAAGTCTGGTCCGGACAAAAGAGCTGGGACATGTCCAGGATAAATGACGTTATCATTTCCACATAGTTGCTTTGTGCACAAATTTTTCGCGACGCACCAAGTGCATCCGTTTTTATTGAGGCATGAGGAACACGATGTAATCGATACACATTCATCGTCTTCGGAATGTATAGTGATGTCTCCAGCCAGGCAACATAATATCGAACTGGCCAGCATTGCAGCAATTATTTTTATGTGCAACGATGACATTATGAGTGCTGAAAATAAAACATTTTCCTTTATAGGACCCATATTACACTATACTATTTATAGGATCCTATTTCGTACTATAGATAATATTTATCATCCATGTTATCATCTTATATATTCTATATAGATCATCATATATATTTCTAGGATGATAATCTATGGTACGAAATAGGATCCTATAAATAGTATAGTGTAATATAGGTCAAAATGTGAGAAGGATAGGTTAATTCACTGTATTAAAAGAGCTGACACTTATGCAAGTGCATGTCAAGTGAGAAAAAATCAATTTATCCTACAGATAACAAGATAAGTTACAAACAAAAAATAAAAACACGAAAATTTTGAAAATTGATAACAAAAATTAGACAGTAACAACTTTCAAAATCTTCGTCTTTTTTTGGGTCTTTATGTTTAAAAACTAAAAAAAATACGTTTCGGAGTATTGTTTTGGAATCATTTTTATCGAGAAATTATTTTATATCTCATAGTGAATGAAAATCATTGCCAAAAGGTGGTTTCGGGAAACAAAGTTCGAATTACACCCAAACTGATCAAAAAAATAAATAAGTAATTTGTAAAATGCAATGTCGAATTTATAAAACACTCTTGTAAAGCTGTTTTTAGTAAAAATATGAACATTTTCATAAAACGCTGACTGGGAGTTTATGCGCATAAAATATTTGCATAATTTATATAAACAGGCGTTACTGGGTAAATGTTGTTAAATTTAATGGAAGCTTATTTTAGGCCGGGATGATCTATAAAATTAACCAACTATTCTGCACGAAATATCAAAAGGTGAACTACTAAATACGAATATAATAAATTATGTATTCATAAGTAAAATACTGAATTATTATAAGTAGTGGTATTTACATTACTCACTTTTATTATTCCTATTTCATGTGGTCAGTTCAATTACACTGAAGAAACTCTCTTAATAAACTATCATTTATATAGAAAATCACTTGTTATCTATTATTTTGCAAACTATGCAATTGCTGTGATATATCAAGCACATGACGAGCACATGGGGTGATGTCGTTAATATTATCTGAGCCACTGAACTACTGATATGTATAAAATAAATTAACTCAGTCAGTTTGTTACGTAGAGTATACGCATTGCTGTACCTACCCCAAATGCGATTCCAATGTCGCCTACTTAATTTAATTTCATAAATTTCGACGACCTTCCTGGCGCAGTGGTGAGCGCTGTGGTCTTCTAACTGGGAGGTCTCGAGTTCGATTCCCGGCGGGGGCGGGGGGGGTTGGGAATTTATAATTTCTGAATTGTCTCTTGTCTGGTCTGGTGGGAGGCTTTGAGGTCAAAGACGTGCCGCCAAGCGATTTAGCGTTCCGGCACGATGGCGTGAAACCAACTAGGGGTATGGGTTGAATGTACACTGCCATACCCCTTCGTAGTTAGCCCGCTACCATCTAAGATTGTCTCGTCACTTACCATTAGGTGAGATCGCAGTCAAGGACTTCTCATCATCTTGTCATCGAATTCAAAATAATTGTAATAGGCACTTAAATGTAATGTACTTAGGTATAACATGTCTTATAACATAATTTTGTAACATACTATGTAATATGCGATTTAAAAAGAGTAAGCCGCCGCGACCTGGCCGCCGAGTGCGGAGGTTCCCTAGAGCGTCGTCTCTGTCACTCATACATATGTGACATTTTGTCGCTTCGCACATAGGTAAATGGCCGTGGTCGGCTGACTGTCCCTTCCCTAAACTCGATATATAGAACTATACGTAACTACCCATATATTGTGCATGACTTGCCGTGGAATGTAACTAGTTATAAAGAGATAGGTGAAAGGTCAACAACGTATGTAATAATAATTTATACCTAACCTCTTGTTTAAGTTAAGATAATAACGGCGTAAATACTTACGCCAAGCGTGATAAGTACCTACTGAAATAAAATAGTGTTCTTAGACCTTTCTAATATATACGAATGGGTATAAGTTAACGTGTAAGTCTATAAGGTACTCTCACAGAAAAAACCTGGCCCACAAACCTTCGTGGGGACATACATATAGGTTCAACACAGGGCCTTCATGAAGGAATTAATCTATCTGTTACGAAACTTAAGCGTGGTACTAATGCATGCCAGAGTCCTCTGCCATACCGACTATAGTATACAAAATATACGTAGGTACAGAAAACCATACCTACGTGAAAACTGTATTAGGTGAATTATGAAGATACTCGCCAGCTGTTCTTCTAACGCCGCGCTTTTTGGTACGAGGTCTCCATTCGAGAAAAAGGCGTCTCATCGTCGTCCAGCGGTATAGTTATTTCAAGGTATAGTCAGTCCGAGGTTTGGATAATAGGTCTAGATACTCTACTCGTATACAGGCCTGCATTTCTTTAGAACTTGTTAGAATCCAATTTTAAATTCTCCATTTCAAATGGCGTTTGATTTATCTAACAAAACGCTTCACGTGCTGAGATAACACGATAGTTCAATTTCTGTCGCCCGCATTCCAATTACTGGTAGATATCAGCACCTGTTGGTTCAATATCAGCGAGCGCACTCCAAATGCAATTTCATCAACAATTCACAGCACTTCCGTCGTTAAATTGAAATATAAATACTGACACTAACACTTAACTAAGACCTATTGGCATTGTGCGTTTGCTTCGATAAATTCGCATTTTGTCAGCGTGATGAAATAGGGCCTAAACTGCATGCATTCGAGAAGAGATCTATGCCCACGATGAATTGTGATGACTGAATGAATAAGGCACTTACGTAAACATTCAATAGGTGAAATATTCGTCATAATCGATGGAACTCGTGAACATGGGAAACAAGCCTAACATCTCCGGCAAAGTTGAAAAGACAATAAACGATGTCTACATTTTGCGCTCCCGCCAAGTTCCCGCAAATATCAAAGGAACAAAGATGTCACCCACGAACGACGTAAAGCCTATAGCGAGGAGTTAAGTAGAGCTCTGTTAAAACAAATGAGCTAGTGAACAGTTTTTCATAGGTGCTTAATAAAACGTGAAAGTTAATTACACGGTTCTAATTCGAATAGCTAGCCCGAAAATGGTATCCTTTCACATATTTGAAAATTAATTAAATTTATTAAGTATAATTTTAAGCCTTGGGGTGTGATCTACTAGATAACTAGTCTATTACATAATACTTTCCAAAAGGTATCTGCAGGTAATGTACCTATTTATTAGTACTTAATTGAAACTTCACATTACTTGTTCAATTTATGTATGAAATATTCTAATAATACAAGCAATCAAGGTTTGTTTCACACCGAATGGAGCGCGTGAGGAATTCAAAGTTCTTATATTTTCATGTGAATGGCATGCAAGTGCATAGGTACCGCTGCGGTCTCAGTCCGGGGTATTACCTAAGGCGATCCGAAATAACTGTCAGCTGTATGTATGTGTAGCAAATGTAAGAACAATAATTAAGTTAGTAAGAAAAATAATTGAAAAGTTATTGATCCAACTTGGAAAAACGTTTCAGAAAGTTTCACCTTTGTCAAGCACCTCCTTAAAATTATCACCAGTTCTCCTTCCCGCGTCACAGAGCCTACACGGGGAGGCAGTGTTATCTCTGAACTTACGTTTACATCAATTTCAAGAGCTCTTTGTAATTACAAAATTCCTCGTGTAGATACAAGATGCTGTTTACACGAGGCCATTCGTGTGCCTTTGAAACTTTGAGATTCAAACATACCTATTCTACATGCGCGATCCTTATTGTGCTTAACTTCTTTTGTACAACCTATCTAATAAATTTTACACAATATAACTTTAAATGAACTGTCTCAACCGTAGATTTCTTATATATAGAGAAGCGGGGGGCTGGTTGTATAACGTTCAGAAAAAGGTACTAAAATACATGTAAGTATTTTTGAATAACTAACTCTTCGCGAACTAAGTCGCGGGAAAAAACTAGTTTTTAAATAACACTAACACTAAGTAAAAACTCTTAGGAGCAAAATCACAAATCCAAATGCAATAGGTAGTTAACTTAAACGGGTAAAGATATTCGAAACGCGTTCTGGGCCATAAAAAATGAGAATAGGCTATTACGGGTCACTGCCGCTAGTTTTAACGTTCATACACCCTCAAACCAGAGGAAATGGAATAGGAACGATAGTATTTATTGCTAGCGGCTTATAGCCTTGTAGGAAAATGAGGGGATTCCTCTGAACTCAACTATCAATGAAATGTATCAAAGAAAAGATTTAATTTTTTATAAATTAATGACATTATATAAGCATTAAGCATGTTAACCTGGCGAGCACGGCACTGATGAGCGTCGTTGTGTTATAAATGGAAGGTCTTGAGTTCGATTCCCGACAGATTAAATTTTTAATTTCTAAGTTATCTCTGGTCTGGCCTGGTGGGTTGGTTGCAACTCTACTCAAAGACGTGTCGCCAAGGAATTTAGCACCGGCACGATGTGGAAACCGATTAGGGATATAAGTTGAATGCACATTGCCATACCACTTCCGAGTTAGCCCACTATTGAACTCTTAGACAGCAAAAAATATATTCTAATTCATTCATTCATTAGAATGCGAGTTAAATTTTAGTATTCATTTCATCTATATTAATGAAGTGGGGCAAAGACAAAGTAGAAATCTAGGACTCTAAAATTGAATCGTTTTAAATTCACAGTGGGTATTAATATAGTCAAAGAGGTAATTTTAGATGCGAAAGTGTGTTAGTTTGCTAGTGAATTGGTTTGCCCTTTAATCACTTAGCGGCAAAATATCGGGTAGATGTTATTTTTGGTATTGGTAGAGTTGAGGATCGGGCAAGTGACTTAAGCTACCATTTATCCCGGAAAAACAAGGGATGTTGTGGGATTTCACAACCGGATTCACGCGGATATATTGAGGGCATAGTTTTTACCCTCAACACATCAAAATTGACGTAGGTATTTTTCCTTGAGTTCTTCTGTTCTTTATTTACTAGACTAGTTGATGCCCTCAACTTCGTTCGCGTGGATTAAGGTTTTGTAATTCCCGCGGGAACTCTCTTATTTTCCGGAATAAAAAGTAGCCTATGTGTTATTCCACACTATAATCTATCTCTATGCCAAATTTCAGCCAAATCGGTTTTGTAGTTTTTAAGTGAAGGAGTAACAAACGTCCATCCATCCATACTTACAAACTTTCGCGTTTATAATATTAGTAGGATATTATATTTATTTCTATATTCCTTTAAAAGAAACAAGGAAGTTAATGTATTTGCGAATAAAACGTAGGTATATTCGCCCACTAACGTCGTTGAGTCGAGTCAGTCTCAAGACGATGTTTATCTTCCCTCAGGCTTTATGATTTCAGCTCTACGATAGCTCGTTAAGAGGTTCAATTCAGTAAGTAAGTTTGAAAATCTTTGTTTCTAGATTTAAGTTAAATAAAAGGATAAAATCTTTTAGTTTCTGAAAGAGTGTTTTACCAGATACTCGTATGAATTTTTTTATATTTTTTTTTCCAACACAGAGGAATATGCTCTTGATGACCCTAGCTTTATAATCAAGTGTATTAATCTAAATTCATTGCGAGGCAGTTGTGGGCACGAGTCTCCTTTCAGAATGTAAAGGTTAATTTCACACAACACACACATTATGAAGAACTTTCAGATACGCAAATTTCCTCGTGATCCTTTTCCGTAAAAGCAAGTGATCCGATTCCAACCCCGGACCCCCGGAAAGTAGTCCGCGGTCATAAACACCAGGCTATAAATGCAGCAAAAGCTTGTACCTACTTAACTACCAATTTATTATTGAAAAGCTTCAAACCGTTCTTCATTTGAAAATGTTCGAACGAAGGAGCATAGTGTAGAGGGTCTACGCCATGTCTACGGTACACGACGATACGATATAATCTGTAGGTTAGGTAGGTATTCGTAGTATAGCTAAGCGCGGATGTAAATTCTGTAATACACATCACAGTTCCAAACATGAACGAGGGAAAAAGTACCTACCTACCTGTTACATTGGAAAACGATTACGCAACGAGTACTACATACGAACACCTATCTACTACCTTCAACGGTAAATCAGAAATAGGGTTACTATTCTATCTTTCTAGCTATTTATCTTGTGTGCTTTATATTTTAAATCGTAAAATTAGTAGGTATTCTTTCAACTTTAACACAGTGCCAATTATAAACTATTTTCCTAATGACATTTTTGGCGATACTTATTGGGTATTCCCAGTATTGGGTGGGTAATCAAGCAGATACTTAGTACTAATTTAAATATGTAATATGAAAGTTTTCTAGTAAAAACTTACTAAAAGTCGCACACATTTTGAATAATATGTCCCCTTAAACACATATAATATAGGACACAAAGACATACTTGAGCCAATTGTTATTATTGGTAATTGACATAGGTATGATCACAGAGGATCGAAGTATAGAACAAATATTTTTGAAAATCAAGTAGATACAAACCGTGCTTCCTGCAAGGAGACTTTACCTTTCTCATTGGTGGATATTTGTCACTTTTCAGAAGCCAATGTTCTGCTCATTAGACGGGAAGCGAACACATCGCAGCAACACCTGCGCTCTCCCGGCAGGATTCAATGATTGCTAAATCGGATTTCCCCTTCGCTTTTGTAAAAGAATTCGATTTTGCAGCCACTATATGTACTGTATGAGACTTTCTTTTTTCAGCCATTCGGTTAGCCTATATAATACTAGTAGGGCGCGTGGGTGCGCGGCTCGCTAAAGCGAACCGCGGTTTTTCTGTCCACCAAGTAGACCTTCGGGTCTTGATCATCTTTTTCCAAGGAAGCACTCTTCCATCTTTTATAGTCTCTTAAATAAACACCGACGAAATTTGTATGGCCGCCATCTTGGATTCGCCATTTCGGAGGGTTTTTTCAGCTCTCTGCCAATTGGATGAGGTTTCGAGTGACTTTTGTTTGAACACCCTTAACCTATCTTCGATACCCTGGCCGGTGCTCCTCACCCGTCTCCGAAATCCTCAATCATCAGCTCTCTCCATATTTTTGTACCGAATGAATTTTTGTCCTCTATACGAAACTGTGAGTGAAAAAAATTTTTTCCATACAAAATTTTACAGGAGAGGTGATCAATGAGTCAGTCAGTCAGTCAGTGAATCAGCACGAGTAGCTATATATATAGTAAAAATTAAGATTTTTCAAGAACGAAGAAGGTGTTATATGCGTTTTATATGAGAAATTGTGTTTTTGTTAGACAACCGTAACCGTAAACGCGTAGGAATTTTCCCACGAAACTGAACCTCTACTCCGAAACGCTTACCGTCCTATGCGTTTCAGGGATGTTTTATTCGTGTTTTTAGGTTCAATTGTAAGTTTTTTGCTACTAAAGTACCTGAGGACGATTTTAATAAGATTTTTTTAAATTTTGTCTGGTTTTGGTGGATGACCATATGGTCTGTCTATAAGTCAAAAGTAGCCTTTGAGTATTAAACCAGCATTAAGCCCCGAACTTGAGATTTTATTATTTTGTTTTCATGAAAAACTACTTGAATTTGAACTACACAGATTTCACTTCAAAGCCTACTTTAGATAGATAACATATTAGAAAATTATAGACCATCAACAATTTTGAAAACTCAAGAAAGCCTCAGCCTCCGCTGTCCGTCCGTCCCGTCCGTCAGCGTATCTGATGATCCGTAATGGGTAGAGTTGAAATTTTCAGAGAATTTGTATTTCTGTTGTCGCTATAACAACAAATAATACAAATTAAAAATTAAAGGGGGCTCCCCTATTAGCAACGTGTTTTTTTCGGCGTTTTTTGGTACAGAACCCTTCATATGCGAGTCCGACTTGCATTTGACCGGTTATTTTAGGTCAGTACATTTTATGATTTAAATAATGACCAAAGGAGGTGCCTTCATTGAGCTCAGAATCCCGATATTCAAACCCTTCAGAGGAAACATATTATTATAATTACATCTCATAAATAAAATATAAGCTTCTTTGAACTCGGAAGGAACATCAGAAATGCAAAGAAAATATACGGCAGTACGGTAGGTAGGTACTTGTACTTATCTATCTTTTATATATTACCTTACCTTTAAAAACTTACCAACATAACGAACTCATATTTTTCCCTTTAAAAGCACTTCCTTTAAGACAAAAAGTGTATTTGTGTAACGAATGTCGCCGAGTTTTCTAACGTTCGCCGTCCTTTGAAGTTTAATTTTAAAGCGTTTTATTAATTTTTAGCCTTAGTTAAGTAGGTGTTTGAAGTATCAAAGAGACTCCATCCTCCCTAGGAGTTAATTAGTGTAACCTTACGTACTTATGTACGTAATTATTTTAAATGATTCATGAAAGTAGGTAGCTGGGAAGGAGGTACATATGTATTTTTGTCACTTGTTAGGATGTGCTGATAGCGAGGTATTCTATCAGCCGTGGTAGTCATCAACTCATAAATCAATTATCGGTTACGTACTTTTACAGTTACATAGTTATGTTATCTACTTAGGCAACTGCTTACTTAGGGAGAGGGCAGATAGGCTACTTTTAGCGGCAGCGATCGGTTTTTCATGGCTTTTTGCATCTACATCGCGTTTTCGATTTTTAAACGCCGATTTCTGCGAATTTCGGTCGCTGATTTCTGCGTTTTATCTATAGTAGGGGAGCGACAGCGATCGGCGTTTTTATAGCTTTTTGCGTTTGCACCGCGTTTTCGCGATTTTTTGATGCTCATTTCTGCGATTTTCGATCGCCGATTCTCCGTTTGTTGTGTGCCATAAAACGCCGATCGCTGCCGCTAAAAGTAGCCAGTCTGCCCTCTCCGTTACTTTGCTTCGGATCACTTAGTTCATTATAGGTAATCTAAAGCTAATTCTCCTCTTAACCTACATATCAATAATAAATAATCTATAAAATCTTTTTGACACTCAGCTCTGAGAAGTAGTAAGTACTTTAACAAATAACGCTTTCAATAACCCGCTGTTTTACCTTTTGCCCGTTGATTTTCTAAAGAACTAGGATTACGGCACGAAGTCGCCCACTTTAGAGAGAGAGGTCTTTAGGTACGGTCTGGCTTTTGTCAAGGAGTCTTCAAGGTGTCTACAGCGACGCTTGAAGAGTCGACCGTGATTTGTAGATTTCAAACAATTCCTATAACAGTAGCCAGGTAGATCTTTTTTTATAGTAACTAGGTAGCTCTTCACTACGCTGGCCTCGTAATTGAAAACACAGTAAGTTATATAGAAGTTACCTTTAAGTTACTGTGTTTTCAATTACGAGGGCAGTACGATGTCACCTACTTCCATAATATTAGTTAAAACGGTAGTCTGTGATAGAAGCGTGCGTAGCTTCGTAGCGTCGTCGTAGCAGTAGATAATAATTCATCAACCTACAATAGTACCTACGCATCTACTATACCGAATATAGGTAACTTTACCGCTCAAAAAGATACCGGCCGAATTGATAACCTCCTCTTTTTCGGAAGTCGGTTTAAAATAAAAAAGTTTTTTTTGGAAGTAGTTACTCAGTAAATACGATGGCTCAGGCTTGGGCCTTTCTCTCAATCGCCAAATTAACTTTGGACGAGACGTGTTAACAGATTTTAAATACAAAACCAAGAACGGTAAGAACATCAAAATTCAAACTCAGCGATGGTAATACAGGTAAGTAAACCGTAAAATTAATATCCTACTCAAAACCTTAGAACATGCGACGCGAGAGAAAATATTTCTCTTTTCATACAGAAAGTCTGTCAAAAGCTGCCAAGAGCACATTTCGGCGTTGCTTTACCAAGTACTGTGCGGTATTTAAAAGTTTTAAAACGTGAGGAAAGAAAAGTGCCGCTTACAAACTTGCATGCATATATGTACCTATGCATGTAATTGCATATCAGTTTAAAGAACCTAAATCTGAGTTACACTTACCGACCAAGAAGTACGTAAAGTGGGTTGCACAATTTATTATTGGTACCAACTGATACGAGTACCTATTATGGTTAGATTTCTTTATATACAACCGAATCTGGAGCTTACTACTGAAGTATTGATGAGGTCAATAACTGCACCAGGATTATTTCGTTGCGCCAGAGATCTCAGATTATATGTAGGTACACTATGAAACTTTATAGTTAGTTTCACACTGAAATACATCCCACGACACAAAACATAGGTTACCTACTAAATCTTTCGCCCTAAACTTTAGCTTCATCGGTCTTGTACAAGTTCCTGAGAGGAATAGAAAGAACAATCACTTACGCAAGTTAGGGGCTTTGTTCTACAAACGCTGTGCCTTGTGATTAAGTTTTATTGTACGTACTTACCTGAACAAAAGCGATGGAAGTTTGCCTTTTGTCACTGGTTATCGCAGCGATAGCTAGTAGAGGGAAATATACATGAAAAAGGCTGTTTGTTATCCTGCCGAAGGTCGGATAAAAGATTTTTTCTGGCTAATGGTTCTACCTACATAAAGTTAATCGTAGATACTGATGCTGATGGATGGGAAAACCGTTTTCCAAATAATTTTCTGAAATATCTACTAGGTAAGAAAATACTAGTTACATACCTAATAAGTACTTAAATAAATAAAATAAAAAACATTTATTTCGACCATGAGAACATATTTGTTAGTAAAGAAAAAAACTACGCTAAAATGCCATGACGCACTGACCAAACAGCAGTGATAGCTTAGTGGTTGGGACTACGGTTTCCTATGCGCGGGTTTGATCCTGAGCACGCACCTGACTTTTCAGTTATATGCGTTTAAAGAATTAAATTTCATATACTTCAACGGTGACGGAAAACATTGTGAAGAAATGTACCCGCCTGCGAGTTCTCCATGTTCTCAACGGTATAATCGGTTCAGTTACATACATAGTGTCGCGGCGATGTTAGATGTCTCGGCGGAGCGTTTGAAGAAATAAAGGCGGCGCGCCGAGGGGCGACTGTAATAAAACGAATACTCTTTACGTGAAGTCTGTCAATTTGTATGGAGCCAGCGTGGTGGCCCATAACCCTTCTCTGGTAGGAGACTTGCGCTCGGAAATGAGCCATTGATGGGTTGCTGCTGCTGATGATGATAATGATGACAGACCAGACAGCCAAGCCCGATTGACGCCAGTCTGACCGCGTGGAGAAGAACCTTAAAGCTTAATTGTGATCAAATTATACGAGTACGTACCACGGTAGGTAATTGTTTTAGTTGGAATTGCCGATATTTCGATCTAGTTGCAGGCGGGTAGATAGATTCTGCCCATGACAGCTTCAACTTGACGTCTCGCAACACCGCACTCCCGTCGTGACCACGGTCCATGCTACTGGATCGGAAATATCAACAATTCTTAAACCATTATCGTGGTACGTACTCGTATAAACCACGAATCAAGTCTAAAATCTTTAACTTTAAAGCTATTGGCATACGTTTGGTATAGGTAGCAATGCATGTTACCCAACTAACTTAACAAAGTGATTGTTTTACCATCCGTTACTCGGGAACTTCAACAAAGACAAGTTTTCAGATTCAAGATTTAGTACCCTACCCTTATGCACTTTAGTATTGGAACTCGGAAGTAATATCCTTTAGAACTTGCCATCATGACACGTTCATAATTCTTAAGTTTGAAAGCGCTTTACAATCGATGGACTGGAAATTTTAATATTCTAAGACTGTACGAACCATCAAAAAGTTAACACGAGAAACTTGCTTTTAGCCTTTATGTAACGGAGTTTTGTATTCATGTTTTAAATTAATTAATAAGACGCTGCAGTTGATTTACGATGTAGACAGAGGACACTTTACGGAAAATAATGACAACAGTTTTTTGTTCATGTAGGTACATCGCGTTTTCCGTTTAAAATTGCCGTGTTTTGTACTGGTTCTTGCAGTTTCTGGTTGGCTGATGATTATGATTCTAAAGGATACGTATGTCCCCTTTGGGTTTTCAAGAATATTGTTTTCCAAAATTCGAGATATGCAAAAGGGGTAAAAAAACAAAGTGAATTTTTCGGTAAAATATTTATTGTGTAAATGATCCACTAGCACAAAAATGCAAAAAGTTGATAACATTACGTTACAGTGTCGTTATTTTCGTAAAAAAAAAAAAGATAAAAAAAACTCCCGACTGATAATAGCCTTATTTATGCCTATTTTCACCAATATAACCTATAAATTATATTTGTAGGTATTTTAATTTTTTAATTATTATTATAAACCAATACAGGAGTCTTATATAATCGTAGGTACCTTTAAGTTTTCTCTAAAGTTTAGTGAAAACGAACTTTTCAGCCCCTAAAATTGAGGGAACGTTGGTAAAAACGGGCATTAGCTTATTCTTACACAGGTTAATTTTTCAGATAAGATTCACGTAATACGTTTCTTTACTCAGAAACTGAAAATAAAGTACCTGATCTAAATATATAAATATCAAGTAGGTATGTTAGAACCATAAACTTAGCATTACTTACTACCGTAAAGTTATAACGTAATAATATTATCTTAATCCTTATGAAGTACACATAATACTCTTAAATGCCAAACTAAATTCCCAGATCGTAACGTCCAGCTGTTTCAGTTATTACCGTCTTCCAAGTCCTGCAAAATAACATAAGAAAATATCATTTTAATAAAAATATAATATTAGCTTAAAGACTTTTCCAGAATAATAGCTTTCTACAAGTCCTTTTGTTGTGCATTTTATCCACATATTTATAACATGCAAGCCGATACTGACAATTTTATTGCATCCCCCCCATTTCATCCATCTGAGATGGAATTTCAGACAATCCTCGTCGAAGGAAAGGTTATCTCGAAACCATTTTTCCCATTTCGAGAAAACTTTATTTACCCTGATTCACGAAAAAATGGGTAGAAAAATTATCTCGTGCGCGCATGCTTGCATTACAGATCGCTGATTTTGCGAAAAAAAAAAACAAGGTCGAAAATAGGTGTCTAGCTATCTATATAAACAGTCCTTAATTAAGTATTAAACGTAACACTAAACTCCACATGCTGCATCTAGTTTTAGAGTTTCGTTAAAAAAAAAAACATTTTATAATAAAAACAGTCTGTTCTAAAATGGTTTGCTCCTTCTCAAAAATTAAAGCGTAAAACTCCGAGGTGCTTTTCCACGCTAATAATAATAATAATAATTAGCATCGCCAAGGCGAGCATTAAGTAAGCTCGCCGAGCTTTAGACTGTTTGCCCGAAACTAGTTAAGCTTTATTTACCACCTCCATAATAGCTTCAGGCCCGTAGCAGACCTCCGCTACAAAATAAGTACAGCGTAACCGCTGACGCTTGGGCATGACTTGTCCGTTTTATGACAGAAGTGAAACTGCTTGTTCTAACGCAAAGATTTATGTATAAATCTATCTCTTTCTCGTGTGATTTTGGTGATGCTCCTAACACATCATCATCATCATGAGCAATCCACACAGTCTCACTACTGAGCGCAGGTCTCCTCTCAAAGAAGGTTTATAGGCCATAGTCCACCACGTTGGCCCAATGCGAATTGGTAGACTTAACACACCTTTGAGAACATTTCCTCACGATCTTTTCCTTCACCGTTGAAGCATATGACATTTAATCGCTAAAACGCAAATAACTCTGAAAAGTCAGAGAGCGTGCCCGGGATCGAACCTGCGACCCCCCGAATAGGAGACCGCAGTCCTAACCACTAGGCTATCACATACAGTGCTCCAATCACACCTGTCGCGAAATAAATAAAGCAAAACCGAACGTCGTAACTGGAATCTGAGGTTGAAATTTATAGAGCGTGCACTCACTTGGCTCGGACTTGAGGCAGAGTTAAATTGTGACAAATATATTTCCCGACACAAATCTGTCTCGATTGAACTCTTTTGTAAGTCTGAGCTGAACGCAATCCATAGATATAAGCCAAAGTACTCGCCGCATCAAATCGCATGGGAAATTGATAGAGGGATTCTTAAATATCTACGTTAGAACAGGCAGTTTTACATGTTATGACATATCGGACAAGTAATGCCATAGCATTCGTCATTCCGAACCAGTGGTAGATTCATTTGACGATTCGAAAGCACTTTGTAAAAGTTTATTTGATTAAAAAATGATTAAATTCCATACACAATTCAATAGATGCAGCGGTTTCGCTGCTTCGGTTATGCGGCGGAGATGTGATAAAGGCCCTAAAATTGTATTATGGCTGCAAGTTGCATTTTGTAAGAAAGTGATACATTTCTCGCTATTAACATTAGCTAACTTAACTTATTACGAAACTGTAAAATAACTAACTATAGTTATATTATTCTGAAAATTGGAACAAAAGCGACAGCAAACGTAAGATTCGTAATTAATATGATATTTTCTGAAACAACCAATTTATACTGTAAAGTGGACTCAAATAATATTTCAAATGAATCCCGAGTGCCCACCACCGGCCAATCAAGTTGGAAAAAAAAATCGAAATGAAAAGATTTTATTCGGGAGCTTTTTACACAAAGTGGAAATCATAAAATTTCAGTATAAATTTCTACTGTGATATTTTTTTCTTTTATTGCCAACAGGCGTAATGAGAAGTTCGAGCAATAAAACAAAATAGCTGGAGAGCTGGTGGGAAGTTTCGAGGAGCATTTGATAAAAGCGGCATGTTTTATTGCCTATTCTGGCAAGTTTTCAAAAACATATTTGATCACGCTTACCTACGGTCTGGCACTTAAAATACCAGCACACGCGCCTGTAAATTGACGAATTAATTCCAGAACATTCACATTCAAACATAGTGATTAATTAATACAGTAATTAACATAATTTGGACAGTAATTAAAATATTTGAACTCAAAAAATAAAACCACGCGGATATTCCCTAATCACAATGCTCGGAAAACTCACCATTGCGTTGCCATTTTTTTTTTGTTTTCGAAGAAGGAAAAATCCCTTCGGAATTCTGTCAACAGCTGGCAGGGGTGTCACATTCTGCCCCGAGTCTCAGGTGTAGAACGGAACCACAATGGTATTCCTTCACGCCATCCTCTACAAATTCTCTCTTTTCCTCTTCCTCTTATCTCATTATTCCTCTCAACATCCGTCCATATTACTACTAGGCCTCACTGAACCACACAGTTTTCGGGGATCTATATAGCTGTAATAGTCCTTCTCTAAGGTCTGCGCTTAGTGGTGAAACGTCGATGGATGCTGGTGATGACGACGACATAACTGTTTGCATCTTGTGCCAGCGCTCTCAAGTCGGGGCAATCGGGGCATTCAAAAACAATGTGTCCGGAGTCAGATTACCATTTTTTTTATATGAATAGCGGGCCCGCCCATGAGCACTTGTAGTACCAGAGGCACCATGTGTTGCCGGCTTTTCAGGAATTTATTGGTCCGCCCCTTGAATAACCCCATATTGTAATTAAGTGGGAACAGTGTCGAAGAGAGTTGACCAGTTGACCATACAAACAAGTACCTGAAAATTTCCCACGAGCTCTCAAAGTGTTCAATACTCACAGTGGGGTCGCAGTCAGCGCAGTGCCACGAGTAGCCTCGCTTCTTCGGATTCTTATTCAGCGGCGGCTCGAGGCAAGTGAAGTGGTACCGCTTGCTACACTCGTCGCATCTAAATAGAAACAAGCGCTTTAGGGTCTCCACACAACTAAATATTTGCACTCTCAAATTGGTACAGTTATATCGGTAGTTGATTTTGTATATAGTTATTTGTAATATTTTGTGTGTACCGATGGGGCTGACATAAAAGTCACCTTTAAAAGTCCCATATAAAATGATGAGAATAAAAAAAATTGTACAGTGTAGAGATCCGGATTTCGGCTTGAGCATTTTGGGCTACTTTTTTTACAACGAGTATTAGTCACGTTCATGGCTAATATTTCTCTTTCTTCTCATTGTAGAATATTATTTTTATAACCGACTTCCAAAAAGGAGGAGGTTATTAATCGAGAATTGATTAAAAGTAGATGTTTTTTGAACAATCAAAAAATCAACTATTAGGGTTTCTAATAAAGGCATACTCATATAGACATAGATTATAGTCTGGAATAACACATAGACTACTTTTTATCCCGGAAAATAAGAGAGTTCTCACGGGAATTAAAATTCTAAATCACGCGAACGAAGTCGCGGGCATCAACTAGTATATCATATTCGATGTTGCATTAACATGTTTAATCCAGTTCCATAAGCAGGTCAGGACAGTTTCGCATCGGCAAAATGTGGAGAGACGCTTATGCATCTATTTTCACTTGGCAGCGAACCGAAGAATTCCTACTATTTCCCTTTTAACTTGCCTTTTAACTCAATGCAACGCTAAAAACTTGGCTATAAGAATACTTCCTACTTGTTTGAATTGTAGAGTTGTACGGAATTTAATTTGTTTTGAATGTTTAAATATCTGTGTACTTAATAGTAATTTTATTCAAAGAAAAGCTTAATATTTTGGTTTGTTCTGTCGTTTGCTGACAAGTGAAGCGGTAAGAATTATGCAATCTTCACAAAATTCAGTATGTTAATAGACAACATTTTCATATTAGCAAGTAGATTAGCCTGAAAACTATACATCTTTGTTTTAATTCGATGACAAGGTAGTCCTTGACTGCAATCTCACTTGATGGTAAGTGACGATGCAATCTAAGATGGTAGCGGGCTAACTTGGTATGGCAGTGTACATACAACCCATACCCGTAATCGGTTTCTACACGCCATCGTGCCGGAATGTTAAATCGCTTGGCGGCAGATCTTTGACGGTAGGGTGGCAACTAGCCATGGCCAAAGCCTCAGACCGGACTAGAGACAATTTAGAAATTATAAATTCCCAAATTACCCCCACCGGGAATCGAACCTGATTCCTCCCAGCTATAAGACCACAGCGCTCACCACTGCGCCAGGGAGGGCGTCAATCTCCTTTAGAGGCTCCGATGCCGGAGTGTAACGTACATTGAGTGTATTTACGAGATTGGTGTTGCACGTTCCTTTTTAGGGTTCCGTATCCGAAGGGTAACCAACGGGACTCTTTTAAGCGTCCGCTATCGGATAATATCACAGAATTTGTATTTCTGTTGCTGCTATAACAAAAAAAAAGACGTGTGGCACTCGGGGACTGTCGCGGTAAAGCTATTGCATAGCATTTTTTATCAACGCCATCTAGCGGCTCACCGTAGAGGAGTCCCGTGTCAGGTTATTTTCGTTACGGAATTTCTGGATTCGGTCTCCACGCTGGCCCGCGATAGAAGCTATGCAATAGCTTAATAAAAATAAACTAAAAATTAAAAGAGGACTGTGCAGCTATGCAGTTTTCTTACACCGTTAGGGTAAAAATATGCTGAAGATGCCTCACTGCGACAGTGAAGCATCTGGAGGTGACATCGAGGCAGCGAGCTAAACCGCGACCGCGAGGTATCGCAGTGAGGCATCTTTGGCATGTTTTATCCAACGTTACGACAAAATACGCCGTAACAAAATAATTTGGTCGCAAGTCACGAGTGTTGACGCACCTGACGAGGTTGCTGGTGTCGCCGGGCTGCTTGCACACGTCACAGTGCGTCATGGGGGGCAGCGGGTTGCTGGCCGACGCGCTTTCCGACCCGCCCGCGCTTTTACGAGCGCGGATCGAACGCTGCACAAAAACAAGCATATTTTTAGATGCCTATGACTGTCCGCGGGGATTTAGGTTTAAAATCTTACTTCTCACTAATATTATAAAATCAAAAGTGAAAATTTACCTTATAGTTTTGGGCATTATTGTGTTCAGACACAACAGTATTTTAAAAAATCTTGAAAGTTTCAGTTAACTTCATTCACAAATGAAAATAATAATTATCATGGTAACAATACAAAAATGTTAGTCAAGTTGTATAGTATTTTCAAAAGTCATCCACAATCCAACGCATTGGACGGGATAATAAAAATAATTGATATTTGGACGCAGATACGCAATAACGAATCAACCCACAAATCTTTGTCAAATTAAATACATATTACATAATGTAATAGAATAAAGTTAACTTTTCAATTGATAAGTTGTACGGGTCGACCAATTATTGCGTATCTGCGTCCATTTATAAAAAAAATATATATCAAAAGATGTTAAAAATATGCCCTAAATGCTCAAATCGTAGAAGTTCAAGAGTATTCACTCCAAGGAAGAATCGTCTAGTTACGAGCGACGCTTTACGGAAGACATACTCCACACATTAGTTCCTTTATTCGCCTTGCGAGGGGAACTGCCTTTTGTTATCGCATCACGTATTGTTAGCGTCTACAAAGGGTGAAGACGCTTTAAAAAGTGTAGCTCCCTTAAAATATAGGTACGTTATCTTTCGTTGAAATGATGCCCCTCGCTCCAATTTGCGTAACGGGTGACTTTTAAAAGTTGAATAAATAAGTAAGTATATTTAGCTCAGATGCGATTGGCATAAGTTTTTTTTTTTACAACTTTTTTTTAATGGATTCATATTAAAGTAAACACGAAACAGACAGCACAAATTGAATTAACAATTATCTCTACAAACTAAAGTTACAGGCAATGGTCAATTTACTTTTTTATAACTTGAAATAATTAAAATACGAAAAAATTATACACAACAACAGAGAAAGAAATATTGAATTATGTCTATAAACAAAAAGTTATAGGCTTAAATGCGGCGCTCGGTGGAAAATAGGCTATGACGTCACATCCCCAGCTGAGCAACCATCATTCCGTGTTAAAATTTTCAACTTTAATAATTTCAGGGCGAATTTCAAAACATTTTGCACGGATGTACCTACCTATTAGTTTTGATCTACATTTTATTTGAATATAATCTCAATATTACAATATTAATATTAATATTATAATATAACACCTTGAAACTTTGCCATCAATAAAATTCGATGGGCATATAATTTGCATCAATATCAACATAACATTTTGCATCGCCAATAAGGCTCAATTTATATTGCCGCGGAACGGAATGGTAGCGAATTTGTATACGAATTTGTAACGAAATTGTACATAACATGAGTTTTATGTTAATTGTGTAACGTACAAACTAAATATGAGCCAAAAAAATAAGTCGCACGCTTTTCGGAGAATTCTCGCGCATTCTCGAGGATTCCCTTCTTTTTTAACTCGTATCTAATTTGTACATTACACAAAATAAGACTCATTCCTTCCGTTCCGCCGCAATATAAATTGAGCCCAACGCTTATAGGCATTTTTTTTTTTAGAAGAAGAAGCCAATGTTAATAAAAGTCTGTTCAAAAAGAGAACCGCCGTGGCCAAACAGTGAACTAACGCCATTTATTGCACTATATTATAGAGCTATTGTATTGAGCGCTAAAAACAATTAAGCACAACAGCGCCCCCCAATCCCACCATGGTTCTCTTTTTTAACAAACTCTAGTAAGTAGTTTCATTGTTCACGTTCTTAACACTATTTACCTTTGGTTTTGTTGACTCTGTTGTTGTCTCGGCCTTCTCCTGTATTGCAGGAACCTTAGGGTCCTGATTGTTAGCAAGCTTGTAAAGAATATTTGAAAACTCAGCACAGATTTTTTCCCCTTCAAATTTTTTGATATAGGGTTGAACCATACCATAGACAACTGAAGACGTCATAGACGCAACAAGATACATCGTAACAACCTGGCGTGCAATACAAAATGAGTGTCGCTCTAAAAAAATTATACGTGACTAGTTTTCGTTTTTTGTAATGTAATAACCATTTTAAACTAATTGATTAAAGTATAAAAAGTGCATCAAATGTTTATGACATCACAGTTCACTATTTCATACAAGCTGCTACTACGCTCGCCTATTAATGTCTGATAAAGAGTTGCAAGGTTGATTAGTTGGAAACATCCCTATGGGCCTTTTTTATTGGAATTTTTGTAGGATTTTACAAAATGAACCCTTATTTATTTATTGGTAATCAACAGCGTTTACAACACAAGATTATTTTAGTTCTTAAATAGGTAAAGTTTAATAGAGAATTCATAATACATTATGATTGTTAATTTAAGGTAGTATTCAGAAGTGAAAGTAAAAATAAAAACAATTAAAATATTCACGTGTTAGTGCGTGCGTACGTGTGCGTGTGTGCGTGTATGGGTGCGTGTGTGTACATGCGTGTGCGTATGTGTGTGTGTAAAGTTTATAAATAAATTGAATATACTTACGTTTTCAGGTGTGGTGGCTAAAGGATCAGGCGTGTTGAGAGGCAGCGGCGGTGGAAGAGACAGGGAACTCTTCGGCACTTCAGCTTCAGTGTGCTACACGGAAATGCGATCAGCCTCAATAACGATGAATAACTTTTGGCTTAAAAGGCTTAACTTAAATCTGCCGTAAGCTTGACTTTCCATACAAACGTAATTTCGCTTTGAGTTATTAAGTAAATTTGTGTCAATTGACCCGTCAATGAATCGATAGAAGACCTATGTGAAAATTTATATTTACGGACACTATATCAAATCAATTTTATATAGCTTTTGATCACGGCTTCACTCACGTTAAATTCGATTTTTCAAAAATCCTTTCTTAGCGGATGCCTACGTCATAATAGCTATTAGCTGTATGCCAAATTTCAGCATGATACTTTTCGTAATAATTTGAGCTGCAATTTGATAAATCAGCCAGTCAGCCAATCAATCAGATAGTCACCTTGTTCTTTTTTATATTTAGATTACTTACTTATTGATCAAAGAACTTTATATAATTTCAAATATAAAAATCTCACCTTGGTATGCTTCTTAATAACAGAAGGAGGCGGTCCGTCGTTGCTGTCCGTCGGCACGTAGAACATCTGTGTGTCCAGGGAACCGTCTGGTTTCGGAATTGGCTTGATCTGAAACCATCACTTTTATTAGAACTTCATCCTTTAGTATTTTTCTACGTAATCCTATTAAATGCGAAAGTTTGGATGGATGTTTGGATGTTTGTTACTCAATCACACTGCAACACTAAACCGATTTGGCTGAAATTTGGCACAGACTAGATTATAGACTGGAATAGTACATAGGCTTCTTTTTATCCCGGAAAATAAGAGAGTTCCCGCGGGACTCCAAAAAACCCTCAAATCACGTGTACGAAGTCGCGGGTATATAAATGCGAAAGTGAATGAAGAAAGATTGATTTCCTTCAACCACGTAGCAATGGAGTAAAGAAGCAACGTAGTTTTTGCATGGGAATAGTGGAGGATCTGGAGAGTGACATGGGCTATTATTTACCTCTGAAAAACATGGGTTTCTTGGTTGAGAAGCAAAACGTACATACTTTGATTGTAATCCTAGGATGTGGAAGCTCAGGATTCTCCATATCTTGAGTTTTCTTCTTTCGCTTGTGTTTATGCGATTTCGACGGCGTACGCAACAAATCCGGGGAGTATCTAGATCTGTGCTTCTCCTTCCTTCGTTTCCTATTAGCTTTGTACATCGCGATATCTGAAGATAGATTCGCTAGCGTACTTTCTATGGAACTTTCTATAGTTTTGCTGTCCCTTTCTTTGGAATCGTTTAGTAACGCCGAAAATGATAAATTTTGGGCGTAAATACCGGAGTCTTTTGGCGCTGGCACGTTCCCAGAGTCATTTGAATGTTCGTTGTGAGAATCGTTCGGACTGTCGGCAACTATTGGTGTTATTGACATCAGAGGGGTGTTCGTCAGGATGGGCGACGTGAAGCTTCGCTTGTGGATCTTTTTCGCCGAAATTTCGCTTTCACAGCCAGATGTCGATGAATATTCTTTCTTAGATTTCGGCTTTTTGTCTCTCTTTAATTTCAATTCTATGCTCTCGTTTTCTTCGGTGAATTCGAATGGTTTTATAGTCACTTTTATGGGCGAAACGTTCTCTGTGGGTATGTTGAGTTTAGATTTGTCGGTCTTATGGGATTTTTCTAGTTTGGGTTTGGGCGGCGGCGAGTTGGGCAAGGAGCCGGGGCTGTGCGGCTCTGATATGATCGCTCCGTCTTTGCTGTACCGAATTCGCGAACGACGAGGCACTTTCTTTTCGAGTACTTCTGGCTCCGAATCGGATGTCTTATCGCATTCGGAACATTGCCTGGGTGAAATAAATTCACTTGAGAACGTAATAAAAAACTACAGGTAGGTATATTGACATCAAACTTTTTAAGTGGCTCAGCGTGCTATGGAGAGAGCTATGCTCGAAAATTTTTTGAAAGATACTAGCACGACTAGCACGATGGAGAGTTGGTCACATTTGTCGACAGACTAATGGCAGCTGGAATCGAGCGAAGTTTTAGTAGAACCCCCACTAGGTAGACCAACAACATCAGACGAGTCGCAGGGAGCCACTATACTCAGGCCCATGACCGCCTGTAGAAGTCTATGTAAGAGACCTTTGTTCAGCAGTGGACGCCCATCGATTGAACCGAAGAAAAGTGGCGCATAGAGTCTCCAGGAAGTGTAAGAGGTTATGGCGGTGAGAACGTGGCCTATGTCGGTCATACGAGACCTTTGTCCAGCAGTGGGCGTGTAACGCTCGACGAGAAGGTTAGGAAGAGCGGCACATAGTCTCACCACCCGTAGAGCTTGCTCTTCTTGGGCGGGCGCTGCAGCGGCGGGCGCAGGCAGTGCAGGTGGTAGTGGTGGTGGCAGGTGTCGCACGCCGCCATGAGGTGCTGCTCGCTGCTGCGCGCGCACACGGCGCACTCGCGCGCCGCCAGCGCGCCCGTGGCTGCCGACCGACACCACACAGTATAGAACTAAAGCTGACAAGCCGATACCTTTTTTTTTGCGATCTCACCTGATGGTAAGTGACGATGCAGTCTAAGATGGTAGCGGGCTAACTTGGAAGGGGTATAGCAGTGTAAATTCAACCCATACCCCTAATCGGTTTCTACACGCCATCGTGCCGGAACGCTAAATCGCTTGGCGGCACGTTTTTGACGGTAGGGTGGTAACTAGCCACGGCCAAAGCCTCCCACCAGAAAAGTCCCTCCTTCGTAAGTTGTGATATTCCACAAAATTTGCTTTTATCTATTTTATGTGTTCGTTTAAAAAAAAACAGCATTTTTTTGCATACTTTCAAGACGTATAAAGTTGTTACAAAAACGACGGCCTAAACCATTTTATTGACCTTCACAACAATTAATGCGTCACGTAAGCGTTTTGGGGATACAACAACTTACGTAGGAGGTATCGAAGTAGATACAAGACGATGCCGGCCATTTTGCTGCTGCTTTTATCGCGCATATAGAATAAATATAATTAATATATCGCTCGTTTACTGCGACATGCTATAATTTATAACTCAAAATTTTCCATTTTTTTAAAAATATACCTAAAGATTTCTACTTATTTCTTATATTAAGATGCAAGCCATGAGCAATTAGAATATAAATAAGAAACAATTTTTGACATAACATTTTATGCAACATTGTAAACTTGAGAATATTATAAATGTTTTATATTATAAAAAAAATATATTTTCAATTTTAATCCGAAATAAAAAAAAATCATAATCTACTGACCTTCCAACGAGGTAGACAAGACTTTCCCTTGGCGAGCGTCCGGGTTGTCGCTAAGAGGAAAACCAACGCCCATCTTAAGTGCAGCCGCGGTGGGTACAGATATTGACCTGCTGGCCACCGACCACATACAGTTTACAATGGGCGAACATGGCGCACCAACATACCACCACCCGAACCATATACTGCGATAATGTACATCCCTCATCTGTCTCTGAATGCCACATGTTTTACTTTCATATATTTTTTATTTATAAACTAGATGATGCCCGCGACTTCGTTCGCGTGATCAAGATTTTTCAATTCCCATGGGAACTCTGTAATTTTCCGGGATAGAATGTAGCCGTTGTTTTAATCCTGGGTATGAGCTCCATTCCAAATTTCAGCCAAATCGGTTCATTCGTTGTGGCGTGAAGGAGTAACAAAATACACACACACATACACATACAAACTTTCGGCTTTATAATATTAGTGTGATAACGAGCAAAAGAGCAGGCGGGTCACCTGATGTTTAGTGATTACCGCCGCCCGTGAACATTTTAGAACACCAGAGGCACTGACATCAGTGGACATTTACTCATCAAATTAGAATTCATTTTAGTTAATAAAGAAATTTTGGCAGAATCTGCTGATTCTATAGATGGTAGGGTCTTGACGTCTCATAAGAGCAACAAGTTGGCCTACGTGCGATAAATAATTTTGAATTTTGTTTTTTTTTTTATTGGCTCCATCATGAAGCTAGGAAAGACAATATAGGGATATACATTATAGCCGTTGTTGGTAAAAATGATTTTCGTTCCCTTCCTATGGACTATGAAATATTGAACTTTTGAAAACATTATATAGTCCTATGTCTACTTCTTTTAATATATGTTGTCTTGTAAATCTTTATATGTACATAAAAAATAAAAATAAATAGTATTTGACAACATTTTTAAGTATAAAGTGGTACCCCATAGTTTAAAATTATGACTTACAAAATTACTAGCTCAACCTAATTACATACTACAAAGGGAATGAAAACCTGGCATCAAAACAATTAATTATCTTTTACGCCTCTCCCAAACAAGTGCGAAATTTTTAATAAGACTTTTACTTTTAATCGGGTTCTCCAAATTCTCGCCAAAGTTTGGCTCTTTGTCATAATTGTGATAAAATTATACGAGTTTTAGTTGAAATTCGAGTTCGAGTTTAGTTGGAATTGTTGATATTTCGATCCAGTTGCAATACGTTTAAAAAAAGTGGAAAAAATAAAGCAGCCCTGGTAGCATGGGCGCGAGAAATTTTATCCCCGGGGAAAGGATAAAACGTTTATCCCCTCTCTTAGCTCTATCCACCCGTCGAGCATGGGCCCAGCGGTGGAAATAACACTCAGTGGATATACTTATAGAAATATACATCGCCTTCTCCTCTGTCGCCATGCTTTAGCATAGGGAAAAGATAATTTTATCCCCTGTCAGTGGATAAAATCGGGGGATAAAACTTTTATCCCCTGCCCATGCTACCAGTGCTGGGGTACTTTATTTTTCCACTTTTTCCACCCGAAACGCAGACACTGCAAGGTATAACGCTGATTTTCAGGGGTAACCTAAATGTCCACAGAGGTGATTCTGTAACCTAACTATATTCCATTCTACATTAAATAAACTATAACTACAGTCATACAAAATACATATGAGCTTACAAAAAAAAAAACATATAATATGTGTCGACCCACTAAGACGTTGCAACGTAACAACATAAATTGGTGAATTTCAATAAATAAGCAACAACACGATTTTCCCTTTGTGGGAAATGCATTTTGAGTTTTATTTTTAATAAATAATTTATTTGTATTGCACATATTGGAGGCGGCAAATCGTTCCAACATATAGTGGCAGCAGACTTAAAACTTCCACGAAAAGGCTGTGTTATGTGGTAGCATAGTAATAATTTCGCACTTAATTAGGACATAATTCAATCGATTTTATTGCACGAGTTGGAGGCGGCAAATCGTTCCAACACTCACGAGGCAGCAAACTTAAAACTTCCACGAAACGGCTGTGTTATGTGATTGCATAGTAATAATTTCGCACTTAATTAGGACAGGCCTTAAGTAAAGGCCTTAAGTAAAACTGAGATACCAGTATACTATACCGTTTATGCAGCTGTTGTGGCGTCACTTTGGGCGTGGAGCGCGCAACGACGGGCGGCAGAAGCGGTGTGTCCTCCAGAATAGATGGGACGCTTTTCTTTGGACATATCGCCACTATTGCGTCGTATATCTTTTGGAGGCCCTGACGCGTTAATGTAAGCTTTTCCAACGCATCTGTGTTTTCTTTTGATGCCTGTAAATAGTTACTGTTCTATAGAAAAGCTTTCATTCAAATTAACTTTTTTAAAATGCTTTTGAATGGTCAAGTGATTTGTGAGAGGTTGAATGCAGAGTTTCTTGCTGGTTCTTCTCGGTTGGAACGGCATTCCGAACCAGTGGTTGATTCATTTGACGCTTCGAAAGCACTTTGTAAAAGTTTATTTGAATAAAAAATTATTCTATTCTATTCTAAGATTTTTGGGATTAAGGATTCAATGCCATGTAAGAACGGGGCCACCTACTGCAAATAATGACAGTAGTACTAGTTACGTACTGGGATGGAACCAATTACTATGTATTATTTAACACTGGTATTAAAATAAATATTTTAATCCCGCGGGAACTCATTAATTTTTTGGGATCAATATAACCTATGTGGTAATTCTGGGTATATATCATTCCAAATTTCAGCCAAATCGGTTTAGTCGCTATAACAAATAAATTATGCAACTCCTCACAACGAAATCATAAATCAAAAATGTAATGTATTCAATATATATAAGGGTGACATAATTCAAAATCGACGATGAGAGAATTCTCTCGTTAGAGAGTAATGTTTTGTAGATGCTGCGGTCTCGAAACAACACAGCGGCCAACAAAGCGACAGAGCATTAAGTCACAATCTCTCTCGCTCTTATTTTTTTGTGCTTAGCGTAATGTTGTTTTTATTGCAAAAAGTATAAATTTGCGACACTAGAATTGGTGAATTTTGAATTATGTCACCCTTGTTGCAAATGAGCGATATATCAGTAAGGAGTATGTCCAAACAATTTGCAGTAGGTACTTACCTCGTCATAATCCGCTCTCAACTTCTCATCGCCCCCCAACAACTTCTCATTCTCCTTGGTAAGTCTTTCCAGGGATTTCCTCAGCGAGGTGACGCGGGTGTTCCTCTCGAGATAGTAGCCGACGAACTCTACAGAGAAAGCGGGGGGCACGTGCCAACGTCTGGACACGTCTTTTAGTGCTGCCATCTGTTGAAAAATATAGTGCAAAAGGATTTGCGGCAAAGCGCTTCGTTGTAGTATCAAGTATCCTGCGCTAGCACTGAAATCTAAAAATTTTGGTAAAGTGTCAAAAAAGTCCAAAATACATAATGCAATAAAAAAATTAAGTTCTTAAATAATTTTAGTTGGTTAAAGCAAAAAATTGTTAGGAGGAAGAATTTTCCAAAATATTGGAATTAAAATTTTTGGAAAAAATTAAATTGAATTTAAATATTAAATACTTAGGTCGCTTTCGCGTTCACACTGAAATTTGTACCTTATTGTGTAGTAAAGAGGTTCTATATTGATATCGCTATCGGCGAAAGTACGAGCATCGAACTGACCCTTAAGCGTACGATTGACATAGACAGACAGACAGACAGACAGAGCGGTCAAACTTCAGGAGTTAAGTGAAGAAAGAGTTAGGATATACCTGTGCGTCCTGGAACTCCAGCGCGTGCGTGTCGACGCCCATACACTCGGCCTTGCGCTGAAACTTGCGCATCGCCGACGCGCTGCTGTAGATCATGCGCGCCATCTTCTGCGTCGGCACTAAACGCACAATATCATTTTTGCGTTATCTTTAATGTAATGTAGCTTTTTTAGTTCGAAGAGCTGATGGTCGATGGGGTCCCAAGGTGCTGGAGTGACGACCCCGCACAGGCAATCGTATGTTGGCAGACCCCCCACTAGGTGGACCGAAGACATCAACCGAGTCGCAGGAAGCCGCTGGATGGATTCAGGCGGCGCAAGACCGAGGCCTGTGGAGGTTCATGCAAGAGACTTATGTCCAGCAGTGGACGTCCATAAGTTGAAAAAGAAGAAGTTTTTTTATTACTATTTTTATTTCCTTTTTTTTATTAAATTCACAGAAACAACTTACACTAAGTCAAATTATTTTTATCATAATAATTGTGAATGATTTATCGTCTTTCAAGAACTGTGTTTTAGTCTGTGGTTGTTTGTTATGCACAGGGCACTTCACTAAACGTCAATAAAGTACGACATTATTTTAGTACATTATTCCGAAAACAAAAAAAACGGTAATTTATAGGCGTGATCTGCCAAAAAGAAAATAAAGGAGTGGACAATCTATAATTGAAAATATTAGAATGTGCGACAGAGAGGGATGCAAAGCGTAAACTGACTCTTAAAGCAGTGTCCGTAGCAATGGCAGATGTCAGTTCTAGCAAGTTACTTGCAATTAGTGAAACTAATGCCGAGATCTATAGAGCATGCTCTGACTCAGCTCAGACTTAAGATATAGGTTAAAACGAGACACAAATACGCTGACATAACTCTGTCTCGTTTTAACTCTGTCTTGAGTTTGAGCTGAGTGAGAATGCAGTCTATAGATTTCAGCCTAAAGACTCGCAGCAAGTCCATTCGTACAAGTATTAGCTCTAATCTCATATTGACTTCTTTTGTAAGAAATTGAACTTTTATTTGTTTTGGCAAGGAAATATACGTACCCCACGGTGGATTCCTATTTTCTTTCTGCTGTGAATACTTTTTTCTGTATTTAATCAGCTTCCGTTGTATTCTTTGTTTCTCCTCTTCTCTTACTTTGTTTTGTAACTCTATTTTCCTGTCATCATTCAAGAAAAACACAGTTTTAGAAGCATTCTAGAATTAATAAATAATAAAAATAAAAATATACCTAATATACACAAGTGGGGGCAATTTGTAATTTCTGAATTGGCTTTGGTCGTGGCTAGTTACCACCCTACCGTCAAAGACGTGCCGCCAAGCGATTTACCGTTCCGGCACGATAGCGTGTAGAAACCTACTATGGGTATGGGTTGAATGTACACTGCCATACCGGTTCCAAGTTAGCCCACTACGATCTTAGACTGCATGGTCTCTTACGGCTTACCATTAGGTGAGATCGCAGTCAAGGACTATCTTGTCATCGAAAAAAAAAGATTACACATAAAATTAAAATTTGGAATGCCCTTCCAGCATCAGTTTTTCCTTCTAACTACAATTTGGGTACCTTCAAATCAAGAGTGAATAGGCATTTTCTAGGCAAGCGCGTTCCATTTTAGGCTGCATCTTCACTTACCATCAGGTGTGATCGCAGCCAAGCGCTAGTCTATGTCTACAACTATTTAACCTTACTTGTAAACATCGTCAACTTAGTATTTTTCTGTGTCTTTCTTTTTGTTTTTTTTTAGTTATATTTAGGCATAAGTTACGTTAGATTTAATATTCAACAAACATCTTTTGTCGACGGCGCTGTGGTGTACAGTAAAACACTTTGGAGTTTATGATTTCACCACAGTAATATCAAATACCTAGGTAATTTTAAGTACATGTATAAATATAAAAAAAATGTATTTAAAAAAAAACCATACCGCTTCTCGGTCCTGAGCTGCAGCGCCAGCCAGTTCCGCTTGCGCTTCTTGACGAGCGCCTTGTCGGAGTGGAGGCGGCAGTGCGCGTAGAACGGGTCCGCCTGCTCCGCCTCCTCCGAGTGCGCCTCGGCCAGCAGCCCTTCCCGCTGACCACTGCAATAAATAAATAAATAAATAAGCCTTTATTTACTGAGTTTTTACACTACAATTATTACTAATTATTTAATGATACAAGTCGGTAGTCGCTTGTGTCATTAAATAATTGTTACATGCTTGTCAGTGTGTCTTCGCCTCAACATAGGCCTCCTCATAGACTTAGGTAATTTGTGTTAAATTCACATAATATTAAATATTACTTTAATTTATTTATTTACTATTCATAGAGTATAGTATTATAAAAAAGGTATCATAATTTCAAAATATAAAAGAAATTTAACGGAGAAGTAAATATTAAAACAATCATGATAATCATAGTGCCTGCGTGTGGTAGCGTGTGTATGTGTGTGTACTGTATGTATTATCGTAATGTTAAGCGGCTGTTAGACCTGTGAAGTGGGTATAGATCTCACCAGGTGACGTGGAAGAAGGTCTTGCAGAGGCCCGCGTCGCAGCCCACGCACACGCCGGTGCGCGCCAGCGTCGCGTCGCAGCACAGCGCGCACGAGCGCGCGCCCCAGCGGGAGTACGCCATCTCGAACAGCGTCACGCCCGACAGCCGCTCCACCTGCACGTGACACACGTCAACTAACGGCAATGCCTTAAAAGCTTGAAGCTTAAATAGAGAGGGTCATAAAACGCAACAAAACGTAACAACTAGCACACATCCAATATTACGTGAGACAAAGAAAAGGTCGTAAGACAAATTATTGCTACAAAATATTATAAATCTACTATATAAAAATAAGTCGGGGTTTCCTTCCTGACGCTATAACTCCAGAACGCACGAACATATTTCCACGGTTTTGCATTCGTTGGAAAGGTCTCGGGCTCCGTGAGGTTTATAGCAAAGAAAATTCAGGAAAAATTTCAACAGAAAAGCGGGAATATCTTTTTTCTAATACAGCGCCATCTCTGATGCTGCAGGGTTTCTGCCCACCTAAACTGTGGGAATTTAGGAACGCGGATGAAGTCGCGGGCGTCCGCTAGTAATTTTATAATATTCTTTGCAGGTGCAGAAGAACAAGATGGAAAATATTGAGTGTGAGCAAATTAAAATAAATATATGTAAACTGAAATAAAACTTTAAAGGTATGAATGAAAATGAAACAACAAAAACTAACACTAAAAATCAGCAAATTAAATCTTTGACCATGTCAGAGGATATTAATTTAATAAAAAAAAAAGCCTTAAAAGCTCTCGATGATGCCCACGATTTAATTTGGTGTCGATTAAGGCTTTTTAATTCCCACGGGATCGATTTAGTTTTCTGGGATAATATGTAGCCTATGTGATTAATTTTAGGTATGAGCTATCTCTATTCTTTTCAGCCTAAGTGATTCATTCATTTTGACGTGAAGGAGAAAGAAAGAAGTCCAGACTCTACAACCAGTGTTGCAATACTGATAGTATGTGTTTCTTGCAGTTTTGAGATTATTGCAGTTGATTTAGTAAAACTATATATAAAACATACCTCTGAAAAGGCCACTCCTGGTACATAAAGAGCACAAACCAGATGCACCCAGGCTCCAACCTCTGTTTCCTTGAATATGCCACCTATAAGACATTATATTTTTGTAATGAAATGTATCCACCCTTGCCTTATAAATGAATGCTAAAGTCACTGCAGGTCCATTTTTTTTTTTAAGAATATCAGCTAATCTGAAGTTTAATAATATCCTACCAGCGAATGAATATAAGCCCCTCCTACATCAAATAAGCACAAAGCTTGTGCTGAGTGGTTATAGACAATAGTACAACACGTGGGGTTTGAACCTGCGACCTATCAGTTTTCAGTTTGCACCTTTAACTATTGAAGCTTCAAAATTAATAATAATTGATGTTTAGCATTAATATTTAGCATGGACTATGACCTATAACCCTTCTCTGAGGAGACCAGTGCACAGTAGTGAAAAGTTAATGGGTTGCTGATAACTTTTGGCCTACAACTAGTTTGCATTCTCTTCAGTCACTGTTCATTTAAGTGGTAAATTCACTTTGATGTTTCAAAAGCACTTTGTATCTTCTTAAGCTAAAGCCAACTTAAGTTTAAAAAAATTAGGCAAAGTACCTTTGTTGGGGCATAATTCGCAGTTAGGATCAGAGACACCCGCCTTGCACGCCTCACAGAACCAGGGCTCCGTAGAGGCAGAACTTATGGTGCTCGATTCACTGGCTACGTCAGATACGCCGTAGCAGCCTGTAGTAGTAACACACACTGGTGTTAATTCCGTTGTAAAAAACCTCCTATTAGGAAGTTTTAAACTAAACTATAGTACACTATAAGCAAAAATGTGGGTGACGTTTGAGGTATATCTTGACATTTAAACCTACTAATATTATAAATACCAAAGTGTGTTTATTTGTCCTTCAATCATGTAACAACAAAGTAACAGATCAATGTGAATTTTTCCATGGGTATATGTTGACCTGGAGAATGACATAGGCTACCTTTATCCTGGAAAATCAAGGAGACCTGTGGGATCTCCTAGTTGCGGGCACCAACTTGTGTACTATAAATTGAATAATCTGAAAGTGTGACGAAAAGGATAACACTAGTTTTAGACTGATGTCCTTCTTTTAAGAAGAACAAGGAGTATTGTAGATGTAACTTATAAAAGTGGTAGCTTTGTACTAGGTCTGCTTGTAGATATTATAAAATAGCTTACCCTCATGCACTGTGACACCGCATCCATCGCATTCCACAATTTCATTGAAATCATCACTCCTCGAGCCCAAGCAGCCAGCACATATCAATACACTCGCTAATTCAGGATACTGTAAGGCAAGAAATGATAAACAACTTTACTGGAAGCTATTTTCTTATTTGATGACAAGATAGTCCTTGACTACGATCTCACCTGATGGTTAGTAATGATGTAGTCTAAGATGGTAGTGGGCTAACTTGGAAGGGATATACATTAGATTAGACTGGAGTAGTATAAATTCAACTCATACCCTAATCTGTTTCTATACATCACCATGCCGGAACGTTAAATCGCTTGGCGGCACATCTTTGACTGTAGGGTGGTAACTAGCCATAGCCAAAGCCTCCAGAGCAGACCAGAGACAATTAATCCCCCACTGGGAATTCAACCCAAGCCTTCCCAGTTATACGACCACAAAGCTCACCTCCGCACCAGGGAGTTTAAATAACATTTTAAAGTGACAAATTTTCATACAGATAAACAATTTTTTACAGCATCTCATAGGTCAAAATAAAATAAAATACCTTAAACACCTGTTGCTTAGCCTTTTCAAGTAAATCTGTAATGCACATCTCCTCGCCCAGCTTTCCCGTTGTATTCTTGTAATCATCCTCTGCATCAGAACCTGACTGTTCCTCAGAAGTGCCACTGTTTGCAGCCCCTTCTATAATGTAACAAGTATTTTAAAACTGACTGACAGAGATGCATGCCTCAGATTGAACCCTAAACCGCCCCCCCCTTACCCCACCAGGTGAGAGAGGAAAAGGAGTCTGAAGTCTTAACCATTAAGCTATCACTGCTTATATTTGTAAAATTCACAAGTGCAGTTTTGGCAGACCTCTACTAGGTGGACTGAGGAAAGAGTCGCAGGGAGCCGCTGAATAAAGACGGTGCAAGACCGAGGCCCGTGGAAGTCCATGCAAGGGACTGTTCCGTATTGGATGTCTATCAGTTAAGACAGAATTCAAAGAAATGAAATGAAAAGAGTGTAAATTTGATGGAGTGGCGGGTAATGGGCAACAGATAGCAGTCTACTAAATTAAAAAGTTTCTCACTCTTGTCATCATCATCGCTATTGATTGAGTAGTCATCACTTTCTTCTGGGTGATCTTCTATACGGAAGTCGGAGTCATCTGAACTCTCGCCTTCCCCAAGATCAAAATCCAGTAAGGACTGCGGCTCAACTGGCTTCACTAGCCGTTTCGCGGAGCCTCGGCTTGCTGTGAAACAATCTTATTAAAAACCGGCGGACACCACAACAATATTATAAATAATAAAAAGGTTACATACGATTACTCATTTCGTAGAGTACCTAAACTTTATTACATATCACATTATCAAAACATGCTTCACTAAAACATTTTGTATTTGCAATTTTTATTTATTATTTTGCATTTTTTGCTAATTTTTTTACGCAAAACCGAAAGCAGAAGCACGAAATAAATTTTTTTTTTTTTGATAGAGAATTTTTTTCTATAAACTACTTTACTCTATGCTCTATGCCAAGGAGAATACATAGGGAAATAATATACCTACCTATAAACGCTTAGAACCGTCTTAAACTAGGTAGGTATAGTACCTAGGTACCTACCGCCCATGGGAACTCAATTTTTCACGAAGAAATTAGTTGACAACACCTTCACAAATTGTCAATTGTCAATTTTCAATTGTCATTTGTCCTTTTACCGATTTGTTGTTTACAAATTACAATTACTCATACATCATTAACAATTTCATTTAAAACTACAAATCTGACTGTAACCTGTCCTGTGTGTGTTAATTAAACTTAAAGTAGAAGAAATCATAAATCGCAAAGCTCGCTAAACTATTGGTGAAAATGGTGGCGCTCGACGCAGACACGAACCGAGACGACGACTGCGACAACATTGGTCTGGGATGCGCTCTGGAGCACTTCTCCGAGGTTGAGGAGGTGCTGAATATGATAGATAACGTGAAAAATATATACAACACACCGACTTTCGAAGTAGAGTATGAGAAACTTTACACAATACTAAAACAATACTATGAACAGCCGCACCTCTTGGATCCGCATTTGGATAAGATGCTGGCGAAGTTTATGAGTATTATCAACGACAAGAGTACTCCATTCGAGTTGAAGCACGCGGCTTTTAACTATATGTATCAAATTATAAGAGTCAGAGGCTACAAAGTTGTGGTTCGTCATCTTCCTCATGAGGTATTTATTCTTCTGTTTTAAACACCTGTTGCCTTTATTCTCAGTGGAGAGAACCTAGAGGGCTAGAGTCCTGTCAAACTAATTTTTTTATCACTAAACTATCAACTATCAATAGCCCAAAAATTAAAGGTGTCTGAGAACTGAAAGGTTGATAGTTCCCCACTCATTTCACCATTGTCGTGTCCATTCATAACAAGCTTTATGCTTATTAAAAGGGGAATATCAGTCATGTTCAGCATAATATTCATTAAAAATTCTAAATGATACATACTCAATCATTTTTATTATAAAAACTTCCTTGAACTGCATGTAACAAATGTATTTCATTTCAATTTTTTAATTTTTTATAAGGTTGCAGATCTCTTGACAGTCCTGACATATCTGGAAGCCCAGGATCCCAACGACAAGGAAACATGGAGGAGCAGATTTGTCCTGCTCCTGTGGTTGTCTATAGTTGTCATCATACCATTCCACATGAGCCGACTGGATGGGTTTGCTCCTGAACAACCAGGTATTCAAATATCAACCCTCATTGCTGAGGGCCATTATTCACTTAGTGGTATGAGTTTATAATATATTATATAATGAGTTTATAATAGTTTATAATATATATAATATTTATAATAGCATGTGTTGGTCTTCCAGATCCTTCTACATATTATGAGGAAGATTTAAGTTTAACAGTTATAATCAGACGTTGCCTACATGTCCCTCTTACATAGAAATGTATTCCAATTTACAAAACAAAACATTTTGTAATTTTACTTACTTTATTTTACCAATTTTACTAAGCTTATTTGAATTACATCTCAGTTCATTAAACTTAGTGCAACTGACTATGCAAGGTTAGCTTAGCTCTGGGGTTCACAGTGTGAATTGAAGTATGAAAAGACAGCAGCCAGGCTAACTAAAGTAATTTACCTTAATTTGTGGCATGGCTTGCGCTTCATGATTTCATAAGTGCTAAGAAATTAACAACAAAAACGACAGTAAAGTTCAAGATGTTTAATTTTTCTAGGTGCTGCTACATCAAAAAAGTTAACTGTAATGGAGAGGATATTTAATATTTGCAAAACTTATGCATTAAGCAGAGACAGTTGTGCTGAGGCCAGTGCTTATTTAGCATCCAAGTTTTTGATAAGGTAACTTATACTACTCTTTACCTACGTAATAGCCAAAAGGAATGATTTTGAGGTTATGACTATGGAACGTTGGATATCTTACTTAACATCTATTACACTTTTTTCTTGTTACAATCATTTGTGAAACGTTAGGTTAGTTACCCGGCTAGTTTATTGTATACGTGTATAAAACTATGAGAGTTTTGGACAACACAATGACTATTTTAGATCTGATGTAAAGGAGCTATACATGAGTTCATTCTTCGACTGGGCGTGTGACTTACACTCCAACCTGCAAGAGGAAGATACCATCCATTACGGTGTGCTGGCAGCCGTTGCAGCGGTGCTAAAGCACGGCAAGAGGGACGACCTGCTGCCGTTTACATCTAAGCTTCTGGAGTGGGTCACCACCCAGAACTATCAGCTACATAAGGCAATGCTAGTGAGGAAGTACGGAGTCAAGATTGTGCAGAGGATAGGTAAATATTAAATCCTTTATATATAGTGATAACTTTGCGGTGAGCATTGATATCTATTTGTTCATGGATTGAATTTGGAAAATATACACAGCGTCAAAGATGGATTGGTGATGTTTTTTTTAAAGCAGTGTTAGCATGACTGCAATCTCCTATTGGGGGGGTCACGAGTTCTCAAAGTGTGTGATGTCTGCCAATTTGCATTATGGCAGTGTGGCTATATAAATGTGAAAGTGTGTTTGTTTGTTTGTTTGTCCTTTGATAACGGATGTCATCAGCTTTTAGTCGTCTATAAAGCTTCTAATGAGCCATGGAGAAGCTCAGTGATGAGCCATTGATATTGCTCATCAGATCATTTCTGTTGTTCCGATCAGGTCTAACATTCCTGCGTCCCCGCGTGGCGTCGTGGCGGTACACGCGCGGGTCGCGGTCGCTCGCCGTGACGCTAGGGGGCGGCACCGCTGCGGCGGCGGGCGACACTGAGCCGATGACGTCACCGCCTGATGATGACGATCAGGACATCCCGCAGGAGGTACGCCAGCATACATTCACATAGGGGAAGATTTTTTTTTAGATAGCCTGATAGCCAATCTGAGCTTGACTAATATTCTCCTCTTCCCTTCGAATTTTATAAAAAAGACGGTTCTATTCCCATCCATTGCACTTATTGTCGTATCCACTTATATTTTGTACACTGAATGTTTAGTCTGACTAGAAGATGTCTATGTACTTGTATGTAGTATATGCTTCTCGTAGCACAGAGGATCTTAGTTTGGGGGCGAGGCACTTTGGTGGGCTATACCATGGTGTTATTTTGCGTACGTTTTTCCTAAAAATATCACTGGTCAACAAAAATGGACGTTTTGTGTGTAACAAGAAAACTTTTAACTAATTATGTCTAGAGCAAGGTTGAGGATGATAGAATTGATATTAAAATATTTCCAATACGAATAGTTTTGTTGTAATATTTTTTTTAAATTTTTTAGACAAATACGGTTTTAATTAACTTAATCAACATACATAGGCTATTGTAGTGTCACAAATACACGTATCTTATGATTTTCTTTTGTATTTTGCTTTAGGGACGTCTCATCGTAAAGTCAAACAATAATCGGCTAACATACGTGGGCTCCACTTGCCCTGGTATCGTTTTTCTATTTTAGAAATGACCTGGTGGAATTTTTCACCATGCTCATCGCTGACGGCGCTCAAATTTTTAGTAAAAAAGTCCAAGTGAGAGTGCAAGAAAGTGCAAGAAGTATATTTTTACGGACATGAGACAACTCAAAGCCTTATAGGTAGTTAAAAGCTCCTCAACAGTACTTTTATAGTCATCAGATCGATGATTTCCGAGAAAATTAGAAGTCAATTTCATGAAAGATTCCCTTGGAGATTTTTCCATTTCAGAGAGTTTTTCTATAAAAAAATTATCTTTTATTAATTTTCTAATTTAAGGGCCTACAAATACCTCTATAAATACCCTCTTTAATTTTTGCTTCACTGATTTTAGGAATTTTTTTTAAATTCTTATTGAATTGATTCATTACTTTCACGAAGTTTTTCATAAGGCTAAGTTTTATATGAAAAGGTGGCAAAAATAGTATCAGATCAATATTATTAGATTGTACTACCTATGCATATTTAATTTTTTTTGTCCTGGTTAAAAAATAAAGTTGATATAATTTTTTTACTTATGGCGTCAAGTTTCTCCGTTGAGTTTTAAAAGAAAATTCACCACAAATGTAACAAAACTTGACAGGATCATTTTTACACTTTCTTTCCATAATTTAAGATTCACTTAATTCGGCAAACACAAAATACAAGCACTTTACTAAAACACATAAGGTCCAGAATTGAACATATAAGATAAAAAAGGTATTTTTGGGTAGGTAGCTGTAACACAAAAACTAGACCTGATCGAAACAAAATAAATACTGTGTTAAAATGAGGGTAGGTAGGTATTTCAAAATCGGAAGTCACTTTTCTTGTTACAAAAATTTGTTGACTAGTGTATTTGTTCGCAGGTAGAAGACGTGGTGGAACTGCTGCTGTGCTCGCTGCGCGACGACGACACGGTGGTGCGCTGGTCGGCCGCCAAGGGCGTGGGCCGCATCGGCGCGCGGCTGCCCGCGCTGGCCGCCGCCGACGTGTGCGAGAGCGTGCTCGTGCTGTTCGCGGAGAACGAGCGCGACACGGCCTGGCACGGCGGCTGCATGGCGCTCGCGGAGTTAGGTGAGTCCAAAATAACTCTACAACCAGTGCTTCCTTTTACCGATAGCTTAGCCTCATATCGATTCCTTTTACCGCTAATTCCCAATTAATTCCCTATTTTCACAAACAAAAGCTTTTATCCACATAGAATTAGTTTTTTTTAAATCCCGCGGGAACCTTTTGATTTTCCGGAATAAAAAGTAGTCTGTGTAACTCCAGATCTTGAATTATATCCATGATCATGCTGCGTGATTGTGACAAACCAACAAACGAATATACTTTGGCATTTAGAAAACTTTTTTATTCGATCGACACGATTTATTTCAGAAAATAGAAGTGAAATCTCAAATGGCTTGTGTTATGCATTTGTATAACAGCGGAATAGAATTGATTTTTTTATATTTTTTTTTTTTTAAATAAACATTGGCACGTGGCAGGACGGCGCGGGCTGATCTCGCCGCGGCAGCTGAGCGCGGCGGTGCGCTGCGCGGCGGCGGCGCTGGCGCGGGACGAGGCGCGCGCGGCGGGCGGCGGCGGCGGCGGCGGCGGGCTGGCGGCGCGCGACGCCGCGTGCCACGCCGCCTGGGCCATCGCGCGCGCCTACGACGCCGCCGCGCTCCAGCCGCACGCCGACCTGCTGGCCTGCGCGCTCATCGCCACCGCCTGCTTCGACAGAGAGGTGTGTATGTTGTCTAAGTATTACAGTATGTATACCACACGCTACTACACAAATGACTACATGGTGACATCTAGTAACGCAAATCTGAGGCTTGTGAAGTCTCAAAACGGACCTATGTCCAGCCGTGGACTTCTATCGCGTAAACTGATGATGATGCAGTCGAAGTTACAGAACTCGGCAATAAAAATACTTAAATTGTTAATTTTTTATTGAAGTGTTAACCTACACTTAAAGGATAACCTAATAGATTTATAAATACATATCAAAAATTCCGAGGCCGGCGGGATTCGAACCCACGTCTCTCTGGAAATCGCGCCCGAGTGTGTCAACCGCTACACCACGGCCGACCCACACGTCAGCCACGAAATTAGTGATATGTATCTACTTTTTCAATCAGTTTTATAGCAACTGTTAGCGACATCTAATTTTTTGATATGTATTTATAAATCTATTAAAAATAAATTGTAATTGTTAACAGATCAACTGCCGGCGCGCCGCGTCCGCCGCGTACCAGGAGAACGTGGGGCGGCACGGGCTGTTCCCGCACGGCATCGACGTGCTCACGGCCGCGGACTTCCAGTCGGTGGGGCCGCGCACGCACGCCTACCTGTCCGTGGCGCCCTACGTGGCCTCCTTCCCCGCCTACACGCGCCCTCTGCTCGACCACCTCGTCGACCTCAAGCTGGAGCACTGGGACTGCGCCATCAGGGACCTGGCCGCCAAGGCACTCAGCAAACTCACTGATAAGGTAACTATCTATCTTCTATCTATATATATAAAATTCAAAGTCCTGACTGACTGACTGACTGACTGAGATATCAACGCACAGCCTAAACTACTGAAGTTAGAAACTTGAAATTTTTACAGTTGGTTCCTTTTATGACGTAGGCGCACACTAAGAAAGGATTATTGGAAATTCCACCCCTAAGGGGTTTAAATAGGGGATGAAAGTTTATATGAAACTCCGTCATTTTACAAGCTGTTTCCATCAAAGTTGGTATTTGAGCTTTCAGTTAAAAATAAAAAAGTACGTATGTCACAGTTTTTGAAAATTCCACCCCAAAATCTAATACCACGCGGACGAAGTCGCGGGGGCAAAAGCTAGTTATATACAAACTCCAAGATGTCATGACTAGGACCTGTTGGCCTTAGCTCCAAGTACGGAGAAAGATCTTCCTATCAGAGTTTCAATCAAGTAATATGTATCATTATCATCAGCAGCAGGTCTCCTCTCAGAACAGGGTTATAATCCGTAGTTTACCACCCTGGCCCTGTGCGAATTGCCAGATTTCACACACTTTCGAGAATTTTATGGGGAATTCTCAGGTGTCCTCACGATGTTTTCTTTCACAGTTGACACATGTAAAATTTAATCTATACTAATATTATAAAGAGGAAAGATTTGTATGTAAGTATGTTTGTAACAAATTGGCTCAAAAAGTACCGGACCGGAGACTATACCTTGAATTAAAACATAGGCTACTTTTTATCCCGAAATAATTATAGTTCTCGTGGGACGCCAAAAAAACCTCAATCCACGCGTACGAAGTCGCGAGTATCAGCTAGTTGCTTATATAAATAGTATGTTCCAATGCAAATGTTTGACTATGCTCTGTTCTATTCCTTCTGCTTCTACAATCTACAGTTTCGCAGCTGATATGTGGGATATTGTTCCAAGTGGTATAAACACTTGGAATTAGGAAGTATTAGAAGTAACTACTTCTTAGATGTTACTTTCAAAAAACCTGGTTTACAATAAAACCAAACTTTTTCTTGCAAATTAAATACAAAATTGACAAATTCATTTAAATTCTAGCATTGTCAATTTCTTGTCAATCAATGTGTGATTTTTCGTATATAGTAGGTTAGCCTTTAAGTTAATTTTAAGTTTTTGATATATTTTCACAATTTCTATATTTTCGAAGTGAAAAATTGCTTAAGTATTTACTGTGACATCAGCTATCATTACAGGAATACCATGTTTGAAGTATGTTATTTTTAATTTGATATCTAATTAAAACCTTGACGAAATCTTATTTCACCCAGATTTCACCGACTTCTTTTTCTTAACCGATTTCCAAAAAAGGGGGAGGTTCTCAATTCGTCGGAAACTTTTTTTTATGTATGTTCCCCGATTACTCAAAAACGCCTGGACCGATTTGGAAAATTCTTTTGTTGTTTGAAAAGGTATACTTCCCATGTGGTCCCATTGTCTTCAAATCAGGATCTGATCATGGGATCCTGGAGAAATCGAGGGAACTCTTCAAATTTTATAGGCACAAGATCGTCTTTGTAGTGGCGTTTGAAGTCGGTTTGGTAAAAATATTTTTTACATTTATGTTACTGTTGATCTTTATGTTATGTGGTGTACTATAGTAATTCATTCATTCATTCATAGATACCGGAATACGTGGCAACCGAAGTCCTCCCCAAACTGGTGAAGAAGACTGAGTCAATAGATCTGAGTATACGACATGGAGCTATTCTCGGCATTGGCGAGGCGATATACGCACTATCTCAAGCCGAGCTGCCTGATGGTGAGTAGAAAATCCTTCTTATATATAATACTAGCTTTTCCCCGTGGCTTCGCTAACGTTAAGTTCGATTTTTCAAACCCCTATTTTACCCCCTTAGGGACTGAATTTTCAAAAATCCTTCCTTAGTGTGCGCCTATGTCATAAAAGGAACCAACTGTAAAAATTTCAAGTTTCTAACTTCAGTAGTTTAGGCTGTGCGTTGATATCACAGTCAGTCAGTCAGGACTTTGAATTTTATATATATATATAGATTATAAATGTGAAAGTGTGGATGTTTGGATGTTTGTTACACAATCACGCCGCAACGACTGAACCGAAATTATAGTCTGGAATAGCACATAGGCTAGAGGACCCGCAGAATCAAGAAATCTCAATCCACGCGAACGAAGTTGCGAGCATCAAATAGTAAATATTAAATTAATTACATCTAATATCTAATATATCTAATAGATATATAAATGCATATCAAAAATTCCGAGGCCGGCGGGATTCGAACCCGCGTCTCTCTGGGAATCGCGCCCGAGTGTGTTACCGCTACACCACGGCCGAACCATACGTCAGCCACGAAATTAGTGATATGTATCTACTTTTTCAATCAGTTTTATAGCAACTGTTAGCGACATCTAGTAGCGACACATTACAGTTGTCGATCTACTTTTTTCCAAGACACCATATTACAATGGAGCTCTTAAGAAATTATAGATGCCACATTGCTTGTTACAATTTTTAATTTTTATTGAAGTGTTAACCTACACTTAAAGGAAATAACCTAATAGATATATAAATACATATCAAAAATTCCCGCCGGCCTCGGAATTTTTGATATATATCTATTAGGTTATTTCCTTTAAGTGTAGGTTAACACTTCAATAAAAATTAAAAATAATTACATGTATCCGTGCTTCAGGTCGTAAAGGCGCCACGTTGATAGACGAGGAGCTGTGGTCCCGCGTGAGGAACCTGGTGGGCGAACTGCGGTCCCGCCAGCTGCTGCGCGGCCTGGGCGGCGAGCTGATGCGGCAGGCGGCCTGCCACTGCCTCGCCAAGCTGGCCCGCGCCAACACACCCGTTGACAGCGAACACATCGTCGGTAAGTCATGATCAAGAGTAAATAGGCATTTTTTGGGCAAGCGCGCTCCATCTTCGACTGCATCTTCATCGGAGTCTAACTTACCTTTTCAACTAACTAATTAACTTAGCTTTATATCTAAATATATAAAAGGCAAAGGTGACTGACTGACTGACTGATCTATCAACGCACAGCTCTAACCACTGGACCGATCGAGCTGAAATTTGGCATACAGGTAGCTGTTAGGACGTAGACATCCGCTAAGAAAGGATTTTGGAAAATTTCAACCCCAAGAGGGTTAAATAAGGGGTTAAAAAATCGAACCTAACGTGAGCGAAGCCGCGGGTTAAAGCTAATATACCTATGTAATTGGTTCTTTCTACCTATTTCCTCATTCCAGATTTGATCTCGACAAACTGTATAATATCTATAGAATAAGAACTATTTATTTAATTCCTATAAAATACTCGCTACCACAGAATTCATAATAGAACCGCTGCAAAAGATTCACTCCGCAAAATCATTTAAATAAATAGCGACTCTTGCTACCATACAATAAAGTGCAATTCAGGTTGCACAGCGCTAAACTACCTACAGTGATACCTACCTCACTCTATCGCGTAACTCTTATTACGCCCAAGCCCATTGAGCCCTGTTGGGACGGAACAATGCCGGGTACTTTTATACCTAAACTCCATTTACTTAAATAAGACCCTCTCTTCAATGCAGATGAGTGGCTAAATCTCATTGAAGATTGTCTCTCGCACGAGGTGCAAGCAATACGCGAAAAGGCCATCGAAGCTTTGCCCCATGTATTCGACCACTATCTGAAGGACGACAATATGCCCTATGGTGACGTCACGGCTAAGCAGAAACGGATGCAACTCGTGGAGAAATACTGCAAGCAGCTGGGCAACACCGGGGTCAACGGATTGTATCTGAGGATGGGCTACGCTCGGGCTCTTGGTAAATACACTTCCGACTTATGTAGTTTTATCGTTTTTTTACAGTATTTTGGTCCAGTACAGTATTCATAAGTAAGAATTTATTTAAGACAATGACCGTCTAAGATGGCGGCACATCTTTGACAGTACTGTGGTAACTAGGCACACGCAAAACGTCCCAGCAGACCAGACCAGTGACATTTAGGAATTATTAAATTTCTAAATTTTCCGTGCCGGGAATTCTCTCTGGAAACTGATTGAAAAAGTAGATACATATCACTAATTTCGTGGCTGACGTGTGGTTCAGCCGTGGTGTAACGGTTAACACACTCGGGCGCGATTCCCAGAGAGATGTGGGTTCGAATTCCGCCGGCCTCGGAATTTTTGATATGTATTTATAAATCTATTAGGTTATTTCCTTTAAGTGTAGGTTAACACTTCAATAAAAAATTAAAAAAAAAAAGAATAGGATAATATTTTATTCAAATAAACTTTCACAAAAAGTTTTCAGGTAGGTCGTTATATATTGTCTCGATACTCGAAATCTATGATTATATGAAAAATCTCGACACTGCTTATCAAAATATGCAAATTAGTAGATACTAAACCTGCTCGCTATTTTATGTATCTACCAAAGATTTTTGGTACGCAATTGAAAAGAAGTAAGTTCGGGTATTTAGCACAGCCGAACTTTCTACTTCCTAATCGCGTGCAATCTAAATATATAAAAGGCAAAGGTGACTGACTGACTGACCTATCAGCGCACAGCTCTAACCACTGGATGGATCAGGCTGAAATTTTGCATGTAGATAGCTATTATAATGTGGGTGTCCGTTAAGAAAGGATTTTTGAAAATTCAACCCCTAAAGGGATAAAAAAGGGGTTTGAAAAATCGAACTTAACGTGAGCGAAGCCGCGGGAAAAAGCTAGTTTTTTTTAAAGAATTTACTATGTTAATCGTGTCTTTCAGGTTCTTTACCGAAATTCGTGCTAGCGGAACAAATGCAGCTTGTCATACAATCTCTAATAGAGTGCACAAAGGTGACCGAAGGAACCCAGCGGTGGGCCGAAGCGAGGCGAGACGCGGTGACCGGTCTCACGGAGGTTTGCCAAACGTTGGGCCTTGGCGGTGGCTTGGAAAGCTACGTTGGTGTGATGAGGACGGCGTTGCTGGAATGCCTGTCCGAGTACACCGTGGATATGCGCGGAGACATTGGCGCTTGGGTCAGAGAAGCCAGCATGACAGGTTCGTTTGAGAGGATTTTGTCTCCAGCGTGACCCATTGTATTTGTATTGTATTTAAGGAGGGGACGCCTGCCGACGCCAGGCGGGTGATCAGTCCTGTGTCAGGACTATTCCACCCAATTCCCCATGTTTGGACACAGGTTACTGGTGCCCAGGCAGCCTACCCCCCTCAAACCTACCTGTACCTTTCGCAAACCTAACGATATCCTTTATAGAAAGATTTTTTAGGTCTTCTACACTTATTCTATCCTTACCTTGCAGTTCCCATCTTACCAATGAGTACATAGGGCACTCAGCTATGAAGTGGAAGCTGGTCTCCTCCTCACCACACTCAGGACAGGATGGGTCTTCTTTGATTCTCATAATTGTGAGATGTCTATTTAGCAAACAGTGTCCAGTTGCAATACCTACTACCAATGCTATGTTATTTCTACTTTGTGACATGAGCTGTCTTGTCCTCTTCTTATCGAATGAAGCGTGACCCATACAAACGCAGTTTATATTACCTAACCAATAAAAAACTCCATTTCGTAGAAACTAACATGTCTGCGGCTTGTCATGTTTCCGTAAAACTGCAAAAACATAATAAATAGTTAAAATTAAAATAAGAATCAAATTTCGTTTGTATGGGGTGTGCTTGGGAATGATCGAGAAAGTGCTTGAAATTATGTAAATTAAGGTCTTTCAAACTGAAAATATTCTCCAAAATGAATGAATTTTTACGCTCGCTTCGCTCGTAATCATTCATCACACAATATGTCTCGGTAACTATATCATCAAGCCTATTTTCGATTACTGATTGCATTGGTTTTTACATGGCATCATGGTGGTCGATCTTCTCCACTGCCTGCTGCAACACATTATGGAGAAGACCGACCGCACGCTGGGCGCATGTTAATCGCGCTTATTTAAGTATCAGTATTACTTTTATTGGACATACATTTTATTGGAAAGCTAAACTAGCTTCGAAAAAGCTTGGGGTGCTCAACAGAGCAAAACGGTACTTTGCGCCCGAGCATAGGCTCCTACTCTATAAAGCGCAAGTCCGTCCGCATATGGAGTACTGCTCTCACCTTTGGGCTGGAGCACCCCAATACCAACTCCTTCCATTTGACCGGATTCAAAAACGGGCAATTCGGCTTGTGGGCAATCCCAAATTAACCAACCCGCTGGAAAGCCTGGAGCACCGCAGAGATGTTAGCTCTCTTTGCGTCTTCTATCGGCTATATAATGGGGAGTGTTCTGAAGAGCTTTTTGACCTTATTCCACCGTCTCTCTTTTACAACCGCACCGCTCGCCACCGAACACAATTTCACCCTCACCACCTGGGTGCCTGGAGCACTTCGACCATCCGATGTTCCAGATCTTTTTTTCCACGCACTTTGAAACTGTGGAACCAACTTCCTGCGACGGTGTTTCCACTGAATTACAACATGGGGTTATTCAAGGGGCGGACCAACAAATTCCTGAAAGGCCGGCAACGCACTGGTGGTGCCTCTGGTGCTACAAGTGTTCATGGGCGGCGGTAATCACTTAACATCAGGTGACCCGCCTGCTCGTTTGCTCGCTAAAAATATAAAAAAAAAAAAAAAAAAAAAAAAAAAAAAAAAAAAAAAAAAAAAAACATGGACGAGACGAGCAGCCATAAGAGAGGATTGGAAAGGATTGGAGAAGGCCTTTGCCAAAGGGCACACAGGCTAGCAATACAAACTAAGAAAAATAATAACAACTAATATATAATTGTTAAAACATGTATTGCTGTCTGATATTAGGCTAAATTAAAAAAAAAAAAAAATCTTGGCTACTTTGGTCATATTGCCCGACGCCTACCTAGTAACCTAGAGAAACTTATAGTTGTAGGCAAGGTGGAGGGGAAAAGACCACGTGGCCGCTCACCTAGCCGCTGGTCGGACCAGATCAAATCACTTACTGGCCTTCCACTTACAACCGCAATTAGAAAAGCCGAGGACCGAACAGAGTGGAAGGCTAAAGTTACCAACGCCACGAAGGCACTTTCATGTGGACACGACCTTCAGCAATGAAGTGTGCGACCAAGAAGAGAAGATTAGGCTAAATAAATAAATAAATAATTACTTTTATAGGTCTTCTGTCGCTGTGCCGGCAGTGCGCGCTGGAAGCCCCGCAGCTGAACGACGACGGCGCGGTGCGGGCGGTCGCCAGCGGCGTGGCGCAGCAGGCCGTGGAGAAGATCGACCGCACGCGCGCGCACGCCGGACGCATATTCACCGCGCTAATTTACAAGTCAGTGGACCTTTTTAGGCTTTTCTTAACTCTTGGAAGAGTGGCTGTGAGTCACATCATGACGGTAGACGTTTTGATTTACGATAAACTCGTGTAAACGAAAGTCTAAAATCGACTGTGGAATTTTATTATAGAATGTCACGCCCATTCCCACAAACGACTTCCAGACTTTCTTAGGCGTAGTCGAGAAATCACAAGCCTATTTGGATTTCTCAATGGCCTATCGTTTAAAATGCCCTTTTTTTGTGACTCAAAATATAAAAACCAAAGTCAAAGCCAAACCAAACCAAAGTTTAAGCCGCAATAGCACAAGGGTTAAAGGTTCAGACCGAAAGCTGAAAAGTCGCAGGTTCGATCCCCACCGTTGCACTATTGTAGTACCCACTCCTAACACAAGTTTTCACTTATTCTTAAAAAAGAAAAAAAAGCAAAGTTGTCTATGAATTTTACGCAGTGATCCGCCAATCGCGAACATCCCTCATCACGACGCCCTCAAGCGCATATTCCCGTGCGAGGAGGTGGAGTTCCGTAAGAGCGACGAACCGGAGACCGCCAGCGAGAGCTCGGCCGTGGTGCTGTGGCTGTTCCCGGGACACACCATGCCGAGATTCGTGCAGCTGCTGGCGTTCCCCGCCTACCGGTACAGCGTTGTCAAGGGGCTGGTCGTCAGCGGCGGAGAGCTCACTGAGAGTTTGGTAAGTTCCTTTTTTCTATCATCGTTTTACGGAATTATTTACGCAAAGAATGGTTTAGGATACAGATTCAGGCTATTTCATTATCAGCATCCGGCTCGAAGGACCATGTGTACGGTCCAGGACCATACAGTAATAAAACTGCTTGAAGTAGAGGTTCAAGTTTATTAGCGCCTACTTAGGCTACTAATAACCTAATTACAATAATGTGAGCGCGATGCAATGGTATGTGCACTGACGTACGAGTTTAACGAAAGGCGTATTTATAATAATGTCTGCTTCTATCCTATATTTTATTCTTGGTACTCTAAAATCCTTATATGTCATTTGTAGGTGAAGCACACAACGCAATCTCTGTACGCGTACCTGAACACGCTGCACGACGACACGGCCATGCTGCGCAGCATATGCGACACAATCATACAAGTGTTCGCCGACAACCTGCACGTCAAGAGGATCACGGGGCCCATGTTCAACTTCTTGGACAGGTTGCTTAGCTCAGGTATACAGTAAAACTGTTTTTTTTTTTTTTTTTTTTTTAATATAACGCAACACAATCTTTATACGAGTATCAGAACACGCTAAATGATGACACGGCCATACTGCGCAGCATATGTGATATAATCTTAAAAGTGTTCGTTCATTCCGCCGGAAATCGAACCCGAGATCTTAAGAACACTGCGCCATCGAGGTCGTCAAAAACATTCCTTTGTTATTTAATTTAAAATAATGAATACTTAAAATTTTTCCATTCGCAGGCTCCATATCTCCGATATTAGAAGACCCGGAATCAACGTTTGCTCTGGATATATTGAAATATTTGCAGCTGGAACTTAGAGGAGGCAAAAATATCTATAAACTTCTGGATTCAATCAACGTTTTGTGTCAATTGATTCAGGTCAGTAGTTTTCTCCAACACTCTTTCTATACTAAGGTCAAATTGCACCAACCACCGAAATATAATATTTAAGTTAAATTTTCTATACCTGTCCTTTTCTTGTTCACCCCATAGTCAGGTAAAAATGAGATTATGTCATAACCTCGCTATATTATGCTGAGATCTATAAAGCGTGTTGACTCAGCTCAGACTTAAGACAGAGGTTAAAACGAGACACAAATATGCTCTAAGATAAATCTATCTCGTTTTAACTCTGTCTTGAGTCTGAGCTGATCAAGAGTGCGGTATATAGTATCATGATTTCTAAATTCTGTTAAGATTTTGTTCTGATTCTAAAATGAACTCTTCATTGTGTGAATTGATATTATTTTACAACTGCATTAAATATCTAAAGAGAATCTCATTTGACTACAAAAAATTGGAACGAATGAGAACGGAATTCTTGATGTTCGAGCCTCTGCTAGTTTTTAAGTTAGTTCTAGTTAAGCATTGAAACGGAGAGGTTCAAAAAATCAAATCAAAAAATATTTATTTCAGTAACAATATATTTATCTACTACATGATCATTGGGACCAACCCAGTAAGTGACTGGTATTGCTACCAGTACTTGTAGCGGGCGGCCCCGCTCTTCCGAAAGGTTGTTTCTAAAAGTGTTTCACGAGTGATTAAAATTGTGTTACTGTTGGAAAAGGTTTTCTTTACAATAGATTTCAGCCTTGTATTTGTATTGCATTTAAAGAGGGGACGCCTGCCGACGCCAGGCGGGTGATCAGTCCTGTGTCAGGACTATTCCACCCAATTCCCCATGTTTGGACACAGGTTACTGGCGCCCAGGCAGCCTACCCCCCTCAAACCTACCTGTACCTTTCGCAAACCTAACGATATCCTTTATAGAAAGATTTTTTAGGTCTTCTACACTTATTCTATCCTTGCAGTTCCCATCTTACCAATGAGAAAAAAAAAAAAAAATTGTGAGATATCTATTTAGCAAACAGTGTCCAGTTGCTATACCTATTACCAGTGCTATGTTATTTCTACTTTGTGACATGAGCTGTCTTGTCCTCTTCTTGAGATTTCAGCCTTAGTGCCAGGTGGTTTTCAAATGTGCCGTTTGGTTGCAGGTGGGCGGGGTGGTGATGTCGCGGTCGCTGGGGCAGCTGATGATCTACGTGTGCTACGCGGACCGCTACGTGCGGCGCTGCGCGGCCGCGCGCCTCTACGAAGCGCTCACCCTCTACGGCGACCAGTGCGACGTAGAACAGGATGCACTTGATCAGGTGATTTTTTATAGTTCCATACCCAAGTGCCAATAGGACCCTAAAACTCCGTCCGTCCGCTTGTTAGCCGAACTGTAGTGGGTAGATACTAGAATTTTTCATAGAATTTATATTTCTATTTTTTTTTTTTTTAGAATAGAATTCTTTATTTGCATAATGTGTGTGTAACAAAAGATGACAATTCCAAATAAAAGTTCAACACATTAGCCGTAGCGGCGTACAAATATTGTGGTAGGTAAGTATACAAAAAGCTAAATACATGCGGTTCTTAACAATTACGAGAACATGCATTAACAATTCAATAATTAGGTATACAAATCATTTAGTCGAAACAAATCATTTTAATCAATTAAGTAAATTGCAGATATTGCCGCTTTAACAACAAATAATAACCGGTCAAATGCGAGTTGGACGATATATACGACGGTACGGACGATATATACGACGATACGAATACGAAGGGTTCCGTACCAAAAAACGCCGAAAACGCACGTTCCTAGTAGGGGAGCCACCTTTAATTTTTAATTTATTTTTATTTTTATTACTAGTTGATGCCCACGACTTCGTTCGCGTGAATTAAGGTTTTTTAAATTGCGCGGGAACTCTTATTTTCCGGGATAAAAAGTAGACTATGTGTTATTCCAGACTATAATCTTTCTCTGTACCTTTCAGCCAAATCGGTTCAGTCGTTGCGGCGTGATTGAGTTCATCCATCCAAACTTTCGCATTTATATTATTAATTAATTAATAGGATGTTGCTTCCAATTCTTAGTAGTCGGGAATCTTTTTGACATTTACTAAATTCCTCCCAGGTGATGACAATCCTCGCTGAGACCGACTGGGAGAAGGACGTGAACGAACTGAGACCGATCAGGAACGACATTTGCGACCGGATGGGCATCAAACGACCGGTCATGAAGAACAAAGCTTAAGCTATTATTTATCTGTGATTTTAAATATAATATCTTTGGTTAAACTGTATTCGCTTTACCGTCAGATCGCGCTAGTGTCGCTCGAGAAATGACGTCGTACTACTACTACTGTACTACTACTTATACTGTTCTACTACTACTACTACTGTACTCATCTCAAATTGACAGTAGCAACATTGTTAAAAGTAAGTAGTAAGTTTACATAACCGCATGGGTGTTATTTTTTTTTTTTTTAAGATTTGTACGACTTTTAGCGAACACTCACAAAAGGTCCAAGCTAAGGTTACGCCTCGCGGACTATAATATTATTTTACTTTGTAGGGCCTTGTTTTCAGTCATTCTCTAGTGCGATTTGACGCTTGAATAAGTTACGCTAGAAGATTATATTTTGCTTAGTGCCTTTAATGCAACATTACTATAACCAGCTTTTCAGTGCTATAATTCCTGAGAATTGTTGGCAGTGAGTCACCCCCGTGCCTCGGAGAGCACGTAAAGCTGTCCTGCACCTGATCTCTCTCCGGTCGTGTCGGATTTCTATCCCATCGGACTATGAGAGTGAGGGAATAGAGAGTGCCCCCACTTGTGCACTATAATATCTCCCGCGCTGATAGCTAATCTCTGGAGATTGGTCGTCGTGGCCGGATTCGGTCGGGAGGACATTATTATTATTACTATAACCAGCCACAGCCAAGCGAAGCAATTTTCACTGTGAAAATTCGATCTCATGTTAATGTAGGTAATTCGCATTTATTTGGCGAATAGGGATGTTGCCGACTGTTAAACCAGTAGGGTTAGTATAAGATTTAATTCGATTAATCGTATTCGATGACATTAAAATCAAAGAAAAATAAACCTTAAGTGTACTGACTTAAAGGCACAAATTCAGTACACCCGATATTAATATAGAGCGTATACGTAAACGTATAAGACTGTACGCACGAAATAGAGCTCTAATCCAACCCTGTTATGGATAATTTTACTTTGACGCTAATTTCATCGAATACGACCAATCGAATTAAATCTTATACTAACCCTACAGCTCTTTAAAACATAAAAACGCGTGCATACTATGGGAGCTTGTATGAAATATTGAACTGTGACGTCATTAATATTTGACGCTTTTTTGGGGTAGTTTGATAATAATTTAAAATGTTAAAAAATGGGTATCACACTAAAAACTAACAGCGACGTCTACTTATTTTGAAAGACCCTCTTATATAACGTTTATAATCGGTAAGAAATAATTTTTAACATAATATTAGGCGACATTTCTAATGTGAAATTCGATATGAAAAATTCGCCTCGTGCGGCTCTGCTGTAGTGTGCGACCGGCATTTATTTAACTATATTAACCGAGTATTACTAATGATGTTTTTATTTTTTTATTTAACGAAAACAATGTATGAGATTATTTATGTTTCTTGAGGAGTGCATGAATTAACGAATGCAATAAAATACATAATATTCTTATAAAGAGTGGTTTATTTACATATTGTATAGCCCTATTTTATGTAACCCAATTAAAACAACGTCAGTAGGTGTAAAATAAATCTATGATTGGAAGCAAGTTATACTACAGTAGTCATTTTAATAGGTCATTGGAGTTAACTCACAATTTCTAAATTGACAGCTCGAATTTTAATGATTCTATCCACAGATTAGAGACCTTATCTGTGATTCTATCCTATTCTGCAGAAAAGGCTAAGTATAAAAAAGATATCACATTTTTGAAATCGCATTTTTAGATATCTTAATTTGTTTATAAACTCAGAATTATCTGTACTTACCTGCATTTTTAACAGAAAATGTTCGGGGACGTTCGTAAGTCCATAGATAATAGAACCAGGTTGCTGACGGTTTTTGTTATAACCGGAAACTATAGCCGGAATTCTCCTATTGGACTATGGAAAATCTATGCAAATAACTAGGTACGAGTATGTCAGTTTAAATTACTTGAGCTGATATTGCTTTGTTTCATGTGAAATTGGAAAGACAACTTTCTATAATATTGCTGCTTCAGAACTAAAGGGCCACATCTCAAAATTTTCCAAATTCACTTTTATTTCAAAAATAGGGCCATAACGCGAAGATATTCGTCAAAATCGGCCTTTAAATCACAATAATTTCCTCGTACGCCCTTTTAGCATTTTCATACATTGTAAGTTGGAGAGCCAAAAAAGAAAAAAAATTTCAATCTGCTCTCGTGAAAATAAATTTAATTTTGAGATGTGGCTCTTTAGTTCATATAGGTATTTTTCGTTTAATATTTACTTGTCAATGTTTAGTATAGTTCTTGCAATTCACGAGGGCGCGTAGCTCATGGCCGTGTGTGTGTCGTATCTATAAATATGGGAGCGAGAACTCGCTCGCGCCTAACCGCCCCCACCTAGGCTCCTGGCAGGCACACACTTACGCAATGTGCATGTACACGACGTAACCATAATTAAAGCTCACGCGCCCTCGTGAATTGCTTCGTATTTTAACAAGCTGTAAGTAGGTACAATAACTACTGACTGGTACTGAGGTACATGAAACATCAAATGTGGCCTGTACTGCTGTAAATGCCTGGTACTTTAGGTATAATCGGTAGGAAGGTACTTAAAATAATCAGTTAATATTTCGTTTACAATTAAATAAGAAGTTGAAGAGCGGCGGGCTCCTGCGGCGCCTCCGCGACGAGATTCGCCCAGAATGTGCCGTAATCCTTCAGAACGGTGCCTCTGAAAAGACAAAATTCGTTTTAACCTTTACTGCATCAGGAAAACCCTTGAAGCTTCGGTATAACTGTCTGTAGGATAGACTAATTGTCAAACATACTAATTGTCAAATATGTATTATAAACGCAAAAGTGTTTGTTTGTTAGTTTGTCCTTCAATCACGCTCTTACAGATTTATGCATCGACGTGATTTTCTCACGGGTAAGATAAATCCATGGATTTTAAATCCTAAATCCACGCCGACAAAGTCTAAAAATGATGATTGCCTAAAAATTTTTTAGACAATTTCATAGCGTGAAATGCAGAGTTGAAAATCCCCTCCCCCACAAGGTTAACGAACGAAAGCTAGCACTGGAAACAAGCGACGCAAGACCGGTTCTAAGGATATCCTTGCAAAAGACTAGTCTCTTGGTTGAGACTATGAGATGACGCCGACAGCGATAAGACAGTGCCCAACCACAAGTACGAGTGTGTCTAACAGTGGATGGACTTTTTCTGAAGGTTCAGATTCTTAGGAATGTACTAAAACATAAGTACCTATAGAAAAATGATTTTATTACTTATTCGGCTCTATAAGCACCTTTCACTTCGACCCATATAAACAAGTTGCAACATATACCTACCTTATACTACGCTCTCGTATCTCATACCTTTAGATAAAACTGATTGCTTCTCGAAAATAGTGTAACAGCCTTGTAACGGCAATTACCTATACTTTATTGGTATTAAATAGACTAATATCGCCATGCAGACCATATAAGTAAGTAGCTGCCAATGTACCGTCACCATAATTTCTTCCATCCAAAATGCCGCATTTATAATATTAATAGGATAGTAGAATTTAAGTGAAATAAACGCGTCCGTGTGAATTATGTGGCACTTTCCACAACAAAGTAAATACCTCTGATCTTGTCTATAGAGGGTTTGCGTGAGTAATGGCTCAAGATTTTGACAAAGGGCCGGTGTTAGAGTGCTCCATGAGGTTAGGCGTCCCATTCTTTTTATAGCTTGTAACTTACGTGAAATAAACGCGTCCGTGTGAATTGTGTGGAGCTTTCCACAATAGAGTAGCTCTGATCTTGTCTTTGGGGTCCGCGTGTGTAATGGCTGAACATTCTGGCAAAGGGCTGGTGTTAGGCGTCTCATCCCACGTGCCAATCCATTCGTTGTTCTCAACGGAACGGGCTTGGATGAAGAATCCTTTGAATGGTACGGCGCCTTCGATTGTCACTGGAATTTAACAGGAAAAAAAATTGATTACCAGACTCCGGCTAAAAGGAAGCTTTATGAATTTAGCAGTCGAAGTATGTATGTTTTATGAATGTATGTATGTATTTATGTTTGTATTAACCTGTGTACGGTCTATGTGGAAACCGTACTCCGTACATCCGGCTCGAAGGACCAGAACATAATGCACGGTCCAGGATCGCAAAGTAATATAACTGCTTGAAGTAGAGGTTTAAGTTAATTGGCCCCTACTTAGGCTAATAACTTAATCATCGTAATGTGAGCGCGACGCGATGGTATGTGAATAATTATTGTATGAGTAACGAAAGGCGTATCACATCACATCACACTAATATTATAAAGCCGAAAGTTTGTATGTGTATGTGTGTGTGTGTGTGTGTATGTTTGTTACTACTTCACGCCCCAACGAATGGACCGATTTGGCTGAAATTTGGAATGGAGATAGCTCATACCCAGGATTAAAACATAGGCTACATTTTATCCCGGAAAATTACAGAGTTCCCCTGGGAATTGAAAAACCTTGATCCACACGGACGAAGTCACGGGCATCGTCTAGTTCATAATAATGCGTGAATGATGACTGCGCGAATTGTACGGTTTCGACATAGACCGTACAACCTATTGTCTAAATTACGTACTACGTGAGGTGTCAATCGATTTGTTATTATGTCCCGCGTAAAATAGGCTACATTTTATGCGAACTAAATCAATATAATGTTGCGAGTAGGTACCTCCAAGTACTCCCGTAGTCGCATACTACAGTTTTTAAACTTTTTTCTTCCGTTTTCTTGAGCTTTGTCAGTTTAAACAATTAAAATGGTAATCGTGATGACCGTTGGGGTCCCAAGAGGCTGGAGTGGCGACCTCGTGCCGGAAAGCGCAGTGTTGGCAGATCCCTCGCCCACTACGTGGACCGACGATATCAGAAAAGTCGCAGAAAGCCGCTAGATATAAGCAACACAAGAGCGAGACACGTGGAAGTCTACAAGAGACCTCTGTCCAGATGTGGACATCTTTCGATTGATGAAACAGAAGTAGGTAGGTAATTAAGATTTTCAATGCCAATGGTGCAACTTAGTGGATAAACTTTAAATTACCGATAAGTAAATCTGTATCAAAGTAACCGGTCTAGTGAGCGGTTCGCCATAAACGTTTGACCTACAACGCCAATTGCCATCAGGATGCTTGCGTAACTCCTCTCGTAGTTCACACATTATGGGCATACCTAGGGTTTAACTCTTAGCAGATCTATGAATGAGTATCCTTACTTCCTTGAGAAATTAATATTTAAGGTTAAAAATCAGGGTCCTAGATCTAATTTGAAGCCTCAATAGGGGTTAAAAGTGCGGACTGAAAACTGAAAAGTCATCAGGTTCGAGCCCCATCCGTGTGACTATTGTCGTACCCAATCCTAGCGCAAGCTTTCCGCCTATTTGGAGGGGTGAAGAGAATATAAGTCAAGTTAAGCTTGGGTAATATTCTTTTTTATAAAAAGAAAATACGACTGTTACAGTTTTTGACTTTTAGCCAGACTAACGAACAGCATTTTTTTTTATTCATTAATCCTACCGCAGAATTGGTTTCGAGCATTCCAATGGCGAGCGTTAGGTGCCGCCCTGTCTGGCCCATTCTGTTCCGGCTACAAACATCAACTTTATTTCTGGACGATAATATTAGACACATATTAATATCACTTTAGGGTAATTCATAAAAATTAAACCAACCAATTGTGTATGCGAGTCGAAGCCGTACACGAAAGGTTCCACACACCATTATACAAGACTAGTTGATGCCCGCGGCTTCGCTCGCATGGAATTAGTTTTTAAAATCCCGCGGGAACTCTTTGATTTTTCGGGATGAAAAATCAAAGAGTCCGCTGTCACCAACACCATTTGGGTAGGGAACCCTAAAAAACTACCTACTAGAAACATTTTGCCTATAGCATAACAGTTAACACTAAAAAGCGTTTAATTCTCCATAAAAATTGGTCAACAATAATAATAAATCATATTTTGACTAGACGATAACTCGATAACTAGCTAGACGAGCATGTTGTGAACGAATTAAAACCCTGACCCGTAAAATCTCGCACGGCAATTATAATTTTGCAACGCAAGAGAAGGTACCTACCTACTCAAGATTCACACCTCTCTATATACCTATTGTATGCAAAAATAAAATGCATTTTTTATAACCTAGATTATTGTACAACAGTTTTTACAATGTCTGGGTGCTTACCTACTTAATTTCATCTTCATCAAGTGAAAGCAATTTTTCTCTCCAACTAAATAACTAACTTAGTTATACATAGGTACCTACATAGGTTGGGTAAGTACTAGTTAGTAGTCTCTAAAGGTTGATGAAAACGATACTTAGCTTAGTTACTCAGTAAGAATTTAAAAATTAAATGCATGTTGGTAATCCAGCAAGAGGTTCTGGAGTGTTTTGTACACGTCTTGTTTCTATCTAAGAAGAGACGTAAATGGAGACGATATATTTGAAGAGTTATTTGGTTGTGCGCTTTTGTGTTATGCTGAAAAACTACTGAGCCTATTTTGATATGGTTTGCATTACACAGGTGATACTTGGACACAGAGGCGTAACTATACCGTTTGAGGCCCGTGGCAAATTCATCGGACGGGGCCCTCTGTCCCCCAATATAAAGAAGCTCAACCAATGAGATAATATTTTTTTGCTTTATAATAAATCACTAGGTGAAGTAGGTACATACAAACACGAATACAATTACTTGATTTTCTAATAACCTTTAATTCAGAGCGTATTGAACTGTATGTCACAATTTTTGTATTAGTACCAAATTTCAAAGATAAAATTCATTTTTTCGGGCTTTTTGTTCAGCAAAAATGTTAATGACATAAGAACCAAAAATGTCATTATCGCGAGCGAAGCGAGCGCAAAATTTTTTACGATTGTATTCTGCCACTACTCCACTAGTCCATATACTTGATGCTTAACTACCTACAATACCAATCCACAACCGATGGTTTCTAAATCGTCACAATTTAGGTGGGCCTTACCAAGCAGCATCAGGATTGAGGAGTTGGTACCTGAAGTTCAATGATGTAGCCCAATATTAACGGCTGCACCGAGCAGTTATGTATTTCATACTTGTTCCTCCGAAAATGTTGCGAGCGAAGCGAGCGCGTAATTTTTTTATGATTGCATTACGGCACTTAGTAGTCCATTCTTGGCACCTACAACAGCAACGTAAAAGCGATATTTTCGCGAGCGAAGCGAGCGCAAAATTTATGATTGCATTACGGCACTTAGTACTTAGTATATTCTTGGCACCTACAATAGCAACGTAAAAGCGACAATTTCGCGAGCAAAGTGAGCGCGAAATTTATGATTGCATTACGGCACTTAGTAGTCCATTCTTGGCACCTACAATAGCCACGTAAAAGCGACATTTTCGCGAGCGAAGCGAGCGCGAAATTTTTTATGATTGCATTATGGCACTTGGTAGTCCATACTTGACATCTACACTAGAAATGTAAAAGTGACATTTTCGCGAGCGAAGCGAGCGCTAAAATTTTTATAATTACATTGCGGCATATTTAGTCCTGTACTTTTGACGCTTGAGACCCTGCGCTTGTATGCGCCGCAAACCTGGCATCGTAGGTAAAGTCGGCTCTACCAACTATTTAGTTATTGTTTGGGGTACCTATATTCAGTAATTAATTAGATATTTTATAAAATCTAAATATATAAAAGGCAAAGGTGACTGATTGACTGACTGACTGACTGACTGACTGATCTATCAACGCACAGCCCTAACCACTGGACGGATCAGGCTGAAATTTTGCATGTAGATAGCTATTATGACGTAGGTGTCCGCTAAGAAAGGATTTTTGAAAATTCAACCCCTAAGGGGGTAAAATAGGGGTTTGAAAAATCGAACTTAACGTGAGCGAAGCCGCGGGAAAAGCTAGTTTTAAAATATGTTAATAGATTTATAAATACATATCAAAAATTCCGAGGCCGTGGTGTAGCGGTTAACACACTTGGGCGCGATTCCCAGAGAGACGTGGGTTCGAATCCCGCCGGCCTCGGAATTTTTGATATGTATTTATAAATCTATTAGGTTATTTCCTTTAAGTGTAGGTTAACACTTCAATAAAAATTAAAAAATTTAAAATATGTGTTTATGGATCTAATGACATTTAGGTACATACTTATACAAATACTAGCTGTGCCCGCGACTTCGTTCGCGTGGAATAGTGACTTTTCGGGCAGCATATTTTGAATTACATATACCGTCGACGCTCAGGCGCGAGGCGTGTAGTACGTACTCTGTACGTTAAAAATGTTCGCCGTGATTCTTTAAATTGACATAACTTTTTTATTTATGAACCGATTGACATGAAATAAACACTAAATGTTAAGTGAAGCTTACTACAATATATTAGTGAAAACCGTATCTAAATCGAATAAGCCGTTTCTGATATTAGCATGCACAAACACACAGACAAACAGACAAAAAAAAATTAATTACAATTTCGGGTTCGGCATCGATATAATAACAACCCCTGCTAATTTTTTTTTATATATTTCCATTGTACAGACACCACTTTTCTACAATTTTATTATATGTATAGATATAGATGTATCTTTTTCATTTCTGTAAGTCATAAATAAAAATTTTGGGCCCAAATTTACCGCCTCTAAAATCTGCTGCCCTAGGCTCCAGTCAACTCAGCCTTTTGGTAAATCCGACACTGTGCGAAACCTTTCTTGTCCAAAAGAATTTAGTTTATATCAATTTTAATTTTGAAAATGATCGCTCGGCACTAGCCGTAATCACAGGAATGGCTATAAAGGTTAGGATCATCTTGTGCTTCTGGCCCTCTCTGATCGGGGGCCCCTTCCAGCTGGGGCCCGTGGCATTTTGCCGTCATGCCACCCTATAGTTACGCCTCTGCTTGGACACCTCAGAGAAGTTTAAGAGTGGCAAGAAGGTATGTAAAATGGTGGTAAAAAGTCACTGAGGCTGAAATCTATAGACCGCACTCTCACTCAGCTCAGACTCAAGACAGAGTTAGAGCGAGACAGATTTAAGACAGAGCATATTTGTCTCGTTTCAACTCTATCTTTAGTCTGAGCTAAGTCAAAGCACGCTCTATAGATCACAGCATAAGAGGCGATCGCTGCAGCTCGTCCACCGATTTTTGAATTGTATGTAGGTTTGTATGTTTTACTTATCACGTAAGTAGGTAAGTATATATATTTAAAGTTATGTTTAAAAGCTTTAAACTACCTTTGGCGAGAACCATGTCTTATGGGAAGTAATAATTCGTCTTTATTTGAAACACGCTTGCCTATAGAAAATGCTTTGAAAAATTGAACATACCTGTGATTTTCGAATTGGGTCCATAGTTTGAAGAGGATGCGACTATTCTGTAAGGCAGTGTGGACAGCGGCTGCGTGCGATGCTGTCCATGGTTGGGCTGATTCGCACGATCTTTCACACAGGCGTCCACTGGCGCCCCATCGGGAAACCCGTCCACTCCCCAACAGATAAACAAAACTAAGAACAATTTCGTCACCATTTCGATATCGAACCTTTACTTCAAAGTAGTTTCTAGCTCTAGAGTAATCGAACGCTAAGGTTTTGGTAATCCTTCCTCAAAGATTCAGCGTAAACTGCGCGTGCTCTAAGAAATACGCTCACTTTTGTTAGTATGTAACTCAAGTTTGAAAGGTCTGGAATTAATTTGAACGTTGGAGTAACAGGCGACGTGTGTTTCAAACATGGATTTTAGCACTCATTATCGCGTACTAAGGTATAATTATTTTAATTTTAAAGGATGACTCGCCCCCTATCTTTGCCCGGGTATTTTTCCGTTCGGTGTAGAGTTCCGTAGTTGCCCATCACATGCTTACATACTTACTAAGAAGTACATTATTATTGTGAAGATCTATGGTTTTTATTATAAAATAAATATTTTTTACATTTTAAAATAACATAAAGTTAACTATAATTTCCCTAGTTTTAAGTTATCCCTGCTTTACGTACCTATAAGTTACCTAACGCTTTAACTTTTGATGTAGCTCAGGTACCTCGGCCAAATGAAAACGCTATTTTCATTTGTGAAAAATACACTTATTTAAGTTACTATTTTAAACACAAATTACACTAAAATATAAATACTTACTACAATACTTAAATTAAAGAAACATTTATAATTTTACTAGCGGCCCGCTCCGGCTTCGCACGGGTATAAAATATATAGCCTATGTCATTCACTGTTAATGGATGTTATTATACATATAAACCTTCTTCTTCAATCACTCTATCTATTAAAAAAACCGCATCAAAATCCGTTGCGTAGTTTTAAAGATTTAAGCGTACATAGGGACAGAGAAAGCGACTTTGTTTTATACTATGTAGTGATTATTCCACAAATATAACTCTATCTCCTTCCGGCTTATTTGGTGCCAAAAGTTCTGGATTTAATTTTATATCGTTGTCGTCTTTAATTTCCATGCACTGCATAATTTCGTCTAGCATATTGTTATAATTTCCACAACCTATTTCCAAATCATCATAAGTACCTAAATCCCTTCCATCATTAATGTTATTGTTACTCGTACATTCACATAGATCGTCTAATGTATTTTCATATTCACTTGATGCTGGGGTTTCTTTATTATCTTCATCATGTGAAGCTGTCTTAGCTTCAAGACTGTTTGTGTTTGTATCTTCGGGTATTTCTTCTTTTATTGCATGGCTTGCTGTTATCGAAGGGCTATAAATACTGCTCGATGATGACGATACGCGTCTTAGCCATTCTGGACATCCTATAGAAACGCTCGATGCATTTGTGAAACCATAATATTCATCCACTTTATTAAAATTTCTGTTCGGTGTAAATTCTGAATCATATTCGGCATTTGACCGTTCTAAATAGTCATAGCTTTCAGTATTGAGCCCGTTATCTATAGTTTCATACACTGGATCCAAGATCTCAGCCAGTCTTTCGCTTGCTTGTATTGATATTATTTCTGCAACGTGTAGTTTGGGCTCCATAGTGGAGTATTGGTATTTCATATCGTCCACTTTTGCCATATTTGTAGTAAGACCAGATGTATAAGTGAATCTTCTGTCTGTTTTGGGATCCCCACTAATCCGAGGGTAGTAGGGAGAACCTTTGATGCGAGATGTAACTGTATCCTTTACTTTCTTGTAAGTATTTTTTATTAATGCATGTACCTGAAATAAAACAAATATCTACCGTGATGTTTATAAAATAAACTAGCTTTTGCTCGCAGCTTTGCTCACGTTAAGTTCGATTTTTCAAACCCCTATTTTACCACCTAAGGGGTTGAATTTTCAAATTTTCAAATTAAATCCTTCCTTAGTGTGCGCCTACGTCATGAAAGGAACGAACTGTAAAAATTTCAAGTTTCTAACTTCAGTAGTTTAGGCTGTGCGTTGATATCTCAGTCAGTCAGTCAGTCAGTCAGGACTTTGAATTTTATAATATATATAGATAGATAAAATAGTTTAGCTAAATAAAATGTGAGAGACGTCTTTATCAATTAACCAATTTTTTATATTCTACTCTTAATATCTTTCTTGCTTATTTCAATGGAGTCCTGCAAGGCTATACTTTAGAACCTATATTTTTGAATATCTGACGAGTCAGTGTGTACATAGTACATACCTCCTTATTAATATAACAGTAGAGTAAAGCCACGACAAATCCCTGCAATCCCTCGATGGTGTAAGCGACAATGTAATAGAACTGTTCAACTTCGCAGTGGCTAGTGTACGGCCGGAACACTGTGAATAGAAACTGCACCCCGAATATCGGCATCAAGAAGAGCGTGGCTTTTGCCGTGTTCCTGTGACATTAAAAAAACAATTTATTATTACAAAGAGTGAAGTCTTGCACAGATTCAGCAGAATGCCGCGATATTATGGGTCTGCAAGCGTTGTGAAACAATTTTTTTTAATCTCTCTATCTACCCTCTCAATAAGTATGATAATCTTTGAAGCCTCAATAGCCCAACGGTTAAAGGTGCGGACTGAAAACTGAAAGGTCGCAGGTTCGAACCCCACCCGTTGCACTATTGTCGTACCCACTCCTAACACAAGTTTTCCGCTTATTTGGAGGGGAGAGGAGGATATTAGTCAACTTCAGCTTGGCTAATGTTCTTTTTTTAAAAAAAAAAAAATCTAGGAATGATCATGCAAGGAGACATAGCAAACAGCCTCCTGTTTGCTATGACCATTGACACATATCCTCCTGCAACCAAGCCTCCTCAGGCTTGGTTGCAGGAGGATATGTGTCAATGGTTAACTTATGTCAATGGTTTGGGAAGAGCACAAGATATTTATTTTTCGGTCTCAAAATTGGACCTACCTTAATGATTGCTAATTTCAGGTAAGTTAAGAAGAAAAATGTTATCACTCCCACACACATTCCAGAAATGAAAATGAGAGAATTTTGCTTAAATTATATTAATGCAGGATACCAGCAACTGATGTGCTTTCTTGGTTTTCCGTATCTTCTTTAACAAGATTAGTAGGTAAATAGTCACTAACTACTTAGTTAGTAACTTTACTAAGAACATTAACGCAAGTTCAGGCCTCAATAGCCCAACGGTTACAGATGCGAACTGAAAACTTAAAGGTTGCAGGTTCGATCCCCACTTATTGGGAGGAGAAAGAAGAACATCAGTCAAGTTCAGTTTGGCTGATATTCTTTAAAAAGAAAAGAAATCATTCAAAGTAATGGCTATAGAATGGTCACTGACATGCCATACTCACAACTGATTAGAGTTCTCATTGTTGCGCATCTTAGTGAACAGGACTCGAAGTACGTCGATGTAAAGCACGGCGTTGACCAGCAGTATGAGCAGGCGAGGCGCGTCCAGTGCCCACTGCACGTGGTCCACCGTGTACACCAGCCAGCAGGAGTGGTCGTTGTGCAGACTCATGACTACCGACCAAGCGATCACGGGCAGTATTGCGAATACTGGAACAATATAACCTTAAAAATTCTAAATACCATCAATTACACACACATGCGCGCACGTACGCACACACACACACACACACACACACACAAATAATTATTAAGTATGATATGTACCATGCACTTATTATAGTCATCACACAATGAATATCGGTTTGCAACCAATAGGCAGCCAATAGGTACATCGCTAAACAGAGTGCATTTAAAAAGATAGAAATAAATATTATGGTCAAAGTAGGAGTTTTTCAAAGTATGTAGGTATATTTTTTCAATCAGTATCAAGTAAGGATGCAAGTAAGCTACGAGGGTACCCAACGCAACTTGATCAACTTGGTCTGAGAACCTATGAACCCTCAACAAACTCGATCGAAAATTTTGGTAATTTAATCAACTTCTTAAAGAAATAAGTAACTTTCTAAGTCAACTAACATATCCCCACGGAATAGAACATCTTCATGCTGAGCTTCTGCTTGAAGACCGCCACAATGAGTCTGTGCAGGTACACCCCCTCCATCAGCATGCACACGAACACCGCGTTGGCTGCGAGACGCTCCAGGAAGGCTAGAGTTCTGCATGCGACACCGTTTTGTGACATTATTGTGTCTCCTGCGTTGGTTAGTTCGTCTATGTAGATCTGTAATTTTTTTTTATTCATCACAAGATAGTCCTTGAAAGGGTATCCTCCTTATCATATTGTAAATTTAAAATTATTCATTTCATGTACAGCATGTACTTAGGCTAACTTGTGGCTCTTATGACTAGTCAAGACTGTACCACCAGACTTCACTCCTTCTACGAAACATGCATCTAGAAATTAAAAGTATCTACCTACTAATGCAGTTCAAAATGTTTGTGCGGTTGGGTGGTGATCTATACTATTATAATAAAGAGAGAGCGCGAATTATGTGAGTTTGTATGTATGTCCGGAGCAAACTTTGGAACCACCGCACCTATTACAATAATTCTTTTACCATTTCAAAGGTACATTATTCCAAATGGTTATAGGCTATAATTATGTAAATAAATGTATTATGGCTAGATATTATGTGCAAATTTGTTAAAGAAGTCGGAATTTTTTTTGACTCTTAAACGTTTTCAAGGCGTACGCTGGGTCATATACTGTTATTGGATGAAAATGATGTATGGTTGAATTGTTCCTCTTAAAGAGTTCTAAAAAAAAATCCGCGATAGCATATGTCTATATTCTAAGGATAACTTACAGTAACCATTTCTATCTTTCAAATTTTGATTAAAAATAATGAATTATTTTCGAAGCTTCTTTAACCGATGTGATGTCAATCTATATCTAAATAAATATATTTATTATCGTAAGTATTTAATTTAGAACATATTTGTCCTTTACACTATACAATTTAAATAAATATCTTAGGAGTTATCGGAAAATTAATATTTCCGCGCGACAAAATAATAAAATGGTGCCGGCTGGCGCGGCTGGGCACGGTGGCGGGTATCGGTGCAGGATATTCGTGTGGTTCCTGTGGTAATCTTATTGACAATCGTCTCCTATAAGAAGCTCACAAGAACAAATATTTAATTTTCAACCCGGACGAAGTCGGCGCGGGCTTCTAGTCTCTATATAAAACTCAAAATGTTCGAACTGCAAGCTTCCTTCTAAAATTCATGAGTACCTTATTGTATACAGTGATGAAACATTCCAAAAGCTTACCACGCTTCTACCAACATTAACAATAATGTTTCTCAGGATATAGGTTGCACTGAGAAGGTTGTTACAATAGGTGACCCTGGTGACGTACAGCCTTTTGTAAACGATCCACATTGTGTGAAACTGGTGATTATAGAGAAGGTAAAAAATTACGCACCACGTTTCATATGATATTTCTCAAACAGTGATGAGAAGCTTCTTAAGAAATATGAACTTAGATGCTTTATGTAGGAGATAAAAATAAATATAGTATGGTGACTGATGTCTACGAAGAAAGTAAAAAGATTACTCACCACGTTTCTGCTAATAATCACAATGATATTCCTCAATACAATAGCGATGAGAAGATTCCTATGAAGAGCGACCCTGGTAACATGTAGCCTTTTGTAGGAGATGAAAATACATATGGCGGGGAAGCTGGTGACTACAGAGAATGCAAGCACGGCGATGAAGTAGCGATAGCGACGTAGAAGACGTGGCGTGATGCTGCAAGTACTGTAGTCAGTTTGAAGTTCCCAAGCACCGTCGGAGTGACATTGCTTGTGGCTGAAATCTGTAAGTAAAATATCTTGACGTGATTAAAGAAAAAAATGTCAACTCTTGCTCTTACTGGATTTTAAAAGATCTAGTGACAAATATTTAGATAAACCTCGCAAGGTTGTCCAAACAGAATGTACCTACTGTCTTTCTGAGACGCCTTTAGATGTTAAAGGTCAAGCTTAAATGGGTGTATTAATACCGCCAAGTTTCCAGCTTCCGGCTGCTACTGAGAAATTCTTCACAGAAACCCCCATATCTTTGGTTTTGGTCCATTAGACAAAAGAGGCAAACAAATAAACAGACAACTTCCCTTTGAATGCAGGAGATTATAGTGAATCGGGCTACTTTTGGTGTCATTCAGAGAAGAGATATTGCCCGTTATCCATTAGTATCCTGAAGTTATACTGTTGCTATCAAGGAGACATGATATAGTTGCTCAAAGCTCATTATATAAACTGAAAACTCTGTTGGGCGATGGTCTAGTCAAACTTACGATGACAAGTTGGTCCGGAATTTGAATAAGCGAACTCCGGGCACACGGATCTGGCCACGGAACCGTTTTGTGCCGGCAGCCAGCAGGTCCAGCCGTCAAATGTCGGTGAACATTGGTTAATTTCTGAAAAAAAAAAACTTCACCTTTTTATCCGTTATGACGAAAATTATGAAGAAGACGATGCAAGACGACGCAATGGTGAAAAAAATAAGTGTGCTCATGCGGTTATTTACACAATATCTTAAAACCTAATACCGGTATTGGTAGAATCTCAGACCCACAGCTTGGCTTAGGATGAAATAAATAATTTTGAATTTAAATTAGGTAGGTACTAGAGTGGTGACCTCGCACCATAAAGCGAAGTGTTGGCAGATTCCCGACAAGGTGGGCCGACGACATCAAACGATCTGCACGGAGCCGCTGGATACAGATCGCGCTAGATCGTTTCAGGAGGAATTCTTTGCAAGAAACCTATGTCCAAAATTATGTGTTAGCCTCAATAGCCCAACGCTTAAATGTGCGGACTAAAATCTGAAAGGTCGCAGGTTCGAAACTTTGAACCCCACCCATTGTACTACTGCCATACCTACTCCTAGCACAAATTGTTCGCTTATTTGGAGGGGATAGGAGGATATTAGACGAATTCTAATTTTAAAAAAATATATATTAGCCAGGCTGAATTTGAATGAAAAGCAGGCAACTATAATATTGTACTTTACCTGTTACATTATACTCGTAATTCCCATTCATAAAGTGGCTGCAGCAGTCGCTAGCCCCATAGAAACACCTCTCCCATCGGCCGTGTATAGACGGCACCAACGCTCTACGCACCGCCCTAGCCACCACCTCCAGGCTCGGGTCGAATGGAAAACAACCGCAGGTGCCATCGTCTTTCACCTAGAAATAACCTCAATATAAAAACAATGACTTATATTTAAATCGAAACCTCTACCTACTTAATTATGCTTTATTATACGCTTATTTATAGCGAAATTTTCTAGGGTTCCGTACCCGAAAGGTAACCGACGGGACCCTACTACTATGCCTGCGCTGTCCGTCCATCTGTCCGTCTGTCTGTCAGCGGGCTATACCTCATAACCCATAATAGGTAGAGAGTTGAAATTTTCAGAGAATATGTATTTCTCTTATAAAAAAAATAATAAAATAAAAATAAATTAAAAATTGAAGGTGGCTCTCCTACTGGAAACGTGTTTTTTTCGACGTTTTTTGGTACGGAACCCTTCGTATGCGAGTCCGACTCGCATTTGACCGGTTATTTTAATAACTGCAAAACAGATCCTGAAACCGGAATGAAGTCCTTTCCTTATTCTGAAACTTACGACTTCGAGGCAAGGCGCGAATAAATTCCCATACACACATCCCGCGTTCAAATTCATGGGGTTTCTCCCACCTATGAACAGAAAATCCGGGGTATAGAGGAGGCACCCCCTGCCGGCCACCCAGCGAAACACCTGCTCCTGGTACCAGATGTTACGGTAGTTGCAGGTTTTGCTGCTCTCCGGTGGGATCAAGTTAGGCGGCTCCTGAAAAAATTTAGTGTGGGTAAAAAATTCCCAATGTACAGAAAAGAAACATGTACCCAAGCCGCAAGCGCTTGACTGAAAATTAAACTTGCACGCCTGGCTGGAATTAAAGCGCCTAACTTTACAAAAGAGCAAAACATATTATAGGCATGAGGCGACAACATGAAACAATATGAACCTACTGAGTAATCTACGACAGTTTTGACAGGAAACCTGAAAGGGTTTGCTGATCGTACCTCCACAAAACAATTAAGTATTTTAATATTTATAATTAGACCAACTGATTACACACTGTTAACCTTTAAGTAATGACGTGGGTGTCTCACAGACGGCGTGCAAATAAATTTGAGTATTATTTCGTCGTGTTTAATGAGACCCCCTCGCCCTTTCCGGTAGCTTCGGGATTTTTCGCGTTGATTGGTCAGTCGAGGGTTCAGAAGCGGTACGGCAACATGTTCGGCTGTGTAGCTTGGCAGTGTCTCTCAGACGTAAGGTCAGTAGAGTCTGTTGAACATTATTACTGTATATTTTCTAAGTGTCAGACCCTAATTTTATTTTGGAAAGTGATCATGATACGGAATCAGAGCATTCAGAAGATGAACAAGATACGGAGAATTAGAGTCAGCTACAAAACAGACGTAGATCACCAATTTCAACCAAACTACAAGATCTGAATCGAATTACATGTTGCTTAAATAAATGTTGATTAAACATGAATATTTTGTTGTTTTCTTATACATTTGTGGCGCCGTGCGCGTCAAGTATTATAATCTATGTCTGAGGTAGGGCCGATGCTGTGGCCGACGGGAAGGAATATAGTCTGTGGTCGAGAGGTGAATTGGAACTTGGAAGTAAATGGTTGTCATTGATTAGTCACTATAAAAACTGATAATAATAACATAGTTTGATATATCTCCGAAGAGTGTTTTTACTTAATTACAACCTTCCCCGCTTGGGCGAGATGATGATGAGATCGGCCGTGGCAGTTAGAGTCCAGGGGAACCGATCCCATATTTGGTGACCCCGACGTGATCGCATGGTAGCGGTCGCAAGTGCCCAGCAGGAGGAGATGAGAATGACGCTTGTCCTCGTTCATGGTTCCGGAGACTAGAACATTGTAGTGATGACAGTGATGTTCCAAGAAAAACAAGAATAGTTTTTATGTTTATGAACTGGTAACCTACTCAGCAACTTTGCAAGCCCCGAGGTTTCTTTACACTTCAGGACTATATATTAAGACTAATAAATATAGAACAGCCTAGCTTGTTTAAAAGTTACATGTATGGGTATCAATATTAACTTAAGAAAAAGTGTATTTTCAGTCGCTCAGTGTAAAATATGATGGTATGTGTAACTACTATTTTCTCTAGAAGTTCAGTAATAGTGTCTTTCTATAGATAGGAAATAGTTGACTTCCTTAGTTAAGTGCCTAGTTATAAAACGAGAGGAATCTTTGGAGTAAAACTTAAATAACTTTGACATAGACAGTAGTGTTTTAATGTGTTTTTTTTTTTTTCTAGAGTTTGATATTGTGCAATGGTTTGTTTTTTTTTCCTCTCTTCATTTAATTGTGAATAATTAATTATTGTTGATTGTACATAATGGTAAGAGTGGTTCTACAATTATTAATTAATTAGTAAGATAAGTTTTATGCGGACTGACAATGTTGTATCCTGAAATTTAAGTTTTTTTTTAGTGTCATTATGATTTTCTGTGTGTGTTAAGGGTTTATTGTCTGAGCAGCCCATCACCACCCCACTTATCCTAATATTTTCTATCTAAAACTGGGTATTCAAAGTTTCAAGTCAGGTATTGGTGTTGCATTATTTTGACTTCAACAAAAAAAAAAAAACTCAATTTATCATGGCAGACCCTAAGATTAACACTGATGCCCTAGATGCTGTTCAACAGCAGCTTCAAACATTACAATCTCAGCTGCAAGGAATAATGGAAGAGAATTCTAAACTCCGTAGCCAACAGCAGCTTACAGAGGTTGCAAATAAGGACAGTGAAAGTGTCTGTAAAGTGTCGGTCAAAGTACCACCCTTTTGGCTATCGAAGCCAGCCATGTGGTTTGCTCATTTAGAGACTCAATTTAGGGTAAGAGGTATCACTACCGACCAAACCAAATATGATTATGTAGTTTCAAACCTGGACCTTAAAATCATGTTGGAGGTTGAAGATATAATAACGAGCCCTCCTGAGACAGGAAAATACGAACACCTGAAAACCGAACTTATTCAACGACTTTCAGTCTCTGAGGGGCAGCGTGTGAGGCAATTATTGACCGAAGAAGAACTTGGGGATAGGAAGCCATCTCAGTTTCTGCGACACCTTCGTTCATTAGCAGGAAATACGCTAACAGATGAGGGTATTTTGCGTCAGCTATTTATGCGCCGACTACCTCTTCATCTACAGACAATATTAGCTGCCAGTGCCGATCCTCTTGATGACATAGCAACACGAGCAGACAAAATATTGGAAGTTGCTCCTACTTTAACAGCATCATCGTCGCAAGGAATCGTGCACGCCACGGCAACATCAGCTGCACCAAATGACCCATTAGGATTTCATGCCTTTGCAACTCAGTTGAAGGAGTTGACGGTCAACATTGCCGCCCTTACCAACAACACTCGATCTGGACGCAGCAGGAGTCGCAGCATTGGAAATAGACGCTCCCGGTCGCCGTCTAGCAAAGATGGACACTGTTGGTATCATCGCAAGTTTCAAGAAAAGGCCACCAGGTGTACCACTCCCTGTTCTTGGAAGCAGGAAAACGTAAACGACAGTCAATAATGACGGCAACTGACTGTCTTGCTGGCCGCCGTCTTTTCATTACCGATAAATCTAGCAAAGTTCGTTACTTGTTGGACACCGGGTCGGACATCTGCTGTTATCCTCGAAAATTTCTTCAAGGAAAAGTTATGCTTAGTGATTATCAACTCAGTGCAGCCAATGGCAGTGCGATTAAGACCTATGGCACTGTCAGCCTGAGTCTTAATTTTGGACTTCGGCGAGACTTTCGCTGGCAATTCGTGGTTGCCGATGTGAGCATTCCAATTATTGGCTCTGATTTCATGGCACACTACCATCTCCTTCCCGATTGCCGAAATAAGCGTTTGATCGACGGTGTAACTGGACTCGCAGTGTCAACATCTATAGCGTCTGTTGAACAAGATTGCGTTAAAGTAATAACGAACCCTGTAGCTAACGCTCCCTTCGACCAAATGCTCGCGGAATTTCCAACTATAACTCGGCCTCCTGGGATTCATAGGAAAATTAAGCACAACACAGTGCATTTTATCAAAACAACCGACGGGCCACCTATATCGTGTCGTCCCCGTCGTCTTGGCCCCCAGAAGCTGATGGTTGCTAAAAAGGAGTTTGAGGAAATGATGAAATGTGGTACGGCAAGGCCTTCGAAGAGTCCTTGGTCATCGCCACTGCATCTCGTTCCTAAGAAAGATTTAACGTGGCGCCCGTGCGGAGATTATCGTGCCCTTAACGCACGGACCGTGCCGGATCGCTACCCTGTGCGTCATATAGGGGACTTTAGCCATAACATTGCAGGATCTACAATATTTAGCACCCTTGACTTAGTTAAAGCCTACCAACAAATACCCATCCACGAGGAAGATATTTGTAAAACAGCAATTACAACTCCGTTTGGGTTATTTGAGTTCCCCTATATGACGTTCGGATTGCGAAACGCGGGTCAAACATTTCAGCGATTTATCGATGAAGTCGTTGGTGACTTGGATTTTTGTTTTTCGTATATAGATGACATCCTAGTTTTTTCACGGGACTCGCAGGAACACGAGCGCCACCTTCGTATTATTTTTCAGCGTTTGGCCGATTACGGCGTAGTTGTTAATCCAGCCAAATGTGTTTTGGGTGCCTCAGAGGTAATTTTTTTGGGTCATCGGGTTTCAAAAGACGGAACTTGTCCGCCACCTGAGCGAATCTCAGCTCTACAGGAGTACCCGCTACCTCAAACTGTTCAGGGTCTTCGCAGATTTCTTGGCATGATAAATTACTATCGCCGTTTCCTGCCACGTGCAGCCGAGATGCAGGCACCTTTGGTCACCGTCTTGTCGGATTCAAAGCTAAAAGGTGCAAAAACCGGTTCCGTGGACCCCCGATCTGGAACGTGCTTTCCACGCGTGCAAAGATAGTCTTGCTCGAACTACTCGACTTTCACATCCGTTACCCAATGCCCCTTTGGCTCTTTTTACAGATGCATCGAGCGTACAGGTTGGGGCTGTGCTTCAACAACGCGTGCAGGTAGACTGGCAACCGTTAGCATTTTTTAGCAAGAAATTGACATCTCGTGAATCATCATGGCCAGCGTATTACAGAGAACTCTTAGCTGTTTATGAGGCTGTGCAACACTTTCGACACATATTGGAGGGTCAACACTGCACCATATTTACCGACCATAAGCCACTTCTTTACGCATTCAAACAACGGAGAGAGAAGTTGCCACCAACACAGTTGAATCAACTTTCATTTATCTCTCAATTTACCACGGATATTCAACACATTAAAGGGGTAGATAACATCGCTGCTGACACCATGTCTCGTATCGAGGCAATTTCTTTGGAAGAAGATTTCGTCGAGCTTGCTAAATCCCAAAGCAACGATCACGAACTTCGTGAATTGCAACACAATGGTACAGCTTTAAAGCTAGAAAAAGTTATTTTACCCGGCACCGACGTTGTGATCGTTTGCGACACTTCCACAGGAAAACCACGACCTTATTTGACTCCTGAATTCAGACGAAAATATTTTGAAAAACTTCATAATCTTAGTCATCCTGGCGTTCGCGCTACTTCTCAACTTGTTGCAGATAAATTTGTGTGGCCTTCTATCCAAAAAGATACTCGTAATTGGGCTCGTTCTTGTATGCCATGTCAGCGTAACAAGGTTACAAGACATATCGTTTCTCCTTTAGGCGATTTTGGAACGCCTTCTGGCCGTTTCAGCCATATCCACGTAGACATCGTTGGTCCTCTGCCTGTATGCGAGGATTTCCGCTACATACTCACGGCTGTGGATAGGTTTACTCGCTGGCCAGAAGCGTGGCCTATGCGTAACATAACTGCAGAAGAGACAGCTGACACTTTAATACAGAATTGGGTTTCTCGTTTTGGGGTACCTATTTTCATAACTACGGATCAGGGACGGCAATTCGAATCCGATCTATTTCGAAGACTTATGGCTATTCTCGGTACCAAAAAGCTAAGAACAACTAGCTATCATCCATGTGCAAATGGCATGGTGGAGCGGTTGCATAGACAATTGAAGGCCTCATTGAGATGCCACGAAGAATCATGGCTCAAAGCCTTACCTCTGGTGCTTTTAGGTCTCCGATCCGCTTTAAAAGAGGATATAAAGGCTTCGGCCGCTGAGCTCGTTTATGGCCAAGCTTTGCGATTACCAGGAGATATGATTGCTCCCTCATCAATCCCAAAGGCGCTGGAGCCATCGGATTTTGTAACAAGATTAAAATTGATTATGTCTAATATAAGACCGGTTCCCGCTTCTCGACATGAATCAAAGAATCCGTTTATTTTTAAAGATCTCGCCAAAGCTTCCCATGTTTTTCTGCGAGCTGACCACGTGAAGCCTCCGCTGGAGCCCCCTTATTCAGGGCCTTATCCAATTTTAAGAAGAAATGAAAAGACCCTCACTATACAGGCCGGACACAAAGAGATAATTGTATCAATTGATCGGGTCAAACCGGCCTATTTAGACTTAGAAGTTGAAACGCACACTAATCCGCCGGCTAAACCGAATTTAGAAATCCTTCGTGAGCCTACTCCGCCCAGTGTCACAAAATACACTCCACCACCCAGTGGCACAAAATACACTCCATCACCCACTGTCACAAAATACACTACCCGGTCAGGTCGAAAAGTACGTTTCGCTCGTCCTTTCGACCTGTAACCTTTCTTTCTCCGTGGGGGGGTGATGTGGCGCCGTGCGCGTCAAGTATTATAATCTATGTCTGAGGTAGGGCCGATGCTGTGGCCGACGGGAAGGAATATAGTCTGTGGTCGAGAGGTGAATTGGAACTTGGAAGTAAATGGTTGTCATTGATTAGTCACTATAAAAACTGATAATAATAACATAGTTTGATATATCTCCGAAGAGTGTTTTTACTTAATTACAACCTTCCCCGCTTGGGCGAGATGATGATGAGATCGGCCGTGGCAGTTAGAGTCCAGGGGAACCGATCCCATACATTCTTAGCAAATATATAGTAGATGGAATATATTTGAAATGATTGTGTTTATTATTACATAATCATACTATTTATTAATTATAATAATTATTTCTATAGCCGTCTGAGATACGTCACGTCACCATTTATGACCTGGCATAACCACGTCAGTACTTAAAGGTTAATTACAGTACTGACTGGTACCAGCGAAACAAAACATTACCACGAGTAGATGGTACATCAAGGAAAGGTTACACACAATTTTTTTGAACTTGACTAACATTCTTTTCTCCCCTTCGAATACGCGGAAAGCTTGTTTTACGCATGGTTCGGTCTGACAGTAGGTAGTTGAATGGATGGGAATCGAACCTGCCAGTTTCAGTTTTAAGTCCACCCCGTTAACCGTTGGGCTGTCAACGATTCTAATCAGGGTAGGTACTAAAGGTTCTGTTCGTATACTTACTAGGAAATCTGGATATCAAAGCTGGGGGAATCATTAACGCTTTCATTTATGATTTGAATTATATAATTTGGTCTAGAGTGACCGCCGACATACAATTTCAAGTTATCCGACTATCGAACACAACGATTTTGGCAAACAGTAGTGATCGACGTTTTAGCTTGCTTACGGGCTATGCCTAACTCTGCGATTTAGTTATCCAACTTGATATTGTAAGTCTGCGGGTACTCTAAGTCTCCAGTGCAGTGTCGTACTGACCTCACAAAAGTATATGTTAGGTTTCTCGCAGGCCAGCCGGTCGTTGGTGCGGACCGCCACCCGCGGCGAGCGCTGGTGCCACACGCTCAAGTCCACTTGTTCCGGGTTGAGGCCATCGCTAAAGAAGCCCTCCACCTGAGTACCGCAGTTCAAAGATCAAAAATTCAACAAAAAAATCAAAATTATTTTTTTCATGTCGGGACATAAGACACCGGCAGACCGATTCTGTAAAAACTGCACCAATCATTGCCTACAGTCTCAATGATGGCTGAATTTATCGCGTGCTTTCTGCAAGACTGCATTTTAGCTAATAGCGAGATGAGTATCGGTCAACCATCACACTATCATGCAATCGACACACGGGCGCGACAACCAGAGAGGCGTGTGTCGCAATTCTTGATATTGTATTAAGTAATTTACTTAATTCGGAGAATATTTACAAATATTGTTAAAAATAAAAACTGATAATGAAACATAACTTAGGTAGGTACTTAATATTAAAATATATCTACCTACCTAAATAAATAGTTTCACTGATTTTTTTTTAAGAATTTCAGCCAAGCTTAAAGTTGACCAAAATTCTCCTATCTCCTCAAAATAAGCGGAAAGCTTGTGCTAGGAATGGGTACGATACTAGTGCAACGAGTGGGGATCTAACCTGCGACCTTTCAGTTTTCCGTATTTAACCGTTGGGCTATCGGCCCTTTGAATCATAAAGAGTTGACAAATAGAGTTTTATTTAGACAAAGCGCCATAGGTCGAACTGATTCACACAAGTCTAAATGAAGTTTTCTCTCATACTTATCTCCATACATAATTCTCTTTCTTGAAAAAATGCAACAATGAACCCTCATCCATACCAATACTACCTGCATAATATCCGCATACCTATCAGTGTCTGTTATCTTTTAGCAGCCTTATCATTATTGAACTTGCGCTGAACCGATGTTGACAAAATTTGTCACAATTTTGCCTGCATCTACTTATACAAATAAAGAAAATTGAAGTGTCCGTTTGTAATATCAACTAGCTTTTGCCCCCGCTACTTCGTCCGCGTGGAATTAGATTTTGGGGTGGAATTTTCAAAAACTGTGACACACGTACTTCTTTATTTTTAACGGAAAGGTCTAATACCAACTTTGATGGAAACAGCATGAAAAATGTCGGAGTTTCATATAAACTTCCATCCCCTATTTAAACCCCTTAGGGGGAATTTCCAATAATCCTTTCTTAGTGTGCGCCTACGTCATAAAAGGAACCAACTGTAAAAATTTCAAGTTTCTAACTTCAGTAGTTTAGGCTGTGCGTTGATATCTCAGTCAGTCAGTCAGGACTTTGAATTTTATATACATATATAGATGACGATAACGATGTCCTCAGTAGTGGCGTAACTATACCGTTTGAGGCTCGTGGCAAATTCATCGGATGGGGCCCTCCCTCCCCCAATATAAAGAAGCTCAACCAATGAGATAGGCCCTTCAGGCTTGGGGGCCCGTGGCATTTTGCCGTCTTGCCACCCTATAGTTACGCCACTGGTCCTCAGCTTGTTCTCCTATAAGTAGGTTGATGCTACTGTACTTATTAGTTAATACCTTTGGTTAATACCAACCTGCGTATCACAAGGAATCCATAAACACGACGCAACAATTAACAACTCATTGAGTCTGCACATCATTTAAACTCGCGCCAAACAAAATTCATAGTGAACACTCGAAATAAATACGCAAAGGTACCTAATTAATCTAAAACGAATCACATCTAATCGTGACAGAGAACTGCTTGAAGCACTTTGTACGGTACATCGGAACACGACTGGCGACCAGCATTCCGATGCAAAGATGTCAGATGAAACATAACAAGCCTTTGTTTGTCAGCAATATTGAAACTATTTTCACCACAGCTGTAATTGTTCTAAGCAACTGTTTACAAATTATCTCCAGTTGATACTTGCTCACAGACTATTGTTATCGGAACATAATCACCAAATAAACCGTGATTTGTCAATTCCGATGTCTTATCAAAATTGTATCAATAAAAATATTAGTCAGAATGTTTCGTTCTTTTTATGCCATTGTTAGCATAAAGATAGCAACGTGAATCCACAGTTTCAAAGTTAGAAAAATTCTAAATTAAATCTACTACGGGAACTAGGCAATATTAATAAAATAAAATCCTACGACGATTAGCAACGCCCCCAGGTGGTCCTTAACTACGAATCTACGCTGAGGTGATACCTTCCAATGCAAAAATCTGCATCAAAATTAGATCAGCACGGAGCACCAATTCGAGACAAAAATTAACGATTGCAGCGCTCCGTAAAAATTATATCAAAGAATCAGAACAGAAGTGTTATGTGAATTCGTACCGGTCCACCAGATACAACTGGTGTGCTAGCGATTTCAACGCTGGATCCCTCAGGATCACTCTGCGGGCGATGGAGAGAGCTATACACGAAGTATCCCTGCGAGATCAAATCAGAAATGAGGAGATCCGTAGGAGAACCAAAGTCACCGACATAGCTCTGCGAGTTGCGAAACTGAAGTGGAAATGGGCGAGGCACATAGTTCGAACAGCTGATGGTCGATGGAGTCCCAAGGTGCTGAAGTGGCGACCCCCCACTAGGTGGACCGATGACATCGAACGAGTCTCAGGGAGCCGTCGGTTTCAGGCGGCGCAAGACCGAGGCCTGTGGAGGTCCATGCAAGAGACTTATGTCCAGCAAAGAAAGAAGAAGATTTCAACCCTGGACCTTCCGAGGAGAGGCCATACTCTTAAATACTTGGCTATCACCACTTTCCTTCCGGTAATTTTTCAGAAAAAACACCCAAAAATTGCGTTATTTGTATGGTTTTTCGCATCATCGTTCCGTTGTTAGTAAAAAATAAAGATACATTACTCGTACGTCGTATCTACTTCTATTTCATCCAAATACATATTACATTTTAGCTCAGACTAAAATGTAAAATTCAATGAAAGCCAGATGTTGAGATGCTAGGTGACGTACCTCCTGTTTATCTTAGTTTTCCCAAGCATACTATAAGACTGGCCCCACATCCGCTGAATATCATATTCATAACATTAATGGCTTCATTAGACTTAAAAGAGGCACCACAATGCCGGATCGTGTTCGCTTCCTAAAAGTTACTTGTCTTACGCTTTCTCGCGTCTAAAAATAGAAAATTATAAAAGTGCGCTTTTACGCCTGAAATTATCAAAATCGATGATTCTAATAACTGCACCATACAGATTCAAAAAAGTGTTACTCAAACTTCTTAAGTCTATCTGATTGGTAATATTCGAGGCGCGTAGTTCAAGCGATAGTTACCAATGTGCGGTCAGTCTTAAGACTTCAGTTACAGTGTAAAATTGGTGATAACTAGTATGATAACCTTATTTATGAATTGAGAACGGGAAGTGAAAGAACACAATTATTTATCTACGAATATCAATGTACCTACATTCTTCTTGCTTGCCACTTACACAAAAACATAGTTCGTACCTACTTATTTATCTATCTACATCATCAATATAATATGACCTATATGTTATACAATGTTTGTCATTTCCGGAAGGATGCAAAAATAGACTTCTGTACCTCACCTTTATCACCCCGTTCGATTTTTTGCATCGATTAAAAAACGAATACGCACTCAGTTTCTTTTATATAATGCGATTCAAATAACAACAGGAATAATAAGAAGCCGCCATTTTCTATTTCTATCTCACTCAGTGTAAACCGCATATGAGCAGGACATAAATATAAAATGGCTGTTTGACAGTCCTATTCTCATTTGAATCGCATTATACTTAGCATACCTATCCATCAAAAAGAGAATCTATTTATAAAAAAACTCAAAGCCTCGGTAGCTATATTATGTAACTGGTATTCTGGCCTTGATCTTAAGTGTCACAAAAGTTACGTAAGTAATTATACCACGTAAGAATGAATTGTGTATTTCCAATTTTATGAAGACCAAACAAAAACCTACCTAACAAAACAAAGCTTACCTCAACGGCAAATAAAGTTTAAATTTTTATATTTTTAAATGCCTATTTCAATGGTCAAGATAATCGAAATCACCCAGCCGACTTATGTCAACGTTACTTAACTAATGGCAGCACCATCGATACAAATATGCTGTCGCCACTACACTCCACAGTCCACACCACTCTTTACCCGGGACAGTGGTTGCATATTAGTTCTTTCAATTTACGAGGGCGCGTGGCTCATGGTTGTGTGTGTCGTATCTATGTAAGTGTGAGCGAGAGCTTGCTGGCGCCTGACCGCTCTCACCTAGGCTCCTGAAAGGCACGCACACTACGCAATGTGCATGTTCACGACGTAGCCACAAGTAAAGCTCACGTGCCCTCGTGAAATGCAAGAACTATAACAAACATTATGATTTTATAACTATCTTGAGACCAGCTTGAGACACGTGTCAGATGATAAATAGAGCCAGTTATCTTAACTCATTAATTATACGACGTTTATGACATCATTATCATATATATTAACATTAACCAAGACATTAACACTCATTTTATACCATAAAAAATGTCCTATTACGGTGCTCCCACACGAACAGGTCTTTCAGAACGGTTAGAGCAGGGGTCACCAAATGGCGAATCCGGACACTATTTATAAATAAAACTTATTTTAAAATACAATAGAGTAATTTAATTTAGACCACACTTTTAGCTTGCACCAACTTTACCTACTATGACTTCAGACAGATAGGTACTTTAAACCAACTTATCTGTGCAAGTGGATACAATTGGAACTAAGTAAGACCGCTATTTTAAAATATAATCCCGCTTGATTCTCCTGCCCAAGCGTTCATAGTCTTTGCTGCTCAGTTCTTTCAATGCTCGTGAACATAAGTAGCAGTAGTAGTGTAACTCTCTACTAGCGACCGACCGATCCCATCAACTGTACAGATAAGTTGGTGGATTATTATCACCTTCTTTAGACACTTTTCAAAAAATAATAAAATACCCTATTATCTATCTATCTTCTTATATATATAAAATTCAAAGTCCTGACTGACTGACTGACTGACTGAGATATCAACGCACAGCCTAAACTACTGAAGTTAGAAACTTGAAATTTTTACAGTTGGTTCCTTTTATGACGTAGCCGCACACTAAGAAAGGATTATTGGAAATTCCACCCCTAAGAGGTTTAAATAGGGGATGGAAGTTTATATGAAAGTATTTCCGTCATTTTTCAAGCTGTTTCCATCAAAGTTGGTATTTGAGCTTTCAGGTAAAAATAAAGAAGTAGGTAGGTACGTGTGTCACAGTTTTTGAAAATTCCACCCCAAAATCTAATTTCACGCGGACGAAGTCGCGGGGGCAAAAGCTAGTTAAGACGGTACTCTAGTCCCAAGGAATTTGAAAAATAGGTATTTGAAGAAAATATCGCCGTCGCGCTGCGCCCGACCAACAGGAGTTATTCATGTGTACGAGTAGTGTATTTGTGTGCGCGAGCCCTCGCCCCTCCCATGCCCGTAACATTCACCCGCCGGCCGCCTGCGGGTGAATAAATATATTTTGAAACTTTGAATCGGATGATGCTTTACTATTGATACTGAGCCCAAAACAATTTTTTTTTTTAATTTTTCGTCTGTCTGTATCTTGGCCGCGCATGACACTGAAACTACTGGACGGATTTAAATGAAACGTAACATGATTTAAGTTCATACTACGAGGTAAAATATAGGATACTTTTTATCCCGAAATTCAGCACGGTTCCCTTGGGAGAGGGGATGAAAGTGAAAATGTGTATTTCATTGTAATTCATTAACGTGTACTCCGATTTCATTCATTCATTTTTTATTAGAAAGAACATACTACAATGATTGTTCTGTAATTATTTCAAGGTCGTCAGTTTAGTAGTTCAGAAATTATAGCCTTCACAATGCTCAGTAATAGGTCCAAATAACTTGAACCCCGGTACGTACAGGAAACTTTGAATGTAAGGCTCATTTTAAGCTGGCATAACACACTATCGTAAACCATAATGGATAGCCCTATTTTGAACCGACCTTCAAAAAGGAGGAGGTTATCAATTCGGTCGATATCTTTTTTTTTTCTATGTAGGTATGTCCATCGATTACTCCGGGGTTTCTGGACCGATTCACGCGATTTTTTTTAATGGGCCCTTGAAATTTTTTACCTTCAACTCCTCAAACCTGATGCTGCAAGGGTACTTTCTCCCTAAAAGCTTTAGGAACTGTCGTTTACGAATTGGTATGCTTGCTACTAGATCATAGAGCTCCAGGTCATCCTCCTCAATCCTGTAGGGTGATATCATTTTTTTCTAAACTGAATAGTTTGCGCGAGAGACACTTCCAAAGTGGTAAAATGTGTGTGTCCCCCCCCCCTGTAACTTCTAAAATAAGAGAATGATAAAACTAAAAAAAATATATGATGTACATTACCATGCAAACTTCCACCGAAAATTAGTTTGAACGAGATCTAGTAAGTAGTTTTTTTTAATACGTCATAAATCGTAAACCGCAATTGCTGCTACGGAACCCTTCATCGGCGAGTCCGACTCGCACTTGGCCGCTTTTTACTAACTGCATACGAAAGTAAATACGGTACTTATACCAAGACAACAATTTTTAAAATTGTTGTCTGTTTGTTGCCACTAATCTTGGGACTGGCCGAACCGATTTTGACGGGACTTTCACTGGTAGATAGCTGATATTATCGGGCATGGTATAGGCTACTTTTTTAACCGACTTTCGAAAAAGGAGGAGGAGTTGTGTTTTTCTACCTCTGTATATCGATATCTCCGTGATTTCTTAACCGATTTGCGTGAATCTTTTTTTAATCGACACAAAAACTTTGCGAGATGGTCCCATAAGAACTTCGGGTTCCAACTCTTTAATCCTGATGCTGCTGGGGTACTGCTTCCCTAAACTGTGGGGATTGAGGAATTGTTGATTATTATGAATAGTTATTGTAGGGACCAAGTAAAGACATCGTTAAATTCCAGTATCCAACTCCTTAATCCTGATGCTGAAGGGGTGCTGCCTAAACTGTGGTGATTTAGGAACGCGGATGAAGTCACGGGTGTCCGCTAGTAATAAATAAAATAATCATTGTATAGTGTAAATATCGACATCCGAGCACATCACTAGAGTATCGATAAAAATATCGACAATTGTCACTTCCCTATTAGTGTACATGTAAGCCTTACCCTCCCTCACCTCCACCCTACCCCCGTAAAGTACGAAAGGGACAACTGCAGCTCGGGCTGATTTTTACCTACAAAAACCTTGACCAAAAGACGTCTCGTATTCTGCTGTTTCCTTCTTCAAAACTGGACAAATCTCAAATATTCTTATATCAAAATTTAGAGGAAGAGTATATCTATGCTTCTATGTTTTTCTTTTTTGTTAAAAACTTATCAAATTTGTCTGATAGTCGTTTGAACATGGCGGTAAAATCGAGGATTTTTTTCGGGTTTTTGGATTGTCATATTTTTTTTAATGATAATGTTTTGGAAAAAAGAAAAACATAGAGGCACGTATTAATTAGACCTAGATTTTTTGGAAAAAAATCATTGCTCTAGAGGCATTATCCACGAAGAAAACAGCAGAATACGTTTGTATGGAGAAAGGCCCACTAGAGTACCCTCTTAAAATACAAAATCTGTATCAAATGCCTATGACGTCACAGTTCACTATTTTATAGTAACAGCTCCAATACCACGCACTTTAACGTTTGATAGTTTCTCGTTTGATTAGTTGGAAAATCCTTATTTGCTGATAAAAGAGTCATCCAAGTCGACTCATACGAGTATGCCCTTTCAGGACCAATCTGGGATTTCCCGGCGGCCTAGCAACCCTACTTCTAAAGATCTATTTATCTACAATTTGCTGTTTCTAGGAACGTCTTCAAAAGTTCATAATAATATTTTTGTTATCAATGTTTCTGGCGTAAGTATATGATAGCAACTAGAAATAATAATAATATACGGATTAATAATAACAATAATATCGTTAAGACGTGAATGTTTTATTTGTCTGCAATGTTTTTCTTGACTTCTGATCATCGAATGAACCATTCGATGATGTAGGTAATTATATGATGATTACAGAGGTCGGTGCGCCATTTGCAATATTGTTAGTTCCGGGACACTCGTACTATATCAAATATGGCAGTCGCTGAATTCAGGGCGCAAGCGGCTCAATATCTGTAGCGATCTTTTTTTTTTCTAAAGAATATTAGCCAAGCTGAACAGCCTGAACTTGACTTGTATTCCCCTCTCCCCTCAAAGTTTTCAGTCCGCATCTTTAACCGTTGGGCTATTGAGGCTATATATAATATTGAGGCATTAAAATTTTCAAGAGACCTATAATAATATTATGTTCAGCAGTGGACGTCTATATTGGTTGAGATGATGATACTTATAATTCTAAGAATTTATTTCATGCCCGAAGTTTAAGAAAAAAACTTGTTTTTCCCCAAATCTGTCACGTTTTCAGTATCGGCACAGTTTAACGTTAATTAATTGTGAATTTGATAAGATCGGAAGTATAAATATTTAACAATATTACCCGATGATTAACTTCATTTAATGGTAATAATTAATCAAACTATTGTATAGGTAAGTATTGAAATCACTTCTTAAAAACGACAGTCATTTAGTATGACGCTAGATAGCCTTCGACACCGCTAAGAAGATAAAAAGGTTCAACCGTTGGTTATCTTAATTTGAAACCTTGGGTAATATTATGCATTATTTTTTTGTATTTATTTTTTTCCCCTATATCATGCAACTGAGATTTAAATAATACTAGCTTTTGCCCGCAAGTTCGTTCGCGTAGTTATGGTTTTTTACATCCCGCGGAAATTATTGAGCTTAAGTCCTCAACTAATCAAGGGACCCTTTTCTTGTGCTTTACTTCTTCTTTATCAACCGATAGACTTCCACAGCTGGGCAAAGGTCTCTTGCATGGCTTTCCACAGGCCAAGGTCTTGCGCCGCCTGAATCTGATGTCGTCGGTCCACCTAGTGGGGAACAAAGGCCCGTTTAGACGAGGATATTTTCTTGCCTGTTGCATACAATAAAATCTCTTACTAATTCTCCGGTTATAATAACGCCATATTCCACCATGTAGGTAAAATACCAAGTGCGGATTTTCTACGAGAACCTTATTCAAAACATGAGGAATTCTTAAGCATGATTGATGCAGATTTCCTCTCAATTTTTTCACAGTTAAAGCTTGTGATATTTAGTTGCTTCAATATTGTACCTATAGTTAGTAGGTACTTACTTATATCTGTGAGCAGTATGTAACCTTCAGGTTATATTGTAGTAGGTACTAGGTACCTATGTATGGTGGGAGGCTTTGGCCATAGCGTCAGACGTGTCGCCAAGTGATGCGCTTGGTTGGCATTATGCTTGTAATACTTATGGCGTGTAAAAACTGATTAGGGGTCATTGAATTATTACGTTTTGATACAATACGTAATAATTAAATCAGAAATACACATTCTCTGAAAATGAGAGCCCCCCTTTAATTTTTAATTTATTAAGCTATTGCATAGCTTCTATCGCGGGCCAGCGTGGAGACCGAATCCAGAAATTCCGTACCGAAAATAACCTTCCGTAACGAAAAATGACACGGGACTCCTCTACGGTGAGCCGCTAGATGGCGCATTTTTTATCAACGCCACCTAGCGGCTCACCGCTAGATGGCGGTGATAAAAAATGCTATGCAATAGCTTTACCGCGGCAGTCCCCGAGTGCCACACGTCTTTTTTTTATTTTTATTATTTGTTGTTATAGCGGCAACAGAAATACACACGCTCTGAAAATATCAACTGTATGCCTATACATATACAGATACAGCCTGCTGACAGACAGACGGACGGAGAGGTGGACGGACAGCGAAGGCTTAGCAATAGGGTCCCAATGGTTACGGAACCCTAAAAAGCATAGAACATAATAAGTATACAGGATCACTTAGAAGAAAATAAAAAATGATTCAGCCATGATTCAGCACATTTTATGATAAAATGATGTGCGAATAAGGGTGATTTCATCGACGTAGGTAAATCAAAACTAAGATTTATCTTATTTAAAAAACCGTCATTACGCCCAATTTATGCTTCGTTTAAACGTCACTCGACGGCACCAATGTGTAATAAGTTTTACTTTAGCGTTTTAATATTTTGTCAGATTTTGTATTGAAAATCTGTCAAAATTCAAAACCTATGCTCGACTTATTTTACATTTAGTCCAGTCAAAAAACCTCAAAAAATGACCCAACCTCTGGAAAATTGCGAAAGTTTTGAAACTTTGCACATCGAATTATGGGTACCTAGGGATGAACATACCAAAAGTCCTCATGCGTACGAGGCGAGCTCTAGCGGCAATTAGCGGAAACAGGACCCTTTTTTTGGTTTTTTGTTAATATCTCGAGAACCTTTGGTCAGAGGTAAAAGTTTACTACTACATAATTGAAGCTTATTAAATTTGCAACAATAATGATTATATACATTTTTCTTGAATTCCTAATAATTACTGAGTTTTAGGCCACTAAAAGATAGCTTTTTTGAAAAATCACGCTATCGGCGCCCGGTACAATATGGCATTTGTAATAATATTTGACAATCATGGTTTATCTTTTTTTTTTTGGGTACCAAGGGTGATTCAGAAAATAAACTTTACAGTTATGTACAAAAAAAAGACATATTGTTTATTAAACAACTAGCTTTTGCCCGCGGCTTCGCTCACGTTAAGTTAAATTTTTCAAACCCCTATTTTACCCGTTGTACCCCCTTAGGGGTCGAATTTTCAAAAATCCTTTCGTAGAGGATGCCTACAGGCTAATAGCTACCTGTATGCCAAATTTCAGCCTGATCGGTCCAGTGGTTTAAGCTGTGCGTTGGTAGCATTTTTTATTGTTACTGTATTTCATCTAAATATTTAAAACGCAAAGGTGACAGACTTACTGACTGATCTATCCACGCACAGCTTAAACCACTGGACGGATCAGGCTGAAATTTGGCATACAGGTAGCTATTAGGCCGTAGTTATCCTCTACGAAAGGATTTTTGAAAATTCGACCCCTAAGGGGGTACAACGGGTAAAATAGGGGTTTGAAAAATTTAACTTAACGTGAGCGAAGCCGCGGGCAAAAGCTAGTTGTTTAATAAACAATATGTCTTTTTTTTGTACATAACTGTAAAGTTTATTTTCTGAATCACCCTTGGTACCCAAAAAAAAAAAGATAAACCATGATTGTCAAATATTATTACAAATGCCATATTGTACCGGGCGCCGATAGCGTGATTTTTCAAAAAAGCTATCTTTTAGTGGCCTAAAACTCAGTAATTATTAGGAATTCAAGAAAAATGTATATAATCATTATTGTTGCAAATTTAATAAGCTTCAATTATGTAGTAGTAAACTTTTACCTCTGACCAAAGGTTCTCGAGATATTAACAAAAAACCAAAAAAAGGGTCCTGTTTCCGCTAATTGCCGCTAGAGCTCGCCTCGTACGCATGAGGACTTTTGGTATGTTCATCCCTAGGTACCCATAATTCGATGTGCAAAGTTTCAAAACTTTCGCAATTTTCCAGAGGTTAAACCTTGTTTTGACTGGACTAATTGGTGAAATTGGTCTTAAGTTAAGTAACGCTCATAATAATTGATTATAATCCATTATAATGGATTTAATCAATTATAAGCGCCATTATGATGGATTAAAATCCTTTATTAGCGTTACATTTTACATTAGGGAAAAAGTTTGAAATAAAAATATTAGTTTTACTTAAGTAGTTTTTTTTCGATGACAAGAAAGTCCTTGACTGCGATCTCACCTCTTGGTAAGTGACGATGCAGTCTAAGATGGCAGCGGCTTAACTTGGAAGGGGTATTGTTAGAAAACTATATTATTTGTCTATGCTCTACATCAGACTTCACTTGTCTTTGACATTGACATTTCTGTCATTCCTTAATTTAACTTGAAACTGTGTGTGTTCATTTTGTGTTGTCCCAATTTGACTTTTATTAAAATATAACTATTGTAATGCTTTAATCAAGCTTAATCATATTAATTTACGACGCTGATGTTATGTTATATATTTCATGAAGAAATAAACAAGCATCTCAAGTATCACACACTTTTATTTCGATCTCTTCTGTGACGACGCGTGATCACCCTGCGCGAATCACTCTCCAACAGGTTAAAGAGCCCAGGAAGTCGCAGAAGGACGATTTGTTGTGAGTACTAATTTATTTTGGAGATGTCTTATCAACCAGCGTCGTCAAATATGGGCGGCACCAACAATGGAAATACAACCATAACCAACATTGAGAGGCTAGAAGGTTTGAACAACTACATTAACTGGAAATTTGCAGTGAAAATGGTACTAGTTTTAGAGGGTCTTTGGCAGTGTGTGGAGGGCACTGATACAGATGCTGTTCGTGATGGCAAAGCATTGGCTAGAATTTGCCTTAGTTTACAGCCTGCTCTATACCAGTATGTAAGGGGCTGCACTACTGCGAAGGAAGCTTGGCAAAAGTTAGCTGATAGTTTTGAAGACAAAGGCTTGTATCGGCGTGTACTCTTGCTACGCCAGTTACATCGCGTGGAGTATAGCCAGTTCCCTACGATGTCTGCTTACATCGACGGTGTTATGCGCTTGGTCCAGCAACTCGCAGATATTGGTAAATGCATTGATGATGGAGAAGTGGCAGAGATATTATTATCAGGTCTGCCTCAAGAATACGATATCATAGTCTCCAGTTTAGAAACAGCTTGTTTAACCAATAACCTCACAAGCGAGATTGTAAGAATGCGATTGTTACAAGAGGATCACCGACGTAGTACCGATATGAATTCAGCGGCTTATGTAGCGAATAAGATGAAGAGAAACACTGCTTCTGTGTGCTCGTATTGCAAGCGTAGTGGGCACACTGTCAACCGATGCTTTAAGAAGAGGCGCGATCAGCAGCAGCAGGAGGTCAAGAAAGGAGGAAAAGAGGATCATACTATGTTTGCCTCAGCATTCTCAGCCACTGTTGCAGATTCTGATGAGTTTGTTATTGATTCTGGTGCATCGTGTCATATGATTAAAGATGAGAAGCTAGTGATGCATGCCAAGGACAGGTGCATTAATATTTTTGTGGCAAATGGCCAAAATATGTGCAGTAAGTCTGTTGGTGAGGTTTTTCTCTCTTCATCTGTTAAGCTGAATAATGTGTTAGTTGTACCTAGTCTTTCTAGTAATTTAATTTCTGTTTGTCAAATTACTAATAATGGTTATGATGTTGTTTTTACTAAAGATGGGTGTACTATTTATAAAAATGCTAAAATTACCGGCAACCAAATTTTCTTTGCAAGTAAAATTGATGGGCTTTATAAATGTAAGATACAACAAGGTAGGTTCTTACCCCGGGAGTGTTCCATTCCCCTTCGTTGTATGCAGGGGACAGAGATTGCTCACAAGGCTGTCGCATTGCCATTAAGTTTGTGGCACAAGCGACTTGGCCATCTGAATTTTGCAGGTATGCGTATACTTAAGGATGCGGATCTATGTTCAGGTGTAGTTTTTCAGAAGGAAGACGGCTGCCTGAGCAGCTGCGCGTCTTGCCTGTCAGGCAAGATGCATGAGGCATCTTTCCCTCAGACGAGTGCGGGGCGTGCTGCTTCTCCTTTGGAGTTGATCCACTCCGATGTCGCAGGGCCGTTGCAAGTCAGTTCATGGGGCGGAGCCCGTTTCTTGTTGACGTTTACTGACGACTGTACGAGGAAGACCTTCGGATACCTCATGAAGTCGAAGAATGAAGTAAGTTCCCATTTTATTGCTTTTAAGAATATGGTTGAAAAACAAACCGGTTTGCATATTAAGGTGCTCCGTACAGATAACGGCACAGAATATTGCAATAATGACCTTACGTCCTACCTTAAGAAGGAAGGTATTATACACCAAACCTCAGTGCCTTATTGCCCCCAGCAGAATGGGGTGGCAGAGCGTGTCAATAGGACATTGTTTGAGAAAGTACGTGCTATGCTGCAGGAATCTGGTTTGTCTAATCGCTTTTGGGGGGAAGCTGTTATGACAGCAATTTACTTAAAGAATAGATGCCCTACCACCGCGTTATCAAACGGTATTCCTGAGTGTGTTTGGACCGGGTCTTCTGTAGACCTTAGTCATTTGCGCGTTTTTGGCTGTGTGGCTTATTCTCATATTCCTAAACAAAAACGGCGAAAGCTCGATGCCAAGGCTAAACCTTATATTTTTGTAGGTTATGGTGAGACTTGTAAGGGTTATAGGCTTAGCGACCCATCTGATCCTCGCATTGTCATTTATTCAAGGAATGTTACCTTTATTGAAAGCGAGTTCCATGTAACACACTCACAGTTTGAATTAAGGAATCAATCTAATAATTATGACATTATTTTATATGATAATTTGAATAATAATGTTAATAATGGAATTTTATGTTCAGACTCAAATAATGTATTGAATAATCAAATTCCCAATTTATTAGAATTAAAGGAAACCAACTGTGATATTAATCATAAGTTAAGTGATAGGTCTAATGGTTCCTCTGATGTTTCAGATGCTGACGTCACGCCACCTGCGTGGTCACCGCTGTCTGACCAGTACTGTACTGGCGTAGGCAGTTCTTCCGACGAAGGTGATGAACATTTTTCTCTGCCGGAGCCGGAGTCTGCACCTCAAGGAGGAGAGCCGACTTTATCGGGAGGTACCACCGATCTGTCTAGCTCACAGCGCCCTGTACGTAGTACCAGAGGTAAATTGCCACAGAAATTTTCTAGTTATGACCTATCTACTATGTTGGCGGAGGCTAGTTCACTGGACGATCCTACTTCCTATGAGGAAGCCATGAATTCACCACATAAAGAAGAATGGTGCAAGGCGATGAAATGTGAGTATGATGCTCTTATTAAAAATCATGTTTGGGAGTTAGTTGATCGACCTAAGCAATGTAACATTATTAAATGCAAATGGGTTTTCAAGAGAAAGTATGATGCCGCGGGTACATTTAATAAGTTTAAAGCTAGACTGGTTGCTCGTGGTTTTAGCCAAAAACAGGGAATCGATTACTCTGATACGTATTCTCCTGTAGTTAGGCATTCTACTTTAAGAATTTTATTTTCCCTTGCAACAGAGCTCGATTTGCAATGTAATCATATAGATGTTACTACAGCTTTTTTAAATGGTGAATTAGAAGAAACAATTTTTATGGAACAGCCAAAAGGTTTCAATAATTTTTCTAATAATAAAGTCTGTTTGCTTAAGAAAAGCATATACGGCTTGAAACAAGCAAGTCGTATGTGGAATTCTAAGATACACACAGTATTGTGTAATAATGGATATGAGCAGAGCAAGTGCGAGCCCTGTATTTATGTAAAAAGGTCTAAAAATGACTTTGTTATAATAGCTTTGTATGTTGATGATTTCTATGTATTTCATAATAACTGTATAGACAGTGTATTATCATTATTACAAAGACATTTTGAAATTCAACATTTAGGAGTGCTTAAAAATTGTTTAGGCATGAATGTAACAAGGCGAAAAGACCTTTTAATTTTAGATCAATCAGACTATATCAAACGTCTATTGGCTAAGTTCAATATGAGTGAGTGTAAGCCTGTTGCTACACCACTAGCTGTAAATTCTAAATTTGATAAGTCAGATAAGAAATGTTTAGATGAGGATGTTTATAAGTATAGACAGCTGTTAGGCTCTTTAATGTACTTATCAGTGTGTACTCGTCCTGACATATCATATGCTTGTAGTCAACTTAGCCAATATAGTACATGCTTTGATATGGATCATTGGCATGCTGCTAAACGTGTGTTAAGATATTTAGCAGGGACAATAAATTATGGCCTTTATTTCTGTAAAGGAAATAATTTTAATATAAATGCTTATGCAGATGCAGATTGGGCCAATGATCTATGTGATCGTAGATCTTACACAGGTTTTGTCATTAAAATGGGTGGCAACGTTGTTAATTGGGAAGCAAGAAAACAACGTTGCACAGCTTTGTCTAGTACGGAAGCTGAGTATTTGGCAATTAGTGATGTGTGCAAAGATATCTGTTTTGTTAAAAGTTTTTTGTCAGAACTTATTGACAAAACTGTAGATGTTGTAGTATACAATGACAGCCAGAGTGCTCAGAAATTGTTACTAGTAAAAGAATACTCCCACAAGAGAACAAAACACATAGATTTGCGCTATCATTTTGTTAAGGATTTGGTACAAAATGGTTCAATAAATGTTAAATATTTACCAACAGACAAAATGGTAGCAGATGTGTTAACTAAACCATTGTGTAGTGCTAAGCATAATTATTGTGTGTCTGAATTGAATGTAACGATTGTAAACTAGCTTTTTGTATTAGGGTTTCGCAATTTAATACTATTATTGTTAATTTATGTATGCTCATTATGCTATTTTTTTATTATGTGACTATAGAGTTCACTTTATCTAATGTAGAGCATAAGGAGGAGTGTTAGAAAACTATATTATTTGTCTATGCTCTACATCAGACTTCACTTGTCTTTGACATTGACATTTCTGTCATTCCTTAATTTAACTTGAAACTGTGTGTGTTCATTTTGTGTTGTCCCAATTTGACTTTTATTAAAATATAACTATTGTAATGCTTTAATCAAGCTTAATCATATTAATTTACGACGCTGATGTTATGTTATATATTTCATGAAGAAATAAACAAGCATCTCAAGTATCACACACTTTTATTTCGATCTCTTCTGTGACGACGCGTGATCACCCTGCGCGAATCACTCTCCAACAGGTATGGCAGTGTAGATTCAACCCATACCCCTTTTTTTAGAAATAAAACCTAAAAGCAAAACTCATCGATAATTTTTTTTAAATATAATATAATAATAGACTAGCGCTTGACTGCAATCTCACCGGATGGTAAGTGAAGATGCAGCCTAAGATGGTGCACGCTTGCCTATAAGATGCCTATTCACTCTTGATTTAAAGACAACCACATTATAGTTAGTTGGAAAAACGGAAGCCGGAAGGGCATTCCAAATTTTTGTGATTGTTGTAAGTAATTCTAGTGTATTTAAAATATAATATTATATATATTTATTATTTACCTAAATAATATACTTTAAACACTTGATAAACTTATTTAATATTATGATTAACAGATACACAGCATACAATTAAAATAACATTATAATTTTATTACATCAGCACGAATTGCTATAATATCGCTCCCGGAGCAATTTAAAGGGTTATAAGTTTATCACTATTTTTGTACCGAGATATAGCGCACGAAGTTTGTTTAAAAATGATGTGACTATGTGATAACTTTCAAATTTTAAGTAGTATACTCAATAATTTCCTATCTTGTTACGTCATTAAGTGGATATAGGCAGGCATTACAATAACATAATAAGCTGATAAACAAAAAACTGAGCGGCTTATAAAAATATTATTCATCTCAATTGGGCACAAGTTTCGTGTCGAATGAGAAGACTTTAGTCAACGTTTGGCCCATAGTCCACCAGGCAGGCCAAATGCGAATTGGCAAACTGTACATACCTCGACGATCTCCCTGGCTCAGTGAGCGCTGTGGTCTTATAACTGGGAGGTCTCGGGTTCGATTCCCGACGGGGGCAATTTGGGAATTTATAATTTCTGAATTGTCTCTGATCTGTCTACTATTTACTGACGAAACACTGTGAGATCTACCAATTTTATACTTCTTGATAAATGAAACAGTATAAGCTACTTATGCAGTAATTTTTATTTGATTAAAAGGAAAAACATAAAATTGGATTCTTAGCAACGAATTACTAACTACTTGTTCATAATGTTAGTGTAAGCATTGCGCCTGATCATCTTCCGCTAGATTTGCAAAGTCATGCTGCAATCGACTCTACTATAATAGTCGCGATCGACCTAGTAAGTAGGTAGGTTGCGGATTGACGGACAAACCAACGGACTAGGCGAAACTATAAGGGTTCCTTGTAGTTTTACTACGGAACCCTAAAAACAAATGGTTTTCACAAAAATATAGTTACGCGTTATTTAATAAATTATAAACTTTGATATTTTTTGTAGTACCTATAAGTTTTAACGAGACGTGATCATCACATAAATAGACAAATAAGGATGATTTAATAAGTCATAATAGGTATATTATGCAATGCAGCGATTTATCTAATGCATCATCACGCAATGAATATGTTCAGAAGATTTATGACCATGACAAGCAATATAGCTTTGAACATGAGCCGAAAAATAGTTAGATATCTACTAAATTAAGCTTAATTATTTGAAACAACTCATGAGGGCGCATTTACTTGTGGTTACGTCGTGTACATTGTGTAAGTGTGCAATCACTGCAGCATCATGATTGAGGAGTTGGGTCCTGGAATACAACGATGTAGTCTTTACTTGGAACTTACAATAACTATTCATAATCGACAGTTCCTACATCCCTACAGTTTAGGGAGGCAGTACCCCTGCAGCATCAGAATTGAGGAATTGGAACCCAAAGTTTTTATGGGAGCATTTCGCAGTTTTTGTATCGATCGTCTCCTTTTTCAAAAGTTGATTAAAAAGTAGCCTATTTTACTACTAAGATCAGGTAAAATTCATACGGACAAAGTCGCGTACATCAGGACTGGATAGGAATATATTGATTCAAAAAATGTATGGTTGTAGGTAGGGATGTAGGTATTATTGTTTAGGAGAATTTCTGAGTAGCAAGTAACTATCATTACTGAATGGATACTTACCTACTGCACTATTTAACTTATTATTCAAGCATAGCTGTTTTTCAACCCTGAAAAATGAAAAGGCGTGGAAAATTAATTTTTCAACTTGAAAGGTAATTTTACGGTTTTGTAACCGCCTACAAAGGGCGCCTAAAAGATTCATGTGTGTATATCTGTGTGTTGACATTTTCGGAGAATGTGTATTTCTGTTGCCGCTATAACTACAACGAATAAAATGTAGAATAAAAATAAATTGAAGATTAGGGGGCTCTCCTACTACCTTATTACTTATACTTTTTTTCGGCGTTTTTTGGTACGGAACACTTCATGTGCAAGTTCGTCTCGCATTTGACCGGTTATTTTTGTCTAAATATATGTACATATAATAGCGAAAGGTGTACTTGACTAACTGACTGACTGATCTATCAACGCACGGTTCAGACCACTGGATATGATCGCGTTGAAAGGCTTTTATGACGTAGGCGCCCGCTAAGAAAGGATTTTTGAAAATTCAATCCCTAAGGGGATAAAATATGGGTTTGATAAATAGAAATTAACGTAAGCGAAGTCGCGGACATCTGCTAGTTTATATTTAAAAAAACAACTGATTTCACGCTGACGAAGTCGCGCGTAACAGCCACTAACGAATAATATCAACAACGTCAGCCCAGCAACAGTATGAACTTTGCCTATTTACATAATATTTCGATACACAAACAAAAAATATTATGACAATAAAAATATTAACTCTCTCTACGTATCATTAGCCAAGGTAGAGTTAAACGTGCAGTGAGTAGGAATATTTATTTAAGGGACAACAAAAATCCTGCATTTAAGTAAGGAAGAAAGTGGTAGATTTATTTAACGATTCCAAAACACTTTGTAAAAGTTTATTTGAATAAAAATTTTTCTATTCTATGAAAGTAGGTATGTACATACATTTTTGCATATCGAAAAAAGATGGCAATCGAGCAAGTTACTTAACTTCAAAGTGAGAAAAACTCCAATGTTAAACACTACTTCGAATAAATTATAATTATAAGTAACAAATAAAATTCAGACGATCAAATCGTGCTATCTTCTACTATTTATTATATATATTTATATATATAAAAAAACAGCATTATCAATTAATCCTTATTAACGTTTCCGAAAAAACAAACAAGGGTGGTTCAGTTGGTGGCTAGAAAAACTTTTTATATAAGTAAGTAGGTACATGTTTTTATCATCTATTTCATACAGAATTTAGACAAATAAAAGCTCTGAAAGTATTTTAATTATTATTATGGTTAAATATAAAAAATCAATATCTTTACAATTTTTAAGTTACGGCTTACCAAAGACCACATAAATTCTTAATAATATGTCCCCATAAATAAATAAAGTAAAAAATAACTTATTTACTTAAACTATACGCAAATCACACTCGCTTTATTCGACTATTTAACTTTATAATCATTATTATTTAGAAATAAGTACATAATGAAATGAATTTTATTATCTAAGTAGATAATTTCGTAATCTCTGAACTTTCATGGAAATTGACCTCTTCATAGTATAAGAGACAGGTACAATATTTAAAGTAGTAAGATTTACACTTTGTAAAGGTTCTATATTTTTGTAGGTAAACTCTACCTACTCTGAAACAGAATTCTCTGAAGAACAGACAGAGAAAACGGAAAGGACAGTATTTCATTGGAATCATTTTTTACAAGTGAATATTACTAGTTCGGAATGCCGTGATGCCGTGTGAGCAAAATGTAAAAAAAAAAAAAAATTTTGGTTAGAATTATTTACAGAAATTAAAAGTTGGTATTTTAAAAGTTACCTTCTAAGTAGATATAATATTCATATTATTAGTAATATCTGCTTTCCGAACCAATGGTAGAGCCGTCACCTGTCAATAAGAGCCACAAGTTGGCCTACAAGAAATAAATCATTTTGTTTTGAATTAAAGTAATTGCCTAACACAAATTTGTACTACCAATGTCAAAAATTTATTTTTTGTTTCAAGTGATTGAAGATTACAACTTCAAACTTCTACATAGAGTTCTCTGCATCCAGCATTGTAGCGCGCCACATCTCTTATCTTTGCGAGATTTCTTTGACTCTTATACCGTCTTGTCATAATGAATTGAAATACTAAAGATCTTTTAAATAAGTATATAATATATCGACCCGCTCTCAGTGCTCAAGCAGTTTTCCACGCGTTTGGATCATTTACAATTTTCAAGCAGGATTTTACTTGTGTTGTTAAAATAGGTGCAAAAAGTACCAGGTATGTAATTAGGTTATTGTTTACAGAGTAAATAAAAGATTCTATTGATAAGGAAAAGAGGAAAAGATTTTTTTTAATAGACTATCTACTTAAAAAATTAAAAATGTTGAAAGTCTTTGTCTCTGACAGTTTTTTTTTTTTAAGTTTTGTAGGTAGTTACGCAAATACACGTTAAAAAATCTTTGAATAGATAACTATATGGACGAATTTAACTTAGATCGCCAGTCAACGGATAAAATGTTTTTAGATTACAATTTAAAATTATAGGTCAGTTTGGACCCAAGAAAAAAGTTTTAAAATTATATTTCTACTTGGTATCGTGTAAATTGAATTGAATTGAATTGAATTGAATTTGAATTGAAAAAAACTAGCGAAGGATTTTATACAAACTTAAATACAATTTCACCTATAGTTTTTTATTTCTAAAGCTAAAAGTAAGTAGATCGCAGATTTTATGGGCTATTTCTTGATAGAAGCATATTTGCTAGAGGGCAAAATAATTTTTTTGGCCTACATATCGCTCATTTGTTGCAACAGAAGTTTATCTCGAAAAAGTAGCAATAATACCTAAATACTAGTAGTAATCTAGAAAAATATCGCCCTTTCATTAAAAGTCACAGAAGACTTTAGTTTTCTACTAAGTATATAAAATTTTCAAAAACTAAGATTTGATTTTAAGATTTGACCCCATTTGGAACCTTTACAATTTTTTTTTTTAGAAAATCGGGAATTTTTGTAAATATAAAAATGCTACAACAAAATGGCAGAAAGTCAGCGAATCGTTTGTTTGTTTATCATATTTTATATTTTGTCCCGCACGGCGATCTATCTCAAAAACGTTAAGCCGTTACGTAGGTAACATTTTTAAACTTGAAATTAGTTTAGCATTAATTACAACAATACATCGGCAATGTAGGACGACAGACAGAGTTTATTAACAGATTTATTTCAGAGCATAAGTATTTGTGTCTCATTTTAACCTCTATCTTAAGTCTGAGCTGAGTCAGAGCACGCTCTAATAGATCTCAGCATAAGTTCATGGTGAACCACTAGTATCTACAATATATTTTTAACCCCCGACGCAAAAACGACGGGTGTTATAAGTTTGACGTGTCTGTGTATGTGTGTGTGTCTATCTGTGGCATGGTAGCTCCCGAACGGAACCGAATGAATTAGTCGGGAGTGTTCTTCGCTATGTTTCATGAAAATCCGTCCAAGATGGCCGCCGCCACAAAATGGCGGATTACATATTTTTTCACAACTCCTTCAATATGGGTATTAATTTACAGCAAACGAAAGGGCTTGACTAGTAGAATGCTATACACTATGATTTTCAATACATTTTTTTTAATTTTCAATTTACACTTGTTTCTTAGCTATCTTAAAAGGTAAACGAGTGTTTTTCTGGCAGAAAGGCATAAGCGACGCGCTAAACATAGCTCTTAAGACGTTCTTATCGTATTAACGACGAATACATACTGAAGTGAGAATGTCCATGAGCACCGGCTACGTTCGTCGGTTATGCTTTTCTCCTAAATGCTATTCGAATAATTTACTTTTTAAAACAGCAGTTACTATTTACTTTTTAAAACAACCCAGATTATTCACTTTCACAATTTTTTACTTTTACAATTTAAAAACTTTTACACTTATTTACTTTTTAACCCAACCAACATTGACCATTTAGTTATGCAAATAGCGTGAACGAGGCGTGGCAATATGCTAAAATTTCATGTTCAACTCATCGCTGCCGTGTTTTTCAGGGCATTCTTCTCGAAAGTCCACCATTTGTCCACCCCATTGACCAATGTTGTATTTAGCTGAGTAGGTAACTAGGTATCCAAATAATTTATTTAGCAGCAGAATACTCAAAAGCTTATTAATTTATAGCACTATATCTATTCATAGCTTCAGTAGAACTTTACAATGATTTTATCCCTTACTAAAATATTTTAAATAATTAATTAGTAATTACAGTATTGAAACTATTGGTATTTGACAAAATGTTTAGTTTTACTAACTTTACATCCTATTAGGTAAGATTTTTTAGTGATATATTAATTAAAATTTGTTTTTTAAAAAAGCCTTGGCTTGTCGCGCATTAAATTAAAATTCGCGGGCTAACCTTTTCAACGATAGACTACAGAGTTGATATTTTTTTAGGCTATACGTCTGCAGAAGCTGAACCAAAACAAAATATTTTGACCAATAGCGAAAAGCCTAAAGTAGTGTTGTGTCATTTCAAACGAAACCTGATTGGCTGAAACAACGGCTCAATAGCGCCATCCCGACCTTATAAATAAGATCGTGAAACCGCGCCGGACCTCTTTTCCACAGTATTAGGTCGACGAGCTATTGTCGTGTTATTTAAGTGAGCTAACTCTAAATTCAGAATGCCGGAAACCTCCAAAGTAAATGGATATGCAAAAACAAATGGCCACAGTTATGATATGGAAGATGGATCTGTGTTCCTATTCACATCGGAATCTGTCGGCGAGGGTCATCCAGGTTAGTGTTTCATGAGTTCAGGAATCGGATCATATTTTATGAAAGATGGCCGCTCAAAACATGTGCGCAGATTTTACATGAATACACAACGTTTTATTGATATCATCAATGTTCGCGGCGTCAAAGAAACTTAATATAATCTTTATAACAGGAGGCAGTCTTGCCTTCTTTATTGTGATGCGCGGTTAATGTTAAGTTACATCATAATAATAAGCCGCGATCAATTGGAATTCCTCAAACACGTGGTTCCACATGATAACGGGGCTCTCCTGGTGCTAAACATTGAATTATTATGTGTGAAGTGTTTTTGTGTGCAATAAGTTTATTGTTTGTCAATATGTGTTCCAGATAAAATGTGCGATCAAATAAGTGACGCTATTCTAGATGCGCATTTGACACAGGACCCTGATGCCAAAGTTGCCTGTGGTGAGTTCAAATAAATAATTAAATAGGCATCTCTTCGATTGGACGTCAAATACGGTCGATCAGTAGTAACGAGTTGTCTCGTCCACAGAAACCGTCACTAAAACTGGAATGATCCTGTTATGTGGTGAAATAACATCAAAAGCTAATGTTGATTATCAAAAAGTCGTCAGAGAGACTGTCAAACACATTGGTTACGACGATTCCTCCAAAGGTAAGTTTACACACTAAACAAAATATTGCCTCACAGTATTGGCTTACAGCCAGACATTAATGCTTAGAACTGTTCAAAATTTCTATTTGACCTCCAGACTGTAGTATTATGTAGTTTGAATAATTATTTCGTACACACTAGGTTTTGATTGGCGTTCACTAAATTTGTTAGTGGCTATTGAAGAACAAAGTCCTAACATAGCCGAGGGGGTGTATGCAAACCGAGAAGAAATTGATATAGGGGCAGGAGATCAGGTACCGCTTTAAATAGAGTCTGTTGCACGACAAAGAGGGTGTATTTCAAACAATAATACTGGGTTTATACAAACAGTACCATCATTTCCTATCATCATTAAGGTTGCATGTTGGGAAATCCAATTGCATAGGGATTACATCAGGCAAAATACAAAGGTCTGTGATGAAGCATATCTACTCATTTGTAAAGATTGAAAATTTATTATCAGCTGTTATCAAATTTTTACACAATATTACTTATTCCTTTGTACACAATCTCTACTAAATTAATAGGTCTAAAAATAGTGTTATCCTTTTTACAATGCCACAAAACATGACATTATATTTAGAGCTGTTAATGAAGCTTAGAGGGAGATCCCACATTATTATAGCTTGGAACATATTATCTAACTCTGTATGAAATACAGAATACCTAATTTTATCCAGAAACTTGATGCACAAAAAACAACTGTAAATTAAATTGTCATTTTCTGTAGAAAACCATGAAAAGTGTGGCACTAAGTTGAAATTGTGCTGTCAAACTATGTGCATGAATTATAACAAGTGATATTTATGAATATAAATTCATACAGCGGCAAAAAAGGTTTCACATACTGTATAGTCTGCGCATATAAAGAATTGAATTGAAAATGGGAGCTTGTACTTCTAATGATATATTTGACTAATGAATAAAAAGGATAATAAATGAAATTATTTGAATAGAATATAAGACTAATAATAAAATTTATGTAGCCAATTATTACATCAAAATAAACATTTAATGTAGGCCAATTTGTGCTTCTTATGACAACAATGCAAATTAAAAAAAAAACTCAAAGATAACAAAAGGAAAAGTAATTCTAAATGCTAATTTCCCCAAAGCAAAGTAACTCAATACAAAAACTGTTGGAGCGTCCAATTCATTTTTCTGCATTGCTGAAATTTGCACTATTGCACTAAGTGGTATATTTTTTGCATGCAGTTTGCCAGTGCGAGTGAGAGGGAACGATGAGTGCCACCACTAAAGATCTGTATCCGTTCTTTATTGGCATTTCTTATTCTTAACTAGTTGATGCCCGCAGCTTTGCTTGCGTGGATTTAATTTTTAAAAATCTTCGATTTTCTGGCACAAAAAGTAGCCTATGTTATTCTCCCGGTCCTCAACTCAACCCATGCAAAAAACAAACAAACACTCGCATTTATATATTAGTAAAATTAGTAAAAAGGAAGGATTGTCAATCATCATCAAATGCATGTCTGGGTCTAGGATTTGATTACAAGACATGCAGTGTGATGCTGGCGCTGGATCAGCAGTCGCCAAACATTGCTGCCGGGGTGCATGAGAACCGGAATGAAGATGAAGTTGGGGCTGGCGATCAGGTGCGTTGAATCATCCATGCATGTTTTATAGAGAAGAGGCAAGGGCTGTGGACATCTCATTCTTATTTTTATACACTGTGTATTTTTAATGGTTGTATTCCCGAAGCGAAACGATTAGCCCTGTATTGTACTATCGAAACACAGTTAAAATCAAGAAATAAAATTGTTTTTGTTTTGAAATAATTAAAAAAATAATCAACTCGTGAAAGTGTGAGAAACAATAGTAATGGACATAACATGACATGGACTTCAGTACTTTTGATGTAGTTAATCAGCTGATCATAGACTAAGCGCGCGCGAGGGTCGACGACCCCGCGGCCGCGCAACGCGAATTCGGTACTTCGCATTACCAACAAACAAACGCGCGAGGGCGGTAATGCGCAGTACCTATTACTATTGGTTCGTTGCTTTTTCGAGTTTTGATTTTCTCGATTGTTAAATTGCCATTTTTGATTCTAATCATTTTTTAAATTTAAACATCGATTGTAATACCATGATCAAATCATTTCGCTTCGGGAATACAACCATTAGAGTTTCACCGTACAAGGGCTATGAGCACTGACCTCTATAGTTATTCTATGATTAACACTGGACAAGTTGCTGTTATATTTTTTTTTTTTGAACCGTTTGATTGACGCCATTTTGGCGCAGCAAACCGTTACGAGTGTCCAAGGAACTAAAATTAGTGAGGGCACTAGTTGACAACTGATAGTTGATACTTTTTGGTCCTTCCTGCATCCCTATATTAATTAGTTCGAGATGCACTTGTATGGTACATGTGGTTCTTCAAATTGGTCCATAATTTAAGCTGTCATTTGTATAGGTACAGTCCAGTGTTAATCATATATTAATTATAGAGACCAGTGGCTATGTGGGACAGGCTTTTGCCACACACCTAAACTTTAATGCTTAATTTTCTATAGTCTGCTAGTTCTAAAATCTTTTTAAACTGCTTCTTCAGAATTGTTTACTTTTTTTAATTTCAAGTAATTAATTTGTTAGTGCAGACTGCAGGTGTTACAAAGCAAATATTATTATCATATTGTATGTACCATTCCACAAAATTTGATATGAGTAGTAAAAATATGATTCAAGATAAGCTTGGTTTAAATAGTTCTATTAATTTTCTTTACGTTTATTCATTATGCGATTGTCTTAGAACAGTTTGTGCATAATTTTGGTTCATAATTTATATGAAAGATAAATGAAAGACAACCTTTCGTAATTTCAAGTTTTTGATAGTTAATGGAAATAAAATACGTTTTGGTACATATTCTTTTGTACATAATCTCTAAACTAAATGGTCAGGTCTCAAAGTTGGACTATCCTAGTTACAGTGTTTTTCAATCTTATTTATTTTTATGTAGATACCTACATCTACATAAAACAAGTATTTTAATTGTTGGGACTCTACGATATAAATAATTCATTAGAGAATAACTCCATAAATAAATATAATAAAAGATAATAAAGCTTAAATACATATTTTACTCATCCATTATTAATAATGCTTAACTATGGAGGGTTTATTCTTATTTTTTATCCGTGTAAAATTGATTGAAATGTGGTTTGAAATAAAATTTATTAAACAATAACTCTTATTTATTTCGTATAGGGCTTGATGTTCGGCTATGCCACAGATGAGACTGAGGAATGTATGCCCCTGACGGTGGTGCTGGCACACAGGCTCAACCAAAAGATCGCTGAACTCAGAAGGAACGGCGAGTTTTGGTGGGCACGCCCCGACTCCAAAACACAGGTAAATGAAAAAAAAATATGTCATTCTCTATGGTTTAATATAAACAACCAATACAGTGGGTTTAGTTCCATAAATCTGTCATTTATTATGGACACAGGTAAATGAAAAAAAAAAATCTTATGCTCTATGGTTTAATCTAAACAAACAACCAATACAGTGGGTTTAGTTCCATAAATCTGTCATTTATTATGGACGGGAAAGGGACAGATTTCTGAACAGTTAATGTAAACTTGAAATTAGTTTTGCAACAAATAAATCAAATGAAAAAAAAAAGTGTTAACACACGTACAGATGTACTTTTGACTGTTACATCATAGGTGTACAACACAAGGCGAAAACATAAGTTTCGATCTGAATAACCATTCGAATAGAATAACCATAGACATTGACTTGAAAGAAAATAAAAAATCTCAAAGGAGCAAGAAACTTCATTGCATCAGTCATTTTTATTTAATGTATGAAAAAAACATTTGTTTTGACGCTCAGATCTATTGATTATGTTTATTTTCTCGTAGGTGACGGCAGAATACATTTTTGCTGGCGGAGCGACCGTCCCACAACGCGTTCACACTGTCGTTGTTTCTGTGCAACATTCTGAAAAAGTAAGTTCTTCTGGTGATACAACCCTTTGTGGAAGTTTCAATTTTTCTTGGGTTCTCTGTCTCCTTTTAGCCCTTTTTTTTTGGTATGTTATCTATTTTGAATCGCAAACCATATCAAAAATTTGTGAAAATTAACTATCACGTTTCTATATGTAAAAAACCCAATTCATAGATACTTTTGTTGAAGTGCTCGATTTTTATTCAGTAGTAATTGATGCCCGCGGCTTCGCTCGCGTGGATTTAGTTTTTAAAATCTAGATGACCCATACAAAAAATCAAGAAAATCCGTTGCTTAGTTGCGGCGTGATTGAAGGACAAACCAACAAACAAACACACTTTCGTATTTTAAATATTAGTAAGGATTCGCAATGGCTGCTTTATATCTTTTTTTTTTTTTTCAATTTTGTGGGGCAAGCTTCAAAGGAATTCTCTACAAACTGCTTTAAAAATACATATACTTACTGAATTAAAATAATTAAGAATACAATTTTTTCCAGATATCTCTGGAGACTCTGCGTGATGAAATCAAAACCAGAGTAATCAAAGAAGTCATCCCTCCACAATACTTTGATGAACGGACAGTCGTGCACATCAACCCTTGCGGGGACTTCATCATTGGTGGACCTCAGGTAAGGAACTGCTTGAATTCTAGTGGCTATAATTTTATACTGGATGCAAGGGTCTAAAGAAAACTCCAACCAGGAATCCGGTAGTTAAACTAAGTGTTGGAATGTCTCATCAATTTTTTCATGACTTTGACATGAATTAGGTACATGACAGGACACTTTGTCTATCGCACTCACATCATAAACATAAAAGATTTGTATTAGTCATAGTCATTTATTCATAAATATCATTACACGTCAATCATAATTATTATTTAAAATCCTATGTCAATAATAATAATAATATGTCAATCACGTTATATTGGTATACATATTAAATTATATTAAATAAAAGATTGATATAAGGTTACATACAACAAATCACTAGTACTAAGTCATGTACTAGGTGTGTACTATGTATTCAAATAACGCTGTATTTGTCAAGCGGCTAATTGTTTTGGTTGAATAGTAACTAGTGCGTTAATTGGGTATTTTGCTGTTGTTGAAATGTGGATATTCATTAATTACAATCGAAAATGTAACATGTAAGAATAACATTTGTAAAAGCAGAAAATAAATCAGTCAAAAAACAAATAAATTATACACTGTTTTACTGTGTATCCATCTCTTTTTTTAAATGATATTTTGTATGGACCTACTGAATTTGTGACGCCACATGTCAGTAAATCTCTCTGTCTAACAGGATACTTTGAAGCTCTATATTTTCGAGACTAGTTAAGACATTAAAAAAACAAAAATGATATTTTAATATTAAATTAAAAAATTTAATATTAACAATAATTGTAAAAAAAAAATAAAATTTTTTTTTTTGAAAAGAGCAACTGCTGAGTTTCTTGCCGCCTCTTCTCAGCAGAATCTGCATTCCGAACCGGTGGTAGAATTGTGACCTTTCGTAAGAGCTACAAGTTGGCCTACATGAAATAAATAAATTTTGATTTTGATTTTAAAAAATTTTATGTTAAGTATATAAAAAAAAAATTAGTGAAATACCCAATTGTTTCGCAGTCTGACGCGGGGCTGACGGGGCGCAAGATCATCGTGGACACGTACGGCGGCTGGGGCGCGCACGGCGGCGGCGCCTTCTCGGGCAAGGACTTCACCAAGGTGGACCGCTCGGCCGCCTACGCCGCGCGCTGGGTGGCCAAGTCGCTGGTGCGCGCCGGCCTGTGCCGCCGCTGCATGGTGCAGGTAGGCGGACGTCACTACCCCACACAATGAAGTAAACAGAAGTCTGACATATTCTTAGTGTGCGTGCGTGCGTGCGTGCGTGCGTGCGGCGTGCGTGCTTGTTACCCCTTCACGCCACAACGAATGGTTCATTTGACTGAAATTTGGAATGGAGAACCCAGCATTAACATACAGGCTATGTTTTATCCCGGATAATTAAAGTTTGCCGAAATCACAGGCATCAGTTAGTAGATAATAACTCAAAATTATAAACCCATTTTTTTCAGGGGCAAGGAGTAACCTAAGTTACTCTACATCCTCAAACTATACAACGTGTATTGAAACTCTGAAATAATACTGAAGGAGGTGAATGTGCTCATGAAACTGAACAACTTTCCCCAAGATACATAGGTCGAAATGTGAAAAAAAAAAAATTTTACCTCCCCTAGTAAATTAATCAGCTTATCGTCAATTTTGTACGGGATGTCCACATTTTTTTTCACATTTCGACCTATGCTCCTCGGGGAAAGTTGTTCAGTTTTCACCTCCTTCGGTATTATTTCGGAGTTTCAATACACGTTGTATACATGTAAAAAATTATGTTGTTCAGTTGATGCATGATTGAAGGACAAGTCAACAAACAAACACACCTTTATTTATATTAATAAGCATAATAATTTATAGTGAATGTATGTATTTGCAGGTGGCATACGCAATAGGTGTCGCAGAGCCGCTTTCGATCACCGTATTCGACTATGGAACGTCGCACAAAACGCAGCAAGAATTACTTTCCATCGTAAAAAAGAACTTCGACCTCAGACCTGGCAAAATCGTCAAGTATGTTTAACGTTTATACATTTACACTGAAACCAAAGTGTCAAGTAAAAAAGCCTTGTATTTGAAGTACAGTTTAAAAACTGTTGGATTTATATCAAACTAGCTTGAACCCGCGGCTTCGCTCACGTTAGGTTCGATTTTTTAACCCCCTATTTAACCCTCTTGGGATTGAAATTTTCCAAAATCCTTTCTTCGCGGATGTCTACGTCCTAACAGCTACCTGTATGCCAAATTTCAGCTCGATCGGTCCAGTGGTTAGAGCTGTGCGTTGATAGATCAGTCAGTCAGTCAGTCACCTTTGCCTTTTATATATTTAGATGTTTTAAATATAACTAAGTTCAAAATAGGTTTTTGTTTTGAAAAAAGTTTGTGGTTGCCACAGGATACCCGTAAGATATTAAACATGCCGTTAGCTTTCACGGCACACGAGCCGATTTACCCGCAAGACGCGTAAATGTTCACATCAATAAATAAAGCAAAAATATTACACACTATTTATTCATGTCTTCTATCTTCGGCTAGAGTTTGTTATAAAACATGGCTGTGTATTAACGCAAAGTAATTTTCATTTACAGAGATCTTAATCTCAGAGCGCCGATATACCAGAAGACCAGCACATACGGCCACTTCGGGCGAGAGGGCTTCCCGTGGGAGAACCCCAAGCCACTCGTGGATTGACTTGGGACGTGAGCGCGTAGCACCATTGTAAATATTTCATCAGTTACTCGAACTTTGTACGTGTTTCCGTAGCGAGGGCGCGACGATGACGTCACGCGTCGCCGACTCAATAGGAGTATAGATTATTTGTTATTATAGCCTGAGACCTGGTGGACGAAATGCATGAAGTATTTTGTGCAAATCGGAACTTTTTGTCAAGCGATTCGGTAGGACATTGTACATTTGTACATTTTTCCTTAGTAACATGATTTGAAATTCTCCATTTTCGTGTAATTGACTATACCTAGACTTTCAGATGGCTTGTAATTTAATTCTAATACAGTTGGTACGACATGAGACCCAACAATTACAATCCAGTCAATATCAACCTTTCAGTAGCATTTCTAAAATGAGTGATATTTTATGACATTTTACACTATAAAAAAATTGCAGTTGCAGATATGAATTTCTTGCAAAACAATAGCCAATTGATAAATTATCAGATTAGTATAAGGTTGTCAGGTTAGTTATTTGAATATAGGTAAAATTTAGATTGATCTTAAGCACCGAGTAAATTGTCCCCACCAGCTCTTAGACAGCTATGACAAATCACGCGAATGATAAGATGTTGACCATTTGACATTCATTTGCGCGATTCAATTTAATTGTTAAGTATTCGTTAAATTAGTTTCATAGGCGTAACGAGTTCCGTCATTATGAATTTGAGTTAGTTCGGGGAAAACGGCAGTCCTTACCGTCACCCGGCGACAGTTAGTGACCGATTCCTTGAGCGAGCTGTAAAATTGCCATTACTTTAATGCATTTTTAGTTAATTATTTAAATTAAGTACTTTTGATTCAGGAATGAATTGACAATTATATTAATAAATTAGTTAAATCTATCATGTATCTGAATACATTCTGTTATTATTGGATGTAAATGTGATTAATTTAGTTAATACTAGTGACACGTCCCGGAATCGCGTGGGTACAATGTGGCGTCAAGTTTTCGACAATTTAGACAATTGTATTATCTCGTTAATGTCTTTACTTTCTTCCCAGAGAAACTCTGAAATATGATAGTCATCGTATCACAATCAGACGGACATTAAATGTCCGTCCGTATATAAATTTTATATACTTACTGACTTTGTTTTATACTATTTAGTGATAATTCCACCATTGTCCATGAAAATGTCATCTCATGCCAAACTGTCATATTGACAAGCTGCAAAAGCGGACGAAAAGGTCAAACTACATACGTGTGTTCGAAGCTAATTTCAGATTCAAACTCACATTAATTTGTAACAAATCGGTTGCTAACTCTCACTAGCTAAGTTTGAAGCCTGCCATTTACATATCGTTTTTTTTTTTATTTAAATTTTACTATAATTCAATGTTTCCAGTGTATTTTTGTTGTTTTTTTTTTGTACAATTTAATTTAATGGACTGCCAATCTCGAATTTTTCATTATGAGTGAGCTTTGTGATATGTTAGTGCTATGACGTTCGGTAGAGTAGACTACTGTTGCGGGCGCGTCACAGTGGAGCGAGTGCGAGCGAGACGACGCATCTCGCCCCCTCTCGCTCACTGCAAAGCCAGCGGTGTGCGTGCAGGCGACTAAGCCAGAGATTAGTTAAAAGAAGTATACATTGCAAACTTCATACATTAGAGCAAAGCTCAATATAGCTGTAGTCCGGATTAATGTGCTAGATGGCGTTATTATCCAAGCTCAGAGAAAGAAAGAAAGATATCCCAAGTAACATATTTTATCGAAAGGCTTATAACCCGTCTGTGAGGTCATCAATGTATAAATGCGGAAAATCAACAATATTGTTAAAATGAGCTTCTACTCTAATATAATTTATCAAAAATATTTTATTTTGATCCTAAAAATAAAATTATAACGACAAACTGACCACAACTGTGAAATTCGATATTTCGCCGATTTCACAAAAAGAAAAAAAATTGTGATCCCAGAAACGCCATCTAGGATAATTTTTAAAGTAAAAATCAAATCTATTTCTTCTTACTAATCTCTGACTAAAGATATCTAGTATAATTGTAAGTGTCGATGTATTTTTCTCTGATCCCAAACGAGCGTCGCCACGCGTGCACTGCGATTTGTGTTGTGTTTCCGAAAAGGAATTATCGTGGAAAAGAGCCATTTTGAAAACACACCGACTCGCCCGGAGCAGTAGTGCACTGTGCATTTATTGAACTATATGTATCTTTGAAATATATGTATCTATTATGATTTCGCCAGTGATAAGCGTTGTCGTGTAAACTAAAAGATTCCTAGGGATTCAATAGGGCGATGTAGAGGTCATTTTTTGTGATTATATTTTTCGACCCGTTGAAGTTTGCGACTCTTTAACTACTGTGTATTTTCGACTTGTCTGAATGTGGAGTTTTAAACTAATATTAAACTTTTTCCCGGCACACTACCGGGGAATATGCAGTGTTATTTTATTTCTACGCCATCAATATATATTTTATTATTTATATTTTGCTAATTTGGAATCTACCCTCAGTTTGACATCATTACATTACATAAAAACAAGGAAAAATTGAAATTTACTATTTGTTTTACGTTTCTAAATAATGCCACAATTGTATGTCTTGTGGAAATCGACCGACGAAAACAACCACACCAGCATAGCTAGCATGGGCAGATAAAAATTTTATCCAGTGACAGAGGATAAAATTATCTTTTACCTATGCCAAAGCATGGCCACAGAGAAGGCGATATTCCTATAAGTATATCCACTGAGTGTTATTTCCACCGATGTGCCCATGCTCGACGGGTGGATAAAACTAAGCGAGGGGATAAACATTTTATCCTTTTCCCGAGGATAAAATTTCTCCCGCCTATGCTAGCTGCTGTAGGGTTAACAAGCGCGTCACGAAAAAATTCTGTCTACACGTTTAGTCGTGAATCAGAAATTCACGTGTAAACGTGTAGATTGAATTTTCTCGTGGCGGGCGTGTTGGGCTAAAGCCCTACTGGACCCTCTGAAAGAGGAAGTCGAAGTACCAATAGACTAGTCTATAATTTGTAGTATTGGGAATTTTTAATGATACTTCTTAACTCTTTCGTAAATTTTATTTGAGCAATTAAGGACTAGTTTGAGAGCCACTGGGCGACCATTCGCCTCGCGAACTGTTGCGCATTCGTCATCTGGATAGTGTCCGTCTCGCGCCAGCCTTGCATGTCGAAACAATGCGATGCTCTGAAAGGTAAGTATGATTCATAATTTTAAAATAATTTCTCTTGAAATTGATATTCTGATTTAAAAAAACAGTGGAAACTATGTCGTTTTCGATGTTTCATGGTGTAGTCGCAAGGTGGTATTATATGATGGTGATATGGTATTTTAAAGTTTTCCGTCATCCTCGGCTAGAATTTTGAGATATGCTGCGTTTTTAAAAAATCTGATAGCCTGCACAGACGAGGGACAGTCCTCTGAATACTTGGTCCGGATCGCTTACAACTGCAAAAGTGAATAGCCGAGGACATTGAAGGACCGGACCGCACATAGAACTAACGTACGCACACAGCTGACTTTAGTTCGCGTTGAGCGCTCAAGAGGAAATAAAGGGATGGACTCTGTATAATCATTAAAACACCTTGTTTTTTTTTTTAAACTTTAAGTCAATTACAACACAACGTAAGCTCAGAATAGTTGTTTGCTTCGATAGCGTGCGCTGCATTTCAACTTCCGACGAATAAATGATCGCACAACGCGTGCGTTGACTCCGTGGCAAGTCCTCTGCGGACATTTTATCTACCTACGCTTAGGGGGATTTTTGTTCCCGCGGACAAATCCCTCGTCTATGCAGGCCATAAAGAGGGTAGATTTTAAAAATCCATAGAGGGTAGTAGGTAAACATTAGGCAATCGCTCTATTTATTTACCTGGGAACTGTGATAGTGGGTGAGCCATCTTTAAGGTCACGGTCGTGCACGCCGAGCGCGTGCCACGGGTCGATCGCGCCGTGAATGTTTATGGTGTTATTTACGTCTGGGCCCAAGCCCCCGAACACCAAGTTCACGCGCTCCACTGCGTCGTATACGAACGTCTCGTCGAATCTGATATTAATGAATGAATCCTATTAATATAATAAATGCGAAAGTTTGTATGTTAGTTACTCAATGACGTCGCAATGACTGAACCGATTTGGCACAGAGATAGTCTGGAATAGGACACAGGCTACTTTTTATCCCGGGAAATAAGAGAGTTCCCGCGGGAATAAAACACCTTAATCCACCCGGACGAAGTCGCGGGAATCATCTAGTAACAAATATATCGCACACCGGGTGCAATAACGTCATAAGTAAATGCTAAAATTGGTAAAATTAGTTCTTGATCACAAATAATGATGTCAAACTTGGCTTTGGTTTTGGCTGCCATTTAAAAAAAATTGTAGCTCTTTCGTGGCATAAGTTTGAACAATCCTAACGTTTACTGCGCATAGCGAATCTTTATCTCACTTGTAATCAAAAGCCTGCTTGCACACATCGACGTAGAACGGCACGCTGAGCCACGTGAGCTGGTCGAACACCGTGCCGGTACGCGGCGCCGTCTGATAGTACCCGTACTCTGTACACGTCTGGTAGTACCATGCGCGGGCTGAAATAGGAAATACTGTTATTGGTGTTTGTTCGGGTGCTTAAGCAAATGTGCATCACTCCAGAAATGTCATTTTGGCTCGTATTTAGTTTGTATGTTAAACAATTGACAAAGTTTGTGTAGTTCTTGCAATTCACGAGGGTACGCAGCTCATGGTTCTGAGTGTGTCGTATGTACATAAGTGGGAGCGAGAGCTTGCTCGCGCCTGACCGCTCCCACCTAGGCTTCTGACAGGCACACACGCGCAATGTGCATGTACACGACGTAACCACGAGTAAAGCTCACGCGCCTTCCTGAATTGCAAGATTGGCTTCCATTCCATCCGCCGCAATATAAATTGAGCTTACCTAATTGTTTTGTTCACGTAGTATACAGAACCTACTAATAGGAGACTACTAATAGGAGAAGAATACTTACAATTCGTGTTACGAGAGCGATAGCTTTCGACGTAGCTGTCGTAGTCGATGGCCCAGCAGCCGGTGCCGAGGTTGCGCGTGGCCGCTATGTAGCCGCCGATCTGTTCCATCGGCGTCGTGCCTAATCGAATGAAAAATAAAATTTATTAGAAGTAATGCGTAGGCCCGATGATTATGTAGTGAAAAAGTGCCTTTCCATGGCTGTAAGAAAGAGGGATAGGGGAAGACCACAAACCACCAGGGCCCCAAGTCTGCTATTTTACATGTCATTATCATTGAACCGCAATACAATTACAATTCAATTATCATTGGTCCAAAATTTCGTAGTCTAATAAATTCACAATGGTCGTTCGATTTCTTATAATTGGATTGTAATTCAATGATACCTCGGTATTGCCATTAGCTTAAAAAGCGTTTGCCGAAATGAGTTTCAAAAAAAACTACATATTAAAACGTTTATTTAAGCTAGATTCAAAGCTAGATGTGTCAGTGGTAAACCATCGGAAAACAATTGTAACGCCATTGAATTAGTAGACTACCAAAATTGGTAAAAGTAGCAATTGGGATGTCATTGATAGACAATTTAACTACAATTGCAATAGCAGACTTGGGCCCCTGGTTTACTAATGTCCAACGCGACATGAAACGCCTTGGCCTCAGTGACAACGACGCGAAAACGCGATCTTCATGGCGCCTTGTGATAAGAAAAGCCGACCCCGCGTAACAGGTTAAGGCGAGGTCAAAGATAGAAAGAAGAAGAGAAGTAATAGGTAGAGAATTGAAATTTTCAGAGAATATGTATTTCTGTCGCCGTTAGAACAACAAAAAATAAAAATAAATTAAAAATGAAAGGGGACTCCTATACTAGAAACGTGTTTTGTTTTTTGTGTATTTTGATCCGAGTCCGACTCGCATACTAAGGGTTTCGGTTTTGACCGGTTATTAAAAAAACCATGACGTTAGCATTTTGTGACAGAAAGTATGTGTTACAACAGATAAAACAAATAAATAACGTCAGGCCGTTCTTCCGAGATCTGTGTTTCCTGGCCTTCGATCACAGAAAAAAATCCTAACATACATACCTACAATGTGGATATCTTTAAAACAAGAGTGAATAGGCATCTTTTACGCAAACGCGTTACACTTTAGACCACATTAACATTTTCCATCAGGTGTGATAGTGGTCAAGCGTGTGCCTACAATGTATAAAAAAAGAAATAGTTAATCTATTGTTGGCAACATTTAGTGGAAATAAAATGCACTCATCACGTCGTACAAGTAACAATGGATCGGCATAAGTTTTTCATTTCATTTTTTCCAAGTCTTCCTATGTCTGTGATGTTACCATATATTACCGTAGACGTTATTAGCGAAGTTGTTACAAATCTGCGTGAGGCTCCCAGGACGGGCCTGCTGCACGGATGTGGAGAAGGTCCAGCTGATGAGGCCCGAGAAGTAACCCAGGTCGAATTCGCTGTCATACTTAAGCGGCGAGCACAACCTGCAATGACAAGACTCAAATGGTCTGGCAACTCTGGCAATGAAAATATTAGGATCATAATTTATCGAATCCAAAAGAGAGACCTAATTGGCGAGACGCCACTTGCTATAGAGGATTGTGCTCTAAGAACTTTAAGAAAAGTGTACTTGGACTTGGGTCATTTAACAGGAAAACGCATTCCTGAGGACCCAGTTATCAATAGTTACACGAAGCGAAGAACTGCCAAGCCCTCAATAGACTCGATGGGATTAAACAGGGTCGGAGGCCAAGATCCTCTTTGGCTTTGAATCGGCGAGTAACAAGAAAGTACCGAGATACAAGGTGTAACTTATTACACATGTGCGCTGTCAACTTCGTAGACGTATCGAAGCAACCCACCAACGTTTGCGCTTACGCGTAAAAACGTAAAATCTACGCTGACAAAGTTGTGAGCAAGTTTAAGTTACTGTTTTTGGTGACGAAATTTTCAGGATTTGTGCCAAAGCTAAGGCTGTCTTGCACCAATCTCCTTAATCATGTTTAGTTTTATAACACTGTCACTTTTTGGCACGGTTAGTCCAGAGTTAACAAGAAAAGGACAATGGAAAATTTTGCTTAAATAAGTATATTTAGCGGATTCGTGCAAGTGGACCTAAAAATATTTGTACCTGTAAACTTTTTCCAAATTCTGTCGACCTGTTGCAGTCTGCAAAGCTGCGATCGTCTGCGATATTCCCTGCCTGATGGTCGCTATACAGCTGGGCCCACCTTCGGACAAGAATGCTTCATGCACCACCTCCAAATAGCCTGGAAATGTAAGTAGCCGAGTTCAAGAATGTCAATGTTGAAATGTCTAAACGTTGATGAACTTTTGCTTCGCTTGAAGGTACATTATAAATTTTACGCTCGGATTTATTAGCTTTATCCTAGTTTTTAACTGACTTCCAAAAGGAGGAGTTTATCAATTTGACCGGTATCTTTTTTTTTTTCTATGTATGTACACCGATTACTCCGGGATTCCTGGACCGATTCGCCTATTTCATTTGTAAGTTTAACGCGATATTATGGTTAATTCTGATGTAGGTAGGTACACAATCTCTATACTAAACTTAATTGACAAACCTATGCTATTGCTATCCCTTTCATATGCACCCTGCTGAAAATGATAACACTAGATTTAGACCTGTCAATTCGCCACATTGTCTGCTTGAATCACAACGCCATGTTAGTGGTGTCCGAGCCTCCGTATACTACGTTCGGGATCCAATATAAAGTTAGTACTTTAAAATCTTACCAGTAAAATCGACTTTGCCCTTTATAGGTCCGCTAGAAGCGACGCTGCCCACGACCAAATGCGGATACCTCTGCTTGAACCACAGCACCATGTTGGCGGCGTATGAGCCTCCGTATAACACCACTTTACTGTTCGCGAACCGGGGGGTCTGTTTCACGTCGTCAATGAAATACGCAAGATCGGCGAGGGCCTGGTCAACGTTTAGGAATCTGAGGTTCTCTGTTGTGAAATTTCTGAAAAAGTTCCATAATTAGGCATAATACCAGCTTTACATTTCGACCGTTCCATAGAACAAAGTCTCATCTGCTATATTTTGAGCCTTAAAAGTCACATCTGCAAGGCTCAAATCTCAAGTTATGAATTTAGCAAATGAGACTTTGTTTTACGGAACGGTCGTTTTCTGTGAGTAGTGACAGGTTTGAGGAGCTAAGCGTCCCACGCAAGAATTTAAACTGCAGTTAGTTAACACCCGGTATTTATTTTAGGCGATTCCTCACACATATGTAATCTTTATTTAACAATGGTCTCAACTATGAAATACCTCTTCTACCTCTCAAAAATGGCTGCCTTAAAATAGCTGTTCCATTGGTTAAAGTAATGAAGGCATCTGTGAGTGAATTGTCAAGTATTTCATAAGATTTTTATTATCGCACATGCAATATGTAATTGCCGCACATTTGGTAGGTGACCACTTGACAATATTTTTGTCGCACTTGCCCACTTTCAGTGCGTCATACTTAACAAATCTTCTTCTTACATTTTATCTAAGGTCTTAATACAATTTTAAGTAAATCCTTAAACTAAACTAAATTGAAATCTAAAACGTGTTTTACAGAGTACATTTAGAAAAATGCTGTCAGTTTAGTCTTTTTACAACAGAATTATAAAATAGATCAATATATAGATAAAGAACTTACTTATAAGGCAGACTCTCCCCATAAAATCTATGCTCCGTGTATATCTGGTGGCCTTGATTCTCTTGCGCTATTTGGTACATGTTCCCAGCTCGCAACCACCCGGGAACTATGTCCCACTCGCCTCCCACCAGAATGAAAACTGGTTTGCCGTCCCCACCGAAGAATTCATCGTTATACATGTAGCGCTGAAAAGTAATATAAATTGTGTCATTTTAACATTTTTAAGTACTTATCAAATATGCCGTAAATGTACTAATAAACATATCTATATGTGTTTATATTTTGTATATGTAAGTTTGTAAATTTCTTATGCATATGTATATTATTATTATTGTTTAGATATGTATATGTGTGTTGTTGCACTTTCCCATATCCCTCAATAAATATTTTAAGTTATTAAAGTTGTCTGGATTTGATCGCATTATTGCGCGCCTTATGTAGGTATATCTACATTTAACTGTCTCAATTGTAAACATCAAATCTTGTGCTTGAAGTGGAATTCTCATTCCCAAGATTAGGTTTGAAGGTAGATTTAAAGGGAGGATTGCATACAAGAGGACTATCTATAGGTCGCCAAAAAAGCAAGTTGTTGAGCAATATAAGGCACCCCCTTCGGGTATCCTTATTTCTTATCGTTTGGTTATCGTTTAATTTTGGATAGCTATGCCCAGAGGTTAGCTACCTGAATTTAAAACATTTGCCGTAAGACAATTTAAAGCAATGTTGTTAACTCATGAGGTTCTTGCTGTTCCTTTTTCAACCTAGGTATTTCTCTAGCAATGCAAGTTAATTTGTCTTGATTCACTTAATTCTCAACGCTAGTAGCCAATATGTTGCCAGCGTGAAAAGGAAAAGTAAAGTACACTAACCATTTTATACGTGTCACGATTCTGTGGATCAAAATGATCGATAGGCATATCTATCCACGCCGTCTTCACGTCTCTGGTGGTGAGCGAAACAAACTCCGCGGGTGGATCGAAGTCTATCCGTAATGGTGGCTCGACGAATCTGGATTCCGTCCATATTGGTGCGAATAGACTCACAAGGATATATAGTTTTATCTGGAATCCAAGACTTATTTTTGTATAGGGTGGAATAGGTCGATGGATGGATGTTTGTTATTCAATCACGCCGCAACGACAGAACCGATTTGGCTGAAATTTTGCACAGAGATAGATTATAGTCTGGAATAACACGTAGGCTACTTTTTATCCCGGGGAATAAGAGAATTCCCATGGGAATTAAAAAGCCATTGAAGGAATACCGACACGACCGGAGAGAAATCAGGAGACCGCAAGACCGCAGACTTTCTTGCTGGTTCTTCTCAGTTGGAAAAGCGTTTCGAACCATTGCCAGCCTCATTTGACGATTTAAAAACACTTTGTGAAAGTTTATTTGAATAAAAAACTTATCTATTATATTCTAATAAATGTGTACACTTACCATGATAAGCGATTCACAATACACATTTGTGTGATTATAAATTTTACGTGTTCTTGGATCACTTACTTATTACTGAAATGTGAATTCAGGGCACCATTATCGCAGATGAAATGATAAAAAATCGATAATGAGCCAATTAAGATATGATACAAAATTGTATACCTACATTCTATAAAATATGATGTGTCTAGTCCTAATTTCAGATATTTTATCTATTATTACGTCGCGAGAGACCTAAATAAAAGGTCGAATAAATAATCTTACTCTATCTATTAACCCATTTATGATTTACCTACATAGAAAAAACCTGTGATGCACATAAAAAAAAAAAAAATAAGTACAAAATAATATAGTAGAAAATGAAAACATGAGATAGTGCCAAATATCTACCATACAATTCCTAGTAGTAAATATTTCATTAAGTGGAGTCAAAATAAAAAAAAATAGGTACATATTATTGAATTATTTATATTTGACATAATAGTATTGAATTTATATTATAGTATTACAGTATTACATTATAGTATTGATGTATGAATTATTATATGTATTCTTAATTGGACGCACATATGCAATACAAAGCCAACCCATACAACTTATCAATTGAAAAGTTAACTTTATTCCTTTACATTAGGTATGTATTTAATTTGACAAAGGCCTGTGGGTTGAAACATTATTGCGTATGTGCGTCCAATTATATTATAAGTATGTATTATATTATTTGTTTTTTTTTTTTAAATATATTATAAGTAAGTATATTTGTAGTTAATCAATATTTTTTTATAGATTAATTATTATCATTTTTTTTATAATTATACAACATCCAACTTACCTACCTTCGCATGTTTTCACTATTCCCAAATTCGAGAGTTTCTGGAAGAAATCTCTGCCTTAGTAGAAATAAACTGTTCTTTAGCACGTCCATTATATGTTTTATTATTTTTTGTTACTTTACTAAATAAATAAATAAAAGTTTATTAAATAGTTTGACCTCAGCACTCGCTGCCATACTTGGTGTTGCATACATCGCCGCTACATGTAAGTTGGTTGCTCGCACCGTTCGCTTGGTATGGCGCCTGATACAGATAGTTACCGCTGTAACAATAAAATAGCCGATTGACGATAAACAATAAATAATAATTATACATATCGTTCGAATTTCGAACGCGGCATCGAGCTTCCGAAAAGAGACAAAAACGCCAATCGGCGCTGCTTAAAGCAAAGTGTATTTTTTGTATAGGTTACACTTAAATAATGCCTCTAATGAAATTACAAATGCCACTCATCTCGGAAATGATGGGTTGTCAATTTTGTAATTTTTGAGCATTTTGAGCATGTATTCGCGAACGACGAACGCATCTAGACCTACACTCACTTTAGGTACGGCGCGTCGCAAGCGGCTGTTTGTAAGTACTTACATTAGGCGCTCGCATTACATTACTGTCAAAACAAGAAATGGCAATATTTAATACTAATTAATAATTGCCATTTCTCGTTTTTTCAATTAAAATCAAATTGAGATAGGTTCCATTCCATTTTGTAATTAATTTAAAAACAAACGTCGCAAGATAGTGATTTTGTCAGTAAAAGTAGCCTATGGAACTGTCTTGCTTCTTAACTAAACCAGTGCGAAAAGCCCGCAGATCCGTTGCTCCGTGATTGAAAGACAAACACACAAACAAACACACTTTCGCAATTTTTATATTAGTAGAATAGGTATATCAAAATCAACCTCGCCAACAAACTAGCCCACCAGTTTGACGAGATAGTACATAGAAATATGTTTGTATTATTATAATGATTAAATTTTAAAAAAAAATTACGTTGGGCCGTAGTTGCAAACGACGTAGTACACTTTCATTTTCCTCTCGAAGTTCTCTGATATTCCGCATCCGACGTATACCGTGTTCCACCACGCCACCTGTAAATAAAATACCGGTAAATGTGGTTTACCTAAGTCTGAACTAATCTTTACTTTTTAAACAATTTTGTTTAAAAAATAAAGATTAAGAAGATTGTATTAACTATTTTGTGTTATTACACAAGATAGTTACTTAATACAAATACTTAATATGCAAAGAAAGATTAAAAGATGTCCAAAGAAAATAATGTTCTTCGTATTGTATACGAAGAACATTATTTGTAGAGTAAATAAAGAAGCAAGTGGTCAGAGCGCTTGTATCTCCTTATCAATATTTATTTAGGGCTTAGACTATGAAACTAGGTATAAGCTCTAAATATTGCGATTTAGATAATTCAGCAATAGCAGCAAAGTTACCGCAAGATTTTCATCTACTATTTTAATTAAATTATAACCTTGCCTTACAGCTCTTTAGTAACAATAGTCTCTGTACGAGAACCTACCCGTCGGAGACGGACGGACCGACTTGGCAAAACTATAAGGGTTTTTTAATGTTTTACTGCGGAACCTTAGAAGATACTTTATTTGTAACTAGCTGATTCCCGCGACTTCGTCTGCGTAGAAAAAGTTTAAAGATCCGCGAGAAGTTATGTCCTCTATCTCCGATAATATTTAGTAGATCTTCACCAAAATTGGACAAAATATTTCTAATAATATACAATTTATAATAAAAAGGGTAACCAAATTCGGTTTATTCGATTTGACGAAGTTATAGAGCAAAATCTACAAAAACTTTCATCCCCTATCCCGGATAAACTTTATTGTTTATCAGGATAAAAATATCCTATATATTGACCAGCAGGGCGATCGGCAGGGCGATCAGCTAACAATTGTCTCTTATCTCACATCAAAAAATATCCTTATGGACCGATATCGAAACAGTCCATATAACCGGTACCGCGTAAGCTTTTTCAGGATTGTAGCAATGGTCGCAATCATGTGACTATCGACATTTTAGTGGTGGGCCATAACTTATAATCCGACTAATTTGAATATCTATGGTTACCTAGCAATCTATACGGCCATAGCAGTCTTCCAAATTTGACTGCGTTATAGCTGTCGAAATAAAGAGTGAAGGAGTCTGTGGCACGTGCCGCAGAATATGTTAATTTATGGTTCTTCTAGGTTCATAGAGTAATATTTATTATTTATTTACACTTTTATTTTACAGGTTCTTTCTACTGTGTTGTGTTATTTAATATCTGCAAATAATAGGTATAGGCAGTATTTATTTATGTAGGTACTTCTTACACATAAAAACACAAAAGTTAGGTTATGAAAACTAAAATAGTAAATATTTACTATGTTCCCACATGCTTATGCCTTATGTATTGAACATTAAGGTATGTAATATGTATCACAAACAGAATTTACCCAGGTGCATATTATTATTGAGTAGGTACATAAATCTTATGTAATACATACACCTACATACCTACCTCCCTATACGGCAAACATATCAAATCAAATCAAATTAACAATGCAATTAGTATTATTATATGAAGTAAGAAAATGTTAAAATCATTGAAGAATAATTTTTAGATTTACCTTTTTACCTACACTTTCGTATGTTTGCCGTATAGGGAGGTAGGTATGTAGGTGTATGTATTACATAAGATTTATGTACCTACTCAATTTGCGATAAAAGTTAGCTGCAGCTGCAGCTAACTTTTATCGCAATCATTAAAGGACATCGTCAATGTCAAAACATGGTTTTGGCTCCACGTAACATTGAGACAGTCCGTAAAGGATCGTTGAGGACAAAAAAATATTTTGACATTGATGCAGTATCACATCGATAAAAGTTTTGTATGAATATTGCTGAAAATTGGTACCGCGTAAGACTTTTGAAGTAAGATGTCCGTTAAGGACTACGACAAATATAATGTCAAACTAGGCTTTCATTGATACACCTCGTTAGGTGTTCTTATCGGTGACATATGTGGTATCCAAAGTCGTTTTACTACTCATATTTTTGTAAAAATATTTAATAAGCTTTATTAAATAATTTATCAAATTAACAATGCAATTAGTATTATTATATGAAGTAAGAAAATGTTAAAATCATTGAAGAATAATTTTTAGATTTACCTTTTTACCTACACTTTCGTATGTTTGCCGTATAGGGAGGTAGGTATGTAGGTGTATGTATTACATAAGATTTATGTACCTACTCAATAATAATATGCACCTGGGTAAATTCTGTTTGTGATACATATTACATACCTTAATGTTCAATACATAAGGCATAAGCATGTGGGAACATAGTACATATTTACTATTTTAGTTTTCATAACCTAACTTTTGTGTTTTTATGTGTAAGAAGTACCTACATAAATAAATACTGCCTATACCTATTATTTGCAGATATTAAATAACACAACACAGTAGAAAGAACCTGTAAAATAAAAGTGTAAATAAATAATAAATATTACTCTATGAACCTAGAAGAACCATAAATTAACATATTCTGCGGCACGTGCCACAGACTCCTTCACTCTTTATTTCGACAGCTATAACGCAGTCAAATTTGGAAGACTGCTATGGCCGTATAGATTGCTAGGTAACCATAGATATTCAAATTAGTCGGATTATAAGTTATGGCCCACCACTAAAATGTCGATAGTCACATGATTGCGACCATTGCTACAATCCTGAAAAAGCTTACGCGGTACCGGTTATATGGACTGTTTCGATATCGGTCCATAAGGATATTTTTTGATGTGAGATAAGAGACAATTGTTAGCTGATCGCCCTGCCGGAGTATCAGCTACCACTATACGAAGCATTCATCAGTAGTTTTTGCATGATCTGCGCACAGACAGACAAAAAATTCAAAAAAATATTGTTTTGGGCTCAGTATCTCTATAATAAAGCATACTCCGATTAAAATTTTCTAAATATATGTACAGAATTCGTCCCGTTACAGTTTTATTATAACTAAGTATAGACAGGTATCAATAGGGATGGCAGAAGTGGTAAGTATAAATTTAGAAGTAGTAGGAAGTAAAGATTATACGTGCCTGCGTGTAATGCCCGATAGGTTTCTTGGAGTTTTCAAAGTGTTCGGGTTGGAGAGGGCCATACGCGAAGTCCTTGTACTCGTTGAACCAAGCCTCCGTCGTAGAATCGACGTTGAGCTTCCAGTTCAAGTTGGTACTTCCAGCGAAGTACATATTCTCTCCAGTGGTGAATCTGCCAGATGCTGCAGACAAGATGGCATTATATTACCAAAAAATTATATTTATAACAATGGTGTATTTGACGTCATCCTTACCAATATTATAATTGCGAAAGTGTGTTTGTTTGTTGGATTGTTCTTCAATCACGCTGAAACAAAGCTATAGCTTTCGAAGTGATTTTTTGTATGATTATACCTAGTTGAGGACTGGAGTGACATAGGCTACTTTTTATCCCGGAAAATCAAAGAATTCCCGCAGGATTTAAAAAACTAAATCAACGCGGACGAAGTCGCGGGCATCAGCTAGTTTGAAAATGAATTACAAATTGTGATCATTCTGATAAAACATAACCTAATTAAACGGTCAAATGCGGGTCGGCCTCGCATACGAAGGTTTCAGTACCAAAAAAACGGCGAAAAAAACATGTTTCTAGTAGGGGAGCCCGCTTTTATTTTTAATTTATTTTTGTTTTCATTATTTGTTAATACATAACATTTTGTGGAAATTTCAAATATCTACCTATTACGGATCAGGAGATACAGCCCGCAGACAGACAGACGGACGAACGGCCTGACAGCGGAGGCTTATAGTAATAGGGTCCCGTTGGTTACCCTTCGGGTACGGAACCCTAACAATGAACAGTTATACCTACTTATATCGATACTGGGTACATTATCTCGTCAAGAGTTTACGATGCTAACCAGTTCGCCAAGCTGTACCGAAATAGCTAATCAAGTCGCGTGGCTGAAGTTACAATGGGCGGGGCATATAGTTTGAAGTACTGATGTTGTTATGTATAAGATACATTTAATAAGTAGAAGTTATTATACAGTTAATGAATTCCATGACAAAGTTGCTTGGAACCAATCTGCTTTGCTTCAGCTGTCCACAAGATAGGTAAGCTACATATTGTAACATTTTTTGTTTTGAAAAGAGCAACTGCTGCCGGCTTTTAGCAAAATCAGCAGTCCGAACCGCGGTGGTAGATTCTCGACTTGTCATAAGAGCCACAAGTTGGCCTACATGAAATAAAGAATTTTGAATATCGTTGGCGTCCTATACCAGTGATAGTGGTGACCAGAAAGCTCAATGTTGGTAGACTCTAACTATCAGACGAGTCGCAGGGAGCCACTGGATACAGCCGGCGCAAAACCGAGGCATGTGTAAGTCTATGGAAAAGACCTATGTCCAACAGTCTACGTCTACCGGTTGATAAAGAAGAAATAATAAATAAATTACATATTAGGAATATTTATTTACCAACGGTTCTGTTGGGATTGTGCTCGAATTTGTTTCTAGAAGCCCAATTTGCCGCCTTCTCTGCTAGTTCCTTGTCCCACACCTAAAGAAGATAACGATGTAGATACACCAGAAAATGCTTGCATTAATATAATAATAATAATGAATCAACCCACACAACTTATCAATCGAAAAGTTTTTATTTTTTTACATTATGTACTTATGTATTTATTTTGACAAAGGTTTGCGAGTTGAATCATTATTGTGTAACTGCATAATAATAAAACTGTAACAGGATTCTGTACATTAAATATATTTTGAAAATTTTAATCGGAGGATGCTTTATTATCGATACTGAGCCCAACATATTTTCTTTTTGAATTTTATGTCTGTCTGTCTGTCTGTGCGCGTATCACGCGAAAACTACTAAACGGATATGTATGGAATTTGGTATAGTAGTAGTTGTTACTCCGGGTCAATATATAGGATACTTTTTATCCTGATAAACAATAAGGTTTATTCTGGATAGGGGATGAAATTTTTGTTGATTTTGCTCCATAACTTCGTCAAATCTAAACTGAATTTGATACTCTTTTTTTATTATAAACTGTGTACTATTAAAAATATTTTGCCTAATTTTGGTGAAGATTACTAAATATTATCAGAGATAGAGGACATTACTTCTCGCGGATAGTAGCAAGTCACTCTAAACTTTTTCCACGCGGACGAAGTCGCGGGAATCAGCTAATGGTAAATAATCTTAATGCAAAAGAAATAGTAGGGCATACCATGAGCTTCATTTCGGAAGCCGCTGGCTGGTTGGGTATTTCCCCTTTGGCGAGTTTAAGTCGACGGGAATTGTGTCCGTCGACAAACGCACGTATCTGACTGCAAGTTAGTTGTAGCACTGAAATTTTATTTATTTATTTATTTACAGACTTAAAAAAGTGAACACAATTTACACCGTAATTTAAGACCAAAGCATTAGACTAAAACTTGAGGCTAAATAGAAAACATAAATGGACACGTAAATTAAACGCACGTATCTGACTGCAAGTTAGTTGTAGCACTGAAATTTTATTTATTTATTTATTTACAGACTTAAAAAAGTGAACACAATTTACACCGTAATTTATAGACCAAAGCATTAGACTAGAACTTGAGGCTGGATTGAAAACAAAAACGGACACGTAAATTGAAAAAACAAACAAAATATTAAAATAAAATAGAATGAAAACCCGACTGCTTTGAAGAATATCAACTGAAAAATAACTTTAAATTTTCATAAATCGTAATTAATTCGAAATGAAAAATGATAAAAGAAACCTAAAAATGATTTTCAAATACATTTTCTTTCTTTTTCACAATATGGCGTCTGGTGATCGTCATATTTAATTTTGATTACTATCTTCTCTTTAGTGATCCTCTACAAATATTAGATATCACAAAGCGATACACATAAGAATCATCAAAAACGGCCCACGCGTTGGGTCTCTAGAACGCCACAAACATACATAAACTGATAAACACATTATACCCTTCTTTGGTTCCGAAGTCGGGTAAAAACAACAGCAGACTGCGTTTAAAAATATTAATTATAAATTCAAATAAATGCGATAAGTAGTTTTTTAAATATATTAATTTCAAAGTTATCACATATATGTATATAGTTACCTACCTTCAATTATCTATTTAAATATTCCATTATCTATGCACATTTAAAAAAATTGTACACGTGTACCTGCAATATAGGTATTAAAATATATGTTGCTGCAAGAATTAAAAAACTGTTAAGATGTTTAAGATATCTTAATACTAACCCTTTGACTGTACAAGGTGCAGCAAGAAAAGTAGTACAAACACTCTGATACCCATAGTCACTGGTGAATAGGAGTTAATTTAACAACCGAGGTAAATGTACGACTAAAGTACGCTTACAAACTGTTTGCCGTAAAATTGCTTATATATATACCTCTGACAATCACACATAAAGCCGCATCTATACAATTCTTAGGCTCAAACCGTATTGAATTTGACTTTTGAAATTAAAAAATTGTTGCTAATACCTACAGTTAATTAAATAAATTAAAGTGTCTTTAAGTAGATCTACAAACTTATCTGTTTATTTTTCACGTCATTATATGACGTTCCTTCAAAGTGATAAAAAATGCGGGTAGATAGATTCTACCTATGACAAATTACACTTGACGTCTCGCAGTCCCGTCCTGACCACGGTCCATGCAACTGGATCTAAATATCTGAAATATCGACATTTGCAACTAAAAGATTCATCGTGGTACGAACTTGTGTACCTATAAAATTATGACAAGTCGCTCACCTGGTCTGCTAGGTACATTTTGTTATAATTACCTAACGTAAAATGCTAAGAATTGTTTCCAGATGACGCGTTGAGCATGTTAGATTTTACTTATCTGGTACTAAAATACATGACACGTGGTGTAAAGCAAATTTATAATAAGTAGATATAAGTAGGTAAAGAAAGATGCACACATACATATCTTAACAAATTAATAATATAATGTAATTTCTAAAATTTTTAAAACTTTATTTCTTTTTTACAAGAAAAACAATTTCAAACTTAAATGACTCATTTCATTATATTTGCAAAGTTTGATATTAATCTGACATATTATTACTTCTAAAATTAATTAAAGTGAAACTGTTTGTATGGATATTTAAGTTGCCAAAACACTCTGAAGTAAGTACCAAGATGGTACCTACTATCTATCAACGATCACGGGGATTTTTAGAAACTCATTTCTTAAAATTATTTTAATACTTAAGTACCTAGAATATGTACATAAATAAACATTAGCAGTTCATTGTAAAGACGTAACGATTATGCATGCGTCAAAATGATGTTTTTTTAGAACAATGTAAGGTGATTGCAAGCATAACAGGTCGACGGGAGATAGACAGCGTGTTAAATCGTGTTATGCGATAAATATACAAAACTGTAGCAAAACAAGCTTTGTATTTTCTTATCGCTACGTCATAGCGGATAACTGGCGTTGTTAGCATTGTACATAATTTATAATGTCGTCCGTGTCTAAACGGAATTCGTTTTTTAAATTTATAGGCTGAAGGCGCATTGCAGGATAATCGATACCACGGCATCGTAGAGAGAGAAGACATAGAGCCAGTGACGATTTCTTTCTCACTCACACTAAAAAGAGAGCAGAAATAAAGTTATTAATGTGATAAACAGAGACGCAGCTACCCAATTTTTTGTCCCTCATCGTGTAACCAGTTTTTTCAAGGTCGACACACTTTTGTGCGAAACAAACTGACAGTTAATAAGAAAATTTAGTATCTATGTGTGTTGCCAGCTTTAGGTACCTATACAATGTCCCGATTTTCCCTATCCTACTTATATTATAAATGTGAAAGTTTGAATGTATGTATGGCCATCCATACATACATCCAAATTTCAGCCATATCGGTTTAGTGTGGCGTGATTGAGTAACAAACATATGGATGTTTGTTACTCAATACGCCACACTAAACCGATATGGCTGAAATTTGGCACGGAGATAGGTTTTTTTTAGTAATGTCCTCTGACATACCGTAACGGCGGGTTACTTTGGCTACTTTTTCAATTTTTTTTTTTTAATTTTTGTTGAAACAAAATAAAGTCGTGATGGAAGAAATGAATATTATGAGAAAAGAAAAGAAAGATGATGGATACTAGAATATAATATATGTCGGCGATGATTAAAGTGTATTCAGTTAGATAGTGTCGGTTACTGTTCTGAATCATCCTGAAGTTTCGTTCGAATGTCCAACGACCAGTCGAGAACTGTTGGCGATCTTAAGAATTATTTTATTTACAAAGTTCTTAATTTTTAAAGCCATTTTTAAATAGCTAGAGGCAGACTTTTAATGTTTTTTTAAATAATTATTAACTTAAACTATGAAGAGTTGCAGTTTTATACGACTGCCTGAAAAAAGGAATATACTGTTAATTTCATTCATGATGATTTTGATGACTAAATATACAATTTTTGTTGCTTTTAATTCAATAGCATTACTCGATCGAAGGAAAATTTTAACTGTTCATTAAAAATTATTTTGTGTAACATTCTTACTAGTAACGAAAAAAAATTTTCCTTTGTGTTACATACATCTTTTTTCAAAGTGACTCACATATGCTAAATTTCTATTCGGCATTTCAATATTTTTTTAAGGAGCAAATAATTATCTAGTGAATTGGTCCTATGAAACTACATTAAAAAACTTTAGTATAAAAAAAAATATTTTTAAAAAACCGACTTACGTGTACAAACTAAAATTATTTTATACTTTTAAGTGGTGGTTGAAGTTAATATTGTGTGCAATAAAGAATAATAAATTCTTTATTGCACATGTTACGCAGGCATAGTCACGGCATAGCTAAAAGTGTGCCTGCGCAAGACCGGTTCCCATGCTAACACAGCGGTTTCCTGCGAACTCCAAGATAATTCCGCTGACACGGGCCGATTCCAGGAAACCGCGATGTGAGCCGCGGTGGGAGCCGCGAGCGGGCCGGCGTCATATTATAAGCCATATTATAGAATTAAGTCGTAGTTTAGACTAGTAGTTTTAAGTGATTGATATAATTAAATAGTATTAGCCGAAATCATTTTTAATTTGCACCCCTGCTGCCGCCCCTATATAATTGGCGCAGTGCTGGGTTGGATAACTGTTCTACCTATACCGAAGTGCTACATCGAGCAGTACCTGGTGACCTGGAGGACTTATCCAAAAGAACCTACCTATCGGCCGCAGCAGAGGAGAATCTAAACTTCGATTCCGCAAAGAAGAATTTCGGCATATAATGACTATCAAGTAAGTTACTTGAATCGTTCAAGTTTCCTACCTAATCAATTCCTTTAACCGACTTGTAAGAAAAATAAGTATTGTGTTAAAAATTATTTTTTTGCGTTTTGATTTTTTTTTTAAATACGAATAACGAATGAATATTAAATTGATGAATATTAAATTGAGTAAAAGTGAAATCCTATGAATAATATAGGTCTATAGATATATTTTATACAATTTAACTGAAAGTTTTATAGGTATTAATTTTTTTTTTGTGCTGCTGATTTTTTTATTTTTGTGTGATTTTTAAATTTTTAATTTTGTGTGTTAGCTTAATTTCTTTTCGTCAAAATTTTTCATCCAAGGTCAAACCGTTCTGGGGTGGGATCCACGAGTAGGGAACGTGTTGTAGACGAATATAGGAATTTAGACGAAATGGCATCATCTGACTTAGATACTATATATAAATCTATAAGATTTTTACCGGAATTCGACGGGAATCCACATGTGCTAACGCGATTTATAAATCTGTGTGACCAATTAGTTATTGCTCATTTTGATGTTAATCCGGGACATGAATTACAAAATTCGGCGCTTATCAGTGGAATCTTAAATAAAATTACTGGCCCCGCGGCTAGATTAATAAATGCGAACGGGATCCCCGAAAATTGGAATGGCATACGAAATGCCCTTATTAACAACTTCGCTGATCATCGTGATGAGACCGCTTTATACAACGATATGTCTCTGCAGACACAAGGGTCTAGCACCCCGCAAGAATTTTATGAGAAGTGTCAAAATCTGTTCAGCACGATTATGACGTATGTTTCTTTGCATGAATCCGTAACTACCACAATAGAGGCCAAGCGTCAACTTTATCAAAAGTTAACCCTACAGTGTTACTTACGCGGATTAAAGGACCCGCTAGGTTCAAGGATACGGTGTATGCGACCAGGTTCAATGCAACAAGCCCTCGAGTTCGTGCAAGAGGAGCTTAACACTTTACACATACAACAGCGGAATGAAGGCGCATTTTCTCATAAAAAAAATTATGCTCATGAAATTTCTTCGCCAAATAATACAAGTGGTTCAAGGCCACAAGGGTTTGCAATGCCAGGCCCATCTTGGCAGCAACCTATGCGTTTTAGACCTTCTAGTTTTCCTGATTGGAAACCTAACCCTCAGCATCCACGTGGCCCTAGTCGTACCCAATTAATGTTTCGCGCTCCTCCGCCGAATTATAATCCAAGGAGCAACGTTTTCAAATTACCAAATAGACACCAATCGTCTAATAATTTTAATAGTCCGCGTCCAATGAGTGGTGTGAGCCACTTTGTTCCCAAGAATCTACCACCGACTAACTATAATATGAAAGCCCGTGACGTCAATTTCAACGAATTTACCAATGAGTATGATTGGGACTATTACGATTACGACCAATATACAGACGAATACTATAATGACTTTGAAAAAGACTCTTCCATCCACTCAGACATTGACACACACCCGATAGTAGAAGAAGCTGAACAAACTCCAGCAGCTAGTTCTCAAAATGAAAATTTTCAGATAGTAGGCCTATCCGAAAAACCAGGGTAGAAGTAAATTTGTATGCCCAGCGGCAACTCGGTTATATACAGACTAGTAATCCGCCTCTTAAGTTTCTCATTGATACTGGTGCGAATCAATCCTTCATTAGTCCCCAAGCTGTAAAAAGATATTTTAATGATATTCCCTTGAATTATGAACCGTTTCAAGTCACTAACGTGCACGCAAAGAGTACCAATGACCATTCTATTACTTTACCGTGGTTCTCGGAATTCAAAGAAACCGGCAACATTACTTTTTACATATATAATTTCCATGAATACTTTGACGGACTCTTAGGACTTGATCTACTTGACAAATTGAAATCTACCATCGACCTCAAAGATAAAATATTAAAAACTCGCAATGCAAATATTCCAATAAAAATGTACAATCCAAGTAAAGTTACATTATTCGAAGAAGTTGTTCCTGCTCATTCTTCAAAATTATTAGAATTGCCTATAGACTCACAAGATGGCGATGTCTTCATTCCATTTCAAACTATATGTAACTGTATCATTTCGGACTGTATAACTCGCGTTAAAAATAAAAAAGGCTACGTTGAAATAACCAACAATTCCCCGAGTGATATAAAATTTTCAATAGATCAACCAATATCATCTGAATTATATAATTTTGAATTTGAGCAACCACATAATTCTTCGAAACGTGCCAAGGAAGTTTTGTCTCGCCTTCGCACTGATCATTTGAATCCAGAAGAAGTAGCTAATTTGCAGGCATTGTGTGCGAAGTATTCTGATGTTTTTTATCTTGAAGGGGAACCTCTGACTTTTAATAATAAGATCAAACATAAGATTAGGACAAATGATGAAATTCCTGTACACACCAAAAGTTACAGATACCCGTACGTTCACCGACAAGAAATCAGAGACCAGATTAGTAAAATGCTCGAACAAAATATTATAAGACCTTCTGATTCCGCTTGGAGCTCTCCAATTTGGGTGGTCCCCAAAAAGGCAGATGCTTCTGGACGTCGTAAATGGCGTCTTGTCGTAGACTTTAGAAAGATAAACGAGAAAACGATTGACGACAAGTACCCAATTCCCAACATCACCGATGTGCTAGACAAATTAGGCAAGTGTCAGTATTTCACTACCCTAGATTTAGCTAGTGGATTTTACCAGGTGGAAATGGACCCCGCGGATATCCACAAAACCGCATTTAATGTAGAAAATGGGCACTATGAGTTCTTAAGGATGCCTATGGGTTTGAAAAATGCACCATCAACTTTTCAGCGGGTCATGGACAATGTTTTGAAAGATTTACAGCATAAAGTTTGTCTAGTATATCTTGATGATATAATATGCTACAGTACTAGTCTTCAAGAGCATATTGTTAATTTGGAAAAGATTTTTCAAAGATTACGCGAGTCTAATTTCAAGATACAGATGGATAAATCTGAATTCTTGAAGTTGGAAACCGAGTTTTTAGGTCATGTTATCTGTAAGGATGGTGTAAAACCAAATCCCAATAAAATTGAAGCAATCAGAAAATATCCGTTACCAAAGACCACGACACAGATCAAACGTTTTCTCGGATTGCTAGGATACTATAGGAAATTCATCCCTGACTTCGCGCGTCTTACAAAACCCCTTACTCAATGTCTTAAGAAAAATTCTAAAATTAAACTTGATGATAATTATATAAGATGCTTCGAACACTGTAAAACACTGCTTACTAATGATCCCATTCTTCAATATCCAGATTTTACAAAAGAATTTTTGCTAACGACTGACGCTTCTAATGTAGCATTGGGTGCCGTCTTATCACAAGGCACAGTAGGTTCCGATAAACCAATTGCGTACGCATCTAGAACACTTAATTCTAGTGAAATTAACTACAGTACAATTGAAAAAGAACTCTTAGCGATTGTGTGGGCCACTAAGTATTTCAGACCATACCTTTTTGGACGAAAATTTAAAATTATCACCGACCATAAACCTTTGCAATGGGTAATGAATCTTAAAGAACCTAATTCGAGACTTACAAGATGGCGTTTAAAATTAAGTGAGTACGATTTTACCGTGATGTACAAGCAAGGCAAGTGCAATACTAACGCGGATGCACTATCGCGTATTGAAATTAATATGGAAGAGTTAAGCTCTATCGCCGTAAACCCAACAAACGGAGTTCCATCTTTAGACGATTCTGAAACCCTGTCAGCTCCAGAAGCTGAGGATGGTTCTAGAACAGCCACTGTCCATACTGATGACGAAAACCCCATCTTAGAAGTGCCAATCTCAGAGTTTCCTTTGAATAAATTCAGTAGGCAAATCGTATTTAACGTAGTAGGTGACATTAAAGCCAAGCCAGTCGTCACAAAACCTTTTGAAAATTATATACGTACTACTATCCAACTATCTGAATCTAATTTAGAAGAAGATGTCGTGAATGCTATAAAAGAACATGTTCAGCCTAAAGTTAAAACCGGTTTATTAATAAATCCTCCATTAGCAATGTACAAAATAATTCCTATAATACAGAGAACTTTCAATAATTCGTCAATGATGCTTAATTTAACTAAGACGGAGGTAGAAAATGTCCAAGAATATTTTAGGCAACAACAAATTATAGACAAGTATCACGATGGTAAAACTAACCATCGTGGCATTAATGAATGCTTTCTTGCATTATCTAGAAAGTTTTATTGGCCCAAAATGCGAGAGCATATTTCAAAATTTATTAACGCTTGCGCAATATGTGGTCAGGCAAAATATGATCGTAACCCTATTCAACAGCGATTTCAAGTAGTTCCACCAGCCAGTAAACCTTTTGAGCTTGTTCATTTAGATTTGCTAAGTGTCGAAAGCTCTAAATTTCTGACAATAGTCGATTCTTTCTCCAAATATGCTCAAGCATATTTTTTGGGAGACAGCACGGCAGTCAGTGTTCTACAAGCTTTGCTCAAATTATGTACGCATCACGGAAATCCTTTAACTGTTGTTACCGATAATGGCCCAGAATTTACTAATCAAGTTATAGCAGAATACTTCAAACTACATAAAATCCAGCATCATAGGGTTGCACCATATACTCCTAACGAAAATGGCATTGTTGAAAGATTCCATTCAACAATCTTAGAACACATTCGAATCCTTAGAGTCAGTCAAAAAAATGAATCCGTTTTGAATTTGATGCCTTATGCTCTTCTAGCTTACAATAGTAGCATACATAGCTTCACCAAATGTAGACCAATCGAACTAATAACTGGACATTTTGACCCCCGTGACCCACTTGACATGGACCTAACGACACATCTTCTGCAAGAGTACATACAGGATCATAAAAATAAAATGAAGATTGCCTATGATCTAATTCATGAATCCTGTAGTAGTCTACGCAGAGATTTAACTAACAATCGGAATATTAATAGAGAACCTGAGAGTAATCATCCACCAGGGCAACAGGTTTTTGTTAGAAACCCGCTTGCCTCTCGTCAAAAGATAGCTCCCCGGTATACCCACGACGTAGTCATGGCAAATCTCCCAATTCATATTTACACCAGAAAAAAACGAGGTCCAATCGCCAAGTCGAGACTAAAAAGAGTACCTAAAACCACCCAATTGTCACAGGTTACTCCTAATAATTCATCTACTTCTGCAACCGGTGTTAATGCAGGAGATACAACTTGAAAACCTCAACGATGAACCTGGCATATTGCCGTTCAAATTAGGAACAACCCATATCATTTCCCATTACCATTCATTTGTGCAGAGCATTAATCATTTAAACTACTTAAAGAATAAACTTCTAACCGTGCTTGAACAGTTGCAGACTTTTGAGATCAAACGAGTAAAAAGAGGACTCATAGATGGTCTTGGTTCCGTTATCAAAAGTGTTACCGGTAATCTTGACTATACTGATGCCTTACATTATGACAAGAGTATAAAATCTCTTGAAGTTTGAGGCTTCGGTTGCCCATCATTCAATTATTAGTTTAAGGTCAATTAAGTATTTAGTAAGTAGGTTTAGCAGTCTGTACGGGACTGATAAAATTATTTCTTTAGATACTAGGGAGTATTACGATGCTATAAAACTAGGTTCGTATTATGTAAGAAATGAAATACCATGAAATCCTAATCCCTTACTATCCGTTCCTTGCAATTAACTTGAACGAATTCAGGTACATAGAGGCAGAATGCCCGAAGACGAGCAAGGGATATCTATGTGCCGAGATAAAGAAAAACCTTCAGATGCAAACTTCAAATCAGCAAGATTGTATCCAACAACTTATAGCCGCCCAGAATAGAAGTTCAACTTGCAAACCAGTCAAGATTTATCTAAATGAAGCCAAATCAAAGGTGTCCTTACAGTCACGTGTCATACCATCTCCAATTCCTGACTACGGGATCTACCATACAACTATACCCATATACATTATATTAACTGTTGGTGTCTGCGGACTTGGTATCATAATTAACCTATCGAAAAATGACTCGTACAAAGCTATTGAAGATACGAAGCGAACAGAAGCCCGCTGAAACCTTAAGTAACATCGAGGAGGATCTTCCAGCGCAATTCACAACGACAGTGTTCAATAAGCGCTAAACTGATGGGGGAGGTGTTACGCAGGCATAGTCACGGCATAGCTAAAAGTGTGCCTGCGCAAGACCGGTTCCCATGCTAACACAGCGGTTTCCTGCGAACTCCAAGATAATTCCGCTGACACGGGCCGATTCCAGGAAACCGCGATGTGGGCCGCGGTGGGAGCCGCGAGCGGGCCGGCGTCATATTATAAGCCATATAGAATTAAGTCGTAGTTTAGACTAGTAGTTTTAAGTGATTGATATAATTAAATAGTATTAGCCGAAATCATTTTTAATTTGCACCCCTGCTGCCGCCCCTATATAATTCACACAATATTAAGATATATGTAAAAAAATAGGAGCTTACCCTAATAGGTATGTCTCTCCCAGACAACCTTATATGTGTAGGTATGTTATTTAAAAAATAAAACAGTTCAGCATCTGTTTTGTCGTTTTATTTAAAAATCCTGGGAAGAATTTTCCATCTAATTTGGGGTACTAGGGGAGTGCAGTTATTGTGGCAACATTAAACTCGAACTTGTCATGTGACGTCATCGTTACGTCATGTTATCTCTATTTCAGTCGCGGTTACACAGTACCTTGGTCTATTGCCTTCTCTGTCTACGCACGGCATTATACCTACATAACGACTTTTTATCACCAAAAGTGCTGCCATTAATCAAAAAATATTTTGTACTAACATTATTTTATTTTATTAATAACAAAAAAATAGCGGGGTCTAAAATTATTATTGAAAAAGTTCTATATTTTTGTAATAGGTAAATCAAAACGGGGTCAAAATGAAAGGCAGAATGATTTTCAACACAATTTATTGGATTCATTTTACATATTTTTACTAGTTATTTTATTCATTCACGAGGCAATTCAATTGGAATCAGAAGTCTTTTTTTTTTGTAATAAATATAAAATAACGCGCATTTAATGTATTTTGCATTCTTAAACGACAAGTTTATTTTTATTTACGTGAATCGATAAGTTACAAAAATCAAACAGAAATACCTAACCTTATTTTTGTATTTTGGAAAAAAATAAAGGGCTTATCTTTTGTTTTCTATCTGAATCCTGAACACATAGTTAATAAAACATGTATGCACTTGCACTGAGCAAAAAAGAAATAGAAAATGGCGGCTTCTCATTGCTAATCTTGGTCGCATAGCATGTATTTTCTAGATACCAGATTTAAGATGAGCATAGTAAAAAGAAATAGATTACTATTCGTGTTCACCAAATTACTATAAATATGGTGGGGTTACTAGGATTGCAATTTATATATTATTGTTAAGATCGGTGAAATATCGATTTTTATAGGTCATCATATTTATTTGGATCAAAATACAAAATACAACAATTTTTGACTCATCACACTTTTCCGAATTTATAGCATGTTTTAGAGTGTTTCAAGTGTCATATTCTTTTTTTTTTAAAGGCTGTTGTCAGGCGCCATTATGACGTCACAGCAAGCGCGCGTAAATTCGGAAGATAAAAATATTTTCTCATGACTCCGGTAATACTGCATATTGTATTGGACTAAAATAAAAAGTAGTAGTAGTGTATGTGATCTTGTAAACTTTGATATAATTTAATGTATCGTTTTAAACACATTATTTTCTATTAACGCCTTTTCCTCGATAAAAGTTTTATACAGAAGCTTAAATAGGGAATTAAACGATAAGTCATACAGTAGAACCTTCGATTCGAAGTATTTTCCTATCGAGATGCAATATCTCAACTATTTTATTCGGCTAAAAATAAATATTGATATGACATACTTATTACTTGTAACGTGTAAAACCTAATTTTGGTATTGACTAAATAAAAATAATAGGTAGGTACCTACCGTTGTACTAATAACTGAAATTGTTTTCGTGATCAAGAATAATTATAATGATAGTAAATTTTACCGATTGATTTCAAAGAAAAGCCAATTAAAATAAATAAAATGATTGATTAAAAAAGAGTACAAGAAATAATATAATCTCAATATATTATTTCTAAAGGTTGTCTCTTTTTATAATATTCACTTGATTTAAACGGATAATCGTTATAGAACTGAAATTAATTGCACCAAAAAACGTTTTTCATCATTAAACATAATTAAAATCTGATTATCCGATAATAGTTAATTGTTCAACAAGATAGCAAAGTTAATTTTTGTTGCGAGTGCCTAGTTTGAACCCCAAGCGGGCGAAGGATTCTAAGTTAGAATCCTGAGTGTAGTGAGGGATTCAAAGGCACAAGAAATAAAAACTTTGCTATCGTGTGATACATACAACTTTTTCTCACTGAGTGAGCAAAAACGACTTTTGCTCACTGGTTTTAGACAGCAAAGGCGCCTTTTTTAGAGCTAGTGAGGTGAAAATAATATTACTGACATAGCAGTCATTGAGTGAAATAAATCGCACCAAATGAAGTTATTCCTTTTTCAATTTATGTAATTTGAAATGGTAAGACGCTTATAGATAGTTAACAAAAAAATTATAAAATGGAAATCTACTTACGCTTACGTTTTAAATATGTCTACAAATGAAACCATTTGTAGAGTAAAAAAATAAAAGGAAAATACCTATTTTCCATTGAATTATCACTATTAATTACAGTAATAGCACTAGAGACGGATGTGAAATCTCGTATGAGTTTAATACATGAAATTAATTGTTTTAATAAGTGCGAGAAAGGTACGGTTCGTGGATGCATTATTAGTTTTACCGAAAAGCGCGCGATAAATGTTGAACAGCTGTTCTTCTTCAATCTTAGTCAAAACTTAGTCAATGTACGTATGGAAAATCAAGATATTTTGAATAAAGTTTGAGAAATGAAAATTTTGAGTTAAAATAATACAATATGGACCTTACGAGGCTCGTAATTTCCGTATCTGTTCAATGTTCTATTAAGCAAATCCCTGGTTAATGTCGAAACAATTAGTACTAGTTTTGCGCGTACTATATGAAATAGTGGCGTACCTAATCACTCATCTATCTACAATCGTATGGAGAAATTACTGGCTTGTGCAGCTTTAACATCCTAATTTAATTTGAGTTTCGACTTTTGATTCGGTCCCTTTTTCGCTACGATTCTGTTACACATACAAATGAGTTTTTTTTTAAGCTATTGCATAGCTTCTATCGCGGGCCTTGAGCGTGGAGACCGAATCCAGAAATTCCGTAACGAAAATAACCTGACACGGGACTCCTCTACGGTGAGCCGCTAGATGGCGTTGATAAAAAATGCTATGCAATAGCTTTACCGCGGCAGTCCCCGAGTGCCACACGTCTTTTTTTTTTAAATTTAATTTCAATGTATTAAACCCATGGAAAATCTGTCCGTCATCTCTTAGGCTATGAATTGATCTAATTAGTGCTCGGGCTGTCTGTGCCGCTGCTACCGTTCTCGGTGTTCGCGAGCGCGGATTTCATGTTCTTATTGTTCTTTTTGGCGGACTTGCTGAGCGTCGCCACCTCTTTGAGGAGGTTTTGTATTTTTGAGTTCATGAGGGTGAATTTGGTTTCGTTTAAACGATCCTTGTTTTTCATCTCGTTCCTGAGGTCCGTTGTGTCGTTGTGGTGCTGCGCTTTAAGCTCCGTGATCTGAGGGGATAAAGAAGAATAATGGGGATGAATCTTCGATTTATAATGTACTAGCGGCCCGCTCCGGCTTCGCACAGGTATAAAATATATAGCCTATGTCATTCACTGTTAATGGATGTTATTATACATATAAACCTTCCTCTTCAATCACTCTATCTATTAAAAAAACCGCATCAAAATCCGTTGCGTAGTTTTAAAGATTTAAGCGTACATAGGGAGAGAGAAAGCGACTTTGTTTTATACTATGTAGTGAAGCGATGTTTTCTTCTTTTTGACTGACTTCAAAATTCCTCGGACACTTTATGTATATTCCCCGATTATTCAAAGACGCCTTTGGAAAGGAAGGACCAATTTGGAAAATTCTTCTTTTGTTTAAAAGGTGACCCCATGGTTACCAGGTCAGGATCTGATGATGAGATCCTGGAGAAGTCAAGGGATCCCTTCAAATTTTATAGGCACATTTGATATACTTTGTATTGGTGTTTGAAGTCGGTTTTTTAAAAATAACGTTTGTATTATTTGTCTGAACAAAGGTGTCTTGTATGGACTTCCACAGGCCTCGGTCTTACGCCGCTGCCTTACTTCCTGTGATTCGTCTGATGTCGTCGGCCTACTTAGTTGGGGGGGAAGGGGTTTCCTCAGTTAAAAGTTATTCTGCGATGGCGAAATTGGCCCCCTTAGTTTGATAGTATGAAACTGCGTTGGTCTAGTGGTAAGTTCGACTAAGGATGACGAGGTCCCGGGTTCGATTCTCGGGTCGGACCAAAAATATTGTATTGGGTTTTCTGTTAAGAAATTTTCAGTACTAGCCCGGAGTTAGGAAGTCACCCCCGTGCCTCGGAGAGCACGTAAAGCCGTCGATCCTGCGTCTGATCTCTTTCCGGTCGTGTCGGATTTTCCGTTCCATCGGACTATGAGGGTGAGGGAATAGAGAGTGCACCTGTGTTTGCGCACACACTTGTGCACTATAATATCTCCCGCGCAGATTGCTAATCTCTGTGGAGATTGGCCACCGTGGCCGGATTCGGTCGGGAGGACATTATTATTTGATAGTAGTAGTAGCAATACGTACAAGTTTGTCTTTGCAAAGTAGCTCCATGTCTTTTTGCTGCACCCTCTTTTGTAGGCTGGCGATGGTTTCCTTTAGCTGCGTCATTGCCACCACGTGGTCTGAACTGTTTGGATCTACTTCACCTGAAAAACAATAACAAAATTTATTTCTCATGTCCGCTGATGGCCGCGACATCGTCCGCTTGGATTTAGTTTTTAAAATCTCATGGGAACTCTTTGATTTACCATAAACAGTAGCCTATGTCACTCTCTTGGTCCTCAAATATACCCATGCAATAAATCACGTCGATCCGTAGCTCTGTTGCAGCGTTATTGAAGGACAAACCAACAAACATGCACACTTTCGCATATATTCGAGTTCAAAAAGGTCGTAATGTGTATATTATGTACATTGTAAATATTAGTCGATAAGGTTTTTATTAGTAATGTTAATTTAATTTAGGAAGATAATAGTTTGTAAGTTGTTTTAATGTTAATCATTTTTCTATCGTATTAGGCTAACCTGTAAAGATAGATTTAAGTGTGTGTTGAATAAATAAACAAATATTAATAAGGATAAAGATACAACAGAATTTTTTTTCTCACATAAATACTTAAAAAAAGTGTTTTTTTCTTTAAAACCGTTGCTATGGTTCCTTAGACCAGATCCCTCTAAAAAATACTTAGTCTGAGCTATCCATTGTCTATTTTCAGTACCGGTAGTTTTCAGGCAGGTTGCTATAGAAAAGGAAAAATGGTTCTTTAAGAAGCTTCATAATCCTGTTCCAACCAACTTTGCAGTATCCTCATTGTACCCAATAAAGGTTAAAAATAAAAATATACAGCCTTGTAGAGGGTTAGAATATACATCAGTAGAAGGTAAAAATATTTGTGGCAAGTAGAGGCTTAAAAATACCTTGCATAGGGTTGGATTTCGATTTCTTCTCCATTGGTTGCGAGTCGTTCATCGACATGTCTCCAGAGCCCATTGATTTCATCATGTCCGACTTGCGTTTGTCTTTGTGACTGCTCTTGGACCTGCGCGTAGTATATCTTTTGCGTTTAATATAACTAAGGGTGTTATTAGGTCTACACTGTATCAGCGGGCTAACTCAAAACTGCCGTAGTCTGGCAGAACCGTTACTTCGAGACTGCAGCGTTGACGACTACGGGGTTCATACGTACACATCAAAAGTGGACCGATAGAGTGCACGAGATTAATTATAATACGATATGTAGATAATTTAATATAACTGTGCCAATATTAAATGCCTTTGAAGCTTTTTAGGCAATCTAAAATCTAATTTCTTTCCTTCTACCATGTGTGCACATGCACACACAAGCAACAATGTCCAGCTCAACACCAACACAATACTTACAATATCAATTTTGGATAATCAGTGATTGTAAAATTTGTCTAACATTTTTTTTTTTTTAAAATATTAGCCCAGCTGAAGTTGACTAATATTCTCCTATCCCCTCCAAATAAGCGGAAAGCTTGTGCTAGGAGTGGGTACGACAATAGTGCAATGGGTGGGGTTCGAACCTGCGACCTTTCAGTTCTCAGTCCGCACCTTTAACCGTTGGGCTATTGAGGCTTAAACATTGTACAATCATTGATTATTCAAAACTCAAAATCCAAGGATTGTGATATGACATGAGTTTCTCGATTTTGTTTTATGGTTTCTTTGCACGGTAGAGTAGAATATAGTGCTTTTGAATCATCAAGTGAATCTATCACTGGTTCAGAATGCCAAAGAAAGATTGGTTTCTTGGTAGCAGAGCTTAGCTGGTCACTAGAAATAGCCGAAGCCTTCCAAGAGGAAAGGTCAAGAAGAAAAGAAACAGCAACTGACTTGTGTGAGCGATGCTTGTGTTTGTCCACTGCTGTCATGTTATGCTGCTTTGTCCTCGCGAGTGCCCTCTTGAGCGACTGAGTGCAGAGCCAGCACAACAGCTTACCATCCACCTACAACATGCCAGTGATTTTACTAAGGATTTATACATGTTTAGAAGGATTAATGGGGGAAGACCATGGGACCATACTAAACGTATCAGAGAGAGCAGCCTTAGCCATCTAGTCAAAATGTATGAATTCAAAGAAATCAATAAGAAAAAAAAATATTGAAACAAGTGAAGTGAGTCTGTTTTCCTACAAATGCATTTTGTAAAGATCTGGAATCGATTTTGTTTGTATCTTAAGAACAGCTGATTTTGATGAAATTTTCGCAGACTGGTATAGAATTAATTATATCTAGGGGTGATCTATATTTTCCCATCTTATCTGATGAAGAGGTAAAACTTTTAAATTAGACCTTTGGAATCTTTATTATGATGAGGCCAAGCTGAATATGGCTGAATGACTGATATTCCCCTTTTACCTCAACTAAGCACAACACTTGTGCTAGATGCAACAACATTCAATTGATGGGATTTCAACAGTCAATATTTAAATTTAAGACTATGACAAATTATGTATGGTAACATAGGGTTGTGATATAATGGGGATTATTAACTAAAAATTGTGGTACATACAACCTTCTTGTTATCATCGTGTCTATCGAAAGCACAGCGCTGTTTGCACTGCTCACATGTAACTGCGGGTCCATATTTACGCTCAGAGTTGGCACAGCGCTGACACTTGTTGCCTAGAAACAGTATGTCAATTATTGTAGCATCGGTAATAGCGCCGCCCAGACACTGGCTCGGCAATGCACACGAGCACCTGTCACAAGTCTACTCTCGCCGGCGGCTCGCGTAATACTGACGTAGCAACATTGCTCATGAGCACACGAGACAGTGTACCCACATAAACTACAGTTATAATGTATACAAAATTATGCTTTGTTTGTCTCCAAGACAAGTTATCTTATGCAGTTGAGATGAAAATGCAATAGTGGATGCAAGCCCCACATAACCCCTCAGTTTCCCCTAACATTTTCCCCTAGGCATTTCCTGTCTATAAAAAAAGTGACAGACAGATACACTGTTGCATTAATTTATAGTATTAGGACACTGAAAAGTTACCTAAAACTTATTGCTCATTCCTTAATTCACTATATACTTATGGCAATTAAAAAAAAAAAGTTAATATATTTCTTGGCATTTTCTACAGAACCTTAAACAAGGTTAGTCTGTAAAAAAATAATGGAAAAAGCTTACCAATAAATGCAGCAATAATGTTACAATATTCACAGGCTGTAGGCTTTCCATAGGCCTTGACATTGGCTTCACATTTTTTGCATATTGAGGAAGTATTTGATTTACTGCAAATTAAATAAATTATATACAAATGTCATTAAAGATAATCTTTTATTGTATATCAGAACATGATATATTAAAAGTACTTGTGAAAAAAAAAAAACAAATGGGTTCAAATGTGACTGTTCTGGTATAATAATATCATGTCATCAAGGTGCTTGAACCTTCGTCATCAGACAGTTCTAATAATATCATAATCATTAATTATCAATTGTCATCCTATCTACATACTTGTATAACTGAAGATTTTCAGGTTGATGGGAAACATAAGTACTTTTACCTACTTCTAAATGTATGTAGTTTAAAAATCAGTAGCTGCTGAGCTAATCTTTTGATGTTAATTTTTCTAATGTAACTATTGAATATTCAGTCTAATTAATATAATAATTATGTGGACTAATGAATACTCATTACTCATAATGAAGTATACACTTCAGTCAAGATTTTTTTCCTGAAAATTTAGTCATTAGGAAAGGTCTTTGCCTCATTTTATTCTATGCAATTCTATATACACCAAACTATTGACAAGTTATTAAATAGTTAGTTAAGGTAAGTGCAACATAGTTGCAAGAGGAAAAATGATAATTGATTTTAACATCCTGTTGCTACATAAACTACATGTTGACACAAGGCCATGACTGCAAATAGAAATAGAATAATTTTTTATTCAAAACTTTTACAAAGTGCTTTTGAACGGTCAAATGAATCTACCACTGGTTCGGAATGTCGTTCCAACAGAGAAGAACCAGTATTAAACAAAAGATTTCATTTCCATGGTTATTTCTCCCAATTGAATTAACTTTTAATCCCCTAAAATTTATCTGTTTTCTCATTACCTATGTTACCAAGGGTACATCGGTAATGAGAAAGCAGATAAATTAGCTAGAATGGGAGCAAAGGATCCCATACACAATTACCAAAAGAGTGATAGAGGGAATTCAAGATGGAACAATTCAATTCATAACAGGCAATCGAAATTGTTCCTGAAACCATTCAATAAGAAGAAGACAAGACAGTTTATGTCTTTGTAGGTCTTGTTCACTTATTCTATCCATACATTGCAAATCCCATCTTACTAGTAACAGCACTCAGCTCTAAAGCACAGATAGTGAAAACATGCAGTTGATGATCTGTTTTAGTACAACTGACTGTAGACAGTATGTTTTAACATTTAATGTACTTAATTCAGTTTTCCTCTTTGAAAATATTATCATCTATACCTCAATTCTAAGAATCTTTAATGAGCTTGAGATTCTCAGAATGAAGGTTGCGTCGTAAATTGTAAACGTAAACCTTGTAATAAGAGTGGATGTTTGATAACATGGTTAGAAAATAGAACTGCCCTGTAAAGGCACTTTGTGCGCAATTTTCTTCGAATCACATGATTTGGCGCATGAGTCTGACCTTGTCTGTTGAAACTCCGAACGGCAGTAGGTGCACTTGACGACGGGGAAAGAGCCACGACACTCCTGAAAAACAGAACACAGCGTCACGACTGACGTCAGATCTCCGAAGCAACTGTAAACGTTGTACGTAAGAGTACCTTCTTCTTCACGCAGCGCGACTATGCGTTTGATAGAGTTTGATGAATAAATTAACTCAAAATACGAATTGACCTTACCTTACAAAGCTGTTCACCAGGAGACAATTCCTCGAAAGGATGCCTTGAGAAACAACGAGAACAAGCAAAAAGTGCTGTAGATGTGGCTGAACTCATTTTAGGACCAGGTTTATGTAAAAATAAACAAAATGTTTTACTAATACAAGTGATAATAAAAATCAAAATAACATAAATGACGCCAGAAAACTTCAAAAAATTATGACAAAGTGGATGTCGAATGACGAAATGAATAACGCCATGACAGTCGACGACAGAAATCAAATTGAGTTTGACAGATTTTTGAATGATATGATCATGGAAGTAGGACAATCCCCCTTTCTCTCCAATTTAGAATAATTAGTATAGGTAGGTACCATAGGAATATATTATGTGGATTAATCCTACATTTTCCTACTTAAAGTTTGGATGGAAGTTTGATGGGATGGATGATGTTTGTTTGAAGTTTTGAGCGCTTTTAGTTTACGGAAACTAGGTAGGTATAACTCAAGACCCAACCCAACCCAACCCACCGCAACCCACCCTCAACCATAAATTATAGAGAGTCTTGGCAATGAACAACTGTCAATACTGTCAATTTGACTTTAGACGTCTTTGATACGCGTTTTGCAGTATTTTTGTTTATTTAGAATTTTAAAATGAGATTGTATTTAAATATGCATTTTTTGGAGAATTAATCGTGTATTAAGTTGTGTATTAATTAAAGTTTAATATATTAAAATGGCTATTCCACCGTTTCCGTCACACGATTTGGCTAAACTCGTTCTCGGTATGTTGTTTGGCGGGAGATCGAAAAAACGGCGTACGTCTGTCGGAATTTGGTAAAATACCCCCTTTCGACTTCCAGGGTATCTCGCTGAGGAGCAGTTAATGACAGCTTATGATGAATTTCTTCAGGCAAGTCCCTATTTGGATGTCTTTAGAAATGAATATGACAGGATATTTATGACATCACTAAAGAGCATTTTAGCTGAATATAGGGCAGTTAAAATTTATGGTAAGCTAATTTTTAATATCTATTCATTTTTATATACTTCAGCAAGTTTGAAATGGAGGCCTGTGCATAGATTATGTCTCCAATTGAAGAAAGGGATAACTGGTAAAAAAACATTGATAACAAATAACCACACTTTCCCATTATTATTATGTGTGCTTTGCTAGCTTGCTATATTATATGCTTAATATGAACTGTGCTTGAATGCTGTATGGCAAAGCTGTTTAATACTTCAGCATAATATTATTTATAAAAGAAGTTTTTATGTTCCAGTTGAAACCTGTAAGCCATTCCTGCTGCGTAAAAAGATATTCCAGTGTTCAAACTTATTGGAGGTTGTCAAGTTTCTGGTGAATCATGTAGACATTAACAGGCTTCATATACAAGAGCAAAACTCTGAAAAACTAAGGTTGTTATGTATAGTAACAGTATTTATATTTATATAAAATACTATTTGATGCACTTCATCCACTTTCAGCAATGATGATGCAGCTATCTCAGTGGCAAATTTCCACAAGATCGGTTCAAGTGTTGAGCCGCAAAAAGTACACAGCTATCTATTGACAGGCAACTTCTATGCAATACAAAGGACAGATGGATTATAGTCCTTTTTTTAGAATATTACCCATGCTGAAATTGACTACTATTCCCCTCTCCCCTCCAAATAAATGTAAAGCTTGTAATAGGAGTGTGTACACCAATAGTGCAGCTGTGGATATTGGACCATAAACTTTTCAGTTGTCAGTCCAAACCTTTACATGTTGTGTTATGGAATCCTTTGTATTGTAATACTTATATTATCTTAATTGATTAACTAACTTGCAGGCTAAATTTTACAGGGGGCCTGTTAAAATTAAGTTGCAGAAACCTGATTACGTTTTACTATAAATTGATTTCTATATCATTGCAATATTGTAATGCGAAATACTTGATTTGTGTATTCCCTCATAGGAGGGTAACTATACTTACGTTACTTGCTTGTGTTACTTATTGTTTATAAAATAAGTAAAACTAAGTAGAAAAATTGTTGTTTCAGTTCCAATAGACAGACTTCATACAGCAAAAGCAATGGATGTGAAGTATGCAACTCCCTCTGCCTTGGTGCCTGCGAGTGTCGGCCCAGAGCTGGTAAATCAGCTGCCATGCTGCACCCCGCCAGCCACACAGACCCAAGCACTCCCCAAGTCTCCATCGAAACTACCTCCTTAGCTGATTTACCTGGTGAGTTAAATGAATTATAATTTCACTGGAAACTTTTGGTGGCCTTGCACACATGAATGTGAATTTCCCAAAGGACATCCTTTGGAAAATTCACTTCTATATGTATACTTAAAATCAGACTTTAAGCATATCTTTCAGTTTTCAGTCCATATCTTTAACCATTGGGCTATTGAGGCTGTTAATCTGTATTTTATTATTGCAGGAAATTCAATAGTAAAAAGGAGTTCCAACAGGGAACTAGCTACAGAATTTGCAAATTTACACAATAATCCCGGCCAAGAAATATCACAAAGTAGCCCAGTTCAGTCTACATCTCGAAGCTCGGTAGAACAAATATCGCAAAGTGGTTTAGTACAACAAATATCGCAAAGTAGTCCAGCCCCACCAATATCGCAAAGAAGATCAGTGCAACATATACTGCAGGGACCTATGTATGAACAAGTAGCGTATGTGCCAGGAAAAGACTCGGATGTTCCAAGTAGTACCTGTGTAAGACCACAAATGTCTTCTTTGCCGAACTTACAAAACAATACTGGCGTTGCTTCTATTAGACAAGATACTGCTATGGTAAGATTTTTATTATATTTTATTAACAAAACAGCCCTTGATTGGGATTTTTTGGATTGGTGTACCTACGTATGCATTTTTGCATTTTTGAAGCTTTATTGTGGAAGCACTGTATACATTGCATAGCTTTGTAAAAAAAAATTTTTTTGAAAAGAGCAACTGCTGAGTGTCTTACCGGCTCTTCTCAGCAGAATCTGAATTGCGAACCGGTGGTATATTTATGACGTGTCATAAGAGCTACAAGTTAGCCTACATGAAATAAATAAATTTTGAATTTGAATGTGATATCATCTGATGGTAAGTGACATGACACCCTGAGATGGAAGCGAGATAACTTGGAAGGGGGTTTGGCAATTTCTTAATTAAACCCATACCACTCATCTGTTTCTACACACCATTGTGCTGGTGGCACGTGTCACGTGGCTAGTTATAGCCACAGCCAAAGTCTCCCAGCAGACTCCATTTATTACAATTATATATGTGGCATATTGTTGGTCAAATTCATTAATGGAATATTTCCAAAATCAGGTGTTAAGTTATGTAAAATGGTTGGAAATTGAATAATCTTTCCGAAGCACTAGTGGTAGATACAAGTCAAATTTTAAGAGAGAAATATTGATTTTAGCTGTCAACTCAAAACTTTGACAATTACTCGAAACTGTATATGTATTTTGAATTGTACCATTAATAAATTTGACTGACAATATATAAGATACAGCAAAATCGCTTTCCAGAGTTGATATAAAAATAAAAACTAGCTTCCCAGATCATCTAATAAATAATTTTGCATACTATTTTTATTTCTTTCGCAGCCAAAGTCTGATGAAGCAAAACAAAAAATCGAAGAGTTCAATACAATATTTGACTTAGTCTGTAGTAATAAGACTTGTACAGACCTACCCAGACGGAATAATGCTGTACCGCCCATTACCAAACCAATTTGCAGTGCTGGTTCATTTCAAGAGTTTGCTACTGGTGTGGCTGGTAAGTTTAAAATATTTTAAAATATAAACTACTAGCGTTTATTCGCGACTATGTCTGCATAGGGTTAGGTCTTAAAAATCCCGCAGGAAGCCTCTGGTTTTCCGCGATAAAAGATAGAAAGAAAAGAAAGAAGAAAGAAAAAACATTTATTTGAGAAATTGTGCCCACATCATTCTCCAAGTCCTCAACTATACCCAAGCAAAAAATCACATTGAATGGTCGTCTTTATAACGGAGCCTTTTATTAACCGACTTCCAAAATGGAGGAGGTTATCAATTCGGCCGGTATCTTTTTTTTCTATGTATGTCCACCAATTATTCCGGGATTTCTGGACCGATTCGCCTAATTTTTTTTACGGGATAAAAAGTGTCTAGGTCTTTAATTATATCTAATTTTCATCAAAAACTGATTTGCTCGATTGCTGCATGATTGAAGGACAAGCCAACAACAAATATCGAAACTATGTCGTAATTTAATATAATGATATGAGTTATGTTACTTTAAAAGAAAACTTCACTTCACTTATAGGAAATAGTGACAGCGAAAAACCAACTGTACCTGATTCAAGCACATCAGAAAATTTTAATTCACAGTAAGTTTATCTTTTATATATTTTTTTTTATTCAATGACAAGATAGTCCTTGACTGCGATCTCACCTAATGGTAAGTGACGATGCAGTCCAAGATGGTAGCGGACTAACTTAGGAGGGGTATGGCAGTGTTCAACTTATACCCCATGATAGGTATATACATGCCATCGAGCCGGAACGCTAAATCGCTTGGCGGCACGTCTTTGACGGTAGGGTGGTAACTAGCCACGGCCAAAGCCTCCCACCAGACCAGATGGTAAAAATACATTGATACAGAGAACACCATATATTCAACCAGAGGTTATTGCGATATCCACCATGTGGCAATCATTCTTAGATTATCCCACAGTTGCTTCAGTCTTAACATAGTAGCAGATGGGGATACCCAAAACAAAAAATTTTGCTTTTTGAATTAAGTCTCTATTTTGATATCCTTATAACTTACAGGACATCTTCATTCAAGGAAAATAGGAAGACGGCTACTCCTATCACTAATATCAAAGGCCCACCTGTCGGACAATATTTTCTGAGAAAGGGAGCAATGCACAGCTCGTATCTTCAAATCAACCAAAATTCAAATAACATGCCAAAAAACCAGTTCATAAGAATTAAAGAAAAGCCTGACGACCAAAAAGTAACGATTCTCTCTGATATCAAAGTGGATAATACATATAAAGGAAACAATTACGCCAAAGTGCCTCAAGTTCTGAGAGCTTGTACATCTAATCCAATGATGCAAATGCAGACTATACTTATCAATGGTACCCCTGCATTTACAAATAAACGACAAACGGGATCCAATGTCTCTTATACAAAGGACGAAATTATGGCAATGCCTACAATTATCGTTGTACCTTCATCAGGTAATTATATTTTATGATCATTTTGAACTAGTTATTTTTTATTCCATTTGAAAATTTGCTGTTGTTCTATCGCATTGACATAACTGTATCACAACTTGCAAACTTCAATAGTTCAACAAGCAAGGGGTCATCTAAACATTTACAATTACATTAACGTATACAAATCTTAGCAATAGAACATTCCAAACACTATGTGACAGTATATTCTGTGACTTTATTATAAGACGTTAACAGATTGTTACAGTATTTTCTCTCTCTTCAGGCCTCACACAGAGTTCAGGGGCGACTTACAGTCAGAGTAATAATTCTAGTAGTACAAATACTATAACAACAACCACAACTTCAACGCCGCGTATGTTAGGACCTTTGGTTATAGATGTTCCATCAAACAGTCCACCTCAAGACAAAAAAAGTTTACGGGCGCCAGATTTATGTTCTGAAAATCCCAAAAAAGAAGTTTCTGAAGGTTTAGTCAAAACTGTTGATGTGACGGCTGCTTCTTTGCCAAAAGACTCAAATATTGCTGTTCCCAATAAAACAAGCACTCCTAACGCTGCACCACCCATGAGAAAATCTTCTTCCACTCCCCGGCGGAATTCTCATGTCAGGGTGTTAGATTTTGCTACACCTAGAAGAATATTGCACGAAACTGTAAATGAAAATGACCCGAATCAGTTGTCTACTGAAATTGGTGCTAATTACAATGGAATTATCACCAATGGTCCCTCAGATATGCCAATACATACAAATCTTGTAACAGATGATAACTATGACAAGGCTGAGTTTAATAAAAATAAAAATAAGTCGAGTAAAGAAAATAAAACGAAACCAGTGAAAAGAAATAATTGGGATGCGGCTCTTCGAGCACTTGTTGTTGAAAAAGAATCTTATGAAGAACCAGTGGCAACTCCGAAGCCTAAGCCGAAAAAAACAAAGAAGAAGAAGAAAAAGGTTTCCCCAGCCACTGAACATGATCCCGAATCATCAGAAGCGGATAATACGAAAAAACGAACTAATTCGACGTCACATACGACATCGAAATCAAACGAAAGCATAAAGTCAATTGAAAATGTTGAACAGCTCATAAAAGAAGTGAAATCGAGCAGCTCAGTACCAGAAACTACAAACGAAATAACTCAATGTGACGCGAGCGCCAATGATTTACGCACAATAAATAAGAGTCAAAACAAAGTGAACACGAGTGATGACCACGCGGATACTCCTGAAACCGAGAGATTTGCTCTTCAAAATGCGATCGGTGCCAAACTCAACATATCTGATTTGTTAGAAACTCCATATAAACAAGTTCTTTATGACATTCAGATGGAAACGCCCAAATTCTTAGGTTCCGACTTGCCCGATGAACCTCTTTCAGACATAAAAATCATGAGTATACCCACACCGCTATTTTTGAATACGCCTAAGCCGTTGCAAACTACACCATCCTCATACGCATCTCGCCCGACTGATTATTCTAGTGGAAGTTCTTATTATAAACCTGACGATCATGATTATATACCTCCGTGTGAAGTCTTGCAATGTGCTCGAACTATAACGGAGGTTAAATTAACAAACACTACCAAATCTATAAATGAAGAGAAAGTTCTAATGAAAACTAAGGAAAAGGAAAAATCTGCAAAATCAACTCGACCTCAAAGAAAGTGTACCAAAAACGTGTCGTACAGAAGTCCTAATGTTTGCAAATCAAAATATGATGAATCTGTTGAAGTGGCTTCGGTGTCCAGTGAAGCAAGTAATAAGAGCACAAAAGATAAAAAAAACAAATCAGTAGAGTCTAAAGCTCTCTTAAAACCAAAACCTAAATCTGATAAAAAGAAAAAGATCGTGTATAAATCTCCACTAAAACCTAAAAGTTTTATGAAGATAAAACCCAGACGATGTACACCCGTTAAAGACTCATCAGACAAAGGAAGGAAGAAAACATCTGATCTAACAGAAAACTGCGCTTCGAAACCTAGGAAGAGGACTACGAGTAAAGACAAAAGTACAAATATGACACTCAGCGTAGCCGCTGCACCTGCAAAATCACGCAGAAAATCGTCTACACCGAGAAAGCTCAACTGCACAAAATCATTTACTGCAGAGATAGTTGTACAAAATCCTTGTATTTTATCAACTGGTGAGCAAGCTGGGCAGAAAGAAAGAAATGCGTGTCACCTACAAGATTCTGATACCGAACAGCTGGCTCTGCGGTGGTCCGATGACGGCTCCCAGGATGCTAAGCCTAAAGGCAAAGAAGAACAACCCACCTCCAGTTCAATTCTCGATGAAGATGACATCACTAAGATAAGGGAATATATTGAGACATCTGCGCCTCCAATACTTGTACCTGATATAAATAGTGAAGGGAGCTTGCAAAATGACCTAATCAAAAGAGGGTTTGATGCTGAGACTGCCAAAATTATTGAACGCGACTTGCTCGATGCCACACCTATCCCCGACACTGTACAGTCGACGAGTAACGAAGAAAAGAAACTTGAAATTTCTCTTGCTGTGACTGATAGGGTGGAATCAAATTCTAGTACTGTAAATAATATGCATATAGTTCAAGAGGAAGATGAACTTGAAGAAATTGAACTATCGGTTCACGAGTGCAACGAAGATAGCAAGAATTTCGTTTCATGCCAATTTGATGAAGCAACCTTTATTCCTAGCAAAAATATATTAAAATTAAAGGACAAATTTTCAATGGAACTATGTATGGATGATGATCTGACGATAAGATTGAGAGCGAACGACTTTATAAGTTTATTTGATATGAACCCCGAGGAATTACAAAGGTCGTATGACAACAAGGAGACTGAAGATGCAGTTAGTTCGATATGTAACATCGACAAACTGTACACCCCTATAAAAGGCGCCCGAGCGCAATGCTACGAGATATTTGATTCCACACTAACCAGTATAGACACACCGCTTAAATCAGAAGTCGCTTACGAAACGAAGATCACTGAAATTGTATTAGAAGTCGAAAGAGAGGATGTTAAAGAGAGGACGGAAAGTAAAAAGAGAAAGAGACCACAGAGCGGGTCCTTGGAGGAGTCATTGAATAAAAAGTCCAAACCTGATGCCCAATACTTACTCAAATCTGCGAACATTCAAAACATAGATATCGAATCAGTATTGAGTAAGTTACATGGGCCCTAACTAATGACATTAATTTTTATAATATTATCTTACTGATAAAACTGGTAGATGATTTTGCATTACAGCTGAGTCAAGCTGATTTGATTTTGATACGGAAGTGTTATTGCAGTTTTTTCATTGTAGCGCCATGTGACAGGTCAATACAAAGTAACTTGTTTTTTATAATATTATTGCAATCATAAAGATTAACTTACGAAAACAGATTTTCTGAAAAAGAAATCTGTATAGATTCAACAGTGACGATTTAAACCTTACTAGCGGCCCGCTTCGGCTTCGCACGGGTATAAAATATATAGCCTATTTCATTCACTGTTAATGGATGTTTTTATACATATAAACCTTCCTCTTCAATTACTCTATCTATTAAAAAAAACCGCATCAAAATCCGTTGCGTAGATTTAAAGATTTAAGCATACATAGGGACAGAGAAAGCGACTTTGTTTTATACTATGTAATGATGATTACAACAATATGGTACGAAATAAGTTATTTGACCTGTCACCTGTAGCATACTACAGCGAAAAAACTAAAAGTTAGTACTGTAGGGTTAGTATAAGATTTGATTCGATAGATCGTATTCGTTGACATTAGCAGCAAAGTAAAATGAACCATAACAACATTCAGTTAGAGCTCAATTTCGGGCATGTATTCTTATACGAGTACGTATACGGATACGCTCCAAATTAAAATCGGTTGGACTGAATTTGTGACTTTAATGTAATGGAATTAAGGTTCATTTTACTGTGATGCTAATATCATCGAATACAAGTACGATCAATAGAGTTGAATCTTATACTAACCTACTGCTTGACGACGCCGATCGATTTCGTATATCGAAACATTAAAATGTCAAAGTGAAATGGACCTAAAACCCCTTGTTTATGCTGTTAAAGATGTTTACGATAGTTTTAAATTGAATAAGTATTGGTACGAATTCTGTTGTACACTGTATCTGAACTGTGCTATATTGATAGGTCTAAAAATAGTGTTATTTTTTCACAATGTGGAGCAGAAAGTGATAGCATTACTTATATTCGTATTTGTTCGTAAGAGATGTTGACCACAATCAAGAATTTCTGTTAATTTTATTTTAATTTTACTTTGGTACACCTAAGATTTAAGGTTCTTTTATATTATTGAAACTTGTGTTACTACCATTATAGATATGGTACAAAAATGTTTTTTACAGATGTAAGACATCTAAAATGTCTAAAATGTGCCTTACATATGCGAGACACATTTTTGTATTAAGGCGGAAACATACTTTTTACAGTGTTCCAACATAAAAATCTAAAATTATTCGCTTGAAAAACATTTTCTAAGTTTTACTTTTTTTTTGTACATAAAAACTGGTTATAACACATTAATTATATTTAAAAAAAATTAAATCCTTTTTTTACTTGGAACAAAATATACGTTTTAAGTACCTATAATTTATAAGGCAGTATCAATTTTTTTGTGTGATAGAGGGTGTTTTTAGTGCACACGCGTGATTTGGTCATCTACGTGTTAAAAGTATTTTTCCGCCATTAGGCTGGACGCCCCATGATTGACTACTATTGTAATGGTTTCTAGCATCCAGTGGCGTGCACAGGATACTACAAGGTAGGCAGATGATACAAAATAGAAAAAAATCTTCAGACGAATTATAAAAAACTTAAGGTAACAATGCCTACATTGTACAAATTATAAAAAGACTACCCTTAAGTTTTCATAACTCGTATTGGCGATTTTCTCCATTTTATATCATCTGCCCGCGTAATGCCTACCCTGTGTGCACGCCACTGCTAGCAGCTTAGGGTCCCATTAAGAGCCGATTTACACCGGAATGACAGCGGCCGGCAGCGGCGCGGCGAACACTTTCAGTGTGAAATAATTTTAAACTTTATCTCCATAAAGACCAGTATCGCTTGAAAAGCTCAAAAAGGTCACGCGGCACCCACGTGCGTCAAGCGACACTGGTTTTTAGCGATTATGTAGATAAAGTTTAAAATTATTTCACACTGAAAGTGCTCGCCGCGCCGCTGCCATTCCGGCGTAGATTGGCCCTTAGGCCGCGATGGCGCCGTAAGCATCAAAATGGAAGAATTTTTTAAAGAATATTAGCCAATCTGAACGTGACTAATATTTTCCTCTCCCTCCAAATTAGCCGAAGGCTTGTATTAGGAGTGGTTACGACAATAGTGCAGTGGGTCGAAATCGAACCTTTATCCGTTGGGCTATTGAGGCTTGAAAAATGCAAGCTGGTAAAAATATAAAAAATTGTCATGTCTAAATTGTCTGAGTATTTTCCATGAAGTGTGGGTATGTTAGTTCTAAATGATTCTGCCTGCTAGTAGCACCAACACATTTCGCTGCTTCAATTCAAAATCATCTTAAATCAAAATTAAACTTTTCTACAGATGAGCTAAAAAAATAAAAATAAACTATTTGCTTTCTTATTTTATATCAAATATATGCATATTATATATAAGTAAAAGCGTATTTATTAATGGGTGTCTTTTTTATATATGAAGGATTACGATTGTATTTTTTTTATTTGTGGTACTTTTGAATTGAAGCAGCGATTTGGTTTTGCCGCCCTACGCTGATGCGGACATTTGCAGGGCAGAGCGTATTCGCTTAGACCGTTGAACCTCGTAGCCATCGGCTGAGACTGCTATTTAAACCATAGTTACTCAAGCGATAGTAATCAATGTGCGCCCAGCGTTAGCGTTTTGAAACTCAATACTTGTAAATATAGGAACTTATAAGATATAAGCCATTAACTATTTTAAGTACAGACAAATTTTTTTAAGTGCTAGGACACCGTCAATAAGAATAAAAGTGATTCTTTGATTTTATTTTTCGTTTTAAATATTTTCCCTCAGTCCAGGTTCAGATGCCCCCTCGTTTTCGGAGCGTCCGGGGTTCGAATCCCAGGCACGCACTTATCTTTTCGGATTTATATTGTGCGCTTTGAGCGATGGAATATCATTCAGATACCTTAATGGGGAAGAAAAACACCTGAGGAAACCTGCGTGACTTTTAAATAAAATTCATAAAGCTATCAGCTTTTTCGCCAATTGATCCGCGTTTGGCCAGCGTGGTAGGCCTTAAGATCGTAGCCCATTTACACGACACCGCTCCCACACAACCAAAGTATGAGCATTCAAATATGGACTTAATACCGTGCTCTGGAGGTGCACTTTACAGTAACAACACCGCGGTACGGTAACGGTACCGCGCGCTGTTTTCTATTTAGTGTTGTTACTGTAAAGTGCACCTCCAGAATACGATATTAAGTCCATATTTGAATGCTCATACTTTGGTTGTGTAGGAGCGGTGTCGTGTCAATGGGCTACGATCTTAAATCCTCATTCTGAGAGGTGACCCGTGCCCAGTAGTAAGAAAGTCAGTTGGCTGAGATGATGAGGATGATGTTCGAAAATTAAATTTTTTATTGTCAATCGTACGTCACACTACCTAAAGCTCTGTCTCTGGCTGGTATAGTCAACGCACCGCTCTAAGAGCTAAGAGCAATAAAACTTTTAAACAATAGTATTTTATATTTTGAAAGGTAACATGTGCTTATGTTTGCGATTTAAACTGAACTTAAAGACATCTGGTTTTGAGGATAAAAATCTATTACGTTTCCCGTAAACAAAGAAATGTCTTCCCGTGCATAGGGTTGTCAAATACCCATTTGAAATGGTACCATCTACCATCTACCATGCTACCATCACTGATTAGGGAAAATTGTTATCAGTGACATCGTTTAATTTTCGAAGAAGTCCATCAACTGTTATAAAGAAATTTTGTCTGTAACAGTCATAAATCGTTGGACTAATTAGGTCACCTGTAAAGTTGTCAATTTTGTAGAACTGCCTTGAACCTTTTTCTCGATTTCTGTTATTTCTTTCGTTGACACCGCTATATATATTATTTTTTTCACTGTTCCATATGGAACTTAAGTAAGTTCAGCAGTCTTTTTTAATGCAATGGGTCCGAATTCCCTAAAGTCTGTTGTACACATTTTTCACTATTTGTTTACTTCCATTTTAATTATATTCTATAGATTTCTAATTTAAGCAGGTAGGCATGCAGGCAGGAGTTAACATGTGTTTATTTTGTCACTTCTAAAGAAAGGCTGGTCAAGAAATTCAATTGTTGCAACCCTGGCCGTAAAATTTTGTTATCTCTAATGCAATTTTTAATGACGTCACATAACTTTGAACCTTACTGCTAATAATTACATTAGCCTTTTGCATGCGCAAGTACTGACTTACGATCTCTTGGTAAAAATTATCTAATTAGTTTATTTTTATTGCTCTTAGCTCTTAAAAAGATGCGTTGACTATACTCTTTCGCAATTGGATGGCCCAGTCCAAGAAGTTCTTAAGGCTATTTTCCAAATAAAAAAATGGACTTCGACTTTTGAACTGAAGTTTTTTTTGCTAAAACAGAAAAAATGGACCTCTTGAACTGAGCAATACAATTGGTTAAAACGCAGCGATGCCGAAAGAAAGCCATAAATTCAGCCAATCAGAGATAATTGGGGACGTCACATTATAGCAATCATTGTTTAACCGACTTCAAAAAAGAAGGAGGTTCTCAATTCGTCGGAATCTTTTTTTTAAAGGAGATCCTCCACGATTCATACATTTTTGGGCTTAATCTGAAAGTGCCGGCCAAAAAAAAAATTTTGCTGTATTTCGTTAGAACTTGTCCCCCTAAACATTTTTTATTATGACACCAAAGCTGTAGAACCATTGACCTTGGTTTTATTTAAGTTTAAAAATCTGTATTTTTTCGAATATATGAAGAGTTTCTAAGGCAATTTTTTTACTTTTTTGGAGTTTTGTTAAGTGCTCCCTATCCGATCCTGACCACACACCTAAAAATACCACATTGTGCATCTTGGTTGGAACTACCACGGAACCCCAGATGGTGGAATGGATGAAACACCATCTCAGATGGTGATTAAGGCTGACTGGGATCAACCCATTTGCAGAAATGATGATTGGGATGGTTTCAGTGGACTCCACTTGCCACATGCCGCAAACCTCGTGAGCCAGATCTAGATACTTTCGTTTTTCTCTGTCTCCACTCTCACGAGATTTTTGCCATGTTCGATGGTGATGGCCACTAAAAACACCCTCGACTGTGCCCGATCCATCAGCACGATATCAAGCTTATTAACCAGAATCATCCTGTCCGTGATGATGGACCGGTCCCAGTAGAGCCCCCCATCACGCTTAAGTTTTGGCACCGGTGTATACTTATAGTCTTTCATCCAGGAAACCGTACTTCAGAGCTTCAAGCTCTTGGTGAAGGATTTTGGCTGCTTGGTTGTGCCTGTGGAAATACTCAGTGTTAGCAAGAGCCGAAAATCCCGATTGCACATGCCTAAGTGACTCACTGGGATGGCGACAAGCTCAACAAACGTGGATAGTGCCATCCTTTAGGATGTACTTTCGGTAGTTCCGCGTCTTAACTACCTGATCTTGTACCTTCGGTTTCCCTAAAGAGGTCAACGAAACGCAACCATTGCACGGACGCTTCTTTATCCACGTGAGGCTCATTAAGAGAGACAAAACCATGGTAGACTCAGGCAATCGCCCTGGAAGATATTCCGCCGTATCCTTATCCGATCATGGGCAGCTGTCAACCGCTCATCATGGAGACAAAGGATCGTGCTCCATTGCCCCATACACTCTCCGAGGAAGTTTCGAACTGTACTATCGACTTTGTACAGCTCAAGGACCCTCAAGAACCATGAATGGGGCACCGAGTCGAATGCCTTCATGCATTGTTAATCCAGGCTGTGGGGAAATTCCGGCAAGTTAGTTTGACCAGTTGGCTCACGACGAAGTCGATGAGAAGGTGCTTCTTAGTACCACGACTATTGTACCGACATCCGTTCTGAGCCCCAGACATTATACTATTCTCGCCTACATGACGGGAAATCTTTAGGCTCAAAACGGATGTCAATGTCTTATAGATGCTAGTAAGATATGTGATGGGACGGTACTTGTCAGCGGCATCGGTGGACTTTGGAGCTAAATGAGTGATTCCGTTGGTGAAAAGGCTCGGGAGTGCCCTTTGCTCGAGAGCTTCTTGGAATTGTTTAGCCAGATAGCATGGCAGAACGAAAAACCAGAAGTGATGCAGTCCAACATCCATCCAGGACTTTTCCAGTTCGCGGCCCGGCGCACCGCACCAAGTACATCCTCTGGAGAGATGGCGACTGGGTTCATCGGCTATATTGAGGCACATGCTTCCTCTACCGCCGCAATCCAAGAGCCCTCAAGCATCCATCCATCCATCCATCCATCTCTCATCTTCCATCTCTCTTGACCACACTCTTCGCCAAAAGGCGATGAGGTCAGCCGGGCTCGGCTGCTGAGAGGTAGAACAGACTGCTGGATACTCCAGTTTTTATTATTATTATTAGCAACATTACATTTGGTAGGAACAAATACAGATTTTTAAACTTAAATAAAACCAAGGTCAATGGTTCTACAGCTTGGATGTCATAATAAAAAATGTTTAGGGGGACAAGTTCTAACGAAATACAGCAAAATTTTTTTTTTGGCCGGCACTTTCAGATTAAGCCCAAAATGGATGATGTCCTTTATTATGTACTAGCTGATACCCGCGACTTCGTCCGCGTGGATTAAGGTTTTTTATTCCCGCCGGAACACTCTTATTTCCCGGGATAAAAAGTATATCCTATTCCAGACCATGATCTATCTCTGTGCCAAATTTCAGCCAAATCGGTTCAGTCGTTGCGACGTGACTGAGTAACACATGTAACGACTTCGTCTGCGTGGATTTAATTTTTAAAATCCCGCAGGAACTCTTTGTTTTTCCAGGACACAAACATTTATAAATTAAAGATATTAGTAAGGATTAGTTAGGATAAGGAAGTAAAGATTCCTCATTCATACCTCTCAACCAATCGCAGGCCCACTACTATTTCTCTCGATGAGAACAGACAGAACAGATTGGCAGACTTCACACACCGATATATATTTTTTTTTAATAAAGAATAATTAGCCAAGCTGAACTTGACTTATATTTTCCTTTCCCCTCCGAATAAGTGAAAAGCTTGTGCTAGGAGTGGGTACGACAATAGGGCCACGGGTGGGGCTCGAACCTGCCACTACAATAGCAACATAAAACCGACATTTTCGCGAGCGAAGCGAGCGCGAAATTTTTTATGATTGCATTACGGCACTTAGAAGTCCATACTTAGCACCTACAATAGAAACGTAAAAGTGACATTTCGTGAGCGAAGCGAGCGCGAAATTTTTTATGATTGCATTACGGCATTTAGAAGTCCATACTTAGCACCTACAATAGAAACGTAAAAGTGACATTTCGCGAGCGAAGCGAGCGCGAAATTTTTTATGATTGCATTACGGCACTTAATTGTCCATTCTTGACACCTACAATAGCAACGTAAAAGGGACAGTTTCGCGAGCGAAGCGAGCGCGAAATTTTTTATGATTGCATTACGGCACTTAGAAGTCCATACTTAGCACCTACAATAGAAACGTAAAAGTGACATTTCGTGAGCGAAGCGAGCGCGAAATTTTTTATGATTGCATTACGGCACTTAGTTGTCCATTCTTGATACCTACAATAGCAACGTAAAAGCGACAGTTTCGCGAGCGAAGCGAGCGCGAAATTTTTTATGATTGCATTACGGCACTTAGTTGTCCATTCTTGACACCTACAATAGCAACGTAAAACCGACATTTTCGCGAGCGAAGCGAGCGCGAAATTTTTTATGATTGCATTACGGTACTTAGTTGTCCATTCTTGACATCTACAATAGCAACGTAAAAGCGACAGTTTCGCGAGCGAAGCGAGCGCGAAATTTTTTATGATTGCATTACGGCACTTAGTTGTCCATTCTTGACACCTACAATAGTAACGTAAAATCAACATTTTCGCGAGCGAAGCGAGCGCGAAATTTTTTGTGATTGCATTACGGCACTTAGTTGTCCATTCTTGACACCTACAAAAGCAACGTAAAACCGATATTTTCGCGAGCGAAGCGAGCGCAAAATTTTTATAATTGCATTACGGCACTTAGTTGTCCATTCTTGACACCTACAATAGCAACGTAAAACCAATATTTTTGCGAGCGAAGCGAGCGCGAAATTTTTTATGACCGCATTACGGCACTTAGTAGTTTATACTTGGCACCTACAATAGCAACGGAAAAGCGATATTTTCGCGAGCGAAGCGAGCGCGAAATTTTTTATGATTGCATTACGGCACTTAGTAATCCATACTTGACACCTACAATAGAAGCGTAAAAGTGACATTTTCGCGAGCGAAGCGAGCGCGAAATTTTCTATACTTAGCACCTACAATAGAAACGTAAAAGTAACTCTTTCGCGAACGAAGCGAGCGCGAAATTTTTTATAATTGCATATCTAGTCGTACACTTTTGGCGCTTGAGACCCTGCCACCCTAGGCTCCAGTCAACTCAGTCTTTTGGTAAATCTGCCACTGAACGTAACCTTTCTTGTCCAAAAGAATTTAGTTTAATTATCAATTTTAATTTTTAAAATGATCGCTCGGCATGTAGCTTGTCCCTGCTCTCTTTGTCCCTTCCCTCCTACGCTACGCAGTAGCGTAGCGTAAATGTAATCTATACTTGGTACCTACGGTACTTATTAACAAACCACAATTACTAAATCCCCGCACTTTAGGTGGGAAGTATCATGATTGAGGAGCTGGACCTAGAGCTCCATGATGTAGTCTATGCTTGGTGCCAACAATATCAATTCGAAACTGACAATTTCTACATCCTCACTGTTTAGGTAGGCACTACCCTTTAGCATCAGGATTGAGGAGCCAGGACCTAGAGCTCCATGATGTAGTCTATGCTTTATACCTACAATAACAATTCGTAATCGAAAGTACCTACATGCTTACAGTTTAGGTGGGCCGTATCCTGCAGCATCAAGATTGCGCAGCTAGGACCTAGAACTTCATGTTGTAGTTTATTCTTGATACTTACAATATTAATTCGCAAGCGACAGTTCTTAAATCCTCACAGTTTAGATGGGCAGTATCCTGCAGCATCAGGATTGAGGAGTAGAACCTGGAACTCTATGATCTAGTATATTCTTAGGCCAAGCATACCAATTCGTAGTTGACAGTTCCTAAATCCTCATGATTTTGAGGGAAAGTACCTCTGCAGCATCAGGCTTGAGGAGTTGAAGGTAAAAAAATGTCCATTAAAAAAAAATCAGCTGAATTGGTCCAGAAATCCAGGAGTAATCGGTGGATATATACATAGAAAAAAAAGATACCGGCTGAATTGATAACCTCCTTTTTCGAAGTAGGTTAAAAATAAGGCTACCCACTATATAGTGTATTATGCCAGCCTAAGATGAGCCGTAGATTCAAAGTTTCCTGTACATAACGGGGTTCAAGTTATTTTGGACCTATACTGAGGATTGTGATGTCTATAACTTCTGAACTACTGAACCGACGACCTTGAAATAATTACAGGACAATCTTTACAGTATCTTCTTTCTAATAAAAAAAGAATGAATGAAATCAGAGTACGCGTTAATGAATTACAACTAAATACACATTTTGACTTTCATCCCCTCTCCCAAGGGAACCGTGCTGAATTTCGGGATAAAAAGTATCCTATATGTTACCTCGTGGTATGTACTTAAATCGTGCCAAGTTTCATTTAAATCCGTCCAGTAGTTTCAGCGTGATGCGCGGCCAAGATACAGACAGACAGACAGACAGACAGACAGACAGACAAAAAAATCAAAAAAAATTTTTTTGGGTTCAGTATCGATAATAAAGCATCCCCCGATTAAAATTTTCAAAATATATTTAATGTACAGAATTCGTCCCGTTACAGTTTTATTATATTATAGATGTTCCCCGAATACTCGAAGACGCCTGGATCGATTTGGAAAATTCTTTGTTTGAAAGGGTATATATACTTCCCAGGTAGTCCCATAATCATCAAGTCGGGATCTGATGATGGGAACCTGGAGAAATCGAGGGAACTCTTCAAATTTTATGGGCACAATTGATATATTTTGCAGTGGCGCTTGAAGTCGGTTTTGCAAGAAGAATTTTTACGTTTAAATTATAGACAATTCCACAGCTTTTTCCTCAGCACCACACTTATGCGCTGGTCTTTAGAATAGGTAAACCCAGCTGTTCGAAAACGTGGTAAATGTTAGCTTGTGAACCATAAATTCTAAATTGTAAGTTGTTATGTATAAGTTATGTATTTCCAGAGCGATCGAAATAAGCATCTGCACAGACGTTCGTTCAGCTGTGCTCATTAAAATGATTAAGTATACAGCAAACGAGCGAATGCGTCTAATTTGCCGTTCGGCTCGGAGAATGTACGAGCATGCGATTATTATATTCCGTTTAATTAGATATCGCAATTAGAGGTAATCGCGACACCGTCGTCGGTGCGAACCGTTCATTACTCATGCTAATTTGTACCGACGCGGCCGCGCGCCCCCGCGCGTACACGGCACAATCTCCGGAAAAATCGCCTCGACTTTCGACTGAAAGTACAGAGATTCACTTAAACAATAGAGCGGCTCATGGGAAATGTCCTAATTAATCTATAATCTCGCTGCAAATGGGGCTTTTTCCACAAGTTTTTACGCAAAAAAGGATAGTAGGTAGGTACTTTTTAGAGCTGCGTATTTGGTAAAAATCGATTAATACTGAACTCGGCAGTTTGCCGGCTTGGTTTGGGCGTCGTTAGTCGTCGCCTGGCTTTTGCGTCTGCGCTGCGGCTTTATTATAAAAATACCTATATGTGGACGTTTTGGCATAGCGACGCGTTACGGTTTCTTGGATTTTATTATAGCAGCGTACCTAGTAGGTACATGGAAAGATCATGGTATGCCTCAATGTTACTTGTCGCAAAACAATTATTGTCACCTGAAACGCTGACTGCTGACGTATAAATTGGAAAAAATCACTTTGTTGCCGCGCCATAAGTGTTCTGTCCTCAAACCGGTGCAACGAGCTAACTGTTCATATACGATACAAGCTGCCGATGGAGGGTAAAGTAGCCAAATGGCGTCTTTTTGGCATAGGTAGGTAAGTAAATCTTTATTGTCCTATCTGTGACTAGGTAATTATCAGAAAGTATCTTACTTGAACGGAAAGCTAAATTCTATGCGAGCGTTGTATATGCATGTTGAGATAATTTAGGTAAGTATGTTACGCCTAATTATAAGTGGTGGCTTTAAGAATTACGTGTAAGCGAGGAGCTTTCGGATACGGAACTCTTATCACAGAATCTATTTTGGAATTTAGTGCATCGGTGGATTCCTTTAAATGGAGCTTCCTAATATTAATTATAACTAGGTATACGAACATTATCGGTACCATTACCTAACAAGATATATTTTTTTACCTACTACATTTTAATATTTCATTGAAAAAGTATGGTTGTATTTAATACTTGGCAATGAGGGTGTAGAAAACTTGGTTTTCTATTATCTCTTGGTTTATGCCGTGAAATATGTCTGCAGAAAACTCCTGATTTTATTTCACCTCACGGCAGGTTTTTGCATATATTGTAAGGCGTTATGCCACCAGCAGGCGTCTGTGTTGTTTCAAATGTTATCATTAGTAGGAGCTAACGAGTCGTTCAATATGTCATACATACATTGTTGCAAAAATTATATGCGAACAAAGCCGAGGCGAGTAGTAAGCACAAATCTAAAGCCGAGTGTACATACATGCGACGGAGCACGTGAGATGGGACGCTATTCGTGTCAGGAGCCCGTATCCGTGACCCAGTTCCCGACACCCCTTCCCTATTCTCCCCCTCTGGTGTTTTGGTCTAGGTTATCTCATCGTTCCAAACTAGATACTAACGGTACCAACTTCGTTTGTACATAGAGTCGAATATCTTGCACCGATACGTAGGTAGGTAGGTATAATACTTATTAGTTGTATTGATCCACACGGCCGCGCCGGTTTGTTTTAATAACCTGATTTGTACTGGAGGAAACCATTCGAGACTCGAATTTAGGACCTCAAGGTAAGAATAGTATAGAATAGAATAGTAACAACCAACACAGTGGTGAGTGCTGTGGTCTTATAACTGGGAGGTTTCGGGTTCGATTCCCGGCGGGGGCAATTTGGGAATTTATAATTTTTAAATTATCTCTGGTCTGGTCTGGTCAAAGACGTGCCGCCAAGCGATTTAGCGTTCCGGCACGATGGCGTGTAGAAAACGATCAGGGGTTGAATGTACACTGCCATACCCCTTCCAAGTTAGCCCGCTACCATCTTAGACTGCATCGTCACTTACCATCAGGTGAGATCGCAGTCAAGTAAGTAAGTACTATTTTGTCAGCGAATAAAAAAAAGTTTTTTATTCAAAGAAACTTTTACAAAGTGCTTTCGAAGCTAGTCCTAGTCAGTATAGGTTCTCTGACATAGCTCTTAGGTTGAAATCTATAGATCACTCTGTCATTCGGCTCAGCTCAGAGTCAAGACAAAGTTAAATCGAGGCAGATTTATGTACCTATGTTAGCTGCGGGATTGTAAATTGCTAGTGTGACGATTGCAATCACCTCTGATACGCTGATAGGCTCTCGCTTTTGGCTAAAATATATTATTGGAGCAAGAAAACTATAAAATCAGCCAATCACAACAATTTAAAAAGTTTTCAAAAACGTAGGATGCAACGATAAAGGCACGTAAAGATTTCTTTTTTCAAATCTTGGAATACAGGTAAACCTTAACTTCGCGATCTGCGTGAGTCTCACATTACATTCCCTCTTATTTGAGGAATTTGCCGCTGATTTGTAGCCCTATATAACGTTTCTGACGATCTTAATTGAACGAGCCAAAAGAGGTCTCTACGTCTATTTGGGTGAACTTTGTCCGTTTATCTGTTTGTTTGTCTGTCAGGAGCTAATAACATCTGAACTAATGAACATTAATTAGCCAAAATCACTCATAATATTATGTAAAAGTAAACTATGGCCCAAAACCGAAAGTGATATAAAAAAGTTGTAAAAATATTTGTTCGATGGGGCCGCTTTTTAGTACTTTGATCAATAAATAATAATTAATTCTAACAGTAAGGGTGCCACGACATGCCGTGAGAATATTCTATAGAACAGGGCGAAATGTGCAGCGCGCTCGTCTTGTTATATTTGAGATTGCCTGGGGACGTAATCCTACCCTGAATCGTATACATTGCTCCGCTTAATGCACTTTATAAGGTAGGTTGTAGAAGGGGAGAAGCAATGTTAGACGCCCGGGCGAATCTCTGGGAATTTAGTGACAGCTAGTAATTCTACAGGCAGTTCGGGTATAAATGATTGCGGGTGATTTTACACCACCCGCTTCCCCCCTTCTCCTAGTACCTAACCCCGTCCCAAGAGCTCCCAAAGTGCAACGCGACGTTGCCTCGGACAATCTGCGTGCTTTGCTTGTTTTCCCTCCTAATTCCTTTGCCGGAAATTGTCTTTATATAGAAGGAACCGTTTGGGGAGAAATGGTAAATGCATTAAAATTTTAGCTGTATGAACTGTTGGTAAGTACAAAGAGAATTAGGTATTTCTTATAAACTTTAGCTCTTTGTTTGTTGACTTGTGAACCGACTGCTTACTGCTTCTAACATAACAAGGCGTCCCGTACCAACCTATATTAAAAGGCTAAGTACAACATAATATTATTTCTGTCTTATGTACATTATGTAATTTCGTTGGTTTTATGCAGTTTAGGTTTAGAGTTTCCAATTCAGGAAAATCGTAATCTATTATTACTGAATTTATAGGTACCTAGTTAATGTCCGTTTTCACAGACGTTCCCTAACTTTTACGAGCTACCTAAGCTGAGTTAGGTGATGTTTTCTGTCAATTTCGTTTACACGAACCTTTGGGGAGTACCTAAGGCTGCCTGTCTACTGGAGCGGAGCTAGGTAGCGGAGCGGAGCGAGAAAGTGATGCGGAGTGGAGTTGTGGATTGTTTTGTCCATAGACGCGAAGCGGAGCGAAGCGAGAAAGTAATGCGGAGCGGAGTTGCGGACTGTACCTGTTCATACGCGGAGCTACGTTGCGAGCACGCAACGAGTCATTTGAGCTACCGGTGATGGGCAATTGCTTTCGTTCTAGGTTATCCGCTTCGCTTCCCCGCTCCGCCTCACTGCTATGTTTCTCGTCTCGGCGACCCCGCTCCGCGTTAAAATATATGATTTTTTTAAACTAGTCCGCAAATCCTTGTCCACTGAAGCGGAGCGGGAGTTTTATGCAATTCTATTGGTTGAAATTAGCACAGTTCCGTTCCGCTCCGCGGAGACTTCCTTCGCAGACCAATCAGGACATTTGATAGATGAAGTGATAATTTTATTACGTCATTACTCTCAATAATATCATTGGTCCACTGGACACATCTCCGTTCCGCTCCGCTTCAATGGACAGGCAGCCTAAAGGTGGGAAATGACACTGGGTAAGGGATTCTATTTAGGGCCTTCTACTTAGCGGATGATTTAGGTATGGTTGGTAAAAACGGGCTTAAATATCTATTTAGTTTTCACAAGCAAATATCACCAAACGTTTTTCGTATCAATTCAAAAGTTTGCTTATTTACGGCATCTGATTCAATAACAACTTGAAGGACGTATTATTATGTCCTCGTATCCTATTACTTGTACCTTGGTACTCAGAGACGAAAGCTCGATAGCGCAGTTCCAAGGTTAAGTAATGCATTTATTTATACGTATGTTGATACGAGCCGCAGCCGGGCTGGCAGCCAACTGGGTCGAGCTTTTGTAACTTTCCGCGACTCCGCCAGTTCTGTACCTGGCCGCCGAAAGCGCCGTAATAAATATTTATCAAATAAAAACTTCGTATTACTTGTTTGGTAGTGGGGTAGGTTACGTAATCAGGGTAGCTCGTGTCATGTTACTTGTTTTAAGAAGGGGGTTTCAAAACTAAGCTTAGAGAATAAAGAGCAGCGAGGGCTGCATGGCTAACTGCAAAGAAGGCAACGTCGTATTACCTTAAGTGTGTCAATTGGTGGCTCGATGTGCGTGGCACCCGACTCCCCACGAGGGAGGCAGAGCGTGGGGCAGGTCGCCGGATCGATACCCGACGTCTGGCCCACGACCTCGCCTTTCTTACCACCTTCCTAAATACTAATTACGTGCTTTGACACAGCATGCACGGCTCGTACCGAATGAAAAGAGCTATGGATGCCAACGTGAGCGTTATTAACGTTTCCGCGCTGCGTCCTGTTTGTGCTTTTTTTTTGGCAACTTATTGTACCTACATTCGTGCTAATGTTTGCCAGAACATTTCCTACTTTGCGTTTCCTCTATTTCTCTACAGCTCTACGTCTGTTGGTTCAGCGTCGAGGAAGGTAGTGTAAGTAGTGTTGCTTACTTTGTGCTCGCTTTACTTTTTCAAAAGCATTTTAGGTGTATTTGAAGATCAACAGCGTAAGTAAATAAGTATCTTCCCACATGAACCTCTTTAATGTCTAGTCTTGTTTCACGTAGCGAATAGTAATGCCGATAGGATTGTCCGTGGGATACCTACCTGCGAGTATGTCAGATAAATTTTGCGGGAGAGCAGCTTTTCTAAGCTGGATAATGTAAAGGAAATAAGATTAAAAATGTATTCCCTGCACGTGGGCCATAATGCGATTTATCGGTGCACGGGCATGTCGTGACTGCATTGTGCAGGTAGGATAGGTATTTCTAGCAAATACATCATCGGTGCACCCTTCAGGATACCCTAACAGCGAGAGCACACTGGAGACATGTCGCTCGATACAGTGCTACAACCGCGTCGCATTAAGACGTCAGACGTCCTCCAAAGACGTGAAATTAATTTATTTTTATTTATAATATCATAATTGTATAAATGTTATCATTATTATTTTTATTGAGAATTTTGATATTTGACATTTTATTTATTATATACTTAGTCGCATTTTTTTTGTAATATGTAAATTTTATCATTGACAGTAAATAGATGTCTAAAATATTGTTATTTTTTAACTTTCAAGTGTGATTACTTACCTACTTCAAAGTAGGTAGCAATCACACTTTTTGAAAGTATATAGGTAGTAGAAAGTACATAAAATATTTGACTTATACCAATCTGATACCGATTACTGAAAAACATGAATGGTGCTGGTGACGTATGAATAATTAATGGACACGAAAATTTGTCTTGTGATTTGCGCTGACTATCTGACGTTGAAATGCTTGATATCTTTAGTGTATATAGTAGGTACCTACAGTTCTTTCAATTCACGAGAGCGCGTGAGCTTTACTTGTGGTTACCTCGTGTACCTACATGCACATTGCGTAAAAGTGTGTTCCTGTTGGAAGCCTAAGTGGGAGCGGTCAGGCAAGAGCAAGCTCTCGCTCCCACTTATACAGATACGACACACACACAACCATGAGCTACGAGCCCTCGTGAACTGTAAGAACTATATAACTTGTGACGACATAAAACAAAAATGTCGCAGGACAAAAAGTCTCGAATGTGATCTCACGCTAACTATACATAAAGCGTTTACTTTCCTGGAACGAAAATTCAACGCGAAGTCATTAAATTCTTCCAGTTTTATTCCTACTTTTTGGGGGAAAATATTTGATATTTACGTACATAAATATACAGTTAAAAAGGCATGATGTGTTTTCCCTTTAAAATGTACTTTACTGTTAATGTTTTTATATTTTTTTGGTGTTTACATAATAAGTACATGTACTAGCAAGAATAGCATTTTTGTCATGAGTGATATTCATTACAGGTCCAAAGTACTGAAATGGCTAGTGACGTGGATTTGGATGCTCGACTAGTTTCGAACTTATCACGGGCCCACTCATGAGCACGTGACGCGACGCAAGTGACACTGTGGACGATTGGAGCTGATGCTCGAAGGGCACGCTTTAAGGGGTGGTTGAAACGGCTCATGTTCATTAGTAATAATGGCCTTGCATAGATTCCAAACTGTAAGCCTACCTCTATATTTAATCTATGATTAACATGTAACATGCTACTGGGATTTCATTTTTGGACCTACTTGATTGACGCCATTTTGGCGCTGTAACCACTAAGTAGCTGTACGAGTGTCTCTGAAACTGATAGGTAACATTGCAATGGCACACTGACCACTAAAATTAATTTATGATTTCATCGTTGTTGTTGTTGTAAGATTTTATAGATTAATTATAGAGGTCGGTGCGTCATTTGCCATATTATTAGTTCCAGAGACACTCGTATGTCAAAAGTGGCGCTTCAAATTGATCCACAATTTAGACTGTCATTTGTATAGGGGCAGCAAGTTCAGTGCTAATTATATAGATTAAATATAGAGGTCAGTGACGTAAAGCCACGCGTGTCCAGCCATTTTAGGAATAGGTATACAATGATGATAGAGACGTGTATTTTTTTTGCCGTTCGACCCATCGCCGCCCTACTACTGGCCTTCTCTTAAATGAAAAGGTAGTATTTTTAATTGAAGTTCTTTGAATCGAGTACCTCAAAGCTCAAGTTTATGTAGCTGCCTAAGCTACCTATCTGTCGTACCTCTATTATCCAAATCCAGATAGGCAAATGATATCTACCGGATGGCAGGGAACTAAAGTAAGTAAGCACAAAGAGGAAACTGGAAAGTTCTCGAGGAGGTCCATACCCGAATGGGGTTTCTCATCTTAAAAATAAATGTATTATGTAAATATGTATTTAACTTTTTATAAACTTTTTTGTATCAGACAACAAAAGCGATATGTTATGCCCTTGCATATAACAAAGAAATTCTTAGTACATCCTTATGTATAAGAATCTCTTTGTTATATTGGTAGGTAGTGGAAGGATGAAATTAAACAAACTAACTACTTATTTATTACTTACTTATACTTAGACAGATAGGTATACCGATTATTTACCAATTATTTCACCTCATCCATGCATGGTTTGTATACAGAATTTGTAGGAAAAGATAGAGTTTTTATGACACCTAATAGAAAAGATTTTGTGCATGGAAACTCTCAGCACTAAATCATATTCTTATACGGAGAATTTCAGGTATATCTACTCCAGAGTGTCTAGATATACCTGAAATTCTCCGTATAAGAATATGATTTAGCCTAGGCTGGAGTAGAGTAGACCACCCATCAAACTGGCTGTCCAGTTTGGCGACACAGTATTTTTAAGTTTATTTGTGTACCTAAATTTATCAATAAATTAAAAAAAAAAATGATATACCTGAGTTACCATAAGTATGGAGGTACCATAAGTATTGTATTCGTACTTCTAAACTATAAACAGAGAGACACGTTTTAACCTTAAATACAACAGATGCTCCTATCGCTAAGTTCCAAATGCACCTGCGAAATATTTCACCGCAGTTCTACAACACTAATTAGTCCGTGTCGATTTAATATTGTACAAACAGAAATAGTACTTAATTGGCAGAATGCATAAAGGTGCAAACTCATTACAAGGGGCGGTGCGGTTTCGGCCAGAAACTCGATGCATCTTTGGGTGTGAGTGAGACCCCCCCTCCCTTACTTTCGGCACCCCCTGGGGGGGAAATGGACGCACGAGGCTCCTCGCTAGTTCGCTGCAACGTCGGTCTTTATGCCGCGTGCACTTACTAGTTTCTTTGACGTCCCTTTGTTGTGGATTCCAATTTCGAGACCTAACGCTATTGGATTCAGTATTACTTCTTGCCAATACGGGCCGCATGAACTAACTTAAATAATAACACTGCCGAACTGAAGATAAACTTGTATTTTATATTTTTGTAAGCTTTTCCTTGCTTGCGGTACCTACCTTCTCTCTCTTGTCATTTTTATTTCATTTTATTAATGAGTTGAAACTAATATTTATTTATGTAATTGTCTTATGGGATTATTGCCTACAATACGCACGATCTAAGTTTGTTGGCTAGAAATTATTCGCGAGTGTCTATGCTTAGTAACTAAAATATGGTGACATGAAGCTGCTACCTAGTGATATCTACTAACGCTAATTCCGTAAATGAGACTAGAGATTTATTGATAAGTAAATCAAGTTTTTATTGTTTTCTTAGCGACTTTATATTTACCAGCTTCGGACGACCAAGTAAGATCGCGCGATCTATACAAGATTCTGAAAAAAAGTTAGCACTTGACAGGTACTCGTAAATAGTTAGTAAATAGTAATTTTTATTCTGAGTGATGGCAAAAAAATTAATATTATTGGTTGATATTATTTTAAATATATTTATTTTGCTGGTTTTTATATCACTCGTCGTGGATAATTTTATTATGCCGGTCCGTATAACTACTGGATAAGCATAATATTTTCTGTACGAAGGTATAACATAAGGTTTAGAGTTTTTAGCGAGGCTCAAACTTAGGAAAACCCTAAACGCTGAATCTTTATTATTCTTGTGCTGTGTTTGAGATAATATTACGTCTCTAACTCTCATTGGTCTTGTATTTGGCTTGTTCGGCTGCGAATAAAGAGGACCTCGGTTCGAGTCCTGGATTCATCATCAAGTTTGTCTGTCAAGAAATACTTTATGGTAGCTATTCCAGCAAATGCCCATTCAGTTTTTCGAGCTATTTGATAAACTCGATAAAATAAATACATAACAGACATATATACTTTTAGCTTTAATTTAGCTTTCTCGATAAGCTCCACTTTATTTCAGTTTTAACTTTTTCTGGTTAAAAGTTAGGGACGATTAAGGGGTGGACTAGATTCCAAAAAGTTGGAATTTAAAATCCCATATGTTGGTCTTGGACAAGTTTCAGAGTAGGTACTTTTTTAAATGACCTTTTTGTAAGTTACAATTAACTCTGACTTGGTGGGGAAAGAGGAATTTTAGCAAAGTTTAAAAGAGTTGTTATACATATAACAATTCTTAAAAAATATATTTAAAGAATAACAATGTTAAAGGTACCCACCGTAACTATTCCTGCATAACAATATTTTCGTATTTTCTACTATAACTCATTTTAATAAAACATCTTAGCTTTGTTCTCTTTATATCTATCTCAGGGAGCATCTGAATTAAGAGAAGTTTCTCAAGAGAGCTGTTGAGCGCGCCCCGTACAAATGAAATTCGATTCTCATTACAAAAAAGATACCAAGTCGAGTTGACAACCTCTTTATTTTTTGGAAGTCGGTTAAAAATAAATAAAATGGAAAAAAGTATTACTCAATGAACTCATTGCAATTTTATAAACAAGCAAAGTATAATTTTATCTCTGAGTAAAAGATTTGTATTTATATCTGAATCATTATGTCCATCCTAATCCTAGTAACTACTTATTTTTTAGGATTTCATTTAAAAAACATGACATTAAATTATTATTTAGGTATTTCATAAAAATTAAACGCCAACCTGTACTCTTATGACGACTCAAGGTTTCTACAATTTAAGTTTGTGTGTACAAAATTTTATTGAGTTTAATTTCTTACTTATCAAATAACAATCATCTTATGACAACTAAACAAGGTTTCTACAATTTAAGTTTGTGTATACAAAATTAAATTGAGTTTAATTTTTTACTTCTCAAATAACAATCAAATAGATTAATTAAATCAAACTTTGTTTGTATGCGGCTCGTTTGAGTTGAACTCTAGCTCAGTATTATGCAAATTAACGTAAGACGCTGAGTGGCGCCATCTTTGAAATAAATTGAAAAGTTGCATCCCCGAAGGTCGTACGAAGTTTCTCTCGTGAAATGAATCCACTGAAGTAAAACACTTTCGTTTATTCCGTTTAACGGTTTGTTATTTTAATTTCAAGTTGGTTTTCACTTCATTTGCATATTTTGTTGTTTTACATTTTAAAATATCAAAATGAGCTAGCTATTTCTATTTTGCAAGATTTATTCAGTAGATTACTAAAATTTTTGTAATTTACAACGATATTAATGTGTTATGTACAAACAATTATTTAGATTAAAGAATCAAAAAGAATTTACTTATTTACTTAAAAATAATTATGAAAGTACATAAATGTTTTCAAGTTAATGCTAAATATCATAATAACAACGTGCCCCACTTATTTTTTTGACGATGACATTGATGAACTGAGTGGTTGCTATTTGTCTACACCGTAGACATAGTAGTGTTGATTTCACAAATGTCAAATGACGTTTAACCGAGGATTTATTTGTGATTAAGGTGTTTTGACAGTTTTTGTACTGAAAATCTGTCAAAATATCAAAACACTCGGATAAGACTTATTTTACGCTGGTGAAATCGGCCCTAAGAGACGTGTACCCGTAGACTTACTCAGATACCCTTAGTAAGTACTAAGTAAGTAAATTACTATGTTTACGGGCCCATCCCTAACTATCTTTTATTCCATTTTATATACCTACCTAACTGCCTCAAATAAGGTAGCTTTAAAAAATATATAAAATAGATCTACAATAAAAATATTTCGCTATTGGCATGTGATTGCAGGAAGCATTAATTGCCAATTAAGTTAGGGAAGTCACTGGATCCTGAAATACAGTTCATTAGCCGAAGAACCAGTGATTCATAAGAGCGAAAATTTTCTGTGTCAGAAAAGTAACGACAATATTCACCGATACTATCTTTCGATAAAAAAATATCGATTATAATTTTAAGATTTTATAAGTAGGTCACTGTGGCGTCATAAGCATTTGACGCAATTTTAATAATTTAATCTATACTTAATTTAAAAACGTTAACAAAAACTAACAGTGGATATGTGTTTTACTTATTTTCGAGAAGATAATGTAATCACTACAATAAGAAAAATAAGAATTTATTTATTGACATATCTAATATTTTTTTGCAATTTCTATTAGTCCCTGTCCTCTGCGCTAGGAAAACCTTTGTTGCAGAGGATAGTTCCTTCCAGATACAAGATACAAAATTCCCGCTTTATTAAGTAGCTAAAGTTACCTTAAAATAGGTGTACATAATTTGAAATTTTACTAACACCTGCTCTGTAAGTAATTTTCTTTTTATCAATTTTTTTTTTGGGTTTTTACCAGCTGGTACGCCAAACCCATCGAAACTTATAGTAGATACTTAACCTAATTAACAACATTAAACTTATCCTAACTTTAACCAGCCAGATAACTATGACAAAGCCCCACATCAAACCTGGAGCCCAAGTCTGCTATTGCAATTGTAGTTCAATTGTCTATCAATGACATCCCAATTGCTACTTTTAGCAATTTTGGTAGTCTACTAATTCAATGGCGTCACAATTGTTTTCCGATGGTTTGCCACTGACACATCTAGCTTTGAATCTAGCTTAAATAAACGTTTTTAAAATGTAGTTTTTTTTGAAACTCATTTCGGCAAACGCTTTTTAAGCTAATGGCAATACAGAGGTATCATTGAATTACAATCCAATTATAAGAAATCGAACGACCATTGTGAATTTAGTAGACTACGAAATTTTGGACCAATGTTAATTAAATTGTAATTGTATTGCGGTTCAATGACAATGACATGTAAAATAGCAGACTTGGGGCCCTGTTCAACTTAAAACTTACCATCAGTGACTGTCGTTCGACCGTAATTTATTTTTAACATAGGCAACTTCCCAATTTAATTATCGTCGATTATAAGTTGGCGTAAAAGGGCGCACTGGCTCGGTGCACTATCGATCTCCGTTGAATTAGTGTGCGGATCGGTCGACGTCTTTGTGGGCGTCGCAGGGCCAAACAGACCAAAACAAGCACCCCCCGGCCCACTCCTACCCCGCCTGTCGTTCAAACCTTCATTTATGGTTTGGTGCCTCAATGCTTTTAAACTGCACTCACGAAATTCACGTCTTACCCCCTTTTCATGTATGAGTGTGTGGTACTAACGACCCTGTTTCATTTATCTTTGGACACCTTGGTACATATTATTAATACATACAACATAACATTTTTTTTATTCAATGACAAGATAGTCTTTGATTGCGATCTCACATGATGGTAAGTGACGATGCGGTGTAAGATGGTAGCGGACTAACTTGGATGGGGTATGGAAGTGTAAATTCAACCCATACCTCTAATCTATTTGTCAAACACGCCATCGGAACACTAAATAGCTTGGCGGCATGTTTTTGACGGTAGGGTGGTAACTAGCTACCAAAGCCTCCCACCAGCAAAATATTTGTATATCCCCGTTTTCACCAACCATACCTAAATAATCCTCTAAGTAGGTAGCCCTTAAACATAATCTCTAACCTTGTAATTTTCATCTTAAGGTGTTATCTAAAGTTTCGTGAAAACAAATTGACAGAAAGCGTCACCTAACTTAGCTTAGGAAGCTCGTAAAAGTTAGGCACCGTTGGTGAAAACGGGCATGAGTGGTGTAAATCTATAAATGATTAACGAGGCTAGCATGTTACAGTAGCGGTAGACATATCTCGTCTGTCGTGGGACTGAAGGATGTTGGACACGAAAGGTCCTGAAGTAGAGACTGCGTGTGGGTATGTTACGGCGCCACCCAAATTATTGATAAAATTGGATTGATGACCACCGAAAAGCAGCTGGCAGCGATTTGAGGCACCTTGAAGCGACCCAAGTCTAAGGCTGAAATCTATAGACCATACTCTCACTTTGCTCAGATTTAAGACAGAGTTAAAACGAGACAGATTTATGTCACAGCATATTTTGTGTCTCCTTTTGACTCTATCTTAAGTGCCAACGAAGCTAGAGCACGCTCTATAGATCTCAGCATAAAAGTGGTTTCATTCGTTAGTATGTTTTAATCCTATATCTGTACTCCTTTAACGTATCATACACGGGTACCTACATATACCTAAGTAAATTCTAAAGTATATATATACCTACCTAATAAGGCATGGATATATTAAAAAATCATTCATAATATTGTGCTGAAATACAAAATGAACGGAAAAGTTTCGTTTTTGACGTAATTTAATACTTGCAGAGTATATCCAAGAGTACTTACCTATTTACTTTTATCCTGAAAAAAAAATGGATCCTATGTGATTTTTAAGAAACCTAAGGCCTTATGGGCGAATGCGAAGGCGTGGAAAGTTATTAAATACACCTAGTTTATGTCAATACTTTAACAATCAATTAAAAGTTAAATACAACCGATGTTATGTCGCCAATCCAATTAGCAGATCTAACATCCTTTGTTCCTATAATGAGGGTACACTTTAAAACACTCTCCAAGTACTAGTAGATACGCATTATGCCTAGTTCAAATAAATCCACTTCAATAAAGATACCTAAAAGCGCTAAAAAGTTCCTAATATCGCATAAAAAAATGAAACTTAACACAAAGCTTCTCAGAACAAAGGAAACTACGAGTTTATAAGGGGCAGAAAATTTTAAATTAGGCATCTTCGAAACTAAACCAAAAGTTCGATGCGGAACTAGTAGATTACAACAAATCCCTGTATCTCTCTATTTAGCAGCCTTATTACTTATAACGCGTTTTATTAAACAAAGAAACGTGTAATCTAGAGCGTCCATCTATTGAATTAGTAAAGTCTGTCAAAGTGCATCGGCGTGGCGCAAAGGTCGTTGCGTGGGAATCGGGCGGGGGTGGCGGGCGGCCTCCCCGCGCCCCGAGTAAGCTCCAGCTCCAGAAATTTGTTATGACGCACGGGGTTTTGTCTGCGCTTTCGTACAAACACAATGGGTACTTTAGGGTCTTTTGAACGCGTACGAAATGCACTAATACGTACAGTACGCGACATCGCGAATGGATCGCGTTAATCACGTTAAGTAGCGCTTTTTTGTGAGATTTCAGAGGATTAAAATCTCTAGGTAGGTACTATTATGAAGTTGTGGGAAAATACATACTCGTACATACTTTCTTGTAAAGGAAGAAGTGGGATGGTGGTACTTTGAATACATCTCATTTTTTGGTATTTTTTCTGTGTTTCTTTAGGTAACTATAATAATTGTAGGTCCCTTTTAATTGGAGATTTGATGTTAGAAAATATTTTACGTAGGTTAATGTAAGTTTACACTAAAAACATAAGAAGTTACTGACATCTGCTAGTAAAATAAAAATATCGTGCAATTGAATTGCACGCAGCGCTTTGCAGTGGCGATAATAAAATCGATCTTTGGACCGCGGCGCATTATAATTTATAACATTATTCGTAATTGTTTTTCTAGTAACTTTTTTGATACTCGTATGAGGTTATAACGTGCCTACATACTAATGTAATATGGATAAGTTTAAGGGTTAAAAGTTAAAAGTTACATTAGCAACTTTTTTTGTTCTAACACCTTATCACATTTTTTTAGAAGAAGACGAAATCAAGTTTATATTCAATCAATTTTCGCTCGCTCGAATTTTGAACTTCATTTAATAGATAGGTACATGATTTTATTATTTAGCTATACTTAGTTCATGGAATATGAGATACCTATCTAGAAAAACGTCTTCGAATACTTAGGAAAATGGATAAGTGATAAAAATAAAACGTGGTGGGTATCTGCGTTGGGATTGCCCAAAAATATAATCCCTTACCTTTTACCCTACTATTTTATTGAACCCTACCTTTTACTCTACTATTTGGTTGAATTTATGGCGCCCTTGCTGCATCAATGCATTTTAACCTATTGGTTAAAATTGGTCTTGCTATTGCAAGAGTGTGCCAGAAGGGAGGAATACAACCTAGAAAAGATTGTGATTATCTACTGGCAAAGTGGACGGAAAGAGACCTCGGGGATGTAGCCCGATGCGTTGGTCAGACCAAATCCGCACCACTCTCGATAGTCAGGTCCACGAAGCCTTGCATGTCGCAAAAATCCGAGACACGTGGTGCGACATCATCTACAAAAAAGTCCTTGGTGGAAGGGGTCACGATCCTAAGTAATGGGGAACACGACGTAGAAAGAGAAGAGTGTACCGGCCAATCAGAGGTGATTGCGATCGCCACATTGATGCAATAATTTTTAGACGATTCCACAGCTGATTACATTCAAGTTGCCTTTTTCTTTGGGATTGTATTTTTCTACGAAGTGTATAGGCTACAGGAGATAGTCCATGTCTAGTATGAATTTGTCCATTTCTAGTTGTAGTAGGTATTAAAGACTTAAACTGTGTATCGATCTTAAAAAAGACAAAAATAACTTAATACATGGCTCTTAGGAACTTCTAGTGGCGTGACACGTCGCTAGTGACGGCGCGACTGCGGGTAGTTTTCGAAACCGTTGCGTGAGAAAGGGGGTGACGCATGCACTTGGTGTAGAATGTAGTCTAGAGTCTAGACATTATATTATCATGAGCACTCGCCGTGCCGCCTCATTACACCCCACAGCTGTTCCTCGCTAACCACATTAACATTAAAGTCTTAATTAATTACTCGTCACCCCGTATTTAATCGTTTGTCAGTTTGCATTAAGCGTTTTATTTTGAAGTTTTGCCGATTCTACCGTGTATAGTGTCAGCCATTAAATGTTAAGTAACTTAACAACGAAAAAATGGTATAGGGAAGAAAAAATAAATTTATTGAGGAATATATTTTTAATGTTTCTTATACAGCGTTTTACGGCAGCAAAATGATAAGTAGCAAAAACTTGTCTTAAGACTCTAGCACACTATCGCAAACTCACCGAAACAAAAATCTATAGGGACTTAGTATAATAAAACTGTAACGGGACGAATTCTGTACATTAAAAATATATTTTGAAAATTTTAACCGGAGGATGCTTTAATATCGATACTGAGCCGAAAACAATTTTTTTTTGAATTTTTTGTCTGTCAGTCTGTCTGTGCGCGCATCATGCGAAAACTACTGAACGGATTTAAATGTTTGTTATAGTGGTAGCTGACACTGATATTTTTAATGACAAAAAAAAAACAAATTTTTTGTCAGATTTTGTGTAAAATAGAACTTCATCGACTATACATGGGTTCTAGGTAACATTTACAAATGATACAGCTGCAGCAAATGACGATGCAATTTAATTAATTATTTGATAACTGACCCCTGTGACTGGCCCGTTCTCGTTCCAAACGGACCGCACCACGACTTCTGTGTGTTCAAGGTTTAAAGACTCTATCTTCTCTCCAACAAAATTGCACAAACCTAATATAATATTGGTGTTAATATCACTCTTATCAATAAATAACTGGTGACATCTGTAACTTGACATTTATTTTATTTATTATTCATGTAAACTTGGGGTGAATTTATCAAAAAACGTTGCCACTTGGAGTTTGTTTTTCCAATGTAAAAGAAAAGGTGACCGACTTAGTGACTGATTAACTGACTGACTGATCTATCAACGCACAGCTCAAACCACCGGACGGATTGAGCTGAAAGGTATACCGATAGCTATTATGACGTAGACATCCGTTAAGTCTTTCTTAGCGGATTTTTGAAAATTCAAACCCTAGGGGGCAAAATAACTAAGGGGTTGATAAATCGAATTTAACGTGAGCGAAGCCACAGGCAAAAGTGAGTATTGTTATAAAACTAAAAACACTGACACCAGTCAGTCACCAGAAGCCATTGAAAAAATAAATGTACTTATGCAACAAACGTCACAAACACGTATGACGTACCTAATGGGAGTGTATATTTTGGATTGTAAAGTTACCAATATAGCTAATTAATTTCGGCCGCGTTTAGTCTTTGTGATCGGAGATGTCCAGTTTAACTTAAGTTTAAAATAATATACCTGACTAAATATTGGGTTAGTCGTAAAATAATCAGAACTTTCCTCTAAAAAGATTATGTCAGCTCAATTCTATGTAAGTTCGTCGAACTTAACACCTATCGGTGTACATAACGTAGTCTGCTTAGTATTGTTCAGTTGACAGGGCAATGACGCTGGTACGGTCCCCCCCTTTCCCCCCCAGCCGTCGGTCGACGCTCTCTAAACGAAAAAGGAAGCCAAAGGATAATCTATCATGCCCGAGGCTCGCCTTGATAAAAATGAACAATTAGACCGCAAAATCGATAACTTTGAATCCTATGCTCAGTTAGAAAGACACATTGTTGTACATTCCTATTGCAACATTTATACGTCTGTAACGTGTGGGGATCTTTTGATGCTCACATTTGCAGATCTGTCTTTGTTTCCTAAATCTGTCATTGGATCTGAGTTATTGATTATGCGCGTGCAAATTTATAACAAGCTCATCTATTATTATGTTAGTTGCATTCGAGTAGATGCAAGCGTAAACTAGTTTTTTAGGTTGGAGCACCGTTATAGAAGGCAGACATTAGTCTAGACGACTAGACTAAGTTACGAGTTTACAGGTTGCTATTGAGTGATTTATGCTTATTGTGTTCGATTTTAACATTATAATAATTCGCATAGAATTATTATTATGTATATATTTTATGTATTTTACTTTTTCCGCGATAGGATTGCGTTTAATGACAAACAAATTAATGGTGGTTTGTTTCAGAAACGATGAGTTATGAGTAGGTTTGATGTCAACCACATAAGGATGCCAACGCTCACGAATTCTCACAGTTGTGTGGTGAAGCAGAAATAAGGTTGTGAAGTTTCTGGGCACGAACTGCAAATGCAATCCGATTTATATTTTATAGAAGACCGGTAAACAGGCGACATTGCGTCGGTAATGTGGACTGAGCATTTTCGCTAGCGTCAGTGATTGATCGCATATAATTCTACGGGCGCGGGGATTTATAGAGATTTAAAAATTATTTTTCTTAGTTTTCGAATTGCTCGTAACAAACACGACATTGTTTGCGTAACAACGATGTTACGCTTTGTAGTGTGAGGTGTCCTGAAGATAATAATAATATAATAATATGCCGGAAAGCGACTAGAAGAGGAAGGCTGCGGACTGGGTGTGGTGGCGTTCTTCAGGGAATACATATGTCCAACAGTGGACGTTTACAGCTGATATGATGACGATATGACTGCTATGCAGCATATCGCTGAAAAAAAGAGAAATCCGTGGTATGGCATTGCCACAGCACACGACGCCGTACCAGCCGTGTGGTTGACGACTAGTGTCTGACTGAAGGTCGATTTCTGGCCGAAGCTGATTAATCGGCTATCGTCCCAACCTTCAGTCGAAGCCGAAGGTTTAATAACGTTAAGAAATTCCATTCAAGTTTGTCTAAAAGTGAATAAACTAATTATTTTTTTAAAGTTTATGTCGATTGTATATAAATAAATTAGTGTAGGTATAAAATTGATGACCTCGGCGGCTTCGATTCGCGGCGGGGTAATTTGGGACTTTACAATTTCCGAATTGTCTCTGGTCTGGTCTAGAGGGAAGGCTTTGACCGTGGCTAGTTACCACCCTACCGCGAAGCGATTTAGCGTTCCGTCACGATGGCGTGTAGAAACAGATTAGGGGTGTGGATTGGATATACACTGCCATACCCCTTCCAAGTTATCGCGCTACCATCTTAGACTGCATCGTCACTTGCTATCAAGTGAGATCGCAGTCAAGGGCTATCTTGCCACCGAATAAAAAAACCTTGCAACTTGTCAAAACAATAAAACTTTGAAATGTCTTTGTTTTGATTTGGTTATTTACTGGCTATTCTCTGCGCGCTCCCGCTGATGCGCTCCCGCACATCGTGCATGTAAGGAACGGAAAAAACTGCAGGCCGAAGCAGCAGGCTTGACCGAATGTGACCGAAGCCGAAAGTTCGGTCGGACACTACTGACGACAAATTAAGTTGCGGCACCGCAACGCAGCGTCAGGCATGGGTCCTAATAAGACAATCGTTACGAACATAAGTTTCCTTGAAAATATCATCTCGTTACGACACAGGCTCGTTTCGTTAGAGACTTGGTAAGTGACACTTAAAAGTCCTCAAAAATAGTTTAAACTAGCATAATAGGTTTAACACAGTTGAACACTATATCCGGAATAAAACATTCACAACATCCGGAACATTCAAGTTCAGTGTTATCTATAATATAATAAAACTGTAACGGGACGAATTCTGTACATTAAATATATTTTGAAAATTTTAATCGGGGGATGCTTTATTATCGATACTGAACCCAAAAAAATTTTTTTTGATTTTTTTGTCTGTCTGTCTGTCTGTCTGTCTGTCTGTCTGTATCTTGGCCGCGCATCACGCTGAAACTACTGGACGGATTTAAATGAAACTTGGCACGATTTAAGTACATACCACGAGGTAACATATAGGATACTTTTTATCCCGAAATTCAGCACGGTTCCCTTGGGAGAGGGGATGAAAGTCAAAATGTGTATTTAGTTGTAATTCATTAACGCGTACTCTGATTTCATTCATTCTTTTTTTATTAGAAAGAAGATACTGTAAAGATTGTCCTGTAATTATTTCAAGGTCGTCGGTTCAGTAGTTCAGAAGTTATAGACATCACAATCCTCAGTATAGGTCCAAAATAACTTGAACCCCGTTATGTACAGGAAACTTTGAATCTACGGCTCATCTTAGGCTGGCATAATACACTATATAGTGGGTAGCCTTATTTTTAACCTACTTCGAAAAAGGAGGTTATCAATTCAGCCGGTATCTTTTTTTTCTATGTATATATCCACCGATTACTCCTGGATTTCTGGACCAATTCAGCTGATTTTTTTTTAATGGACATTTTTTTACCTTCAACTCCTCAAGCCTGATGCTGCAGAGGTACTTTCCCTCAAAATCATGAGGATTTAGGAACTGTCAACTACGAATTGGTATGCTTGGCCTAAGAATATACTAGATCATAGAGTTCCAGGTTCTACTCCTCAATCCTGATGCTGCAGGATACTGCCCATCTAAACTGTGAGGATTTAAGAACTGTCGCTTGCGAATTAATATTGTAAGTATCAAGAATAAACTACAACATGAAGTTCTAGGTCCTAGCTGCGCAATCTTGATGCTGCAGGATACGGCCCACCTAAACTGTAAGCATGTAGGTACTTTCGATTACGAATTGTTATTGTAGGTATAAAGCATAGACTACATCATGGAGCTCTAGGTCCTGGCTCCTCAATCCTGATGCTAAAGGGTAGTGCCTACCTAAACAGTGAGGATGTAGAAATTGTCAGTTTCGAATTGATATTGTTGGCACCAAGCATAGACTACATCATGGAGCTCTAGGTCCAGCTCCTCAATCATGATACTTCCCACCTAAAGTGCGGGGATTTAGTAATTGTGGTTTGTTAATAAGTACCGTAGGTACCAAGTATAGATTACATTTACGCTACGCTACTGCGTAGCGTAGGAGGGAAGGGACAAAGAGAGCAGGGACAAGCTACATGCCGAGCGATCATTTTAAAAATTAAAATTGATAATTAAACTAAATTCTTTTGGACAAGAAAGGTTACGTTCAGTGGCAGATTTACCAAAAGACTGAGTTGACTGGAGCCTAGGGTGGCAGGGTCTCAAGCGCCAAAAGTGTACGACTAGATATGCAATTATAAAAAATTTCGCGCTCGCTTCGTTCGCGAAAGAGTTACTTTTACGTTTCTATTGTAGGTGCTAAGTATAGAAAATTTCGCGCTCGCTTCGCTCGCGAAAATGTCACTTTTACGCTTCTATTGTAGGTGTCAAGTATGGATTACTAAGTGCCGTAATGCAATCATAAAAAATTTCGCGCTCGCTTCGCTCGCGAAAATATCGCTTTTCCGTTGCTATTGTAGGTGCCAAGTATAAACTACTAAGTGCCGTAATGCGGTCATAAAAAATTTCGCGCTCGCTTCGCTCGCAAAAATATTGGTTTTACGTTGCTATTGTAGGTGTCAAGAATGGACAACTAAGTGCCGTAATGCAATTATAAAAATTTTGCGCTCGCTTCGCTCGCGAAAATATCGGTTTTACGTTGCTTTTGTAGGTGTCAAGAATGGACAACTAAGTGCCGTAATGCAATCACAAAAAATTTCGCGCTCGCTTCGCTCGCGAAAATGTTGATTTTACGTTACTATTGTAGGTGTCAAGAATGGACAACTAAGTGCCGTAATGCAATCATAAAAAATTTCGCGCTCGCTTCGCTCGCGAAACTGTCGCTTTTACGTTGCTATTGTAGATGTCAAGAATGGACAACTAAGTACCGTAATGCAATCATAAAAAATTTCGCGCTCGCTTCGCTCGCGAAAATGTCGGTTTTACGTTGCTATTGTAGGTGTCAAGAATGGACAACTAAGTGCCGTAATGCAATCATAAAAAATTTCGCGCTCGCTTCGCTCGCGAAACTGTCGCTTTTACGTTGCTATTGTAGGTATCAAGAATGGACAACTAAGTGCCGTAATGCAATCATAAAAAATTTCGCGCTCGCTTCGCTCACGAAATGTCACTTTTACGTTTCTATTGTAGGTGCTAAGTATGGACTTCTAAGTGCCGTAATGCAATCATAAAAAATTTCGCGCTCGCTTCGCTCGCGAAACTGTCCCTTTTACGTTGCTATTGTAGGTGTCAAGAATGGACAATTAAGTGCCGTAATGCAATCATAAAAAATTTCGCGCTCGCTTCGCTCGCGAAATGTCACTTTTACGTTTCTATTGTAGGTGCTAAGTATGGACTTCTAAATGCCGTAATGCAATCATAAAAAATTTCGCGCTCGCTTCGCTCACGAAATGTCACTTTTACGTTTCTATTGTAGGTGCTAAGTATGGACTTCTAAGTGCCGTAATGCAATCATAAAAAATTTCGCGCTCGCTTCGCTCGCGAAAATGTCGGTTTTATGTTGCTATTGTAGTGGCAGGTTCGAGCCCCACCCGTGGCCCTATTGTCGTACCCACTCCTAGCACAAGCTTTTCACTTATTCGGAGGGGAAAGGAAAATATAAGTCAAGTTCAGCTTGGCTAATTATTCTTTATTAAAAAAAAATATATATCGGTGTGTGAAGTCTGCCAATCTGTTCTGTCTGTTCTCATCGAGAGAAATAGTAGTGGGCCTGCGATTGGTTGAGAGGTATGAATGAGGAATCTTTACTTCCTTATCCTAACTAATCCTTACTAATATCTTTAATTTATAAATGTTTGTGTCCTGGAAAAACAAAGAGTTCCTGCGGGATTTTAAAAATTAAATCCACGCAGACGAAGTCGTTACATGTGTTACTCAGTCACGTCGCAACGACTGAACCGATTTGGCTGAAATTTGGCACAGAGATAGATCATGGTCTGGAATAGGATATACTTTTTATCCCGGGAAATAAGAGTGTTCCGGCGGGAATAAAAAACCTTAATCCACGCGGACGAAGTCGCGGGTATCAGCTAGTTCAGGAATAAAGTTAACAGAGTGTTGCAAACTTGCTCTTTGTCGAGGATAAATCTCGCTCCCCTACAAACATGACGTTAAATACTTTTATTGAGTGAAGTTTAACAGACATTCATTTCTCTGTATATTTGTTTTATTGTAACAACAAACATTCTATGAATATTATGGTTGATGCAATTAATGGCTAGAAATAGATAGTACATTGAAATTAGAAAGCACTTTGTAAAAGTTTATTTGAATAAAAACTATTCTATTCTATAGAATTATCTGTAAGAAATGACTTGTTGATTAATATAAATATACGAAATGAATCTACAAGTAATTTCTTATAGTTTTGGCTATGATACACAATGAATATAATCATTAGTTAATTAAAATTAAGACAATTATATAAATTCAAATTAGTATAAGTCAGAATAAGAGTGAATATTGATAATAATTAAATAGTTGTATTATAAACGTAGGTACCTTATTACACTAAATATTCTTCTACGTCATAGTAACATTTTGCCAGTAGCCACTTGTTTAGTTTTCTTTTAAATATATTATATTCTTTTATATATAAAAACAATTCTTGGAAATCTGTTGGTAATTTATGAAATAACTTGACCGCCATACAGAATGAGCTTTGGCATTTTGAAATTAAAATTTTATTTGGATACCGAAGAGATAGAATCTAAAATACTCGTTAGGTTGAAGTATGAGTTTAGTTGGTGTCAAAAATATTGTACTTATTTTGAAAATTTAGAATTTTTAAAAATTTCAATTTAAACAATACTCGTTAGGTTGAAGTCTGGGTGCATTAGTCTATTTCGGGGAGGGGCGGGGACGGGAAGGGGCTCAGACGGCCGGGGCAAGGGGCTCGGGGCACGAATTCGGCGGGTTCAACAGCCGGCCGTAGCTACTACGCGCTACGCAGCTACGTGTCGTGCGCCTTTGACTAATTAAACCAAGTACGGGCCTTCTCGGTTGTTTTATCGGTCTGGGAGGGAATTTAGGCTGTTTGCACTCTTTGCAGCCATACCGACACATAATTTGTCAAAGTATTTTTACCGAATACTTTTGGTATGAATTGTACTAATATTGTAAATGCGAATGTGTGTTCATTTATTGTAGTGTGTTCGTTTGTCCTTCAATCACGCAGGAACAAAGCAACGGATCTATTTGATGTTGATTTATTACATGGATATAGTTATTGATCTAAACTGTGAATCTAACACTTTTTGGATTTTGTTTATCGATTAATCAGTTCCTTTACAATTGCCATATGGTTTTTTCCATACGATTCTGATAAACAAGATCTCTTTGGCTTTATCTTAGCGGTCCAAGTAAATGCCTTCCATTGTAATACGTATTATCAATGCGAAACTAACTCTCCTTGTCTGTTTGTATATTATATTTTGACGTCTAAATTGCTGATATTTGCAAAGAGCCGCTATTCAATCTTCTAAACTTTTATAAGGTTGCCTGGCAAAGATCGCTATTAAGCGATATGGCCGCCTTTTGTATTTTACTTTTTTTCTTGATGTCTTCTATCTATGTCTGTATTCTTAAAGTGTTGTGGTGTACAAATAAAGTTTTAGATAAAATAAAAAGATATATCATGAAAAAAGACATAGGCCATACTTCTTATTATACTAACGTACTTATCTTAAGTATATATAGTATAGTAGTAAGTATATTCTACGTACTTGTCTGCCTTATTATTATGACGTAAGTAATGGCAGCCTTGAGGGCACATTTTTTTTGTTGTTTATTACACATTACAGTAATAATAATTTACAAGAGAAATTCTCGTTGAGTAAACTTTTGCTATGTGTTAGAGTTTAAGAAATAGTGAGTAGATAGAGAAATAAGCAAACACTTCTATTATTAACACTAGCAGATGTTTTTATTAGATGAAGTTAGCGATAAGAACATTTGTAACTATTTACACGTAATACTAAGCTAAATACGCATGTACCATATCTATCTGCGATCTGCTACGCAACTAAAAACAGTGTCGACGAGGCGTTTACGCGTTTACAACTCGCAATTTACGCGTCACGATAACGTCAGCCGACACGTCATAACTCAAGTGATTGCAATCAAACTATTAACGCATCCACATGCAGCTTAATTATTTTATATCTGTGTAAATAATCAGAGAGATTATTCTGTAACATAAACATAAAAGTCTTTAAAAAACCGACTTCAAACGCCACTATATTAAAATAGTACTTACCTATATCAAGTGTGCCTATAAAATTTGAAGAGTTCACTCGATTTCTCCAGGAATCTATCATCGTATCCTGACCGTGTAACTACTTGGAAAGTATACCCTTTCAAAGAAAAAAAGAATTTTCCAAATCGGTCCAGGCGTCTTCGAGTAATCGAGGAACATACATCCCTACTAATATTATAAATGCGAAAGTGTGTTTGTTGGTTTGTTGGTTTGTTGGTTTGTTGGTTTGTCCTTCAATCCCGCTGCAACAGAGCTTCGGATCGACGTAATTTTTTACATGTGTGTAGTTGAGAACCTGGAGAGTGACATAGGCTATTTTTTATCCCGGAAAATCAAAGAGTTCCCGCGGGATGATAAAAAACTAAATGTACGCGGACGAAGTCGCGGGTATCAGCTAGTAAAAAATATTTAAAAAAAGATTCAAACGAATTGAGAACCTTTTTTTGAAGTCGGTTAAAAATGGTTTCTAAGAGCTTCTAAAATGTTTGCCATTTTATCAAATACTGGCGTCTGTTACTTTATGCGCGTGGAATTAGAATTTACAACTTGTTTATCTTCATCTTCTTATCAATCAATTTTCCGGTAAAGGTAGGCTTTTGCATACGGTGCCCAATCTTATACAACCGATTTTTTCAACTTGTTATTTATTTTTTATTTTATTCGATGTCAAGATAGTCATTATAACTGCTATCTTACTTGATGGTAAGTGACGATGCAGTCTAAGATGTTAGCAGGCTAACTTGGAAGGGGTATAGCAGTGTACATTCAATCCATACCCCGAATCGGTTTCTACATATCATCGTGCCGGAACGCTAAATCGCTTAGCGGCACGTCTTTCACGGTAGGGTGGTAACTAGCCTCGGCCAAAGCCTCCCACTAGAATACGAGTTGGCCGTCGTATTGGCGCATACGAGATTTAGCCAGCGCTTTCTTGGAGCGGGAAACATCAGTTGTGAATAAATAAAGGCCTATAAATTAAAGGATATAAATCAAAAAGCTATTCCCCCGTACGAAGCGTGCTCCCGACTTCCTAAGCATGATTTTAATGGCACCAGCGTTCCCACAAACTGACACGGGCGAGCAAGAATGCCGGGCTACGGGAATCCTTTTCCAAATAATTAATGCGATAAAATAGTGCGACGGTGAGGCCGGGGCTAGCGCGTGACGAGCGCGCGCGCACGGTCACGACGCATGCGCGGAACGACCGGAGAGGCACACGCGCGACCTCTAGCCGCGCCGCAACCACCTACGGCCGCACGACCGCGCTGAGCCGATGCGCCTGCACCTGTTACATTTCTCCTGGAAACTGTATCCTAAAAAAAAAAAAAATTTTTTTTTTTTGCTATTTTGCAGCCATCTACAATCAGTCCATCTGTGACTATAAGTAGATTTGATGTAGGCGTCGTGGGTTGAGAGAAGGTCACTCCACCAAGAAACTCTTCTCATTATGCAACTGCTAGCCTGGGCTTACAGTGACAGTTCTTCCACTGTCTTTCGCTTAGCAATTATAATATTTATTAATATTATAAATGCGAAAGTTTGGATGTATGGATGTTTGTTACTCAATCACGCCGCAACGACTGAACCGATTCGGCTGAAATTTTGGCACAGTGAACAAGTGAAAATACAAACTATAGAACGTCGTAAGCGCTCAGCTATGCTCGTCGGGTACGCGTTTCTGCAAATCATTTTCTGGGATTTGTTTACCTTTTAAGACAGCTAAAAAAATACAACTCTTGGGGAAAAATTGGACAAAACGCTGGATTGACGTCGGCGGGTAATAAGAGACATATTTTATGCGAGTTATTTGATAATATATAGATAGTTTATTATAGTTTATTTGCTCGAACACGGGTACAACTTCACCTTACTCACTTTCAAGGGAAGCTGGAAGAAATTTCTTTTTTTTAGAGATAAGCTTCACTTATGTCTACTTCTTCTAATATACATAAAAATAAAAATAAAATAAATAGAAAATAAATGTCATCTGCTCACCCACTTGGAGGTTTATTAAAATAGGCAGATATTCTCGATTTATCTTTGAATCTAATTTATTTCCTGTTATTAGTTTTTATTTGAATTCTAAATGATATCTTTTAACTGCTCTGAACTGAATATCAGTTTTTACAACAGCAAAATAATATTAGTTTTTGTTGACTCAGCTGAAATTAATATATACCTATCACATAAAAAGGTTTTTGATGTCCTATTTGAAAAGACTAGTATTTTATTCGGATGTTTGTAAAAACGCGTAGGTACAGTATAGGCTAGCTACTTATGACCTGAGAGTAGGTGGGAAATATTAAGAAGTTAGTTGAAAAAAGCTGAAAGTTTGTTGTTGGTCATCCAGCGCTGTTACTCGAAACATAGAAGTACAAGGACATCTTAATAGACGCCCTTGTAAATACTAATGTATTTACGCATCTTCTTCTTTATCAACCAACTAGCTTTTGCCCCCGCGACTTCGTCCGCGTGGAATTAGATTTTGGGGTGGAATTTTCAAAAACTGTGAAAGCTCAAATACCAACTTTGATGGAAAAAGCTTGAAAAATGACGGAGTTTCATATAAACTTCCATCCCCTATTTAAACCCCTTAGGGGTGGAATTTCTAATAATCCTTTCTTAGTGTGCGCCTACGTCATAAAAGGAACCAACTGTAAAAGTTTCAAGTTTCTAACTTCAGTAGTTTAGGCTGTGCGTTGATATCTCAGTCAGTCAATCAGTCAGTCAGGACTTTGAATTTTATATATATAGATAGGCGTCTACTGCTGGACAAAGGTCTCTAGCATGGACTTTACTATTTACGTACATAATGCGTATATGTATTAGCGTTGCAATAACATAGTACCTAGTATAGTAAAGCTTGTACTAACGTAGTAAATTAAATCATAATCGGTCATCAGCAAGGTGCGGACCGAAAGCTTGACTGTTGATAAACCCAAAACCGTTGCATTATTCTCGTGCGTACTACCACTGACCAAACAATACCTAGTATAGTTCTTTCAAATCATGAGGGCGCGTGGCTCATGGTTGTGTGCGTGTCGTATCTGTATAAGTGTGGAGAAAGCTTGCTCGCGCCTGACCGCTCCCTCCTAGGCTCCTGACAGGCACGCACACTTACACAATATGCATAATATACCTACGTACACGACGTAACCACAAGTAAAGATCACGCGCCCTCGTCCAAGAACTATAACTTTCAAGTTTTACCAATTATCTCATCTGAATAGTCTACGAGCTCTCGGGCTTTTATATGAAAGAAGGCTCCCCCGTTGCTCTAATTCATGTTTTATGCATAAAACCCACCCAAAAAATTGATATCAATCATAAAATCACCATGGCGAGACTGTGAGAGCTGTTGCAAAAAACATATTACGGAATCTTAAAATCATAGAGGCAGGTAATAGATCTGAGACTTCAAATAAGGAGTTTGTCTGAACACGTAGTGGGTCAATATACCTAGTATTCGTCATAACAACAATTTCTCGGGCAATTTTTTTGTTACCCATACATAAAGTCTTTTAGTTATTATGTTTTTTACTGTCTGTCTGCTGTGCTGTAGCCCGTACGTGCGTATTATATACATAAGCATAGTATTCCATGATTATTACAGTACGCCGATACGTGCAAGTACTAAATAAAGTAGTAAATCAAATATTGGCACAGAGAGAGTCACAGGCATCAGAAAGTATTTATTTAATTGGGATGTTGATAATTATTATTAATATTAGAGAACATACTTCCGCTGTTAGTTTTACGTATAATAACCATTTTAATGTATCGAGAAGAAAACTAGTAGTAGAAGTTTGTCAAATGTTTATGACGTCACAATTCACTATTTCAAGCAAGCAAGCGATGGTATTCGTGAGTTTTGACCTTTGACAAAGGGCTCACATTTGATTCGTTGGCAACATCCCTATATACAGACTGTTTCTTTATAAGTAACGTCAGCTCAGTAGACATTATTCTTTTTGCGTCTTGTCTTTTAAAAGTATCGCATCAGCATACCTTATCAGTGTCACGTTGGATCCCAATCTTCAAGTAGCTGTCGGAGCGCAATTTTCTGCATCGAACTTAAAAACTTCACCGCCTTATCACGTTTTGCGAAGCTTCAAACTTTGAACGAGCGATGTACAGCAAAATCGAGCAAAATGCCACCACGGGCGCTAGACTCCCGGCCGTAAGGCGCAGCATCCCCGGTCCCGACATCTATGCGCTTCTATTTTATTAAATCAGGACGCTGCCCTCAGTTCCGTACGTGCGAAGCTGTTTCGTGATTCATTCTATGCAAAGTTATTCCAGATTTGAGCTACAATCAAAACAGGATCGCTACGTAACACTCCCTTAAGAGATTTATGCAGAAAACTTGGTACTACATTTTTCTACTTGCCAGCGAAATTATTGTTTCCATGCCAGCACTCTACACGACGCTCAGTTGAATTTTAGGCAAAATTGCCTTCTTAAGAAGATTTGTTTGGTGAAAAATTGGGGCCATTCCCACTAGTACAAATTAGTTAAACTGTTGAACTAGTGGGACTATTTTCCAAATAGTACAACTGTTAAAAGGGTTTAGACGCAGTTGTACTACTGGTACAAAGTAGTTGTTAGTTTTGACGTAAAACATATTCGCCTATTACTGCTTCGAATTGAAAGTCACCACTTACCATGTACCTTTTACTTTTCTGCGGGACTAAACGTTTCAAGACAAATAATATTTATCTCTGTAATGCATTTAAACCCTCTCACTACTCCTTGATAGGAGTATTGTGAGAGTTAACATATGCCAACAGTTTAGGCAATATCTATCTAAATAAACTGTGGAACCAACTTCCTGCGACGGTGTTTCCACTGAATTACAACATGGGGTTATTCAAGGGGCGAACCAACAAATTCCTGAAAGGCCGGCAACGCATTGGTGGTGCCTCTGGTGCTACAAGTGTTCATGGGCGGCGGTAATCACTTAACATCAGGTGACCCGCCTGCTCGTTTGCTCGCTAAAAATTTAAAAAAAAAAATATATATATATCATAATACTTATTAAATACTGATTTAAATGAAACTTATTAAGAGAGCTCTACCATTAGTTATGTTATAAGTAACATGTATAATTCCAGTTATTGAAGTGAAAAGGTAATAAGTACTACTTCGTAGGTAAATTGGATACGCTCATCCTATCTATGCATCCATTCATTCACAATCAGATATCTCGTGAATGAACGGATTAGCAGCGATGCGGCTCAAACAGCTGCTGCTATTGCGCCGTCACCGGCGGCAACTGGTCAGAAGTCACCACCAAGTCACAACTGTCACCACCCACTGGTAATTGTGCGTATTTACACCATATTAAATACCTTGGAGTGCAAAATATCTGGCCATGACCGCCGATTTATCGTAAGCAACATTTTTCCTCTTTTAATTTTTTTGGTACAAATAATATTTTAAACTCAATTTAGGTAAAAATATCACTTACGCTATCGTAATCTTACGTATGGTCGGTGGTCATGGCTCGATATCATTCTATAAAAAAACTGCATTCGAATCGGTCGGACGAAGTAAAAATTTTATTATTGAATTGGGAAGTCTCGGTTCTTATAACAACTTAAAAGCTCTATATTAAAAAACAGAAGTCAGTCAGTAGAGTAAGTACAGTAAAAACAGAAGAAGTCAGTAAAAACCTTTATATTAAAAAATAGAAATAGAAATAGATAAATTTTTTATTCAAATAAGCTTTTACAAGCACTTTTGAATTTTCAATGAATCTACCACTGGTTCAGAATGCCTTTCCTGCCGAGAAGAGCCAGCAAGAAACTCGGCGGTTGCTCTATTCAAAAAAATAAATTTTTTACAATCGTTAATGAAACTGCTATGTAGGTAGGTATACAGTGCTTCCACGACGAAGTTTCCTAAGTCCAATACAATACAAATACAACTAAATACAATACAAATACAAATAAATACAATCCAATGCATGTTAAGACGAGCAGACAGAAGTATAGGTATAAATAATTTTTAGTCGATTTTTTTTTTATTTTTTAATTTGTCTGGTCTGGTGGCACGCTTTGGGCTAGTTATGACCAAACTTTCGTCAAATACATGCCGGCAAGCGAATTAGCGTTCCGGTACGATGACGTGTAAAAGCCGGATGGGGTATGACTTTAATTTACACTGCCCTACCTCTTCTAAGTTAGCCCGCTACCATTTAAAGTACATAGTCACTTACCATCCGATGAGATCGTAATCAAGGGCTATCTTGTCATTGAATAAAAAAAATAGAATACGCAATATAACATTATAAACCCATCAAAAAAGTAAGGTGTCAAACTTCATCAGGAACATCTGCTTATGAGAACATAGGTAGTGTTTGTAACTTGCTAATTAAAAGCACTTATTAATTAAACTACCTACTCGTAATACATTTCGCCCTGTCAGATAGACTACCGCTGTGTAAAGGTGTTGTGTATGATTGAAAGTCCTCCATGTTTTTTATCTTGCTTGTATTTTTGCAATGTTGCCCTAAAAAAAATATTCTACACACGCAATTCGCTCCATATTAAGTTCTCTATCTTGAATTAACGATAGACGACATGCGGCGGTTTATGGTTGACATATTAAAAGCTACACATTTTTTTTTAATAAGAATATTAGCCAAGCTGAAGTTGACTAATATCCTCCTATCACATATAGCGGAAAGCTTGTGCTAGGAGTGGGTACGACAATAGTGCAACGGATGAATTTCAGTCTGCAGCTTTAGCCGTTGGGCCTACCTTTATTGAAGCTTTTATACCGTACAACATTACAAGGGAAGGAGAAGTCATAAAATTCACCTTACTTACTTGTGTAAGATCTCTAGATACTTGATGATACCAATGAAGTTCGGGGCAATGAAATGATTCGAACCTGTGACCTTTCAGTTTTTAGTCCGTACCTTTAACCTGTTGGGCTATTGAGGCTTTATTTTACCTGTTATATACACACAGTGAGTTCCCGCGGGAATCAAAAAACCTAAGTCAATGTCAAAGTCGTGGGCATCAGCTACTATAAAGTAAATGAGAAACAGGTACAATTTTGAAAGGGGAATTCAAAAAAATGAAGGCAGCAATGCGCTGAAATTTATGTCGTCCTGTCTCGATATGCGACGACAGATCATGACAAGCTACCAAAGACATCTATGATACTGGTAGTCAGCATTGGCTGAGTGTGTTATTAAATGACAACTGATTCTTATGTAGATTCAAAGCACCACACATATGGGACATGCAAACTTTTGACATTCACCAATACAAACAACATTATCTAAATATACGGAAAATGATTGACTGATCTATCAACGTACAGCTCAAATCATTGGACGGATCGTGCTGTAATTTGGCATACAGATAGCTGATTATAATATAGGTACCAGCTAACCAAGGATTTTTGAAAATTCAACTCCTAAGGGGTAAAATAGGGTTTAAAAAATCGAAGTTGACGTGAGCGAAGACTAACTTTGAGAGCTAACTAAATTTTGCTCGCGGCTTTATAATTATTTTCTTTAAAGTGATTATATTAAACGTGACATTGGCCAAATGTAATGTGCTGAACTTGCACTAATTAAAGCCAGAAAGTAACAAGAGAGGGAAATCTTCACCTACACTTGAAGGTTTTCCGAATTTTTTAAATCAATCAAAAATTAAGGAGTCTGCAGGGATCAATCTAATTCATAATAAACTAGATGATGCCTGCGACTTCGTCCGCGTGGATGAAGTATTTTTCAGTTCCCATGGGAACTCTGTAATTTTCCGGGATAAAATGTAGCCTATGTTTTAATCCTGGGTATGAGCTATCTCCATTCCAAATTTCAGCCAAATCGGTTCATTCGTTGTGGCGTGAAGAAGTAACAAACATACACACACACACACACATACACATACAAACTTTCGGCTTTATAATATTAGTGTGATTAGTGTGAAGTGTGATAATATTAGTGTGAAGAGTGTGATGTGATAAATACGCTATATGATATTTATTTATTACTAGTTCTAGACTTCGTTCGCGTGGATTGAGGTTTTTTTAGTTCCCGCGGGAACTCTCTTAAAACGCGGGAAAAAAGTAGCCTATGTGCTATTCCAGACTATAATCTATCTCTGTGCCAAACAGCCAAATCGGTTTAGTCGTTGCGCCGTTATTAAGTACCAAATATCCATACATCCAAACTTGCGCATTATATTAACAGGATAATAGGATTACCAATCAGTTTAATTCATATTAGCTCCTTGGATCTTTGCTCTTACTTCTGTTAGTATTCTGCACCAAAAGTTTTTTTAGCGCAGTAGCATCATAGAGGTCAGTGGAAGCGACAGTTCGATTTCGTTCACGTCAACCTTGCGACCAAAGTTGCGACCGCACGAGTTTGCGGATTTTCGGCGACCGGTCATTTCATTGCTCTACCATAGACATTGATTTACTTTTTGATCATAGAGCATACGTGTCTAGTTAGAGTGGCTGTTAGACGCCGTATTATGGCGCCAAATGTATGAATGCGCGAGAAATATTATTCGCAAATTAACATACACAATGCGCCATTAAATTAAGGATGGATGGAAGGATGGATGGATGGATGGATGGATGGATGGATGCATGGATGGATGGATGCATGGATGGATGGATGCATTGATGGATGGATGTTTGTTACTCGTGGGGGGTCTGCCAACACCGCGCTTCCCGGTGCGGGGAAAAGCTAATAGGTATAATATAATAATAACTTATATTATTGAAAACACACCTTAAAAGAGCATAAAATTACTCGCAATTAATAGCACGAACTTGTGCGCTATCGCGTCATCTCGCTTCAGAACCAGTAATATCTGTAAACACGGCTCCTGCATGCGAATTGAAAAGCTTTTACTCACGCCCCGTCACACACTCTCGCATTAATTACGACAAATTACACGTTTGCTATCACCGTGCCCCGTTTAATAACAGGCATTGTTGTCCATTCGTGCTAAGAAACGATTCTTTTCAGTCGGCGACCGATTTAATACGATTTGTGCATGCCTGATGCCGCGGCTGATGTGCCAGCCCACAGAGAAATGTCTTCATTGCAATCTTATTAATGAACTAGCTCTTGCCCGCGGTTTTTCTCACGTTAATACGATTTTTCAAACCCCTATTTTATCCCCTTAGGGGTATGATTTTCAAAAATTATTTCTTAGCGGATGCTCACCTCAGAATTGCTATTTGTATGCCTTTCAGCCTGATCCGTCCAGCGGTTAGGTCTGTGCGTTGATAGATCAGTCAGTCAGTTACCTTTGCCTTTTATAATTCCTCGGGAAACCTTTATTTTCTCAGAATTAAAGGTAGCATAAATCACTTTCCAAGTCCTGAACTATACCCATGGAAAAAATCACGTCAACCCGTTGCGCCGTTCCTGCGTGATTGAAGGACAAACAAACACACTTTCGCATTTATAATATTATATGCCTATAACTTTTTGAGAGTTATTTTATGGTCCAGCATATCATCCCGCCCTCTATATGGCCTAGATCTACTCTCGAAATATAATTTAGTCCGTTTTAAAAACGTTGTACCTAAAGGAACATAGGTACCTAATTTTATTTGTGTAATTATTTAGTGTAAACTTACCTATAATTTTTTGTATGTGCTTACTTTATTATGCAAATTGTAATTTGCCTTTTTTATTCTTCCAAGTAGGTAGGTCTTTTTTAAACAAATTCTAAGTAATCTTTCGTTTACTTTCCCTTATCATTTTTCGCATCGTAATAATTTGTTACATGTGAAGGAAATTATATTAGAAGCTAAATTATATTCTTCCTCCTGTTTAAAAAGCGATTATAACCCGAAAGGTGTAGATCGGGTGATAATTAGAAAACATTCAGATTTTTATTCATCTTCCAAGTAGTCCTTTTATCAATTTTTGTTTTCGTTTATACTGGGTAGGTATCTTATCATTTTTCGCATCGTAAACTTTGTTAAATGCGAAATTAATTGTATTTGAAGTCTTTTATTCTTCCTGTTTAAAAAGCGATTATAGCCCTAAAGGCGTTGATGGTATTAATTAGAAGGCATTAAGATTCAGTCGTATGAGCGTTTCGTATTCGCGTGTACAAAAATGATACGAACCGAATTTTCATACGATGTATTTAAACGCTAATAATATTTACCATAATGTGTGTCTTAACATTGTTATTAGTAGAAGCATTTGCCAAATGGTAAAGTGTACGCTGCAGATGGCATACACCTGCATCTTGATATAGGTACCCATTGCGATTACTTTCTGCATTCAGCCATCATGAATTACGCCCTTAGCACATCTCCATCGCGATATCGTGGTAGCGGAAACGCTGATGTCACGCTTTATTACGCAAAAATGAAATCTACTGCTGTATCGCCCATTACTATTTCTCCAACACCTATTAGTATTAGACTCAGTTCCAGAAGCGGTAAATTACAATCGCAATACTTATATTTATAGCTTTAACAATCCATGTACTCGTAATTCCGCAATGACAGGTAAAGCTGAACTAATTGCTGCATCGCTGAAAGAAAGTCACATTTATAAGGTAAAGATATCAAGATTGTAATCGATATGCAGGTGTGTTGATGTTCAATTAATTAAAATGTCACAATAATGAATGTTTCATGCATTAATATTTTAGAGCCTTTAGCACACCTCTGCAAACTATTGACCTGATAGTGCTGTACCCCGACGACTTTTAAATCTCCGCCGCAAAACAAATTAAGCGAAACTGAATACCTACGGAGTTGCGAAAGACACATGGAAATATCGTCGGAATCGTAATGGAAAAAGATAAATAATAAAATATTCAAATCTTGGAGCTAAACAGACACTTTATTTAATTTCGCCTGTTGTAAAATGGTCAAATGGTCGGTAGGTGTTCGCGGGGGAGATGTGCTAAAGGTCTCAAAGGATTAATACGTAAAACATTCATTATTGTGACGTTTTAATTAATTGAACAACTACGCACTTACGTCCCGATTGCAATCGTTACACCCATACCTTATGCGTGACTTTCTTCAGGCGATGCAGTAATAGAGTTCATTTTTGCCTGTCATTGTGGAATTATAGGGATGATTCATTGCGTATTATAAAGCCTTTTAAAATAATTTTCATATTATTATGTGTTTATTTAAAAGTGCCAACTTTTGCGTGTAGATAATACTAATTAATGATGGATCCAATACAATCCTTATTAATATTTTAAATGCGAAAGTATGTGTGTTTGTTGGTTTGTCCTTCAATTAGGCAAGAAAGAGCAACGAATTGACGTGATTTTTTGCGTGGGTATAGTTGAAGACCTGGAGAGCGCTATAGGCTAATTTTTAACCCGGAAAATCAAAGAATTCCTGCCGGAATCAAAAAACTAATCCAAGCATACGAAGTCGCGGGCATAAGCTAGCTGGTAATAATTTATTTTAACGGCATACTATCCAAACTAAGTATTAGTTATCATCGTAAGTTAACTTACTTTATTAGTTCACCATCAAGGTTTCAAACTTAATTTCTACCGCTATCTTCAATTTATTGTGCAACGAGCATCGAACTATTACGTTTAGAATAGGGGTTTCTAAAAACGTTCCGCACCAAATGTAGGGTCAAAACAACCAATGAATGTGTGTGTAACTTGTATATGCTATATGATGAATGACATCCTTTCACAATAGGTACAGTACGTCATTTTTTAAATAATTTTCTGTTAGCGCGTCGTACTAACGCGAACGGGACGATAACTGCGTAGTCGGCCTTGAAAGGCTTACTAACAAGTTATAATTTAAGAAAAATTAAACTGACTTCAATATACCGAAATAAAGAATAATGCAAAAAGGAAAAGTGTCCATACCTTGAAAACTTCTAAACCGATTTTGATGAAATCTTTACTGTTCCTCAAAGTAAATATAAGCAAATAAAAAAAGGACGATCACAATTCGATTGATAGTTTCGTAGAAATGCGTGGACAAACATACACAAACCTATAAAATTTTGAATATTTCTTTGAAAGCTCTAATATATTATCATATGTGAATATTTTGCAGCTCCAGTAATATTACATACATACATACGTGTCGAGGTGATAACCTTCTTTTTTGAAGTCGGTCAAAAATGGCTTATCACCGCATCGACTGTTGCGCTTCTAAGCGTTACAGTTCGATGGCAACGGGTAATACCGTTGTGGAGCTGTGCCGGCTCGGCTCTCCGTAATGCTGTAATCTCTGCGCGCATCCGGCGCGTGCCTTACCATCGCACCGGACACGCCCTGCCCTCGGGGCTAGTTTGTTTTAGCACGACCAACGTGGTAAGCTCCAGGTAAGGACGTTCGTTCAAATTCAAATTCATTTATTTCAGGTGTGTTCATTGTTCACCCAAATTGATAGAAACTTGTTCAAATGCATAAAATAAAGTAAATTAAACAAAAACATAAATGAAAGATAAATACGACATAATTTATATTTCATTTATGATAAACTAGCTGATGTCCGCGACTTCGTCCGCGTGAATTTAGTTTTTAAAATCCCGCGGGAACTCTTTAATTTTCCGGGATAAAAAGTAGCCTATGTTTTAATCCAAGGTATGATATATCTCCATTTTGAATTTCAGTCAAATCGGTCCAGTAGTTTTGGCGTGAAAGAGTAACAAACATACACACACACACGTGTGTGTATGTTTGTTATTTGTGTATGTGTGTGTGTACACACTCACACATACACAAATACAAACTTTCGGCTTTATAATATTAGTGTGATACGTAATAATAACAATAATAATGAAAAAATAAATATAAAAATGTCTTTTTCTATTAAATTTACTAAATGCCACTTAGCTATAACCTTCGTTCCAGATAAAACATTTTTTAGGATTCCATACCCGAAGGGTAACCAACGGGACCCTATTTACTAAGCCTCTACTGTCCGTCCGTCCATCCATCTGTCTGTATGTCAGCAGGCTAGGTAGAGAGTTGAAATTTTCAGAGAATTTGTATTTCTGTTGCCGCTATAACAACAAATAATAAAAACTACTTGAACGTGTATTTTTTTGGCGTTTTTATGGTACGGAACCCCTCTTATGCGAGTGCAACTCGCATTGACCGGTTATTTAAAGAAAGCTAAACATAATTTATATTCTCCTTTTCTCTCCAAATAAGCAGAAAGCTTGTGTTACTATTTACTGGCTATCGGACATAATTGTCGCTAAGCGCAAGTCTATTAATAAAAAAAAAGACGTGTGGCACTCGGGGACTGCCGCGGTAAAGCTATTGCATAGCATTTTTTATCAACGCCATCTAGCGGCTCACTGCTAGATGTCATTGATAAAACATGCGCCATCTAGCGGCTCACCGTAGAGGAGTCCCGTGTCAGGTTATTTTCGTTACGGAATTTCTGGATTCGGTCTCCAAGCTGGCCCGCGATAGAAGCTATGCAATAGCTTAAAAAGAAACACCTAAGATCTCCAACTATAGCAACAAAATATGTCTACAATATAAATCACAATCTAAATTTTTATTTAGTTATTTTGTTTAAATATCATAGCCAAGAAAACAGCGAATAGAAAAAGAAACGAAGCTAGAGTATACCTGCGGCGGCGTGGTTGGTCAAACTCAAATGAGTCCTGGAAAATGCTTTGATGACAGCAATAGAGAGTAGCGCTTCATAGATCATACTCCAAACTGAGGATCGAGACCAGGTGTCTTTTACTTTGTGGTTTGATTTTACAAAACTACTTAATCTAGACGAAACAATTGTCTGTTCTTCACATGGAGGTTCTTCATTATGTTTATACAAAAAAAAACTTTTTTTTCAGTCTCGTGAATGACGTACTTACCTATGATTACTTAGGTACTCAAAGTTTATATACATACATAGGTACAAGACATGTACCTACCTCAGTGCTGAGTGTGGCTGAGTGTCAGACAGTCTTCTAAAACAACATTGTAAAGAACCACATTTAATATACAATGTATGTTGCGATATAAAAATAAAAATTTTAGATGTTCTTTTGTAAAATTTTGTCAATCTACAAATATTGGATGTAACGCGGCTGCGACATCTTGCTATCTATTATAGATAGGTTGGATTTTTATTATGGGCACAGAATACCAAATAGTACCTAATGTTATAGGCAAGACTTACATTAGAAATTGAGGAAAAAATGCGGCGCTCTCTTCCGCACGTCTAATCTATTTTTATTTATTTTGCCAGGAGCAAAACAAACCTGTTTATGTAAATACGACATTTTTACGTAATAAGTATGCATACATACACTAACATGACTAGGTATTTATTTTACAAAATAAATTTACTAAACGTGTCATTATATTAAGCACAGCTTGGGTAAAAAGTGAATTAAGTATATGATCTCAACAAATATGGCATAATAAGGCGAAAATAATGGAATTTATGGCCTCAGCATTATAAAAAGCGTGATAATGTGGGTTTTCAAAGGGCTATTTGCGTACATTGTATAATTTAAGCTTCTGATGCATCTATATATCGAAGCTGCGGTTTCACCTGCATGAAATTTGGTATAATAACACCTTTTTGTGATCGGACGAAAGTGGAATTTACTTTTTTTAAATGTCCTTAAATTCTAAACACTTTTTTAAATTAAAATTTTTAGACTACAGCTGTTTAAAATTTAAAGAAAATTAAATAGTTAAATGATTAAGATTTGTAAGTTAACTTTGTGTAATGTAGGTCATCAAAAAAAATAGTGGTCTGTGGAGACTTTAATATTGATATTTTGCTTCACACTCCTTTTACTGGTAGGCTACTTAACTTATTTAAAAGCTTTAATTTAGAGAATATTTTTGATGAACCTACAAGAGTAACTGCAAACTCAGCTACCTGTATTGACAACATTTTTTGTGATTGTAACATTATTGAAAAATCTGTTATCACTTATCTCAGATCTGATCATTGCGGTCAAATGATATCTATTCCAAGCAGTCAACAAAATATAACAAAAGTAATAAAATACAGGCCACTTACCACTAAAAAAGTAAAGCATTTTAAACAAAGCATCTCAGCTGGATTGCCGACGCTTGACCTTGCACAGGATGATCCGGATGAAATTTATACAAAGTTTTTTGATTTGTTAAGCTCACAATATAACTCTATCTTTAAGGTGATGGAGAAAAGACTGTTTAAAGATCTTAAGTTTAGTGACTGGGCAACTGCCGGCATCTATAAAAGTAGAAATAAGCTGTTTGACTTGTATGCAGAAAAAAAATATAATTATTCCCCCGCGTTTATTGAATATGTAAGAAATTATTCTAAATTGTTTAAAAATGTGTGCATACAAGCAAAGTCACTTCACATAAAACAAAAAATTGTCAATTCTGATAATAAAATTAAAACAACATGGGGCATCATCGGCGATGAAATGAATAACCATAAGGTGCATAATAATAATAAATTGGAGCTTAAAATTGATAATCATGTAATTAACTCCGATATAGAAGTTGTAAATACATTTGAGAACTTTTTCAAAAATATTCCAATTACCACAACCAGTTCTCTAAATTCCTCGCCGGCAGAAGCCTATCGTCTTCTGAGAAGCAATGTCTCTGAGTGCAATAAGTTATTTAGGTTTGAACACGTTACCCCATATGACATAGTCAAAACATTTAAATCTTTACAAAATAAGAAAACAGCAGATCTATGGGGGATATCAGTTAAAATAATTCATAATGTAATTGATATTATTGCGCCGTATCTTGCTTTAATTTTTAATAAATCAGTAGATTCTGGATCTTTTCCAGATCTTATGAAATGTAGTAAGCTAATACCGCTTTTTAAATCGGGCAGCAAAAGTGACCCGAATAACTACAGGCCAATTTCAATTTTGCCAACTCTCAGCAAGATATTCGAAAAAATAATGCTCAACCAACTGCTTTTACACTTTAATTTAAATAAACTCCTACACACTGAGCAGTATGGTTTTACAAAGGGTCGATCAACAACCGATGCAGCCGCAAGGCTATTACAACACATATTCGATGCGTGGGAGAACTCACAGAATGCCATTGGTATTTTCTGTGATTTGTCAAAGGCATTCGACTGCGTTGATCACGAGACTCTTTTGCTTAAACTGAGCCACTATGGCATTAAAGATTTTGCACTTAGTCTCATTGCGTCTTATCTCAGCAACCGAGTCCAAAGAGTATGTGTCAATGATGTAAAATCATCCGGATCAGCCTCAGTAATGGGTGTACCCCAGGGTTCTATTCTAGGTCCATTCATGTTTTTGGTCTACATAAATGATTTACCACATTTTGTCCAAAATACTTGCGATATTGTACTATTTGCTGATGATACGTCTTTAATTTTTAAAGTCGATAGGATGAAAGACAATTTTGACGATGTAAATAATGCATTATCTCAAGTTTCTGAATGGTTTACGGCAAATAATCTCCTCTTAAATGCTAAAAAAACAAAATGTGTTGAGTTTTTATTACCTAACACGAGAACTGTCAGTAAAAATTTAAAGATAAATAATGAACCTTTGAAAACTGAGGACTCCACAGTGTTTTTGGGGTTAACCCTGGATTCAAAGCTACAATGGGGCACCCATATAGCAACGCTTGCTGGCAAACTTAGCTCTGCTGCTTACGCTGTTAGGAAGATTCGACAGTTGACTGACATAGAAACTGCAAAAATTGTTTATTTTGCATATTTCCATAGTATTATGTCATACGGAATCTTAGTATGGGGTAAGGCAGCCGATATTGGAAAAATTTTTGATTTGCAGAAGAGGGCAATCCGCGCAATCTATAATTTGAGGCCGCGGGATTCCCTTCGAGAAAGATTTAAAGAGATAGGCATTCTTACAGTAGCTTCACAATATATTTATAACAACATAATATTTGTCAGACAAAACATTTTGAGTTACAAAAAAAAGAGTGATTTGTCCGATAGACCAAGTAGAAATCCAAATAGGCTCATGTTTCCTGGGCTGCGCCTCAAGAGGGTCCAAAAGACATTTGTGAGAATGGGCGTGACGTTTTACAATAAAATTCCACAGTCAATCTTAGACTTGCCTCTACACAAGTTTAAGAAATCAATTAAATCTGCTCTCATGAAAAAAGCATATTATACAATTGAAGACTATGTAAATGATAAAAAAGCGTGGATATAATTCGCTCCAGTGATTCATAAGACAGTAATAACTATCCTGTGTTCAATAACAATTGTAAATTTTTTATTTTTTTTGAAAAGAGCAACCGCCGAGTTTCTTACTGGCTCTTCTCGGCAGGAAAGGCATTCCGAACCAGTGGTAGATTCATTGACGATTCAAAAGTGCTTGTAAAAGTTTATTTGAATAAAAAATATTTCTATTTCTATTTCTATTACTTTCCTTTCCTTTTAGCCGATTTTAAGTAAGTAAGGTAAGTAATTTTATTCGACTACCAAAGACGACTGGGTCTGGGTAAAATAGTATTATTTTAATTTTGTTTTGAAATATTATCATATAATATCAACCTTTTTACCTAATTTTAATTCAGTTTTCAGTACAAAATAATACTGGAAAATAATAGTTAAGGGTAGTACAGGCCCTGGTACTACAAAGTACGAAACTGCTTATACCGAACCGTGATAGAGTCTTTACTTCAGCTTGTGGCTCCTAATCACGAGTAGTCTACATGAATAAATAAAAAAAATTGAATTTCAGTGACAAAGTAGAGTAAAGACTTCGTAGATCGGTACACTTTTGTTTGTAGGTTTGTCCTTCAATCACGCTGCAACAGAGCTACAGATCGATGTGATTTTTAGGGTTCCGAAAAAAACTTCGGAACCCTTATAGGATCACTTCGTTGTCCGTCTGTCTGTCAGTGTGTCACCACCGTTTTTCTCGAAAACGGCTTATGATACTAAGTCGAAATTTATACTGAATATAAAGTTCAATGGTCTCGTAGTGTTTTAAGAATATCAAGCTTATAGCTTAACTCAGTGAAAAGTTACAGCTTTAAAACCACGGCTTTCTCATTATTAAAACAAATTAAGGGACATCTTCCAAAAATCGTTTTTTTCCATACCTAATTCTTAGTTTCATAGTAAGTGCCGTTATATTTTACAAACACCAGCTTTAAAGTCTTACAAATGACGAACATATTGATATCTCTAAACATTGTAAGAGTAACTTAAACAGCTAAAAACCAAATAAAAACCTACCACTTACTATGACTTTTAAAGTACTGTAACGAGAGTAAAGTACCTGAGGCTAAAACACACTATCCGTAAGCTGCGACTGAGAGCCGCGACAGATAAGGTTTCACAGTCGTTTGAGATCAGCAGGCCCAGATTTCTATCGGCCGTCCGAAGACTCAAGAATGGCCCAAGGTTACGTCCGCGACTACGTCCGGTAGTGTGCACAATTCAATGTAAATTCACTATCCAGCCGCGGTTGACGCGTCGGATAGTTTGTTCTAAGCCTAACTTTTTAACGCGTCACAACACAGAACTGTCACAACTTTTGTAGACTGACCTCTATAATTACTCTATGATTTGTAGAATAGACCAGGTATGTAATAGAATCTGCAATGGCATATACAATAAGAAAAATATTTTTTATCTATTACCTATCTCTTTAATTAATTTATGCTGTCATATTTTGTATTCTCATCACACTATCACATATCACACTAATTAAAAAGCCGAAAGTTTGTATGTGTATGTTTGTGTGTGTATGTTTATTACTCCTTCACGCCACAACGAATTAACCGATTTAGCTGAAATTTGGAATGGAGATAGCTCATACCCAGGATTAAAACATACGCTACATTTTATCCCGGAAAATTACAGAGTTCCCATGGGAATTGAAAAACCTTGATCCACGCGGCCGAAATCGCGAGCATCGTCTAGTATAATCCCTCCATTTTTTTGTAGAATAGGTAGATATGTAATAGAATCTGCTATGGCATGACGTACAATCCATTGTTAATCATAGATTAAAAATAGAGGTCAACGCAGTCTTATAACCCAGTTGTCAAAAGCTGTCATGTCATTATTATTAAATAGGTAACGTTAAAATATTTCGAATGTTCTCAGTTCTAAAAAAAATCAGAGATATACATATAACAAAGCATATAACGATAGGAAATGAGTTTTTGAAAGATATTGTAACAGTGTTAATGAGAGGATGCGTGAGGATATTTAAAGGTGCGAAGGGGTGGTTAGCTAAGGGAACTTTCATCAAGGGTGAAGTTGAATCTTTGGTGGAACATGCCGAAAAGACATTAATTAAGCAGGAGGTTGACCAGTGCATCGATAACTACCATCCAGTCCAAGTTAAAGCGGCACCTCAGCAGCTCAAGAGTTAAAAGATGAAGTGTCCATAGCACAGCGGCTGAGATTATTGAAGCAAGGCAATACATTCGTTAAAAAGAAAGATATCATTAGAGCAAGTAAGGAGATAAAAGAACAGTCGTACAAGAATAATTACTCAGTGGATGGAGACGTACTCTGCAAGGATCCAGGACAATCGTTGGTCATACCCAAGCAATTGGAAAAAGAAATAAACCATAGCAATGGACATTTTTCAAAGAGAAAGAAGAATTGGAAATATAAGAGGCGTGGCTCAGCTGACCATATGAAAAAATGGCCGAAGTCCAATAGTCGATAGAGATTAATTGTAGGTAAATAGTACTGTGAGGAAAGAATGAAGGTGACTGTGTTGAATGAATGTGTGTGTATTAATATAGTTAAGTAGATGTATGTAGTTAGTTTTGTCAACAGCACCGCCAAGTATATTGTTATGTGTTACACTGATAATATGTTTGTACATGATTTTGTTATTACCAACTTAAGAACAAATAGTGAACTCATAGTGAACTTGTTAGAATAAGCTAAGGACATTTAAATTAGATATAGAAATTAATAATAAGTAGAAGTTTAAGTTAAAGTAATATTACTTATTAGCCCACAGGCTAGATGGTAGTATAAAATAAAGCCACTGTTACATGGTGCTTTATGGTAGGAAAAAAAACCAACTTAAGTATACCTATGGTTTTTTAAATTCAATTCGAGATCAGTCAAATTTTATTTTATTTTGTAAAAGAAATATAATAATTTGTGACCATGTATACTTAATACTTACTAGTGTTTAGATTCCTTATAAGATGTCATTCTGTATTGGTTAACTTAAGATGTATTATTGTTAAGTATGTATGAAAGCTGTATTGTTTAACTTAAGGTGTGTTAGTGTTGAGAAGGTATGAAGTATGCGAGGAAATATGAATATGGTAAAGATGTACGAAAGGGGAAGGTATGTCTGGGGACAGACATAGTTGCAGGATGACCGAATGTGGGAAACGGAATGTATGTAAGTGTATGACAGGGATATATGCAATAGAGAGTGGGAAGTATTGGAGATAAAAAAGATTGGCAAGAGGGCGTATGGAGTTAAGACGTGCTAAGGAGTGCTAAAAGTAGTTTAAATAAAAGAAGTTAATATATATTTAGTGTTTTTACTTTGAGCTATTCCCACATTTATTAGAACATACAATACTATTACTGCTTGTTTAGACATGAAAAGGGTCACAAAGAAAATTCTGTCAAACATAGAGAAAATTTTGATTGACTACCTCGAATGCTTTAAAGACAGCTTAGACTTAGTTTTACAAGTTATACATTGTCTTATGGAAGTAACTCAAAGAGACAAATAATGGGATGAAATATGGAGAATGGGAATGTGAGAAAACTACACAACCCCATTGAGTTTGGGCTTGTTTGATTCATCTTGATAAGTACTCTAGTCCTAGATGATATGCAGGGTCTGATGATGAGACCGGAAGGCGTCTATAGGAACTGCAATAATACTGCGCACTTAAGCTGTCATCTAGTAGGTACCTAATTAATACATTGGTCAAGAGTTTCGGAACCCTCAGTGCGCGAGTATGACTCGCACTTGACCGGTTATTTTGCATGGGTATTTATTATTTTGGTACCTATATGTTTGGTAATTTGAAGACGGGGAGAGTGACATAGACTACTTTTGATCCTGGAAAATCAAAGAGATTCTAAAAACTAAATCCATACGATGTCGCGGGTATCAGCTAGTCAATAATAAAGATACTGATACGAAATGTTATCGAGCTCTGTTACAAGTAACGGTCGGCCGGATCGCCGGAACGCACTATAATCGAATGCCGATTATTATGAACACCGATAACGAATCGAAAATAATGTGATACCTTCGACAGTTATCCATTGGCCATTATTGGCAAAATGACTTATATTTTTATGGGTTAATCTTAGACTAAAGAAACAATGTGCCTAGTCCCTCAAACCAAAGAAGCCGATTGCGTAGTTCTGGTAATTTTATTTCATTTATGTGAAACTAGTTTAAGAATTATGTTTTTACGGAATAAAAAGTAGCCTATGACATTCTCCAGGTCCTCAACTATACCGATGAAAATTACGTCGGTCCGTTGCTATCTTGTTGCGTAATTGAAAAACAACAAACGCACTTTCGAAACGCACGTTCGCGTTTATCTTAAGTGAGCATATTGTGTATAATTCTAGAAGTTCTTAAGTTTCATTTTATCAGCAGGCATTTTCGTAGTGCCCGAAAATATTATTTGCACGAAAATATGGAACAGGGCATTAGTTCCTTTTTTCGAAAAACAAGTTAAATGCTATAATGGAGGCTCCAGTTGGCGCGCGGGCCGATTAAACACTAACGACCTATTCGGACACAGCGCGATTATTTGTAGAGGTAACTACGTTATTTTACTTCTTTTTGTTTCGCGTTCTCTGTTTCTATTTGCTTGCACATATGGTTCAGTTTTGATCTTGCTCATATAAGGTATTTATATAGCTGCTTACTTTATCTATTTTTCCCTGGGGCAATCATCTGCATTTTGAATTAAACGTTATTTTCTGCGTAAACGAGAAAGCTGTACATTTTCTGTTCGTTTCGTATCAGTATCGGCTCATAGTCTTTAAATGGACAGATCTTCATCAAACCTGGCTTCAGTTTGTTCAAATTTAAGATCTTTGTTACCTACTCTAAATATATAAAAGGAAAAGATGACTGACTAACTGACTGATCTATCAACGCACAGCTCATTAAGCCACTGGGCGGATCAGGCCGCAATTTGACGTACAGATAGCTATTATAGCGTAAGGCATCCGCTAAGAAAGGATTTTTGAAAATTCAACCCCTAAGGGGATAAAATTGAAAAATCAAACTTAAAATGAGTGAAGCCGCGGGCAAAAGCTAGTTCTTGCAAAAAAGTTTATCAGTCATTCTAAGTGTGTTCATTCTTAATTCCTTTAAGCGCTACGACGAAATAAACACAAAGACAGCAAACATGACAAAACTTTTTGCGTCGGGGATTAGAAATACTTTATTAAAACGAGTTTAAAATTTAATTACTAACTGTGACAAATTCTAATTCCCCACACTTAGGTTTAAATTAGAACTCGGCTAAGCCCAATCTCTACTACACATGGCGCTCTGGTGATTAGCGTACGTACGAGGATTTGGCAAATGTTGGTCTCCTGATCAATGTGCTCTAGACTTTAGACTTCTAGTCCGTGAGTTTGTTATTTATACCCAAGCTTATACAGTCATTAGAGGTCAGATAATAAGCTTTAAGAACTAAAAATAAGTAATGGATATATTTATTTATTTATACAACTTTATTGCATGAACAAAAATGAATAAACAGTGTAACATAAAAGGTGACCTTATCACTAAATAGTGATCTCTTCCAGACAACTTATAAGAAAGAACTTAATGTAAGTGAGAGAGGGCTGCTATAAGTAAATGAATTTTAATGGTACAATATTTTAATAATAATAATTAATTTTTTGCAGCAAAGCCAAAAGTAAAGTTTTTTATTATGTACGTGTGTTTTTTTTTGGTACTTAATTACATTAAAAAAATCGTTTTGTTCGTTCTATAGTACCAATGTTGAAAATTAATTTACAATCTATGAGCTGTTTGACATCATTGCATCTAGTTTACAACTTGTATCTTCATACCTACCTATTTTTTATAAGTACTGCTTGGGTTAGAGTTCTGGGTCATGCAAAGAAAGATTAGGTACTTATTAGGTTTTCTGTCAAGAAATTCTTAATAGCATCTCGGAGATTTGAAGTTGGTGGTGCTATATACACCTAAACGACTCTTAAACGACTCGACTACGAGATTGAAGGCTTAGACAGCGCATCTGTATGTATAACTATAATATCTCCTCATAATTGACTAATGTCTGCCTTCATTGGGATAAGCCATTGTCGAAATTCGGTCGGAAGGACCGTATAAAAGGAGGTGAGGATCAAAACCTCACATATCTACTTTTTATCATTTACTTTTTTTTACTTTTTCGACTTTAAAATGATAAAGTTTTTGAATAGATTTACTATTTACAACATAACGTGATGACATACATTTAAAACTTTGCTAAAAATAGTACGTACTTACAGTTTTTATGATTTTCTGACAAATTATTATTAGTGGATATGTGAGCTTTTGATCCTCACATAATATTAAAAGTATATTTATTTATGATTAAACTTACTTTAAGTGAACTTTCCTTAAGTGAAGTTCGATCATTATTATATGAGTCGTTTCATCCGAAGATTTATAACCGCCGAGCGCTAAAACCCCGGTTCGTACAGGGCTTAACTAATATTTTTATGTCTGCCCATTTTTAGGATGTGAAGAGGGTTTAATGTTGTAAAAGGAGCTGCGTAATGGCTGCAGCAGGCGCGACTAATTGCTTCAAAACTGGGAACACGCTCTTCCCGGATCCGCAGTTGCATACGAAATATTAATTTGTATGAAGTTAACCTTTTAAATTTTCGGCTAAGTACTTTATTTCGAGAGCTCTTTCTTTCACTGCTTTTTGGATTAAAACTCTAATGTAAACGTTTGAGTTATGCGGTTTCCAAGTTTTATTTTTATTTATTTCATTTTCAAAGGTTCTTTGGAGGGCGTGGTGTACTATAATAAAATGCCACAGTTCCGTTCTATGTATATAAATTGCAAATAATAATGCACAGTTTATTTTTGAAGTGCCTTTACACGTTTCAAAAATCTTTTAAAATAAAAGTATACCTGTATGTATCCTTAACAAAGTATATTGTAACTTTTTTTTTAATTCTTGCTGGTTCTTGTCTTATTTTAAAAAAACTTGTGCATTCTAATCTACTTCAGGAATATTTCCATAATTGCCGAAAGGGTTTGAAAGTTTATGACTCGATACAGAAATCATCAACAAGCATTATCATTACCCACATAGAACCTATAAAGAAAACATATTATTTTGACAAAAAAAAATGGAAATACACCCCTTTATAAAATTTAAGCTTTATAAAATTTTTCTCCTTTATTTTGTTTCTTTTTTTATTTCTCCTCTGTAAATAATTTAAACACTCAACATTCAGTAAAAAAAAAGACGTGTGGCACTCGGGGACTGCCGCGGTAAAGCTATTGCATAGCATTTTTTATCAACGCCATCTAGCGGTGAGAGGAGTCCCGTGTCAGGTTATTTTCGTTACGGAATTTCTGGATTCGGTCTCCACGCTCAAGGCCCGCGATAGAAGCTATGCAATAGCTTAAAAAAAATGTTGAAACGGAATAATCTTAGACCATTTAAATGACGCAAGGAAATAATTCGTCGTTCGTAGCGCACAAGTTAGTTTTGTATCCAATTATTTTCTAAGAAAGCAATTTGATACAAAAGGAATACTATCCTTAGTCTTAATTGCCTCCTGCGGTAAACAATAGATGCATGTCACAGCACGATATGGTGCGTGGGCCGGTCACGCTGCCCCAGAGCATGCTCCGCCCCCTTGCGATGCTTGGCCGTATGATTATAAGTCGAGATGCGCGCTCTGCTATTGATGGTATAAGAAAATTTAAAGGCAAAGCGGAAGTGAATTTGCTGTGAATTTTGATCACAGTAACTTTATAATTTTACTAGATAATGCCCGCGACTTCGTAAGCTTGGGTTTACTTTTTAATATCCCGCCAGAACTTTTTGGTTCTCCGGGACAAAAAGTAGAACGTGTCACTCTCTAGGTCCTCAACTCATCATCATTAAGGCCCGAACGTCTATAATAAACGGTTTAAACACTGCCTAGAAGGCATTTTCGTCTATGGCTATAGATACCAACCACTCCGTGAAATACCCATGCAAAAAAACGCGTCGATCCGTTGCTGCGTGATTGAAGGGAAAACTAACAAACACACTTTCGTATTTATAATAGTAGTAAGGAGTGGGAACCTGGAGGCTACCGAAGCTTTCCAGTGCCAAACCACCATGTGTTCCACCATATTTTCCACCATAGCGAATATACTACTGAGCCGATTTTGATCAACGAGGTGTCAATCGATCCATAACATAATTCGTTATGATGACATAGTCTACCATTTTATATAAAAAAAAAATAACAAAAAAAGACGTGTGGCACTCGGGGACTGCCGCGGTAAAGCTATTGCATAGCATTTTTTATCAACGCTATCTAGCGGCTCACCGCTAGGTGGCGTTGATAAAAAAAGCGCCATCTAGCGGCTCACCGTAGAGGAGTCCCGTGTCAGGTTATTTTCGTTACGGAATTTATGGATTCGGTCTCCACGCTGGCCCGCGATAGAAGCTATGCAATAGCTTAAAAAAACAATATGACGGATGTATTTGAACTTTAAACTTGTCAGTTTTGCTGTCCCATTTTTCGGCAACCCTGGAAAAGTACCTACTGGATATAATTAGCCAAACTACTTGTATTGATAAAACGAATTGACATGTTCTTCATCATTACAAGGTAATCATTTGTTATATTGCCATTAACATAATTATTATATGTAATAGTTGTTGCAGTTAGTGCAGGTTGCACCTGCCTAGTACATAATTTGTTTGTTGTTTGTATTAAAATGTAAATTGAAAATTAATGTCAGTAATTCGTAATTGTGTAGAGTTTAATGGGAATGGTTAATTGAAATTATAGACCGTTAAAATATTATAAAATGGACGGACAAATAGACGAATGGGCGTAGAATATAATAGAGTAATATCATTAATACAAACATTTAAAAAAACATTTAAAATAAATAAGTAATTTCTATAAAAATCATTCTTCCCCAGTCAAAATTAGTCAAAATTAATTGAATGAGTTTATTGAGAGTTAATAAATATTAGGTATACCTACTATAAAGTATACTATAAGCACAGATTTAGAGAGTAAGGCTCTAAATCATTTATTTCGTTATTTATCTCTTACAAATTAATATTATTGTCTGTTTATTTTCAAAAGCAGTTCAAAAACATAATTTTGATAAAACCGTTAATTATATTAATCAATAAATTAACGGAATGTCGTATTTTATTCTGGTAAGTTATGCAGATTTTATTTTATCTACATAAAAACGTTATTTCTATTGAAACTACTTGCATGTTTTTACCTATATCCATTATTTATAAGCCACTTATTTAAAAGAAAAATAAACATAAACTAAAACTAAGTTTACAGACATTAACGACTGTAAAGCTTAAGATAGATAGGAAAGTGTTAGAAACAATTAAATACAACGCATAAGTATTTAAGTCAACAAAAACCATGAAGCTGGCTGCTGGATAAAAAGTTAAACGCGTGATGGACAGTATTTCTCATTTGGGTCGATAGATTTATGGCGTTATGGGCGCTATATTTCAAGAAATAGTCATATTTTTTGCGTATAAACAATATCTTAAGATGTGTTCACGATACTAGAGCATCTTTATCATTTTGTCGTTTATCATTTTGTCTTTTGGAGTAAGTTTGGTTTTTGTGTTTGTTTGTTTGTTAATAAAATTTATGAAGTTTAAAGAAATAGTTACGAATAAGACTTTCTTTTATTTTCGTTTTAAGTAGTTTTTAGTCTTCTATATTTTACAAGAACAGTCATAGAATGCTCACGTCTCACACCTACCGTTCGCATTCATGAAATTGATACGCTATTTTTTTTTTCAGTGAAATTTTGAGGGCCTTCTGCGTCCATTCCATGGCTAATTTGTGGCTGTACTACCGGTTCGGAAAGCAGATTTTTATTGTTAAAAAAAATAATAATAATAATGACTAGCTGATGCCCGCGACTTCGTCCGCTTGGATTCTTTTAAACCCCACGGGAACTCTTTGATTTTCCGGGATAAAAAGTAACCTATGTCACTCCAGTCTGTCCAGATCCTCTACTATATCATGCAAAAGATCTCGCAGATCTGTTGAGCATTATTGAAGGACAAACCAACAGACCAACAAACAAACACACTTTCGCATTTATAATATTAGTAAAGATAAATTATAAGACGAAAAACAAAGTTGAAATGACTTTTTCAAAAAAAGTTTTCCTGAAAAAGTACAAGCTTTGTTATCGTTTAAGTGAAATTAATTTTACATTACACTACAGCGGTTATTGATGATTAGATTTCGTGTTGATTTACTTCAAGCAAGAACTAGGTAATTACCTACGTGGCGTCGTGATTGAATTCAGGCAAAGTTTTTCTATAGGTTGAATAAACTTTAGATATATTGTTATACTTACCGGACTTTATTTTTATTCACACTATCTGTAGTGTGAATAAGCATAAACCAAATCATAAGCATTAAAAAATAAAAGTTATATATCAATAATATAAACGTGAAAATTCTTTTTACAAAACCTACTTCAAACGCCTCTAAAAAGTATATCAATTGTGCCTATAAAATTTGAAGAGTTCCCTCGATTTTTTCCCAACTGATTAACATGATTTTTGCATAGGTATAGTTGAGGACCTGTAGAGTGACATAGGCTTCTTATTATCCGAATTATTTCTTATAAAACGAAGGGTTCCCGAGGGATTTTAAACACCTAACTCCATGCGGACGAAGACGCGGACATCAGCTAGTTTCGAAATAAAAGACAAACACTTCCATTATTTAAGTTGTATGTAACATAAAGCTTTTTTGCGTCGGAATACTTATATTTGGTTATTCATGAAGCGATTGGTCGCTGCTAGCTATTTTTGGTCGGCCTAATTTTAAACCTGACTAATAAGTAGAGTGACGTTAAAGTTAAATAATTTAATTTAAAATACGACCCTTATGTGGATAGGTACTTGAATTTTTTCCCTAACGAGGTCGTAATTGTATTAAACCATATAAAAATTGCAAGTATGCTTAAACTCATCAAAAAGGAGGCAAAGCGCATAAAGTGGATACTGAATAGTCTGTAATGCATCTAATGGGATGAGAGACTAGATTTTTCCTTCAAGCACCTCACGCGCTATTACTTAGGGTCAGCGGTACGATTGTGATTCAACTATCGAGATCGGGATCAAATTATTAGTTACTTGAGCTTGTTTGTTCCCTTCCCTGAGGTGAAAGAAAAGCCTGAAGACGAATATTTTAATTATGTTTCTTTGTGTAATTTTTAAATACTGTATGAAATATTTTGGTTGTCCTAATAAATAAATAAATACTTCTAAGATATATAAGTACTTACCATTTATACCATTATGATAAAACTTGGCGCAGACATTTTGAGCGACCACAATGAAATAAACCGACAAACTGTTGGAGCAGGTATTGCAACCAAATACAATGGAAAAGTAGTACAGAAGAGATTTTATTGCGATCTGTTCGCAACGTGAATGGAAACTTAAAAAAAGAGTTTAGTAAATAAATAAAAAAAACTTTTATTTCAGATCATATCCAGTCCACACTAGAACTATATTATTTATGTATGTTAGTTATAATTTATAAATATAGCTATGTTAGTATTGTTAGTTGTGATAAAATTTGGAATTTTTAACAGTTAACGTGTTAACGCATAAAATTAATTTACGAGTACGCTTTTACTGTAGACGATCGCGATCGCAGAAATACAATTGGCCGGACGGTCGTGAGTGCGCTTTGCATATTTCAAGAATACAAGCTAAATGCGTGCACTACAGTTAAGTGAAATGGATCCGCGGTATGACGTTAACGGCTAGCTAACCACGCCGCTTGAGTTCCCACGCCCGGCTGAGGCCTGGCAAAACACAAAGCGTCGCGGCCGCGGCAGCACCATAGCAGCACGTCACTATGCGCGTTATAGACTTGTATTACAAGGGAGGAACAAGGAACGTTCGTAACACTGATAGCGCGACTCCTAAGCGCGTGAGTGTGAAAGCCAAATCTCACTTGTACAGTACCCGGCAGTAAATACACAACGGCTGACTTCGCCTTCGTAGAGCGTAGTCTCTTACACACGAAGTGAATGACAGATACAACGCTCTACGAAGCTGAGCCTGACTAAATGTCTCTTTCTGGGTTTCTGTTGTATTTTACCAATAAATATAGTAGGTATTCCTTACTACCGTAATTTTACTTTATTAGATTAGTGGAGTACTTCGAACTCCTTTTCGGGGGTCCCGTCGTCCCAATTCCCGGGACTTTTCAGAATCATATATACATTTTAAGCAATAAGATATCCCTTGATTTGATGGCCAAGGAAAAATTGCGAGAAAACTCGAATGACTGAGAGTTTTCCGTAATCTTCTCAAAGGTATGTGAAGTTTACCAATCCGCACTTGGCCAGGGCGGTGGACGCGTTGTGTCTGTATAAGCCTTTGTATTGCGCCTTTCTTTCAACAAACAATTTCTTGGCAATCGACGCATCTTCTGGCATTAAGCTTATTTTCTTTTATTGTAGGGTTTATTCTTATGTGTTAGTAGTTAAGCACTTTTCGATTAATTTCTTCACAAAATTAAAACTTAATTAAAGATTACATTAGTAGATACTTTCGTGATTTTGTGTTCGTAGAAAAGTCAAAAGTACGTAATTGCTTTATTAGTCGGTTTTTAATTTTATACCTAAATCCACGTGGACAAGGTCCACCAGGATATGCTATCATAATATCGTGGATATCATAGCGTGTCTTGATATAATAAAATATATATTTAAAAATTATTCAACAGAAATCAACATTTTTATCTGCATTGAAACGCCATATCTACACGCGGGTCGAACAAATCCCTTAATTTAAAACGAATAAATCGAATATAGTTTGGCGCGTAAATCTTTTTACGAGATAAAAATATAGATATGTCAGCAGGCAAACCGCCAAACCGATCACTTTTATGATTGAAATGTTTTTTTTTTTCATAAAAATTGCCTGAACCCCACTAACGGTTTGAGCAGCTTAGGGTATTAATGGTTGGAAAAATGGAAATGTAGCTTAATTGGACGGTTCAGCCACTTCAGCTTTTTATGTTAACTATGGTTAGGTGTAGATACGCCTATTTTTATGTATGAATAAAGAGAATTGAAGTGTCTGTCTGCGATTTCGAAATATCTGCCTCTATTGAGCTTATAAAATATTACAACCTAGAATCAAGACCACTCTGTCAAGAGAGAATGAATGAAAAGTGTTGATGTGAATATGACTATTCCAACGATAGCAATAGTACATTGTTACCTTAGGGATGAAAGTAACTTATTTAGTCCCGAGACGGGGTTTGGCGCCCGAGCGTAGCGAGGGTGCCTATAGTTCGAGGGACTAAATAAGTCTTTATCCCGAGGTAAACACTGTGCTTTTCATTACGAATATAAGGAAAGTCAAAATAAAAATAGAAATTAGCTAAAGAAAATTGAGTGAACTTTATTTTACGTAAATCAACAACTTTGGTTTTTTTTTTCTTTGGCCTAGCCGGCGGGCTATGCATTTAGCTTTTTAATAGTCAAGTATTGTCTATGATTGTCTATGAATGTCTATGAATCAGTTGTCTTTACTTTATGAATAAAGTCTATCTTTCTTCTTGTCTATGGATGCACTCGGGTATGTCGTGTTTCATTTGAATTCCAATAAAAATGTGACAACTAGTTTTTTTTAATTATTTGACAGCTGTCAGTTGAAAACGATTCTCCCTAGGGCTGAAAAGTATTACTTTCAACCCGCTTCTCAGGCAACTTCAGACCTACTTTCCGTGTATGAGTAATGAAATAGTACATTGTTACCTTAGGGATGAAAGTAACTTATTTAGTCCCGAGACGGGGTTTGGCGCCCGAGCGTAGCGAGGGGGCCTATAGTTCGAGGGACTAAATAAGTCTTTATCCCGAGGTAAACACTGTGCTTTTCATTACGAATATAAGGAAAGTCAAAATAAAAATAGAAATTAGCTAAAGAAAATTGAGTGAACTTTATTTTACATAAATCAACAACTTTGGTGAGAATCAGTTGTCTTTACTTTATGAATAAAGTCTATCTTTCTTCTTGTCTATGGATGCACTCGGGTATGTCGTGTTTCATTTGAATTCCAATAAAAATGTGACAACTAGTTTTTTTTAATTATTTGACAGCTGTCAGTTGAAAACGATTCTCCCTAGGGCTGAAAAGTATTACTTTCAACCCGCTTCTCAGGCAACTTCAGACCTACTTTCCGTGTATGAGTAATGAAAAATATTTTCCGTCTGTTTACTCAGCCTGGTTACAACAGTCTTTTTTTTTTTTGAAAAAAGATTATTAGCCAAGCTGAAGTTGACTAATATCCTCGTATCACATATAGCGGAAAGTGCTAGGAGTGGGTACGAAAATAGTGCAACGGGTGGGATTCGAACCTGCGACCATTCAGTTTTTAGTCCGCACCTTTAACCATTGGGCTATTGAGGCCGATAGCGAATACAAGAATTGATTGACATTATTTTTCTTCTAGGGAATTCTTGGGTTTTTCGTCAAAAGTTCTACTTAAATGATAAGAAAATTATATCTTGCTGGTACCTAGGTACATATTTTGAACCGATCTCGATGAAAATTGGCAAGATTAAAGAATGCTCAGGTCTCTATTAACTTTATTCGATTACGCCTTTATTGGGACCGGAATTGTCAGTTTTAGAACTATCACATAGTTCGAACTATGTGAATAGGCTTTGACAAAGTTCATATTGACTTATTAAAAAAATAATAGCTACTATCTACTACCTACGTTTATGTCTATGTGAAATTTTATAGTCAATTTTTACATAATAAAAACTAAACAAAAGAAATATACTGAAAGTGTCATTTTAAAAATTACGCATCGTCTAATAGATAAATGAGTATTATTAGAAACAGGCAAAAGCTTCCATTGCATTCACGCAGGTCTCGCGTTAATTTTTCACAAAGCTAACTGAGCTATTGTGAGGTGTTGAAATGGCCATTGTTTCCCAGACAATGGTCTACAATAGCCACGTATCTAAAGGCCGAGCCCCGACCTAGCTCTAGTGTCTGCGGCGTATCGAGCCGCTATTGTATCTTGCGGAATCGATACAGACCTATCATGATATATTTTGTCGATTTATCTACGGTCGACCAGCGACTGAACAACTAAGCTTCGAAGCTTGGTGGTGATCACAACGCTTCCGTTGAGATACATTGTATAGATAGGACTACACACGTATTAGTTACATTAAGCAAGCTTTCAAAGATGCACACTCATTTTGTCTGAGCTCCATCCTAATCCTAATCATAGGCGAAAGTTTGAATGTTTGTGTGTGTGTGTGTGTGCGCGCGCGCGCGTGTATGTGTGTGTGTAAATGTTTGTCACTCCTTCCCGTTACAACCAATTTGGCTGAAATTTGGAATGGAGGCAGCTCACATCCAGGATTAAAACATAGGCTACATTTTATCCCGGTAAATTAAAGAGTCCCTACGGGAATTAAAAAAACCTTAATCCACGCGGACGAAGTCGCGCGCATCATCTAGAGTGTCAAAATAAAAATGAAATTGCAGTGATCTTTTCTTTCTTTCTTCTTGCTGAGCCGGTCTCGTAAGGTCCGTAATGTACACCACTCCCGTCGATGTCGTCACTCCAATCCACTCCATCCAAGCTCACTCCAGAAGCCTAGCAGGCCGCCCAGGTTGCCGAGGACTACTTGAAGTGCCGCTGCGTCTAGGAGATCGTGAGTTGGTGTTTCATCTGCCTCCAAGCAAGCTCTGCATAAAGGACTATCGGTGACATTTATATCCTTACTAATCCTGTTAATATAATAAGTGCGAAAGTTTGGATGGATGTTACGCAATCACGCTGCAACGACTAAACCGATTTGGCTGGGCACAGAGTTAGATTATTATACTGGAATAGCACATAGGCTATTTTTCATCCCGGAAAATAAGAGAGTTCCCGCGGGAACCCAAAAAAAACCTCAATCCACGCGAACGAAGTTGCGTGCATCATCTAGTATTATATTTTGGGTATCTCCCATACGCGTAAAGGGGAGACTTTTTTTACTCGTTCAGGGAAAAGTTAACGTGAAACAGGGCACATACCGCACAGTCACTCGTGCATCACAGCTTAATTTCGCCGATAACTATTTCATTATGACGCTCCGAGCCAAAACGAATTGGAACGGAAACTAGCGTGCCGAGATAAGAACGCAGACGGATCGCGGGCGTACATCAAAGGGAGCTGCCATCCTTCTCCGTCGAGCGATCGTTTAATATCCGAACTGTTGCCATCTTTTTAGTGCACGCCGAGCGAAAAATAATTGATTGATTCTGGCTCCAGAGTCTGGCGGAGCGGCGTATTGCCGGGATGACGTGAACGCAAGGCGTCGCTCGCTGAAAACTCCTCAGGAACTCCCAAATATTAGGTTCCTGCGGAAAACTTTCTGCAGGAACCTAATATTTTAAAGCCAGGTACGCACTGATAAGTGCATGACGACACGACTTCTACTTACATAAGTTATGGCAGTGGTCCTATTTCATAAGCGAATTGATTCGTTCTGGCTCCAGAGTCTGGCAGAGCGGCGTAATACCGGGATGACGTGAACGCAAGGCGTCGCTCGCTGCACACTCCTCAAGAACTCCCGAATATTAGGTTCCTGCGGAAAACTTTCTGCAGGATCCTAATATTTTAAAGCCAGGTACGCACTGATAAGTGCATGACGAGTCACGACTTCTACTTACATAAGTTATGGCAGTGGTCCTATTTCATAAGCGAATTTATTGATTCTGGCTTCAGATTCTGGTGAGTGCGCGGCGTAATTATTATTTTTTATTTTATGTATTTCAAAAAACTCATTACAATGTCACTTATTACTAATACATATTAATTTCAATTTATCTTTAGTACAAAGTGACTTGTGTTACAACTTCCAAGTGTCGTCACCTTCCTCCGAACCATCACAATCATGAATTAGATTTTAATAAGGATCCAAAAATTATTGCAGTTGGATAACATTGCATTAAATAAAATTAGTGTGTGTGTGTATGTGTGTGTGTTTAGTGTTTGTGAGTGTAAGGGTGTGTAATGACGAGATGAGGTAAACGCAACTAGGTTTCATTCGCTGCATACTCTGCAGGACTTTTGTGCAGAATGCTAGTAGGTATTTTTTAGGCCAAGGACACACTGGTAAGTATATGACGACACTACTCCTACTTTGTCTCGTAAGTAATGGAGGTGGTCGTATTTTCCAAACGACGGACGTTTGGGACGAAAATGCGACCATGTATGTGTTTGTACAAAATATTTTCTATTTAGGCTCGTAGGTCTTCAACATAAGTGTACAAACTAAAATTATTTTATACTTTGTAGTGGCGTTTGAAGTCGGTTTTTTTTAAATAATTTTTATTTATTCTTATCGTTTTTCGAATAGGTATGATGAATACAGGTAAAACTGTTTAATACAGGTAAAACTTATCTATGAGGTAAAAGCACAATAAAATCTAAAGTGAGTAAAACTGCACAAAATAACAAGCAGCTTTCTCTCGTTTTCGCCAATCAGCCGTCAAGCGCGCGCCAAGTTTTTGATGGATGCCCCGAGCTGCATGCTCAGCTTTTCAGATTGCTTGCTTTATCGCCGAGGCAAACTTGTCACTAGCTCGCTCACGCGGATCTGCTTGCCTTGGAATTTTAATTTATTACTGGGGAACGTAAACGGCTTTTGACGGTTTGAGAGGTTGGGAGGTTGGTTACCATGGAGGGAGGGGGGGATACACGTTTGCAGCTGTAGGATCAGAAGAAGACCAAAGCCGGTGATGCATCAATCAAAGTCGCCGCTGAGTTCCGTTATCTGGAACATACCTACTAACGGGGGGCCATTTAACTTGCCTACACTGTTCTACTGTTTTTAAAAAATTAAACTGTGAAAAATTTGTGTATACTTAGGTCTCTTTTAAATCATCTACAGATAAAAAATTGAAAAAATTATAAAAAATAGTTAATATACGTCATTCCTTGTGCCTAAGTCAATACGCTTCGTTAATAGCATTGAATTCAATTCATTATTTTTAGACAAGAAATATGAACGGAAATTACTTCACTACAGATTGTTTTTTTTTACAGTAGTTTATTGCTCTAAATCACAATGACGTAATCTGCTGTTGTTATGTTAGCGAATAGTTTTCAATAACCAATTCGAAGAGCGATTTCCCGAACGATAAGTAATAGATAACACACACACACATACAAACTTTCGCCTTTATAATATCAGTGTGATTTTCCTACATATAATTAATACCTTTTATAAATATTTAAAACGAACTATATTTTTGTTTTAATCATATAAATCATATATCGTGTAAACTTTGACACTTTGAGATAGGAGATCTTGGAGGTAAATAACCGTCGAAATGGAAAAATTTTAAAAGGCTAGTTCAATTTGGTTATTGAATAGTTTTCGGAAACTCCGGAAGTTCCGGAGTTTAATAATCACTTACATGTAAGTTAAATGATAAATGAATCGCAATCCGCACTACAAATAGCCAAGAATACGTGTAAGACATATAAAATTACAGCCACAATTAACTAGTTAACGACTTCAATATTGGAATGCGAAGGTTAGGCAGCGGTGAGGGGGTGGCAGCTAAAGTTCTTTGTAACGGGTGGTGGGTTGCCAGGGGGGGGGTGAACAAAGCCTTCCGTGAAAGCCTTCGGACGTTGATAGATGCGATAAGCTCGGATGCAAGTAAGCTGCATACATTTCTTGCTCAAGTTTTCTTAGCGATAATTCTGCGGCGTCGGCGAATTTTTCAGCTTGTTTTATTTCGTTGGGTTCTTTATCGGGCACGGTTTTATCATGAGGCGTGTTAAAAGTTTTAATTTTTTTTTTATGTCGCTGTATTTAATATGGGGTTTTTACTATCGCCACTTCTACCATTGTAAGTAATACTACTTCATCATCAGCAATCCATAAACCGCTCACCACTGAGTGTAGGTCACACACACACATACAAACTTTCACCTTTATTATATTAGTGTGAAGTGTGATAGTCTACGCAGCATGCGCGCCCAAACCAAATTGCTGACATCACTTGAAAACATTATAGAAACTTTCAGGCTTGCATGTTATTTTAATTGCTATATGGCAGTGGCACATACATAGCAATCTAAATATTTCTTCTTTCTTGTCTCTGCTGATACGAGACGAATTTCAAAGCGCAAATTTAAAAAAAAAACTGTAGCGTCATAAAAGTTTGTAACGTATTCTGATGGTTACAAAGCCAGTACTAAAACTTCCGTGCCATTCTAATCCATATTGTAGGACTCACGTAGACACCAAAATGCGCCGGTCTGCGGCGCAACGTCGTAAATGCATTTTCTTATAATTCAGAAGCGTCACGTAGCCACCTAGCCCCAGGGGCGAAACCCGACTGCAAGAACGCAAGCGAATTTGCAGTTACCCCTTTTTATCCCGCATCCCGACCTATAAAAGAAGATAAGAAAATTGGACGGGATAGAAATACGATGTTTTTTACGCGAGATAGGTATTTTTCTTGTACCAAATGTACCCAATTATGTCTAGTTTTAAATATGTTCAGGAATTATAATAATAAAAGATATCTAATAATATTATTACTTACTAACTTAATGTATTATTTTAGACTTTTTAATACTTATTATTTTTACGTTAGCTTCGATAAAATAAACAAAGCTTTAAGGAGAGCACATGAAAAGTCCTTTGATCTTTTGATTCATTGATATTTTATTGAATTAATACTCAACCACACTCACGTCGTCGGTCCGTTGCTCTGTTACTGCTTGATTAAAGGATAAACCAACAACCAAGACCAACAGAGAGAACCAGAGAGTAGAGATTAGATCACATTTGTATATACTAAGTATTCACAGTAGGTGTATAAAAGCAACCCGTGCGAAGTTAGGGCGATTTTTCAATTAGACTGAAAAGTTAAGATTTCGGAGATTTTACCGTACAATGGCATTTGAATGCGGACTTAAAATAACGCCTTCATATTCTCTTTTATGTCGCTACCGTCATATTTGAGCAAGTGAGCACCGACACCGTGCGAATATTTTATTTGGGCAGTGCGGGGACCACCCTACGGCCTAGGGGCCGGGGGGTGAGCAGGCCGGGGGCCAGGGGGCCAGGAGGCGACGTTGATCGATGCACGTCTTGCGCCGGAGGCTGCACCCAACGTAATTCATTAAACGCTCAAACTGCAAGAGGATTTTGAGTATTAAAACGATTTCTCACGGGGTGTCCGGTTGGTCGTGCCTTTATGTACGCTAGACGGTTTAAAATGCTCTTTAGTAAAGCGAATTTATTAATGAAGCTTAAAGCGGGTAGTCCGAAATTTGGCTAATAATAAATTGCTTACTATAAAATTGAGCGGGGCATTTCGGTACCGCACTGTTTGTTATAAGTGAATCCTCTATATTATGTTTAAATTAAAACTACATCAATTTCTTAACAAGAGCTATACCAAATTTGACCATGTTGCTCACAATGTTCATAAGGAGCCAATATTATGACTAAATCAGATTTTCACCAAAATCAGAATCAAAAAAGTCATAAACATTTAATATTTAAAATAGAATTTTTCGAAACTGATTATAAATATTGATTCTAAGCCTCTGTTTTCCATAGGACTATTAAATTTTATCGTGATTGAAAACAACAGCTTTGCGTAGGACGCGTAAGATTGCATTGCATTTGATAAGTTTCTACCTACTTCTTCATTCTTACTAATATTATAAATGCGAATGTCTTTATTTTTTTGGTTTGTCCTTCAATCACGCAGCAATAGAGCAACGGTTCGATGAGATTTTTTGCATGAGATAGTCGAGGATTTGGAGAGTGACGTGGGCTACTTTTTATACCGGAAAAACAGGGCTCGCACGCGCTTTTTACAACCTAGCTCCACGTGGATGAAGTCGAAGACAATAGCCTAGTTTATTCATAATAAATAATTTATCGCATACGATAAATACTCATACGTGTGACCCGACTTCCTTAAATTTGGGTAATGTAGATTTCCGTTGGCAATGTGATCTGCATCAACCCTTATCGGGCGAATGGGCGGCTTATAATGGCCTGGTCTGGAGCGGGCATTACCCAGGCTGGAAGCGTGAAGGTTCTTACTGCACCTGCATCAATCAACGTCACAGCCGCCGGGACAGGGTGGTTGAGGGGGGGAGGGGGGATAGGTTCTACTGCAAATGTTTCAACGCTTTCTTGAATTACTGATAAATGTGCTTCTATATTTCCCACAAGTTAGCAATGCCTGCGAATTTTGCCGCCTGAATGAAGATTTTAATTAAAGGTACGGCAACTGTTTCCTTCGTGATCGTTGGAACTGCATTGAAGTCAATTAAATGATTTCAATTGACTTCTTAAAAATAAATTATTTGTTTGTATCTCTATAAAATTGAAGATTTTCTAAAATTAGTAAAATACACGTTACAGTTTTAAGTTTGATGTGCATTTTAAATTATTTATCAACGGAACTATAAAAAGTGTGACAAACGTGACAAGTGTGACAAATGTGTGAAAAGTGTGATAAACCACACAATTCACTATTATACAGTTAAATAAGCAGACGAAGAGCTGGTGGTTTGATTAGACGACATTATCTCTAGGTGTCGTAAGACATAGGTGCGAACCGGCGTCCACTTTTCCTACTTTCGTGAAAAGAGTTCGTTTTGCTAAAATATGGAGAGACAGAGATCTTTGCATGTAAGTACTAGGAGTTTATAAAAGCGTGAAATGCTAAACTAAGTCGGTGGCTCACACTGGCCTGGTCTAGCGGGCATCACTCGCCCTAAGAAGCATGAAGGTTATTCTGCGCCTACCAGGAGTTTATGAATGCGTGAAATGTTAAACTGAATCGATGGCTTACACTATTATCGCTCGTGCTAAGAAGCATAAAGGTTAGCCTGAATATATCAATGTCACAGCCATTAGGATGGAGTTTAGGGGTGTAGGCTCTGTTGCAAATGTTTCAACACTTTCTTGAACTACTACACAATGTACATTGTAGTTCAATCTCTTCGCATTTGCTTGCGTACTCCAAAACTTTCATTATAAGATTCAATATAATTTACATTAAGATATTATTTGGCATTATTAGCTACTTAAGAAGTATCTGAATTAAGGTGTAAATACTCTAAGCACCCTCTTTTTCAAGTTTCGTGAAGATTTCTAGTGTATTTTTACGGCTACTTTATGAGAATTTTATGGAACTTTTATTAACATTAATTTATTAGTCAATAATTACACTAAATTAATTTTATTAGTGGCATTGTTTTCAAAACACTTTGCCGGTTGCATGCCTGGTTAATTTAGCTATAAATTTTGTTATTGCTACAAAATAAAAATAATCTATTAACAATTTTAATTAATGGCAATATTGTCGGAATGGCATTCAATTTGAAATTCTTGAACTTTTAAGTAGCAATTCATTTTAATTAAACTCTACTTAATTAATGCGTTCTACTTGATTATTTTTAGATCCAACTCATTAAAAATGTATTCCTGAAATCAAAGGTTTCTGAGTAACGTCTCTATTTATTCGATCAATTACATTTATTCTTACTTGTGATTTTTGTGATGATTCAAAGTGAACGAACATTTTTTATTTTTAGGTCCAACTCATTAAAAATTTTACAGAAATCAAAGGAAAAACTTTCAGTATTTTTTTAATAATGTCTCTGTATTTTCGACCATACTTATTACAAAAACTCTAGTGCCTTTATTTTGTATTATTTATATTTATTCGCTTCGTATTTATTGATTATATTAATTCTACTTAGGTAAATAGTAAATTACCGCTATACATTTATCATTTTACTGCGATAAGTATTTTTGTTTTAGAAAACAAATGTAAAGTATGAAAAACATATTCAGAAAGCTAGGAAGTCCAAAAAGTTTTCAAGTCTTAAATCTTCAAACCAACCTTTTGAGACAGGCAAAAAGAGTACAGAACACGCCGTGAAGAAAACCGCACACCCTGTATACACTGACGTCTGTTTCTTTTTGCACCCTCCTAGTGCCCGCCTTCGGTTTCATCTGCGAATCTTGCCCGAGAGAGTTTGAATAGCCATTAATTATGCGTTTTATGAAAGGAATAAACCCTTATTTTCTTCTCTTGCCTGTCAGTCTATTGCTTTATATATAAAGAAAAATGTCGAGATTTTTCGAATAACGAGACGGTGGGTCTCGCTAAGAAATATTTTTTAAGATGTTTATTTTAAAGAGAAATAGTAAAAAGATGATTCGAAAGGTCTACCTTCTATTTGCATTTACTTTGCCAATCAGTATTCTAAACCTTTTGTTGCGTTTTCAAAGTTAGGTCTTGCACTGTTGTTTTTACTGCAATTTAAATAAAAATCAATTGCTGTTCGATAAACTAGCGTAAACTCAAAAATGGCTTGCCCGTTTTTTTTTTTTTTTGTTTTGTTCGCTCTACAGGGGTGATAAAAAAATAAAAAAAATTGAGAAAACCCAAAAGAACATTTCAAAAACCGAAAAAATTAAAATTGCTAATTTTGAATAGGTAAAGGAATCCCAACTTCGGATTCATGTCCAAGTTATGTTTTTTTTAATAATTTTTAGCGAGCAAACGAGTAGGCGGGTCACCTGATGTTAAGTGATTACCGCCGCCCATGAACATTTGAAGCACCAGAGGCATCACCAATGCGTTGCCAGCTTTTTAGGAATTTGTTGGTCCGCCCCTTGAATAACCCCATGCTGTAATTTAGTGGGGATACCGTGCGTACCTACCGGAATGTACCTACGTACAAAACTGTTTTTATTGTAAGTATAAGACAGAGTAGTTTGATGTTAATCTAAATATATAAAAGGCAAAGGTGACTGACTGACTGATCTATCAACGCACAGCTCTAACCACTGCACTGGACCGATCGAGCTGAAATTTGGCACACAGGTAGCTGTTAGGACGTAGACATCCGCTAAGAAAGGATTTTGGAAAATTTCAACCCCAAGAGGGTTAAATAGTGGGTTAAAAAATCGAACCTAACGTGAGCGAAGCCGCGGGTTAAAGCTAGTAAATTAATAATCTTAGACTATAATGCGATAACTTAAAGTTTATAAAAGTAATTACAAGAAAGTAAGTAAGTAAGTATAGTCGGTAGGAAAAACCTGATATGGAAACCCTAAAATATTGCTGCTATAAATGTTAAATACATCGGTAGGTACTTTTAAGAATATGAGTAAAAAGTAATAAAGAACTTACTTTGTGTATTTATTGTACGCGGTACGTGCTATTGTGTTGAATGTTTACAAAAATTAATGATGCCCTACATGTATCATGCGGTCCTGCTTAAGCTGACATCACGGGTGAAATAAGGAATGATAATTTTGGGGATATTAATCGATAACTTCGTCAAACATAAACCATTTTGATAATTCTTTTTTTATTGTATCATCAGGCAAGTTTTGTCCAGTTTTAGTGAAACTCTAATAAATATTGCTAGAGATCACAACTCCTCACAGATAGCAGCATTAAAAGTATTAAGATTTTTAAATCCTATGATTTAAAAACCTTACTACTTTTTTTTTCTTTAAAAGAATATTAGCCAAGCTGAACTTAACTTATATTCTCCTCTCCCCTCAAAATAAGCGAAAAGCTTGTGCTAGGAGTGGGTACGACAATAGTGCAACGGGTGGGGTTCGAACCTGCGACCTTTCAGTTTTCAGTCCGCACCTTTAACCGTTGGACTATTGAAGCTTCTCAATAACTTGGACTTTTATAAATGTTTTAATTAAATAAATAAACCGCAATTAACGCGGTAGAAGCCGCGGGCATCAGTTAGTTACCTATATTTATTAGACAATTAAAATTATAGAATAGACGTAAAGGCCCGAATAATGATAAAATATTATATGTTTCAAACAGACCTACATGACAAACATAATCACTAATGTAGGAAAAAGGCAGATGCATCGTTGTATGTTATTTTATTTTAAGTGCATCGTGATGTCATGTTCACGCACGTTTCAATAAGAATTGCCTATATATTTAGAGTTATGTGCCATACAATGGAGGCGTGAATGTTATTTTATTGGAAACACGTGTAAGCTAATGACTGTGACGTAAACACTAGTAGAACAATATGTTACAATACGGTCATATTTCAGCAGCCGATTATGTATTCTGTGACAGCGGACAGATATTCTAAGGGGTTCCGAGACGAGCAAGCAGCTTGGCGTCAAGCACGTAGATCTTAGCGTGCGTCAAGCATTTTGACCATCTACAACACTGGATTGATGCTTGAGTCAAGCATTTACGTGCTTGGTCCGCGCTTGATGTGATTTTATATTTTTTGCTAGACGTGACGGCTTGACGCAACGTTTGTTTGACGTCTTGCTTGATGAAGCCGCTTGACAGGCGTAACTGGCGTATCAAACTGTTGGAGCAAGCAACAGAAGACTACGTGCTTGATGCCAAGCTGCTTGCTCGTCTCGGGACCCCTTAATGTCTTTTCAAGTAGGTCTGACTATGCGTAAATCTGTCGTTCAGTATGGACGAGAAAGGGAGGGATCATTTTTTCATCCCTTTTCAATACACACTAACCGGCTGATTCACGCAAACTGTCATTTAGTATAGGCGAAAAAGGGATGCAAACACTTTCTCTCTCTTTTCCATTGACAAAATTCTTTCAATTAGGTTTTTGCAAAGGTTTTTTGTATTGGCAATCTGTCAGATCGTAAAAATTCGTGATTTGAAGTTTCTTATTGATGATGAAAATATACCTATGCCTTGCCTGAACACTACTATTTCCCAGAAATTCTACTGATTCTACTAATTTCCAGAAATTTTTACTTTGATATTACAATTTTATGAATGATTTCTGTTTAAACCATAGAAGCTCATATAATTACCTACTTCAGTTGTATTTACAATTTTCATGTAGTAAGAGACTTGTTATTTTCCTATTAACCATCCATCGATGTAACCATCACATTGGTAACAGTATTTACAATAACACCTAGTTTTTGACAAACTGAAAGTTTCAAGATTTTCACACCACCTGCGTAGCTCGTGCAGCCATTTTTTTTTTACTTTTTTTTACAATTTACTTTTTTTTCTATTTATGTATAGAATTTGACCTTTAGTTGGCAATGAATCTATGTAAGATATTCTAATGGTACATTATACATACCTTACAACATTTTAGTGTCTTGAATTAATTATTACTAATCATCAAAACTATTCATACCTACTAGGTAATAATATGCGTTAGTCTGTTTTTTTCTTGCCTTTTCAAGGAAGTTAGGAAGGCTTAGCCTCTGATCCGAAATTGGTGAGGAATAGAGATAGCTTGTATACTGCAGACGCATATAGGCTATATTTTATCCCATCAAATCAAAGAACTCTCATGCGATTTTTAAAACCTAAGTCCATACGGACAAGGTTTTGGCCGCGGGCATTATTTAGAAGGTTTATAATTACATTTTACAGTAGAATCCGGATATAACGATCTTCAAGGGACCGGCGATACTATGTCGTACTAACCGGATGACGTACAAAACGGCAGGATTATTTCTTGAGTACATATGTACTTAACTTACGAATACATATGTACATATTTATTTTATTTCATAATTTTATCTTTTACCTAAAATTATGTATGTAGCTTTATTTCCCACAGATTTACGAAAACTTTCACAATGTGAGTTCTAGCTTAAGCTGTGATAACTTTTCATGTAGCATGTTTTCATGAGATTAATTTCGGTCCAGAGCCGGCGCCAATGTAGACGTCTACATTGCAGCTCCAAGCACCTCAAACCGCTGCGCTTTTTACACCATAGCTTAACTTCCCACGAGTGACATATTGAAATAAATCACTACAGGGAACTTTGAAACTGTATAGATATTTAAAAGAAGCCCACGACTTCAAATATCAAATATGTGGCATCGTCACTTACCATCAGGTGAGATCGCAGTCAAGGGCTATCTTGTCATCGAATAAAAAAATAAAAAAAATAATGTGGTTGAAGCAGGGTATCAAGAAACAACCAACTACATCTTAAAGCTTGTGGTTGAAGCTTTAATAAATTTTAAATAGAAATCTGCAAGTAGGTTTGGTATTAACAAATAAACGCGGGATGATATTCTCGCAATCCCGTAATCCCACAGTCGTATCCATATCATGATAATGTTTGAGGTCGTTCGTTCCAAACTGCACTACCTATTCCGATCATTGCTCATCATGTACCTACCTACTTGGTTGCATATAAAAATTCTAACACAGATAAGATTACCTTTTGTAGAATAGAATAGAATAATTTTTTATTCAAATAAATTTCTACAAAGTGAGTGCTTTTGACATATTTAGTAGTAGAGTGTATGCAACATATTATATCAATTAGGTACACTTCTACACTGCTAATTTGTATGGTAACGTCAATATTTGTATACTTAGTGCTACACCTTCCTCTCGATGGTACTTTTTATATGATTTTTTCTTAAGCTTTTTATCTGGGTGCCTACTTCGAAAACCTTTCACACTCACCGTGATGTTGACACATTTTTCAATCACCCAAAACTTGTTAATGGAATTATTAACAGTTACTTTCCAGCTAAGCGAAAGAACTCCCGTGGAGCGGGTAAACAAGAACATAATGCCCGTACTCGAATCTATTCAAGATTATGAGCGTAAAACCCTTTTTATGGCGTTGACAAAAAAACGTTATACCGTTCTCGGTGTGTCCAGTTGATATTGAATGGTGCTTCTTTGTTCAGATGCGCAAGTTTTTTCAGCGCCCAGTGTGTCACGGCTTGATGTACCGCGACGAACTGCTTTTTTAAACTGATTGCATACTACAAGAGTAAAGACGACCCCCCCGGAGGCGCTGCTTTGGGCTTTACAGCAACGCAGTATATTATATTATGTACCATGTATTATATATATATATGTACTAGCTTTTGCGCGCGACTTCACTCACATTAAGTTCAATTTTTCAAACCACTATTTTACGTCCTCAGAAGTTTAATTTTCAAAAATCCTTTCTCAGCCTATGTCATAATAGCTATCTGTATGTCTTTCAGCCCGATCCGTCCAGTGTTTTGAGCTGTGCGTTGATAGATCAGTCAGTCAGTCATTCAATGAGTCAGTCACCTTTTACTTTTATATATTCAGAAAGATTAACTTTACCCTTAGATGCAGTCTAAAATGGTAACAGTAGAGGATGCAGTCTTAAATGATAGCATTAGCGGCTTCCATTTTACTTATAGGGACGGGACAGTTTAAATTAAATCCATACCCCTAATTGGTTTCTTCGCGTCTTTGTACCAGAAATCGCTTAGCAGCACGTCTTTGACGTTTGCTAAGTTAACAGGCAGTAACAAGCCACGGCCTAAGCCTCTCGCCAGACCAGTCTACATTCAATTGGTCCTGTCGGGAATCGAACTCAAACCAAAAAAAAACAAGTTTAAAAAACCAAAGAAGGTTTTTTAAAAAAATTACTTACTTAAACCTTTTGTAAAACAAACGACTTAGTGCCAATTTCACCAAAATTGAATAAAGTTTAACCGTGGAATAAATTTTAAATTTTGGCAGATATTCAATACAAAAACAGTCAGAACGCCCCTATTATTCGTCGGTTAAACGTTACTTGACGTAATTACCAAATTCACCCTGAATTATGCAATGTAAGTAAGTAATACGTACTCGTAATGGATTCCGCAAATCGTACCACTCTGTATTATCCATCCTATTTGGCTACTTAATGGCAGACGAATGTCGTTAGAAGTTGCGAGTGCTCGTAAAGCCGGCGGTTGCTGTTCCAACTGTGCTACTCGAAGTTTAGAGGGACAACTGTATATACATCCTACTAATATTATAAACGCAAAAGTTTTTGAGGATAGATGAATGGATACTCTACAACTTGAGTCTGGGCGGAGTGGGGGTGCAGTCTGTAGATCTCACTTAGTACTAAGCAAATTTTGTATCTTTTTTGTGTGAGCTGAATAAATGTTTATTTATTTTATTTATTTATTTAACATAACGAATGAACAATTTGGCTGACATTTGAAACCCATCCAGTTTCCTATTAGAGTTAACGTTGCTTAACAAGCGAAATTGACTTATATGTCTAAAACCCTTCTGACTCTGAGAAGAGAACCGTGCCAAGTAGTGTAGGTACTACTTGGCATGTTGGCTTGAGATGGTGTTGATAATAATATGTTATAAATCTATATATATATAAAAATGAATCCCTATTTCCTTGGTCATCGTATCACGCGTGAACGGCTGGACCGATTTCGCTAATTCTTTTTTTATTGTGTTTGTTATTGTTAGGAGAAGGTTCTTATGAAAGAAAAAATTAAGAAAATTGCGCGGAAAATTAGAAAATTTAAGAAATATTAACCACCATATTAAATTATTTCTAATGTAACCGCTTTTACAATTCAAACTTTTTTGATGTAACCTTATGGCGTTTGACATAACATTGACAGAATGCGTGCTGCCAATTTCGTCAAAGAGGATGTAAAAAAACTTAAGACAGGACAACGTCTGTCGGGTCCGCTAGTATGTTATAAATACAAAAATAAACGCGGGTATGATTTATACTTGTAGCCAATAGATTAGTTTAGCGATGAGTTTTATAAAATATATATATATATAAACATATATTTTCCAATACATATAAAACAGTCAAAATAACATTTTATGACACGAGAAGTACCATATCATTAAGTTACATGTACTACGTTTATTTACTTGAGTTAATCTAAAATTATGGTGTACCTATCTAAACACCAGGAATTGCGCCCATAAACTAGCCCGCATTATCCATGCTATTTCCCTACTGAATGGTATATGAATGCCGTTAAAAGTCCTATCCTCCAGAGATTGTAAAGCTGGCTGCACTGTCCAACTGAGCTGCACTCAAACTCTACAGGATATAGAGTAAACAAACAGCAGTATTAAAATATCGATGATAATCTATACAAACTCAAACTCAAAATTAGTTATTTCATGTAGGCCAACTTGTGGGTCTTATTATCATAAGACCCACAAGTCAAGATTTATCAATCTACCACCGGTTCGGAATGCTAATTCTGCTGAGAAGAGCCGGCAAGAAACTAAGCCGTTGCTCTTTTCAAAACAAAAAAATGTTACAATAAAAATTTGATGGAATTAAAATAAAACGATAGCAATCTAGGATTGAATTGCCTCTTCCTAACAAACATCCATGATTTTGTGAACAAAAATGGCTTTTTGTGAATATTTTATTAGAAATATGTACTGGTATTTCCTTACCCCATGAATGACAAGCAAAAAAAATACTTGTCTATTATTTAAAAAAAATGAGACATATAAATAGAGTATGGTACTAAGTACCGATTTCACCTCAAGTGCCATTTAACTGAGGAATAAAAAAGAACACAAAAAAACCGACGAATTGAAAACCTCCTCCTTTTTTGGAAGTCGGTTAAAATTTTTAGTAAAAGGACTCTCTTGTTTACTCTGTGACAAGTTTTGTAGTTAGTTACTTAGTTAAGAGATGTAATGTGCTAGTATTAGGGGGGAAGGAGGAGTTTCAATTGACTATGCCCAGTTGATCTCTAATGGAGAGTAATGGACTTAGAACGAACCTATCTTGCAAGTGTTTATTTTATGCATACTATAAATAACCGGTCAAATGCGAGTCGGACTCACTTACGAAGGGTTCCGTACCAAAAAAATGTCGAAAAAAAAAACATGTTTCTAGTTGGGAAGCTCCCTTGTATTTTTTATTTATTTTTATTATTTGTTGTTATAGCGGCAACAGAAATAACACATTCCCTGAAAATTTCAACTCTCTACCTATTACGGATCATGAGATACAGCCCGCTGACAGACAGACGGACGAACGGACAGCGGAGGCTTATTAATAAGGTCCCGTTGGTTACCCTTCGGGTGCGGGACCCTAAAAATATAAATAATGTTTTATCAGGCAATTTTAAATCGGAAAAAGTTGACTCAACATGGCTCACTAAGCTTATTAACTTTCGAGTAGTCAAGTACATTCTGCATAAAGTGAATAATATTTTATTCATCCGAAGAATGTAAGTAAAACTTTTCAACAATTTTAAATTAAATCAAAGGTAAAATAAGTCTTATCCGAACTTGATATTTTCGAGATTTTCAATACAAAAACTGTCAGAATGCAACGAATAAACAAATAATTACACCATACTTATCATGGTGGTCGATGGAAGGAATTAATGTCGCAATCGAATCATTGCAATCCACGATATTGAATATCGTTTGCAAATTCCTGTTTGTGCACATAAAACAAACAATTTCTTAAGACAAGGTAAACAATCATAATGCGAGTATCAAATTATGACGAGACAAATAATATGTAAATAATATTAAAATACTAGTTCTTGCCCGCGGCTTCGCTTGCATAAAATTAGTTTGCATAAAATTAGGTAAAATCCCGCGGAAACTCTTTGATTTCCCGGGATAAAAAGTTGCCTATGCCACTCTCCGGTCCTCAACTGTACCCATGCAAAAAATCGGGTCGATCCGTTGCTTTGTTGCGGGGTGATTGAAAGACAAACCAACAAACAAACACACTTTCGCATTTATAATATTAGTAAGAATTAGCTGTTGCCCGCGACTTCGCTATCATCAATTTAGGTTTTTTAATTCCCGCGGGAACCTCTCTTATTTTCCGGTATAAAAAGTAGCTTATGTGTTAGTTGTGTGTGTAGCTTGTGTGTAGACTATAATCTGTCTCTGTGTCAAACAGCCAAGTCGGTTCAGTCGTTGCGGTGTGATTGAGTAACAAACATCCATCCATCCATCTAAACATCCAAACTTTCGCATTTCTAATATTAGTAGGTATAGTAGGAAGTACCTATGATATCACACGGTTTGTTGCTTAGGTACTTGATAATATAAGTAATTACCATTAAGGTTTTTTTTTAAAGAATATTAGCCAAGCTTAACTTGATTTGTATTCTCCTCTCCCCTCCAAATAAAAGTGATTGGAGTACGACTATAGTGCAACGGGTGGGGTTCGAGCCTGCGACCTTTAAGTTTTCAGTCCGCACCTTTATTAACTTTTATTGGGCTATTGAGGCTTTTTGGAACCTATTTTATAATCAAAGAATTTAAATAAAATTAGTGTTTCAAACTCAAACTCAAAATTATTTATTTCATATAGGCCAACTTGTGGCTCTTATGACAAGTTGAGAATCTACCACCAGTTTGTTGATGATATCATTGGCTGCCATGAGGAAAATGCCGTCAGAATGTAAAAACGAAGCTACTGTAGGTATATTTTCGAATTACAGTTTAATTTGAAAAATATTCACAATTTCGACACTTTTTATGAGCAAACTATGAGTAAAATATTTACAAAAATAACCTACTGAGTATTTTAATTCATAGAAGAAGCGTGTAAACGATTCTCATGAAATTCAAGGATTAGAAACGCTCTAAATTTTTTTCTATAACTATAAAAATATCTAAGTTATCTGTTTCTTTTTAAGTATTTGTACAAAATTTTTCCATTCATTTTTTTAGGGTTTCGTACCAAAATGGTGGAAGAATCTAAACTTCGTGTCTATCCCTCTATTCGTGTGTCAAATCTGATTGTTTTAAACGCTACTATAAAATAATGTTATCAACTGGTGAGTTGATTCATTGATTTTGAACCGTCTCGCTCGTAGGTTCGACGACTTTCTGTCTCAAGAGCAAGCCGAATTCAGATAGAATAGAATAGAATAATTTTTTATTCAAATAAACTTTTACAAAGTGCTTAAGATTCGTCAAATGAATCTACCACTGGTTCGGAATGCCGTTCCAACCGATAAGACATCAACATCCATCATCCTTAAACTTATATCATACTTAAACCACAAATCTACAAAATCAAGTTCTACAAAAGATAGAAACGTAGGAATTTTTTGGTCTGCCCCTTGAATAACCCCATGTTGTAATTAAGTGGGAACACCGTCGAAGGGAGATGATTCAGCAATTTCATTTGTGGGCCATGAGAAAGCCTTTGATTCGTTGGAATTGGCCTGTATTGAAGTCGCTACGTAGATACTGGATCGACTGCAGGTTTGTGATATGTCCAAATATTAAAATCTAAGTATGAAAACGTCATTTTGTCAGACTAAGAGCCAAATCTAAATACAGTGGGGAGTGCAACAGGGAGATGTAATCTCCCCGAAGCTCTTTCCCGCTGCATAGCACGTTGCTTCTGTACCTTCACTTACAAATAGCCGATCCCGATGGCATATATAATTTTTAAGCCAAAGACTTAATACATATGTATATATATAATCGTTATCCCAGGGTTTCTCAAGAAATAGATCTAAAAAATCTATTTTCATTGCATGGGGCCAAAATGGAAGGGTCTGAATTTTGGAATAGGGTTAATATGTCAAGTGGGGTAGGTATCATATGAAAGAGTTTCATTTGCACATTCTGAAATAGGTTTTATTCTTTTGAACTGCATTATTTTTAGCGAAATAACTATTGCTAAATCTTCCAAGGTACGGAACTCGGGGATTGGAGATTGATGCGTACTTGGCCGATTTTACTTTATTATTTTCTGGACTTCACTTCATATCACGCTGTGCATACTACACAGAAATTGTGCACAAGTCCGGAACGAACGAATAGAACTAACGGGTATGAATTTTAAAGTATAATATTATATTGTGTGCATGATCCTATTGTTGTTAATCTTTAAGTAACAATGATAACTAACTATATTCTATTGTTAGAGTATGTGATTTCTAAAGTATCATCTTACGATTTTATTAAGTTAATACCGAACCAATGGTAGAGTCATGACGTGTCATAAGAGCTACAAGTTGACCTACTTGAAATAAATAATTTTAATTTTTTTTTTAATTCTAAATTTTGAATATTAACAACTGAGAACGGGAAATCAAGTGAATTAAACGTATAGTTTTAAGTTTTTTTCATTTCAGATAATAAATAATTGTATATTACAGAGAATAGGTATTTAAGATTTTTTAGACAGGAGTATGTGAAATAAAAAAAAATCACGTGAATCGGTCTAAAAAAAAGATACCGGTCGAATTGATAACCTTCTCCTTTTTCGAAGTCGGTTTAAAAAGTCACTGTAACTATTAGTATCATTTTATGATTCTATGTAATCCAGCTGACTTTTGTAGAGACAGTTGAAGTTTTACAACTGGATTTTAGTATTAAATGTCCTAATACATTATGCAGTGAATGGAGTCACGAAAACCTCGACACGTAACACTGACATCGCAAGAACCTTCAGCTTTTCGCCCCTGAAAAATTATCGCTACATAGCTCGAGCACTTTTTGTTTTTTTATTCGATGACAAGATACTCCTTGACTGCGATCATCTCGCGTGATGGTGAGTGACGATGCAGTCTAACATGGTAGCAGGCTACCTTGGAAGGGGTATGGCAGTGTACATTCAACCCATACCCCGAATCGATTACTACACGTCATCGTGCCGGAAGGCTAAGTCGCTTGGTGGCATGTCTTTTAAGGGTAGGGTGGTAACTAACCATGGTCAAAGCCTCCCATCAGACCAGATCAGAGACAATTTAGAAATGATAAATTCCCAAATTGCCCCGCCGGAAATCGAACCCGAGACCTCCCAGTTATAAGACCACAGTGCTCACCACTGCGCCAGGGTGGTCGTCAAAGTAAAGAGAAGTTATTGCATCTGTATGTTTGGATACGCTTATCTCAAGAATTACTCAACACTAGATGTGGCGTTCCAAATACTGACTTTGTTCATTGACATACATGCATGTCGGCGGTGCGTTAGTTGTTTGCATTTTTTTTAATATATAGACTAGTGCTTTACTGCGATCTCACCTGATGGTAAGTGAAGATGCAGCCTAAGATGGTACGTGCTTGCCTAGAAGATGCAAGACTTAGGTACACACTCTATTACGGAACATTGTCGACCGTGCCGCGCGATGTAGGTACAGTTGTGTGTTCTGATCTGCGTTTCTATGTACTTAACAGATTATATTTAAGTTTTCAATAACAAATACAAGTACCGAATTATTACAGATTTACTTAGGGCTCTATCACACTGGGAAACCATGGCGACGTCGCTGTACTAAATTAGCCATGGCTACCTCTATCAAATTTGGCAAACTCATTGGGCTACCTACCGTAGCCTAATGAGTTTACCAAATTAGTAGCTTGTGGCTACTGACTCGCTGTCATTCATTCATTGGATTTCGTTCCTGGTGATCAGTTGACCAATGGGTGAGGGACGCGTAACTTACTTGTATAAAAAAAGTGGCGAGTTGACTTGGTCGTCAGAATACCCAGTCTCCACGTATAGAAGTCGGTCAGTTGTGCCTACGCTTCCAGATTGGCGACGTCGCCAGAGCCAAGTGTTTGGACTTTGGATAATATGTAGCCGGCGACGTCACCATGGCGTCCCAGTGTGTTAGCGCTCTAAGTATCCCTAATAACCTTACTAATAGTAAAGTGCTAAAATTTGTTTGTTGGTTGGTCCTTCAATCACGCAGCAACGGATTAACGTGATTTTTTTCAGTGGTATAGTTGAGAATTTGATATTTAATTTCTGAATACTTTGCTTTCAACATTGCAGAAACAAATATCTTCGATGCCTGAGTACTCTTCAGCCGCCCCTACGTACAGGTAATAAAAGGAGTCTAAGTACAAAAGGTACTAACGAATGTTTTTTCAATAAAACAAAAGGTGTATGCAGTGCATCGGAGTCACGCACGGGCAGCACGCAACGCTGCCGTTATGGCGTGAGCAAATTGTTTCAGCACTGAAAAATGGAGCCAAAATTATTATTAAAACTATTATAGGTATCAAACAACATTAAATTTTTTAATACACCGTTTTTTTCATACTAAATCAGTTGTTGTCCACGACTTCGCCGCGTGGAGTTACGGTTTTAAAAATTTTGACTAGTTTTAAAAAACTTTATGTATGTACTCTATATGTCGCGGAAGAGCCTAACTATAAGCTAAATCATCAGTTAGATAAAACTAAATTTTTGAAAATAAAAACAGGTTGTTAATGAACTCATTTACATAGTATTTCGAAATCCTCACTTTCCTTATACGTACGGAAAGTGTGTTTGTTTGTTGGTTTGTCCTTTGATCACGCTGTAACAGAGCTACGGATTGATGTGATTTTTTGCATGGCAATAGGTACCTGGAGAGTGACTTAGGTTACTTTTTATCTCGGAAAATTAAAGAGTTCCTGCGGGATTTTAAAAACTAAATCCAGGCGGACGAAGTCGTGGGCATCAGCTAGTAATACAATAAAATTTTCTGCAATTTTTTTGACGCGTTCTTTGCGCGCGTTCGAATGAAAAAAATTAATAATTAAAAACATATATTGCTTCAAGTTTTCAACATATAGATAATAAGTATACTAAAAAAATAATTAACTCTCCCTGAAAACTTATTTAGAGATGCAAACAGCTCGACGCCTTGTTACTTGAGTAACTCTTATAGGGTAACTTAGGTAAGAAAGTATTTTTTTTCAATAAAAGCATCTGAACAAAAATGCAATGAACTTTGAGTCACGCAGGGCTGCATGCAACACCGATGTAATCGCGTGGGTACACTGTTTCAGGACTGAAAATGCAACTGAAAACTACACAATATACATAAATAATATGTAGCTGAAAGCTATGAAATGGTAAAGTTTGGGCGATGGACTACAAAGATATTACTAGAAAATGTCCACTTTGTCAATGTTGATGGCATGGCGCGTAATTTGAAAGCAAAACACCTCTACTAAGTAAAATATGTATAAACAATATATTATTATTTATAAGATGAAATTATGGTTTCGTACCCAACGTACGGTACAGGACCTTATTAGTAAGCGTCCGCTTATCCATTTGTCCATCTGTTTGTCAGCGTCTGTCTATCTAATAAATCGTAATATAGATACTTGTCACAAAATGTATTCTTTTTATTTATATTAATGCCAAATAATAAATACAACAAATAATAAAAAAAAAATTTGGTCCATCTTAATAATTATAGATGGTACGGGACCCTTTATGTGCGGGTCCGACTCGCAATTGGCCGGTTTTTTTTATCATTTGGTTTAAATACAGAAAATAAAAAAAACGGACAGTAAACCCGAAGGAAAGCTTTAGCACTCGTACTAGGTAGACCTGTATTACGAGTTCCTATTTTTCGAATAAGTATTCGCCTACGTTCACATTTTATTGTAGGTTTAGTTGCAGCGACTCTAGTATACCTTTGCAAGTTTACCTTAAATGTGCGTAAATCTATTATATTAAAAAAAAAAAAATATTTATTTTATGGAGGCCAAATTGTGGTGTGGTATGACAAGTCGAGAATCTACCACAGGTTCGGGATGCTGATTCTGCTGAGAAGAGCCGGTAAGAAACTCAGCAGTTGCTCTTTCAAAAACAAAAAATGTTACATTATGTAGCTTATCTATCTTGTGGAAATCTGAAGCGAAGCAGATTGCTTCCAAGCAATTTTGCAACTAAGCAATTCATTAACTGTGTAATAACTACTTATTAAATGTGTTTTTACACACTGCTTTTTGTGTAATGGTAAATCTACCAATTCTTTCGAAATCAAGTTATAAAAGCGGTGTAAATTAATTAGTATGGATGGAGAATTTTTTATCCCCTTTCCGTCTATACTAATTACAGATTTACGCACAGTTAAAGTAATCTTAAAAAATTACATGAGGTCTACAGAGTACTTGACGTGCGCCGACTGTCGGCGAAAATGTCATCATGTGCAAAGGCACTTAAACAAATGGAACTTTTAATTGCACAACACTTTAAACAATTTAATATAATGACATATAAAAAAGTTGATTTGTTGTAACAACATATCGTATGCCACAGTCGAATATATCATGTTATCTATTCCATCCAAAGGGATGAGCAACGGTAAATATAATGTATCTTTTTCACACACTGGACTAGGAGCTTTCATATCGCCCTTTATGTTGTTATAGACGACGAATTGTCACGCATCGCATGCATCCGACATGCAAAGTGGTCATTCCAACATGCATGATTGCTCGGCGAAATGAAAAAACTTGTTACGATTATTTATAATGATTACACCGCCAATTATACAGTAACATTGGAGTTAATATTGATTATGTGGACGTAAACCCCTTTTTTTCGATCATTAACGGTTTTTTAAGGGTATATAAATATTTATAACGCGCCTAGGTAAATTTAGCTCATGGTAAGCGTTTGTTTAATTAAATGAAACACTCTCTATAAAACTTTTTCCCACTTCTGTATAAAAAGAAAAAATTATACATGCGACAAAAAATAAAACAAATTATGTCACACACGGTAGCGTTCAAGTGTATTTTAGATATTTTCATATGCGTTTCGATGTTTTTTGTCGTGATCAACTTAGAAGAAAGTCACTAAGGGTATGACGTGATCTGCCTTACAACTTCTTCTTGAAAAAAAGTTGTTTAAGTATTGAAGATGTTCGACGTTTATTTAAAGTTGACCAATTTTTTGTTTATTTATTTATTTATTTGGACAAACAAAATTGTTACATTTCTTAAAGTACTCAAAAAATTACACAGAAACATAATTAAAATGCACAACTATTGACGGTGTCACAACGTTTGCCAAAAAAATTAAACAAAAAAGAAAGCGTAATACAAAAAAGCACAAGAAATTAAAAGTTTACACTGTTAAAACAAAACATAAAAAAAAAAAAATATGAAACTTAAGCTAACTAGGGAACTAAATTACAATTAAAGGTTAGATGTAGGTCATCTATCTCGTATTATAAAAGTCTTAGGGTAGGTTTATAGATAAAGATATTAATAATTATTTTTACTGTCTAAAAAAACTTGTGAGAACAGTTTAGATCATCATTCTACTACTGAATAAGGGTCTATCAGAATATAGAGGGTTTAAGGTAAATTTCACTACACTGACCAAGTGTCGATGGCGCACTTCACACACTTTTGAGTACATTATGGAGAACTCTCAAGCATCTAAGTTTCCTCACGATGTTTCCCTTTACCGTTAAAGCTAATATATTAAGTTGCTTCAGCGCACATTACTCCGAAAAGTAACTACTACATACTACTACCAGAGAGGAGCTCGATGTCATAACCACTAGACTAGCACGGCTTTTAAAATTAATATTTAACACTAAAAAATCTAACTTAAAGTGAAAAGTATACAAACAAATAATAAAAATTCTCACAGATCTATAACATTAAGCTGCTTTCGTAAAATTACCAATGCTAAATCACTTTTATCTTCTAGACCAACCAATATATAAACAATGGCACAAAGGGTTTCAATCTATCGATTTGTATTGCACAAGCTAGCCAAGCTGTCATTTGAGCAAACTATCAAAACAAAAGATATATTTTTCTACTAAAATAATTACCAATCCTGTCATAATCGCTTTAATTGTCTAGACCACCCAATATATTATAAACAATGGCTAAAAGGGTTTCAGTATATCGATTTATATTGCACAAGTTAGCCAAGCTGTCATTTGAGCAAACTATCAAAACAAAAGATATATTTTTCTACTAAAATAATTACCAATCCTGTCATAATCACTTTAATTGTCTAGACCACCCAATATATTATAAAAAATGGCTAAAAAGGTTTCAGTCTATCGATTTATATTGCACAAGTTAGCATAGCTGTACTACGAGTAAACTATCAAAGCAAAAGGTATACTTTTCTCCTAAAATAATTTTCAATTCTGTCATAATCGCTTTAATTGTCTAGACCACCCAATATATTATAAACAATGGCTAAAAGGGTTTCAGTCTATCGATTTGTATTGCGCAAGTTAGCCAAGCTGTACTTTGGGTGCGGTCGTGCACCCAGGTCTGCGACCCTTCGCTCTCGATCCAGGTTATCAACTCCACCCCGTCTGCACTCAGCACCCCCACAAAACGCTGCAGGGATTTCTAAAACATAATATAAAACCTGACCGAAGTGCGTTGACTTCGGTAATATGAATTTTCATCCCACAGTTTGTCGGTTAATGCACTTAGACGGAAATTTTGCACGTAGAAAATGAAGGTTTTTCGTAACGAGATTTTTAAGGGTGAGAGCAGATAACAGTGCTAGTTCTGTAGTACCTATACAAACTGAAAATTAAACTGACAACTCTAAAAGTGAAAAGGATAGGCCCAATTTTAAATCTGTCAATAGAGTTGAAATTAAGTTTTTCTTTCGATGATAAGACTAACACTTAATTGCGATCACATCTGATGGTAAGTGTTGATGCAGTCCAAGATGGGTTACAATCTTAACTTAAAAGGATTGTACACTACACGCCGTCGTACCGGCCGATAAATCGTTTGGTGGCACGACTTTGGCGGTAGGGTGGTCACTAACCGCGACAAAGCCTCCCACCAGACCAGACCAGACACAAAAGTTATAAATTACCTATTTTCTCCTTCCGGGAATCAAACCTGAGATCTCCCACTTAAAAGACCACAGCATTCACCTCTACGCCGAGGAGGTCGTCAAACTTAAATTCATTATTCTGTCTTTATTGTTACTCAGGTCATTCGATAATTGAAAAATTCGCCGTTACTAAGCTGCCCTGAAGTTCGATAGAATATTGTCAGTGATTGTCATATACAAATTCACTGGAACCAAAGCTTTACCACGAAATTCAGTATGCAGGGCAAATGAGAACTTTGACTCCGAGTTGCGTGCTCGGGTGAACGAAACAGAGTACAGTATCGACAGGTACTTATGTAAATGGACTATTGGAAGTTGAATTGTATAGGTTAGGTATTTTCCCGGTTTCTAAGCAAGATTCGATCATATTCTTTCAAAGTAAATATATTGAGGATAAAATGACCGATTCGTTTCATCTCATTTTGCTTTTATTTTTATAAGTTTTGCTCATAGAGTCAAAACAGTTACCATTCCGCTCTATGCTCCTTAACTCTATCAAATCTGAACCGATTTTGATATTTTTTTTTTATTTGAAAGGACATAATATTATTATAGTCAGGCTGGTTCCATTTTAATTTGATAAAGGTCTTAGCTACAACAAAAAGCTTAAAACTAAAATTATTCAATACTTTGTAGTGGCGTTTGAAGTAGGTTTTTAAAAAAGTTTTTTTTTTTTATTTATTTATTTATTATTGTAAGACCGAGGCCTGTGGAGGTCCATACAGGAGACTTAAGTCCAGCAATGGACGTATATAAGTTGACAAAGAAGAAGAAGATTAAAACACATTGACTCTGTATTGCGTGCTCGGTTAAATGAAATGTACCGGCACTTACGTAAATGTAGCTTCAGAAGTTCAGATATTGAATTGAATTGTGCGGATTATGTGGATATCTGTCTGAGCTTTCACATTACTTAGAGCAGAAAATGATTCTGTGTATTTGTAATTAATTCATCTGCGTGGTAGGTATTAGGTTTTTAAAATACCCAAGCGAACTCCTGCTACTCTTAGAGAGTCTTTAACTATTTACATCCTTATAAAAAAATCATGATCAATTTCTCCATTGCTGCGTGATTGATGGAAAACCAGCATACAAATATAACTTCGCATTTTTATTATAACTAAGGAAAGAGTCTAGGCACCTCGGCTCATTTAGGTAATTACTCGTAATTAAAAAAAATTGTAAAATGAAAAAAAGAAATTTTTTTCATTTTTTTTCAAAATTTAAAAAATTACCAAATTAAGTTATTAAGTCATTAAGTTATTAAATTAAGTTATTATTAAATAAATATTTTTTTATTTTATTCCCAAACCTTTATAAAAAATTTGAGGTGTTTTGTTCTGAAAAATTGAGTAGGTATTTTATATTTGGTATGCAGGGTAAATGAGAATATTGGCTTCGTATTGCCGCTCAGCTGTAAATGTTGTTTTGGAATTTGGATATTGAATTGAACTGTACGGATTAAGTGGGATATCTGTCTGAGCTTATGCAAGTTACAATAGAAAATGTATTCTACGTGTCTCTACATGACTGTATTCTGTGTATTTGTATTTTAATGTCTATCTATCTATATGAATTTGTTAACCAATTTTGTTAACCAACAACAAAAAAAGAAGGTTATCAATTCGATACGTATGTATGTAATATTATTGGAACTGCAAAATACTCACATAATAATGTAAAAGGGCTTCTAAAAATCTAGATCGGTTTAAATCTTTCCATTAATGGGTCCTGAGTCCTGACTGTTGAAGTAGGACTTGTTATTTCCCTTTCAGTTTTTATTTAAAATTCAATTTTTACGCAGTCGGGTTTTTCATTTTTTAATTTAATATTTTTTTTTGTTATTTTACTATGTGAATATTATTATAATTATTGGAAAGTTAAATCTACCCTAGAGGTAGGGAACTCGTAACCTACAGATTTCTAGATTTTTTTTTAAAACTCTAGGAATTCTTTTTAAAACTGTAAGAGTGACTCACGTTGTAGATATAAGTCAAATAACAGTTCATATAATATATCGTTGCAAATAATTGATACTACCAACATTAGAACAAAAGGCGAGGTGATTGCGGCTGAATTCGCCCGAGATCATATCTCGCAGATAGGCCTTTGATTGAATAGCTTTAAATTGCAGGCCCCGGGATTCTTGAACGATCTCTGGTGCGTGCTCGGATGCTGACCTGCAGCTTGACCCGCGACGATCGATGCAATCAGCCAGGACTCTATATTGCACTGAGATTTAGAAAAATAAAATTTTCCATGAAAAATACACCAACGCGTCACTAACCCAAGAGTAGTTTCTCGATAAGAGTGGCAAGAAATAGTTTGCGATTGTCTAATGTGAAAACTGTCCATGCAATTTTCGCCTGCGATTATTCATTACATTATTATACACTAGCTGAATCCCGCGACTTCGTCCGCGTGGAAAAAGATTACAGTACTTTCAAGGCAAGAGTGAATAGGCATTTTCTAGGCAAGCGCGCTTCAAGTTCCAACCTAGACCTCATCAGTGCTATCCAGTATTGATTGTCATCAAGCGCAAGCCTATATCGGTTAAAAAAAAACAGTGACTTGCTACTATCCGCGAGAAGTTATGTGCTCTATCTCCAATAATCTTATTTATTAGATCTTCACCAAAATTAGACAAAATATTTTTAATAGTATACACTTTCAAATAAAAAAAGATTGAGAGATGTTGAGATTTGACGAAGTTGTGGAGCAAAATTAACATAAAATTTCATCCCCTATCCTGGATAAACCTTACTGTTTATCAGGATAAAAAGTATCCTAGATATTGACCCGGAGTAACAGCCACCACTGTTCCAAAGTACAAATAGATCCCTGATTTAAGCAAAATGTTTTATTTAACTGATGTATTAGGTAATAAAAATAGGTAGGTCCCCGAGTTAAGTAAAAATTTTTTTTAAATTAAAAACCGTTCAGAAAATAAACCTATAGTGTCTAGTAGTTAGGAGGACTACGATCTCTTTTTCGGGGCGTTGCGGATTCGATCCTAGGAAGGCACCTCAGACTTTTCGGCGTTATGTGCGTTTAAGCAATTAAATACCACATGGTTCAACGGTGAAAAAAACATCAAAAGCTTGCACGTCTGAGAGTTCTTCATAACCTTCTCAAGGGTGTGAAGTCTGCCAATTTTCACTGGGCCAGCGTGGTAGACTATGAGCTATACCCCTCTCTGAGAGGAAACATGTACTCAGTAGTGAGCCCCGTTGATGAATTGCTAGTAGTTACGATGATAACCTTACTTGTAAAATCAACAATTTATACAAAAATAAACGCATCCAAATAAATGCATTTACCTTGAATCAATTGTAAAAACTCGTTTTTAAATTCTTGTTCCTTCTGCACAAATTAACCATTAAAATCCAAAATCGCATAAAAGTCCTAATTGTAATTGCTAAATACTAACGGCTGTTTTACATTACTACAGTTACTAGTTGTTAATCGCTATACAGTGCAACGTGTACCAGCGCTGTATAGCTACGCTAATACGGTACCTGCTCGAATTAATTATTCCTACGTTATGATTCCGCATTTGAATTTCAATAAGCAATCTATTTTCTTGTAACTTTGTAGGTAGTCTCATTTTAAATTTATCAAGCGCAAATAGTATAGTCAAGACATGCAATAGAGTTAATTGCAGTCCAAAAACTCTGTACTTAAAAATAAATAACTGCTTAATATCATCATCATCGACGACCTCCCTGGCGCAGTGGTGAGCGCTGTGGTCTTATAACTGGGAGGTCTCGGGTTCGATTCCCGGCGGGGGCAATTTAGTAATTTATTATTTCTAAATTGTCTCTGGTCTGGTCTGGTGGGAGGCTTTGGCCGTGGCTAGTTACCACCCTACCGTCAAAAACGTGCCGCCAAGCGATTTAGCGTTCCGGCACGATGGCGTGTAGAAACCGATTAGGGGTATGGGTTGAATTTACACTGCTATACCCCTTCCAAGTTAGCCCGCTACCATCTTAGACTGCATCGTCACTTACCATCAGGTGAGATCGCAGTCAAGGGCTATCTTGTCATAGAATAAAAAAAAAAAAAAAAAATCTCAACTCATTGTCGGTCCACAATTGCGCACAAGTCTCCTCCCAGAATGAGAAGATTTTCCATAATTATTCTACCTCAATCACGCCGCAACGACAGAACCGATTTAGCTGAAATTTGGCACAGAGATAGATTATAGTCTCGAATAATGCATAGACTTTTTATGCCGGAAAAATAGAGAGTTTCCGCGGGAATCAAAAAACTTCAATCCACGCGTCCTTGGGCATAAGCTAGTGGATGATAAAATTATTCTCAGTCATGCTTGTTTCTTTACGGTATTTCGTTCATCGATGAGTATTTTATTTGCTAAAATACATATAAACCTTAAAAGTAAAAGTAAAGGACCCTGGATCCCCGAAAAGCATTGCCAGACCTAATCACTAGTAATATGCAATTCATTGAATCAAAAAATAAAATAAAAAGTAGTATTATCATCAGAACATCAGGTTTTAGTCGAGCATCCACTATCGCTACCATGTTACATTCAAGGCCAGTGCTAGACTGAACTACGACTGGAACAATGTAAACCAGCCATAACCAAATTCGTTCTTGTGAAACTTTAAAATATTATTATTATCTTGTGTTAATAACTTAGACTTGTCTAGACTTAGATTACACGTATGAGGAAGTTTTAACTTTTGGAAAATCGCATTTGAATGTTAATTTTAATACGGCATCTGTTTTATGTAAATTAGTTGTATTTTAGACAATGAATACTGCAACATTGAAGAGAACTGAAATTAATGTCTCTATTATTTTAATTTCAATTTCAATAATTACCGTGTACACTCTCAATGTGAATCATTTTTAACCGACTTCAAAATATGGAGGAGGTATTCGACGCATATTTTTTTCCATAACTCCGTCAAATCTAGACCGATTTCGATAATTTTTTATTTGAAAGTACGGCTTGTAAGGTTGGTTCCATTTAACTTTGATGAATGCTAACCTAAAGCCAAAATAAAAGCCAAAATTCTTTCATCCTGAACAATAATATATTCCCTTATTCCCACCAAATAAGCGAAAACTTAAGTTAGGCGTGGGTACGAAAATATAAATCAAAACATAATAATAAAAAGAAAACTTTACCTAGGCACTATAAAAATGTTCCGTATAATTTTTTGCGTCAAGTCTTTCTAGTGTGTCAAGCTGTCTGGATAACCCGATTAAAATATTTTTAATTCCGTTGTTATTATTACTGTAAAATACGGCGCGTAGGAGGTAGTGCTTATAGATAAAGAAAAAATTAAATTTAACGGTACCTTAATGGCCAAAATGTTCTAGCCTGATTGTAGGCAATTTGGAATCAGAATTGCTAATGTTGAATTTAGCTGTGTGAATGCTTTAGAGCCAGTTTAGAGCCGAAAAAATTTCATTTGATGAAGCCTAAGATAAGGTGTTGGCGTTATATTTTGTAAATATTAAAATAACGTTTTGACGACCCCCCTGGCGCAGTGGTGAGCGCTGTGCTCTTATATCTGGAAGGTCTCGGGATCGATTCCCGGCGGGGACAATTAAGTATAATATAATTTCTGAATTGTCTCTGGTCTGGTCTGGTGGGAGGCTTTAGCCGTGGCTAGTTACCGCCCTACCGTCAAAGACGTGCCGCCAAGCGATTCAGCGTTCCGGCACGTTGACGTGTAAAAACAGACATATCCCTTGCGAGTTAGCCCGCTAGCATCTTAGACTGCAGTCTGCATCGTCACTTACCCTCAGAAGAGATTGAATAAAAAAAGGAAGGTAGGTACGGCCTTAAGGAGGTAAAACTTATTTCCTTACTAATATTATAAATATGAAAGTGTATATTTGTTGGTTTGTCCTTTAATCCCGCTGTAAAAGAGCAACGGATTGATGTAATTTTTTGCATAGATATATTTAAGGACCTGGAGCGTGATATAGGCTACTTTTTATCCCAAGAAAAATGAAAGAGTTTCCGCGGGATTTTGAAAAACTAAATCTACGCGAATGAAGTCACGGGGCGAGGATGCTAGATCCATTTTTAAGGATCTGTCATCCCGTCTCATAGAGTCCACTGGTGACCGGAAGGCTGGAAGTTACCTCGGCCAGCATATAAGTTTGGCCATTCAGCGGGGTAACGCAGCCAGCGTTCTGGGCACTTTTCCCCGTTCCAGTGGTTTAGATGATATTTTTATATATTCTATATATAAATTTAGTTTTAATTTAGAATTTATATAATACTAGCTTTTGCTCGCGGCTTCGCTCACGTTTAATTCGATTTTTTAAACCGCTATTTTACCCCCTTAGGGGTTGAATTTTCAAAAATCCTTTCTTAGCGGATGCCTACGCCCTAATAGCTGTCTGGATGCCAAATTTCAGCCCAATCCGTCCAGTGGTTAGGGCTGTTCGTTGATAGATCAGTCAGTCAGTCAATGAGTCACCTTTGCCTTTTATATATTTAGATTGATACTTCATTGTTTTCTTGCAAATAAAATCATTTATATTCACCGTTAATTAAAAACCTTCGATGAGATTATTTGCAAGCCCTTATTGCGATGAAGCTCGATGACCCGAAATAAGACTGGGGTAGGGGGTGCGCCCGCCCCCTGTCGGAGCGGCGACCTCTCTCATTACGCAATGAGTGCAAGCCTTTAGAATATAAACGACTGAACCCGAAGTGCTAGAGTTGGTTCCAAAAAAATATTCTTATTAAAAAGGGCTACGATCCTTGTCTAAAAATGATTGCATCAGCAGTAGATATGCCGATTATTATATTGGTCAAAATGCATTGATGCATTTTGACCAATATAATAATGTGCGCGACAAATTCTGCCAATCAGGATCTATTTGCCATCGTCATACTGATGCAATTATTTTTAGACAATCCTAGGGCTGATTTTTTGCAAAAAATCCTATCAAGGTTTTTAGATCCCGTCGAAATTCTTGATGATTCGAGAATAAAATGTATCCTTAATTTTTTTTTAAATTATATATAGAATAGCGCTTGACTGCGATCTCACCTGATGGTAAGTGAAGATGCAGCCTGAGATGGTGCGTGCTTGCCTAAAAGATGCCTATTATTTCACAATAGTTAGCTGGAAAAACAGAAGTCGGAAGGGCTTTCAAAATTTTTGCAGTGTGTAATTATGTGCTTTCTCAGGGTGCAACATGCACTGCAATGACCATTGATAGACTTCGATTGAATAATATGAAAATAATAGACGATGCCCGCGACTTCGTCCGCGTGGATCAAGCTTTTTCAATTCCCATAGGAACTCTGTAATTTTCCGGGATAAAATGTAGCCTATGTTTTAATCCTGGGTATGAGCTACCTCCATTTCAAGTTTCAGCCAAATCGGTTCATTCGTTGTGGCGTGAAGGAGTAACAAACATACACACACACACACACACGCATACACATACAAACTTTCGCCTTTTATAATATTAGTGTGAAGAACAAAGTTTCGTGTGTATGGGGTGTGCATGTGGGTGCTCGCCCGAGTGTAACTTCGCTTAAAGTGTTACAGTCAAGTAGTAATTAGGTATAACACTTTAAGAATTTCCTTACTTGCGTGACTTAAAAAAATCGACAGACAAACAATGGAACAAGCCAATTATTAACATTGCTGGCAAACCTAATAATAGAGTCAACAAAAGGCTAATAATAATCAGGTGGCAGATGATTAAAATTAACATCGATTAAGTGAGACCATTTGGTGAAGTAAAGGTTCCCTATCATTGAATAATAAATAATTTTATTATTGTAATGGCATTAATGTGAAGAATAATTATTATAAAGAGTAATAAAATTATGTATCGGTCTCTAATCGTTCGGTAATCTACAACCATCTTTGCTGTTGGTTACACTAAAAGCTCCAAATAGACTGCGATAAATGTCAGACACTAAAAATGCCTGTTCTGTTTATCTCTGGGTGTAGTAATAAGTGTCGCAAGTTCAGACAAAATGTTGTGTGTGTCGCAAGTTCAGACAATGTGTTGTGTGTGTAATGTGTGTTGTTCACACACATACATTCGGTGTCAACATTGAGTGTATAATTTTTTTATGTACTAGAAACTGATTACTACTACTGACTGATTAGTTTTTTGACTAGTGGGAGGCTTTGGCCGTGGCTAGTTACCACCCTACAGTCAAAGATGTGCCGCCAAGCGATTCAGCATTCCGGCATGATGGCGTGTAGAAACCGATTAGGGGTATGGGTTGAATTTACATTGCTATACCCCTTCCAAGTTAGCCCGCTACCACCTTTGACTTCATCGTCACTTACCATCAGCTGAGATCGCAGTTAAGGGCTATCTTGTCAAAAAAAAAAAACAATAGGTCGTAATAAGAAAGTGTTATACGAGCGCCATCACCTTTCTTCGAATCCTCACAAACATGATATTATTATTTAAGATTGACAGTTTTATGTTTGTTTTGTTTTTATTAATAAAAATTATTGCATATTATGCATTGCTTTCATAAAGAAAAAATTTTTCTGTTTTATTTTTCTTAACAAAAACTAATTTCAAAATAATTCCCTAAATGTACCTATATTCGCAAAAGTTTATAATAATCCGACATATTGTAGTTTCTACTCGTAAATTAAAGCAACATTACAATTGTATGAATATTCAATTTATTATATTTTGCTCGAGCTTACCGGAGAGTCTTAAGGAACCCTAAAAATAAAAATATAAGGCTAAGTAGCGTGCGTGCGATGCGTGCGCGTGCGCTTGCATTCAATTACGTAAAGGTCAAGCCACACTAGACGCAAGATAATCGCGTTTCAGCTGTCGTTGCGCGCGCACTGGATTAATAGAGGCCCTTATTACCGACTATCATAATGTTTTATTATTATTCTCATTAGAAAGGAGGCGATTAGGCTCTGTACACGTATTACTAGCGACATTTTATAATGAACGACTTCTACAGGACCACCCAACCCTAATAACGAATATTTTCTTTATCAATGGTTATAAAATGGAAATAACAAGGTTATTAAATGGTTTAGCTGTTTTGTCTTTAAGTTAGGTCAGATGAGAAATATAAATTTTCATTTTATTTCTGACTAGCTGATGACCGCGACTTCGTCTAACAAACCGCGACTTTGTTTTACAAAGTCTACGCGGAAGTACACAGTATAGTTGATTTTTATAACAAAGTTTGTTTTAAAAATCAACTAAACTTACCCATGCAAAAAATCACGTCGATGTGCTCTTTTGCGGCGTGATTGAAGGACAAACCAGCAAACCAACAAACACGTAAACGGTACACGTACTTACTACTTAGCTACTAGCAATAGTTAAGTAGTGTCGCCCTAAAGTTCGTCTGTGCTGACTACCTGTAGAAAGCAATATGAAAGTGAGAGCTATGCACAAGTGAATATTTGAAAGTTTTAAGCTTCAGAAGAATGCAACGGTGCATGTCGACTGGTTTTATCGTATCTCGCATCATTGGATCATTGTACCTACTGTCTATGAGTGTAAAAAATGATACGATATTAACTGGCTTTTCTTTTGATAAAACAATAAAATTTTGCTGTACCAGTTTACGTTTTACTTTGTAAATGAATGATTTAAGTACGTAATTAAATCTAATCGTCAACTTTATCGAACAGAATTTTATTGCAAAACATAAAGAACATAGATTTTCTTTAGTGTGCATCTACTAAAGGCTCAGCTCGTGGTGTGCAGATAATACATAATAGGAGGCTGTTCCGACTTTTTCGACTTTCAGAGCAATGCGATTTATATACAAGTGCCATCTATACAATATACTATTTATTTACCAAAGATATAAGACGCAAGCAAACGATAGAGATGCATCTCTATCGTTTGCTCTGTTCCTGGCAATGATTGCAATCCTCGCTAAGTATTCTTCTTGCGTACCCCACAAATGCAACTTGGCCAGAAACTTCGCTTTATGCGCGGAGTCTCTGTCTGCACAGATTCATCTGCAGTTCCTGCTGCAGGTCTTCTTACTGAAGACAGAAGCTATGATATTCTACTAGGGATGAGTTATATACTCCCAAAACAAGCGAAAAAAATGTTCCGAACGACGAAGAGTAGGTATAATAGAGTACTTCAATGGTAAATGACATGGCGAATTACGACAAATATCTGCCATTACGCGCTTCATTTACCGTACGCTTGTGTATAATCGATTCTGATGCACTGTCATCGCTGACGCAGCCCGGGTTGTGACCCCCCATGACCAGCCAGCACCTGGGGAATTACCATATTTAGTTCAATATTTTTGACCGCACGCACATCCAGCAGAAAGATCTTTTTCTCTAGGTATTTTTCAATTTTACTTTCGTATGTTACATAATAGTTTACCGAACTTTTAGGCATAGGCGGCACAGGTCACTTCACAATGGGTACGGGCTAGGTTGTTTGACCCCAATATAAAATTCATAGCTATCTCTTGACCTGTGACCGTTCGTACATACCCTGACTATGGAAGGAAACAGAACAAAAACAGAAGGCTATGTTTATTCGTCAATTTGTTTAGCAATAGATAGATTTAATTGCTAGCTTTTGACTGTGATGGAGTCCGCGCAGAATTATTTTTCAAATCCCTGAATCTTCTGTTTTTCCAGGATGAAATTCTCCACTCTCCAAGTTCTCAACTATACCCATGAAAAAAAAATTACCTCTATCCGAATTCTCTATTACCTTGAATCTCATAATTTCTTTTTTTCATAGTGCTACTAATATTATAAATACGAAAGTTTGTGAGGATGAATGGATGCTTACTCCTTCATGCCACAGCGAATGAACCGATTTGGCTGAAATTTGGAATTGATATAGCTCATACCCAGGATTAATACGTTGGCTATTTTATCATACATATTTGTTTACATAGGTTACATTTAGATTTAGTAATGAAATACCTTGTCTATAAGGTTCATCAGTGTACGTGCAACACGATACGAAGGTCCATCGAAAAGAAAACAAACTGTGATAATAATTTAATGCAACAAGAATCCAGACGAAGGTATAGGAGGGACGCGCTAATATACCACGTTTGCCAAAATTAACTGCACCGCTGGCGAATCAATAAACAGCCCGCCTGACCCACTGCACCGAAACTGGAGCGATTCTCTAAATAAATCTGCCCGATTTATAACTGTCAGTCTGCATTTTTACTTGACAATTGAACAGGTTAATCCTCTTACGCTTAATTGCTTTTATATCTATTGCACTGGCGATACATTTGGCCAATTTCGTGTCTACATTTTTAACAGACTTCCAAAAAAGGAAGGGGTTCTCAATTCGTCGGAATCGTTTGTCTGGTGCGAGTCTTTCGCATTGGCTAGTTACCACCCTACCGTCAAAGACGTGTACCGCCAAGCGATTTAGCCTTCCAGCGCGATGGCCTGTAGAAACCGATTAGGGGTATGGGTGGAATGTACACTGTCATACCCCTTCCAAGTTACTCGCTACCATCTTAGACTGCATCATCACTTACCATCAGGTGAGATCGCAGTCGAGGACTATCTTATCGAATAAAAAGAAAATTAAAAAAAAACTTTTTTTTTTATTTATGTTCCCCGATTACTCGAAGACGCCTGGACCGATTTTGAAAATTCTTTTTCGTTTCGAAGGGTATACTTCCCAGGTGGTCCCATCGTCATCAGTTCAGGATCTAATGAAGGGATCCTGGAGAAATCAAGGGAACTCTTCAAATTTTAGTGGCGTTTGAAGTCGGTTTTGTAAAAAGAGTTTTTACGTTTATTATATACGAGTTATTAGAATACGTGATGTATTTGACGCTTACTACACTGCTACACGCTAGCATCTGTCGCTTTCACACGAGGTTTGGGGTATGTTTTATTTCATCTTTCATCTATCGCGGGGATTTTTCTGGCATTCTGCGCACTGTTAACCGTTAGGCTATTGAGGTTTGAAAGTCTGTCCCCCGCTCGTGGCCACAGATGTGCCCAGCTACACGGCACGGTCAGCTATTAATCTGCTTAATCCACGTGAGAGTATCAAGCGGTCCGGCTCATGCATTATTAAACACATCAAAGGAGAAAAATCGAAATGTGCAGCGGCCAGTGAAGCGGTTTTCCACTCGATTAGCGGCGCGGATGTATCAATTATCATGTAACGTACTCCTGTTTTTACTTTTCACCCGAATAGGTAGGTACTTTTTCAACTGAAGTTCTTTTATGTCTACCCATATAATGTAGAGCATGAGTGGCGATCCCGCACCGGGAAGCGCAGTGTAGGTAAATCAACAGCAGTTTGTAAAACACCAGCAGTTTTGGTAAGTGGAGAAATCTGACTAGTTGCAAGGAGCCCCTGGATATAGACGGCGCAAGACCGAGGCCGAATGTTTAGTTACAAGTTCTCGTCGGGTGACCGCCCTCGACCACCGACTTACCGCATCGCATTGTTCGCCCGCACTATTTTTCTTTTTGCTCGGCTTCTAAGAGTCGTACCGAGATATTGAGCAGCCTATAACCTTCCTCAAGAATTGGGCTATTAGATACAAAAAGAATTTTTCAAATCCGACTGATAGTTCTAGAGATTAGCACGTTCAAACAAACAAACTCTTGCACTTTATTATATTAAACCAAACAAACTCTTGCACTTTATTATATTAGTATAGATATAGAAGACCAAACAGAAGAAGTCCGTAATTTGTGTCATCCATTCATCAGACAAACACAAACATTCGGTTCGCTTACAAGTGCGTTTTAAAATGCCACAAAAAGCTCTCTCTATACCCTAATAGGCTTAACCTTTGCATTTCTCAGAAACATAATTAAAATTACGTACGCACAACACGCTTGAATATAAACTGTTAACAATTTATGATGCTACGCTATTGTATGATAATTTTATAGCTGAAAAATGCTCTACATATATATTTTAATGTGTGCCAGTTAATTAGTACCAAGCATTACCAAGGTACCAAGTTATTATAATAGCTTATAGATCCATGACCTTATTGGCTGTGTCCACTGTCCACACAATGCATATCGCACATATATCGCATCCTAGCGAGTCAAAATGTTCGTTCGTGTGGGGTTGCTTGCTGGTTTTACGACCAACTCAACAACGAGGCACCTTTTTAATATATTATCTGACTTCGGAAAGCTTCGGAAGGTTTAGGTATGATTTTAGCAGTCTTTGCTACATGTATGTATGACGTATGTAACTTTATGTTCCTATGCCGATTTTAATAAATAACCAAATCAATATGACGACAGATTTTCGAATAACAGACAGCATACTTTAAAAATAGTTCAGTTAAAGAAATATAAAACGGCGGAAAACTTTTAGTCTGAGCTTATGAATAATTCTTTTTCCCTCACACTGTACTAGCCTTTCTGTGATCTTGGACAAAGAAACAATGTAACGTTACATCCGTCACGTTGAAACAATTATGTAGGCCTTGTTTTAAAAAAAAACTAACGATGATACTAGTTCGTACAGGTGAACTCCTTTTCTGCGATATATTGATGCCTGTGGTAGCTTTCTGCTTAACTTTTTGTATTACTTGTCGCGTAGTAAGCGTCAAAATGCTAATTGTTGAATGAATACCCCCATTAATAAAATTGTCGTCAAGAAACGCAAGAAAAAATTTAGATATCTACATATCATCGGGGATAGTGCAAATCCCCGTAACTAACATTAGTACATTAAAATCCATTTTCATACGTTTGTGGTCAAATTAAAACCGCGTAAGTGTCGTAGTGACTAGATTAATCACTTTAAAATATATCTATTTTTATCAATACATAGAACACATGAATTAAAAATTTAAAAAAAATCTTTGTAAAAATTAGCCCAATAGAAATAAGAAATAATATATAAGATATAGATATAATAATTTTTTTATATACTTTCTCCTGTAAAACTTGGACTAGTGTATTTCCGCGGTTTTTACCAATGGTACTTACGTGGTTTTGCACTATCCCCGTCCATATGCTGTGAGGTACCTACTGTAGGCTGTTTTTTGCCGTTCAAAGAGATATGCCATTGACATTGTTCGTTAGACGCGTTTTCACCATGTTTTCACACATGAGTCACTCCCATGCAGTTCACATACGGGTGCTTCGCGAAATGACATCGCTGACGGGCGCATTCCGTCGCGACGAGAATCGGGTGTCACAGCACCTGCGGGTGATTCATTACAGGCATTGATCCTATGCGACATTTATACGTATAATACCTACTAGCGACCCGCCCCGGCTTTACACGGGAGCACTATTTTTTCTTGTATATAACCAAAGAACTCAGCCTCAATAGCCCAACGGTTAAAGGTGCGGACTGAAAACTGAAAGGTCGCAGATTCGATTCCCACCCGTTGCACTATTGCTGTACCCACTCCTAACACAAGCTTTCCGCTTATTTGGAAGGGATAGGAAGATATTAGTTAACTTCATATACTTAAAAAAAAGAACATAGTTCTTTGGTTACACGTCTCTCCGAAATGTTTTCTGCGATTTGTTTATCTTCAAGGAAAAATGAACTTACATTACTTATTGCAGAGGATTGGGAGATAATTTCGTATGCATCTACGATTATGTATAGAACCTTCTGGAAGAACAAAATCAGGCATTGATTGGATGTCTATCGTTTGATAAAAAAGAAGAAAACTCAAAGGACCGACAAGATGTTCTTATTCAACCTATGAGTCATAATGTAGGCAAGTATATTTCTTGCAACGAGCGAGGGTGCGTGGCTCATGGTTGTGTGTGTGTCGTATCTGTATAAATGTGGCTCCGATAAACACGCACACTTACGCAATGTGCATGTATACGACGTAACCACAAGTAAAGCTCACGCACCCTCTTGAATTGAAAGAACTATACCTATACTGAACGAATAAGAATTATCTCACAGCTCTCTTTGAAATTAAGATTGCTGATAATTGCCAACGCAGAGAAAATCTGTTCTCATAACTCATAACACCTGCAAAAATCTGATATAAATTGTTGCATCAAAGCAATGTTTCCCGCTTACTGTAATTACAATATTATTGCGGCATGAATAACAAACTGTTGCGTGTCATAATATGGCAGATTGTATGTATGTATTTATTTATTAAATGATCAGCATAACTGTCATAAATTATTTTTAGGATGGAAACTAATTATGAACTTAAATATAATTTTGATTAGTTTGGCTTAAGTTTGCTATATTCAGTTATATCTGAAAAGGAGAAAGGACTTCTCGCTGATGCCTGCGTGGATTTAGATTTTCCTCCGCCCCCTTCCTATTTCAATAAACGGAGGGGTTTTAGAATTTCAAAAATCCCTCCGGTTTTTGAAATTCAATTTCTAAAGAGGTGAATAGGGGTGGAAATGTTTATACGAAGAGTGATTTTTTTCAATTTATCGATTAGAAAAATTTAAAAGTTACCTAGTAGGTAGAGTTACTAGTTATAAGTTCATAACCTTAATAAGATTTAAGCCAGAATAAAAAAAATATGATGAGTCATGCAGTTTGCGTGCTGCCTGCGTACTTGTAGGTGGTCGAGGTCAATACGAGTGTACTCTGTCATTACTGCAGTGGACAATCGATTCACCGTACCAAAATGAAACACCGGGAGACGTAGCAAATTAACAGCTAAATTTTTCTTTATCAACATAGTACACTGCCGCTTCACAACGACGTCTATCTCAGCTGTAAGTTTATAAACAGCAATGGATATGACGCAATTGAAAATTAATAGTAGATATCGAAGGTATCGAATTGGTGACCGATATTGAAACCGATACATCGGATGAATCATGTGACGATTTGAACTGTTCGAATAAAACTTGATACTTCCTAAACACGTTTCGATTGCTCGAATAGACCTATAATGGAAATTAAGCCATGTATGACATACACATACATTACATAATATATATTGTATGTATTCAATAAGTAACAAATGTTATGCAACATGCTGCTTAACATGTAGCCGAATATGTTTTGATATGCGATTTTGATTTCTAGAATCTGGGCGCCTACCACCAACGCTTTAAAATTTTAAATCCCTGAGATAGATGAAATAAAACATACCCGAAACCTCGTGTGAAACGCGACAGATGCTATTGTGTAGGAGTGTAGTAAGCACCAAATACATCATGTATTCTAATAACTCGTACGATATTCATTATTTGAAAAGGCTGATCCATCTCTTGGCTATATGTAATGTACTTATAAGAATTTTATAGAAAAATTTTGGCTCTGTAATATACAACACATTGAAAATAAATGCTAATTGGTTAAAAATTAGATCTAGCTTCGTGATTTTTTTTGTCGAACATTATGAGTAGAAACATTATTTTATGTTTCTACTCAGTATTCGTCCCTTGGAAATATAATTTCATTTTGCCTGTTTTTTTTCGGATGATTAAAAGTTGAGCTGTAAGATTTAAATCTGTATGTGAAAATTTATTTATTTTACTCTTTATTTGCACCAAAACAACAACAAAGAAAAAATATATATTAAAAGAGACGAAAGGTATGACACAAAAGGCGGCCTTATCGCTTAGTACCGATCCCTACCAGGCAACCTTAGGAATAGGAAAACTTAAGAAAGAAATGCGTTACAAATGGTCATTTCCTATAACACACGTACATACAAATAAATAGGTACATACTAATACATATACCAACAATAAACAAATTTTGTAATTTACCATTACACGCCCTGTTAAAGTGCCCTCCGCACCACAAAAGAAGTTCCCTAGGGGACTAATTAATTAATAAAATTATTTCAGATATAAGCTAGATAAAAAGATAGCAATAAGGCTAATTAATAATAAATAATTCGTTCAGCATGGCTAATATTCTTAAAACAATTAATTTAAAAAGAATTCTTTCCCAATGATATCAGGTTACACGGCAAAATACCTAGGTATCAGCACGTCTCTTCTATTACAACCATATTACAAGCGATTAATTAATGTTTAAAACTCCGTTGAATAAAAATTAAAACACTTTTTATTAACATAATCATAAATTTTACGCAACAAAATTATCGCCAGCGACTCGATGGGTTGGAATATAGCGACTGCAAAAACGTAATTTATTTATCGACATAATCTTTTGTTTATGTATTACCCATTAATAGATCTAATTCACATAATTGTTGTTCGAGTTAAAAGGGAGCCAGGTACATAATTGCGTTTTATGAAAAAAAAGAAGGAAAAAATGCGACCTTTAACGAATAGGTACCTACGTAGGTACAATGTACATCTTGCACATAGAAACGATAGTATCGGAGGTCGAATAAAAATAAGTAATGGTACATTTATTGCTTCAACATGAGATGGTTCTCATTTTACCTTTACATGTGTCTATATATTATGTGGATACGTACACTTAATATTCGTAGCTATGTACCTGTCTATGGCAAAGGTACTTGTGCCACACATAATAAAGCCATATAAATGCATTAAATGTGCAGTAACACGTAATATACCTATTTATTTTGTGGTTTTTATTCATTTAAATAATAGGTACAATACATATTACTTCTTATTTAGAGAAGTTGCCTTAAAGCGCTTCCAAGGGCGCCCCTTATTTATTTGAGTACAAAACCAATCGAATAAAGAATTTTGAAATATTTTCAATACTATAAAAACTTTAAAAGAATCCGTTACGCTCGGATAGGACTTATTTTACATTGGTGAAATCGGCCCTTAATGTCATATTCGGTATTTATGTTACTAGCAGAAGCCCGCGACTTCGTCCGCGTGGATTTTTAATTTTTAAAATCCCGCAGGAACTCTCATTTTTCGGGATAAAAAGTAGCCCATGTCACTCTCCAGGTCCCCAACTATACCCATGCAAAAAATTACGTCGATCCGTAGTTCTGTTGTAGCGTGATTGAAGGACAAACCAACAAAAACACACACTGTCGCATTTATAATTTAAGTAAGGATTAAATCAAATAAATTCTGACATCAAATCTATATTACAAATCTCTGATCGTATAATGAATTAAGTTTCTTTTATTTATTAATTTATTGATTTTATTAATTTATTGCCGTCTGGAAGTAAAAACTAGTGGCTAGACGTAGACGCATATATTTAATACATATCTATATAATAATTAAGCAATCATTAGTAACAAAAAATAAAGCAATAATGATTATGTATCATTTCTTTCCCTAATGTCCCCCTAAACAAAGCTTTGGCATACTTTTAGAGCATGAGAGGTGGAAAAGACATTTTCCAAGAGAAGGTTGTATAAATCGTAGGAAGAGTTTAACCTTTTAGTCGTCGTATTGTTCGAATATCGAACAAGTGGAATAATTAGCCTGCGTAGAGCCGCGGAGGGTTGGTCGTGTCGTGACGTCGCGACCTCGCACTTATCTGGCCTGCTCTCACGACCACGCAGTGCGCACATCACGACCACTCTTATTAAGGCCCTTGTATAAGATGCTAGACGAAAGTATTAATCTAGAAGCTATTGCCAGCTACCTCGCCCACGTGGTGAGGTTAGGTAGTAAGGGTTTCTAAAAATCCCGAGGAAACTCTTTGCTTACTAGGATAAAGCCTGTGTTACTCTACAAGTCCTCAACTATACCCATACAAAAATCACGTTAATCCGTTGCTCTGTTGCCGCGTGATTGAAGGAAAAACCAACATATTAACAAATTTTTCTTATTACTAGCGGACCCGACAGACGTTGTCCTGTCTTAACTATGAATATTGAAACTCTTTGACGAAATTGGCAGCACGCATTCTGTGAATGTTATATCAAACGCCATAAGGTTACATCAAAAAAGTTTGAATTGTAAAAGCGGTTACATTAGAAATAATTTAATATGGTGGTTAAGTTTTCTTAAATTTTCTAATTTTTCGCGCAATTTTCTTAATTTTTTCTTTTTTAAGAACCTTCTCCTAACAATAACAAACACAACAAAAAAAGAATCAGCGAAATCGGTCCAGCCGTTCACGCGTGATGCGATTACCAAGGAAATAGAGATTCATTTTTATATATAGGTATATAGATAGATATTAATTTTTAGTCTACATATAAGCGTCCAATATCGTGTACATTAATCATCATCAATAACCCATCAATTACTCACTATAGCGCGCGGGTAGCTCAGAGAAGTGTTCTAAGCCATAGTTCACCTCGCTGGCTCAAGGCAAATTGGCAGACTTCACACACCTTTAGGAACATTATGGAGAACTCTGAGGCATGCAGGTTTCCTCACAATGTTTTTCCTTCACCGATGAAGCATGTATAGTTACGGGCGCTTTACTTGTGGTTACGTCGTGTGCATGCGCATTGCGTAAGTGTGAGTGCCTGTCAGGCGTGAGTAAGCTCTCGCTCACACTATACAAATACGACACACACACATCCATGAGCCACGAGCCCGTGAAATGAAAGAACTATAATATTTATTTGGTTAATAGCATGTAACTCCGCAAAGTCAAATCTGTGTGCTCGGAATTGAACCCACGAACCCCAGAAATCTAATACTTTAGCCTTGATTTATAGCAATAAATATCGAAATGCATTTACGGAATAAACCATTTTTAAAACATTTCCATTAGATGCTGACATTTACGGACTAGGTCATTTCAACTTTATTTTGAAATTAAAATTATAATACCTAATATTAATATAATTTTATTAGTATTATTTTACGAATAGTTTTATATTTTTAATATTAAATTTTAATTTTTAATTTAATAATGACTCTCATAGATTAGCCGCATAATACAAAATCTTTTCCGGTCATGTAGTTGGCCCCTTAAGATTCAAGGTCATTCGGGTAAAGCGCACGTTGTGGACCACAAACTTGCGAAAATTTTCATACTAATACATGCTTTATTATAAAGCCTTAAGGGCTAAGTAATAGATGTTCCGATGACTTCCCATAGGCATTCGTAGGACGTTAACATGGTAACAGTGTAAAATCGTGTCTTGCGCCGGGCTTAGATTAGGTTCCTGCTTCGTTTTATCGGGTTATGGTTGTTTTAAAACATTGCTTAGGCAAAAGTTGCGTTTTCGCTATAGAAATATATAATAGGGCATGAATGCAATGTGGAAAGTGCCCGGTTCCTATTATCAACTAATTTTGACTTTTGTTCAATTTTTTAATTAGTGTGATTGGCCATTTCCGTACTAATAAATAAATAAATAAATTGTATAATAAATAAAAATATTCGGGTCTCCAGCACATCTCCGCTGCAAAATCGCAAAGAAATTGCTTGTTCTAAACATGGTAGGTAAATTTTTCTTTTTTCTGCTCTCATTCTAGCGGTTTTTTCCTAAGTTTGCACACTTGCTCAGTGAAATTCGGAATAAAAATAGCTCATATCCAGGATTAACTTTATGATACAATATGTTATCCTGGAAAGTTAAAGTTCCCGCAGGTATCTAAAACACCTAATCCATACGTACAAAGTCACGGGCATCAGTTAGTATATATTTTGTCACAATATAGTGGTATAGTTGCAGCCTATAGCAATCAAACGAATCTTGACAAAATTTGGCATGTGAATAAATATAGAAAATATAGAAAATATAGCTTGCATGGAAGAATCCCGAATATGAAAGTAGGCTAGTAGGTAGGAATATATTCACTCAAAGTTCCCTATGAATAACTCTTTAACACAGTTTTGAGGCAGAACGTAAGTATATTTCTAAGCATTTCGTGTTATAATCAGCCAGCCATATAATTACTTAATAACGCATACTTAAGAAAAAAAAAATTCTAGCCACCTAGACAGACCAAAAAAAAATAGTCCATCCTATTAAAAATTCGTTGGTGCCTAATAAAATAAACCGGTCGGCTGGTATGCAGACAGAGGTAACGGCATTGCCTGCGTTTTCGTATTTTAATTAGATTCTATATCCATTATTTAGCTCGGAAATTTTAGTTTTTTTTTCTAGTCTATGACTTGAAACTGTGTTCATTTGCATAAAATATATCTAAAAGATATCTGTATAAGTACTTAACATAATGGCTAAGTTTTATATAGGAAAATTAAATGAAGAGTGTTCGGCTGTTGTTTTTTTTATTACAGTCGTTATACGTTCTTTTTTTTTGTCATAATATTGGATTGGAACTTGGAAGCCGTCGTTACATTGCGGAATGCCGTGTACTAAAAAAAAAATTCTTTCACCATACCAGAAGAATCTGTATGATGACTGTGAGGCTCGCTCTGAACACTGCCACTCTTTCAGTGGTAGAACAAACCCAGAAACAAAGCAACACACACAAACCTTCCTAAATATACTATACTTTTGAATTGGATATTTGACATTTTTTTGTATAAGTTTTCTTTTTTTAATATCTTAAATAGTCTTGAAAATATAGAGCTTTTAAATTTCCGGTTAGACAAAGAGAACACTACTAAATCATGATGTCACAAACGAGTATTTCCTTACACTCTCCATAGAAATTAATTTCGTTTCAAAAAGAGAGAGATACAGTCGCAGTAAAAAAGCTCATAACTGATTTGCTTTTTAAAGATTTACTTTTTGTTTTTACAAATGTCATTCTTACATGTTAAGTACCTAGGTACTATGTTATATTTTCGATTGTAATAAATGAATATCCACATTTTGATAGTCGAATACCAAATTGCAAATTATTTTGTCAGTTTGTGCGAAATAGGTAGATATTAAAGTAGCTAGATAACTATTTTTGTTGAAGAACTCTAAAACCAAAATGTTATAATTTGTATTTGGACTCGTACATCCGGGTCCAATACCCGACGAATTTTTAATTTGCCGTTTATATTACTTTAGTTGAAGCACCACTTGGGTTAAACCTGGGTTAAACGATAGCGTGATTTAAGCCAAGTTTAAACCACATTCACCTTTATAAATCAATTAGTTAGAGACAGTTAATCGAAAATCTATAATAATTGATGAGCCATTTATTGAAAACTACTTTTGGCAGTCCATAAATTGAAAATTATAAAAACAAAAAATTGAATTTCATATTTAAATAAATATTACCTCATTTGGATCTTTAATCTAATATAAAATTATTAATTCGCTATAAAATAAAAACAAGATTGCTCCAAATTTTTAGAGGCAGCCTGGATAAATTTTAGAATATTCTTCTCATCCCAAAAGCGGAAAGCTAGTGTTAGAAGTGCTTTTTTTTAATTTTTTAACTCTGAGTCTGAGCTGAGTGGGAGTTCGGTCTATAGATTTCAGCCTGAGTCACGGTGCAATAGACTATCGGCGAGGCACATAGCTCGAAGAATCGATAGACATTTACACAGAAGGTAGGCATTAAATACCGCCGTTATACCTGTAATATCCCTTCATTTATCTGGCTTAGAACATTTGCATTTAGATATAAGACTCATTAGGAGCATGTTTACCAGCAAAATTAGTCGTTCAATGTAAGGGTCGGGAGTTGTATTCCAACTAATGTTAACGACATCAGAATAATCAGATGTAGGTACACGACCGAGCCTGTGCATGTTTGGATTTTCTCACAAACGTACCGGGCTGGCCCCGGATCGCACGAATTTAGACTTAGGTAGAGGTAGGTACCGAAAAGTTAACTGGAGAGCCTCACTGGTCTAGTGGTTAAGAGCGCCTGTAATTGTAAATCTTCAGATGCAGATTTGAGTTTTAAAGCAGTAGATCAAATTTTAAGTATCCTAAAAAAAACAGGCAAAATTTTCCAAGGAACGATACTGAGTATAAACAAAATAATGAAACTTGTTCGACAAAAAAAAAATAGCGAAGTTAGGTCTGATTTTTAATCAATTTGCATTTATTTTCAATGTGTTGCATATTACAGAGCCAATTTTTTTTAAATAAAATTCCTATACATATTACTAAGAGATGGACCAGACATTTAAAAAAAATAATGAATATCTTACGAGCTATTAGAATACATGATGTACGAGTATTTGGCGCTCGCTACACTCCTACACGCTTACATCTATCGCGTTCACACGAGGTTTCGGGTATGTTTTATTTCATCTGGCGTTCTGCGGTAGCTGTGTGTAACTGACGACAAATCTGAGTTTGGTTCCTTGGTCCGGCAAAATATCTAGGTATTGGTTTGTATTTTTCAGTACTATGCCTCGAAGAGCACGTAAGGCTGCCTGTCATGCGCCTGATCTCTCACCAGTCTCCAGTCGTGTCGCATTTCCTTTCCATCGGTCGTAAATGAATGAATGAATCCCACTTTTAATGTATACTGTATACATACTGAACAACAAAAAAACAACAATGTATATGTATCATTTGGCGGCCGTAAGGGGAAAGGACTACAGGTGCTCTCTCTATTCACTCACTTTCGTATCGTACATTATTGAGCTAGGTTTGTGCTACTCAATTGACAGGTCAAAAAATAGTGGCACTATCCCTTTCGCAAAGTTGCCTACAGAAAAGGATAGCATTACATTAGGAGCTGTCAGTTTAGTTTAGAATTTGTGTTCAACTCTTAATACCATTGGAATTTATTTAAGAAAACACAGGACCCATATCTCAGCTCGCGTCCCAGTGCGTCGTGCGCGCGCAGTAATGACAGGCCGCACGCGCGCTGCCTAATTGATAATGAGCGCGAACGTGCGCGCGAGAGATGTGCCTGGGAACTGCGCACGAGCAAGCAAACTTTAAGACGGGATGTACACAGTAAGCTACCCAGTGCGAACTAGAACACAGGACCCACATCTCCGCTTGCGTTCCAGTGCATCGAGCGCTCTCTTACCTAATGATAGGCCGCACGCACGCTGTCTAATTGATAATGAGCGCGAACGTGCGCGCGAGAGATGTGCCTGGGAACTGCGCACGAGCAAGCAAACTTTAAGACGGCATGTACACAGTAAGCTATCCTGTACGAACTAGAACACATGACCCATATCTTTGCTTGCGTTCCAGTGCATAGAGCGCATTCAGGACCTAATGACAGGCCGCACGCGCGCTGCCTAATTGATAATGAGCGCGAACGTACGTGCGAGAGATGTGCCTGGGAACTGCGCACGAGCAAGCAAACTTTAAGACGGTATGTACACAGTAAGCTACCCTGTGCGAACTAGAACACAGGACCCATATCTCTGCTTGCGATCCAGTGCATCGAGCGCTCTCTTACCTAATGATAGGCCGCACGCGCTCTGCCTAATTGATAATGAGCGCGAACGTGCGTGCAAGAGATGTGCCTGGGAACTGCGCACGAGCAAGCAAACTTTAAGACGGCATGTACACAGTAAGCTACTCTGTGCGAACTAGAACACAGGACCCATATCTCTGCTTGCGTTCCAGTGCATCGAGCGCTCTCTTACCTAATGATAGGCCGCACGCGCGCTGCCTAATTGATAATGAGCGCGAACGTGGGTGCAAGAGATGTGCCTGGGAACTGTGCACGAACAAGCAAACTTTAAGACGGGATGTACACAGTAAGCTACCCAGTGCGAACTAGAACACAGGACCCATATCTCTGCTTGCGTTCCAGTGCATCGAGCGCTCTCTTACCTAATGATAGACGGCACGCGCGCTGCCTAATTGATAATGAGCGCGAACGTGCGCGCAAGAGATGTGCCTGGGAACTGCGCACGAGCAAGCAAACTTTAAGACGGGATGTACACAGTAAGCTACCCTGTGCGAACTAGAACACAGGACACATATCTCTGCTTGCGTTACTCACTCAGTAATGACTGGCCGTACGCGCGCTGCCTAATTGATAATAATGAGCGCGAACATGTGCTCGAGAGATGTGCCTGGGAACAGCGCACGAGCAAGCAAATTTAACAGTTTAAGTTTGCTTGCTCGTGCGCTTTTTTCAGGCACATGGCACAGTGGCCTTTTACTGGTACAGGCCTCCTCCGACATTCATATTATGTTAGTTTAATGTTCGCATTCGGTGACGTTGTCTGTACGCGCAGAAAGGATGCGATGCGACGCAATTACTTGCATCATTATCTCCGCCTCTTGATGAGAACGTCTCGTTTTAATTTTCGTGTTTTCGAAACTCATCTGATAGCAGGATTTGCATAACGCAAAATTGTTCGTTTCTCACGGTTATTGATAACGGTAAATCTTGTTCTTGTGCAAGTCATTTATTGGACTGCTTTTTATATGCTAAAGATTTTCTGAAGGTCCCCCTGTTGTTTTGACCGTTGTTCAGGATACAGTGCTGGTATAAATTAATTATATAAATAAAAATGTTATTTATTTAATTTGATTAATGTCCATATACAATTTTCGTTATAAAAAATTTAAATATGTCTTTGTTTGTCCTTCAATCACACAGCAACGGAGCAACGGATCGATGAAATTTTTTGCATGGGTATAACAGGGTATTAGACTAAATTTTTTTATAACTTAAAATAAAGGTTTTTGAAATTTAAAACAGAATGTAATTTTTCTTTTTTTAATATCATACTCTCGAAAATATAGAGCTTTTAAGTTTCTTGTTCGAAAAAGGACGGAAGTCACATTTCAGTAGCTCAATACACTCTCCATACAGATAGAGACGTTTCAGATAGAGACGAGACGTTTCAGATAGAGACGGATACAGTTGCAGTAAAACAGCTTATAACTAAATTGTTTTTTGACCGATTTTTTTCTGTACACAAACTTTTACAAATGTTATATAAAATTTTTCGATTGTAATTAATAAATATCTAATTTTTGAAAATAGTAAATTACCCAATTAGTTGAGAATTTGGAGAGTTACGAGTAGGTAGGTACATAGGCTATTCCGAAAATAAAAAAACAGAGACAGAGATTTCAGCGGGATTTAAAAAACGAATCTTCACGAAGATGAATTCGCGAACAAATGCTAGTTTTAAGTTAATTATACCTAATTCATAGTATAAACAGAAATGTTAATATTGAATTTTATTAATGCCGATACACAATTTTTGTAATAAAAATTGATATCTATCTTATTTTATTAAAAAATGATATATTAGTGCATTTTAAATTTTGTTTTGCTTAAAAATATGGTGATCAATACTCCGGGAGCCTTCGACAAACAAATGTTTACTTAATCTTTCTTTGTTAAGAATATAAAATACTAGATGTGCCCGCAACTTCGTCCGCATGGATAAGGTTTTTTTTGATTACCGTGAGAACTCTTTAGTTTTCCGTGATAAAATGTAGTTAATCCTGGTTATGAGCTATATCTGATATTCCAAATAAGCAAATCGGTTCATTCGTTGTGGGGCACACACACACACACACACACACGCACACGCACACGCACACGCACACGCACACGCACACGCACACGCACACGCACACGCACACGCACACGCACATGCACACGCACACGCACACGCACACACACACACACACACACACACACATACACACACACACACAAACTTTCGCCTTTATAATATTAGCGTGAGTGTGGTTACTGATTAGTCATGCTTCACTTAACTAATATTCTCTTCCTTTGTGTTAGGAGTGCGTATGACAATAGTCCAACGGGTGGGGATTGAAACGTAGACTTTTCAGTTTTTAGTCCGCACCTATAACTGTTGGTCTTTCAAACAACATAATTACTGACGGGACAGGCGATTTTCACGGTTAATGCACAACGTTCTTTTCATAGACTTATAGTCTGCCCTCCTCAAGCTATAACGTCGTTAATCAACATTTAGCCAAATACGATTTTTCTTTGTTGTCTTACTTATAGTTAATTCTCTATCGATCCCTCGAAGCGGTTGTAGTTTGTGACATAGCAATATACAAAACGGCGTTTTCTAGTTATCGAATGGCGTCATTTCTTTATAAATTTTTACATTGTATTTTGTTATAAAAATAGTTTACTTAATCGTGAAATTTTACTTAAAATTAGTTTTTTGCATTACTAGCTGTTTGAAGGATGATAACATTAACAAATATTTTACTGGGCCTATATACTATCAACACTTAAAGCAGTAAAAAATTTGATTCCTCCATGAAAGCAGTAAATATTTTAATTTTGTTTTGATGTCAACCTTAAAGTAGGTACCCAATTATTGTCAGGTTTTCACATGGAGGAATCAAATTTTTTTGGGCTATATACTTCAAGGGTTGTCATTATAAATGACATCTCAAAACAAAATTGAAATTATACTGCTTTAAGCGTTTGTGGGAGTTTTGTTTGCACTAAAGCATAGATAAAATGTTTCCATATAAATCGATGTCCAGCTAAGTTTCGGATCTAGAATAATAAGAAATAAACGTATCAGCGCAATAGGTTTGTATTAAAAATAATATTGTAGGTATGCTTGCTTTTGTTTGGCCTCAAGTGAGTGATTAGGAAACGCAGTGCTATAAAATATTTTTGAAGAATAATAAAATCGCATCCGAATCTGATGTTAGAATCCAAATGTTACGCCCACACAACGTCCAATAAAATTAAATTATTATTCCGTCTAGGATTAATACAAAAACGCATATAACCGGAACAAACAATGACCTGAAGCTGCGCAATATATTATGTACGTGCAAAAAAAATGCAGACATTTTTTTGCGGACTTGAATTGAATATCATTAAGATTAAAATATATATTATGGTTGTATAACTTAACTGATCATTATTCTATGTGATATTTTACCCGCGACTACACGTACAAAGTTGGATTTGGACCTCAACTATACCAATGCAAAAATTAAATCGTTATGTTGCTAAATTGCTCTTGATTGAAGAACAAACTAACAAGCTCAACTAATAAGTTCAATTTAGCAATTATAATATTTATAACGTATTGCCCGTGATTTCGTCCGCTTGGAGTAAGATTTTTAAAATCCCTCGGAAACCCTACGTTTTTTTTTTTCGGGATAAAAAATAGCCTGCCCTATGTCGCTCTCCAGGCCCTCAAATATACCCATGCAAAAATCACGTCGATCCGTTGCGCCGTTGCTGTATGATTGAAGGACAAACCAACAAACAAACATACTTTCGTATTTATAATATTTGTTAGAATAGCCTAGTGATTAACACGACGTCCTATCCGGGAGGGTTCGGAGTTCGAATCCCAGGCATGCTAACTTTTCGGAGCTACATAATATGTATGCATACATGTGGATACATATACTACATTCCCATCCAAATTATGCTCAAAAAGTCATGATTTCTAGGGCGTTACTAATTCCATTAATAACTAATGGTATTCTGCTGAGAAAAATACATAGGCGGTATAAATGCAACAGACGGGTGTCGTGACAACGTTCAATTATACCCAATTATACCTAATAATTAATTGTTTATGCCGTCTAAGACTATTTTCTTCATGCATGTACGAGTCCTAACGCCTTTATCTGAAATTAAAAGAAAAAAAGATTATCACGCGATGTGAAGGCGACGGGACGGGTTAATTAACCGGTTTTTATTGGGGGCTGATGTATAAATTTTATCGCGTTTACTTACTGGGATTTTTATTACTATCCTTAATAATATTGTAAATGCTAAAGTGTGTTTATTTGTTGGTTTGTTCGTCAATTACGCCACCTCAGAGCTAGCAATCGATGTGATTTTTTGCATGGGTAGGATGGAATATTTGAGGACTTGGAAAGCGATATAGGCTATATCTTTATACTTAACTAGCTGATTCCCGCGACTTCGTCCGCGCGGAAAAGGTTTAGAGTGACTTGCTACTATCCGCGAGAAGTTATGTCCTCTATCTCCGAAAATAAGTATTTAGTTATTTTTTGGGTAACTTGAACCGCAGCGCACGCAACGGAAGCCCTCAAATATGGATAATTTTCCCCGTTTTTGCAACATTTTTCACTGATGCTTCGCTCCTATTGGTCGCAGCGGGATGTTATATAGCCTAAGCCTTCCTCGATGAATGGACTATTCAACACAAAAATAATTTTTCAAATCGAACCAGCAGTTCCTGAGATTAGCGCGTTCAAACAAACAAACTATTCAGCTTTATAATATTAGTATAGATGATTAATAAAGGAGACGGTCCACTTTGGGTCTACTCTTGTCCCATATACCATGAAAAGCGAAAAATTCAAAGAGATCATTAAAGATAAAATTAATTAGAAATACATAATAAATAAATTGCAAAAATAAAAATGTATTTCCAAGTTTTTCGGTACTGCTCACAACAATTTTGACAGCTAACGTCAGAAACATGAATCCGCCCGCCATGATTACGTATGTTATGTTGCCTTACGTGTAGAAAATAAATAATATTACCATTGAAATTAAGATGAATTCGTTTTTGTTTTGAGTTTGAATTCGGATTTGATCGATCAAAAATGGTTTCATATTTTATTTTATTTTATTTTATTACTGGTACAAAGACCAGACCCACGCTCCATACAATTTTGGACCGTCTCCTTTATGCTATATATAACTTATGCTATATATAGACTTATAAGTCTATTTTCTTCACGCGTGTACGAATCCTAACGCCTTTATCTGAAATTAAAAGAAAAAAAGATTATCACGCGATGTGAAGGCGACGGGACGGGTTAATTAACCGGTATTTATTGGGGGCTGATATAATATTATCGCGTTTATTTACCTACTAGGACTTTTATTACTGCTCTTAATAATATAGTATTGTAATTAATGCGAGAGAGTTTTAGTTTACAGGGTTTTTTTCTTTCCATCATGTCGCCACAGACCTACGGATCGCCGTGATTATTTGCATGGGTATAGTGAAGAGGGACACATAGACTACCTTTACTAATTTCGTTTTAGAAAGAAAGAAAAAGATACAGTCACAGTTAAACACTTTAGAACTTATTTGATTTTTTGACAGATTTATTTTCTGTTTTTACAAATGTTATTCTTACATGTTTCATTTTCGATTGAAATATTAATGAATGTCCACATATTGATAACGGTCAAATGCCCAATTATCATAATACAATATGCATTCCTGACCCAGTTGCACGTTGCAGCTAAACACAGGAGCTATCACGCAAGTTTGTCTGCGTGCGGCCACTCGTCATGCGACGAGACTACGTAGATTACGAATAGGTATAGTTAATATACACATAATAACACATGATCTCACACACACAAAAAAAAAAAATAACAATACTAGTAGGGCGCGTGAGTGCGCGAACCGCTTGTTCATCAAGTAAACCTGATCATCTTTTGCCAAAAAACCACCCTTCTGTCTTCTATACCTACTCTCTGAGATAGACACGGACAAAAAATGGCCGCCATTTTGAATCCGCCAATACCTTGGTCGTGCTGCTCAGCTGTCTCCGAAAACATTAGTGAAAAAAATTTTTTTATACAATGTTTTACAGAAAAGTGAACTATCACGAGCAGTAGACTGATATAATATATTCTGCAGCAGATCAGGGGTGCTCGCTGACGCGCGTTTAGATTGTTTTTACACCACTATGCGAATGCGGATCCTTGTTGGGCAAAGTCCGGGCCAGCGCCAATAGCGTCCTGAGGGCATTTGCTGACAGGTTCGATTGTATTTGAACCACTGTAATATGGTTCATATCAAAAACTTTGACTATATGTCTTCACTCCTTCCTAACAGCTGCCTTCCTCATGCTTTCGTGTAAGGGAACATCCATCGCAGCCCTCACTTGGTCTGTCCATCTCATGGGTGATCTGCCACGTGCTCGAGTGCCTTCTTTGAACAAATAGACGTTCAATCGAGACATCATCATCACGTCTTGATACTTGACCAAAGAAAGTGAAAATTGCGCCCCTGTAGGTACAATGAAGGACAGACGCTGCTTTTCTGTTTAATATTATTAACGTTCATTTAACTCTGTAATCTTGGAATCCACAACCGATAAACATCACTAATCAAGTAATTCAATTCGTTCGAAAGTTATTTTTTTTAAAAAGTGTCTTGTTGGTTATCCGATTGTTCGTTTATTGGAATCTTTCCGTTGAGATGATTAAAGAAAATAGTTATCTAATAAAACAATTACGCCTGCCGCGAGGCCCATCTGTGCCCAGTCACGCGGCAAAATGAGGGCCGGGTTGGTTGCATAACACTTAATTTACTGGTTGATCGCCCTTGCCCATAAGACTACTTTGAAAAGTTTAGCTCGCCCATCATTGTGGACTCAACTGTTTTTATGAAGGCTTCAAACAGCCCACTCGTCGAGAAACATTTTGATCGGACATAATTATTTATTACTGAACTTTGGCAGAATAAATTTCAATAGAAAATAGTTTAGTCCCAAAACCTCCAGAGAAACAGAAAAGAAAATTCCAGGAGGGGCTAAGATCTACTTACCTACTGTGAAAAGTTTAGCTCAGCCATCGTTGCGGAATGCTTTCAACTGCCGATCACCAAGAAACACTTTAATCGGACTAATTTATTACTGAACTTTGCCACTGGCAACGAAATCTCAGTACAAAATAGTCTGTCCCCAAAACATCCTCGAATTATTACAAAAAAACTCCAGGAGCAAATAAGTCTACTTACATAATATGAAGAGTTTAGCTCGCCCATCATTGTGGACTCAAATGCTTTTGCGGAGGCTTCAAATAGCCCGCTGAACTAGGAATATTTCGATCGGACACGTTTTATTATTAAAGCCTTTGGTTGACGAAATCTCAGTACAAAATAGTCTGTCTCAATACAAAATTTTCTTTATAACTGAACTTTTCAAAATGTTTTTATGTTGGTGTAATGTTAAAGAACAATGAAGGTAATGTTATCCGCAGTTATATCACTACGTAATTGAAAGTTCGATTTTCAACGTTACAGTCTTTCGATCCGGATCTTTGGAAGCGGAGCAATTAATTATTCTATGATAGTAGCAATATTTTTAATTCCATCCAAAGGTCCAATACCCTTAAGTGGACTGTGGTGCTGTGGCGCAGAGTTTGTTTTTTGATAGCAACTCAAACTCAGCATTCGCATCACCTTTTTTATCAACCGATAGATGTCCACTTGTGGCCATAAATATGTTCACAAGTGGACGAAGTGGTTAAAGTCCTATAGGGGTCTTGTATAGATTTCCACCAAACGCTAATTTGCGCGAACTACCTTAACATCGCGTATCTCGTTCTCTAGAACAAACTCTAGTTTGTCCTACCGAAAATATTGATTGAAAAAGCAATCACGCGTAATTTCCTAGGTGAAGAGAACACTTTTAAATAGTTGAAAAGCGTAGACCAAGATAACGCGATCTCTTGTATTGTTCGCATTTCGGCCGCTTTTTTAATGATCATCATCATTAGCAGCCAATCAACGGCTCTCTATTGAGTTCGTCTCCTCTCAGTCTGAAATCTATAGACCGCTCTCTCACTCAGCATAGAGTTAAGACGGAGTTAAAACGAGACAGATTTATGTCAGAGCATATTTGTGTCTCGTTTTAACCTCTTCTTGAGTCTGAGCTGAGTCAGAGCACGCTCTATAGATCTCGACATCAGAGTTATAGGCCATAATCCACAAAGCTTGCCCATTGCGAATTGGCAGACTTCACGCACCTTTGAGAAAATTATGAGAATTCTCAGGTATGTAGGTTTCCTTACGATGTTTTAATTTACCGTTGAAGCATGTGATATTTAATTGTTTAAACGTATAATTAACTCCGACAAGCCAGAAGTGCATGATCGGGATCGAACTCGCGATCCCCTGATTAGAAGACCACTTGGCTATCACTGCGCTGGTATTTTTTATGTCATTTGATAATGAATTCTTCTGTTTCAAAAGGTTTCAATTGGATCAAAAAAAGTTTTTATCTTTCTCGTCATACTAAATTGATTACAAAAGAAGTGACAGACGCCGCCAGCGGAAGCCTAAACTAATGCGTATCCGTCACGAACTTGGCAGTATTTTACTTTTTCATTGTGAAAGTTATTTGGTCCGTTTTTGTATCGAATATGTTGAGTGCTTTGGATGAAGTCACCTAAGCACTGAACGTGTGGATGTGCGAAAAATTTCCTACCATATTTTGAGCTCCCTCCCCCGCACATAAGCACAATAATTGATATTTGAAGACGTTAAATATAATACGCGACTTCGTCCGCGTTACGTTTTTTTAAAATCGCGCAGGAGCCCTCTGTTTTTGCGGGCTAAAATATCCCCTATGTGACTCTCCAAGTCTTCAAAATATACCCATGCAAAAATCACGTTAATCCATTGGTAACAGAGCGTATAGGTGCGTGATAGAAGGATTAACCAAAAACCAACATACTTATACGTTAAACAACGCATTCTTACTAATATTATAAATGGGAAAGTGTTTGTATGTTGATTTATTGGTTTGTCCTTAAATCACGCTGCAACACAGCTACAGATCGCCGTGATTTTTTTCATGGGTATAGTTGAGGACCTGGAGAGCATTATTGGCTACTTTTTAGCCCGGAAAATCAAAGAGTTTCCGTTGGAAATCAACGCGGGCATCAGCCAGTTTATAATATTAGTAACGATAGGGGAAATAAGAAACTGTCGCGGCTACAATCATTATGCAGTGTTAAGAAGCGCATTTTTGACGCGCGATTGTTGCATTATAAGCCGCGCATAGCAATAGGGTGGTGATAAATCAACAAGCGCCTTAGTTGGCGCAACGCCACACTCGCATACGCATTTTTCCTATTTTCATAACAAGCAGGTGCTGCTAAAGGCCACACTAGGTACGTGTATAACCATTAACGGTTTTGTGCGCGAATTATTACGAATGTTTCAATAATTGAGCAGTTGCGTGTCGCTGTATTTGGTTAGACGCGGACGTGGTATGCTTTGTGATTCCTAAGCTGCATCTTAGTACAGCTGTCTCTTGCTGTTCAGCTGAATATCCCTACTTCTCTACCAGTTCGGTTGTTGGTAATTAATTTTTATTAATTTATTTATTTTATTTAGTCATCAAAATCGATTAAAATACATTTTTAATTATTTTGTCCGCCATCATCTAAGTAACTTTACGTTCATATTGAGGATAGCGAGAGAATGGTTGACTACTTAGTTGGTTTGTTGTAACTTGATTTTTGCCATGTGAAATACTCTTCCAGCATCCGTGTTTCCTGCCACCTATAATTTGAGTACCTTCAAGGCAAGAGTGAATAAGCATCTTCTTGGCAAGCGCGCTCCAATCAGTGCTATCTAGTATTGATTGTTATCAGCGCAAGTGTTTTGAATAATAAAAAAAAGAGTAGTAAGAGGAACTAAACTCTAAAAATAGTAATAATTATAGTTACCTACAACAATATAACAACTATTATTGTCCACTCCAAACGATGGCACCATTAATAATTGCGTTAGCACTGACAACTTTGACGTCAACGCCATTTTTGGACTAAATGCCCCCATGAATAGAATGAATGCACACAGGTGTCGTAAATCGTCACAATAGGCAATTCGTTTGTTTCACCCGTTTTATTTTATTACTTACCGATATATGCACATGTTTAACCAGTGTTATTTCATATTTATTACGCGATTTGCGTTATAGGTTCTAAGTTGATTCATAATACGCCTTAAATAAACTCTACGTTAATACACAGGGTGACAATAAGTCTGCTAATCCTCAAAAAATCTTCCTTCCATCTAAAGTAAACTATTAAGTACAGATTCAATCAATGTTGAGTGACGTTTAACAGAAGCAAAAATTGGGTATTCTTACATACCTACTTAATTTGTATCGAAGGTTGCCAAATTTCATGCTCGGCTAAGACTTCTACGTCCTACCAAATTGTAAAACAATCTCCCTTCGACGGTGTTTCTACTTAATTACAATATGGGGTTATTATATTTTTGATAGAAAACAACCCTACCACATCTTGCAGGTTAGTGTGGACTATAGCCTAGCTGGTGCAAGTTTTATAATTTATATGTATATGCTGCTAAGTGAGCAAAAAATCAAATTTAATCACGAAGACAATAAAAAATCGACGATAATATTGGAACTTGTAATTACCTATACAAACAAAAAAGAGTAAGACAAAAAATAATAATTAACTAATTACTGTTTCTGATTAAAACTGAGTTTCAGATAACTTGAAGCAGCATTTAATAGTATAAATACAAAAATGAGTTTGTTTGTTTGTCTTCCAATCAAGCGGCGACGGAGCAACAGATCGACACGATTTTTTGCATGGGTTGAAGACTTGGGAGAGTGTCATAGGCTACATTTTATCCCGGAAAAGGTTTTTCTAGGGACTTTAAAAAACATAACTCGCGGATGAAGTCGTGGGCATCAGCTATCAGCTAGTCAAATATGGTTGAGCGAAGCAATGGCTGGATCATGCGTCATGCTCGTGAACGGGTGCCACCAACGGGAATGGTTCTGCTTTGACTGCTTATCTTGACATGCGTTGGATTGGTGTACCTACGTATGCAGTTTTGCATTTTTGAAGCTTTATTGTGGAAGCACTGTATACATAGCAAAGCTTTGTAGAAAAAACTTTTTTTTATTTAAAAGAGCAACTGCTGAGTTTCTTACCGGCTCTTCTCAGCAGAATCTGCATTCCGAACCGGTGGTAGATTTATGACGTGTCATAAGAGCTACAAGTTAGCCTACATGAAATAAATAAATTTTGAATTTTGAATTTTTTTTGAGTCCTTAATAAAATAGTTCACCTTGAGATAGTAGTCTAACGGATTTGTTTTTAACCTATAACCTCTCAAATTTCAGTTCGCCATCACCTCTGCTGCCACACCTAGGTATACCAAAGTGCCTATAACGCTGAGTTGCCAGACTACATCATAATTTACTGGCATACCTGTCATTGTTAAAAAAGCGAAAAAAATAAAGAAAAAGATCGACTCGTCTAGACGCAAATATGCATAACAGTTTCGCGTCTAAAATTCAAGGTAGATATTTCGTTGCCAAATATTAATTCAATATAGTGAACGATAGATGCAGTTTGGGAGTCGTTAAACTGGTTTATATACCTACCTCGTCTCGTTGCAAGGTTTTTTCTGCCGATTTCTGTAACGGTATTTGGGGAAATTAGGGTGAACGTTGGTTTTGACTTTTACGGAATAGTTCGGTCTGTGGTATATTCCCAACAAGTGCCGAGTAGTTTGTTGAATCGCTATGCATTCGAACGCGGCACTGTCAGTAATGTAAATAACAAGTTGACAGCTAATGTAGAGAAGAACATCGCGTATAACCGAACACGATAATTTTATCGCGACAACGCGACACGAACTTTCACACGACAATGCATCAATACGGAATAATTGATAAGTGCGAGGTGTACATTGTAGTACACTTTATACTTCAGTGGAATCATTATTATTCGTCCATATCCATTTATGTATTAAGATGCTATCATCAAGACACCCTGCGTCTTGCCAGGGACTTACCACTACTTGTAATACCATTTTATTATTGTACATCGATACAGAGTGCCACAGACAAAAGCGACTTAGGACCATCCTCTGTAATGTTCTCACCGACACTGATGTGGTGCAGGCGGCGGTGATAACGAAAAAATTTGTGAAAAAATCACATGAACCGGTCCAGAAATCCTGGAAAAATAATTGGTGGACATACATAAAAAAAGATACTAGCCGAATTGATAACCTCCTCCTTTTTGGAAGACGGTTAAAAATGCAAGTAATGTGAAGAGTTTCAGCAAGTAAGAAGCGAATTATCACCATCATCTGAATTCTGAACCCATCGCAACCTTTAAAAAACTCACTTGCTCGTGACTTCGAAAAGTCAGAGGTGCCTTGGATTCGAATGATGGACCCGCCTGAAAAGAGAGCGAACTCTTGCAGCACCTAATACGATTAGGTATTGAAATTTTGGCGCTAGGGCCGTTAGTCTCATATGAGCGTAACACGGCGTGGTCACCGTGGCTAAAGCTAACTGAAAGTCAACAAGACATTATACAAATAGCATTTTATTCTCACTCGTGCGTTCACGAGGTGACAGACGGTGCATAGAATGCCTTTTTAAACTTTTTTACATCTTCTACAATTTGTGAGACGTGTTAATTTAGTTGGGTAGCCAGTTAGGTAGCACTTATTTTCAAACTAACTTATGTCCGCGACTTCGCCCGCGTAAAGTTAGATTTTTAAAATCCATCGGGAAACCTTTGTTTTTCCGGTATAAAAATTAGCCTATGTCACTTTTTATGTCCTCAACTATAGGTATTCATCCATGTCGTCGATCCGTTGCCCCTTTGCTGCGCGATTGAAGGATAAACCAACAAACAAACTAGTTTTTATAATATTAGCAAGGATACCAAAAGTAATTGAAATTTTTGGAAACGGTGCAATACCTATTCTACCGATTTGATGAAATCATAGGATACGATATGTAAACTTCAAATGAGGTAACAATATCAAGAAATCACTTTCAAAGACAGCTTCCTTGATGTGGAAAAAATTGCTTATTAATTTTCAAGCCTTTTTTTATCCAATGACAAGATAGTCCTTGACTGCGATCTTACCTGATGGTAAGTGACGATGTAGTCTAAGATGGTAGCGAACTAATTTAGAAGAGGTATGGTTGTGTAAATTCGACCCATTCCCCTAATCTGTTTCTACACGCCATCATACCGGAACGCTAAATCGCTTGGCAACACGTCTTTGACTTTGGTAGGGTGGTAAGTAACCACGACCAAAGCCTCCCACTAGACCAGACCAGAGACAATTCAGGAATTATAAATTCCCAAATTGCCCCCGCCTGGAGACCTCCCAGTTATAAGACCATAGCGCTCACCACTGCGCCAGGGAGGTCGTCAAACTAGCTAGCAAGCGAACTAGGTATAAACTTCCAATACATTGTTAATGATCAATATTTTTCTTGTTGTGAAGAATGCGTTGAGTCGATGCTATCTCATTGCTTTCATCGAGATAACATGATCCGTTTCCGCTACTGAGATGAGAAGATAAACACTTCAATACATTTGTACAGTGCAGTACGCATCTATAACTAATTTGAACGCAAGCATTTTACTTTTTACCGATATTTGAGGCGGAGTAGGCATGAGCGCAGCAGTGGGGTTAGTATAAGATTTAACACGATTGTTCGTATTCGCATACTATGACATTAGCGTCAAAATAAAATGAACCTTAAAAGTATTAGTATAAAGTCACAAATTCAGTACAACCGATTTTAGTCTGGAGCGTATCCGTATGCGTAAAAGTATAATAATGCATGCACGAAATTGAGCTCTAAGTGAATATCCTTATGGTTCATTTTACTTTGACGCTGATGTCATACCATACGAATACGATTAATCGAATTAAATCTCATACTATCCCCACAGTTAATGCTAAACTTTCTACGACTCTTGTAATATTTTATTGCCCACTCAAACTCTATTTGATGCCCGTTAGATGATAAGTGCTTGCAGGAAGTTAATAAAGTTTCGGTACTAATAATTGTGCCTCTTTTCTTGTTTATCAATCGACATAAGTCCACAACTGGATAAAGGAAGGTTTATTTTTTCTTGCGTTTGTCCGACTGCGGCACGCAAAGGAGGGTAATGTGTTTATCAGCCTATGTATGTATCTATGTGGCGCTCTGGAGACCAAAGCGTGGGCTCATTTTGATGATACTTACGTAAACCGATTTGTGTTAATCTAGGAAGTGTCATTAAAGACATGACAGTGAGTGAAATTCAATATGGCGACCACCAGACGCCAGGTATAGTGAAAAAGAAATGTGAAAATGTTAAGTGGAGTATCATTGAAGAGGTAAGGTATTTGAAAATCAGGTTTCTTTGATCATTTTTCATTTTGAATGATCATTTACGATCTATGACAATTTAAAGTTGTAAATCATCAGATTTTGTTTAAAGCAAATCTGATTCTTTTTAAAACGAAATTTTGTATGGAGAGTGTATGGAGCTACTGAAACTTGACGTCATGTTGTAATAGCGCTCTCTTTTTCTATCAGGAAACTTAAAAGCTCTATATTTTCGAGACTAGTATATTAAAAAAAAGAAAAATTACATTATGTTATAATATGAAAAACCTTTATTTTACGTAAGTACCTACATAAAAAAAAAAAATTGTAAAATACCCAATTCCCACCCGTTGCACCTTTGTCGTACCCACTCTTAAAATAAGCTTTACGCGTATTTGGAGGGGAGAGGGGAATATAATTCAAGCGACCGAAAACCAGAAATAAAGTTTGGAAAAAGCTGGCCCAGACATAAATGTTATAGATTGACCGCACACACTGGCGCATTAGTTGGGCGTTAGGTGTAATAAATGCATTCGGTTAGGAATTGAAAAAAACACATTAGAAAGTCCGGCCTGATACTGTGTCAGACTGACAGCCGACTGCCGGACCGGATTTGCATCCAAATCTGTATAATTAAAAGTGTCTGTAAATATTAAGGTTATCTTAATACTTTTGCGTAAAAACCAGTGGGGTTTTTTACGTAAAAGTTTTCGGAATCAGCATTTTTTTTGTTCATTTATTAAAAACTAGCTTTAACCCGCGGCTTCGCTCACGTTAGGTTCGATTTTTTAACCCCCTATTTAACCCTCTTGGGGTTGAAATTTTCCAAAATCCTTTCTTAGCGGATGTCTACGTCCTAACAGGTACCTGTATACCAAATTTCAGCTCGATCGGTCCAGTGGTTAGAGCTGTGCGTTGATAGATCAGTCAGTCAGTCAGTCACCTTTGCCTTTTATATATTTAGAAGAAGAAGAAGAATAGTAGCCAAGCTGAAGTTGACTAATATCCTCCTATCCCCTCTAAATAAGCGGAAAGCTTGTTTTAGGAGTGGGCACGACAATAGTGCAATGGGTTTGAACCTGCGACCTTCCAGTTTTTCAGTCCACACCTTGAACTGTTGGGCTATCGAGGCTTTGAACTTTGAACGGGCATAATCTCTACTAATATTATAAGTGTGAGTGTATCTTCGTTTGTTGGTTTGTCCTTCAATAACAGCACGGAGAAACAACGGATGGATGTGATTTTTGCAAAGGAACAGTTGAGGACCCGGATAAAGCAAACGCTACTTTTTAGGGTTCCGTACCCGAAGGGTAACCAACGGGATCGTATTGCTGAGTCTCCGCTGTCCATCCGTCCGTCCGTCTGTCTGTCAGCGGGCTGTATCTCATAATCCGTAATAGGTAGACAGATGTAATTTTAGAATGTGTATTGCTGTTGCCGCTATAACAACAAATAATAAACATAAATTAAAAATCAAAGAGGGCTTCCCTACAAGAAACATGTTTATTTTGGCGTTTTTTGGTACGGAACCCTCCGTATGCGAATCCGACTCGCATTTGACAGTTGATTATCCTCTAAAAGCAGTTCCGCAAGATTTTTAAATAAGTAACTAACTCAAGGCGGACCAAGTTGCGTACCGAAAGCTGGTTTGTTACTCATATTATACAGTATTAGGTTAGGTTAGGTATGTTTTGTCATTGTTACTTTAACGGGTTTCGAATCTAAATCCAAAGTCATTGTTTAAATCCGCAAAAAAAAAAATTAAAAAAAATCGCAGTGTTGACAGACTTTCCACTAAGTGGACCGAACACATCAAACGAGTCACAGGGAACTGCTGGATACAGAAGCCACAAGACCGTGATCGGAAAGCAGTAGACATCAGCTGTTACCTAACAGCTGATGTCTACTGCTTATGCTGAGATCTATAGAGCGTGCTCTGATTCAGCTCAAACTTAAGATCTTGAGGCTTAGCTAAGTGAGAGTGCGGTCTATAGACTTCAGCCAAAGAACAACTATACCTACTAAGTTTCTTGCCCAATCTTCTCAGCAGAATCTACTTTCCAAACCAGTGATAGTCTTGTATCTAGATTCTAGACTTCTAGTCTTAAATGCGACAGGTTGGCCTGCATTTTGAATTTGGTAAGTACCTATTCTTGCATTCTAAATTGCAAATGATAATAAATCATTAAAATATACATAAAAATGCGTTTGCTATTTTAGCTAATTCAGTGTAGCTTTGTACTAATCTTTATTTTATGCACAAAATTAAGATAAACGATTTTGAGCTTTAAAACGTGTTTCTTGGAGTGGCAACATTCTAATTTTGCGGTAAAAATTCTATTCTTATTAAATTCTAGTCTTTACCTATGTACAAATAAATATCAACTTACCTTAGTTGCGAAAATTGAACTCTTTTTCGTTAGATAATTAAAAAAAAGTCTATCTTTAAAGAATGTCTTCGTTTGACCTTTAAAATGTCAACGTTCCGAAATAGAATAGAATAGAAGAGTGCAGCCATCTTTGTTTCTATTATCACGCGAATCGTTTCTGTAGACTGATTAATATTTTTTGTATGCAAAAAGTGCAGAACATCATTGTCAAGCAGACTTCGTCGTAATGCGTATCGAATCATCGCGCGATGCAACTGGACCGCTAGTACGAGCTTGTATTTTTCTAAAACTTTGATGGTTTTCGTTGGATAACATTGGAGTGAAATAAAACTAAAGCAAGATTCTTTAAGTTTCTAGTATGTGTTTATTTATGATTAGAAAATAAGGTTTCTTTGTCACACTACTGATAATTAGTAGATTGTTACACAAGGGACGTAAGTAAGCTATTACAGAACAAGATCCAATTTGGCGCCAGTGCGAGCGCAGCTCGCATAGGGCGCTAATGGATCGCGTGCACCCGAGATATTTAGTCACACGAGCGAGCGCAGCGAGCGAGGGTGAATATAGTTCGAGGGTGTAATAGCTACTTGCAACCGAGGTAAGCATTCTACTTTATATCATTCTTGCGAGGTAAATAAAACATCTCTTTGGACTTATCCGGCAAAAGGTTTTGCATCATTTGTTCTGCTTCAAGCAAACAAAAATCAGGCTCTCCTCCTTTTTCATCATCTGATGAAGTGCTTGACATTGTTGTAAATAACTTAAATCCCTTTACGAACAAACTTCACAAACTTTCAGATCAAATGAAATGCCGCCATTTCCATTTTTTTTTCGTAAATAGTTTTCCATTTTTTTTTTTACGGCTCTGAGTTCCAAGGAGTTTTGCATAGTTTAAAATGTATGGAAATTAAATGCCGCCTTGTTCAGTGTTTTTTTTTTTTTTCAGTAAAAAGTTTTCTTACCATTTTATAAGAAAAGAGATTGTTTACCAAGGAGTTTTGCATAGCTTGAACTGTAAAGTGAACATTACAATTAAAGCATAGTGCGACGTAATGTTGCCTTGAATTGCAAACACCAACTTACAAGGAGACTTTCCACCATAGTAATCCCTAGTTACTGAGCAAGTATGATATAAAATTTATATATTACCAATGCACGTATAGACGTTAATATAATACCTATTGTATGTTGCAGAAAGTATCGCATACGTGCCAAGAACAACTGTACAAAGATAAACGCTAAAAGAAAAACAGACAAAGAAGTAGTTTTGTGATATTATTTTGAAGAAGAACCCAGAAGAAATTTTTTTGTACCTAGTGGTGGTTGTAGATATGGATACTCGTCATTGAACACGGTTTTCGAGAATTATACAAACTCGTACTATGGGTACTGTATAATGCATAATGTTTTTGCGTCAAAGAGGCGGGGCAGGAACAGTGGCGAATAACTATTTCGACCATTAACGGCAGATTTGGCTCCACCCGAGACAGGTTTTTTGAAAAAAGTTTCCGGCTGGTCAATTCCTGTGCCCAAATAGCGGATTTTCAAACGTTACCACCAGTTACCACCCTACCGCCAAAGACGTGCCGTGCCGCCAAGCCATTTAGCGTTCCGGCCCAATTGCAATGTAGAAACCGATTAGGGGGTAGGGATTGAATCTCACTGTCATACCCGTTCCAAGTTAGCCCGCTACCATCTTAGACTGCATAGTCACCATCAGGTGAGATCATAGTCAAGGACTATCTTGTCAACAAATAAATAATAATTAAAAAAAAACGTATTTGTGGACAGTTAATAATTATATGGAAATTCAATAATGTTGTGCAAATTCAATAGGCATTCATAAGCAAGGATATTTTCGTCTTCTTCTTTGCTATTGCAGCTCCAGAGAAAAAGATATAATATTTTAGTAAGGATATCTAAAATATTTTTGTTTTAATCATAATATATGTGTACAAACAAAAAATATATAATGTTGTTTGTGCCTTGGGCAAACTTTTGACATTTTGTGTTAGGAGATCTTAGCGGTTAACCGCCGAAATGTGTTTTTACGCATTGTTTTTTGTAATCTACATCTACACTACTATTATAATGAGGAAGGATTTGTATTTTTGTGTGTATGTTTGTAATGAATAAACTTAAAAACTACTGGACCGATTTGGCTGAAATTTAAAATATAGATAGATTATACCTTGGATTAAAATAGGCTACTTTTTATCCCGAAAAAAATTATAGTACCTGCGGGATCTTGAAAACTAATTCCACGCGAACGAAGTCGCGAGCATCAGCTAGTAAACCATAAAGCAAATTCACCGCAGACTGCAGGAGTTCTATGACACTGGCAGCAGCTATACATATCTGGCTATTACAGTCATCGGCGAGATACCGAAATCGTGACGCGGCGAACGCGACGTTGCTTATCGCGGCATCGCTTCGTGCCACCTTCGTGCCCGCCGTATATAATCCGCGACTTTTCCCGCCACGCCCTTATGGCAAAAATCTTAAATATACTTAGATAACAGTGAATAAAAGAACCGGCCAACTGCGAGTCGCATCCACACACGGGGGGTTCCTTATCATCGTAAAAGATTTAACACCTTTATTAAGATCGAGCAAAAACAAAATTTTATTTTATGGAGTGGGCATCTTTTTAACTTAATTTTTTTGGACGACTGGATAATACGATAGCACTAGATATAGACCTGTTAATTTAGCAATTTGAATGATAAAAAGCAGCCGTTACAATCTAGCACGGAAAGTTACAGAAATTAAGTAGTTTCTTATTTAAGTTTATTACTACGATAATAACCAGGAGCCTTTTGAACAATTATCATTTTTATAAGCCCGCGCCAGTCTTTCTTGTAGCAATTTAGTTATCTACTATGTTTCAAATTGCCGGCTGTCATATTTTTTATTGCAATTTATACTTACCTACAGGTGGTTTAATTATATAATTACTGGACTTTTAAATACTTAATAGAGGCGATTTGAATTTTCGCCCTAACTAGGGAGGCTATCTATCTTTTAGTAGGAGAGTCAGGAGAGGAGAGGAATAGGTTGGGGGCCGTAATACCCGTTGTGTTTTATGTGGACTCTTCAAAGACCAGGGCGCGTTTGGATGCAACCCTCGTATCACTTTAGTTTTACTTAAGTATTGTCATTTGATGTTTTTTATTTAAAATCAATTTGAAATAGATTAGCTTACATAGAACATTTCTTCTTTTTCTTCCTCTTAGCGTTTGTCCTGGCTTACGCCTGGGTCCGCTTTCCTGCTGAGCTTCTTCCACTTTGCACAACATAGAACATTTAATATCCTTAATTAAAAAACTGAAAAAAAAAAAAAAACATTGCCAGTCATGAAAAGATCGATAAAAAATTCAAACGTTGAGAGACTCAAAATAATGTAGGTACGTGAATTTCAGTTCTCGTAAGCATGTTCTTTATTAACCTGTATTTTAAGGTTACAGGCCTAAGGCATAACTACGTGGTGGCATGTCCATAAAATACCCTGTATTGTAAGGTTATAGGCCTAAGGCATACCTACGTCGTGGTATATCCATAAAATACCCTGTATTTTAACGTTACAGGCCTAAGGCATACCTACGTGGTGGCATGTCCATAAAATACCCTGTATTTTAAGGTTACAGGCCTAAGGCATAACTACGTGGTGGCATGTCCATAAAATACCCTGTATTGTAAGGTTATAGGCCTAAGGCATACCTACGTCGTGGTATATCCATAAAATACCCTGTATTTTAAGGTTACAGGCCTAAGGCATACCTACGTGGTGGCATGTCCATAAAATACCCTGTATTTTAAGGTTACAGGCTTAAGGCATACCTACGTGATGTCATGTCCATAAAATACCCTGTATTTTAAGGTGACAGGCCTAAGGAATACCTACGTGGTGGCATGCCCATAAAATACCCTCTATTTTAAGGTTACAGGCCTAAGGCATACCTACGTGGTGGCATGTCCATAAAATACCCTGTAATTAAAAGTTACACAAGGACCTGTAAGTACGGCCTGGGTTTTAATTAATTTTAATTTTGATATTATTTTGTATTGTTCATTAATCGAACTTCAAAAAATAACAGTTTAGACAATTAGGTGTTTGACTGTTATCAAAATGTAGAATATATTCATGTAAGAATAATACTTTTAAACACAGAACATAAATCGGTCAAAAAACACATAAGTTGCTAAGCTGTTTTACTGCGACTGTATCCGTCTCTTTCTAAAACTAAATTTTGTATGGAGAGTGTAGGGAGCTTTTGAATCATGATGTCATGTTGCAATAGCGCTCTCTTTTTCACAGGAAACTTAAAAGCTCCATATTTTCGAGATTAGTTACGATATTAAAAAAATAAAAATGACTGTGTTATAATATAAAACCTTTATTTTAAGCTTAACTTAATAAAATTTAGCAACTTTTAACTGCCGTTCTATTAAAAGATCTCCAAGCAAATAAGGAATTTGACTGTGTAGATATAGTTAGATATGTATCGTTTCTTGGGTTTTTATTGCCTGAAATAAATAATTTATTATTATTATTATATAAAATACCAATTGCAAATTGGTAGGTAAATATGTTAAGCGCCTTAATGATTGAGCGAATGCAGATTTTCGTATGCAAATGTAAACCCGTTCTCGCTAGACGAGGTTGCGATAAGCTGTTTTTATCGCTTCGCAAAAAATTGTGGATGTCTGGAACCTGCGTGTGAGCTGCCACCATTAGATGCACTGTCTCAGATACACGGTTGACAAATTACAGAAACCACTCAATGCAATTTAACGCCACAATAGCTCAACGGTTAAAGCTGCGGATTGAAACTGTAAGGTTGCAGGATCGATCCCCACCCGTTGTACACACTCCTAACACAAGCTAACCGCTTTTTGATTGGGGATGAGAATATAAGTCAAAGAGGGGGACCAATTTTTTTAATACATAGGTATTTATATATCTATACTAGCGCTTGACTGCGATCTCACCTGATGGTAAGTGAAGATGCAGCCTTAAATGGTGCGCGCTTGCTTAGAAGATGCCTTGATTTAAAGATACCCAAGTTATAGTTAGTTGGAGAAATGGAAGCCGGAAAGGCATTGCAAATTGATAGAGCCTCTTAAGACAGATTCCACACGGAGCGATGAAACCTCGAAACGGAGTGGCCTAGTGGGACTATGGTCATCATCTCAACCGATAGACGTCCACTGCTGGACATAGGCTTTTTGAAATTATTGCTACAGAGCAAGATCCTGTGCTCTCTGTATCCAACGACTGATGGTAACTCATCTGATCGTCTGAACTTCAAAGATCTACGAGAAAAACGAGCTTTTCATTAAAAACTACTTACATCTACTTAAGTTTATGATCTGGAGATAATTTGTATGCAGGTATGAGAAGTATAGCCCCTACAAACTATTCCGGTCACTTTCGTATAATTGCACGTCTTTAGCTTTTTCAGATGAACGATTTTCTTATAAAGGTAAGCCCGCACTGAGCGAGACTGCATTGTGGTGGAGCGGCGCGGTTTTATTAATTAGTCAACCGCACTTGAACTGTAGCAGAGCGTACGTAGTTGTTTGTTACTTGTTGGACAATCTTAAGTCAAGAGTGAATAGGCATCTTCTAGCCAAGATCACTTTTTTATATCTATAGAATATGTAACAAAAACCCTTTCGTTCCTGTGAGCTACGAAATGTACTCATGAAACTGAACAAGTTTCCCCAAGAAACAGGTCGAAATATGAAAAAAAAAAATGTGGACCTTCCATACAAAATTGACGATCTGCTGATTGATTTACTATGGGACTGTGTTTCTTGGGGAAAGTTGTTCAGTTTCATGAGCTCATTTTGTACCTCACAGGAACGACAGGGGTTTGTTACATATTGTATAGACTAGCGCGTGACTGCGATCACACCTGATGGTAAGTGAAGATGCAGCTTGAAACGGTCATTTTTGTTTTAAAGACACCCATATTATAGTTAATTAAAAAAACGGAATCTCAGGCAGGAATATTTATCGCATTGTGAAAGTATGTAAGGAAGAGGAAAGGTAATAGCAAAATCTATTGCTGTGTATCAGGTTACTCAGGTTGGCTCAGGTTCGCTCAGTGGGACTGGGGGATGCAGAGTTATCTTAGGGGGATAGGAGTATACCTGCGAGGTCAAATATAGATGTTGAGAAGAAGAAAAAGGTATTATAAAGTTCTGCAAATGGCAAGTCCGTATAAACAATATTTGGTAGCGGAAGTTCAGTACAACCCGCTCAATGCGGCCTTACCTTAATAAACACTAAATACACCCATACATGTAATTTGATCATTATAAAATACCGCAGTATAAACATTTAAATACCATATATTTTCATTATAAATTCAATACAGTTTTTACATAGAGTTGTGCGGTAACTTAATAATCCACACACATTTAATAACAGGGTATTTTTTATGGGGACCCCATAACTTGGCGGTATGCGCTGTGGAATTCGCAAGAGGTAATATTTTTTAGTATCCCAGATGATAAATGGCTTAGCTAGCTATTTTTTTTTATTCACATACTTATGCAAGTAATTGACAACAATCATGATTGATGGAAAACAAAAGAAAGCAAAAATATTATTCAAGGATAATTATTTTCGTTTATTTTTGCATATTAATTACCTAATTTTCTGATTCATTTCCTGTGGCAAATTTTTTTACTATACGGTACGGTACTAAATATGGCGTTCCAAACATTCACCTTGTTCAACTGACTTGCACAGTTGACCGTGCATTAGTTGTTAGTGGCATGAGCATTGGCGGCGACAATCTACGCGATAAAACTTTTTAAGCACCTAATTTTGAATTGAAAAGCTAACAATACCTATATTTAATATAGGTAAGTAAAAAAAAAGTTTAGTATATTATGTATCTATGTCGATGTATACCAATTAAAAGTTGATTAAAAAAAATTAACAAGTTGTTTAAAAAATAACTGGCTAAAAGTCACAAGAACGGCAATATTAACGCCCTCTATTATGTTTGTGTCAAAACCTGCAGCTGAGCGCTGGTAGCGACACGTGGCAAGATTTTCAGTTAACTCGCAAGCTTTCACAAGTTCTCATGAACTTTTTCATACATTAGTGGAACTCAAGTAGATATTGCATCGTAACATGTATATCTGACCTATACAATCAAGGACGAACTAGTGACATATTGAGCTAGCTTTGTCCTGGGAAGTCTGCGTCGCCGTCCGGCCGTAAGTTCGTGTAGTGCATTACGTAAGAGACGTCGGCGTCAATTGATCAACCCTAAATTAGTAGATGCGGGGGCAACGGGCGCGGGACGAGCAAACTAGGTTGGCCGCGGAAACACACTAACCCCTAGAAAACTAGGGGTGCGAAACTCCTCCCCCTTTTCTGGTCACAAGAGCTCGATTGGTCCGTTCGTCCCAACCGCTCGCCCCGCGCCCAGATTACAATCGGTGGGGTGCGTTCATAGAAATAGAGCTATGTACTTGTCTATGTAAGCTTATATACCCATGTATATAATGTATCAATAGGGGACCCCAATTCGTGACATTGAGAACGCACGCTGTTGGAAGTTAGTCTATGCGGGACTTAACTTTAAAATTGTGCGTCTGGCCAGGTCTGGCCTTGCCTATATAATAGAACACTTTATGGTTCATTCAAGATTCGTTTTTTTTTTTTAATATATAGACTAGCGCTTGGCTGCGATCACACCTGATGGTAAGTGAAGATGCGGCCTAAGATGGAACGCGCTTGCCTAGAAGATGCCTATTCACTCTTGATTTGAAGGTACCTAAATTACCCAAATTATAAATTCGTTTACTTCAATGTAGATAATATAGTCCGCGAGGCGGAAGCTTATTAGAGTGACAATTGGCTTGAGGTGCCACGCATCCCTCGCAAGATTTAATCGGTCTATAGGTACCTTTATCTACTGCTTGTTGACATACAGTTTGTACTATTTTTAGCGATTACTCACATAGATGCATAGCTGAAGTTATGCCGCAGACTGTACTGCGTTATATTATCGTCATCATGACTTTGTAATAACCTTAAAACCCGTGATACAACGTTTTTCAATACATACTACATAAAACTTAGTGATTTTAACTGCTCATTGTGCTTTTTTTTCTAAATTACGAGTAATTTGGACTTATTATAACTTATTATTACTTACTATATACATTTCTTATGCCCAAATTTATTTTATATTTTTATACGACTGCCTGTACTTTTATTTTATTACTAGGACTCTGACCAATAGGAGTATTTACAGCAATTGTTTGTAAACTTTGGACTACTTTTGAGATAATTTCCTAGAATAAAGTACTTAGGGTAGGTACTACCACAGTTCAATTTGTACACGATTTTGGATTTTGATGTTTTAAATATAAATTAAATTAACAGAGCACTAGTTTTAAGTAAGTACACTATAAATTATGTAATGTGTACTTACATAAATCTTGAGATAGAGGGAGAAATAATCATGGTCCAATGTTAAATTGAATTTGGGATAGCTTAAGACATTGCCAGAGAATTGAACCCGGGACCTTTCACTTACGTTTTGTAAGATACGATGCGTGAAATTAAAGAATTTTTACAACTTAAAAGGTATAATTCTTAAAAAACAAACGCGTAATACACAACAATGGGTTCGACCTAGAATAATGTTGTAACGCGCGCTGCGTGTACGCATAGACGCCTTCCCTACAGCGGACTGCCGACGCGCGGCGGCAGGGTTACCAACTCCTAAAAAAAATTAGCCCTAACATCAACATGAAATACCCCTAAATAACCCTAAATGCAATATTCAAAAGCCCCAAAAAAGCCCCTCTATCTTGTTACCATTCAAAGCTAATGTTTAAATGAGTTTCCCGTTTTATTGAGGTAAATAAAAATAATATAACTTAATTTTAATTACATTATTCGGGATTCTTATAGTCATACAATATGTTTACATTATAACTGTAACATTTGTTGGAGATGGAGTAAAAGTAACGCAAGATCCACCATCACGTTTTAAAATGAAAAGGGAATTATATATCGAAAAAGCGTGTTCAACGCTAATGTATTGAAATATTTTCAAAACGCTTTAGCTAAAACGATTTTAAGCATATTATTCCGGAATACCATAGACGTTTTGCTTTATTTACTCGTTTTGGTCAGTCAATTATGTGACGCTTGAAAATTTATTTATGCCCCTAAAAATAGCCCTAAATTTTTTTTGGCCCTAAAAAAATCCCAATAAGCAAAATTCCGCCCTAAATTTAGGGCTAAAAGCCCTAAGTTGGGAACCCTGGCGCGAGCGCCGTGCGCACGGCAGGCGGCGGGTGACAGAGGGGTGAGAGGTTGTCGCGCGGGGAATCGTCTAATGTTGCCATGGTAACGGTCCAAGGCTACGGGCAATTTTGGGTATCCTCTTACAGTTTTCTTTTTTTATCATAACATAAAAAAAAATCTAATATTTCTCATTGATTCTGATTTTTCTTGCTTAAAATTGAAAAATCGTAGTTCGATATTGGGTAGCAACAAACAAAAAGCGGTTTCCAGAGAAAATTAAGGTGATTTCAAGCTGTAAAACTGTGTACTTAAACTTCCGAGAACCAAAGTTTATGTTGTGCCAATTTCAACAAAAAAATCCCATCAAAGGCTATTGATGGTGGAAATCAATATTTCGTGGTGGAGTGACGGTGGTCCGTGCCTAAAAGAAACAAAATAGGCAGTTACTTCTATTCCATTCAGGTAAGTATCTACCTATACAAACATTCTTTCCGATGATTGGTTTTGAGTGGACAAATATATTTTTTACAAGAAAGGCCAATTTCTGATAGAGAGGCATCTTAAATTTTTCGTTTATTCGGTAACAAGCTAGGCTGTGACTGCGATCTCACTAGTTGGTGGTGAGAAGCCCTAACAAGAGATGTATAACGTCGACGACGATATGCTGTTTTAATTATGGGAGACAAAACCAGAGCCTCTGAAAACAAATATTTTGGCGAAATTTTTACATACTTTTATTTCTTATATTCTGCTCTCCCCTTCAAATAAGCGAAAAGCTTGTGCTAGGAGGTACGCCAATAGTGCATCGGATGAAGTTCAGTCTGAAGCTTTAGCCGTTGGGCCTACCTTTATTGAAGCTTTTATACCGTACAACATTACAAACAAGGGAAGGAGAAGTCATAAAATTCACCTTACATACTTGTGTAAGATCTGTAGATACTTGATGATACCAATGAAGTTTGGGGCAATGAAATCATAAGATCGTGATGTAAAATTAAAAATATTAAATTAAAAAAATCAAAAACCCGACTGCGTAAAAATTGAATTTTAAATAAAAACTGAAAGGGAAAAAGAAAGTCCTACAACAGTCGGGACCCATTATTATTGGAAAGATTTGAACTGATCTAGATTTTTCATGTGGTTTTCAGTCGGCTTTTGATTTTTTAAATTTAATATTTTTATTATATACAAGAAGAAGAAGATTAATAAGAACCGTAAGTCAACCAGATTTATTCGATGACAAGATAGTCCTTGACTGCGATCACACCTGAAGGTAAGTGACGATGCAGTCTAAGATGGTAGCGGGCTAACTTGAAAGGGGTGTGGTGGTGTACATTCAACCCATACCCCTAGTCAGTTTCTACACGTCATCGTGCCGGAACGCTAAATCGCTTGGCGGCACGTCTTTGACGGTAGGGTGGTAACTAGCCACGGCCAAAGCCTCCCACCGGATAAAACGTCTATCTATGGTATGTATTTGGGTAGTACCTAGCTATTGCATTACAAAGTGATGCTGGCGCGGGCAAAGTGCGCCGCAACTCGCGGGCTAACTTCGTCTCAATGAAACTCCGCAAGACTTTCGTTTTCATACGCCACATGCTCGCTTTGCATTTTGTTTCCTGCTTTTTCGCGTATGACGTCACTCGATTCATGTTCATGTTTAATGTTGAACTTTCAGTCGGTAGGTACACCAATGATGTACCAACTTCTGATTGACACTTTCACTATTCCGTGAATCACACGCGACAAGCATGATCTCAAGTCTTGTAAGGGTTCATTTTATCAAATAACCTAAGCAGGGGATAGCAGCATAGGGGGAAAAATTAAAAGAAGATGATGGATAGGGATAGTAAATAATGTAAACGCGAGGAACAAATAGGGTAAAGAGGGTTTGGAGAGTGCGCGCAGGTACTTACGCTACCATCACAGGAACGCTACCATCTTAGCCTGCATCGTCACTTATCATCAGGTGAGATCGCAGTCAAGGACTATCTTGTTATCGAGTAAAAGAAAAAAATTAGCCCGCTACCATCTTAGACTGCATCGTCACTTACCATCAGGTGTGATCGCAGACAATGACTATCTTGTCATCGAATAAAAAAAAATCCTTTACTATGACTGTCAAAGTAGTAGCAGACAAACTGTCTGTAGTCTGTACCTCTAAAACTTGTGATGCAACTTTAGAACTAAGATACTTTCTTGAGGCACTTTCTAAGTGCATCTTGGCATTTAGTTGACGTGTTGTAACTATAAACGTAGGATTACTAAAATGGTCGTAAATTAGAGATTTGACTCTATGATCACTGACCTCAATTGATTTAAAACAAGGTTAGAATTTGATTATTTTGTTTGGCGCTAAGTTTACCAAAATCTGATTAAGCGTTTTTTTTTTATTATAAGATAGGCTCGCGCTTGACGACAATCAATGATCGAAAGCATTGATTAGTTCTAGGTTGGAGCGCGCTTGCCTAGAAAATGCCTATTCACTCTTGTCTTGAAGCTGGAAGTGCGTTCTGTTAGCTGTTCGTTTCAGAAACCTAGAACTGAAGTGTTTAACCGTTTTCTACAAGCTTTTAAATAACTTGCAATTTGCAAAGCTGAGATTTTTCATGTATGTACCTATATGTAAATCGGTATGCAATATTATTGTGACATGGAGCTGATCTGATGATGGAGCCAAAAGGTGGCTATGGAACTCTGTAATATGTGTGTCTGTCTTGAGTCTGAGCGTAGTGGGGGTGATCTTTTTATTTATGTGTGAGCTGAATGAATGTTTATTTATTTATTTAATACAACGATGTAACCCCATCAAGTTTGGGCTCGTTTGATGAAAAATTACTAATGCACACCTTTCATTATATTGTGAAATACAACTGCGGAACCCTACACTGTGCGCGGCCTGACACGCGATTGGCCATTTATTTTATTAATAATTGATTTATTTATTGCAATCTTTATATTATTCGCTAGGTCTTATTCTTTTTCAAGGTAAACTAAGTCTGATATTATGACTTATAAATTAAAAATATCATACTATCCATATTAATAAATGATTATATTTTTTATTCTTCGTTCTTGTGTGACAAACCTAACTTAATAATTATCTCATATCTCTCCTCAACTATATTGTCTATATCCATGCAAAAAATCACTTCGATCTGTTAACCCGTTGCTGCGTGATTGAAGGACAAACCAACGAATAAACACTTTCGAATTTATAATATTAGTAAGGAAGTAAGGATGCAGAAGTGTGGTGGTTTTTGCTTCAATTAGGGTTGATATTCTTGCAATTAAATGTCGGCTGTGGCCACACAAAATCTAAAGGACGATGTGGCCAGTGGAAATGGGCGGGGCACATAGTTCGAAGAGCTGATGGTCGATGGGGTCCCAAGGTGCTGGAGTGGCGACCCCGCACCGGGAAGCGCAGTGTTGGCAGACCCCCCAGTAGGTGGACCGACGACATCAAACGAGTCGCAAGGAGTTGCTGGATTCAGGCGGCGCAAGACTGTGGAGGTCCATGCAAGAGACTTATGTCCAGCAGTGGACGTTTATAAGTTGAATAAGAAGAAGAAGATGTGGCCATAATATTCAGGTCATGGAGCAAGTTAAGCTCGTTCGTTTAAAATTTTTGTTGAATAAATAAATGCTCTAAGAAAAATCTCGAATTCACCGACACTGAAGTGTCACTTGACAGATAAAGTTCGGATAAATATGCGTAAAAACTCGTTAAGAGTGGCCTGTAAAAAGTGATCGTATAGCAACAATAATGTTCTGTTAGGCACGCACCCATTTTGATTGCGTTATAGGCTTTTTTGCGTCACCGTTTTCAACAATAAAAGTCAATTTAACAAGCTTACAATCTTATCCAGGAAAGTAAACAATCTTTGTAAGGCCCGTGGTTATTTTTAAAAAAACGTCCACGTTCCTGAGTTTCTGAGTTTTGAAAAAGTTTCAATTTACTCTATGCCAACCTAGTTATCTACCAGAGAGCTCTTATATTACTAGAACAGCAATGTGTTACAATTTGGCCTGGTGTATAGAATAGAATAGAATAATTTTTAAGCTATTAGCTTCTATTGCGGGCCAGCGTGGAGACCGAATCCAGAAATTCCGTAACGAAAATAACCTGACACGGGACTCCTCTAGGGTGAGCCGCTAGATGGCGCATTTTTTATAAAAAATGCTATGCAATAGCTTTACCGCGGCAGTCCCCGAGTGTTATTCAAACAAACTTTTACAAAGTGCTTTTGAATTGTCAAATGAATCTACCACTGATTCGGAATGCCGTCCCAACTGTTCCAATAGGTACTAACCTATTATTGGAGGTAGAGACCAGGTAGAGGCATTGCTCCTTAGGGTTCTTTTCACGACTACGGAACCCTATATGAAGATCTAGTTTTTCTAGCTCACATACTTTGAGACTGTCTCCGGCTTCTGTGTTCAAGGCTAGGGTCAAATGGAAGTCTTGCTAAATATGTCTATTTCTATGTATATTAATTAAGTAGTCACTCAATATTAATTTATGATAACTTCCTTTTGCCTACAACTCCGTCTGGGTGGAGTCAGTTTTAAAAAATCCCGCGGGAACTTTCTGCTTTGGCGGGATAAAAGGTATCTTATATCTCTCTCCATTTTCTCAACTATACCCTTGCCAAAAATCACAAAAATCCGTTGCCTAGTTGCTGTGTGATTGAGGGACAAACCGACACATTTTCGCATTTATAATATTAAGTCAGGATTTATTCAGCAACTTTCTTCAAGTGAAGGTAAGCACTTTAATCTGTAATCTATTATATCTATAATAAATATGTTAAAAGAAAAGGTGACTGATTGACTGACTGACTGACTGATCTATCAACGCACAGCTCAAACAACTGAACGGGTCGGGCTGGGCTTAGAGATAGCTATTATGACGTAGGCATCTCTACTTAGATAGGATGTTTGAAAATTCAACTCGTAAGGGGGTAAAATAGGGGGTTGAAAAATCGAACCTATGAGCGAAGGCGCGTGCAAAAACTAACTTTCTTTCGAAAGTTAGAGCTAACACATTGTAAATCGACGCTTCATTTAACTAAACGTTTGTTAGCGCCATGTTTAAAAGTCACGCCTCCGTTAAAATATGTTGATTCAACCGGCCCTTATCGCTTTTTGTTGTACAGAAGTTAAAAAACGAGGCTATTGACCTCACAGTCTGTCTGACCAATAATGTTTTCCGAAGACATAATAATAATAATATTATATTGTTATCCTATCTATGCGCATAAAAATAATATTTTGAATCTTTTTTGCCCAACCCACTTCTTGTACCACTAAACACCCCAGAAGTAACAGATTCGTCACGTACTTTTTTACAGTTTTTTTAAGCGGTCTATTTATGAAAGTTTTCCTCAATATGTCATTGACTTCTAGTTTTTGAACAATCAATTCCAGATAATAAACCTGAATAGGCAATCTTTATTCTTCTTCTTGTTTGTGTGCTTGAATTTAAATAAAAATGATAAGATAGGTACGTAGCCAGATTGATTCTTAAATTTTCGCCAATTATTCAATTTTCAGATTTTAGGAGAAAGTAAGTGATGGGAATAATTGAGTTATGGTTGTACAAAGCTGTTTTAAATATTTTGTTTGTTTTGACGTCTAATTACATAGTTAAGGTTATCTCTATAACACTTTTTTTCATTCATTCATTCATTCATTCATCTCAACCCATCGCCAGGCCCACAGCTGGGCACATGTCTTCTCTGGAATGAGAAGGCCACTTTCACTACGTTGGCCAAGCGGACTTCACGTATGTACCGTTGAGAACATAATAAGAGACCTTTCAGGTATTCAGGTTTCCTCACGATGTTTTTCCTCACCGTAGCACATATACGTGCCTGTTATTTACATATTTTATTCAAGTTAAAGAATACATAATATTAATTAATTAATTAATCAAAAAATGCTCATGAGATATCACGTTAAGTTATGGTATAGTTCTTGCAATTCACGAGAGCGCGTGAGCTTTACTTGTGGTTAAGTCGTGTACATGCACATAGCGTAAATGTGCGTGCCTCTCAGGAGCCTAGGTGGGAGCGGTCAGGCGTCTCTGGTATATAGTGTATTATCTATGGTCAGGCGCGAGCAAGCTCTTGCTCACACTTATACAGATACGACACGCACACAACCATGAGCCACGCGCCCTCGTGAGTTGAAAGAACCATAATTAATTATTATAGAATAGAATAATTCTTTATTCAAATAAACTTTTACAAAGTGCTTTCGAATACCATAATGTCATCGAAATATCATCTATTATAGTGTGTTGTGTGAGTTGCTAAATAATAAATAATAAATAATCGTTGCTTAAAAATCCGCTATATTCAAAATAGAAGTTAAACTTCGAGTAAATTTTACGAACTAAATACTTGTAATATTTATTAAGATAATTATGTCTCTGAGAGTTCAGAGACACGTTAGCACGTATAAGTGACAGCTCATTAAGAGATTTAATAATTCATTAAATATAATTTAATAAGAGTCTTGTTTTCAACAACTAGAACTATATACTGTTGATCGACGGGTTTCGCACGATGACAGTTTCGTCCAGTGCATCTGTCTAGCCCGCGACTTCGCTCTCGTTAGGTTCGATTTTTCAAACCCCTATTTTGCCACTTCAGAGGTTGAATTTTCAAAAAACCCTTCTTAGCGGATCCCTACGTCATATATCTATCTGTATGCCAAATTTTAGGCTGATCCGTCTAGTGGTTTGAGCGGAGCGTTGATAGATGAGGCTACAAGTTGAAATATGGTACAGTTTTTAAAATTTTACTGCTATGTTATGGCATTTAGAAATTTTTCGCAACGGAATAGTGCATTAATTTTATTTCTTTTTTTTTAAGACCCTGGGTCTTTTGTTCCTGAATAAAAGACGCCTAAAAATAAAAATTTAGATGCCCCATAACCTAATAGTTTTAAGTAATAATAAACAACATTGATTTGAACTCTATTTACAAGTTTTTTTTAAAACCTGCCAAGACTTTACACAGATAAAGGCGTATAAACAGCAGAACTTATATTTTTTTCTGAAACATTGCGTGTTAGCCAATAGCGACTGGGTTTCGACCAATCAGAGGTGATTGCAATCGTCACCCTGCATGGCAATCAGTAATCTATAGACCGCACTCTCACTCAGCTCAGACTCAAGACAGAATTAAAACGAGACAGATTTATGTTAGAGCATATATGTGTCTCGTTTTAACCTCTATCTTGAGTCCTAGCTGAGTCAGTATGTTCTGAGATTGAGATCTACTCAGCATTAGAGACGTCGCTTCGATCGGTCAATTGTTTGTTTGACTTTGTTGGAACTGCATTATATTATTTTCCAGGGAGGTACATAACGATCGACGACTGCACTTTATTTTTACTAAATAATCCATAATGTTGGATTTATACTCGGCTAGCAATCAAACAAAACACTCCTGCCAACCCTGCCTGTTCTAAGACTGCAGACAATGTCTGCAGGTAACCCGTAAAATCTAGTTCTAAACTTTTGGTAGACTGACTAAATGCCAGATAAAATGTTAGTTTGAAGAAACAGCTTTTTGCTTAATTTGTTTTTGCACGAAGTGCCAACGTATTATTGAATTGCATTCTCGAAGTAGGTACTTCCGTTTAAAAAGCCTTTACAAAAAATTAACTGAGATATCTTTCAGACGGCCGTGAAAATTATTTCACGATGTGTGTGTTAGTCTTATGATAGCGTAAATTTCGTATTGTGGCAGATTTTCAATACAAAACAATTTTGACGACCTCCCTGGCGCAGTGGTGAGCGCTGTGGTCTTATAACTGAGAGGTTTCGGGTTCGATTCCCGGCGGGGGCAATTTGGGAATTTATAATTTCTAAATTGTCTCTGGTCTGGTAAGGAAGGCTTTAGCCGTTGCAAGTTACCACCCTACCGTCAATGACGTGCCGCCTTTGATTTAGCGTTCCAGCATGATGGCGTGTAGAAAAGAAACCGATTAGGGGGTATGGGTTGAATCTATACTGCCATACCCGTTCCAAGTTAGCCAGCTACAATCTAAAGAGGTTTGCTCTAAAGTGTGTTTGTTTGTTGATTTGTCCTTCAATCACGTCGCAACGGAGCAATGAATCGACGTAATTTTTTGCATGAGTATAGTTGAGGACCTGGCTGTTGACACACAACATCTTATAACATCTTAATAGATTTTTTTACAGCGCGTCTCAAAATATCAACTCACTTAATTGAACCTCACTGAAAAAGTTCTGAAACCAAAATAAAATCTTAGACAAATACTTCTAGCATAATAGAGTTGTTAAAATGTACAGCAAAAAGTGATTTTTCTTGAGTTGGCGTGTAAAGCTGCATCCATACTGTTGAAGTTTTTGAATAATTGTGCTTCGTTTTCAGCGAAAATGATTGCATTTTTCGCGCACAATTTTTTGAAATCTTTACGTGGATGACTGATTTGCGACGGAAGTAGGTACTATCGTGAAATATAGCGTTCATCAGACATTCGCGATGGTTTAATGTGAGCGCAGCTTTAGGTATGAATCTAGGGGCTTGTTCAATGTTCATGCAACATCCACAGTTCATTTCAAATTTTTTTGCTTCTTTGGTTTTTACTAAAAACTGGGTATCTTAAAATCGACATACCTTGTTAATAAATTATAATAAAATGCATTTTTGAGACTACACCTTTAAAAATGAGACCATAGTATTTACGACAATCAAGTTATTACAGCTATCCATTAGTAAGTACCTATTTAGGTACCTACATGTACTTTTGAGTATACTCTTTCGCTATTTTATCGGTCCATTAGAAGATTCCAGTCTTGACTCCATGATCAGTACTGTGATTTTTTGGTTGGTAGGTCCTAGGTTCGATTCTAGGCAGAGGTAATCTTAAGAATAATTATAATTGCTTATTTCCCCCGGGGTTTGGTCTGGTGGACAAAGCTCGGACTTAAGATAGAGTTAAAACGAGTCTCGTCTCGTTTTAACTCTGTCTTGAGTCTGAGCTGAGTGAGAGTGCGGTCTATAGATTTCAGCCAGACTATTGTCTTACAGTTGCAATGTGAGATCGCAGTCAAGGATTACCTTTTTATCAAATAACTAGCTGATGCCCGCGACTTCGTTCGCGTGGAATAAGTTTTGAAAATCCCGCGGGAACTATAATTTTTTTCGGGATAAAAAGTAGCCTATGTTTTAATTCAAGGTATATCTTCATTTTAAATTTCAGCCAAATCGGTCCAGTACTTTTTGAGCCAATTCGTTACAAACATACTTACATACAAATGTTTCCTCTTTATAATATTATTAGTAATTAGTATAGATAATAATAAAAATTATAATTATTTCTTTTAATCTTAATCTTCATGATCATCTTTATCATCAGCAACCATATACGGCACACTAGGTACAGATTGCAGATCACCCCTGAGAGGAGGGTCGGGAGTCATGGAGAACATTATGGAGAACTCTCAGGTTTCTTCACGATGTTTTCCTTCGCCGTTTAATCATATGATATTATTAAATTTTTGAAAATTCAACCCTCAAAGGGATAAAATTTGAAAAATCGAACCTAACGTGAGAAAAGCCGTGGGCAAAAGCTAGTGTCACATAAATGTTTTTCATTTTTATAAATTTTTCATTATTCACCGAAACCTTGTTGCGGTAGTCCGCCATCGCAGCTAATGCATAATATTTAAAAGCACCTACATTCAAAGTAAACACAAAAAGTCGTATAAAATGCACAAGGCATAACCATTTTTAATGTCAGTCGAGGTCACTACGAGACTCGCACTTAGAAAAAACGACGCCTAACACGCTGAAGTAGACATAGCACAAAAAATGATTCCGTAACACTGCCGCGGTGCAGCGTTTGAACTGTCTGTGTGCAGGATCTGGCCTGTCGCACACTAGCGCTGTTTTTGCGCATCTTTTTAGTGGTTCGTATCTAAAATAATTAATAAAACCAGCCAATTTCGAGGCAGACTAGCGCACTTAGGGTTCCGTATCTTATGCCGATTCAATTCCGTAAATTATGCCTTAACATGGGTGGCCGAAGTATGTCATGCTCTCTTTAAACATTTCTGTGGTGGTATCGTGTGGTGCGGGTTGTTACGTTCCCTCAAATATGGTTGAGCGAAGCAACGGCTGGATCATGCGTCATGCTCGTGAACGGGTGCCACCAACGGGAATGGGTCTGCTTTGTCTGCCCGTCTTGACATGCATTGGATAATGGATTGTATGTACTTAGGTACGTACGCAATTTTTGAAGCTTCATTGTGGAAGCATTGTATGTATACAGTGCTTCCACAATGAAGCTAGCTAGCATACCTAGTTTTAATTGTTACCTATTGTAAAAAAAATTGATGGTAAAGTCTAAGATGGTAGCGGGCTAACTTGGAAGGGGCTATTTCAGATTCAATTAAACTCATACGATTAATCGGTACCGGATTAGAGGGTATGGGTCGAATTTACGCTGCTATATACCCCTATATACCCCTTCCAAATTAGCCCGCTACCATCTTAGACTACATCGTCACTTACCATCAGGTGAGATCGCACTCACGGGCTATCTTGTCATCGAATAAAAAAAAACATTTTCTCTCAATTAACCAACAAGACATTCACAAATAAGACCATGTTTGATGAGTAAAAGTTAGGTTGCCGCACTAGGAGACCTGTGCAGTCAACCATGCTCCCACCCCGGAAATTCACAATTAAAATGAGATAAATTAATTATTATTAGGAATTAGCACATCAATTTGTTGCTTTAATAGTCCAATGAGTGAGTGTGTTCGTGTCTGTGTGTTCTTATATGTTCGGGTGCGTTTGCGGTGTGTGCTATGTGTGTATGCGTGTGTCTATGCGTGCGTGTCCTTAGGTGTGTTTTAGTTTGTGTGCGTGAATGGAACCTAGGTACCGTAGCTTTAGCCGTAACGAATAGTATTCTTGTAAGAGGACTTGGGAAGAGAGTAAAAATAATATTATTGAGATTTTTAATATTTGTTCAGTTTTGTTTGGCGCATTAAGTATAGGGAACCTACTAAGTTTGATTGACAAAACTGTTATAGTTAAGCAATGTCTCTCACGTATTTCTTGGGTAATATAATTTACTAGGATCTCTATCAACTCTATTTTCAGATTATATTTTGCTTTACAAACTTTGAATATAAGGGATATTTTCAATCATTTTTCGTAATATTTATTAGAACTATATGACTAAAAAGCAAATAAAGCCTCTTTTAGAACGTAGGTATCTATAGGTAAGCTATAAATTCAGCAGATGTTATACAAGGTTCATTGATCCCCAATTTGTCTTTGTGATTATAAAGTCTAGACTTCGCTGGACCAGTTCTTAAGTTGCGCTTATCTACAGACAAAAAGTAGACTATAATTTATAGTTACAATGTTACAAAGACCTTGTGATACCCCAGTTTAAAATTTTGATTTGGAAAATAGAATCTTTTTAGTTTTTTTTAACCCCCGACGGGGTGTTATAAGTCCGACGTGTGTATCTGAGTGTCTGTGTGTCTGTCTGTTCCTTGGTCGTTCTCTTGTTGAAGAGTTTTTGGAAAGCAATAATTTGGGGTTGGCGAAAGTATGTCACCTACTATTACTGACTGGAGTAACTGATACGGCAGACCGCTTTATTGTTCACTAACAACTTCATTCGCGTGGATTAGGTTTTTTATATTCAGCACTTTTAATGGACTTTCATAAAACTCCTTCTTAGTGTACTTACCTCTGGGGTGCTGAAGGAATATTTTCTCCAAACAAAGCAGTCGTTATTCAGTCAGCCACGGTGCATTGTTATCACCATCACATCACAATTCATACTAGTCATACTAATATTACACTAATCACACTAATATTATAAAGGCGAAAGTTTGTATGTGTATGTTTGTGAGTATGTGTGATTCCTTCACGCCACAACGGAAGAACCGATTTGGCTGAAATTTGGAATGAATTGCGTTTTCGGGTAATCGGGGAACATACATAAAAAATGAAAAAAGACGTGTGGCACTCGGGTACTGCCGCGGTAAAGCGGCATAGCATTTTTTATCAACGCCATCTAGCGGCTCACCGTAGAGGAGTCCCGTGTCAGGTTACGGAATTTCTGGATTCGGTCTCCACGCTGGCCCGCGATAGAAGCTATGCAATAGCTTAAAAGATTCCAACTCCTCCTTTTTTGGAAGTCGGTTAAAATGTATCAGGGTTACGAGTTTGTACAAATTAAGCAATTTGTTAAGTATGGCGTGCTAAATGTTTAACGTCATTCTACAAGTAAGTAAGGTGTATATTGAACCCACTAGGAATTCCCCATGCTTGAAGACCGCGGCTATGCGATGATTTACAAATAATAGTCTAGAGTATATTTACGTCATATTCTTTTATGTCTATGATTCTGTGCTTAAAATAGGTAGTGGTTAAACTAAAGTTCATTTCTTACGTTTCTTAGATTATACCTACTGTATTTTCATCAGCGATCTAATGACATAATGGTAACTTTAGTATAGTGCGCAAATAGTGCGTCAAAAAACACAAAAAAATAAAATAAAAGGAAATGAAATGATTTGTCAAATGTCAAACAAAAAAGTTTTATATTTAAGTAGCTTTTATTTTTGATATTTACGTTTTAGTTTTAATTTAGAATTTAGGTTTGTATTATATTAAGTACTAGCTGATATCCGCGACTTCGTACGCGTGGTTTGAGGTTTTTTTGGAGTCCCACGGGAAATATATTCGGAATTCGGGATAAAGAGTAGCCTATGTTTTAATCCAAGGTATAGTCTATCTCCATTTTAAATTTCAGCCAAATCGGTCCAGTAGTTCTTGAGTTTATTCATTACAAACATACACACAAAAATATAAATCTTTCCTCTTTATTAATAGTAGTGTAGATTATTTATCACATATCACATCAAAGAAAATTACCTAAACAAAAAATCATTAATATTTATATTCGATCTCGACATGGATCGACATTCTTTTTAATTCATACTTTGGATATTATTTCAAAGGTAACAAATACGTAACGTGTCAACCGTCCGTATTGTACGCGTCGGTAAAATTTAAATTCTAGGAATATTGGATGGACATAAAATCGACTAGTTAGGTATTATTTATGCACGTTTCTAATTGTACATCGAAAGAAAAATAGGTCGTTCATTGTTCGAGCCACATGACTGTGAATTGAATCTAGGTTTCATTCTTGGAAAGGCGATTTCTCAAAAACCTTTTAGATGACCAACTGGCTGTAAAGGTTTTTATTTCTCTTTTTTTTGCAGTTATTGGGTTTAATAAAATATTTGTAAAAGATGATGTTAATGTAAATAAAATATGTACCTGTTCTGGTTTTGAAAGTATGCAATTATTTTCTTGTCGTTTTTTATATGTTTCGTAAAGTGGAGTATATGGAGATAATGTTTAATTTGTCATCCCAAATCTTTGTCAACATGTTACACAATCTTTGCTCAAATATTCACAACTAAACGTTGCGTCCAGCAAAAATATCGCTTAGTTTTGAGGTCGCTATGGGGAGAAGGTGGAGGTGCGTTTAGGTAGGATTTTTGATAGCATAATGATGTTCAGTTATCTTCCAAACCACACGCATCTTTATGTGTAAATCAGCTCGATCGGAAATTATTTGGAAGTGAAACTTGAAATTTTGACAGTACGTTCCTTTTATAGCGTTCATTGCTACGTTATCCCACTAAGAAAGGTTAAAATTTCATTCCCAAAAGGGACAAATAGGGGGTGAAAGTTTGTATGAGTCTGTCATCCTTCAAGTTATATTTGTGAAAATTGGTATTTGGGCTTTTGGTTAAAAATAAAGAAATAACACATGTTAAAGGATTTTCGGAAATTCCACTTCTCTTCGATTTAAAAAAAATCCACTCGAGCGAAACCGTGGTGGATCGTCTGGTAGGTAGATAAAGTTATCAAAAAAAGTAGAGAAAATGGTTCGCAGGGAAGGATCCCATATGAATAGAATATTTTACAATACGGGATAGTCAGTTAGATAATAATGACGCTAAGTTGTATGGGTGGTTGCTGAGCCTAAACTTTGTAAGCGGGTATCACGTCTCATTCCTTCTAAGAACCGACGCCGCTGACTCGGCACCAGGCCGGACAAGATTGCTTGCCACCCAAATCGTTCGGTTTCTTATTATCTAAACAATTCCCACTGAATATTTGATATAAAACAAGCTTTTGCCCGCGACCTCGCTCGCGGTCGATTTTTCGAACCCCTATTTTACCCCATTAGGAGTTAAATTTCCAAATATTCTCTATTCCAAATATTCTTCTCTGAGAGGAAACCTGTGCTCAGTAGTGAGCCGTTGATGTGGGCTGCTAATGATACCCGTTCCAAGTAAGACTGCATTAGCCAATCTTATACCCAGGGAATAACATAATGTCATTGGCATCAGCACTTACCATGAATCAGGTTAGATGTCAGACAAAATATTATCCTACCATCGAATATAATTATTTAAACCTATAAATTCTTTTTACAAAACCCACTTCAAACGACACTACAGAGTATATCAAATTGTGCCTATAAAATTCCCAGGATCCCATCATCAAATCTTGACCTGATGACTATGGGACCACCTGGGAGATATAGCCTTTCAAACAAAAAAAGAATTTCCCAAATCAGTCCAGGCGTCTTTGGGTAATCGGGGAACATACATAAAAAATTAAAAAAAAAAAAAAAAAGATTCCGACGAATTGAAAATACTATCTTGCCATCGAATAAAAATTGAAGAGTTTCAGAGTTCAACCACCTAAGCTTACGTAGGCTGTAGGCTGTTTAAAACGTATTTTGAACTTTCAGAGGGCAAAGAACGTAAGGGTAAAGGCTCTGACCGTAGCCGCCTACAGGCTGTATTTGACGAGTCCAATACTCTATAGTTCGATGTGTCTGCAACTTAGACCATTCAACCTGCGTAGATTTTGTATGTTATTATTCAACCGAGTTCAGTGTACCAAACAAAGATTTATGTATGTGTTAAATAGTTCATGCACTCGTGTGTTTATTTATAATAGACTAACTGTCCTACGACTTCATCCTTGTGGATTAAAATACGACTTCGTCCTTATAGATTAAGTTATATCTACTTAAATAATTAATCACGCCATCTTTAGACATGAAATTATTTTCAAATCATGTCACCCTAATATTATACAGACGAAACTTTGTATGATTGTTACTCCTTCACGCGACAACGAAGGAATCAATTTTTGAAGCCTCACTAGCCCAACGGTTAAAGGTGCGAACTCAAAACTGAAAGGTCGCAGGTTCGAATCCCACCCGTTTGTACTATTGTCGTACCCTCTCCTAGCACAATCTTTCTGCTTATTTGGAGGGGATAGGAGGATATAAGTCAACTTTAGCTTGGCTAAAAATTTTGATTTGGAGATAGCTCACACCCAGGATTAACATTTTATCTGGAAAATTAAAGAGTTTCCGCGACAATCAGTCTTGATCCACGCGGACGAAGTCGCGGGCAACTTCTAGTAATATAATGAAGTGTGCAATACGTCCGTAGGTTGTAAGTTTGATATGTATAATGAACTTTCATAGAGCAGAGCAGCAACCTTATGAAAAAGGGCTTTGACCGCTACAGATTTGAAGGTGCAACTGCGATGTCTGGGCCGACGTGACGTCACGTTCAATACTAGGCTTAATACTAGGACTATAAGCACGAAACAGATACATATCGCATTTGGTTTACCTGTAAGTTTATGTTACTACCATAGAACTTTAATTTACTATCTTATATCTGCGACTTCTTCCGCGTCAATTTAGTTTTTAAAAAATCCCTCTGGAAACCTCTGTTTTTTTTCGTGATAAATGATAGCCCATGTCACTCTTCAAGTCTTCAACTTGGAAAAATCAGAAGAAGACGAAAAAAAAAGAAGAAGTACATCCATCAATATGTATATAAGCTCCCTCATTCCACCTTGTTGAAATTGTTGGCTGCTTCATTACTTAATTAATAATGAGTGTATATGATTGCTTGTATGGCCAGCTTTAATAAGTTGCAGACTATTCTAGTTTACATAAAGGAGGTTGGGTGGTCTAGATAGTTGTATAATAAGTTCTTTATTTTAGTCTACGAAAGTGGTTAAGTGAAAGTCAATCGATCGCAGCCAGACAAAGAATGCATTTGATGTTATATAATTTAGACCGGGGTATGTTACAGATGCAGGCTCTGAAAGCTAGCAAAGTTGTAAATGACTCGACAATTTAAGATCAGATTGGAATCAAGGTTGTAGACTAAAATGCCAATACGCCACCGACGTTTGGACAATAATTGTCATTTCCAGCAAGTGCCTTGTCTATATCTATGACTTTTATATAGGAATCCTCTTTTCCCTCTAAATTATTAAACTTAAGGCTTTTGTTAGGATTGGACATGACAATAGTGCAACTGGTGAGGTTTCAACCGATTTGCAATGCCTTTTTTTATTTCATGACAAAATAGTCCTTGACTGCGATCTCACCTGATGGTAAGTGACAATACATAAGTCTAAGATGGTAGCTTGGAAGGGGTATGACAGTGTAGATTCAACCCATACCCCTAATCGGTTTCTACACAACGTGCCGGAATGCTAAATCGTTTGGCGGTACGACTTTGACGGTAGGGGGGTAACTAGCCACGGCTAAAGTCTCCCACCAGACCAAATCAGAGACAATTCAGAAATTATAAATGCCTTAATTGCCCCCGCCGGGAATCGAACCCGAGACCTCCCAGTTGTAAGACCCCAACACTTAGGTACCACTGCGCCAGGGTGGTTGTCGAAAAGACAAAAGTCTCAGTGCATCCTACCCTACCAGTGATGACTTACGGTGCTAAAATGTGGATACTAACAGTTAGTCCATAAACTTGGAATTTTTTTCAGGGATAAAATCCGAAACGCAGTAATTCGGGGGGCCGACGTAGTTCTCAGGGCTAGCACGTTGAAGTGGCAGTGGGCTAGACACATTTGTCGGAGGATCGATGGCCGCTGGAGTCGTTAAGGTCCTCGAGTGGAGACCGCGTCTCGGCATACGGGGTGTAGTGTCCCCCGGCTAGATGGAGCGATGACATTCGAAAAGTGGCAGGCATCGATTGGATGCGAAAGACCCAGCGACGTTGGCTCTACTTGAACGAGGCCCATATCCAACAGTGAATGCATTTGGGTTGATGACGTGTAGGTACGTCAAGGGCTAATAATCATCCCTACAATGATTTTTAGTCCATTTGGGGTATAGAAGTCGCCTGATAGAGATCAATCATAGGGATAAGGCGAACGCTAAGTACTGTAGGTACTCTGTGCTTACACAATAATTTATTTATTTATTTATTTATTTACTTATTTATTTATTTATTTATTTATTAGGTATACTAACAATATACATATTATACATTCAAAACAAACATACAAAAACATTGCAACATTGACTGATATGTATATCAATAACAATTTATTATTTATTTATGTTCAAGTCTTATGTTCTATTTCGTTTTTATATAGGTACCTACTTAGAGTTTTTACTTTCCTACTAACATCGTGGTAATACATATTTACGGACAAAATATGTCGAATTACCATACCAATCGGCCTAAAAATATCATATTCGCTAAAACGGATTCGCAATAATTATAATAATTGGTGCAAGCAAAACGGTTTCCCAGAATATTACATAAATGCCTAACAGTTATGAGGTGTTATTTTTCTAATAATAGGTATTTTTAAAACCATACATTTCCAACCGGGGAGATTTACCTATAGAGCAAAGCGGCTATTTCAATTTTTAAAAAAACTAGCTTTTTGTTTTCGACCATCCATGTGAAAGCGTCAAGCTATAGATAGGAGGTGTATAGAATCTCTAGTGATAGGTAGGTAGTAGTCTCTAATTTAATACAGTGTATAGAAGACAGAAGTAGACAGAAAGTCACCTAGACTGGCAAAAGTTTAGACTCAGTCTAAGCCTTTGCCAGTCTAGGTAGTAAGTTTAAATGCTTTAAGCCTTAGCATTTAATATTCAAAGAACAAAAGAGACGTTGCATCCGCGATATCGACGGGAAAGTGAATCTTTGTTAACCAAATGAACGTAACGATGTGAGTGATTGAAATCCCGACGCTTCTTTTGATTTGAATTAAAAAAATTGCTTAAACAATTTTTTCAAGTATAATGTTTTAGTCAACCGTTAATTTAAATTGTAAAAGCACCATATTTCACAGAAAATAGTTGACGCACTTCGTCTTGTGCTTAATGATAACTCCTAACTATGTGGGACCGCGTACGAGCACTGTGTTACAAAGAATGGGGAAGGTGACAGAGATACTTTCAACAATTAAGAAGAGGAAATTGGAGTATTTTGGGCACGTGATGCGTGACACCAGGAAATATGAACTCCTTCAACTTATCATGCAGGGGAAAGTTGCAGATAGAAGGAGGCCTGGCCGCAGAAGGATGTCATGCCTGAAAAACTTGCGCCAATGGTTCGGGAAGAGCACAAGAGCACTATTTAGAGCAGCGGTCTCAAAAGTTGAAATCGCCCTAATGATTGCCAACCTTCGCAAGGAGACGGCACTTTAAGAAGAAGAAGAACTATGTAGGAGAAATAGGGGCAAACAGCTACTGAAATGACGGAAAAATACACAATTTTGCAATCACAGATTACGCTATGCTATTAGCAGCACGGGAGAAAAGTTGCCAAAAGGGCCCCTTTTTATTGATTCATGACTTTTGCTACTTTATCGTATCAAACTTTTATAAAAGTTTAAATATCTTCGTTTACGACAAATTGTAGTTTTATTTAAATCGCATTCCGAAGGCTCGCTTACTACGAATTGTATAAATTGCTGATATAAAACTTCGATCACAAAATTTTTTTTTATTCGATGACAAGATAGTCCTTGACTGCGATCTCACTTGATGGTAAGTGACGATGCAGTCTAAGATGGTAGCGGACTAACTTGGAAGGGATATGACAGTGTACATTCAACCCATACCCCTAATCGGTTTCTACACGCCGTGGTGCCGGAACGCTAAATCGCTTGGCGGCACGTCTTTGACGGTAGGGTGGTAACTAGCCACAGCCGAAGCCTCCAACCAGACATAAGTATTTTCAGAATAAAAATAATTTCTAATAGTGTTTAATGAGTGAAATACGATAGTTTCTTAATCGATGATCAGTAAGCCCGACTGCGACCACCAGTCTACGACTGGCTTTAATCAAATCTAAATAATCAAAAATCCAATAAATTTAAAGCCGAATAGTCAATTTAATTAACAAAAAAAATATATCAATTAAATGGGGCTTGAATCAAAGGAGATATTTTGGACGTTTTGTAATAAAATTGGAAAATTACAACTTATACAATAATTAAGCAAAAACTTTGAAAAACGATATCAAAAAACACTATTTATAGTGAAAATCGATTCAAATCTAAAAAAACAATGCGTTTAACATAATTACTAATTAGGATTGAAGCAGGTTAATATAAAAAGCCTATTCTAGTCTATAAAAAATAGCGATGGCATATTATTTAATCACTGATCTTCGGAATCTCCAGAAATAAAAGTACCTAAGGTAATCTCCAAATTAAAGTTCAGATATTGTGCACAACCAAATTAGCGCCACTGGCTGTATTAAACAAACTGTCGGTAACACAATATACCTTATGTATTTGAAATGAGGCCATCGGTTTCTAAAATCGATTAAATTCTCAGAATCTAAACTAACTAATCACATTTTAAACAGTGGGCATTTGTTTGTAATTAATTGTACGAATTGTACTTTAAACAATTAACGATTTACTTTTGTTTTATAACTCGGTAAAGGAAAGCTTAGTGAAGAATCAAGATTATATTTTCTATCTTACTTCTTACAAATCTTAGTAATATTATAAATGCGAAAGTCTGTTTGTTAAGAAAGAAACTGATCAACGTGATTTTTTGCATGGATATAGTTGAGGACTGGGAGAGTGACATACTTTTTATCCCGGAAAATCAAAAAGTTCCTGCGGGATTTTTAAAAACTAAATCCACGCGAGTGAACCCGCGGGCATCAACTAGTATTATAAATGCGATAGTGTCTGTTTGTAGGTTTTTGTTGATTTGTTTGTTTGTCCTTCAATCATGCCACAACAGAGCTGTGGATCGACTAGATTTTTGCATAGGTATATTTGAAAACCTGGAGAATGACATAAGCTACTTTTTATTTTTATCCTGGAAAAGCAAGGGATTTTAAACACTTGCCTCCATGCGGACGAAGTTGCGGGCATCAGCTAGTCTTCTATAAATAAAAAATCAATTGCTGCTCGTTAGTCTCGCTGAAACTCAAAAACGGCTTGATCGATTTAAATTTTTTTACGTTTACGTCCGCTCTATACAGGAATGTTTTAAAAAGAAAATATCCGGTTAAATGCGCACGGGACTCCCGTACGAAAACGCCGCAAAAAATACGTTTCTAGTAGCTCCTCCTTTAATTTTTAATTTATCTTAATTTGTTGTTAAACCGGCAACAAAAATAGACATTCTTTGAAAATTTTTCTCTACCAATTACGGATCATGTGATACATCCCGCTGACAGACAAACTGACGGACGGACAGACGGACGGACGGACAGACGGATGGATGGAATGATGGAGAACGGAGGCTTAGTAATAGGGTCCCGTTGGTTACCCCTCGCGTACGGAACCCTCAAAAAACAGGGAAAATGTAAAAGAACAGCTGAAAATTCGAAAATGATTTTTCGTATTATACTTTTGATAGATGGAAGTTAGTCTATACAAATAAATAAAATTGAAGTGTCTGTTTGTAATATCAAAAGAACAGCTTTTTACTAACAGCATACGAAACTAAATACGGTACTTATAACAAGAAAACTATTTTTAAATTTTTTATCTGTCTGTCTGTCTGTTTGTTTGTTGCCGCTAATCTCGGGAACGGCTAGACCAATTTTGACGGGACTTTCACTGGTAGATAGCTGATATTATCGGGCATAGGCTACTTTTTTTAACCGACTTTCGAAAAAGGAGGAGAAGGAGTTGTGTTTTTATACCTTAGTATATCGATATCTCCGTAATTTCTTAACCGATTTGCGTGAATCTTTTTTTAATTGAAACAAAAGTTTTTCAAGATGCTCTCATAAAAATTTTGGGTTCTAACTCTTCAATCCTGATGCTGCAGGGGTACTGCCCTCCTAAACTGTGGAGATTTAGGACTAAGACTAAGACTACATCGTTGAATTCCAGGACCCAACTCCTCAATCCTTATGCTGCAGGGTTTCTACCCACCTAATCTGTGGGGATTTAGGAACGTGGACGAAGTCGCGGGCGTCCGCTAGTCTTTTATATAATGACAATGAGTCAAAGAAATATAGAAGGCGCTAGGGTCCAGTGCACTGGTCGTTTTTGCGACTTCTATGTAACTAAGGTTTGTAAGGTAATAAATAAAGGCTAATTCTGCCCTCTTTCAGTTATAATGTCCTTAACATTTGCCAAATACGATTTTTTTTAATACATAGTCTATATAAATTCCCGCTTTTTGGATTCCCGTGTTTTGGTAGTTAACTACATTTTAGCTTTAGGACGGCAGAATTATCGCCAGGAATTTTATTGCTTTAACCTTTAGCAAGTTTTCAATGGGAGTCTTAATTTCAAAATGGCTACTAAATTCCACTGTTGCGTTAAGTAGCATTTTGAATTTAAGTGGGAATTGTTTTTACACTATAACTCAATCAACTTTTAACTTCTTTGTTTTCTTTTTTTGAAGAAGAAGAAGATTTTTAACTTTCCAATGAAATGGTAAAGAGCTCTGTCGCTAAGCTGTGATTTACAATTGATATACTTTGTAGTGGCGTTTGAAGTCGATTTTGTAAAGAGAATTTTTACGATTATTAATTTAAAATTAAGAGTCTTTTATTTTCTCTGGATAGCCTAGCTTTAAGTTTTAATCGCTTCATCTAGCAATTTTAAAATCACTAGCTATAACTATTTCAATAAATAAATCTATCATTTATTGCAGGTGATTTTGGGGGGGTACAGTGGAGAATACAATAAAAATATATTTTTTTAATTTTGTCTGACTGTTTGTATGCTTGGTTGAACACGCTTATCTCCAAAAGTTAATTAAGTAATTTTTTACGTGGTTTCACACTTGTGAAGTAAGCACTTGCTTATTTTAACCGTATAACTATATATATTTCATCAAAATCGGCTCACGAAAAACAAAGACAAGGACGAAGTCGTGGAAATCAGTTAGTAAATAATAAATAAATCAATAGGTTAAATAAAAAAATATGAAACAAATAGTAGTCAGATATAGTTCATGCAGTTTTAAATCTTGTTGGCAACTTTTCATGAATGTTATCAGATTAGTCATAGGCATAAGGGCTGATTGCAATCGGAAAGGGTGAAAGTTTGAATTTTATCAGTTGCTATGAGCAAGAGTAGAAGGAGGGTGGAAAATATTGATAACTACTGGCTACTATACATCGTATTTATATCTATTGTATGAAGTTTGCTTGACGGCTATTGCAAAATCGTATGACGTTTGCTTGACGGCTATTGCAAAATCGTATGACGTTTGCTTGACCTCTATTGCAAAATCGTATGACGTTTGCTTGACGGCTATTGCAAAATCGTGTGACGTTTGCTTGGCGGCTATTGCAAAATCGTATGACGTTTGCTTGACGGCTATTGCAAAATCGTATAACGTTTGCTTGACGGCTATTGCAAAATCGTATGACGTGTGCTTGACGGCTATTGCAAAATCGTATAACGTTTGCTTGACGGCTATTGCAAAATCGTATGACGATTGCTTGACGGCTGTTGCAAAATCGTATGACGATTGCTTGACGGCTGTTGCAAAATCATATGACGTTTGCTTGACGGCTATTGCAAAATCGTATGAAGTTTTCTTAGCGGCTAATGTAAAATCGTATGTCGTTTGCTTGACGGCTATTGCAAAATCGTGTGACGTTTGCTTGGCGGCTATTGCAAAATCGTATGACGTTTGCTTGACGGCTATTGCAAAATCGTATGACGATTGCTTGACGGCTGTTGCAAAATCGTATGACGTTTGCTTGACGGCTATTGCAAAATCGTATGACGTTTGCTTGACGGCTATTGTAAAATCGTATGACGTTTGCTTGACGGCTATTGCAAAATCGTATGACGTTTGCTTGACGGCTATTGCAAAATCGTATGAAGTATGCTTGACTGCTATTGCAAAATTGTATGACGTTTGCTTGACGGCTATTGGAAAATCGTATGAAGTATGCTTGACTGCTATTGCAAAATCGTATGACGTTTGCTTGACGGCTATTGCAAAATCATATTTCTTGCATGCGGTCAGATGCAGATATGATTTTTACAGCAGTAGATCAAGTTTTAACCATCCGAAAAAAATCATGATTCCCAGCGACGATACTAAGTAAAAACATAAAATAATGAAATTTGTTCGACAAGACAAAATCGCCAAGTTAGGTCTAATTTTTAATCAATGTGCATTTATTTTCAAAGTGTTGCATAGTACAGAGCCAAATTTTTTTATATATAATTCCCATACATATTACTAATAGACGATACAGCCGTTAAGAAAAAAATGAATATCTTACGGGCTACTAGAATACATGATGAATTTGGCGCTTACTACACTCCTATTCCGCGCAATACGCTAGCATCTGTCGCACTTCACACGAGGTCGCTTAGTCACAATCGCGTGGGTGAAATCTCATTTTTCTGGCATTCTGCGCAGCCTTAAATATCACATGCTTCAATGGTGAACGGCCTAACTCCACGCGGACTAAATCGCGGGCAAAAGCTAGTATTTATAAGTACCGGCTGGGAGCAGGAATCTATTGCAAAAACGCATAAAAATGGACGTAGAAAAATAAAATTTGATTGCCTTTTTATGCACAGTTACCTAAAAGAATATTTTGATTATAATTATGCAGAATACATTAATATATACTTGTTTCAAACTCAACATTTTAAATTGCAAGTTTAGAGCTGCTAAAATATACAAAAGCGTGCGAATAATAATTTTTGATAAGCAATTAGCATTAATTAGTTATGCAGCCTAGGTACAGAGTGCAGACTGACTAGATTGTATGATGTATTTAACAATGCCAGGGAAATAAATACGCAAAACTTAAAATGGATAAAATAAGGTTTTTTATGAATAGTTAAAACTATATCATCCTGTAGTGATATTCTCTAAAATCGATTGCATCAGTGTAACGATCGCAATGGCCTTTGATTGGTTGCTACTTTCTCGCTATTCGTTAAAATGCATTGATGCAGCAAGAGCGCCATTTAAAGGAGATTGGGCAAATTTGTATGGCAGTATGACCCAGCGCGGCCGCTGATGAAACTTAGTGTTTTAGTCTCATCTTGAACGCTATAACCAACAGGTAAAATCTTATTATTGTGAATTTTTTTTTTTTAGTAAAAAATGTGTATGTACGATGCGGTGGCCGGCCAGCCTTTGCAAGCGGCGGTGCGGCCGACGCATGATTAAAAAAAACTGACATTAGTTATGACACCAATTTATATTTAATCATAATAAGTGTATTACAATTAATCAAATTGAATATATTTCGTTGATGGCCGCAAAAACATCGTGACCGGGTCATTTTTGCCCAATCTCCTTTAGCCAATCAGAGGTTGCAAGGGGAAGTTACGATGGTTACAGTAATGTAATTAATTTTTATCCAAGAAAGGAGGGGATTCTCAATTCGTCGGTTTTTTTAAATACCTATATAGTTTATGTATTACGTGTCGCGTGCATCGGCTAGTGAATAATAAAGCTGTATCTGTTACTCGAGTTTGTAGGAGTTTGTAGGTGATATCGGTACTTATTTACCTATGTACCTAAGTTGCAAAGCGACACTGTTTTATAAATTCAATATATAAGTTTTTACGTGTATGTAATTAGTTAATCATCAGACTACATTTAAATAAAGTTATCAATTAGTTGCAGCAGGAACGTAACAAGTCTACTTAGTTAACTCATGTTTGTAGAAAAACGTTAAACAATCGTTTAGATTGAATCACATAAATATTGAATGTGTTATATGATATGAAGTTCGCTTGGACGCAGAGCGCTGGCGGCTGGAGTGCAGACGAACAGAGGAAGCAAGCGACGGCGGGCGGAGCGGCGCGGGCGGGCGGTGCGCTTGACCGCGGCGAGCGCGCGGCGGCCGCAGCGGCGAGAGGCGAGCGGCGACGGCGACGACGACGACGCAAGGGCGCCGTGCGTCTTGCCGAAATTATTCGGGGCTCGCTGCACAATCGATTTTTCCCACCCGATGCGGAAAATTCTTCGGGGCGGAGCGGGTGCCGCTCGGTGGTGGTGCGCGGCGCGCGGGTGTGGGGCGGGGGGCACGCGGCGCGGCAGGGGGGCAGGCGGAGTGCAGCGGGGCGGTGCAACGCGCGCCGACCCGGCCGCCGGGCAGACAGTAGGACGGCGACGCCACTGCGAGTCGGTGACCACGGCGCGAAGAGTGCGCTCGCCGCACCGTGACATGTAGCGCGGCCGTCGCGCCGCAGCCTCGCGACCACACGCCGGTGGCGGCGCGCCGATGCGCCTGCCGTGCGGCCCGACGCCCGCGCCGTACCGAGCCTCGCCCGAGCCGCTCGCGCTAGCACTCCTCGAGCGAGCCCTTGCACCCGTCTGTAGCGACGACCGTCGTCGGATGGAACCCGGAGTGCGCCGATTCGCATCAAGGTTAGACGAATATTTGAATGTGAGTGTTTGTGCACCGCCCGCCGCCGATCCTGCGCGCCGAGGCGCGACCTCGCACTTCAGCCGCACGCGCACTCCGCTCACCGTTATTTCATAGGTACGTGCGAATCCACGCAGGGAAAACTCTGGTGACTCACCCGGTAATTTGCCCGGTTACATCACTTTTCTTGGCAAAATTTTTAATCTGTACAAAAGACCGTAAATTTTCACTAGAGTTAATCCCTCTTCATTGAAACCGAATGAATTCACGACATGCGAAACATTCGTAGAAGTTTTTCACGACTGGCGACACAAATTTTCACAAACATCAAACATGACGCGACACGCATACCTACCCATACATACATAGTCTTATATTCGTGATCTATTATAGAATAATAAATAATTGTTTTATTGTAGGTACGTAGGTATTGAATAAATAAATAATTACGCTATGTACACACTAGTCAATTTTCCTTTAAATCGGAACTCCTAGCTACTACGCGTATGCAACATATTATAATTATTATGTAAAACATAGGTTTAAATGCTATGTGTAGATTCTTTTTCAATTGTGTTTGTTTATTATATATGTGCAATTAACTATCCGTTGCGTTTTGAGGAAAATGCAGTTACAAGTTATAATAACAGACTATAGAGCGCACTGTATCTACATGGTCCGTAGGACGCGTAACTGCTACGCCGCGCCGCCTGAATTACGGGCACGAAGGACATTTACAGACACGCGTAATTTTATAACTAGCTTTAGCCCGCGCCTTCGTCTGCGTCGATTTAGGTTTATCATAATCTCGCGGGAAACCTAACGTGTTTTTCCGGGATAAAAGGAAGCCTGAAGTTACTCTCTCCAAGTCCTGAACTGTACAACGATCAACAAATCACGTCGATTAATTGTTCCGTTACTGCGTGATTGAAGAACAAATCAACACACAAACGCACTTTCGCATATTAATAATATTATATAATAATAATAGTGAGGATTGTTTGATATAATAAAATAAAAATAATTAATTAGGATTAGCTTTTGACCGCGAATTCGTCCGTGAGGAGATTTTAGAAAAATCTCGCGGGAATCCTTTATTTTCCCTGGACAAAAAGTCTGTGTCGTTTTCTAGGAAACACAGGTGTCGTTAAACACACATACATACACCTGCATACATGCAGCAAATCATTTAGAAACGTTACTCCGTTATTGTGTGACTGAAGGAAAAATCGAAATATGCATTATGATTCGCATTTTATAGCGTTACTAGTTGATGCCCACGGCTTCGATCGCGTGGATAAAAATCCCGCTGAATCTCGTGGATTTTCCAGGATAAAAAGTAGCCTATGTCACTCTCCCAGTCTTCAACTAGGTAGGTATACCCATGCAAAAAAATCCTCGTCGATCCGTTGCTTTGTTGTGGCGTGATTGAAGGACTAACTAACAAACAAATACACTTTCGCATTTAAAATATTAGTAAGGATTATGCATGATTAATGATTATTATGAACTTGTATTGTTGCAACAATTATATGCTCATAGCGAATTCATCCGCGTAGACATATTATTGTTATTATGATTTTCAATCCTGTGCCATAGGAACGATTTCTGAAAATATTGGATAGAATCAGGCGTTACTTTGTGGAAGTTCATGATTAGCAAGAAAAGGTTAGAATTTTTAGAATAGAATAGAAATATTTTTATTGAAATAAACTTTTACAAGTAGGTACTTTTGAATCGTCGATGAATCTACCACTGGTTCGGAATGCCCTTCCTGCCGAGAAGAGCCAGCAATAAACTTGGCGGTTGCTCTTTAAAAAAAAAAATTACAATAGGTAACAAAACTATGCTATGTACACATATAGAGTTTCCACAATGAAGTTTCAATAATTCATTTTTTTTTCATTCGAATTATTTTGCTATAATCCGAACTTTGCTTTCTTGCTTGGTTGGGGAGGTAAGCGGTGCTTAGCTTGTAACTGCATGTTTGACCAACAGCATGTTTTCTGTTCAAATTCAAATCAATTTATTGTAGACGAGCTTATGCCCGCGGCTTCGCTCACGCTAAGTTCGATTTTTGAAACGCCTATTTTATCCCCTTAGGGGATGAATTTTCAAAAATTCTTTCTTAGCGGATCCCTACGTTATAATAGCTATCTGCGTGCCAAATTTCAGCCTGATTCAGTGGTTTGATCTGTGCGTTGATAGACCAGTCAGTCAGTCAGTCAATCAATCAGTCAGTCAGTCAGTCACCTTTTCCTTTAAATATTTAGATTAGATTTGGGTACATAATGGTATTATAATATTATAACATTGTTGGCGGATTAGTTATAGCAAAATAATTCTAACCTTTTCTTGACTTCTGAAAAGTAAATGTCTTATTTAATATGTAATATTGAGGCGTAAAGATGTAACAAACAAATAAACAGACATATTTTCGGATGTGCAACATTGATGCTCAAGTTAATAATGATAAATAAAATTATATAATAGTATCAAAGTTATCTCTTTGCATCTGAGTCATAGAGTTTGCTTATCGTTTTCTTTATAAATAGCGTGGCGTGGAGGCGATATTGATAAACCATTTTAATTACACGGATTAGGGTTTAATTTATTCAAATTTACATTATCATAGTCTGTGATGAAACGCATAGTTATTTTTTACTCTAAAAAAGTATTTTTTACAAAAGGGCGCGCGTGCGCAACTTGTTAAACATTACTAGAAAGTAGACTTGCAACGAATAGTATATTCGGCAGTATACCGAATACCGAATATTCGGCGAGGCCCCTGACCGAATAGCCGAATATTAGGCAAAAGTATTCGGCTGGATTTTAGCGCCAAAAACTTGTACAGACGTGATTGTTTCGCGTTCCTTTGTTTTGTTCTAATATACTCATCGCCCGCGCGCCCGCTGTTGCTCTTGTAATAGTGTGAAATTTAACAAATAAACAATTAAATAATTACGAACGTACTTTAATAATAAAAAAATCGATTATGGCCTTTAAAAAAAATCACCTATATGGACATACTTCGAGGATGATGTAAATGATAATATATAATAATAATCAATCGATTTTAATTTTTCATTTTACCAATTACTTCTCTATGACAAAATGTATTATTTAAGTATTCGGTATTCGGCCGAATAATATGTAGATATTCGGTATTCGGTCGAATATAATAAAAGCAGCCGAATAGGCCGAATACCGAATAGTAACCGAATATTCGTTGCAAGTCTACTAGAAAGGCACTTATTGTAATATTTTCGTAAACATTCTGATTAAAACCAATTGATTAAGACGTATCAGAATGAATCCTTACTATATTAATTAATATTATGAACTAGCTGATGCACGCGACTTCGTTCGCGTGGATTGAAGGGGAACTCTGTTATTTTCCGGGATAAAAAGCCTATGTGTTATTCCAGACTATAATCTATCTCTGTGTCAAATTTCAGCCAAAACGGTTCAGTCAATGCGGCGTTATTGAGTAATAAACATCCATACATCTTTTCTTTCTGTGATCGAAGCCATCCATGTATCCAAACTTTCGCATTTATAATATTACTAAACGATGCCCGCGACTTCGTCCGCGTGGATAAGTTTTTTTATTCCCGCTGGAACTCTTTTATTTTCCGGGATCAAATGATGCTTATGCGTTAATCCTGGATATGAACTATCTCCATTCCAAATTTCAGCCAAATCGGTTCACTAGTTTTTGCGTGAAAGAGTAGCAACACACAACACATATACAAACTTTCGCCTTTATAATATTATTGTGATGTGATATAATTGACACTTTTTAATTGTTTATTCAAATATTTCTATTGTGCCTTGTTTGTTTTATTATGTACTTATAATTAACTAGTTGATGCCCGCGGCTTCGCTTGCGTGGATTTAGTTTTTTAAAATCCCGTGGGAACTCTTTGATTCTCCGGGATAAAAAGTAGCCTATGTAACTCTCCCGGTCCTGAACTATAACCAGCAAAACATCACGTCGATCTGTTTTTTTGTTCCGGCGAAATGAAGGACAAACCAACAAACAAACACACTTTTGAATTTAAAATATTAGTAAAGATAGTAAGGATGTTTTTTTTTCTTTAAAAGGATCATTAAATTACAAATTTCTTTCCTTCCAAATTTTTGGGTAGGTATTACTAGGTGGGTGTAATCTATATCTATATATAATTATATAAAAAGGCTTGTCCTGACTGACTGACTGACTGACGATCAACGCACAGCCTAAACCACTGAAGTTAGAAACTTGAAATTTTGACAGTAGGTTCCTTTTATGACGTAGGCGAGCACTAAGAAAGGATTTTTCGAAATTCGCCCCCCAAGGGGGTAAAAAGGGGGGTTAAAGTTTGTATGAAACTCCGTCATTTTTCGAGTTATACTCATGAAATTCGGTATTTAGGCTTTAAATTGAAAACAAAAAAGTACGTGTTTCACAGTTTTTAAAAATTCTACCCCCTAAGGGGTTAAATAGGGGTTGAATGTTTGTATAATAGTCCTTCGTTCTTCAAGTTATTTTTCAAGTTACGTTTATGAAACTTGATATTTTGGCTCTTGATTAAAAATAAAGAATTACGTATTTTACATTTTTTTAAAATTCTCCCCCCAAGGGGGTAAAAAGGGGGGTTAAAGTTTGTATGAAACTCCGTCATTTTTCAAGCTATACCCATAAAATTCGGTATTTAGGCTTTAAATTGAAAACAAAAAAGTAAGTGTTTCACACTTTTAAAAAATTCTACCCCCTAAGGGGTTAAATAGGGGTTGAATGTTTGTATGATAGTCCTTCGTTCTTCAAGTTATTTTTCAAGTTATGTTTATGAAACTTGATATTTTGGCTCTTGATCAAAAATAAAGAATTACGTATTTTACATATTTCGAAAATTCTCCCCCCAAGGGGGTAAAAAGGGGGGTTAAAGTTTGTATGAAACTCCGTTATTTTTCAAGCTATACCCATAAAATTCGGTACTTAGGCTTTAAATTGAAAACAAAAAAGTAGGTGTTTCACAGTTTTTAAAAATTCTACCCCCTAAGGGATTAAATAGGGGTTGAATGTTTGTATGATAGTCCTTCGTTCTTCAAGTTATTTTTCAAGTTATGTTTATGAAACTTGATATTTTGGCTCTTGATCAAAAATAAAGAATTACGTATTTTACATTTTTTGAAAATTCTCTCCCCAAGGGGGTAAAAAGGGGAGTTTCAATATTCATAGTTAAGACAGGACAACGTCTGTCGGGTCCGCTAGTTATGAAATAAAATTAAACGCTGTCTATGTGAAATTATCTGTACCTGAGAAGTGTGATGCTATCACTTGGTTGGTGGTCTACCAACGTCGAGTGACGTTTAACCAACAAATAAATCGGGCATTCTGACAGTTATTGTATTGAAAATCTGCCAAAATACGTGTATGAAATTTACGCTCGGATAAGATTTATTTTACGTTTTTGAAATCGGCCCTAAGTTGTAGAGACTCGTCATGAAAGTTCAAAGTTTATTTCTAGTCCAACTTGCGGCTCTTAATATTAATGATATGATAGTCAAAAATCTACCACAGGTTCGGAAATCAGATTGGGCAGAGAGAATTTTATTAAGCTATTGCATAGCTTCTATCGCGGGCCAGCGTGGAGAACGAATCCAGAAATTCCGTAACGAAAATAACCTGACACGGGACTCCTCTACGGTGAGCCGCTAGATGGCGTTGATAAAAAATGCTATGCAATAGCTTTACCGCGGCAGTCCCCGAGTGCCACACGTCTTTTTTTCTTTATTTTTTAAGTTTACTTATTTATTTAATTTAATTCAAAAATTTGACCTTAACCTACAAGTAAATGATACATGCAGCTGAGTACTTTTAAGTTTTAATTTGGCCATATGCTTGGGTGATCGGGTCTGTCACATAACTAGAAAACCAACATTTTTGTATTTAAGTTGATAATCTTAATTCCCTAAAAGCTAGTAAACTCAATAGTTTCTCTTTTAAAATACAAACATTAATATACGTAACTAGCGTTTGCCCCCGGCTTCGCTTACGTTAAGTTCTATTTTTAAAACCACTATTTTACCCCCATAGAGGTTGACATTTCAAAAATTCTTTCTTAGCGGTGGCCTTCGTCATACAATATGTATGTGTATGTATGCCTTTTGGTCCGATCCGTCCAGTCGTTTGAGCTGTACGTTGATAGATCAGTCAGTCAGTCAATCAGTCAGGCACCTTTTCCTTTGTACCTATGTATTTAGATTACATCAACGTGACAAATTAGGAGACTTAAAACTCACTATAATATTGTGGGCAGTTAAATCCAACTTTGTCAGTAAGCAATTAATTAATTTTAATTAATTAACTGTGAAATAACCTTGACTTAATAAATGTGTTTTTGTGTAATAACAAATCTAAGAACAATTTTGGAATCCATACTGATCCATACTTAATATTATAAATGCGAAAATGTGTTTGTTTGTTGGTTTGTCCTTCAACAACGCTGCAACAAAGCTCCCGGAAAATCAAAGAGATCCCGCGGGATTTTAAAAACTAAATCCACGTGGACGAAGTCGCGGGCATCAGCTAGTAATTAATTATTATAACTGCGAAAGAGTTAAATATTATTTTATGTACTTAAATGATATTGAAAAAGCGTTTGCAAAAGTTTTAGGAACTAATTACTATTCAGATAAATTAAATATATCGATCTATCTAATTTAATATACGGTCTAATAAAAATGGTAATAATAAATAATAATAATTAATTATTACGAATTAATTATAATTAATCGAAGATTTAAATGGTAGGTTAGTGGTTACCACTATGAAACGATACTTTATTTTTTCATTTTGTTATAAGTATTTAATAAAAAAATTCCAGATATTTAATGTCTTTAATGAAAAAAAAATTAGTTCAGTGGGACAATGTTGCATCTGTATTTATTCGCAGAAAACAAATAAAAAATGCCTGTTGCAAGTAACCATGAGACATCGAAATTAATTTACACAAATGGAAATACTCTGTCGCAAATATAATTTTAATATAAATTATAATAATTAATGTAGGCTCCATGGCGCAGTAGTCAACGCTGTAACTTTATAACTGCGAGGTCTCGGGTTCAATTCCGCTGGTAATTTGGGGATTTATAATCTCTGGTCTGGTCTGGTGGGAGGCTTTGGCCGTATCTAGTTACCACCCTACCGTCAAAGACGTGCCGCCAAACATTTAGCGTTCCGGTACGATGGCGTGTAGAAATAGATTAGGGGTATGGGTTGAATGAACACTGCCATACTCCTTCCAAGTTAGCCCGCTACCATCTTAGACTACATCGTCACTTACCATCAGGTGAGATCGCAGTCAAGGACTATCTTGTCAACGAATAAAAAAAATATAGAATGCGAAGGTCAATGCTCTAACGTTGTGAACATTTCAAGTTTCTAGTTTACCTCAATGAAAAGTTACAGCTTTTGAAAGCGTATTTTCATACAGAACTTACAGTGACGTTTTTGCCATTAATTTATATCTAGGCTTTTAACTTCAATCATTCTTCTTCTTCTTCTTCTTCATCAACTAATGGACGTCCACTGCTGGACATAAGCCTCTTGCATGGACCTCCACAAGCCACGGTCTTGCGCCGCCTGAATCCAGCGGCTCCCTGCGACTCGTTTGATGTCGTCTGTCCACCTAGTGGGGGGTCTGCCAACACTGCGCTTCCCGGTGCGGGGTCGCCACTCCAGCACCTTGGGACCCCATCGACCATCAGCTCTTCGAACTATGTGCCCCGCCCATTTCCACTTCAGTTTCGCCACTCGCAGAGCTATGTCGGTGACTTTGGTTCTCCTACGGATCTCCTCATTTCTGATTTGATCTCGCAGGGATACTCCGAGCATAGCTCTCTCCATCGCCCGCTGAGTGATCCTGAGCCTTCTTATGAGGCCCATAGTTAGCGACCATGTTTCGGATCCGTAAGTCATCACTGGCAACACGCACTGTTCGAAGACTTTAGTCTTCAGGCACTGAGGGATTTTGGACGAAAAGACATCTCTAAGCTTCCCGAACGCTGCCCAGCCGAGTTGGATTCGGCGGTTGATCTCTTTCTCGAAATTGGACCTACCTAGCTGGACTGTGTTTAGCTGCCTACTAGCATGGCACAGGAGCGTGGTGGTTCTGTTCTTCAAAAAAGGTGATAACACCTTGTTGAAGAATTATAGACCCATCTCGCTGCTGAGTCATGTTTATAAGTTGTTCTCGAGAGTCATTACGAATCGTCTCGCCCGTAGGTTCGACGACTTCCAGCCTCCCGAACAAGCCGGATTCCGAAAAGGCTTTAGCACCATAGACCACATTCATACGCTGCGGCAGGTTATACAGAAGACGGAAGAGTATAACAGGCCACTTTGCTTAGCGTTTGTGGACTATGAGAAAGCCTTCGATTCGGTGGAAACCTGGGCTGTATTGAGGTCGCTGCAGAGATGCCGTATCGACTATCGGTACATTCAAGTGTTGAAGTGCTTGTACGAAAACGCCACTATGTCAGTTCGTATACAGGACCAGACTACAAGGCCAATCCAATTGCAGCGTGGAGTGCGGCAGGGAGACGTAATCTCCCCGAAGCTCTTTACTGCTGCGTTGGAGGACGTCTTTAAGCTTCTGGATTGGAACGGACTTGGCATCAACATAAACGGCGAGTACATCACTCACCTTCGATTTGCCGATGACATAGTCATTATAGCAGAGACTCTCGGAGACCTCAATACAATGCTCAATGACCTCAGCAGGGTTTCTCAACAGGTGGGCCTTAAAATGAACATGAGCAAGACGAAAATTATGTCTAATGCTCATGCTCCGCTCCACCCAGTAATCGTTGATAACTCTGCACTCGAAATTGTAGACGAGTATATATACTTCAATCATTACAATTTTATAATTTTATTTTAAAATGTAAAATATATATAAAATATATACATATATGGAGAATTTTATTTTTTAAGTTAGTTAAGTTTATGCACATACTGACGGATGATAGCGGGCTAACTTGGAAGTTAAGTTCCAAGTTAGCCGATTAGAGTTCTAATGTTTATGTATGTTTGTGTGTGTGTGTGTGTGTGTGTGTGTGTGTGTGTGTGTGTGTGTGTGTGTGTGTGTGTGTGTGTGTGTGTGTGTGTGTGTGTGTGTGTGTGTGTTTGTGTGTGTGTTTGTTACTTGTTCACGCCACAAAAAGCGCCACAACGAATGAACTGATTGGGCTGTCATACACAGGATTAACATGCTACATTTTATCCCGGAAAACTGTAGAGTTCCCGCGGGAATCCAAAACCTTTAATCCACGCATAAGAAGGCGCGGGCATCAACTAGTATAATCTATACTAATATTATAAAGCTGAAGAGTTTGTTTGTTTGAACGCGCTAATCTCAGGAACTACTGGTTCGAATTGAAAAATTCTTTTTGTGTTGGATAGTCCATTTATCGAGGAAGGCTTTAGGCTATATAACATCACGCTGATCATAACAACAGAAATTGACGCGGACGAAGTTGCAGGCAACAGCTAGTACAATATAAGGATTCTACGCACTATTGCAAAATTATACATTTTATACTTCCTATTATAATTTTTTAATGAAAATCCGAAACTGGGTTAGGTTAGGCAAAAGGCAGCCCCATAAAGATAAGTTCTCAAATTGAACTAGCGTAGTGCATCGCGCCCCAATGACCTATTATTAAAGCTGTCCGAAGTAGGTCGAGTCGCCTGCTGTGACGTGAGTGACGTCTGTAGTATTACTATGTCATTGAATATTTATTTTATTCTTACTAACAGCAGCCCGCGACTTCGTCCGCGTGAGTTAGGCTACTGTTTTTCGGGGGTAAAAAAGGTCACTCCCCTTGCCTTCAACTCTAAGGTATTAATATTAATAGTTGGGTGCTCACAGATTACTTGATACTTCAGCATCAGCTCAAGGTTAACGTGACTTGGAAATAGTCCAAAGTAGGTAACAGTACACCAAATTACAAATCAATCGCGGTAAATCCTTTAAATAAGTAGGAAATTAGCTGACGATTTTCAAACGCCTGAGCAGATCTTCACTAGCTAAGATCCACCTCAATCACATCAGCTTTCAAACAGAGAAAACCGCATCAAAACCTATAAAATCCCTATTTCTCATCAGGAGTTAAAAATGTATCGAAATCAGTCAATCCGTTCTCGAGATATCATCAAAAAAGCCGTTCCATACAAACGCATCCATTGAGAACTACGAATATAGATCGATGGCTATTTTTTGTTTTTTTAAATGTTCTTAATACACCGAATTAGGTTTTATAGAAAGAATTTCTTTTATACTACACAAGAATTTAATTTTTTACAATAATGATGAACCATTAATATAAAAATAAATTAAAACTACAACTAATATTTTTACAAAAAATACACGCCGTCCAAATGGAAAGAATAATTGAAAGAAAAAATTTCAAATTCGGCAAAAATTATTGCCTTTTTCCCCGCTTTTTTTCTATGGGATTTTTTAACTCTTCGTTCGGGGCGAATCATAAGGATTATTTATCTAAATATTATGATAGTTCTTATGATAGTTCTTCTCTTAATAGCTCTGCAATTATGGTTAGTTGGAAGCCAAAATTTGTATACTCGTAATTGTTCAACACGGCCCGTTAAGTTTGAAACAAACAAAACGCGTAGCGCGACGTTAAGGAGTCACACTGAACGATTTGTAATACAAATAAAACCGGCCAAGTGCGAGTTGGACCCGTACACGAAGAGCTCCGCACCTTCATAAAAGATTTAACACCAGCTATTATTAAGATCGAGCACGAACAAAAGTTTATTGTATGGAGACCCTCTTTAATTTTGAACTTTTTTATTTTCATATTTGTTGTTATAGCGGCAATAGAAAAACACATTCAGTGACAAGTATGTACCTACTAGTTGATGCCCACGTCTTCGTTCGCGTGGATTGAGTTTTTTTTATTCCCGCGGTAATTTTCTTATTTTCTGGGATAAAAAGTAGCCTAGGTATGTAATATGTATAATTCCAGACTATAATCTATCTTTGTGACAATTTTCAGCCAAATCGGTTCAGACGTTGCGGCGTGATTGAGTAAAAAACATCCATCCATCCATCCATCCATCCATCCATCCAGCCAGCCATCCATCCTTCCACTCATCCATCCATCTATACATCCACACTTTCGCATTTGTAATATTAATAGGGTAAATAATAGGATAAGAAGTAGGATTACGGTTCGTGAGATACCGCTGACTGACGAAAAGTCGGGCGGACGGATAGGGGAACATGGTTCCATTGGCACCCTTTGTGTACGGAACCCTAAAAACTGTTATAAAGCAATTCACACTGCAGTGCGAGTCAGTGCTTAGTGCTTACGTCACGCGGTGTATTTGTTTGTGGCTTTCCAAACATAAAGGTATATTATAGGTAGAAGATAAGGGCAATATTTTAATTTTAATTGCACTGATTACAAATATTTTGCGTTGACCTACCACACGGTAATCAGTGTTGAATAACACTGGGCGATATAGAATAATTGCATCGCAATTGATAATAATAACGATACATACGGACGGATAACTAGTTCGAAGAAATGTTCATAACGTGCCTTCAATAATTTTGAAAGACCTGTCAACGAGTCAGCGTAATTAATGTCTTACCAAATTACAGCTCTTTAGTACCAATAGTCTCTGCGCTATGCTGCCGACAGATGGACAGACGAACAGAAGGACGGACTTGGCGAAACTATAAGGGTATTGTAGTTTTACCACGGAACCCTACAAATTAAAAATATGGGGTGTTATATTACAAAAGGTAGCAAAGTCCCATTTAATTGTCTCAATCTGACAGGTGTTAGAGTTTCCTAAAATGTGACCTAAAATAAAATTGAGTTTTAACTTGTTGAGTTGTAACTTTGCTAACAAAAGATTCAAAAAGACTTTTTTTCGTCTAGGGAACAGGGACCTTTTTTAAGTTGTCTCCCTTTTGATCTAGGTGTGCGATATTTTGTGGTGACGCTTGAAGTCGTTTTTTTTTTAAAGATTTTTTATGATACTTACTATGTATATATTTTTTTAAATTTTATATACTAGTATATAATATATATACTTTAACCGATTAATTTAGTATAATATTGTCTATGTTCATGAACGAGGTATCTGCTCTATTGCACGAACTAATGATGTACAGGAATTTGTGGAGAAACAAATTACAAACCTTAATAATGTTTACAAGGCAATGTTTTTTCAGATTCTTACACACGGTTCTTTCATAATTGCTGAAATTTCTCGCTAGAATCCTTGCAGAAGATGTTATATTGAAAAATCTTTTCTTATATAAAAGTACTAGCTTTTGCCCCCGCGACTTCGTCCGCGTGGAATTAGATTTTGGGGTGGAATTTTCAAAAACTGTGACACACATACTTCTTTATTTTTAATTGAAAGCTCAAATACCAACTTTGATGGAAACAGCTTGAAAAATGACGGAGTTTCATATAAACTTCCATCCCCTATTTAAACCCCTTAGGGGTGGAATTTCCAATAATCCTTTCTTAGTGTGCGCCTACGTCATAAAAGAAACCAACTGTAAAAATTTCAAGTTTCTAACTTCAGTAGTTTAGGCTGTGCGTTGATATCTCAGTCAGTCAATCAGTCAGTCAGGACTTTGAATTTTATATATATAGATAAACTGTTGGTAAACCAAATAAATTATAAAAAATATACTGTCAACTGTTATTCGAGTGTTTAAGGACCTTCACAGCGCAATGCAACAGAGTGCAAATTTTAAGTAGATAACGGTTGATAACAATTTTCAAGGTTATCAAATGTAATAAATTGCCTATCAGATAACGTTTGTGCGATACAAACGCATAATGCGATATTTTGGTTAGGCACTTCTTCAAAGGTCACAAGCGTTATTGCTATTTGTTTATTATTTCCTAGTTGATGCCCGCAGCTTCGCTCGCGTGGATTTAGTTTTTTGAAAATCCCGGCGGGAACTCTTTAATTTTCCGGGATAAAAAATAGCCTATATCACTTTTCCGGTCCTCAACTATACCATGCAAAAAATCAGGTCGATCCGTTGCTTTCTTGCCGCGAGATTGAAGGACAAATCAACAAACAAACACACTTTCGCATTCAAAATATATTAGAGTAAGGAAAGGATTTAGGTGTCTACTGCCTTAGTCATTCATCGTATCTCTAATTCATCATACCTAGTACTACTAGGCTAGTAGATCCTCCTTCTTCGACTAAACTAGGTGGGGTCTACTTTCCGGCATACTTTGGCCCCAAAAAATCGGATTCTCAATATGGATGACAAATCTGGGCAACCGATTTTTTCAATTCGTTTGCTCGCTTACAAGCGTTTACAGCGCGCGCTTACAAGATCTAGCCAGCGCTTTCTTTTAGATATTTTACCTAAATATTGCTAAAAAATTAATCTTAATAACTGCTACAATGGATTTTATCAGTTTAGGTAGTCATAGTCCACTTGGGTAAAGCCCAGGTTGGTTATCTAGTATATTTGAAAACAAAAATCATAGGATTAAGACAGCGAGAATAATATACTTACTAACATAATAATTTAGTATTTAATTTAAACATAACTTTTATTCAAACGTAAGGATGATCAGTCTAGGTTTAAAAGAATACCGGTTTGCGCAAGGACTTTTGATTTATACTAGGATTTTTAATATTATAATATTACGAAGATAATTTTTGCACCTCAGTGTTTGTAAATTAACATTTTTAGTAATCCGTACAAAAATGGTAGAAACCTCCCAGTTATAAGACCACAGCGCTCACCACTGTGCCAGGGAGGTCGTCAGAATTAGCACCATGTGCTGTTACGAGTATTTTGTCTGTGTACGTTGCTCGCTAGTGATTGTTTCTTTATTATTATAGTTTGAACGCGGTTCCGGATGCGTAATGTATTCATAACTCATGTTTGTTTACTTTGCGCCAATCCTGTCCCACGACATTCATTAATCCATATTTCATTCTAATATAATTCGAAAGTAACAGCTCTGCCTGTCTGTCTATTACTTTTTCAACGATTAACGATCTTTATGAAGTTCGGCACGGAGATAGCTTGCATCTTAGAGACAGGTACGCGATATAGATAAACTTTTTTGAGGAGCTAGTAGACCTAAGTTAAAAGTACCTAAGTTAAATGTAGAATAGACCGAACTTAATAGCACAGTATGTAATACATAATAGTCTGAATATATTAAACCTTAATGCCTTTGCTGACCTTGTTTTACGAAAATTTATGATAAATATTTAAAAAAAACTATGATTTATAGTATGATACTATTGTAAAAAATATTATTATAATAGGTACTCTATAGGCTTGGACGAAATCCCTCAGTGCCTGAAGAACAGTGTTCAAAGTCAAAGATCGTGTTGATTTCATGAGAATCGGCGGACGATTCTTGGAATTTTTCTGCATGATTTAATCATAACTAATGAGAAGATAAGTAGGTACGCATGCACAAAATAATGAGTGAAATTACAGCGTGACAACCTTCTTCAACTGATAGACGTTTACTGCTGCACATAATAATGTCTTGCCGGTGGTTTTGATCGATGGATGGATGGATGTTTGTTTGTAAGTCTTTTACGCAATAACTGCTCGACAGATTATGGTGAAACTTGACAATGTATTAGCCTATATATCAGAATAGCATGAAGACTATATTTTATCCCAGAAAATTCAAAGAATTAAAAGCGAATGACGCGGGCATTTTCTAGTAATACTTACCATAAATTCTGCCAATCGGCACAGTTTAGGCTGTAGGTAAGCTGCAGCAAATATTGATGCACCTTTTTTACCCAGCACCAGCCAGCAACATGCTGTACAAACACCCAGACAGAATAGATAGTGTATAGAACGCTTTACTGGCAATGACATTGCCCTCTATTTAAATATTTATAGATCAAGTTATATGCCCGGCGTAGTGAGAACTTAGACCTAAATAAAACGCCTAATACCTACACAATCTGAAGACACGGAATGATATACGAGGAATGGATTCTGTTGTAAATAAAACGAACCACTCGAGCATCATAGATACTGTTTTAACTCCAAACGCAAAACGGATGGACTGATATAAATAATGCGTTATTTTATAATAAGCTGGTTTAATTGGAATGGTTCTTAACTATGTTTTATGAAAATGTAAAACTAGCGTAAAGATCTGAGTTGGTACACTAATTAATTATAGACGATGACACTGTAGTATGAGAACCTTGACCAGACACTACAACTAGAGCAGTCTGCCTAAAACCCATCTCCTCAACAATTTACAGCATATGTTTGGGCTTATTTATTGGTTCCTGATGTTTAGGATCTGTGATGGCTCAGGATCATTCAGCGCGCGATGGAGAGAGCTATGCTTGAAGTATCCCTGCGAGATCAAATCAGAAATGAGGAGATCCGTAGGAGAACTAAAGTCACCGACATAGCTCAGCGAGTTGCGAAGCTGAAGTGGAAATGGGCGGGGCACATAGTTCGAAGAGCTGATGGTCGATGGGGTACTAAAATGCTGGAGTGGCGACCCCGCACCGGGAAGCGTAGTGTTGGCAGACCCCCCACGAGGTGGACCGACGACATCAAACGAGTCGCAGGGAGCCGCTGGATTCAGGTGGCTCAAGACCGAGGCCTATGGAGGTCCATGCAAGAGACCTATGTCCAGCAGTGACGTCTACAAGTTGATAAAGAAGAAGAAGAAGATGATTATTTAACTTATACACAAGTATACCTGACTCTGATAATGGAGCAGGTAAGTGGTCACAAGAACTAAGGGCCGTAAGATCATTTGTAGTTTAAACCACGCGAAACAGTTTAATCTACTGTCGTCGATTATTTCGTAAGATCAAGTGCAGTTGATCGATTATGGGCAGTTTAAACTGTCGATTAGTTTAAACCAACCCAATGCGGCGTTTAAACTCTTCTCAATGGATTAAACTGTTTTTGTTTTGGCACACATGTGGCACGCACATGAAGCTTTCAAAATGTTAGCAACAAAGAAAGACCACATTCCACAAGATTTGTTATTTGCGTTGACTGAGTACTTGCTGTTCTGTTAAAAATGGAAAACTAAACGTTTCAAACTTTTCTTTATATTTTCATATTTCGCCCGCAATGTTTTGGCATTCCTTGGGTATATACCGGAAGCACTATTAAAATCTTCGGCGAGTTTGGACCAAGTTGCGTCCTTTAATTGGTTATTAACCACGTCAGTTTTTTTATTTTCTAACACATTTGCATATTTTTTAACTAATGAGGTCAATAATTCTGTCTCAGAAGCTGCAAAGTTCGGCACTCTTTTACTACCAATTTTACTCATTTTTAGTAAAGTATTTTATCTACGGAAGCGGGCGAAGTACACAGTTAAATCTAATTTTATTCAAAGAACACACAACAAACAATTTCTTCTTGTAAATTTGTTGTCAATCTTGCTGAAGTGTGTCAACTGTCAATGTCAAATACATTCAAAGAGTATAAAATAACACATTTTTGCATGAACGAGTGAACGATCTTTGAATAAACTGTAGAATGTTACCATGTGAAAAAGACTAATCGAAGTTTAGCTAATCGATCTACATTTTCGGTTGGATCTTAGGACAGTAGATTAAACCATCGATTATTTTGAACTATAGATTACGGAATCCTTAGTTTAAACTTCTTTTGATCTTACGGCCCTAAGTATTTTAAACGTAAGCCCTTTGAGTCTGTAACTACTGATGCTGATCTTCAGCCCCCAGCGGCTATCGGTTCTACAATAGCCACTGCTACTTCTAATAGCTAATTAATCTTTTGGGGTATTTCAGTAGCTTTGGTTCTTCTAGGAATTTTTTCTACGGATTTTGTCGTTCAGAGACGCCCAATATAGCTCGTTACATAGCTAACTGAGCGACTTTGAAATCGTGGACGAGGTCAACTGTCAGTGTCCATTCTTCCGCACCATACACTAATAAAATAATAAGGCATGGTAGATTCACTTGACGATTCAAAAGCACTTTGTAAAAGTTTGTTTGAATAAGAAATTATTCTCTTCTATTCCAGTCATCACAGGCAGGACACATTCTTTGAAGACTTTTTACCTAATGTTGCCTTTATATTAAGCAAAAAGCCAACGTAGCTAACAATACTTCTAGAATCTATTCCGTTTTCAGGCGTCAATTATATTCGTGTCTACATTTCAGGCCTCAAATTCAGTTTCAAATATAGATAGACATCAAGGAAGGATTATATTCATGTTTACATTTCAGGCCTCAAATTCAGTTTAAAATATAGATAGACATGAAGGAAGGATTATATTCATGTTTACATTTCAGGCCTCGAATTCAGTTTAAAATGTAGATCTAAGACATCAAGGAAGGATAGTTCCAGATATTTTGGACGCTATAACCAATGTACCTATGCAATTCAAATTTCTCACGCTCAAGCCGCGATCTATTCGCAAACGCGTGCGTAGCGTTGGCGCGAAATCCATCCGCGTATATTTCGGGCATAGCAACTGCAATCGAAAAATCAACCGCCGTCGGCGACGGTCACGCACACATGCACGCTCCCCGACACACGCGCACACACAATAGTTACCTAGGTTATATAACGCACACACGTGTACGCTAGTCGCGAACATTTATGTCCGGACGCATACTTTGCCCTTGAGCGTTGCATTATACCTGCTAGGTATCAATATAGATAATAATTAGCGCATTGATAAAAAATTCGATAAACAGTTTATAGATTGTCTGACGACGAAATGGGATATTGCAAGGAAGGTGCTAGTAGTGTTTTTATGTTTTTAAGGATTTTGTATTTAGGATGGAATAAGTAGGTACCTACCTACCTAGCTACAATGTGCTTTCGAATTTTCATGTGAATCTATCACTAATTCCGCTGGTTCGGAAGTTATTTATAAATCTCATAAATACAACTAAAAATATTTATTTTTTAACCGTTTATATCCGGAAACTAGGACCATTAAAACGATGATTATGATATAGTTGGTGAAATAATAAATTGAGTTTAAAAAAAATGTAATATGCTAGATGATGCCCGCGACTTCGTCCGCGTGGATTAAGTTTTTTTGATTCCCGCTGGAACTCTTTAATTTTCCAGGATAAAATGTAGCCTGGGTATCTGCTCGTATGTTTGTTACTCCTTAACGCCACAACAAATGAACCAATTTGGCTGCAATTTTGAATGGCGTCTAGAGATGGTCGCTAGACTAGGCATGTGATGTCACTTGCCCATTTTTCCGTCCGCCGGGCTTCGTGTTCAGGAATATTATATCTTTTGTTTGAAGAGACAATAATTTGTATAAAATGTAGCTTAGCTACACACACCTTACTTACACCTTATTCATCAAAATCGGCTTAGGAATTAAGGCGGTGGAACACACGTAACATACAAACATAGAATGCTAAAATGATAACCCTTAAATATATAGACTTTTAAGAACAGTCTTTGCCGGAACTGATAGTAGCAATTCTATGTATCTACCTAGAAGTTGAAATGCTTAATAATTATAATTGTTAGTTGCCGACTGACCTACCCATATTAAAGGACTAGCTGATTCCCGCGACATCATCCGCGTTCTTTTAGGTTTTATATAAAAAATCTTAAAGGTACTAACTAGCTTGTGACTAGCTTATGACTAGTTGCTATCCGTAAGGAATTGTGTCCTCTATCTCCAGCAATATATTTTAGATTATATGCATTTTCCAATGTAATAAAATAATTATTTTTTAAATTTGGTTCAGGTTTGACGAAGTTATAGAGTAAAATAGTCAAAATCATCATCCCTTATTTCACCCCCTACAAGTTTTGTAACAAAAGATTGCCTAAACTTGAAGTGAAAGCGTAACAAACAGACAAAAAGACAGTTACTTTCGCATTTATAATATCAGTTTGGATAGTTTGGTTTTAGTATCTGGCAGCTATATGTGTTTAACTGTGCGTAAAAAGGTTCCCCCAGAATTTACTATAGTTCTTTCAATTCACGAGAGTACGCGGCTCATGATTGTGTGTGTGTGTCGTATCTATATAAGTGGGAGCGAGAGCTTGCTCGCGCCTGACCACTCCCACCTAGGCTCCTGACAGGCACACACATTTGTGTATGCATGTACACGATGTAACCACAAGTGAAGCGCCCGTAACTTCGTGAGATAAACGTAACTATACCATACGATTGTTATTAATAACGTGTTAGCTTTATTGTTGACTATGTAAATGTCATACTGTGCAAGGATTTTGTATTTTATTATCCTTATAACCAAAAAAAAATTATGTTTTTGTTTGTGTGTCCTTCAATGACCCAGCAACGAATCGACGTGATTTTTTGCATGGACTTGAATTTATCCCGGAACAAGTGTAAATTGAAAATTAAAAACACCCCCAACATGTGAAATAAAAATATGTAATTCGCCATTTTGTGGTGGCGGCCATCTTGGATTTAAAAATCATAGTGTATATATAGCATTCTACTAGTCAAGCCCTTTCATTTGATACCCACATTGAGGTAGTTGTGAAAAAATATGCAATCCGCCTATTTGTGGTGGCGGCCATTTTCATCAAACATAGCTAAGAAGAACACATACACAAACACGTCTTATCATCCATATCACATCCCGTCGTTTTTGTCGGGGTTTAAAAACAGACCTAACTCCAAACGGAAGTCTTGACCAAAAGCAAGTCATATTTTAATATCATAACGAAAAATGTTACATAGCTTGTTACATTCAAAATGGCGGATGTGATAAACATAAATCACAAAAAATATATATCTAGACAGATGGTAATCTCCACTGTTTTACTAAGCATTCATGAATGTCTATTTCTGGAAAAACTACGGCATCCTTTTTTAACCTCTGACGAAAAAATAGGAGATGGAGCAGAAAATTGGGTACCAGGATATCATACATATTTCTGCTATAGAGTCACATGTGTTTTAAGTTTTCTATTAACACTTGATGGGTCGACGACATTCGGGCAGTGGCGGGTGGCTTGTGGACCCGGGGCCCAAGTCTGCTATTGCAATTGTAGTTCAATTGTCTATCAATGACATCCCAATTGCTACTTTTAGCAATTTTGGTAGTCTTCTAATTCAATGGCGTCACAATTGTTTTCCGATGATTTGCCACTGACACATCTAGCTTTGAATCTAGCTTAAATAAACGTTTTTAATATGTAGTTTTTTTTGAAACTCATTTCGGCAAACGCTTTTTAAGCTAATGGCAATACCGAGGTATCATTCAATTACAATCCAATTATAAGAAATCGAACGACCATTGTGAATTTAGTAGACTACGAAATTTTGAACCAATGATAATTGAATTGTAATTGTATTGCAGTTGAATGACAATGACATGTAAAATAGCAGACTTGGGGCCCCGATCAGCTGGCGACAGAGACGCGCGGTGGTTGTTGGAGGAGGCCTTTGCCAGCAGGCAAACAAACATGCTATCAAGGCATTTCTTGCCTTGCATCATCCCTTGTGAAATGCCTTCTTTTTAAAGATTAACTTAATTCTTCTTATAATAATTAGGTATAATGTAATAAGTATGTAATTTTCACGGGTGTTTATGTTAATTTTAATTAATATAAGTATTACAAACTGATTTTTTTTATCATTATAAGCCAAAATAGCCCGACGGTTAAAAGTGCTAGCTCAAAACTGAAAGGTCGCTGGTTCGAACCCCACCCCTTGCACTATTAATATAATATAATAATAATAATTCGTTTAGTTCAGGCAATTAGGTACTCATAATCATTTTCACATTCAATTAATAGGTTCATATACATGAATACATGAAACAAAATGAATAAAATAATATGAAAAGATACTAATTAAAAATATACAAGTGCATATAAAAATATAACACACTCAAGTCAAGTATTGTCATATGCTCACTCTAGCACAAGCTTTTCACTTATTTGGAGGGAATAGGAGAATATTAGTCGGCTTGGCTGGTATTCTTTAAAAAAATATATTTTTTTCTACAATTTATTATAATTATTAAGTAGTAAACTAAGAAAAACTTTACATTTCATCCAGGAGAAACCGAAGTCATAAACCATAATAATACTAGTACATATTTCGCTTTCCTTGAAAGAAACATTCGTAATTAGTCCAATATTATTCACATATCTTTTCTTTTTTTTTTCTACTAAAAAGCCGGTTCGAATGTTCTTCCTTTATGTAGTTTTTATGTAGTTATTTAAATTAGTTTATAGCCGTCTAGCGCTCCGTCTGTGTAACCGTCTGATTTGGAGGTCAAGACATTTTAATTTGTGTGTGCGTATCACTTTTTGATATAAACTTACATCGTAGGTAACTAACTTATAAGGCCGACATACGAGTATGACTAGCGACGTAGGCGCTAAAGAAACGCTAGTTCTTTTAACGTAGCTTCGGACATTTTGTTGCTGTCAAATATTTTTGCATTTGATAGAGGAAACATTTTCTATCTACATAAAAATCAATTGTTGTTCATTAGTCCGTAGGAGAACCAAAGTCACCGACATAGCTCAGCGAGTTGCGAAACTGAAGTGGAAATGAGCGGGGCACATAGTTTGAAGAGCTGATGGTCGATGGGTCCCAAGGTGCTGGAGTGGCGACCCCGCACCGGGAAGCGCAGTGTTGGCAGACCCCCCACTAGGTGGACCGACGACATCAAACGAGTCGCAGGGTGTCGCTGGATTCAGGCAGCGCAAGACCGAGATCTGTGGAGGTCCATGCAGGAGACTTATGTCCAGCAGTGGACGTCCATAAGTTGAAGAAGAAGTTCATTAGTCTATCCAGGTATTCTATGGTCTGGCTAAAAATCAAAAACGGCTGGACTGATTTGAATTTTATTATCCTTAATACAGGGGTAACTTTTGCCTTCTTATGCCTTCGATTTCGCTTCACTCTACAAAATGATACTACAAAGTATAGAATCTATATCATCTATAGACGGGCAGTACTTCTGCAGTAGGTAAATATCAAATAATTATTAAGAAGTCGGACTTGGAAAATTATTAACTTTCTTGTCTTACAGTTTAAATCTTCTTATTGAGAGGGAAATTGTGCTCGTAAGTCCGTGAGCCCGTTGATGTCTATTGAAGGACCTTTCTTGCGGAGACTAAAATAATATAAGGAACGATTTGAACGAAAAGCTGTGCTCATGAGAATTGTACGCTGCTGTATTAGTTTGATAGGTAAGGTAAGAGACAAAGAAGCTGCAATGTACGAAATTTTTCATAATGAACCAAGAGGTAGCATGCTGCAATATTTCATAATTTTGCATTTTCGTTAACCAGGCTTTAGTAGCTCGCAAAAACTCCGTTGATAAAACGCAGTTAAGAAATTCCCACGTGCTCTTTTTGCTTGGCGCTTTTTCGTTAGTTAAAATAATCGTAGAAAAAGTATAAAGGAAACCCCGTCTCCCCACATTCATCCCAACGCTGACTCTCATGATGTTTTTTCAATAAATGTATCGGCAAAATAGTAGTCGGTCTGTGTTCCGGTTCTTAGAAAATATACGCCAATACTCAACGATGTATCTAAACTATGTCTGTTAAGGTCAGCATATAAAGCTGGAGAAAAGTTTGGGTCTTACTTCAGCTGTGAGATTGTCTAAAAATGATTGCATCAGTTTGACGATCGCAATGCCCTCTCAAGTAGAAGCACTCTCTCGCTACTGGTTAAAAATGCATTGATGCAGCAAGAACGCTTTAAATTCAGCCAATCAGAAGTTCGCGTGCGATCGTTACACTGCATACTGATGCAATAAAATTTTTAGACAAACCCACAGCAGTGTTCGTATTAATTTGAGCTTCCTTCACATGCTTTTTGCCAGTAGGTCATTATGGCTATTTAAAAGCTTAATGTATCGGAACATTCAAGCACCGAATGGCTGTTGAGAGACTACGAGCATCTAGCGGAAGGTTCGTCGACCTCATGTTTCGAACTATAATTTTTTGCTGCGTCTAACTTTTGGAAATCCCCGCGTTTTGGTTGTTTTACAATTTTTACTTATTGTAGAGCAAGAAAAATGAAAGCGTCCAGAATGACCAGAAGTCTTATACAAACATTTTGTTTTAACTTTATTTGTATCGACCCAGATTGTTGTGTTGAATTGTTTGAAGAAGCCTATTGGGTGACTGGGTGTGCACTGTATATAAATAATTAGTAATGGTGTTTTTTGTTTGATTCAATCGTGAACGAGTGCCACTATGAATAGAATCGAAGTACGTCAGCGAGATGGGAAATTAAACGGGAATTATTTATGCTGTTTTTAGTAATGGTGCCTTAATGGAATAGATAACGCCTCGCCGTGTGCCAATTTGTGTTTAAGGTTTTTATAAACTTGGAGGAATTTATGCTTTGTCTCATGTTTCAGTTTAGTGGTAGTCTTTTCTGTTAAAATGCTAAAATTGAATTGCAATTTCTCGCACGTACTGCGATTTTCGGACTAGGTTAAACAGCCAAATCGGTTCATTCGTTTTGGCGTGAAGGAGTTGCAAACATCCATCCTCACAAACTTCCTCATTTATAATATTATTATTAGGATTTAGATATATTATTAGGATTTATAATATTATTATTAGAATTAGGGGATTCACAGCTTTTAGCTTCTAGTAACGGATTGAATCGGCGCTGATTGCTTATGCTATATATTTGCTTTGGCCCTTAGCCATTACTGCATACAAGGGTTGGAGTATGGGCAGGTAAAATCCAATAAAACAACTTTTATCCACTTTTTTGGCAACATTTTCCTGACCTATCTAGAGTATGCATTAGCCTGGTTTGGCAGGCTACCAATCTCTGAAAGCAGCTGGCATTTAACCTCTGCAGCCTAGACAGCTTATTAACCTAAATTCGGAACATTTTCATTTTCACGAACTGCATGGTGGTAAAGTGCGAATCCCGGCGCCTAAAACAATAATCTCTAGACATACATCAGGTAGTATAGATACATACACATAGAGCTATGTTCAGTTTAAACTATCTTTAATTCCTACTAATGTGAATGCGAAAATGTGTTTGTTTATTGGTTTGTCCTTTTATCACGCAACACTAAAGCCGCAGCACAGAGTCTTGCATAGGCACATGAGTAGGTACTTGGAAAGTGGCATATAGGCTACTTTTTATCCCGGAAAAATTAAGGATGTCGAAGTCGCGCAGAACTTTAGTTGTCAAGTCTCTACACTTCTGTATACAGTTTTTGAAAAAAAAAAAAAGAGACCGGCCGAATTGATAACCTCCTCCGTTTTGGAAGTCGGTTAAAAATAACAAGGTAAGTATTGCTAGGCATTTTATCGATAGATTACAGATTCGATCCTATCTGTGTTCTGTGATCTGTCAACAAGTTAACCGGGCTTTAGAAAGAAGAGCAAAATAATTATGTATTTGGCTGCCAGCTCTTGGAACCCCGGTAGACTCGAAATTTTTGAAAGTTTTATAAAATGAGTTCGAGTCATTTTATTTTGATTAAAACTTATTTTAAATACGTCTGGATACAATTCTAGGTACAAAAATAGGTGCGTCTCTTGATAGCCCATACCAATAGGTAATCCTTACTAGGGAATGCAATCTCGATCTCGCGAGATCTCGTTTTCGCGAGATCTCGGCCTTTTTTAGCGAGATTGATCTCGGCCGAAAAAAAGGGCGAGATCTCGCGAGATTAACGAGATTGCACTTGAGCATAAAAAAGTCTTATTCGAAGCGCGGACTGACACGGACGGAGTTGCGACCTGTCGGTTTCGTTCGGTGCGCGAATTAATTTTTAAATTACTAAAAGATTTGCGTTTGATATTAGAATACTGGTTGTTTTTTTCATTTGTTATTTCAAATTCAAAATTTATTTATTTCATGTAGGCCAACTTGTACCACCCACCGGTTCGTAATGCAGATTCTGTTGAGAAGAACCGGCAAGAAACTCAGCAGTTGCTTTTCAAAAAATAAAAAATAATTTTTTTTACAATAGGTAACCAAACTGTGCTATGTATACACTGCCCTCGTAATTGAAAACACAATAACTTAAAGGTAACTTCTATTTAACTTACTTTGTTTTCAATTACGAGGGCAGTACAGTGCTTCCACAGTGATTTGATTGATATGTACGTCAAAGTTTAGTACTTAGAAGTTTATTAAAAAATTATAGACAACAATTTGATTCATAAAATTCTATTGAAAAAATTCGTGAAAATAAATGTTATCTTATAATACTTATAATTTTTATTATTTTTTTTCTAATTTATTCAAATATTGTGATTATTTGCAAAAAAAACACACAAAACTGCCAATCTCGCGAGATCTCGAAATTGGCGAGATCTCGCGAGATTGTAAATAACAATCTCGCGAGATCTCGCTTGAGCCCCAATCTCGCGAGATTTGCATTCCCTAATCCTTACTATCTCAAGATTATACTCTTCGTATCAAGTATCTTCAAGTGTTATGGCGCACCCACTTTGTATAGAGAATAATATAAATAATATGAATAAATTATGTTCCCAAGTTCTTATAATAGGTGTAATGACAATATTGTTATTATTAGAAAATTAAATTAATTAGAAATCACCTCAGAAATATGATGAATATGATGAATAATGATGAATAACAGAATGGTAGGCAGAAGAATACACGACATGCCGACAGTTTGCTATGTATATAGATCATCAGTTACCAAATAAAATAAAATAAAATGATTTATGTATACGGGGTAAATGCTTTATTACACGCACATATTATTCTTAAGTATATTAATGTTAGGAACACGGTCGATTCGTTTTGTAGTAAGGAATACCATAATATAGTAGTAGTTTGTAGTAAAGAATATAGGTTTTGTCCACAAATTGGCATCCATGAATCTGTAGTAAAACATCGGTGATAAACCGATAAGATTAATCTTGATAGGCTTTACTTGAAAGCATCTTAATTAATTTTTTCACTTACTCTGTCTGGTAAAGAAATAAAAAATTTAAAAATCGTAATTGCAAACCTCAGTTGCAGTTCAGAATAAATGTAGCCAAACTTTCATATTTATAATACATATTAATATTATGTAGATATGTCGCGCTCGTGATCTACCTATGTAGGAACTCGCATATTATGCAGTAATTTAGCAGCTCTTCCATTTTGCACTGGGTTAAACCGCAAAATGAAAAAAAAAAAAAAACCGTTTCTTAAAAATAGGCAACACTTTAAAAGCTTACAGTAAAACCGTTGAGACGCATAATATTTTATTGTGTCGGAGTTCCATTATCAAAGATCGTTAGAAAATATTAGCAGCTATAAAAATATAATTATTGTAACTGGATTTCACGATCTGCGTGCTTTCGGATTTAATTTGAATGGTTTTTAATATGAGTTCAGAAGCATTTATCGATAACAGGTATCTATGGGCAAAATAATAGATCAAAGTAGATATTTATAAAATATATAACATTTTTTATATTTTTCAGGCTACTTATTATAAATCCTTATATTGTCTTGCAGGTTGTATTTATTTACAGTTAGCCGGTTATAGTTGAGGACCTGGGGGAAGACATAAGGTGTCTTTAACCCTGGAAATACAGAGTGTTCCCGTGGGGTTTTTAAAAATATTTTCTTAAAAATCCAATTTTTTTAAGATTTTTTTTCTCTATGCGGACGAAGTCAATATATAAACGGGCAATAGCTAGTGCTGACTATATTTGACAATTTCCCTGGTGCAGCAGTGAAGGCTTAATATGTGGGAGATCCGGGTTCAATGCCCAGCAAGGGCACAGGGAATTTAAAATTTGTAAATTGACTCTGGTCTGGTCTGGTGGGAGTCGGTGGCTATAGTTACCACCCTAACGATCTAGTACGAAGTTGCTTAGAAACCGATGGGATATGGGTCCTTTCCTCAAGTATGTGAGATCGCAGTCAAAGGCTAATTTGTAGAAGAACATAGAAAAAAAGATACCAGCCGAGTTAAGAACCTCCTTGTCCTTTTTTGGAATTCGGTAAAAAATGTTTAAATACGCCAATATGGCCGGGAGCCTGTAGCATTGAAAGCCCCGTCATGCGTGATGCAAATTTTTGTTATATAATACGAAATGATATGAAAATTAGACGGCTGCTGGTATAATACCCACTTGCTTAAAAAATTTGGTTCACACATAATTGCTTGTACAATCGTTTATATTTAACATATTCATTAACAGCTAACAATTTCAGACTTTGAATTTTTTGTATCTTTTCGTTGAATGTCGCAAAAAATAACCGACAAAAATTAAATACACATATAGGTAAGTACATTCAAGCCTACGCAGAGTACTTTTTGAAATGGATCTTCAAATACGAATATCATAGACTACATTCTATCCCGGTAATAATATCTTTCAGTTCGAGTTAAACTAAAAGTTAATTTAATTAAATAATTAATTAATACATAATAAAGTTAATTTGAGTTATTTTGAGTTGTTTATTTGAGTTAAATAAATCTTGTAAAATTATGACATTTTTAATGACCTCACCGGTTCAGTGTTCTTATTGGTGGGAGATACCCTGCAGGGCTAATTTGGGGATATATGTAAGTGCCGTCTACGTCATAGTATTTCGAGTATGCTTCAGGATTTAAAAAAATAGTCACTTTTGGCTAGGCTTTGTGTATGAACATGAAATTGACGTCACCTGGGATTACCCATAAGGATGTTAGCCATCTGAATGTTAGCTTAAAACCACTCAACTACCAATTGTGTTGAAGCCTTTGGGGTTAGTAGAAGATTTAATTCGATTGATCGTATTCTTATTCGATGAGATTAGCGTCAAAGTAAAATAAACCATAACAGCATTGAATAAAAGCTCGATTTCGTGTAGGCATTGTTATACGTTTACGTATACGGATACGCTCCAAATTAAAATCGGTTGTACTGAATTTGTGACTTTAAGTCAATATAATTAAGGTTCATTTTACTTTGACGCTAATGTCATCGAATACGAATACGATCAATCGAATTAAATCTTATACTAACCCTACTTATGTTATTAGTAGTATTACATGGTGTATTACATTTTTTTTTTCGTCGTTTTTGTTACCGATAGTTTGTTCAGTAGGTACTAATTTGTATTTGCGAGTTAAACGCACAAAAACTCCTTCTTGAACAGCAGGTTCCCAACTTAAGCGCGGTAGCCTCGCAAGGTTTAGGGCGGTTTCAGACTTAAGAGTGATTTTAGCTCGTCTTTCTTAGCTTAGCTGGAATATACGGATAAAGCTAACCCACAGATCAGATGGCTTGCTAAGTCTCTATACTTTGTGACGTAAACATGTGAAGTATGAAACGATGCTGAAGTATAGTTCTTGCAATTCACGAAGGCGCGTGAGCTTTACTTGTGATTACGACGTGTACATGCACATTGCGTAAGTGTGCTGTCAGGAGCCTAGGTGGGAGCGGTCAGGCGTGAGCAAGCTCTCGCTCACACGTATACAGATACGACACACACACGCACAACCATGAGCCACGCACCGTCGTGAAATGCAAGAACTATAACGTGAGCTAAGAATACATACTGATGTCCATTTTTACCAACCACACCGTGATCTTTCCCAATCTAGGAGTCGCCTAACGTACATAGCTAGCCCCCCCAAATGTAACCCCTTAGCTAATTAGAGCCATTTTCACTATTAGGTTCCCTAAACGTTCGTGACAGCGAGCGTCACTTAGCTTAGATAGCCCGTAAAAGTTAGGCATTAGTTTAGTTCGTAGTGTGGCCTACGCTTTAGACGTTTAGCAAACAGGCGTCGAGCCGGAACTCGATTGGATCCTTTATGATGCGTACGTGGGTGCTGTGGATCTGGATTCGATTATCGGCTGGGTCGATTTGGAAGTTTACTCGTACGTATAATTTTTACTAGCTTTTGCTCGCGGCTTTGCTCACGTTAAGTTCGATTTTTCAAACCACTATTTTACCCCCTTAGGGGTTGAATTTTCAAAAATCCTTCCTTAGTGTGCGCCTACGTCATAAAAGGAACCAACTGTAAAAATTTCAAGTTTCTAACTTCAGTAGTTTAGTCTGTGCGTTGATATCTCAGTCAGTCAGTCAGGACTTTGAATTTTATATATATAGATTAATCAGTTCCGATATAAAGATGTAGCTAGTGCTTTAGCACTATTAGGTATTCTGTGCTAGTGCTTAGTATTCTGGTACAAAATAGCGTGGCAAATGAATGGTCCAGTTCAAAAAGTCCGTAAGTCCACTTTTTCTGTGTTGGAAAAATAGACTTAGCGACTTCTTGAACTGGACCATTCAAATGGGGTTAATAATTTACATTTTTCTTTTCTTTTCAGTGTCAGTAAATTATTACTAGTTAATCAACCTGATTATTACTAGTTAGTCAACCTGATTGCATGATCTAATTTAAACTAATCGTTTGTGAACTCTTATCTCAATCCTATTTCTCATTATATATCTTATTTCAATCCTATCATCATATCCACCATGCATCATGGTTGCCCTGGAAGAGATCGCTTCTTAACGATACGGCCGCCATTTGTGCTCTCATTTATATGATTTATTTTAAGTTTATATTATTTTTTATGTTTCTATCCAATGTGGCATAAAATAAAGTGTGTATTCATTTCAACTCCCTGATTTTCCGGGATAAAAATATTCTACATTGGTCTCCCGATGGCAAACTATCTTTGCGTCAAGATCGATTCAGCGGTTAAGCGATGAAAAGCAATGCAAATATTATGATAAAACTAAAAGCAATGAACTTATCTATAAAGTAATTATTAAGTACCTACTCTAACATATTATATTATGTATGTCTGGTATGGTAAAATGAAATTACATTGTATTCGATACGTATATATACTTTGAGTGTCTAGATACCTGCCTATACTATACTTTTAAATTGCACGAATAAGATAATCGATTTTATAGTCGTCATAAATCGAGCATTTCGAGTTGTCACGCCCATGCCGTGACACGGTTTTCCTCACAATAATACTGAATTTATTGCTGCGATGTCGGACGATGATAGAATGTGTATCGTGCAAAAATGTAATGCGTAGGTGTTCTTCCCCGCGCATTGGTGCGTTGGTGCGATAGACAGCGGAGAAGTTTAATAATGCCCGCATAGATTTAAGATTTATTTACCTACTACTAGTTGATGCCCGCGTCTACTTACGCGTGGATTGGGGTCTTCCCCGCGGGAAATTCAAAATTCAAAATTAATTTATTTCATGTAAGCTAACTTGTAGCTCTCATGACACGTCAGATTCTGCTGAGAAGAGCCGGTAAGAAACTCAGCAGTTGCTCTTTTCAAAAAAAAAAAATTTTTTTCTTTTTTTACATAGCTATGCTATGTATACTGTGCCTCCACAATAAAGCATCAAAAATGCAAAAATGCATACGTACTCGAGAGAGTTCCCGCGAAGAGAGAAAATAAGAATTTTCCGGGATAAAAAGTAGTAAATCGGTTCAGTCTTTACTTTAAAACCTTTAAACGAGCTAGTCTTCTAAATATATAAAAGGCAAAGGTGACTGATTGACTGACTGACTGACTGACTGATCTATCAACGCACAGCCCTGTCCACTGGACGGATCGGGCTGAAATTTGGCATCCAGACAGCTATTATGACGTAGGCATCCGCTAAGAAAGGATTTTTGAAAATTCAACCCCTAAGGGGGTAAAATAGGGGTTTAAAAAATCGAATTTAGCGTGAGCGAAGCCGCGAGCAAAAGCTAGTAATTGTATAATTTGCTAGGGATTATATCCGAAGCTACCTTGCAAGGACTGATATCCTTACTAATATTAGAAATGCGAGAGTGTGTTTGTTTGTTGGTTTGTCCTTGAATCACGTCGCAACAAAGCAACGGATCGACGTGATTTTTTGCATGGATATAGTTGAGGACCGGGACAGTGACATAGGCTTTTTATCCCGGAAAATCAAAGAGTTCCCGCGGGATTTCAAAAACTAAATCCACGTGGACGAAGCCGCGGGCATCAACTATGCAACTAGTTATAAATAAAGTCACTTTAAGTAACTTCGTTAGCAACGTTTATATGTATATTATGTATGTTTAATATCTGACTCACTTCCAAGTTCCATCGTATCTCACCGCTGCAGTGCGCTAAGGGCCTATTTACACATTCTTACTAAAATAAAGATACATTCGTGTACCTTTAATCGGCAGTGTAGCCAGTAAGTGACTCAAAACGAAATTATAATATCTTATATCGTCGGGGATAGGTAGTGCAAATCCGCGTAACTAGCATTAGTACCTTAAAATCCATTTTCCTACGTTTGTGGTCAAATCAAAACCGCGTAAGTGTCGTAGCGACTCAATTAATCACTTTAAAAAATACATATTTTTTATCAATACACTAGCTTTTGCTCGCGGTTTTGCTCACGTTAAGTTCGATTTTTCAAACCCCTATTTTACCCCCTTTAGGGGTTGAATTTTCAAAAATCCTTCCTTAGTGTGCGCCTACGTCATAAAAGGAAACAACTGTAAAAATTTCAAGTTTCTAATTTCAGTAGTTTAGGCTGTGCGTTGATATCTCAGTCAGTCAATCAGTCAGTCAGGACTTTGAATTTTATATATATAGATAGAACACATGAATTAATACTATCTGTGTAAAAATTAGTTCAATAGCCGTAAAAATAAGAGATTTATAAAGTTTTAGACTTCCCCTGTAAAACTGTGACCAGTGTAGATCCGTGGTTTTTACCAATGGGTACATACGCGGTTTTGCACTATCCCCGACGATATGTTATTCTATTGTTATTGAAGTCGGATTTTTGAAAAGAATTTTTATTATCCTGGAAAATTAAAGAGTTAGGTACCGCGGGATTTTAAAAACTAATCCACGCGAGCGTAGCCGCGGGCATCGACTAGTAAATAATATACACTTAGATTCTATCCAAGAATATTGCTAGTAACATAATCTAATACAGGCTTGATCATTAAAGCTCGATTTTATTATTACATTACATTACATTACATATTATATTACATTACATTATATTACATAACATAACATAATATTATAAACAAAAAAATGTTAGAGTTATTTTGCTGTAATCCGCCAACAGATCTGTTGGCGGATTACAGCAAAATAACTCTAACATTTTTTTGTTAATCATGAACTTCCGCAAAGTAACGCCTGACTCTATCCAATATTTAATATTATAAAGCCGAAAGTTTGTATGTGTATGTGTGTGTGTGTATGTTTGTTACTCCTTCACGCCACAACGAATTAACCGATTTGGCTGAAATTTGGAATGGAGATAGCTCATACCCAGGATTAAAACATAGGCTACATTTTATCCCGGAAAACCACAGAGTTCCCATGGGAATTGAAAAACCCTGAACCATGCGGCCGAAGTCGCGGGCTTCGTCTAGTTATTACATAATTACTTTGTAATAATAATATAAGGAATATAATAAGTCGACCAACAAAATTTATTTCTTGGCATCAAAACCTAGCTTCTAATTTAATAACTCAGCAACGGGAAAATGATGAAGCTTCTAATATACTAACTCGGCTTCTTCACAATGGCCACAAAATATTCCAAAGAAAGCATCAAATAAAGAGCCACTATTTTTATTATTGTCCACTGCCACTGCACGATTTGGTGCGAGTGAGATGGATACGACTGGCCATTTACACGATTTCGTTGGTGCGAGTGAGACGGATGCGACTGGCAATTTGCACGATCTCGTTGGTTATGGCTATTTGCACCAATCAGAGAGCGCCATTCAAAACATGCATTTGTTTTTTTTGTTGTTCTGTTGTTAGTGTGTTAATATTGCAATTATTTTTGTATAATTTTTTCTTTAAACTAAAGTTAGGTTAGGTTAGGGTTATACATGAATATTCAGGTGCCCGGCCGAAGGCCGGGCACTTAGGTTCTGTTGGGATCGTAAACCTACCTAAAACTAAAAAAAAGTTGAAAAAAAAATTTGTTTTTTTTTTTTTTCAAAAATGTTATAATGTTATGTGTAGGTATTTATCTTTGTCTTGAGTTAAATTTAAAAACAATCATTTTTTTAATTTCATTTTATCAAAAAAAAAAAAACGTTTTTTTATTTAGTTAGAAACATTTTTTTATTTCATTTTTCTCACAAAAAAAAAAAAATTAAAAATATGGTTGAAGATTTGGTGTATTATTTGATGCTAATATTTAAGTATTTTAGGAGTTCACGGTTTGAAGCTAAGTTATAAATATAGATGCTAAAATTATATTTTTTAGAGGCTCACTAGTTGAAGCTGACTTAGTAATTTAGAAGCCAATAATGGTATTAAATAGAAGCTCGTTTAATTAAATGCCATAATATAATAACATAGGAGCCATGCTATTCTTAGATAATCACGTTTCCTATCATTTACAGTTTTCATCACAGACAAGCGCTTAGATAGATATTCCTTAGACCATTTGAATGGTCGAAGGTCTTTTTTTAGGGTTCCGTATCCAAAGGGTGCCAACGGAACCCTATTACTGAGCCTCCGCTCCGCTCCGCCTCCGTTGTTCGTCCGTCCGTCTGTCTATCAGCGGGCTATATCTCATGATCCGTAATAGGTAGACAGTTGCAATTTTCAGAGAATGTGTATTTCTGTTGCGGCTATAACAATAAATAATAAAAATAAATTAAAACTTAAAGGGAGCTTTTCCTGTATAAAAAGTAGCCTATGTCACACTTTAGGCCCTCAACTATATCCATGCAAAAATCCCGATCCGTTGCACCATTGCTGCGTGATTGAAGGAAAAATCAATAAACAGACACACTTTCACAATTATAATATTAGTAAGGATGTCAGCTAGACGATATCGATTAACTCATGAAAATCGTCTCAGTAGTTTAGGTGTTACGGTAGAACATATTATTTAAATACAAACATACAATATATACATACACGGGTAACCATAACTCTTCCTTTTGGATATGCTCTAGGTGGTCGAGTAAAAAAAACCATTTATGTATTTAATTTATGTATTTAATTCAACTCGTACGAAACGCTTCAGTTCAACGTTTCTGAAACGAAAGATAGAACGCACTTCCAGCGTCTGTGTTTCCGGCCACGTATAATCTGAGTACCTTCAAGACAAGAGTGAATAGGCATTTTCTAGGCAAGCGCGCTCCAACCTAGATCTCATCAATGCTATCCTAAACCTATCTCATAATAAAAAAAGAAAAGAAAGACGTGTGGCACTCGGGGACTGCCGCGGTAAAGCTATTGCATAGCATTTTTTATCAACGCCATCTAGCGATGAGAGGAGTCCCGTGTCAGGTTATTTTCGTTACGGAATTTCCGGATTCGGTCTCCACGCTCAAGGCCCGCGATAGAAGCTATGCAATAGCTTAAAAAAAATGCCCTTCTTATCATTTGTTTTATGTGCGCGCCCTCGTTTTGACGCAATAAAATTGCAAATACAGCAGACGAGACGTAACCTTGCGGCGTTTCAGTCCATTTCGGCAATGTATTATCGTTTGGAGAGCTAGGCGCGACCGGATGTCCAGCCGACGACGTTACGTAGCACCACTGATCGGTAGGCGAGTTTAGATATACGGCGGACGGTCGAAGAGCTCGTGTCTTCTAGTTTATACCCATTTTTTTTAAATATTTTTAGCGAGCAAACGAGCAGGTGGGTCATCTTATGTTAAGTGATTACCGCCACCTATGAACATTTGTAGCACCTGAGGCACCACCAATGCGTTACCGTCTTTTTAGGAATTTGTTGGTCCGCCCCTTGAATAACCCCATGTTGTAGTTTAGTGGGAACGCCGTCGTAGGAAGTTTTTTTTGCCCGCGACTTTCTCCGTGTGGAGTTAGATTTTTAGCAAGCTGCTATTAATACTACTAGACAGCTTAGTATGTCACGCTCCAAGTCATCAACTATGCCCACGCAAAAATCACGTCGGTCCGTTGCCCCGTCTGCGTGATTAAAGGACGAACACACTTTCGTATTTATAATATAAATAACTTACTTTTGCTCGCGACTTCTTCCGCGTGGAGTTAAGACCTTAAAAGTTCTGCGGGAACTTTTTGTTTTTCAGGAATGAAATGAAGCCTGTATCCTCAAATAAACCCATGCAAAAAGTAGACTGCTGTTTAGGTTCAGAATAACTTAATCCCTCGCTGTCTATCCGTCCCTCACAGGAGACATCTGTGGGTGGTATCTGGTTCAAGAAATAATTTCTGAAATATCTCTGGTCTGATAGGAGTGACTAGTTCCTACTTCCTACTCTACCGTCAAAACGCCAAGCGACTCAGAATTGTTGAGATAGCTTGTAGAAACCGATTAGAGATATGGTTTTAATTGAAACAGCCATAACCCCTTCTAAGTTAGTCCGGTACCATCTTAGACTGCATCATTACATAGCATCAAAGAGATCGCAGTCAAGGACAATCTTGTCATGAATTTGGGCCTAAATACATAGATTATAAATCTCTAAATACATTGTTAACTGATATGTATGTATGCAACATGTCATAAAAATGAGATCGCGGCGAGGGGCAATTCTGTCATGAATACAAAGAAAAAACACACATACAGACATTTTTATTTCGATGCCAATATGTTTCCACCAGCTCTTAGCGTACACGGCTAGCATGCGGAGAACTAGCTAGTGTGCGTTGTTCCCAGCGACCTTGATCCCCACGCAGTGTGCGCAACATTGCGCGTGTATACTAAGGCTAATTCCATACAGCCGCCTGTATAATTAACTTCGGCATCATTGTGTGCCATCGTTAGATGTCAATTGTATAATTATATAAAACACAACCATAGATAAACAAGTAGGTAGGTAAGTATAGTACTTACCAACTTGACATATTCAGCACATTCTCTCGCAAAATGGATGACGTAGGTATAGGTACTACCAGATTATACAAATTTTTAAAAACTTTGCCCAAAAACTTGTACATTTATACATAACTAGTTGATTTTTAAGCTATTGCATAGCTTCTATCGCGGGCCAGCGTGGAGACCGAATCCAGAAATTCCGTAACGAAAATAACCTGACACGGGACTCCTCTACGGTGAGCCGCTAGATAGCGTTGATAAAAAATGCTATGCAATAGCTTTACCGCGGCCGTCCCCGAATGCCACACGTCTTTTTTTAAAGAATATTAGCCAAGCTGAAGTTGACTAATAATATCCTCCTATCCCCTCCAAATAAGCGAAAAGCTTGTGCTAGGAGTGGGTACGACAATAGTGCAACGGGTGAGGCTCAAACCTGCGACCTTTCAACTTTCAGTCCGCACCTTAAACCGTTGGGCTATTGAAGCCCGCGATTTCGTTCGCGTGGATTATATATTTCTCTTATTTTCTTGGATACAAAGCGTATGTGTTATTCCAGACTATAATCTATCTCTGTGCCAAATTTCAGCCAAATCGATTCAGTCGTTGCAGCGTGATTGAGTAACAAACATCCATCCATTCATCCATCCATACATCCAAACTTTCGCATTTATAATATTAATGTTTCTATAGACCTGTATGAAATTGCCCTAACAGCTTCATATGCAAATTGCAACACTTCATGAAGATTAAAGATTTGTTCTCAGTGCAAATTAACCATAAACTCTATTTCCCGGTTTAGAGCACGTGATAGATTTACGTAGACATGAAATAGGTTTATTTTACACTATTATGTATGCAAATATTTCATTATAAGTAATCCAAATAATTAAATATTATTTAGGTACCTTTTGATTCCTTATCAAAGATTTACTCAATATTTATATTGGATGCGTAAGTAATTGAGAGCACATCATACAGTGCGTACTATAGCGACGAAGGCGAGTGCCGACGCGGTCCACCAAGGTAGACTGGCAGAAAATGATTTAAGCATTAACAGTGCGCAGAATGCCAGAAAAAAACCCCTACGATAGATGAAATAAAACCTTGAAAATATATCCGAAACCTCGGGTTACGCGTGAAACGCTTGTGAAACGCGACAAACGTTAGCGTCGCGATGCGCCAAATACATCATGTATTCTAATAACTTGTAAGATATTCATTAAAAAAAAGACAGGATCGTCTCTTAGTAATATTATGTATAGGAATTTTGGAGGGGTACTGCCCCCTTAAACTGTGGGGATTTAGGAACTGTCGATTGTAAATAATTGAAGAAGCAGACGAAGTCGCCGCTAGTACTACCTATAATATTATAAATGTGAAAGTTTGTGTTGTGTGATAGTTGATTGTGGAAGGTTTCTTATTTCTCGCGGGAACTCTTTACTTTTAGAGATAGCATTTATTATATATATAGCATTAGAGCCTTGTAATGCGCTATATCCATTCCACAGCCAAATCGGTTCATTCCTTGTGGTGTGAAGGGGTAACATCCATCCATCTTCACAAACTTGCATTTATAATAATAGTAGGATTTATTTGGACGCGGTCCGTGATCGACACAAACGTATGGATCCAGATTAATGTGCAATAACTTAATAATAATGAGATTCCTCAAGGTCACACATAAATGACATACCGCACCAGCATGTGTGTAGATCTGTACATATGCATTTAGTGTCCATACGTCCTCATCCTTAAACACGCTAACGCCACAAGTATGCACATTGCACGCTAGCTGCGAGAGATCTATTGTGCAGATGAAGGTCGAATACGGATACACGTATAGCAGGCATATATTCGTATATATATACATATGTATCTTTTTTCATCGATGACAGGTTTTGCTCTTGACCATGATCACATCTTATTCTAACACCGGAGACGTCGATTTAGATTATAGATATATAGATATACATCTATAGGTACAAAGAAATAAAATCTATGTCTACTTATAATGAAACTGTAACGGGACGAATTCTGTACTTACATTAAATATATTTTGAAAATTTTAATCTGAAGATGCTTTATTATCGATACTGAGCCCAAAACAATTTTTTTTTTTAATTTTTTGTCTTAACGCATCACCCGAAAACTACTTACTTAACGGATTTGAATGAAAGGTATAGTGGTAGCTGATACTCCGGGTCAATATACAACGTGTATTGAAACTCCGAAATAATACTGAAGGAGGTGAATGTGCTCATGAAACTGAACCCCAAGGAACATAGGTCGAAATGTGAAAAATAATTGTGGACCTCCCATACAAAATTGACGATCAGCTGATTGATTTACTATGGGAGGTAATTTTTTTTTTTTTCATATTTCGAGCTATGTTCCTTGGGGAAAGTTGTTCAGTTTCATGGACATCAATAATTTAAATTATTGTAGGATAGGGTATACCAGAACTTTTAAAATGAAACTGACTTGCGAAATTAGAATGTTTGCATCTGTAAGTGTAAATGTTTATGTTAAGTATATTTAATTGATTTTTATAAGGTATTTGTAAGTACAATAATATACGAGTAACTTATGTGACGATGATATTTTAAACAGCTGCGAAATTACCTGCCGGAATTCACGGCGGGCCGGTGGGTGTCATCGCCAATATTTTTCCGGCCGGTATTTTGCACCTGTGATGCAGCGCTGCACGGTTTAAAATTGTTTGCTCGCACTTGGGAATAATATGTGCCATATGAAAACACGCATTTATGGATTGACTTGAGTTGATGCCCGCGACTTCGTTCGCGTGGATTGAGGTTTTTTGGATTCCCGCGGGAACTCTCTTATTATGTAAGATACAAAGCCTATGTGCTATTCCAGTCTATAATGTATCACTGTGCCAAATTTCAGCCAAATCGGTTTAGTTGTTGCAGCGTGATTGAATAACAAACATCCACACATCCATCCAAACTTTCGCATTTATAATTGAACGAGCGAAGCAAGTTCTCTGAGTCAACTAGGGCGCTTGCCTACTAGACAGAGAAGTGTGTCCGTCTAAATGTCTGTCAGAGCCCTATAACTTCTGAATTACTGAATATTAGAACGTGAAACTTGGTTGAAAATTCAGTTATATCCTGTACTTGAACAACAAATACTAAAATTAGATAAATGTTATAAAGAAACGAAATTATTTAATTTTAATGCGCCATCTATTAGCATTATTGTGAAGCTAATAGCTTCACTATAATGCTAATAGATGGCGCTGTGTTAGTAAAACAGTTTTATGTCAACTATTATTTTTTTATTGCGTCTAATGTTAAAAGTTAATTATTACAATATATAATTAAAACTTTTGGGAATTATGGGATATCGCGAGGTCTCAGTTCGGGGCGAACCACTAGTATTATAATAGGAAGGATTATTAAACCTTTTGTCTACAACAGAAAATCAAGCTATGATTTTTTTTTAAATTTTTGAAGATAGTCTTTGACTGCGCGGTCTTACCTAATGGTAAGTGACGATGCAATCTAAGATGGTAGCGGGCTAACTTGGAAGGGGTATGGCAGTGTACATTCAATCCATACCCCTAATCTGTTTCTACACGTCATCATGCCGAAACGCAAAATCGCTTGGCGGCACGTCTTTGACTACCGACAAAAACGTGCCGTCAAAAACGTTTGGCTTTAGCCTTCCACCAGATCAGACCAGAGAAAATTCAGAAATTATAAATTCTCTAATTGCCCCCGCCGGGAATCGAACCCGAGACCTAAGATATAAGACCACAACGCTCACCACTGCGCCAGGGAGAACGTCAAGTCAAATCCAGCATGCCTAATATTCTTTAAAAAAAAAGACGTGTGGCACTCGGGGACTGCCGCGGTAAAGCTATTGCATAGCATTTTTTATCAACGCCATCTAGCGGTGAGAAGAGTCCCGTGTCAGGTTATTTTCGTTACGGAATTTCTGGATTCGGTCTCCACGCTCAAGGCCCGCGATAGAAGCTATGCAATAGCTTAAAAACCGGGCTGGAAGTTAGCCTATTTACAGTTTACACCTACACCACGTATATTTTATTCGTTATCTGACGTCAGTTAGACCATTAACTGTAAATAAATATATATATTATATATATACCCTAATTTATATACTTACCTATGTACAAATTTTACCGGGGTGTTCCTCGTAAGTACATTTGTACTAGCAAGTTTTATCGCTACTGATATACCTACTTAGTTATATAATTCTAAAAATATACCTAGGTATCAATTATTAAATACGCATATTGTTATCATAAAAACGCTAAAGGTGAATTCCCACCACAAGGTCATTTAAGACCACTAACAGGAAATGCGATGGTCTATCTAGGGTTGCCAACATTTGTTCATCACATTATATTACTGACCAGAATTTAAATAGGTAAGTAGTTGGATTTTTCTCCGCCCCGATTCGAAGAATAAATATCAAAATAACGGAAAAAGTTTATAAAGAAAATTCATTTTCTCAAATGATCAAATGACAATGATTTTTAAATACCTATTCAATGATTCCCCATTTAACTTAGTTCGTCGACTTTTTTCTTTTTCACAATGTGGCGTCTGGTGGTCGCCATATTGAATTTTGATTATTGTCATGTCGTTAGTTACACTCCCCAGATTAACTGAAATCGATTGACGTAAGAATCGTCAAAATCAGTCTAAGCGTTTGGTCCCCAGAGCGCCACATACATATACCTACATAGACTGACAAACACATTACCCTCTCTTGCGTGCCGCAGTCGGGTAAAAAGCTCATTTCTTATGACATACATATTTACTTTGTGTGATGCAAAATAAGATTGATCTATGCAACTGGAATATAGAATTTTTGTGTAATAGGTATCAGATGCGGCTCTAGCCCATGTAGCGCCCGTGTGCAATCAATATCTTGGCGCCCTCTAGTAGACACGCGGCCAAAATGGAATACATACTTACAATACAAGAATACCGTTTGACTTACAGTTATATTTTCACCAGTGAAAGGAAATCCAGGTGCAAAAATTGGTCCAATTTTAAATGGTGTCGGGAAGCAAGCAAGCGCGGCTCGGCGCGGCGCCCCCTACAACCCTGCGCCCGAGTGCGTTGCACACCCTGCACCATAGGTAAAGCCGGCACTGATAGGTATTTTTATAATACATGGTCGGCAACCCTAGGTCTAGATAGCTCTATCATATGGGTAAAATCCAAAGCATTATAGACAGGTCATTTTAATGATGAGGTAATTTAAAGTTGTTTTAATATTTAATTTTAATTTTATTTTATCGTAGTTTTAAAAGTAAAAAAATATAATTTTTGTTTTGTAAGGCCGTAATAAATTCTAATACTTACCTAAGTGTATCCGATGCAAGACACTTACCTACCGGAAATAGGATGTACCTAATGTATTATAACATTTTAATTTTTTGGAGGTTTTGCAAACAATATAAGATAGTGTGGCAGTCTAGAATAAATAATAAGATTTGTAACTCATTAACTGTAACGCCTTTCTGTTAGTCCATAACCTTAAAACATATATTTTTAAAAACCAGCTTCCAGGTGTTACCTACCTGTGAAAAACAAAAACCACATTAAAATCGGTTTAGTAGAACATGAAACATAAAAACGCACAAATAAACAACCTCTTATCTTATGATGCTTTTACGTTAAACGCATACTGTATAACTCTCACTAGTCATTCAGATCATTCGGATTTCGGATGTATCCAATAACTAATTTCATTATAATATAGGTACCTACTAAACGGTTATGTATCTACCTACCACGAAAAGACTGAAAAGATAACCTAGCTAGATAGATTCTGGTCATGACAGTTTTTATCTGACATCTCGCATAGACATAGTCGTTAACCCGACCTAATAATTCGTAACTGAGTAAGTTACCCCAAGTAGCCTGAAAACATCACAATCGATCCAGCCTTTTGGAGTCCATAGGGAACAGCATACACGCGTAAATTTTTATATAGTTAGATAGATGCCTGTCTATAATATTAAGGTGTAGGATAAGTAAATTGTATATTTTATACGTTTGGATGGGGTTGGCGTGCCTGCGGGTAAAAACCCCAAAAAAAAAAATAGATTAAAAAAAAAAAAAAAATATTAAGGTACATTTAAAAATAGATAATAATATAGTTGTGCGTCCGCGTTTCTGAAACGAGCGCGACGAGAGGGGCATAAGGCGGCGCGGGGGAGGGGAACGCAGACGCGATGACATCACACGCGATGCACGGCGCGGTGCGACAGCCAACTCTTGCGCAATCGCGCGCCCTTGATCTTGACTGCGTCGCGGCCGCACGCGCACGCGCACACATTTGTATTCGCGACTATATTTATCTTCCCGCATGGAGGTGCGAAACGGTATCCGAGGACATGCAAAAGGAAGTTCGCGCAATGTTTACGACTGTGTAGGTATCGCTGCAGGCCCATTTTTTTTTAAAGAATATTAGCCAACCTGAAGTTGATTAATATCCTCCTATCTCCTCCAAATAAGCGGAAAACTTGTGTTAGGAGTGGGTACGACAATAGTGCAACTGGTGGGATTCGAACGTGCGACCTTACAGTTTTTTTTCAGTGCGCACCTTTAACCGTTGGGTTGTTGAAGATTTATATAAAAGCTGCATCAATCATTGCTTAGGTCCATAGATCTAGGATTGGTTAATCGTTGCGCACCTTCTTAGTTGTTGTGATTGGCTGAATTTATCGCGTTCTTTCTGCAACAGTACATTTTAGCCAATAGCGGGAGACCAACAGCCAATCAGAGGTCATTGCGATCGTTACACTGATGCAATCAATTTTAAGGAAATACTACAGCTGTACTACTAACATCTATTGATCGCACTCTATTCAGGCTGTGTATAAAGGTTAAGGTGTAATATATATTATCAGAAAGAGATAGCAGCATTATTAATATTTTATAACGTAAATAGGTAGCTATGTACTTATATAAAAAACTACAATAATGTGAAGTGCAAAATTTTCGTACAGAAAAATACAACTGCTAACCCAATTCATCCATTTTTTTAGGAATACAATCGATTTTTGACTAAGGTCGTGAATTTAAAATTCAATCTCGAAATTAGCAAATTAATTAATTTTATTACTTATGCGTAGTAATGTCAGGTACCTTGGCACATTTAAATAGTAAATCGTAACAATAGGAAGTCAATAAATGTAAATTTTCTAAGAAAAATTAAAAAGTCTATTGGCAGTGTCTATTTATTTGCATATGTATTTATTTTTTAATATATTACACATATTACATTATGCCGACAGGTTTACAAGGTCACGGCCCGTGGAATGTACTTACACAAATTAATCAATAAAGATAACGTTACAGTAAAAATAAGCCTCACTTCATGTTAAATTCTTAGTGTTATCTCAGCTCTACTTTTCTAATGTAAAGTAAATGTGGGTAAATATTTTACTTAGAATTTTAACCTATTTTACCTATTATGAATATTTATACTTAAGCAAGTCTGCTTGGGCGAATTTGCACCTGTCTGTCTGTCTGAGTATCTGTCACAGATTTATAACTCCTGAATTAATGATTCTACACACTAGAAATTAATAAATAATACTTATTTAAATCAGGTCCAAATCTGAACTAATTATGCAAAACTTTATTTGACGAGGCCTATTTTCGGCTTCGAACTAAATATAAATAGTTTAGCATAACATGATTTATGAATTTGAAGTATGTAATTATGGTTTTAATTTAAGAATTATCAGACCCATGTAGACAGAGGGGCAAGTGCAAACTCACCCATTATCTAGAGTCTGAATCCTCGCTTCGCTCGCCAATCAGATGTTACCTCAAAGGACTACTGTTAGTTGTTACTTACAATAATTTTATCTACCGATTTAGTAGAGTACAACTTCGCTATTACACAGCCACCCTTTGACCTATTGGACCTTATTCTCTACTGGACGAGTAATGGACGGTTTGTAAAGTCTTTCCATCGCTCGAAACATTTCACATGCAAACCTATACGTAATACCGGCTCTTATTAATCAGTTACTCGTGCAGGAAATAGGCCTGCGCTGATAAGGAGTACACGCGCTTTATAGCGATAGGTACTGCTCTATTGGCGAAGTGCTCTGTAATTTATGGTATGATCGAGTTATTCCTATTGCGGATAACGCTATTGGGTAGGTATTTTTTTTGATTAAAAGCTCTTGAATGCGATCGCAATTCTCAAATGGACGTAGTTACGTAAAAAGTATCCAACCCACAAATTATTTGTTAAATGAAATGAGTAGGTTCATTTTATAGAATGAAGATTAAGTTTTGAGAAGTTTTGTGGGTTGGGTTCTTTTGCGTTAGGTAGGTACCTACTTACTACGTCTATCTGATAGCAGGTTATGTATTTAAAGATGCAAACAAATTGCTATGGAGTGTTGTGTGACGTTACAGCATAATCTGAAAATGAAATGAAAAATGAAAATGAAATGAAATGATTGAATCTGGTGAGATGATTTCAGCTGTGGGGTTGTTTAAATGATTGCTACAATGTGACGATCGCGATGAGTTCTGATTTCCCGATTCTTTCTCGTTATTAGCTCAGGAAAAATCTATAATAAAATAAAAATAGTGTTTAAATTTATCCTTACCTAGAAATTTACTTGTCGTAAGGATTCATGTAACATTAAGGGACCATCAGGGATACTTTTTTATATTATCACTCTGCTCGAAACCTTGAAACCTCATTAGACTTTTATCTAAATTCTTAACAATGGCTGAACAAAAAATACAAAATTAACGGTATGCGTGCGCCTTAATAAATAACACTGACGAACTGCCTACATAATTACTGAATAGGACGTGTGTTATTCAAGAAAATACATTAATGATTCGCACAAAAGAATAATTTCACAGATTATCTGAATGAACCTTCAGTCAAGGTTTAGCACGCACGATTAATGGGTTCCAGTCACTAAAATTACTATTTAGATTTTAGAATACCTAATAACTAATTTTTTAAACGTAAAATTTGCAATAGCGACAGCAATCACTACGCAATCGGTCGCAAAATGTCACTAAAAATCGTATTACAGAAGCTAATAGCACTATCTATCTATTGCTCACCTGTCGCAAAATGCACTTTTCTCCTTTTATAGATGCTTGATGCCGAAGACAGGAGGGCCGAATATTTGGAGAGGATCTTTACCACAGACCACAACACAAAACAAATAAAAAATTAAAAAATTAAAAATTCAACCACATGACGATAAAAACTGTGTATTTTGTTTACATTTATTGCTGTCCTATCGCAAGTGGCGCTAGTATCGACAGGTGAGCAATAGACGTGCGATTGGCTTCCGTAATACGATATTTATTGACATTTTGCGACCGATCGCGTATTGATTGCTGTCGCGTTGCTATTGCTGTCGCTACTGCAAATTTTTACGTAATCAGGGTGCTGCACTTTTTATCCAACTAAATCGTCCAAAAATATAATTGGCGAAATTACTTCCTATTACGCACACAATATGGTTGACAATTTATTGTAGAAGTACCACTTAGTTTTACGATAGTTGGCCAACTTGAAATTGTATGTCTGCGGTCACTCTAAGGCGTTGACTGTCAACACCTTTATGTTTATACAGACACATTCCACCTTCATAATTTTAGGATAGATTGCATCAGTAACTAACCTTACCTAATTACTTTAGATGTTTCTTAACAACGACGTCAGATTTTTTCTTGCACCTACAAAAACTCCACAAAAACTAGTAATATTTAATATTAGGCTGTTAGGTATAGTCTGACTATGACCAAGGTCAGGTCTTTGGGAATTTATACGATGATTTACAAAACGAGATATTTTTATAATTATAAAGTTCGTTCATTTGACTTTGGAATAGGTACCTAGGTAGGTACCTATTTAGTAATTTTAGTTCTACATATAATGTTACCTACAATGTTATATTATACAAAAAAATGTTCCTCGTTGATTTTTTTAGTTATGGCACTTTTGAATTGAAGCAGCGAAATTATTTCACTTACAAAGTATAAACTAACGCCATCTGTTGGAGCGACTTCAAATAAGCTTTCGTAGCGATTCATACTCCGCGCCGGGCAGCTTTCAATCACATTTGAATAAAAAATTGAATTATAGTATACATACTATATCTATCGAAAAGACACTTTTTTCTTGGGATTGCACTATATATTATAATAATACAAGCTGATGGCAGCGACTTCGTCCGCGTGAAATTAGTTGGAGTTAGGTCTTTAAAATCCGGTGAAAACTCTTCCGAGATTTTCCGGGATAAAATATCTCTCCAGGTCCTCAACTATACACAGTACACACACATGGAAAAAATCGCCTCGATCCGTTGCTCAGTTGCTGCTTGATTGAAAAAGAAACCAACAAACAAACACAACTTCGCATTTATGTTAGTAACAATGATATTAATGTCGTTGGTTAGTAAAGACACGTCTTATATACGATCTCAAAAGGCTATTGTAGATTTGTATAGACTAATTGCTTCGATCTATTCTTTGAAGTGTCTGCGAAGGATTTGTTAATTTTACTATCTAATTTTTTTTTAATATACACCTATTTATTTAGGTACTACTTGTTCACCTCGAACCAAGACCTCGCGTCCTACAATTTTATTTTGACAATGTAAAATTTTAGAAATAGAGCAATTTTTGCATGAAAAGAGTGTGTCTGTAAACTGTTTCGACCGTGGTTTCGACGACCTCCCTGGCGCAGTGGTGAGTGCTGTGGTATAACTGGAAGGTCTCGGGTTCGATTCCCGGCATGGGCAATTAGGGAATCTATAATTTCTGAATTGTCTCTGGTCTGGTCTGGTGGGAGGCTTTGGCCGTGGCTAGTTACCACCCTACCGTCATAGCAGTGCCGCCAAGCGATTAAGCGTTCCGGCACGATGGCGAGGAGAAACCGAGTGGGGTATGGATTGGATGCATCTTAGACTGCATCGTCACTTACCTACCATAAAGGTGAGATCGCAATCAAGGACTATCTTTCATCGAATAAAAAAAACTGGTTGTTAATTTACTGATAATATTATCAGACTTATTTATTATTTAAAGCTGCTTTTAAATAGACCTCATTACGAATCATCAATTTTTGAAGTGAGATGTTACTATGAGGTATCTTGTGGTAAAACAAGCAGAAAATGGCTTTGTACTTGTCTGAAGAAAACCCCACAAGTTAGTTCTTCAAGAAAACTCCAAACAAAAAAGAATTTTCCAAATCGGTCCAGGCATCTTCGAGTATACTCGGGGAACATACATAAAAAAAAAGACGCGTGGCACTCGGGGACTGCCGCGGTAAAGCTATTGCATAGCATTTTTTATCAACGCCATCTAGCGGTGAGAGGAGTCCCGTGTCAGGTTATTTTCGTTACGGAATTTCTGGATTCGGTCTCCACGCTCAAGGCCCGCGATAGAAGCTATGAAATAGCTTAAAATATTCCAGTGAAGTGAGAACCTCGTCCTTTTTTGAAAGTCGTTTAAAAATGAAGTATTTTGTTCCAGCGGCGGGAGCTAGCTCAGACATGGGAAGTGAGCACTATTGCCTGAGGTGGAACAATCATCAGAGCAACCTGCTCGGCGTTTTCAGCCAACTGCTACACGACGAGAGCTTGGTGGACGTCACGCTCGCCTGTTCCGAAGGTGCCTCCATCCGGGCTCATAAGGTACCTGCTCGTTATCATAATATCCGATCTTTACTAACATTTTGTCTGGTGGGAGGTTTTGGCCGTGGCTAGTTACCACCCTACCGTCAAAGACGTGCTGCCAAGCGATTTAGCGTTCCAGCATGATGGCTTGTAGAAACCGATTAGGGTATGAGTTGAATTTACACTGCTATACCCCTTCCAAGTTAGCCCGCTACCATTAGGTGAGATCGCAGTCAAGGGCTATCTTGTCATGGAATAAAAATAATCCTTCTTGTTGATTTGTTTTCGCGAATAGACGATGTCCGCCCATCCTTACTAACATTCTTCTTCTTTTCTTTGGTGATGATTTTTTTTAGTGCCAAGCCAGCACAGTGCACTACGCCAATGTCAAGTAGTTACTAATATCCTTACTTCCTTACTAATATTACAAATGCGAAAGTGTGTTTGTTTATTGGTCAATCACACAGCAACGGAGCAACATTTTGATGTAATTTTTTACATGGGTATAGTTGAGGACCTGGAGAGTGAAATAGGCCACTTTTTATCCCGGAAAATCAATGAATTCCTGCGGCATTTTTGAAAACTAAATCCACGCGGACGAAGTCGCAGGCATCAGCTAGTTTTGTATAAATGAGAAAGTGTATTTGTTTGTTGGTTTTTCCTCCAATCACAGATCAGCGGATCGACGTGATTTTTTGCAAAGGTATAGTTGGGACTTGGAGAAAACCTGTAGACAACCTTATTCCACGTTGACGAAAAAAAGTTCGGCAATGGGCGACTAGTCGTAAGGCGGAGATTAGCCAAATATGAAGGAGATATTATAGTGTAAGGTCTTCAATGGATTTTAACGTGTCGTTTTCATCACTATAGAAACATTTTTTACGATGAAGACAATTATTTATTAATTTATTTTGAATGAAAATGTTAAAGATTGATAACATATTGATCTCGTTTAAAATGGTCCTATTAGATTCTCAAACTACAGTTAAATAGTTTTATTTTTAGGTAGATACCAATGTATCGTACATAATTCTGGTTAACTTTATGATATGACTTACGAGCATACGCAAATGTCATACTTTAATATACCTCGAAGTAATAAAATGTTATTTTAGTTTTATGGACTTTAAAACAAATTGTAGCATTCCATGATGATTAAGATTGGCATCTAATTTTAGAAAGAACTACGTCACCAAGTTAGGTACCCACTCAAAATAATAGAAGGGGTTGCAAATTGCAATACATTGGAGACAAGTGATCACCACACATCGTATGACTCAGAAACTGAGTGTGACGTGGCGTGTAAAAACCGTTTGGTATTGATCTCTTGTCAAGGAGTCATTTTTCCGATTTCCCCTCGGATAATAATATAAAAAATAATAACTAAACTAAATTAAAATTAAATAACGACCTCTCTGGCGCTGTGGTGAACGCTGTGGTCTTATAACTGGGAGGTCTCGGGTTCGATTCCCGGCGGGGGCAATTTAGTAATTTATTATTTCTAAATTGTCTTTGGTCTGGTCTGGTGGGAGGCTTTGGCCGTGGCTAGTTACCACCCTACCGTCAAAAACGTGCCGCCAAGCGATTTAGCGTTCCGGCACGATGGCGTGTAGAAACCGGTTAGGGATATGGGTTAATTTACACTGCTATACCCCTTCCAAGTTAGCCCGCTACCATCTTAGACTGCATCGTCACTTACCATCAGGTGAGATCGTAGTCATGGGCTATCTTGTCCTAGAATAAAAAAAAAAACTACAATTATTGTATCGTACACGTAGGTATGTGTGATGTCGGGCGGGCCTAAATAGAAACGATGAAACCGATGCAAGACACTAACTTTTTCTTGCTAACTTTTCAGGTGGTTCTATCGGCGTGCTCATCGTACTTCCGTTCGCTATTCGTGGACCATCCCTCGCGACACCCCATCGTGATCCTCAAGGACGTGGGTTTGGAGGAACTGAGAACGCTCGTCGACTTCATGTACAAGGGCGAGGTCAACGTTCAATATTGCCAACTGCCTGCTCTCCTTAAAACTGCTGAGAGCCTTCAGGTAGGAAATATACCTTACCTTCCTACCTAGTTCAAAAATAAAAGTAATATGTTCCAGACATCGAAACACCAAGTTCTAGTTAAGTATGTAGTAAGTTAAGTACGTTGGATTGTTGTTATTTTTTTTTTAACTATGCAATTAAAGATTTTGTTTCCGAGTCTTCCAGCGCGGCGCAACAAGTATAATTTATACAAGACTTCTAATCACTGAAATCTAATATTTATTGCATTTATATGCAAAAAAGTTTTAGGCATTTATCATTAGTTAATCAGAAATGATTATCCATCCATTTTAATCATAACAAAATCAAAGGTTTATGACAGGGACTCGCCGCATAGCTTACTCGATACCGATAGGTATATAAATAATATTTATTGGTTTAAAATTTAAATAATATTTTGAAGGTCAAAGGATTAGCTGAAATGACGACATTAAGTGCAGCCGGCATTGATGCAAGAAACGTTCCAGAACCCATGGAGGAATGTCAGCAAGAAGATGTCAGGGAATGTACAGAAACACGTGAAAGGTTAGAAGAGCGGGATACACGAGATAAGGAAGAACGAAGAGAAGTTAAGGACAGTAGAGAAATTCGTGAAAGAGATTGTAAAGATAATAGAGAAAGCCATAGAGAAGCTCGCGAATCGAGGGATTTAAGAGAACATAGGGAATGGGATAGAGAACGTGAGAGAGAAACGCGTGACTTAATTAGAGAAACAAGAGACAATCGTGATCCGCGTGATCATCGAGAGTCGAGGGACCATAGAGAATCGCGGGAAGTGAAAGAGAGCAGAGAACCTCGTGATTTGAGAGAAATAAGGGATCCGCGAGACCATCGCGACCCACGTGACCCTAGAGAGGCGCCTGAAGCCTCCCCTCCCCGAATATCCCCCTTATTATCTGTGCGACGATTTAGGCCTGAAACATCAATTGAAACCCCAACGCTGACGCATCCTCCTATACCAAAAGATGAGCCACCTGACGAGCCTATGCGTCCATCATCACCGGAAGATGATTCAGTATCAATTCGGTCGAATGGTGCTAGTGAGAGCGTAGGTAAGTATTGTGATCTTTTCTTTTTACTTAAATATTTTTACAAAAATAACGGCAGAAAATGATTTAATTTTTACAATTAATATTCGCATGATTTTCGGGACGTTAGAATTAGGTAAGTAGGTAGGTATGTGCTTAATTTAATTTCTTCCATTTTATTAATTATTGTGATTATGATTTCATTCCTAACAACACAGAATATTTCCATTGGTGGATTCGTGTCTTGAGTCTTGACCTACTACTTCCATGGTCTTGATAATTCGCAAGCTAAAAATATTAGGATTTAGGAATGGCTAAAAATCAAAAACTATAGAAATTATGGTGGTCATACACGATCAAGTTTACCGTCAAGTATACTTGATGCTGTTTCAAGTCTGCTGCAAACTTGATCGTGTAGGGGCGGCATTACCTACCATAGACGTCATGTTTAACCACAAACATATAACTCTTATATGTTTGTGTGTTTAACACTGTTTAAATAAGAATTCCGTTAGTACCTACTTACTAAACGTTCATGTCAAGTTGGCCGCCGTCGACCATTACAAAATGACGTCATAACACCGTTGACAAGAAAATAATAGGTGTATGTTTTACTGTAACCACGACTGTGACGGAAGTTCTCTTTGGCATTGCTTTTCATGGCAATGACATCTTGAATGTCGAAAGGTGTGATTTTTAATTTTTAATTTTTTTCCGCTTGAAACAAAGTCATTAACTAAAGTAATAAAACTTTTTCTTTTTTACTCATCGTATAAAACACGCGAACTATAATAACCAAACAAAAATAAAAATAATCATTTTTTTAACAAAAACATTAAAAACGTAATAATAACAAAACTTTAAAAAATTTAGTAGTGACAATTGCGAGTGGTACGTTGCTATCTGTACTAAGCGGGTCTGACTTGAGCTAGCGGCCAACTTGATGTAAACGGGTAGTAAATATCTATGGTTAGTACCTACCTGATAGGTATCTTGGCTTGGCTTGGCTTGGATAACTGTCATTGTCAAAGTAACTGACTATTCATGTCAGATGTCAAATGTCAAAAATTCTTTCAAAACTAAAACTTTGTCAAATAAGAATAAAATTAAACAAAACATATAAAATAAACAACTATTGAATTAAAACAAGTAAACAATTAAACATACCGCAATTTGTTTAAAAATGTGTATTATATCAAATCTAATCAAACAAAAAATGCAGTGCGTATCGCAGCACTGGAATGAATGGAAAGTTAATAAGGTTCTAATACAGGAACCAAATTACGATGATGGCTTTGCATTTGTATGTATATTATATTTTTTAATCCTTCAATATTTAAGGCTTCTACGCACACTCTCACACATCGTTACCGATAAGTGAAGATAAGTGCCCTGAACAATAACCTTACTTTGTCATATTAAACTAAAATTAACAAAGAAATGGTGGTGCACCTTGTGACATACAGATGCACTTGCTACTCCACAGAACAAACACTACAAAACCACATAAATCCTCCAACACTCTAAGCATGTATCAATCTGTTACAAGATCCTTCCAGATGATCTTGTAGAGTTAACATTTACAAATTTTAGCAACAGAAGCTTGTTGTTTGTGACTAATCAGTTAAGGTTTTGGCTGAATAGGGATTTAAGGACTGGTATGTGCATATCATGTTCAGAATGAAGCAGTTCATGCAACGCTATATGGGGACCATGTCTCTACACCAAATAAATATACGCTATATTATACGCTGTAAATAAATGTATATCAGATCATTCAGAGTAAATGTTCGTAAAGTTTTGAAGCCACTTGCAACCTTTGCATAAATCATCCTTTAGCAAGAGCCCATAATTTCAGCTATTCGTTTTTAATAGCTAGCTTAATTGCTTGGGATCTTATAATAGGTATGCTTAATTATGAAGTTATATGAAAGAAGTGTTGGTAGATCTCTGTTGCAAGCATAGCAGTGATGATAAAACTAAGCTGTTTAGGTGTATTAAACATTCAAATTAGGTAATCTTTTAATTAAAAAATTATTTAGGTAAAAATTCCAATAAACATAACAGTTAAAAATGATTTTGTGACTTCTTCCAGGTATCAATATGACTATAAACAGCCATGGTGTGCTTGGACCAAGATATTCGCCTGTGGAACAACGGTTGAGCGTACTGAACACACTACCGCATCCTGGCCTGCCACATCCATCACATAGTTCACTATCAAGTCCTAGAAATGAACCAATAGCTGGCCCCTCTGGATTGCCTCCTGTCCAACAAGTACCTTTGGTAATTATACCTATTATTAAATTTTTTCATCAATTCATCATTCATTTCATACTTGGTCTTGTGAGGTTGATATGGCTAGTGGATTTTTTTATCTATTTATTTGCTTTTTTGTAAATACAGCGCAGAAATGCAGCCAGTATCCTTGGCACCATTCCATGCGGGCACGATTTGTATAGTTATTAAATTAGTTTAGCTAAGTTTTATTGTAACATTTTAATTTAAAAAAAAATTGTAATCATCCTGCCACATTCAGTTTGATGTTTAGTTTGTGTTTAATAAAAAATAATAATCATTAATTAATCCTTATTTAAAATCTTACTTAATACAAGTACATTAAAATATAGTTAGACTATATAAATTATAAATACATAATAATACATTAATAATAAAGTCTTCATTATGTGTAAATTTGGGATTTTTACATCAATAAGGTTGTTTTTATTTTAGCTAGTTTAAATTTTTTTGGTTCTCAATAGAATCTGCTTTCCAAACCGATGGTAGAGTCTTTACTTGTCAGAAGAGTCACAAGTTTTTCTACATGACATAAGATATGAGCCATTTCTGAGGAAAAGGGTCTTGAGTAACTTAAATGTGATGTTATAAACGTTAAATGTTAAGTTACACTAAAAAGTAAGTAATATATTAAAAATTTAATATTTTCTTGAATAATTTCAGTCCCTAAAAAAAGAAGCTGACTGGGATAGAAGTAACGATGAGAAAGTGGGGGAGCCATCTACTGAATACAGACTCCAACATGAAACGGTTCGTAATTTAAACTATTCTTTTATTTTTAATATTATGTGGATGTGGTAGATTTGTAACTATTTGTGACTCGATGGAGGCTTAGTAATACAGAGTTGGTATTTAATTTTAAGCATTGCATGATTAACAATGCCAAAGCTGTGTTATTTTTTATATTTCTTATATTATTATTTCATATTTTGATTGTGTTAAGAAAATTGTGATTTTCATTTATAAATCTGTTCAGCAAAACCACAAAACAAGCTATATCCAAATGATACTTGATTTAAAACGATTGTAGACACATGTTTTGTTTAAAAAACCTGCTCATAATAATACAGAGGATGAAGATATTTTAATTTTTATTAAATTAAATTTCATACTAACAGAAATTAATTAAAACCAAAATAAGTGTTGATTAAAGGTCAAAAAACATCCACACTCCACACTGTAAATTGCAAAGTTGCAAAAAAGCTTACATAAAAATAGTGCTGGATTAGTCCAGTTAAGATTAGTCTTATTTATGTTTTTACCAAAGAGTAGTCTAGTAATTATTTATTAAATATAGTCAGCGATAGCAGCACTATAAAAATAACTGTAATCAAATTAACGGCAGATTATGTTAATGTTCATTGCATAAAATTTAATTTTACAGTTATTTTAATAGCAATAATCTTATGTGGTGGTATGTAACAGGCTTAAAAAAATCTTAAAAAATACGCCTTATTTTTAGTAAAAAAAAAACTAAACTAAGTAAATAAAGTGAGCTTCGCAAATAATGACTGAGCATTGAAAATAATGATTTTTTGGACTGATCATAACTTTAAAAACTATTTTCAACTTTTTTAAAAATAAAAATCTAACACATCCATATTAACTTTATACTTTCATAATTTCTTTAAAGTGCATGTTTTTTCTTTATTAATTTTATTATACCTTACTTATATGATTAATTAATGTAGAAAATGAAATAATAAGGTCGATTGCATTTACTAGTATAAGTGACCTATTATTTATTTCGGTCGGTAGATTAATATTTGAATTTGCAATAAAAAAAAATAAAAAAAATAAAGTAGCTTTTGAATATGGTAATAGCAATTGCAGATGGGATTGAAGATTTTATTTATTTATTTATTTATTACAAATCTCTGATTATTTATTTATTCAAAAATGCTTTTTAAAAAGTTTATTTGAATAAAAAAAAAAAAGCATTTTGCAAATAAGGAAAACTTAGTTGTTTCCTTGTCGGTCGCTGGTGGTTGTCGTCGACGTTGGTTAATTTATATTTAATTGCATGCTTATTGATGTGCTGCGCTATTTTTAACAACGAGTACTATGCCTTGCTGTCAAGAAGTTGACCTTCATTTTGTTGGCCATCATTTATTTTTATATACATTCATTTTGTTTGGTATATTTTGGGCAGTTTATATTTAAATTTTGGCCATACACCTACACGCGTTACCTGTACGAGTCAAGTTCGCGCGCGCGCGTTGCTAAACACCAAGGCATTACGCGTAGCCGGCTCCCGGGTTCACTCCTGCACATTTTTTGGGCAAAAATGAGCGTCAACTTCTTAATTAGATAGTGAAATTAAAGATATACGGATTCTGCATCTCAATTTAGAAAGTAGTGTTAGAGATATTGCACACGTCTTGGTCCTCGTTGAGAACGAACAAGAGAAAAAGAAGTTGATGTTCTTTTTGTGGTTGCAGGAGTACGAAGGGTCCGGTAGGGGGAGAGTTGAGGAGGGGGACAGGGCGTACCCTTGCATACACTGCGGGGCGACGTTCCCGCACCAGAGCAAACTGACCCGGCACATTCTGACGACTCACACGCTCGACACGCTGAAGTACCGCGACGCGTTGATGGGCCGGCCGATAGGGCTGCCGCTGATCGGCCAGTTCAACGAGCCGCCCTACATGAGCATGCCGGCCGAGGAGGCGCCCCTCGACCTGGACATCGGGCCCGTGGAGCCCGGCAACGTGGTGCTGTGCAAGTTCTGCGGCAAGAGCTTCCCGGACGTGTCCTCGTTGATCGCGCATTTGCCGGTCCATACGGGCGATCGACCTTTTAAGTGCGAGTTTTGTGGGAAGGCGTTTAAGTTGAGGCACCATATGAAAGACCATTGTAGAGTTCACACAGGTAAGCATGGTTTGATTTATTTGTACACTAGCTTCGGATAATTATTTTCTTTTTTAATAAAAAAAAAAATTCATCCACGTAAAGTTACCTGTGTTTTATAAATCCTGTAAGCCTTTTTTTAAATAGACTATTTCATTCAACAACTGCGTCAAGATTGAAGGACAAACAAATGAACACAAAACACACTTATAATATGTATTACTAATTATTGTTCGCAATTTCGTCCACGTGGAGATTAAAAAGTAGGCGATGTCACTTTCTAGATCCTCAACTAGACAAGAGCAAAAAATCACGTCGATCCGTAGCTCTGTTGCAAGGTGATTGAAAAACTAACAAACAATTTCGCCCTTATCTTTATTATATATATAAATATATAAAAGGAAAAGGTGACTGATTGACTCACTGACTGATCTATCAACGCACAGCTCAAACCACTGGACGGATCGGGCTGAAATTTGGCATGCAGATAGTTATTACCTTAAGAAAATGCTTTTAAAAATTAACCTCTAAAGAGGTAGAATAGGGGTTTGAAAAATTAAACTTAAAGTGAGCGAAGCTGCTGGCAAATGCTAGTAATGCTAGTGGTATTTGGGTAATATTTGGTGGTTCGGTGCTGACTAGACGGCGTGTTGCAGGGGAGCGGCCGTTTCGCTGCGTGCTGTGCGGGAAGACGTTCTCGCGGTCCACGATACTGAAGGCGCACGAAAAGACGCACTATCCAAAGTACGCGCGGAAGTTCCTGTCGCCGAGCCCCGTCGACACCGAGGAGGAGAGTCCACATCAATGAGTATAGAAAGGCTGTAGTGCACTCTATCGGCTTTGGGATTGTCTCAAACTCATTGCTACAATGTGACCATCGCAATCATCTCTGATTGGGTACTTTGGTTGAAATGCTGCAAAAACGCCGTAAGTTTAGCCCGTCAAAGGTGATTGCTATCGCCACAGATTAGCAATCGGCTTTAGGCAATCCCGCAGCGGAATTATTAGCCAATACTGTATTATCGGTAGTAGTCAATGGTGCGAGTCGAGTGAACAAATGGAGGACAATATGTTAATAGTTAAGAATGTGATTTAAACGCCGCAACTGTGATCTGAATGATATGAATAAATATTTGATATTATGTCACTTATAGATAATTGTCTCACAAAATTTTGTTGTTATGTTCGTTTACTCTTAAAGCGTTTTCAGTTTTCGTTCCGTTCGCTTTGTCGGTATTCTTACGTTTAGGTGCTTTACTTACCTTAGATATTAATAAGTAATTTTATTAGCGACGATCCCTTAATTGGCATAGCCAAAGATTATTAGGAAGTAAAACTTTTTCAAAATTAAAATTAAGACGTTCTAGATCTCGTTTGCTTTGCTTTTATGAATTTAGGCTTAGTGAAACTGTTTTCCGAGTTCGGAGGTTGAATAAATTAAGTTGAACGTAAAAATGTAAAATATTAATTTAGAGTTAGCAAATCTCTAGAGATGAGCAAAATTATGATAGAAATTCTTTAAGATTGATTTTACTAACCAAATTAAAATATCAATGAGTGCTTTATCATTAAATTAGAGTATATGAAATTTGCACTCGAGATAGTTTGTATGTATAAACTAGAAATTTGAGGTTTTTAGTAATTTTACCTGTCTTTCGAAGTAAATGACGCACGCTCCCCGAGGTAATTCAAAAGCAATATTACGACATATAAATGTAAATACATATATAGTTTGATACCTAATATCGGATTTTTAGGAAATTTATTAGAGTGTAAATGCTTCAGTAGCTCATTTTAATGGGGAGAGTTGTGGAGGTGTGATCGTGGGAATCAAAGCTTTAAGCGCCGTTTCAGTTCGACCACATTACTATGCCTCTTTTTCCAAACAAACCTTTATCCCAAACAAATTTTAATGAAACGTAGATTTAATCGCAATGTATTTTAATTACTGAGCTGTATTATAATTAATCTATGATTAGCACTGTAAAGGCTGCTGACATAAATTTTTTGGACCTGTTTGATTGTCGGCATTTTGGCGCTGTAAGCAGACACGAGTGTCTCTGGAACTAATAATATTGCAAATGGCGCACCGACCTCTAGACCTCGTAAATTAATCTATGATTTCATAGATTAATTTATTCGCGTCCGGTACGCCATTTGGAATATTATTAATTCCAGGGACAGTCGTAGGTCACATGTGGCGCTTCAAATTGATTCATAATTAATCTGTAATTTTTATAGAGATAGTCAATAAAATTAATCAAAGATTAATTACAGAGATCAGTGATTTTAATGGGCCAGCGAAATTTAGTCTCGCCAGGCGGCTCGATGGCGTGTAGAAACTGATTGTATGGGTTTCTTTTACTCTCCTTTACCTCTTCTAAGTTAGCCCGCTACCATTTTAGACAATCGTACCTTGCCACCGGGTGAGTTAGTCAGTACCAACTTACCAACATTATATAAATACATATTGTATATCTTGTAATCACATAAAAAAATATGGCTACACAATATCTAAACGATGATGTAGCCACGTACCCACATCGACTGTTCCGTAGAATAAAGTCTCATCTGCTAAATTCATAACTTGAGATTTGAGCCTTGCAGATGTGACTTAAGGCTCAAATTTCAAGTTGTGAATTTAGCAGATGAGACTTTGTCCTACGGAACAGTCGACATACATAATGCACTTAGTCGATTATATGAAATCATTAGACGATTCTTGGCCGACATTAATGAATTGAGGCATATTCTGCTATGGATACTGCTACATAATGACGGAAACTCAGAGTTCATTCGGCTAACGAGACCAACTGACTACTCACACGTACCAACTTATGTTGAATGTCTATATTCTTAAGTTGTCTAACTTGATTTCAATTACATGTTCTTGGATTTAAGAGGCATAGTATCAACATGTAGAAAATTTTATCTATTTTCATACAGATTACCTGCGTCTCATTATTATTTTTATACGATGTTTCAAATGCTATATCTACTCAATGTTACACTATTATATTATACAATCTTTTATAAAAAAAAAGAAACATAATAAGCATTTGAAACTCATTTCACAATTGCTGTGTTCAAGAAATAAAACAGAGTCAAATACAGGGATATTTTATGGATTACAAAGTTCATTTCAAATAGATAACATAATTTATTATTTAAAATAGATACATATGCTTAGGACGACAGCGTTCATTATGAATGAAAACTATTGTCTTTTAAATTATGTATGTTTTGTTCGCGAACTGTTATCGACGTCACATTCAGAAAAATATTACTAAAGCTTTGATTTGTTTTTGATTGAATGGTGGCTCTATTGAGCACGGCAAATCGCCAAGATTTTGGTCGCAAAATGCGCTTTATAGTCGATTGGAATAGAGTTTATTTTTGCGTAAATAACATTTCTAACTTGTGATCTTATAAAAATTTACGTTGTGCCGTGCCAATAAGCTTAGACTACATTTGGACGACTGATTATTTTTTTTATCTATACTTATAGTTTGTTAACTTTTGTTATGCTAACGGTACTCGGACCAATCGGACATATTACAGTGAATACTATATTAAAATCTTACATACTTCTAGATTAAGCGTACTTAAGTACTTATCATTTCATAATCTTTAACAGGATTGTGCATATCATTTTGAAAAAAATCGAAACATTGGTGTTATAACACTAGTTTTAAAAAAATGCTATAAAAATTAGTATGTAAAAAGTTGAGAATATAATAATAATTTCAACTTAAGGCGTTTTTAATATCTATTTAATAGTGAGAAATAGTATTTGTTTACAAATTTATATTCGGGCTTAAAGTATTATGGTAATTTAGGAAAAAGGTCTGTGATATTTAAAAGGTAAGGTTTACATTTGGGAACGATCTCAGAATATAAGGATTTTGAATGATGATAGTTAGATTTTTTTGTTTCCCCTTGCACAACAATCAGTTATTAATTAATAAACTATTCCAAAAAATTAAATTATTCATGTATTAAAGTTGCGCTTGATTGAAGTAGCTATATAACATTAAAGACCGATTTTGTCATCGTAAAATAAGTTTTATTCGATATTTTCGCAGATTTTCAATACAAAAACTGTCAAAATATGAAAACGTTCGCATAAGCTTATTTTACGTTAATGAAATCGGCCCTAAGTGTGCTAATAACGTTATTTATGGTTTTTGAAAATCAAAAAATAGGGTTTGAATAATAGGTAAACTAATCTATTGACATTATTTTTTAAATCAGGATACATTTTGGCTGCATAGAGAATTTTGGCTGCAAGATTAGAAATTGAACTCTATAATTTTGCATCTACAACGAGCTTTTATTAAGTTTCATAATATGTTTTTTGAAAAAAAAAAATTAGTTTCTTTGAATGAAAATATTTTGTCCGTATTTCGGCTTTCGGCTTTTCTTGTTATAAAAAATAATGTAGTATTAATTTCATTGGTGTCTGTACTTGCACTTCGATTTTTTGTTTGCGGATTCGTGGTCACACCAAATTTTTCGTTCACTCATTTGGATAAAAATTAGCCTTCTATTGCCACATACACGTAACTTTCTTACGTGTATACGTACAATATTCTTAAACATTGATCATATCGATAGAAAGGAAATACTAAGAATTTTTATTTCAAAAATGTGACTCTGAGTCTGAAGATCTCATTTCTAGTTTTAGAATTTTGAAAATTTAGACATTAAGAACTATTGTTTCATCTAGATAATAGCAAGACTAGACGCCTTGTAGGAATCAATAATAGGTCAAAGTAGATTTTATCAAGATATTTATTATACAAGATGACATTTTAAGGACCTATTAACAACTTTTTACCCTGTAGCCACTAACAGCTATATTGAAAAATCGGAATTTCTTTTTAAACATATCTCTTAAGGAAACCTAACTAGTTAGGCAAACTATACTTATTTTTCCTAACTATACTTTTCAGGGATCCGTAGTAAAACCATTATAGTTTCAAAGCTACATCAATCATAGCTACAGTCTCAATTGTGTCTGAATTTATCGCGTTCTTTCCGCAACAATGCATTTTAGCTAATAGAGAGTGTATATCGGCCAATTAGAGGCGATTGAAAACTTCACACTACTAATCATTTTAAGAGAATCGTACAGTTGGCCGGGTGGGTTATTGTTGCTATTTCACATTAAGTAACTAAAACTTACGATGATGAAAGTAGATGGCACTATACCAAACACAAGAATGTTCAAAGACAAACTGCATTGCAAACGCCGATGGTACATCGCGAAATAATATTTCACTACAACAAACACTTTAGTGATATAAGTTATGAAACTGATATGTTTACGAAAACAATTTTTTTTCTAGCATGACGACGGATCCCTGTCTTATGAGTATTCCGTCTATGTTACACTTGGTCAAGTGTAACTTAGACGGAATACTAGTAATAGTTGTCTGGTTTTTAGTAAAATCTCTTTCAATATGTGTTTAATTCAGAATAATGATTGCAAATTCAAACATTACGGATTAATTTTATCAATATCTAAACTACAAGATATCCCCCCGTTTCTTGTTTTACTCCTCTTTAAAACTAGTCTCTGTCATGATAATAAATACATATTGTTTGATATATCAAGCGGATTCCAATATATCGATTTTCTTTTTCCTCCTATACTTTTGAGGTCACGAGTACCGTAGCATATCAAAAGCGTTTTTCAGTTTTTCGCTATATTGTGGCGTGTTAAAGAAAATTTTGTTATTTGTGGTAGTTTCTGTAGGAGGCTTTTTCGGAAGCCAAGTGGTAATGTAAATTAGACATAGTATATGCAGTATTTATTTACGAACTTACTTTCACGGGTAAGGTTTGTTAATATAGTTTAACTGGTCATTCAAAATACTAACAAACTAAAACATTCCATGTAGGAGAATGGATGTTGAAATTTACATGGAATTAAAAATTCTAAATAATTAAGAGTTTGACACACTTTTCGGCTTGATGATGATGTTTTTAGTAAAATTGAACACCCATTCTGATCCTTATCAATATATTGATAGAGGTGATATATATACATATATATATATATTTCAGCGTGAACTTTTAGAAAGTTCTCCGTTTTCTGCTGTGAACATTAATATTGGTCTTGAGTTGAAAGGCACATGTAAAATGCATATTTAGAATAGATTGGTAGATGCGCTACTTTCCGGAGCTAGAATGGTCGAAAATGTATAAAACAAAAAAAAATATTAGAAACAATAATGTTGTTATTTGAAAAGCTGCACTGTTCTTATTTTTCGGAGTCGAATGTTACCAAACTTAGTAATATTATAACCTTGATTAATGTTCCTCTTCTTGTTTTAAGAAAGATTGAATATTTACAATTTACATAATAAATTAATAGCAATAATAATTAAATGGTTAGTAAAGATGCAAATTAACAAAGTACGAGTTTTTTATCGAAATAGTTTTATAATAGAATGAAGGAATGCAGTTTTAAATGCTATTTTTGTTTCCTAACTTTCAGAGGTACTATTTATTAATTAAAATGATGATATTATTATTATTATTATACATATTTCTATGTATTGACATGTATATAGGCAGTTGGAGTTGTTGAAGGAGGTGATTGTTAGATACAATAGTGTTTATTATATGGCCCTTAAGTGCAGTTATTCAAATCTTAACATTCGCCAGTTGTTGCCACGTCCCTGCGAACATCACGCCGTTAGCACTGATAAAACATAGTTATCTATCTATACATATTTATATATATTAAATGAAAGATTAAAAGGGTCGTGTCTGTATATTGACTGGGAATAATTAAAAAATTTCACCCATTAATAATATTTGCAAATAGATTTTCTAAAATGGATTTGTAATTTTTTTGTTTTTGTATGTAACAGTGCTTTGGATAGATGTCAATATTTGTTTTTATAGATACAACGATGTTGCAAAGCTTATATTGTGGGTACACTATACCTACGTAGAAAAATGTGGGCATCTGCTAGTGTGACCATATTTACGTGAAATTGTAGATAATATACTTTCTCCGAGTACCTATCGAAGAAAATTAGCACAAGTTAACGTTTTTGAATAGATACAACTTAGATTCATTTTTTATAACATAAATTGTGACCACAGTTTTATATTTAGAGTGCCTCTTGCCTATATAAGACTTATATAAAGGCTGCAAATCACCGAATATACATAGTTTATGTAGGAAATGAATTATAGAGAAAAAATACTGTAATTTTATGGTGAAAATTGTAAGTTGCGTTATGATATGCGACTTGCAATGACAGGTGACTCTTTTGTTTGACAGTTTGCTAAAATATGGGCCATGTATGGTCGATTTACGTACAATATTGTATGCATGAGGTATATGAGGAGGACCTCCGTAGTTAGCGCATTCCAATCTTGTGATGTTTATACAGTTAAGGATTAAACTTCTTCGTCCACTGTATCGGACCGAACTATGAATAATTGCCACTGAAGAGAAGTAAAGTTAACGTGTTTGATTAGGGAATGAGATATGAGATTACAGCACAGAAATATATCAAGATAGAAAGGAGAAGTGGGCGAGGCACGCGTGCTAACAAATTCTTTTTAATTTATTTATTTATGCACAATATAGTTAAGTTCATCCTGCAAATTGCTCATGCAGTTTTTTGGCAAGTTCGCGCTCTAAAAAATTAATTTAAAACATGCACTTATACAAATTTAAAAATACTAAAATCTTATAATTAAAAGCTTACTACAATATAATATTATTATTATTTATACTCGGTCAGTAAAAGAGTCGTTAATTTGCAACATAGTACAATGGAAAAACGCGTTAAAATGCTGTATTACAATATTCTTAAATATAAAAATAATTGTTTTGAAAATAATTAATAAAAAAGAATACACAAGGGCAACACGAACAGCTTGGTTTTGTTCAGAAATATGCATGAACCCTTATTAAAAAAAGTAGTGATAACCGTTCTATCTCGATATAATTTTGCGTTTACAGCCTGAAATATTCTTACTTCATTGAATTAAGGCATGTCATTGTATCGATGTGAAGAATATTATGTTCATAAAATATAATAGTGTGGTCCGTTCACGGTCCGATAAAGTGGGCACAGACATTAACCAGTGCAAAGTTATTTTAATGACCAATACTAGGACAATAGATTTATTTGTATAGTCTTAGATAATGTTAAGTTTCACCGACGACGCGGTGACGGCCTGGGCCGCGGCAAGTATTCACTGGTTAAATTGTGATTTTGTTACGATTTTAAGTGGCATACATAAATATATCACTTATATTGCAATTTTCTAAGTTCCTGTAGGTATATTGATTATATATTGGTACAATTTGTTTTGATAAGTATAATTTTTTAATATAATTTATTTAAACTGTAGGTTTCGTTAGGAGCATGATGTACGAGTACGTTGATGTACAAATTGTTTGCGATAACATCTTGGCTTACAGGGCCACCGTGATCGGTTGTTACGTCAGCGGGAGCCCTGTAATAATGTTATGTGGCAAATTCTGTATGTTATGCTGTAAATTAATTGTAACCAGCACAAGTTCAAATAACGTAGGTCCACTTTATTTATATTATATAGCTTAAAATCATTGTTACTTCATAGAGGCATCAATGATTATTTTTTCCCTTAAGCTGTTTTATTTAACTTTCATTGTTGACATTTTAGATTAGTAAAATCTGTTTTGCCTTAACATTATTATTAGGTTATAATGTTGTAACAGAGCAGTACGGTTTTGTTGAAATATAGTTACAGTATATCAAAACGGTCGAGGATCGAATCGGTAATTCGTCAATTGATAATGCAACAGTACACAAATCCATCACTGTTGATCATTGTAACTTTGAAACAAATATAAGCATATCATAGCTGTAAAAATACAATTTTGACAAATAAAAGCTCTACAATCATTACAGAACTATTCTTTTATTTCTTTGGATTCCTCCAAAGCGGAGAACAATTGCAGGTACGTTATGAATATTGTAGTACCGAGACGGTAACCCTTATACTTTATTCTCATACGTCATATTTTCCCTTGCAGATGTGCTTGGACATGACATGCGGGTCACCGAGTATAGCCAGTCCGATACCAGCCAGCAGCCCGACAGCGCTGCCCTTGTGGTCTCCACTCCTCGCCTTGCAAGCCTGTCGCCTGCGCAGGTATCTCAGTGACGACTGTATGGCCTACCAGAGCCGTCACTTACTCCACTCTGAAAGACGACGCTGTGGCGTTTGTCTCGCTTCCTTCCCCTCTGCCTGGCTCCTGGAGCGTCACGCTGCCCTGCAACATGCGTCCCAGTCGGCTACCGATGACAAGCCGTTCGTCTGCGAGCAGTGCGGGCAGAGCTATCGGTACAGGTCCGCCTACGTCAAGCACAGAGAACAAAACCACAGAGCCAGATTGCCAGCAGACAAGCTCTTCACGTGCGACGTGTGCGGCATGCAATTCCGATACCTTAAGTCGTTTAAAAAGCATCGCCTCAATCATACACTCGAACGGCTTCACACAAAAAACACTGACCCAGAAGTCGATCAAGTCACCAGCACCAACGAAGTTTTGATCGGCCAGTGCGGCGAAATGGACTTGTCGATGAAAAAGAGGAACAGAAATGACGTCAGATCTCCGCCCATCGAAGTCATCGGCGACATCGAGCAAGACAGCACTGTGGACTCCAACGGGCCCACGGACTCCATCGTAACCGTCGACGACTCCAACGACTGCCGGAACTCCAGCGCCGAGAGCGAAACAAAAAGGGAGGAGGGCGCGAGCGAAAGGAGACGCAATCCCGTATCCTTCGCCAGCGTCAGCTCGATCGCAGACAGTTCCGAGAACGAGTCTCGCGGCGACGGCGGCAAGCTCGAGAGTTCCAGTTCACATTCCGGCATATTGGGGTTCTTACAAAACGACGACAGGCAGAGGGACAGGGAGCGGAGATTCGCGTGCCCGTTCTGCGGCAAGTGCGTGCGGTCCAAGGAGAACCTGAAGCTGCACGTGCGGAAGCACACCGGGGAGCGGCCGTTCGTGTGCCTGTTCTGCGGGCGCGCGTTCGGCGGCAAGAGCGACCTGACGCGGCACCTGCGCATCCACACGGGCGAGCGCCCGTACCACTGCGAGGCGTGCGGCAAGTGCTTCGCGCGCGCCGACTACCTGTCCAAGCACCTCACCACTCACGTTCACAACGCCCGCTGATCGACTGCGCCGTCCTGTTTTCAATCTTCGCATACCTCTATAGTTAATGACCGAGTCACTTTATAACAGCAAATCGGAATATTTTTTAAAAATGTTTTGAATCTTTACACTTTATTGTGGATATAATTAAGCAGGTCTAAATAGAATTTTACCGTGTTGTTTTTTCTTTTCGGAGTGGTATCTATAGTTTAATAAATAATTTTCTATATTTATTCTATGACGAGTACTAAATGAATGAAGAATTGCAAAGAAATAGAAAGGGCTAACTTTATCGTACGTCACACTACATTTTGCGCGAGTAGGAGAAAGGATACTTTATTTGTAATGATCGCTTTTTAAATTATTTATTTGAACTGAAGCAAAGAGTCTGAGTAGAGTACTTTTGGTTAATATAATGGTTTGTTTATGGTGTTGTCAATTAATCCATAGAGAATGTTAACTTTTTTCCTATCGTACTTTGCGTGTATTTCAAATTACAGTAAGATTAAAACTTATTCCATTGATGGGAAATTAGAAAATTGTAGTGTTGACGATAGGTAGGTAAGAGAATGCAAAAAAGCTGTGATTAATATGATTAAGACCAGTCAACAAGTTTTAAAACATCGAAAATGTTTTAATGTAATTTAGAGTAATTTTAAATGTCTAGATATAAAATTCATTATAGATTTAAGAAATCTCTCTGTGCCAAAATATGTACCTCATAAAATAAACCTTGAAGTAGCTAAAGTAATTGACAAGATTGTTTATACACATTTTTTTTACATAATTATAATGTTGTATATGCAGGTTCATATTATAAACACAGTTTGATAAGTTAGTTTCTGTTGTTGATCTTGCAACATAAAAAATACTTGCCCGCGTTCTTTTGCTACTCTGGAATTACAAACTCCATAATATCTAGTAGATCGCCAACAATATTTCTAAGACAAATACAAACTGCCGATATTGTGATATTTCTTTGTACTTAGTTGTAGATGGCGCACAATTAAGGTTTTCTAAGCGCGCGATTAGAATGCTACAAAACGGCTTTTCTTTATAGAAATTTAATGTGAAAAGTTATATTTTCCAATTTTAATTTCTCTTAAAGAAAAAATTTGATCGTATTGAATTGTATTAACGTAAACAAAAAAAAAACAAGAAAACCGAAATAACCCTGTGTAAAAATAAATTTTTCTCGAAACTAACAATAATATTATTTGGGCAAAAAGAGGAATCAGGAGTTAATTAATTTCAGAAAATAACTTTGTTGTTCTCAGCTAAAATAAAATAATGTACAAAAACAGTTATAAAAAGAAAATGCACATTATTAGAGGCTTCTAATAAACTTCATGTTATTTCCGCCATTTCTTAGGTTAACATAAGAAAGATCTTTGATGGTATCTATAAGAGGAATAGCCCTTTGAAAGGCAATTGACTATGGCGCGCTTGATCAATGATCAAGAACAATTGAAATTATTAAAGTATTCCGTTGCTGTGACATGACATTTTCTGTCTGTGTACATATTCACTATCAGTGTGGCAGAGAGACCGCAAAATTAGACGGATATTTCTCGCGTATCCATTTAAATTCCAAAAGCCACTCCTTTAAGATGTGCTCTATGCCTAAGAAAGTTATATTTTTGGTGATATAACTTTCTTAGTGTGGCCAATTAAGCTTCTTTTTTCTTTACCAAAACGGTAAATAAACACTAACACATGCACAACTCAGGCCATCAAAACGAATGTATGCGCCATTTTTAATGCATAAGCATGTGTGAGTATATTTAATACGTTTTTAAAGTAATTATGCTAGATTTGTTACCCACTCAATGTTTTTTGAAAACTTACTTAAAATTTTGGTACCTAAATAATCAAGAAGTAAGTTGATTGATACATTGATTGATAAGATTGCGGGTAGTTCGTACAAAAAAGACTTGCTGCCATGCTCTCGTCATTGTCCGCATTAAATGTGTTTGAAAATTGTTTTAAACTATTTTCCAGCAGTTTTCATATTTTACATATATCTGATTCAAAATAAATATGATTAAAATTAAATAAGCTATTTATTGAGGTCATTTTATAATGTTTTATGCTTTTCACAATATTCCAATTGAAAATACTACTAATTATATTTATTTTTGCTAGGTGTCGTGACTGTGTGTAACGCGTTGTCAATTAAATAATTACAAATAAGAGAATAATATATTATTACGTAATGAGTATTACTCGATATTCCAGTTAGCGGGCCAGTATTTTTTTTACACGCTACCACAGTAAAATCCGTCGGGCATTAGTTACACGGTGTAACAAAAACTCATTTTAGAAATAGAATATTATACAATAAAATGTTTCATTTATAATTCTATTAAGCTAAGACGTTGATCCTACTGCGAACGGTCTGGGGTTCGAAATTCCGAGTTCTGCGTTTTGCGATTACTGTAACCTATGGTGCGGATTAAAAGCCAAAAAGGTTAATTTTATTTTAATGTCAATCGTAATTCTCAGTAGCATCCTAAGATGCTTGCAGTTGCATGGAGTTGGTTGCAGTTGACGGTTACCCTTTGACTCGGATCGCAAATATCTCTGGCCTTGTTGAATCCCGTCCCGTCTGACTGTGAGATTGAATATCGGGTATAGAGAGTTCATCTGAGTTTGCGCACCCACTAGTGCAATATAATATCCACAATGTATTTCTGTTGAGCTGGCCCCTGTGGCTGAAATACGGTCAGGAAAATATTAAAAGCTGAATTGACTTTGACACACACAAGTAAATTTTTCCTTGGATAGAAGATTATTTTATTCTGTCCAGTTTAACAATAAAAAGGTCTATGTAACAAAAGAAGAAGATTCTTCTGTTTTTCGTATCGCCTGTAGCGCTAATACATACCTTTGATCCGTGAGTATCGTATGTGGTTTCACGAATAATGAACTTTCTTTATTTGGTCAGATGTAGTGGCCATAAAATGCAGCAATCTGCCCTCAGAACTCCGGATCGTTGCCTGTGGTGTTGACGCCTTAATAGTCAATGCAATGAAAGAGCTGGTTCGTACCCGCTACGACTAAAGTTAAAGTTTTATAATAATCTTATTTATTAAGTTTGGCTGTTGTCATTAAAAAGCGGTGCTTATAGCATTTTCTAAGGTATGCGTATTTCGACACAATATTGTCCTCTACGCATCGCACCGTTTCCCGTTTTATATAACATTTCAGTATCTGCGTTAGGGAGACCTTGCATAAATTTTCATGATAGATTCATGTGTGTGCTTGCCGAGAACCGCATATCTTTGAAAAGGTCCTTAGACGACTCACTAGAGGGCAATGACTAATTGATAGACATGCGGATTTTATTTTGGCTACTACCTAAAAACACTGACATTAAAAAAATTTGGTAGGTTATACCTACCATTTTTTTTCGTTGCGATATGGAAATGTAAAGTTACTTGCAATTATTTGATGAACAAACTTCATCCGAACCACCTGGATACCAGCTAAATGGGAAACCAGCTCCCGTCTATGATTTTGTCACAAAAGTAAAAAAGATAAATGAGTATGGATCGTTCAAGAGGCGGATAGACTTCTAACTAATTGTTAATGATCTGGCAAAATATCCCGATTTTCGGGTCAATCTGATGTTGATGTGCCTGCTCGTTACCTACATATGAAACGCGGCTAAGTTCAGAGCATTCGAAGGCCATGGTAGAACATGTCTATCAATTGTAAAGTTCTATAACGTTTAAAACTACTTAGAATGTGGACGGCGTATTAATATAATATGAGCCTACGTTTTGATCAAACTTTAGTTGTATTGAATATTTGTAGTTCGTAAAACAACCAACATGCTACCACATTTTGTGGTAGTATGTTGTTTTGATCCAGTGTTCATCAGTCATCAGGCCAGTAAATCTGTACCTACTTTCAGTCAGTTGGCCTATAAATACAGTTGAAGAGTAGTTCCATATATATTATGGAATCTAACCGAGCCACATAGTTTTGATGACGGTTTTCTTTTCAAATTTTTTATAAACGGAAAATAATATTAGCCTGAAAACCTATTACTCTTTTATTATCAGGCACGTTTCTCCCTGTATGATTTGATTTATATATGCTAAAGTTTTACGAAGAGTTATCAAAAGCAAATAGATCAAAAAGATAAAAAGATAACTCGCATACTTGTATTATGTTTATATGCACGTTCACTTTTAGGCTGCTTAGTCGAGTCGGTAGTGATGCGGAAGTCTTAGAATTTCTTGTATAATTTAGTTTTTTTCATTTTTATACATAAAAAATAATACTTACAGTTAATGAAAAATGTATTTATAAAAAAATATTATTGAATTTGCCAGAGGGATATTATTATAAGTAATATTTAGGTAGTAGAAAAAACTTTTAGTATAAAACGAGAAGCAATACTCTTGAATTTTTTTTTTATTTTTTTACTACCGAAATACTCTGATAATAAATTTGGCGTTAAGTGCATGCTAATTTAAAATCTTTTCGGTGAATTTCCAATTTAAATTCTACAATTTTAGGGTATGCACATAACATACCGTCGAAATTATGGAACGCATTAAAATGTGTGTATGTAGATATTTGCCATTACATCAAATTTATAAAAAAAATATTAATCATTCAAAATTGATGTTGACTGTTTTTATAATTATATCAGCCGTAGTTACTTGATGTTGTGGTGTAAATTAGTGTCTTATTACATAAGCTGTATAATCACTCAAAGGGATCTATGCAAACCTTTATGTTTCTTATACACAGATGTACTCCAATACTATAGTTTTTGAAAATATACTTTTTACATAATATTATAACACAATACGAAAATATATGCTGTCCATCACAAGGTGCTTTTGAGTGATTATGTTGAATTTTAGTAGTATTTAATATTGGTGTGGTCTTCTTTATAATAAACATGTTCACATAACTTATTACTTTAATTTATAATGTAATAATTTAAAATCAGATTCTAAAAATAATATTATATCGAGCACAGCAAATGTTTTGTAAATATGTGCTAAAACCAGGACAATTGTGATAAATTAGATTTTAAGTGAATCTTTCTGTTGAAATTATTATCTATCAATTGGAAACATTAAAACGATCCTTTGGAGTACTTAGGACAAAGCTACTGCATACAAATTTAATTTCCAAAAAAATTGGATACACGGTTACTTAGCGGTATATTCTTTTGCTGAAAATGTTTCGTAACTTTTTCTAGTATCTATATTTCAATCCACAAATAACACAATGGTTGCTATACTACTAAAATATTTATTTCTTATTTCTTGATACAAAATTTTGCTATCTTATTTTACTTATAAATAAATGCGAAAGTGTGGTTTTTGTTGGTTTGTCCTTCAATCACATCGCAACAGAGCTACGGATCAGCGTGATTTTTGCAAGAGACCTTGAAGGGATGTTGTGGACCTGGAGAGTGAAATATGTTACTTTTCTCCTGGAAAATCAAATAGTTCCCGAGGGATTTTACAAACTAAATTCAAATGCACCAAGTCGCGGACATCAGCTAGTAGGTAATTAATATAATATTTTGTACGATTTTCTTTTGCGGTCATTTCGCGGTTATGTTTGCGTGTATCCATTTTTGTATCAATGTATGCAGTAGATCGTCTTAATAAAAAAAAGCTCAGAGATCGTTAATTTCAAAGCTAGAGCTATTTCTATCTATGATTCGAAGGGCCACAAGTTGTTCCACTTTCGCCGATCTAATTTTACCGTGGACTGTACATTGGGCATTATGGATTTTTATTGATCCATTTACTGTCGACAGCATACGAGTAACTGGCGTGGTTTCGGTGCAGTTTAACCACTTGTTCCTGCCAGTCAAACGTAATCTGCCTGCGCTGGATTCAATACAAGTGTCTCGTGTAAACTTAAAGATCCAGTGACAGCGTTCACTGGCGACAGTCACTAGATCAGTAAAAACCAAACTTATTCATATTGAACGTCAATTTTTATTCTACATCAAGGGTGTGGGAGAGCTATTCAGGGCATCAGAATATACATGAAGTCGATGTGAGAGACACGTGTTTTTATAATTTGTATCTGCGCACAATTTTAAGGCGTTTTACATAATGTATTGTCTCCGTCCAGTTACTGTCTACTCTTTGTCGATTTGTTATAAAGGGGTGTAGCAGAAACAATTTGATGTCATGAAGGTCGTGGTACTGAATGGCTTGAGCGAGCTCAAATCTCGCCATATCATTGCCTTAGTATAGTTCTTGCAATTCACGAGGGCGCGTGGCTCATGGTTGTGTGTGTGTCGTATCTGTATAAGTGTGACCGAGAGCTTGCTCTTGCCTGATCGCTTCCACCTACATTTATGCAATATGCATGTACACGACGTAACCACAAGTAAAGCTCACGTGCCCTCGTGAATTGCAGAACTATAACAGGACTGTTAAATGAATTCACACTAAAAAAGATTCTCTTTTGAACTTTGACCAAGCATTAACAAAGATTTAAAGCGCTCTTATACCGCGTCTAATTGTTTCTGGTTACATTACGAGTATCTCATGTTTCATAAATATTTTTATTTGTTCAGATATGTTTATCGCAATTATTATATACACTTATTAAAATTTTATAATTTACACATGAACAATGTCTTGCGTCATCGATTTTTCTGTAGTCGATAATAATATTATGTCGTTCGATATAAAATTGTTAATGTAATCTTCATTTCCATATACATCGAATAACAACGATCAAGAAGACTTCGTAAATGTTTATAATTAATTGACGTAAGATCATTTGAATGTTCTGTGAGGTTTCAGAAAAGCAATCACCGAAAAGAAGAGAGAGACATAAGACATTGAAGAACAATTTTAGTGTAGTCGGTGTATTAAGATAATTTTAACGGAATGGTTATATGACAATCTAGTGGTGGTTGCTAAAATTGTGATATTACTCTTAGTTGTTACCGCGTATTGTCTGACAGCTTAAGGCTTAGCGGCCAAGGGCAACGCAGCACAACGCAACGCAACGCAACAATTCGATTATTTATTTATTTGCTAGAGCTACTCTAAAGGGTACGTACAATATTTTGGCACTCCAATCTGCTGAGTACATGCAGACAAATACAACAACAAATATTTACTAGCTACGGGACTTCTTTTTGAAAATTTCACGAGATTAAAAGCTGTCACTATGTAGGTCTTAAAATTTTCTTACTCTTACAAAAAACACGTCGATCCGATGCTCCGTTGCTTCGTAATTGAAGGACTAACCAACCAACAAACATCTTAGGTCGTGACGGATTTCCGCCCCATCGGCCTATTCCATGCTACGGATCCCTCGGTATGTTAGTCTAAAGCTGAAAATAGAGTGTGCTCTGACTCAACTCAGACTTAAGATAGAGTTAAAACAAGACACAAATATGCTCAGACATAAATCTGTCACGTTTTAACTCTGTCTTGAGTCTGAGCTGAGTGAGAGTGCGGTTTATAGATTTCAACCTGACTCCCTCTTGGCCGGATTTCCAATTACATCATGAATTGAGAGAGTGATGCCCGTTTTCACCAAACATACCTTAATCATCCCTTACTAGGAGTCACTAGGTAGCCCCTAAATACAACTCCTTAAATAGCGTTATTTCCACGTTTAGCTTTCCAAAGGTTTGTGAAAACGAATTTTATAGAAAGCGTCACCTAATTTAGTTTAGCCCGTAAAGGTTACGGAAAGTTGATGAAAACGGACATTATTGTTTTCTATTTTTCGGTTCCATTTTTAGGGTTCCGTAGTAAAACAACAAGGAACCCTTATAGTTTCGCAAAGTCCGTTTGTTCTTTATTCTCATCTTAAATTGCAAAGATGACTGAGCTAGTTGTGTTGCGTTGCGCCAACGTCCTGTAGACGACAGCCAGTCTCTCCACAGCCTAGCTAACGATTGAACGTAGACTGATTTTCGGGTAGAAGTAAAGTAGGCCAGAACTTTCGCAGTCAATAAGTAATATTATAATTAATGTATAGGTATTGATTTTAAACTTTTTAAAAGCCAAATCGCAGTCTCAATAGTTTTATGATATAAAACAATAAGAGAGTTTATTTAATTTTAAACATAACTTATACAGAATGTTTTATATACCAACCTTAAATTATTTTTCAGATGTATTGATTTTTATACATGTCCATATACAAACAATGAATAGAGGTAAGTGTAGATAACGTAGATGGGTCTATTAACCGCGTGGTGCTACAAAGTGTAATGATATGTGATAGATATTGTTCTTCAGAGACATTTTATTTATTGAAGCTTCCATAGTTAATAAAATATGAACATTACATTTTAATATACAAACAACAACAGCAATAATTTGGTTTAGGTACAATACAAGTCGTTCTAATAAGGAAAGCAATACACAGTTCTGCTTTTTACTAATGAAAAACACTAACATTATTATATGTACAGATCGAAAGTATGACAGTTTGTAAGGTATAGGCCGTGTATAAGTAGTGAGTTGTTAGTTAGTGAAGTGTTATTGTTTCATGCGAAAGCAAATAAAAACCGCTATAGCCCAACTGTTAAGGTGTGGTCTGAAAACTGAAAGGTCCAAGTTTCAATCCCCACCCGTTGCAATAATGTCGTACGCACTCCTAACTTGCTTTTCGCTTATTTGGAGGAGAGAGAATCGTTATCGCACCCGTTTGAATTGTGTTCCTTATTAGAACGAGTAATTAATGTAAGATTATTATTTTTCAGTTATTATAGTCGGAAAAATTTGTATTACGTGTCTCTTGGAAACCAAAGTGTCTACGTTATTTTGACTTTGAAAGCTTTGGTTAGAGCTGACCTAATCGATTAATTTTAATATCTGGCGATTAGTAAATGTTTAAGGACCTCAGTTAAGGCATAATTTTTGCTGAACCGTTTTTATTATGTTAGAGTTTAGTTTGTTTTTTGTTTATACCCTTTTTAGTAATTTATTATGTATTTATATATATAACGTATTTGATACAGTTAGATAGTTAATGATTTGGTTTGACTTATTGATGGTCGCTCATTATATGAATGTGTTAACTTGTTTTATGGCCTTATTATAAATATGAAATGTCGAAAATTGTAAAACAATAAGCTTTGTATGGTACAATTTTATAAATGCTTATGACTCTACGGGCCGATTCTTAGGTTGACTCTTAATGTTAGTCTCATTTCTGGTAGATAGTTAAAAAAGAGGTTTTTGTTTAAAATATTTTTAATTTAATATATTATTATCTGTGAGTCAGGGAATTCGTCTATTGGACAAAAACTTATTCTAATAATTCTTTACTCTTTGCTACCTAACTATATTTTCATTTTATACAAGTTCTACCTAGAGATGTTTTTCAATCTGGATTTGAAAAAAAGATTGTGATCCAACGCCTATGATTGTATTGCTGAACTTATCGGTGTCGGAATGTATTTTTGTCTGATTGTTTGACTTTGGATTGTTTAGAGTTACCCAAAAAAGTTTTGTAATATTTTTACGCCTGCTCGTTAAGTGTCCGATGGGCGAATTCCTTGAATTAAAGCCAACGTTAGTGTAATACTTACTGTTATATGATATAATATATTTTTTTTACTGGTATATTTCAGATAATTATTACTGTTGAACAGATAAAACCTGTTTTATAGTTTTAAACACGACAAACATTTTAATAGGGATTTTAAATTTTTATTTGACAAACACCATGTCAAAGTTTTTATCTACGGAACAGTCCATTGATTTTTAAATCTCTTGTCCATTTTCCAAGTAACTTAGGATATAGTTCGATATTTTGGATATGTATTAAGCCACTTAAAAATTGCTATTGTGTATATTGTTTCAATTAATATTATCGATGTGCAAAATTATAGTAAATGTCTTGGATCTCTAAAAATTAAGAAAAAAAAAAAGACAAAAAACACTTCACGAAATTTCTAAATGTGCAATAAATGTGTGTGTTGTAGTGTTACCATTAGGCGTATAAAATTATTTACTAAAAATTATGGTTACAATAAAGATGGACAGTGGATGCGACTGTTCATTTTTTTAAATATGTTTTTCGACATTACTCTGATCTCAATACATGTAACCATACTTTTTAGTGTGTTAAATGAAAATTTGGCACTTATAAAAGCACATTTTCCTATTATAATTGAAAAATGGTTTGAAAACGTGTTGAAAATGGATTTGTTGGGTAATTAATTTCGTAATGAAATATATTTGTTTCATTAAAAGATCTTTTATTTAATCCTTCGTATCTTATCAAACTAGGTAGGTATGTTTTTGCTTCCAAAGGTTCCAAAGATCGTGATGGCAAAAGCTTATACGATCAAGCGGACGCTCATAAAATAGCGAAGTTACTCAAAAACCGCCGGAACCTATGATATTCTACTAGGGATGAGTTATATACTCACAAAACAAGCGAAAAACTTGTTCCGAACGACGAAGAGTATAATAGAGTACTTCATTCAATGACATGACAAATTACGACAAATATCAGCCATTACGCGCTTCATTTACCGCACGCTTGTAACTTATCCACCTCTTTTAATACATACATATACTATATCTTGGCCGCAACGACTGTCATGGCGGCCAAGTGCGCAATGCGCATAGGCATGTCTCATGTCATGGACATAATCTTAAGTTTACACACTTGAATACTAACGAGATTTAGTATTTTTATTTAATTTTTTGCATGGGTATAGTTGAGGACCGGGAAAGTGACATAGGCTACTGTTTATCACGGAAAATTAAAAGGTTCCCGCGGGATTTTAAGAAGTAATCCACGCGAGCGAAGTCGCGGGCATCAACTATTGTATAATAAATACCAAATTTCCTATCAATTTAGCGGCCGGACGCCAATTTCCACAGTTATAATATAATCTGTAGAAATAGGAGATATAGTGCACAAGTCTGTGGTCGCAAATACAGGTGCACTCTCTATTCCGGCACTCTCATAGTCCGATGTTACGGAAGGCACGACCGGAGATACATCAGGTGCAGGACCGACGGCTTTAACTGCCCACCGAGGTTCGGGGGTGACACTTCCTAACTCTGAGCTAGTACTGAAAAAGCCCAGTGGCCCGAGCTGGGAATTGAACCCAGGACCTCGTCGTCATAACGTTGTCGTCAAACATACTAACCAATACTAGACCAATGAGACAGTTATTTATAATGTGCACCTATACCTAGTATAGAGATCCACAAAATGGCCTAGGTAGGTAGAGATTAGTTTCGTAGGTAAATACTAGGACTGCGACCTACCCAAGAATAATGATAGATTGATAGATAGATAAAAACTTTATTGCACACAAAAAAGAAACAAAAATGAATACAAATTAAAACTACGCATGCAAAGGCGGCCTTGTTGCTAACAGAGCAATCTCTACCAGGCAACCATGCTTGGTCTGCCGCTACTGAATCTACAGGCTTCAGGCAATTTCTTTGCCAGATAATGCTACGCTGCGGCTACGGTATGAGTTTAATCTTATAATTGGTATTTTATCGTAGGTATGAGATGCCAAAAAAATAGGCAGAATTTAACGTAGACAAAGGTCTTTTTTAACCAAAATAGTTTTTTTTTTGCAAAAGCTTACCTACTAGTTATTCCTTTTTTTAACGACTACGAATAAAATTCCCTGCCCAATATTTGACAATAACAATTTATTTATTAAAAGAAAGAAAAATGTCTGCTTCATAAAGGCTTCATAACTTTTTCCACTACACAAAGTCAGTCAATCGCCATTTTCCGAATAATCAAAAGTTCGCCCGAAAGCTCTAGTTCTGTTGAAAATTCACGAACAATCCTACAACATCCGCGAATCTGCGATTATTTAATCGTTTTCGAGGTGTAGCTCTACGGAAATCGTAGACCGTAGGTATATATTGCGTGGATCAGACACCGTTGCTTGGAACAGTTTGCAATCCATAGCTCGGTTTGTTTGTAAATGTTAAAACAGTTACATAGAACAAGCATTGTATAGCATGTTAATCAAAACGGTCCAACCTATATAATACATTAGTAACGGGTCATGGTATAGGGTGCCCGGGGCACGGCAGTCGGGAGGAATTTGATCATCTACACTTTGGGTTACCTGCTAAATAAAGTTACCGGTAATTTGGGGAAAATACTACATGAATTTAGATTCCGTATGTTAAGAAGACTGTTGCCAGATTTATATGGAATCTCTATATTTCTCTGATAAAAATAGATTTTTAAAAGTAAAACAACTTAGAGTAAAACAAATAAAATTATGACAAAATTTCCTGCGGAGAAGGAAATTAAGAACTTAAGTTACAACTTTTTTTATTGACACACACAAAACAATTATAAAAAATAACTGACCGAGTCACTTTTGCAAAGGACCACGAGACCATAACTTTAAAAATCCAATCCATACTTATAAGTAGAGACCGGATTATATGCATTTGCATATTCCCATATGCATTTGCATATTTTAGCCATTCTCAGCGGTAATAGCATATTTTATCTAAGATCTAGTTATGATGCATATTATCGGTACATTTACAATATTTTTCACTCACTCTGCGTTCCGCCGCCGCCGCATTACCCCATAAAAGTTTGAAAACATATTGAGCAATAACCCAGGTTTTCAAAGCTTGTGTCAAATTGATAGTTTCATTAATGGGACGGCAGAAATTTTGCCGGAAACTATAAGTGCCATAGCACCCAAGTTCAAATTCTGCCCAGTTACCTCAATGGATATGGAGCGAACCTTTTCTACTTACAAAAATATTCTAAATGACCGTAGATACAATCTTACCACTGAAAATTTAGAAAAATATTTGATTGTTTACGTTTACACAAATTCTAAATCATTTTAATATCATATAATGTTACTTACTGTACCTATTATCGCCTATCAAAAAATAATTTACTAATTGTATGCTGATTTTGAAATAAAAAAAATGAATACTTATTTTTCTATTTTTTAGGGATTCCTAAAATTTATCATTTAATTTTGCATATTCTGCCAGTTTTCGTGCATATTTCAAGCATTTTTCATGCATATTTGCATGCATATAACAAGCTTTTTATGTTGCATATAATCCGGTCTCTACTTATAAGTTTTAAAGAACACTCTTCAACCTATGCCCTTGTAAACTATCACGTTGATCCGTGGCTCTGTTGCGGCGTGACCGAAGGACAAACAAACAAACCAATAAACAGTCACTTTCGCATACATTATATATTAGTAGAATTATATTATATTTTTAATACAGAGAGTAAAATAAATTCACATAGCTCGTAAACAAGTAGGCACATCATAGTAACAATGCCAGAACTTTAAGATACGGGGAATTTAAAACTCTCGTCTGGCCGCCCCAATTTCAAACTCGCGGTGGACTCGATCAGTCTACTCAGGGACGTAAACCGATTCACATCGCGTTTACTCTCTGCAAGTCTCTTTACATCCCATTTCACATGAAACGCGAGTGAGTGTATGTGAACTTCATATTAACTTTGTGTTGCCAGTTAAAAAACAATTAGGTCATTATCAAGGACATTGACACCTGTTGTACTGTACTCTCATATGTACGTATGTTATGTGATACCTTTGGTTACATGTAATTAAATTATGCATGCTGTCGGCGGGCGCTTATTATGTTTTATTATGGTTCATTTCGTTTGTAGTTCAAGGCCGGTTGATTTATTTTATTTTGGTGTTTGTGTGAACCGAGCCTTAAGATATACATACCTATAATATATTATTTTTGTATATTTTTTAATTATATTAGGTACCTTATTATTTTGCTGGTTGAGTAGGTAGGTATACGTCTGCCTACTCAAGGCTTTTTGATTTTCTTTTTTTATTATACTATTTGGTACGTAGTGTTGTACAATGGCATTTATCGATCAATAATATTTATCGATAAGTTTAACATAATTATCGTAGTTGTAAGTACTTTGTGATATTTTATATTGTAAGTATTGTAGATAATGCAACACGAATAACTAATCGATTTTAAAGATGATTGTAATTTTGTCGAAAACTTACAAAAGCAAATGACAATATAGTAAGTAATCATTTTCTTGCAGTTTTCCCAAACATAATTTTCTGAAACACGTCAAGGTTTAATTCAAGTTATAAAACCTTTTAAATCAAACAAATAATAGTACCCGGTAAAAAGATGAATATTACACCTTTACAGAGTTTACAGAAGAAAACTGACCTCTTTCTCCAGATCAAAATAAAAGAATGAAAAGAAGGAGCTTTTAACAGTGGGATGATAAATAAAGTAGTAATAAATGACAATAATACCCACGTCCAAATGTCAAAATCCACACCAGCAAATAATAAATGTGAAAGAGCGTCTGTCAATCTGTCTGTTAGAATTACGTAGCTGAACCTCTGAACAGATCTTGCTGTAACAGAATATTTTTTGCCATATTAAACATGGCTAATATTCTCCTTTCTTCACCAAATTAAGAGCGAGCATAACAATAGTGTAACGGACGGGGTTTGAACCGCCGACCTTTCAATTTTCAGTCCGCACCTTTTTAACCGCTGGGCCATTGAGGCTTTTAAGAAAATCGAAGATTTCTTACGAGATTAAGAAAAAACAAATCCAAGGACACTTAACTATTTATCGGTCAATCTATACTGATAATAAAACTGTAACGGGACAACTTCTGTATATTAAATACATTTATTTTGAAAATTTTAATCGGAGGATGCTTTATTATCGAGCCAAAGCAGAGCCCAATAAATTTTTTTTGAATTTTTTGTCTGTCTGTGCGCGCATCACGCGAAAACTATTGAACGGATTTAAATGAAATTTGGTAAAGTGGTAGCTGATACTCCTTGTCAATTTATATAGGATAGTTTTTATCCTGATAAACAATAATGTTTATCCGGGATAGGGGATGAAAATTTTTGACAATTTTTCTCCATAACTTCGACAAATCTTAACCGAATTTGTTAATTCTTTTTTATTATAAATTTTGTACTACCTATTAGAAATATTTTGTCAAATTTTAGTGAAGATCTGCTAAATATTATCGGAGATAGAGGACATAACTCCTCGCCAATAGTAGCAAGTTACTCTAAACTTTTTCAACAAGTCGCGGGAATCAGCATAAAAGGCTGATATATAAATAAATATTTCCAACAAACAGGAATACATATTGTTTTGAAGCGGCAATTGGTATATCCTGCACAGTTGGCTACGGGGCGGCGGAAGCGTCGGATTCATTCAAATAATTTAATTAAATCTCACGCCGAGCAGAGGGCAGCCCGGTTTCACAGCTGCAAATCGTAATAGAGATGCGCTTTAACATTATATACTGCTTATCGATAAATGTAACTCATTCATTTAATTCATCTCAACATATCGCCCGCCAACTGCCCTATTCTGTATTGTTGACATTTCCAGTGGCTATGGAAAACGATGGAAAGATCCTAATTAAGAACGGTCAAAACTAGATTTCTTCATACAAAATGATGGTTTGACAGTTCTAGTTGCCACTGAGATAGAGAATATTATCACCTATGAGAACACTGTGGAAGACTCTCAGGCATGTAGGTTTCCTCACAATGGTTTCCTTCACCGTTAAAGCAAGTTATATTAAATTGCTTGATCCCCTTTTAATTCCTTTGGTTTTTTAAGTTCCATTAACTTCATAAACACCTCCTCAATGCACCTCTAAGGTACCCAAATAACGCTTTTCTAAATTTTAAAATCTCTACTGTTTATCTGAGAAAATTTCTGTTTTCTAAAAATTCTCAACCATTCTAGGCTTAACGTGTTCGATCAGTTAGTTAGTCGCATCACTATTGTATATAGGCAGTACTAAATATTTGATTTACTATAAAGACCGATAAAGAGCCTTAATTTTCCCCAGCTTTAAATGTACAACCTTTTAAACTATAGGTAGGCTAAGCTTTAAATAGGGAACCTAGCTAAGCTTTTGCTTTGATTAGTGTGATTAATACCCATTTAGGTAATTTATTATTCATCTGTTGAATAATAATCACAATAATCAAAGCAGAGCTTGTTCTGCTGCTATATAATAGTTTTTCCCAGAGGTCAAGCATCAATATTAAGTAGTAGCCATGACCTTTTACAATGTAAATTTTAAAAGGAAGTTTAGCTCATAAAGTGGGACATCGTCTATTGGATTAATTTTTCATCCTTCACTCATTTGTTTAATCGAGGATATTATAGAATTTGAAAAAAAAAATTACATGGCATCCATTCTACAGGCGCATTGGCGGGTTCAATGCTTTAATTATATTAATTGCTGATATTATACTTATCTGTGTATAAACGAAAACCATCGATAAATGCAAAAACAAATGTAATAATTAAGTACATCTCTATTCAATTGCAGCTAGACAGAAAAAAAAGCAGTCACTCTATTATTATTAGTCACTATATAGAGGCGCATCAGAGTGCATTCAGCACTCTGACGCGCTGATTTTTTTAATATAGGTACCTAATGTGATTAGGCGTGCGATTGTAAAAGAAAATTGTATTCTTTTGTCAACTTAGAGCGTCCGCAGACTTACAATTTCAATTTGGACAACCAAATCGCAGATAATACTATAGACACTCAGTTGGACATGTGTGGGCTACAATAAGTCAACTATGTCTATTAGTATACTGTGCGATTTAGTTGTCCAACTGAAACTGAAATTGTAAATTTGCGGGTACTCTTAAAACGTATAGTTTCATTTATGAAAATATGCGTTACCTCGTCTCCTAACAATTTGTATTAAACATTATACAAACTGTTGGGAGTTTATTCTTCAGACCCTGAAGAATTTTAAAAGCTTCCCGAACGCTGCTCAATTGTGTTGGACTCTGTGGTCGATCTCGAAATCGGACCTGGGTATCTAGCTGAAGGTTGTGTCCCAGGTATATATATACCTACTCGTCCACAATTTCGAGTGCCGAGTTCTCAACGATTACTGGGTAGAGTGGAGCATGAGAATTAGACATGATTGGATGAAGGAGATTGGTAGGAAAATTGGGCAGTTGTAAACTATGGTAGCGACACATTACCAACTCACGCCAACGAATTGTTAATGTGTTTCCGTATTTTTATCAAATTGATAGCGGCTGCCTCGTTATTCTAGCTTTGGATGATGACACCCATCCCAATGATTCGGAGAGCACGCAGACACGCACACCCTATTACACACACATGGATAGGGCGGCCGGACGCCCGCCGAACGCCTATAGCGGCGGCAATAGTTTCTTCAAATACCTACTTTTCAAAAGTCTCTACGACCGCATTTCATCTTAAAGGGTAACTTTGGGCTTGATCTCCTTCCGGTGGAATCGAATTGCCGTCCCATCCAATCTAATTTTGAGACTGAGGGTTGAACAAACAAACATTTATACAACAGCCTGTGCAAACATATTATGTTCACTCTTCATTCGAAGACTAAACAGTTCACACTCTTATGAACTTAAGTAGGTCTAGGTACTTTCGTCTGTGAAGTTAACTAGTCATTGAGAAGCTAGAAATGGTATTTGATCAAGAGGACATCATTAATATCAGAACAATATTCGTGTTAAAACTCCATCAATTAACAGATTTGGTATACCTACCTATCCCATCTTTTATTAGGTTACAGTTTCGCAGAATGCGGCCTGGCCTGTGCACTCCAATTATAGATGACCCAATAACACATCGATTATTTAAGGAGGGTCTAAATTCACTTTGTCGATTGCCGGTCTAAGCGAGTGATCCAACCAATAGGTACGGTTTAACGACCGTATATTGAAATGTCTCTTGCTAACTATAACTACCTTATATATCCATATAAGCCATTTAAATCGAATTACGGCAAAGTCAAAATGAAGGGTTATGGCTTTAGCAGTCTATGTATGTATGTATATGGTATGTGTATGTAGCGCCTCAACTTTTTTGAGCCGATTTTGTTGGAAGAGGTGTCAATCAATTCGCTATTATGCTCCGTGTGACATAGGCTATATTTTATACGACCAAAATCAATATCTATTGGATTTGAATCCGCACAGCTACGTAGTCGTAATTCCACGATCTGGCACTAAGCGATTTGCTTCCTCGTTCCTTGTGCGCACCGCAAAAATTTGGAATGCTCCTTCGGCCTCCGTTTTTCCAAATAACTATAACTTAACCATCTTTAAATCAAGTATGAATAGGCATCTTCTAGGCAAGCGCGCATCATCTTAGGCTGCATCTTCACTTACCATCAGGTCAGATCGCATTCAAACGGTAGTCTATAGGTATATTTAAAACTAGCTGTGCCCGCGACTTCGTTCGCCTGAAATAGTGACTTTTCGGGCAGCATATTTTGAATTACATAATATACCGTCGACGCTCAGGCGCGAGGCGTCTAGTACGTACTCTGTACGTTAAAAATGTTCGCCGTGATTCTTTAAATTGACCTAACTTTTTTATTTATGAACCGATTGACATGAAATAAACACTAAATGTTAAGTGAAGCTTACTACAATATATAAGTGAAAACCGTATCTAAATCGAATAAGCCGTTTCTGATATTAACGTGCACAAACACACAGACAAACGGACAAAAAAAAAATTAATTACAATTTCGGGTTCGGCATCGATATAATAACAACCCCTGGTACTTTTTTTTTATATATTTCCATTGTACAGACACCACTTTTCTACAATTTTATTATATGTATAGATGTTAAGTAGGTACATTCCGCAAAAACCTAACTCAACGGACGAAGTCGCGTAAAATTATATAAGCACAACATATTGACACAATTTTTGCGCAAGGCTCTTCAGCCCGCCCGCTTGGCGACGCGCGTCTTTTGACTTGGATTCAAACCAAAATTGAAGTGGGCAGGCCTCATATGTTATAACTAGCTTTTGCCCCCGCGACTTCGTCCGCGTGGAATTAGGTATTGGGGTGGAATTTTCAAAAACTGTGACACACGTACTTCTTTATTTTTAACTGAAAGCTCTAATACCAACTTTGATGGAAATAGCTTGAAAAATGACGGAGTTTCATATAAACTTCCATCCCCTATTTAAACCCCTTAGGGGTGGAATTTCCAATAATCCTTTCTTAGTGTGCGCCTACGTCATAAAAGGAACCAACTGTAAAAATTTCAAGTTTCTAAGTTTAGTAGTTTAGGCTGTGCGTTGATATCTCAGTCAGTCAGTCAGGACTTTGAATTTTATATATATAGACTAGCTGGTGCTCGCAACTTCGTCCGCCATAGTTTTAGTCTTTCAAAATAGTTGTTTTTTTTAATTTCTCGGGTTAAAAGTAGCCCATAAGCCCATAGCCGTAGTTTTGACCGAAGGTGGTATTTTTGGCCGAAGGTGGCCGAATCCGAAGGTACCTGCGGAAAATACACCCTAAATATTTCCGCCTGAGCTAAGCTTAGACCATTTAACTAAATGCTTTAAAGACCCCGGCCGCCCGCCGCCGTATTCCCCTGTGGTTCGCCTTACTACCTGCTCTAGGTAGTAATAAACTCTATATTTACCTATCTGTAATAATGTTTTCATTTAGTTTTATAATAAAATTCTATTGTCTTTCAATTTGACGCCTCGAACAAAGTGGATCATTAATATTACGCTTCATTTATGATTAATTAATTAGCTTTGCGTAATAAATGGACGTTAATGAGCGGACCGATGATTTTGCATGTTAAAGTGGTCTGTTTAATGTTTATTTGTTAATAGCTTGTTACTGCAACGTCGTTTAGTAAAATACCCGCAGGAACCCTTTGGTTCTTTTCGGGCGTAAGACCTTTTCTGGGTCTTTTTTTTTATTCCTATAGCAATAAATATTTATAGATATGCTTGCGCTTGACGACAATCAATGCTGGAAAGCACTGATTAGGTCTAGGTTGGAGCGCGCTTGCCTAGAAGCTGCCTATTCACTCTTGCGTTGAAGGTACTCAAAGTATGGGTCCTTGGAAATACGGATCAAGGAACGAACAAGGGTTTGTTTGAGAAACGTCTTAAACACAATCAGTATAAAAGATCAAATAACACGTCACTCAATAAGTCTTTGGTCTGACCTATAGATGGCAACACTTTTGACAAAATCATATGATTGCAGAGTAGTAGGATCCTTCAGATGACACGTGTCAAAATTTGGCGTCGTTCTGACAATTAGTTCAAAAGTTAGAGCGGATTAAGTAACCCAAGTTCTTAATTGTTAAAAACAATGGATGAAAAAGAATTTCGAGTGTTAATTAAACATTGTTTTTTAATGGGAAAAAATACAACCGAAGCAAAACAGTGGCTCGATAAGTGTTACCCGGACACCGCACCAGCGAAATCAAGCATAATTTATTGGTATGCTGAATTTAAACGGGGTCGCAAAAGCACCGAAGATGCTGAACGCTCTGGTCGACCGAAATCGGTAGTTGTTCCGGAAAACATAAAAAAAGTCCACGAAATCGTTTTGAAAGACCGTAAAGTGAAGTTGCGTGAGATAGCTGACACCTTAGAGATATGAGAAGGTAGTGTATTTACAATTTTACACGAAAATTTGGGCATGCGAAAGTTGCTTTCACAGTGGGTGCTACGCTTGCTCACACCGGACCAAACAACAATTAAGAACTTGGGTTACTTAATCCGCTGTAACTTTTGAACTAATTGTCAGAACGACGCCAAATTTTGACACGTGTCGTCTGAAGGATCCTACTACTCTGCAATCATATGGTTTTGTCAAAAGTGTTGCCATCTATAGGTCAGACCAAAGACTTATTGAGTGACGTATGTAGATTCGATACACTGTTGCTGTTTGTTGATTTATTGGGAACTTCTACGTCTCACACTTAGCCGGTTTTATTTAACTAGCAGTTATTAAAAATACTGCCTGGCACGAGCTCTCAATAATTTCATTACATCCTGGCGTAGAGCCGTCAGTGAAATATTACGCTGATAAAATCTTTGATGTCACGAAAACGAATTTTTCACGAGTTAAGGAGTAAATAGGTATTCTGCTCACGGACGAAGGGTAGCGAGTGTGTCTCTGGCAGAGAATTAAGTATGATTTACGACTTTTATGAGCTCCTTCAGAGGAGCTCTTATTTGGGTGAGTCTAATGTGACTCGATGGTTTTTCTGCTTAGGTAGGTACTTCTGCGTAAAAGGAAATAAGAGCGCTTTTCTACAAAAACATTTTATTTCTTGATGTTTTTTGTCGCGGCTTCTTATTCTAGTTTCTTGGCTTTTTGCATGATTAATTTTTTTTTAAGTATAGGTATATTCTCTCTTTTCCCCTCCCATCCAACTAACCATAAATCAAATAAAGTTAGTGGTTTGCTCAGAATCTTATTTTGCAAGAAGCAAGTTTTTCACTAAATTGAAAAAATTTTGGTACATGAAATTGTGTATCCACATGCCTGACTGACTTGCAGTGACTTCTAAATTTTACAAGCTACGATTTGCACAAGTAGACTTGCAGCGAGTGTTTACACGCTACAAGTTACTTGCGAAAGTTGACTTCTGCAAGTTTAATTGCTAGTGCACACTTTGGTTTAGGTTTTGGGCCAAAGTCGCGGACACCTGGTAGTATAATAATAAACAATAAAATCAGAATTAGATAAGTACCTACCACCAAAATATAATATATGCTTACTGGCAATTACCTATGTAGGTACATAGTTTGTTGTTAGGTAATAAGTTGTAGCTGGAAGTTAGTCATATTTTATGTGCATTATAACTTATCTGTCGCATTAGGTTTCCTGTAAAGATAGATGGATACGCATAATAATTTAACTTATCAATTGAAAAGTTAACTTTATTCTTTTACTTTATGTATGTATTTAATTTGACAAAGGTTTGTAAATGGGTTTGAATCATTATTACGTATCTGCGTCCAGATTAAGTTTTGTTTATAAATAAATAAATTCAAATCTGTAAACATAATGGAACATTAATTCACGAATAGATTAATACACTTCACAAGAATACATTTGGGGATAAATCTACAAAGCAGATTTGTGATTTCAAAGGATTTGTGGGTATAGAATATGTTTAGCGACTTATGATATGGAATTATATTATTACGAGTTCTTATTCGTATTGTAAAAACAAGGTTGAGGTAAAATACTGAAAACTAGCTGATGTTCTTAACTTTGTGTGAATTTAGGTTTTTAACAATCAATTTGGATATAAGTATATGTTATTATCTCTGCCTTTCCATTAATGGTTGAGTTGTAAATAGTAATATATAGAGACGGACATTTTTGCATGCATAGTAGGTAGGTACCTACTAGCTTTTACCCGCGACTTAGCCGTTAGGTAGGTTGTCAGGTTTAATATTCCGCAGGAACCTTCTATTTTTTTTGGGATGAAAAGCAGCCTATCTCTCTTCAAGAATCATATTATTATACATAATACCCAATAACCATGTAAAAAATTAAGCCAGTCACTCGATACGTAACTCTATCGTAGCATGATTGAAGGACAAACCAACGAACAAAAGGTGTTGCATTATATGTTACGAGTAATAGGATTAGTTTGGATGTTTTTTGCCCTTGAGTTGCGTGGTGTTACTCGTAGGTAGCTTTTTGAACTCCATTTGTTTTCCTCTGGTTGATCTTTTTCTCGAAATTGGATCTAGAATTCTCAAAATTGCCACCTGCTCTTGGACCTCTGTCGAGAAACCGTTTGTTTAAAAATTCAGTCTAATTAAACTGTCGTAACATTATTATTTCAACAAGGCCCGCCTAAATTATTACTCTACATCTGTTTATTTATGTACTTTGTGAAATCGGGTTCCCTATTTAAATGAGACCTTTTAGCACAATTCGGAAGGAAAATTTAAAGGTCAGGTCAAGGTTATAGACAATAATATATAGCCGGGAATTCTAGGTGTATTATTTTTTTATCGCTTAACTGACCAGACGAGCAACCATCCCTCGCCATTAGTTGACCCTTATAGGTGTTCTTATGGCAAATGAGGGCAGACGTTCGGGGTCATTTGCAAATTGCAATGTACCTAGTCATTCGATACTAATAACAATCAAAGCGCCCAGCTTTGTTTAATATTATTAAGTATTATTATAAGTGTGCAACTTTTTTTTAATGCATGATGATTGTGACTACCTATACTACCAAGTTACATAATGTTTGTTCAGCAGTTCAGCCAGTATTTTTAACTTAATATTATTAATAAGATGTAATCTTATTGGTGGCACAAAATAAATAAATAAATTATTGACATAGAATTAACATGTTGTCTTGTCTTTTGAGCAGAGTGACTGCTGAATTTCTTGTTTGGTTTTTACGCATAATTTGCTTAAAACCCGAGCTATAATCATCATTATCATCAAAAACTGATGATGATAATGATAATTGAAATGATTGCCACAGAGCACGATCCTGTGCCAGCTGCATCCAGCGACTACCAGCGACTGCTAGCCAGTCGCCTCAGATCACCACCACCACTTATAGTTTACCAACCAAAGCTGCGTCTCTCTGTTCTTAGTTTGACCAAAAAGTAAAAATGGTAATTTTTTTACTCCAAATATCAATTCTTAATTTATTTTAATTTACTCTAATATTATTGGTAGGTGTTTACAGATGGTGTGATCATTTCAAGAAAGTTGGTTTAACGATGCTAAATAAATAAATAAAAAAAAATAGTGTCAAAAATACCTATCAATATTCATAAACTTCCAATTTAGTTCATAGCGTTTCACTTTTAAATCGAAACTGCAGTAGGTACTATTTCATAAATTACGAGCGTTAGGTACCTACTATTTTAGGCAACGCATTTAAATAGAGTTACACCTGTCTGTCGCTCCATAAATTAATATACTTAATATAGTTTTACAAAAAAAAAAAAAAGATTCCCAACATTAGCAGACGGAGGGTCCCTAATGCGCACTCGACACGCACTTGGACGATTTATTTATTTCTTTTGCTTTATTTAGTCAACGCCGGCTTGAAGGTCTATTTTATTATTTACGTTAGCCTCTCACCGTAGCTTTTGTTTTAGAAGTCTTAAAATCACGACTGGATAGCGTGAAAACACGAAGCGAAACAAAGTTTGAAGTATTAAGCTAGTTTTAGGGCTGCCAGTATAATATTATTATGATTTTTATAACAACTAGATGATTCCCACGCAACTTCGCCCGCGGATTTAGTTTTTAAAATCCCACGGGAGCTGTTTGATTTTTCGGGATGAAAAATGGCCTATGCCACTCTTCAGGTCCTCAACTATATCTATGCAAAAAATCTCTTCAATCCGTAGCTTTGTTGCATTGTGATTGAAGGGCAAACCAACAAACCAACAAAAAAAGACACTTTCCCATTTATAATATTAGTAAAGATAATAATAACGAAATTATATTTAAGTGCTTTTTGCCAAGACTTCAACAACCTCCACATGGAGTGGGGTTTCCACTCCCACGGGAAACCTATGTTTTTCCAGGGTAAGAAACATGTTACGTGTTACATAGACTTTTTACTATTATAATATCTTATATCACGCATAAAGTTAGTTCTGTTCACAAACAAAAGGGAACTTGATATCCCAAAGATGTCAACACGGTTTAGCACCAGTTTGGCGATATGAAAGGAAGTAAAATACCTAGGAGTGATACTGGACAGCAAGCTAATCTGGAAAAGACAACCCTCTGAGCAGAGCATGCATGGAGGATGTCGAGTACCGGAAAACGTACTGCTTAAATGCAGGGTACACACCCAACCCAAGTCAAAAATACATTGGATCTTGGAACCAGCAACACTTCCTGAAGCCCTCGCTGATCTGGGTGGCCTCCCAAGTAGCACACGAAGGCTGCTAAGCAGCTGAATAACGAATTCCCGTCACGCTTAAAGCTGTATAAAAAAGTTGCATAAGGGCTGTATACGGCCGTATACAGTTCTTAATAAGGACTACTTGCGGAGATAATTCCCGAAGATGAAGATCACACATAAAGTCTATGTCAACACTCCAGGGGGCCTACCGCCAATCCTTGAAGAAATATCGTAAGAAATGTCAACACAACACAAACTTCAACCATTGCGCGTTGGTAGTAGACTCCAGGTTCTACTGTATCCATGCAAAAAATCACGTCGATCCATTACTCCATTGCTACATGATCGAAGAATAAATCAACAAACAACCAATACACTTTCGCATTTATAATATTAGTAAGGGTTGAATTATATATTATTACTGTATTCTCTTCAAATTCTCTATCGTCGATTCTGCCAGATTTTGCGCCGTGAAACCCTACAGTAGGTACTTTACAAGCTCAAGAGGTCAGGGGTCAAGTGCAAAACCTATTGTCACCCAAAAAGTTTTAAAGGTGAAAGTTCAGTTTCAAATATTAACAAATCCTTGGGTTCCTTTGATTATAAATTCTTACTTGCTTGTTCAACCCTAACAATTTACTGGGTAATTTCCATCCACATGGTTTACTGATATAATATGAACCCTTTTAATGTATTTTTCATTCATTGCCCCAGATTGATTTTACAATTAAACGGCGATGATACGAATAGTGTTTTTCAGATGAGAAAAAACTTAGGAATTCAATATAATTACGCGAATAATATTTAAAAAACAATCTAATATGCTCTTTTTATATGATTTTATGAAAATTAGCATTTTGAGCCGAAAGGTAAATAAATATAACGAACCAGAATAATTAATTGTATTGTATTGTTTATTTCTTCGATTTTGACTGACAAAAGCGCTTACGAATGTCAAAAATGTTACATAAATTAAGTACAAAATACTTAATAAAAATACTTATAAAGTACTGACGATATTTCTGACGATTTTAACAATAAAAAAAAGACGTGTGGCACTCGGGAACTGCCGCGATAAAGCTATTGCATAGCATCTTTTATCAACGCCATCTAGCGGTGAGCCGTAGAGGAGTCCTGGGTCAGGTTATTTTCGTTACGGAATTTCTGGATTCGGTCTCCACGCTGGCCCGCGATAGAAGCTATGCAATAGCTTAATAAAATATAACTTGTAATCTTACAAATGCTACGCCGCTGCGCACCGGCCGGTAACACTCCGGCATGACTTGTTTTTGATGTCCGTCCGCCAGCTCTGCAGTTTTTGATACGGTTAAAGCCGAATTTACACTGCGAAATTAGTGGTATGAAATTAGTTTCATGACATTAATTTCATCAACAATTTCACGTGTAAACGTTTCATGCATGAAATTAATGCATGCATCATATTTTATATTATGTGATTTAAACGCACATAAACACACACAGAAAAATAAGGCAAAGTAAACGGAAAAAAAGGTAATTTGTCATAGTAAATTTATAGAAAAATGTTAAAAAGCAGTTCAAAAACATATTTTTCTTGCTTCCAAAACATCCTTTTGAAAAGCTTGAAACCGAAAGCTTTTTAAAAGCTATAATGTAGATATTAGAGAGGATTCAAACGATTATTGGAGGCTAAGTAAAGGCCGCCGATCCGCTTTGATACTGCGGGTAACAAGATCAATAGATTGTATCTCCTTAGTAAATAAAGCTTCTTAGCTTAAGCTTTTGATTTAACGGAATATTTCTTTATCTTTATTGTGAAATTTAAATTAAATAAGGTGTCTGGAAGGATCACATCACATACATTGATTCTGACAAAATTCTTTACATTACAGTTTTGCTCCGAACTTAAATTTCACAAACAATTCAAAATTCAAAATGTTGTAATTTTTTTTTTTCAATAAAACTTTTTTTTAATTTTCAATTTACATTCAATTTATTTTCCAAAATATTTTTTATAATATTGATGAACCGTTAAATATAAAAAAAATAATTAAATCTACTATACTAATTAATTATATTTACACAAAATACACGCCGTCCATGGCAAGTGGTCGTTAATGGGCATGCTGCCCAAAACACTGGCGCTATTACCTCATTGAATAGCGAGGCTTTTATTTATTTCAATATGAACAAGTTGCGGCTCTCATGGCAATCTCAAAGGAGATTCTGTTGCAGTGATGAGCCGAGAAACTCGGCACTTTTTTTATTAATTATCAACATATATAATTGTTTGTAATTAAATAAAATATAATTGTATGTTATAAACTGATTCCGTTATACAATACCTTTTAAAAAACTTTACATAACAACTTACCTAAAAAATATGATTTCAGTTTATGTTTTAAATTGTTTTCATTTAATAATTATAATCTACTTTACTATTTAAGGGGCCATCCATAAATTACGTCACATGAAAAATAATGAAATTCGTGTAACGTAATTTATGGATGACCCCTAAGTCATCACTTGTACTTTTCAAAACGCTTTTGTTGCGCTTATTTTAAGTTTGTCTCGAAATAATAGTCACGTAGACAGCATATAATAAAAGCCCTGTATAATATATGCTATGCAGGGCTTTTATGCTAGAAAAGCAAACAGCAGCCATTTTATATGAGTTCTTTTATATTCACACGTTCATTTGGAAATATAACAAGCGCTAGGCTGGGTACTGGGTCGATAAAAGAGAATAGAGGTCTACCGGAGGGTAGGTACCTATTTGCAAAATGGAATTGTCTGAATTTGCACAGCGATTGAGCGTTGGAAACTATTTAGGGGTAATAGGTAAGTTATTTCGTTGAATTGTATTTTATGCGAATATTCAAATTCAATAGCATGAAGCAATTTTGTTTGATGTGTTTGTTTATTCGATGATATTTATTGACTGCGATCTCACCTGATGGTTAGTGATGATACAATTTAAAATGGTAGCGGGCTAAATAGGAAGGGGTATGGCAGTTTAAATTACACCCATACCTTAAATATGGGTTTCTACACGCAGTACGAGCCACTTGGCGGCTCATCTTTGAAGGCAGGGTGGTAACCAGCAAAATCTGCCTAAAATAGGTATTTACAAGGTAGAGCCCTCTGCTGGGTCAATTTCAACAAAGACGTTTTTTCGGCCATTTCGGTGGACGTTAAGTTTTTTCAAATTTAAGCTAAACAGTTCACCGAAACAAAATTGTTGGCCACCGAAACAAACTATAGTCCACCGAAATGAAATTAAGCCACCAAATCGACAATTTTTATCATTTTGGTGATGTTTTACGTGTTCCGGTGACTGTTTAAGGCCATCGAATCCACCGAAATAAAGGACAAAAATGAGCATAACGAAAAAACTATTTATTATAGGATGTAAGAAACAATACACAGATAAACAAAGCAAAGCAAAGTTTCTGGGACACATGCATTTTTACTTACCAGTTATTAAACTGGGTAGATAATATTATAAAATTATTTTGTGATGATAGTATCACTATTAAAGACTTAAATAAAAGTAGCCATAAACCAAAATAACCAAAAGTTTTTGTTTTATAAGGGAAATTACACTGAAAAATTTTGTGAGGACAGCCACCGAAATGCAAAATTCATGATTTGATTATTATTTTTTCCTAAACTACAATCCTAATCATAAACAGTTATTGCCTCACAAATAGGTAACTGTACCTCTTCTATCTAGAAAATAATATTATAACTGTATAGTAACGTTCTGCACTACCGATTTCAACAATGCCGCGTAAATTTTGCCGTTGGGAAATCCACCATGTTGGTAAATCTTCCAAACGTTAGTGTAAAAATTGTCTTCATTGGCAGTTTAAAACGTATGGTTCGATATATGAACCGTCAAACTTTCCGGTTTGCAGTCCCCGCCTTGACCATTGCGCTATTGAAGCTCCTAAGTATTACCCATAGCGTGACAGAGCGTCGCAACTTATTGCTCCGCACGGCACTCGCTTGCGCAAATCAACTCGCGCGAGTCGCTAACAAGGCCGTGAAAAGCTCCATGGATCATAAGCTTTCAGCAAACATCCGAGCCTTTCTACACCCCGGTGTACAATGAAATGAAAAACCTATATACGCATAGCGTAATAAGGATAGAGACGTTTTAATAGGTAGGCACCTACCTTCCTGACAAGGTACAGAGCCATGAGCAAATCTGCCGTACGATAGTGTAAAAAAATCATATTCATATTTTATATCAACTTAAAACCTGTGGTTTGATATATGAACCGTCAAGCTTTCCGTTTTGCAGTCCACGCCTTAACCATTGCGCTATTGAAGCTCCTAAGTATTGCCCATAGCGTGACAGAGCGTCGCAACTTATTGCTCCGCACGGCACTCGCTTGCGCAAATCAACTCGCGCGAGTCGCTAACAAGGCCGTGAAAAGCTCCATGGAGTCACCTCGTGATTATTCATAAGCTTTCAGCAAACATCCGAGCCTGTTTTCCTCATTTCTCTGCTTTTTACACCGCGATGTACAGTGAAAAAAAAAAAACTATATTATAAGCATAGAGGAATAAGGATAGAGAAGTTTTAATGGATAGGCACCTACCCTCTTTCAAAGTACAGAGCCATTTACATTAACTATGAGCAAATCTGCGGTGCGATATTGTGAAAAAATCATATTCATATTTTATGTTAATTTAAAACGTGTGGTTTGACATTTTTACGTTTTCAGTTCAATTCGCTTTTATTTTATCAAAGACAACTTCCTCACCCACTACCTGATTCACTGGTCAAGATCTCATGGAGATATTTAGTGTTTCCTTGTCCACTATCTTTGCTTTTTTTTTAGTTTATTTGCGTTGTTTAGTAGAATTAATTAGATAGATAAGAGGAACATAATTAGCAGTACTACGATTTATTGATGGACAACGCTCAGCCTAAACTGTTAACTGGTTAAGTTTAAGATATGTGGGTGGAAAAATAGAACATGCCAGGATAGGTTTTAGAGATATCCTGGAGTGGGATATTTTGAAATTCTTTGCCTCAATAGATGAACTTATAAAAACCCACGTGAACGAAGTCGCCAATCAGCAGTAAAGATATAAAACAGGCAATATTATTGAAGTTATTCTAAAATAACAGAATTCGCACTCGGGTTGTTACGTTCCCTCAAATATGGTTGAGCGAAGCAATGGCTGGATCATGCGTCGTGCTCGTGAGCGGGTGCCACCAACGGGAATGGGTCTGCTTTGACTTCCCATGTTGACATGTGTTAGATTATATGTATTGTATTTTTGAAGCTTCACTGTGGAAGCACTGTATACTTAGCTTAGTTTTGTTACTTATTGTAAAATTAGTTTATTTTATTTTTTGAAAAGAGCAACTGCTGAGTTTCTTGCCGGTTCTTCTCAGCAGAATCTGCATTCCGAACCGGTGGTAGATTTATGACGTGGTGCTGCAAGGTAGCCTACATGAAATAAATAAATTTTGAATTAGAATTTGAATTAATAGCCCAACGGTTAAAGGTGCGGACTGAAAACTGAAAGAACCCCATCCGTTGCACTATTGTCATATCCACTCCTAGCAAAAGCTTTTCGCTTATTCGGAGGGGAGAGGAGAATATAAGTCAAATTCAGCTTGGCTAATATTAAAAAAATACATAATATGCAGGGTTCTGTCCCATTTTGTTTGTTTTTGTTATGATTGTTTTAGGAATTATTGAGCGAATGCTCTACTTTATACCTCCTCGTAACTTGTATTGTTGTATTATGCAAAAGGATATAAAGCAAAACATTGAGGTAATAGGGACATAATTTAACTTTGTTGCGTGATTCAATAGCAAGTTTTTGTTGACGTCTACATTCAAAAATTATGTTTGTTATAAAAAGAAAAGTGGATTAATTACGTATGTACCTAACTTAAAAAATTAAGGTTAATTTAGGTCTCACAGTAGAACAAATTTATTAATGTTGGTATTTTGAAAACATTCAATCTTAGCGCAATTTGGTAGTTAGTAGGTCGGTACATGTAGGTATAGTGAATTATAATACCTAAAGGTAATTGATAAGTAAATTGTTCATTTGTCTTTTCCAATAATTCCTATTTGCCTTTGTACGTATCCTCGTACAAATAATAATGCGAATTGCTTTTTATCGGGAAACGCAGAACAAATTTCTTTCTTGCATACATTTACATAAATCGATATCAGGTGGAGGCTCCTTTTCGCTTTAATTTTCTATACGTATATGTACGTACGTAGGTCGGTTTTATTTATGACTAGCCACTTCATTCGCTTGGATGTAGTGGCTAGTTTTTAAAAATTTCGTGGGAAATTTTTGATTTTCAGGGTTAAAAATCAAAAGAAATCAAGTCCATATCAAGTCAAATCAATTTATTGCAAATAAAACAACTGTCTGCTAAATTCACATTCATGAAACGCGTGAACTGTCAAACTCGCCAAGTTAAAATAGTCGTTAAGTTTTCTGAAATTGTCCAATTTCTACGCAATTTTCTTAATCTTTCTTTCCTTCCTTCTACAAAGTATTAGAAAACTTAAAAATAAAATACCTACGAATGAAATCGGTGAAGTCATTCTCAAGCTATGGCGTGACCAAAGGAAACCGAAAAAATAAAAAAATAACTACTAATTACTCTTTTACAAAAAATTTGAACCAACTAAAAAGGGAAAAATAAAATATATTTTTTTTTAGTCTTACTAACTAAGCTAAACTAATGTAAGTAGGTAAGTAACTAATTTTGAGTCGGCGACAAACTTTTTTAAAAGCTATCTATCTCCCAGCCATGCTTAAAAATACAGCTCGTAGTTAACCAATCTGCCATGCTTAAAAAATAAAGCTCGTAGGTAGTTATGCTTTTATTCTTCAATCACGCAGCTCCATTGCCGCGTGATTGAAGGACAAACGGAAACCGAAAAGAATGTTTAATGAACGTAGTTCATAATTATTTTGCCGATAGATGGATAATGTAAATAAATAAATAAAAATATTTAATTTCGACCAACTAGGATCATAGTGTTTTATTTAGTAAGTAATAATAAAGAAAAACAAAAACTTAAACCTATTTATTAGTAAGAATACTATGCCTAATCTAAAACTTAATCTAAGACATTTGAATAAATTGATCTAGTTATATCTACGTTAACGTTATCTTCGATTTCATGTACGTTTCCTTCAATTTTCATTTTCTTAAAACTAGTACCGACCACATTTTCCTAAGAATTTTTCCCTTGAGCTTGTTTATATATTTACTGAAGTACCAAGTTTACAGTGTGAGACGAAGTTTACTTTTCAAGAGCCTTTATGGCTTCAATTTCAATAGGTAGCTGTTTAAGTTCTATAATATATTTATGCATGTATAGGGTAGCTGTTGGTATGAAATATATATGACGTGGCGACCTCATAGGTACGGTTGGCCTTGTTTCTATTTCAGTCAGCTGTAAAGGACGTTTTTAGCTTAAAACTGATCTAAATGCAGACTTGATATTTCCAGTTTCCACATTATGCATAGGCTTTTGTGGTTATGGCAACTTGCCTGAACGGTCGAAGTTAATTATAAACTTTCGAAGGTCCAAATTATTATTTTACATGAAGAAAGGTTGACATTAATTTTAGCTAAAGAAGCAAGGGGAAAATCAATAATTGTTACTTGTGGTTAGAGAGAAGACGACCAAACTTTTTTACCTAATAAATAAGCAAGAAGGCCAAAACTGAATCAATAGATTCAATTCTTTGTAGCGTCTAACATGAGCGTATGTATTTTCGAAGCTGACTGAAGAATAGCTACGAAGCTACTATTCTGATCTGGTGGGAGGCTTAAACCATAGCTATATAAATATACAGGGTGTCCCACGGCTATGCCACATGGAGGGGAAGTACCTTAAATATTGTAGATGGAATATTTTACTGAAAGAAGACTTCATTTTAATTTAAAAAACAATTTAAACTGCATTCATAGATTTTTAAATAATTGCCTGGTTGAACCGGGACTCGAACCCGCTATACGAGAAAAAAAAAATTAACCTGTATCTTTATCATACCGATCGGAAGGCTTCATCATAAGGATTATTTTTTGTTAAATAACATAGCATGAGAAATAAAAGGAAGACCATGAATTTTAGCCTTTGATGTAAAATTTTGTTCAGAAAAATGAAAAGCTGACATTGGCGTATCGACATACAACTGACATGAACTATTACTAATGAGTACCCACTTGAGAAGTACGCATCATTTCCCGATCCTTACTATCCTTACTAATCCTGACTTATATTACCTATAAATGCGAAAGTGTGTTTGTTTGTTGATTTATTGGTTTGTCCTTCAATCCCGCTGCAATTCGTAGCTCTGTTGCAGCGGGATTGAAGGATAATGTCAGCTTTTCATTTTTCTGAACAAAATTTTACATCAAAGGCTAAAATTAGACTTGCAACGAATATTCGGTTACTATTCGGTATTCGGCCTATTCGGCTGCTTTTATTATATTCGGCCGAATACCGAATATCTACATATTATTCGGCCGAATACCGAATACTTAAATAATACATTTTGTCATAGAGAAATAATTGGTAAAATGAAAAATTAAAATCGATTGATTATTATTATATATTATCATTTACTATTATTTCCTCGAAGTATGCCCATATAGGTGATTTTTTTTAAAGGCCATAATCGATTTTTTTATTATTAAGGTACGTTCGTAATTATTTAATTATTTATTTGTTAAATTTCACACTATTACAAGAGCAACAGCGGGCGCGCGGGCGATGAGTACATTAGAACAAAACAAAGGAACGCGAAACAATCACGTCTGTACAAGTTTTTGGCGCTAAAATCCAGCCGAATACTTGTGCCTAATATTCGGCTATTCGGTCAGGGGCCTCGCCGAATATTCGGTATTCGGTATACTGCCGAATATACTATTCGTTGCAAGTCTAGCTAAAATTCATGGTCTTCCTTTTATTTCTCATGCTATGTTATTTAACAAAAAATAATCCTTATGATGAAGCCTTCCGATCGGTATGATAAAGATACAGGTTAATTTTTTTTCTCGTATAGCGGGTTCGAGTCCCGGTTCAACCAGGCAGTTATTTAAAAATCTATGAATGCAGTTTAAATTGTTTTTTAAATTAAAATGAAGTCTTCTTTCAGTAAAATGTTCCATCTACAATATTTAAGGTACTTCCCCTCCATGTGGCATAGCCGTGGGACGCCCTGTATATACTAACTAGCTGATGCCCGTGACTTCGTCTGCGTGGGTTCAGTTTTTAAAATCCCGCGGGAACTCTTTGATTTTCCGGACTAAAAAGTGGCCTATGTTACTCTCCAGGTCCTCAATTTTACCCATGGAAAAAATCACGTCAATCCGTAGCCTTGTTGCAGCATTATTGAAGGACAATCCAAGAAACAAACACACTTTCCCATTTATAATAGGTATTAGTAAGAATTCACTATATATATTATTGGCTTTTCAATTCAAAATTAGGTGCTTAAAAAGTTTTATCGCGTAGATAGCTTCTCGTGCGTACGTCGCCAATGCCCATGCCACTAACACAAATCAGAGGTGATTGCTATCACTGTAGCAATAGTTTTTAGATCGACTCAGATGTTAGAGATGAGCTAGAGTTTTCCGGTTATTTCAAAGCTCAGGCTTCAGTGTCAGTGAAACGAGTCCCTTAGGCTCACTATTTGCTACATTATATAGACGGTAAAGTTTCTTTGATGCAAAACGATGTCTCTTTAGAGGACTCTGGACGTCTTTGATGGCATAACTTTCAACATGTATTGTGTTTATGGCAGCATTATCGTATTGTTCACGGGAAGGGGTAGCTTAGAGTAAGCTTATTCGAGCTCGCTTGTGAAACGACTATAATAGAGCCACTGGAAAATTATGAAGAAGTGTTTTACAAAAACTGTAGTGTGTAGTGTCTAGGTGCTTCTATTTTTAACCGACTTCCAAAAAGGAGGAGGTTATCAATTCGGCCGGTATCTTTTTTTTTTTCTATGTATGCCCGCCGATTACTCCGAGGTTTCTGGACCGATTCACGAGATTTTTTTTTTAATCGACAGAGAAAGCTCGCGAAATGGTCCCATAAAAATTTTTACCTTCAACTCCTCAAGCCTGATGCTGCAGGGGTATTTCCCCCCTAAATTATGGGACTTTAGGAAGCGTCGTTTACGAATTAGTATGCTTGGCCTAAGCATATACTAGATCATAGAGCTCCAGGTCCTACTCTTCAATCCTGATGCTGCAGGGTACTGCCAACCTAAATTATAGGGATGTAGGAACTGCTGATCATGAATTGTTATTGTATGTAATAAGCATATACTACACCATCGAGGTCTAGGTTCTAGCTCCTCAATTCTGATGCTGCAGGGTACTGCCCACCTAAATTGTAGAGATTTAGGAACTGCTAATCATGAATTGTTATTGTATGTAATAAGCATATACTACTCCATCGAGGTCTAGGTTCTAGTTCCTCAATCCTGATGCTGCAGGGTACTGCCCACTTTAACTGTGAGGATTTAGGAACTTTCGCTTGCGAATTGATATTGTTAGTATCAAGCATATTCTACATCGTAGAATTCAAGGTCCTCGCTCTTCAATACTGATGCTGCAGGGGTACTGCCTACCTAAACTGTGAGGATTTAGGAACTGTCGTTTACGAATTGATATTGTTGGTACCAAGCATATACTACATCATAATGCTCAAGGTTCTAGCTCCTCAATCCTGATGCTGCAGAGTTGGAGGAATTACGAACTGACGCTTTCGAATAATAATTGATATTGTTGTTACCAACCATGGACTACATCATGGAGCTCCTAGTCCTAGCTCTTGTGTATTGTTAATAAGTACTGTAGGTACCAAGTGTAGAACTACATTAGTACCGTAGCGTTGGAGGGAGGGGAGAAAGAGCAGGAACAAGCTACACTAAAAAGCTTAAAATAAAAATTCTTTTCAAAAAACCGACTTCAAACGCCACTACAAAGTATAAAAATAATTTTATTTTGTACACGTTTGTTGGAGTCGGGCGGGCTTAACTAGAAACGATGAAATCGATGCGCGACGCTTATCTTATTGTGACATATAAGAGACACGTTTATTGAAATCGGGCGAGCATCGCGTATCGGTTTCATCGTTTCTATTTAAGCCGCCCGACTTCAACAAACGTGTACAAAATAAAATTATTTTTATACTTTGTAGTGGCGTTTGAAGTCGGTTTTTTGAAAAGAATTTTTATGTGAAGTAGTTTTTAGCGAAACTGTTATAGCTATGTTTTATTAATAACTACGAGTTGATTCCTGCGACTTCGTTCGTGCGGATTAAGATTTTTTATTCCCGCGGGAACTCTTTTATTTCCCGGGTTAAAAAGTAGGCTATGTGCTATTCCTGTCTATAATCTATCTATGTGCCAACTTCAGCCAAATCGGTTCAGGCGTTGCGACGTGATTGAGTAACTTACATCCATACATCCAACATTAACTATTAATATAGAAAAATCGTCATTTCATGCTCTATTGAAATTATGTTAACTGAAAAGTGTACCCACAGAAACCTTTAATATAAAATTTTCAAATTTTTGAATCTGAAATTTTTGAAATTCTGAACTGAACTGAATTTTTGAGATCACAGTGTTGAAATGACGATATGTAAAGCGGACTTGCCAGCCCTACTACCAGCCGAATTAAGTTTGACAAATTGAGATTTAAGCCTACCATACATGAGGAGTTTTGCCTTCAGTTTCGCCTGATCTGATATAAATCCGTCCGTATCGTTTATGGATATTCCGACCTCAAGATCTGCGCGCATACGTAGGGCCGGAGTGACTGAAGCAAGACGAAGAAGAAGAATTCAATCACACCGGCCTAACCAGATGGACTGAACGGATGGTGTGTGTGACGCAGTCGGTATCTAAGCAGCGACCATGTGTCCACATGTATCGGAGCGAAATTTCAAATAAAAATTGTTTTCAAAGAAAATCGTTTTATAATGTCTAATAATAATCGTTTTCTATCATTGATACCACTAAATTGCGTAACTGTTATTTCCTCATTCATGCAGAGATAATAATATAATTAAACCAGTCCTGCAGACAAGAATTTAGGCTTTAGGTACCCACAATTGGACTGGTTATTATTTGTAGAAGCCAGTTTTAAACTCGAAGTGTTTTTTCTTCTTATTTTATAAATATGTAATATGTCTTACATAATAATTCACTTTCGGTCATAATTCACGACCACTACTTGCAGGAAACTGAAATGAACTGATGCGATTGTGTCGTGTGTGGGCAAACATCTGTTTAGGTTTAACTGACGCAGGTTTGCCTGTTCAGTTTGGCCTCATAATGTATGATAGGCTTAAGCTATAGTTAAATTGCAACTATTTTTTATTAGCTTTTGCTCACGACGCGACGTCATCGGCATTGACTAGGGCATTTAAAACTTTTGAAATTGGCCCTTACTAATCCTTAGTACCTTACTAATATATAAATGCGAAAATGTGTTTGTTTGTTGCTTAGTCCTTCAAAAAGCTACGGATCGACGTGATTATTTGCATGGGTATAATTGAGATATATTTTGCTTTTTATCTCGAAAAATCAAAGAGTTCCCGCGGGATTTTACAAACTAAATCCATGCGGACGAAGTCGCGGGCATCAGCTAGTTAAATATAAGTCATAAAATATATTAAAACTTCATTTAATGTATGTAAAACAATTAAATTGAAATAATATATTATACCTACGCCTCCTAAATCAGTAGTTCAAGTTGTTATGCCAATTGTAATAGGTACTTGATATCTGGTGACCAATAAGCTGAAATTCATGACTCATTTGTTATTGATATTAATTAATAGTTATTTATTATTGGTGAGACAAGCTTACGATTATTGTTACCGAAAATACAATTACATACTGTATAATTGAAATCGATGTCTCGCCACTCACTCACATTAAATACTAAGTAGGTAATATTGGCAAAAAAAAATCTTAAAATAATTTCAGCAGTAGTGGCCAATCTCAACCGACACGAGCCTAATAGGCTGAAGATAGTATAGTGCACAAATGTGTGCGCAAACAGATGGTCTCCACAGACGTCAGTCAAGTGAGGGTACCTATAGAGTTTCTTGTTGGTTCTTCTCTGTTGGAACGGCATTCCAAGTCACAGGTAGATATATTAATTTGACTTTCGAATTGAATTTCGAAAGTACTTTGTAAATGTTTATTTGAATAAAAAATTATTCTATTTCTATTTCTACTTTTCAGGGACAAAAAATATATCACTCTCAGGTACTAGAGTAGAGATGATTTTTTGAAAATCATCACTCTAGAAAATGAAATATGTAGTTATCACGGGATTTTTAATAAAAACTTAAAACGACGCTGACGAACTCGCGGGCATCAGCTCGTAATTTATTATGTATGTGTCAGGATACACGAGTTGGCATTGAACTTGGGAGCAGGCTGGAGGTGTGTCTTGGCTGCAGGGCTCAAGGCCGGCGCGCCGCATCGCATCACCCAAGTCGTGCATCGATTTATCGAACGGCGCGCGCTGCCCCACTCCCCCACCCCTAGTCGAGCCGCTCGTAAGGCTCTGGCTACACGGTACACCGCGATCCGAGCTAACTAGCTTAGCTCATGTGGATGAGACTGAAACCAACTAGCGGATTGTGGCGGATAATACATTTACCACCAGATAATTCACCCTTGTTAAGCAAGAAAAGCTTTTCTCGTTCGAAAAATTTGTGACTTGGTTTGTGGTGTTTGTTAGCTCAGACTTAAGATAGAGTTAAAATGAGATACAAAATATATGCTCTGACATTAATTTGTCTCGTTTTAACTTTGTCTTGAATCTGAGCAGAGTGAGTAGATTTCAAGTTTGGATTAACGTTTTGCATGTCGTTTATGTCAGTAAATTCAGTTGTTCTCGTGCTGCAACCAAATGCGACCACGCAAATTGTAGAGCGAAAGTAAGAGGAGTTAAAAAGGGCTATAGTAATAGCTTAGCTGGGATCATTGGGTTATGCTAACTCACAGGTCAATTTGTTCGCTTAGCTTAGTTCTATAGTATGTGTTGTGAACTGACGTATGAATAGATGATAAATCTACATGAGCTAAGTTAAACTTAGCTTAGTGTGCAGTGTAGCCTGTTCTTTAGTTGCGAACCGCGGAATGAGCGACTTACCTAACGGCTTTTCTCCGCTACTTAAGATTCTATTACTTTCCATTGGTTCAGTAAAACCTATCTTGCCATCGTTCTTCGATGGTGGTGTGGCCAATAACGGATCAGTCGATTGCGATAGCTAAGCAGTATTCATCCAATCTGGTAACTAGATGGACGACCGATTTTAGAGATCAGAATCTGGTCTTTACAATTTCTTCCTTACTAGCGTGTAGAGTACGTTTAACTAACAACAATGTACGTTTCCATTTATTGCACGTTTGCTTTAGACAATAAGGCTTTAATCAGCTTAAGCCTAAGCCTCAATAGATCAACAGTTTAGGGTTGGACTGAGATCTGGAGGTCTATTACCTTAAATCCCTGCAGTGTCGTGATGCACATGGTATGATCTATCTTTTTCTCTAAATTGTTTAATTTTATTTAAAAGTTAACAAATGTCTTTCCTGGATAAATTACCGATTTATATCCTCTGATGGTATCTTTGGGAAAAGTCTGGTACAAATACAAATAGACGGAAAATCAAAATAAATTAAAAAAAAAAATTAATTATCGCTGGCAACTATCGTAGTTGCCAGTAGAATAGAATATTTTTTTATTCAAATAAACTAAAAGTAATCAAAAATCGGTTTTGGAATTTTATAATAGAACGTGACGTCGATCCTATAAATTATTTCGGTGATGGTTCAGCTACCACGGAAAATAACCAAGCGCATGATCAAATCAGAAATTAAGAGATCTATAGAAGAATCAGAGGCTATGACGGCTATGAGCTATGTCACAAAGCATGCAGGCTGCAGCTGACAGGACAGGACACATAGCTCGTAGAAGCGGTAGACATTGGGTTCCAGCGAGCTCGCATAGCAACACTGTGAAGAACGCTTCCCCACTACTCCCCGCCGGACCACCTACTAACTGTAAACCCTCCCATTAGGGGGACAGACGATCTCTAGAGAATAGTCGCTGGGAGCTGCTGGATACCTGTAACAATGTATGCAAGTGAGCTATATCCACAACGTCCATAGTCCACAACTGGTTGTGGACTCGGGGTATGTCAGAAGCTTTGAAGAATTTTTTTATTCAATGACAAGATAGTCCTTGCAATCTCACCTGATGGTAAGTGACGACGCAGTGTTGGCTAACTTGGAAGGGGTATAGCAGTGCTCATACCCCTAATCAGTTTCTACACGCCATTGTGCCGGAACGCTAAATCGCTTGGCGGCACGTCTTTGACGGTAGGGTGGTAACTAGCCGCGGCAAAAGCCTCCCACTGGAAAACCATATCATCAATATTATAAGATGTATTCTCGACTTATTTGATATTAAAATCGCTAAAATCGTATAACTTACGGGGAGAGTAAATCTAGAATAAAAGGCACTTTAAATTCAACAGACTTGTCTCGCGATTATCTTGCATTTATGAAGCGAAAATTTAATAGCTTGTTAGCACCAAGTTTGAGCTCTATTTTCACAAGCTCTAGGAGGGTTCCGTAGGGCTTCAATCTCGTTACACAAGGCGATCGTCTGCATACAGAGCAACCTTAAGTTAATTTACAGAAGTCGGTTCTCGAGGGATTGCCCCCTGATCTCGGAAAACGGTGCTTTGATGTGCTTTGCTATTCCATACATGATCTGAATTTATTTGCGCGACAAGGAATTCTTTAGTTGCAATTACATCGGCGTAATTGCTTTTTCCTTTTTCGGGTGTCCATTGAATCTCTGTCGTTCAATCGTTAAGCTAATATTTACTATTAGCTATTAGTAGGGCTATAAACCCTTACTAATATTATAAATACGAAAGTGTGTTTGTTTTTTGGGTTATTGGTTTGTCCTTCAATTTAAACAGCGATGGATCGATGTGTTTTTTGCATAATTATAGTTGAATACCTGGAGAGATTTTATCCCAGAAAAGCAAAGGGATCTCAAAGGATTTTTGAAAATTTAACCCCTAAGGGTTTGAAAAATCGAACTTAATGTGAGTGATTTCACTAACATAAAAATATTAGGTAAATGTCTTAATTGAGCGTGATATTTTGGCAGATTTTCAATACAAAAACTGTCAAAATATCTTTACGCTCGGTGACTTGTTATATGTTGATGAAATCGGGCCTAAGGCTATTTACTTACACTGTTCGCTTCGCTTTCACACAAATGTTGTTATTTCCCGATGCTCGTAACATCTACCCTGAAACCATGAATCCAAAGTTTTAATAAGCTCGACGACTTGATCTAATCGGACTTGCAAAGTCTAGGATCGTGTGTAGTTTCTAGACTTCAACCCATTTGTGTAGAATTTAAACTTTAGTCTTAACTCCACATCTAATATGGATACAATGTGTCTAGGTTATATCTCCCTGGTGAGAGATTCTGATGTCACATGAAATGATGATTACAAGCTCTGGCATAGCGTTTAAGTTCTTTGGGTCATCTTCTCTATCAACCGATAGAGTTTTACTGCTCTATATAAACTTCTATATGTCTCGATCTTGCGCTGCATGTATCCAGCAGTTCTTCTGATGTCTTCTGTCATCAGTCTGGTCGTCGGTTCTTTGCGTGAATAATATAAATAAAACCATTCCGACAAACTTACAGATTTTTTTTTAGATTAAAAGCAGCATAATAATCGCAGAAAAGCTACAAGAACAAATGTGTATGGTAAAATAGTACATTGTTACCTTAGGGATGAAAGTAACTTATTTAGTCCCGAGACGGGGTTTGGCGCCCGAGCGTAGCGAGGGGGCCTATAGTTCGAGGGACTAAATAAGTCTTTATCCCGAGGTAAACACTGTGCTTTTCATTACGAATATAAGGAAAGTCAAAATAAAAATAGAAATTAGCTAAAGAAAATTGAGTGAACTTTATTTTACATAAATCAACAACTTTGGTGAGATATTTATTTAATGTTTATGTTAAAATTAGAACATTATCTTTCTTCTTGTCTATGGATGCACTCGGGTATGTCGTGTTTCATTTGAATTCCAATAAAAATGTGACAACTAGTTTTTTTTAATTATTTGACAGCTGTCAGTTGAAAACGATTCTCCCTAGGGCTGAAAAGTATTACTTTCAACCCGCTTCTCAGGCAACTTCAGACCTACTTTCCGTGTATGAGTAATGAAAAATAGACTTCTATATATCCCAGATGTGCGTTGATTTTAGTTACCAGAATTTACATCACAACCGCTTAACCTCCTACCTACATTTGTCCTACACAAAGAACATAACATTTAAAAAAATCTATTGCCGGTTTCTTAAATGGTATCCCCAAAACATTTTACTAGTTACATCTTTCGACTATCTAGGCTTGTAAATAAAAAATAAAAGTATGAATTCTCCTTGTCAATTTTGTAAAAATGGCGACGGAAGGCAGACAAGTGGAGGTGCGCTCGCACAGGGGTAAGTTAATCGAATGAAATCTTATTCAAATCATCGAAATGATTAGATTTATCATAATTAGTAAGTAATTAAAACTATGAAATGTTGATATACAGTTTTATCTTCGCATAATAATAAATAGAATTTTCACAAGCTTGTTGTCATTTTCTATGTCCTATGCAGAGGACAAAAGTGGGCAATAAAGTTTTGATAGTTTAACTACCTTTGTACTTTGTATAGTACATTGTAAGTTTTTGACAATTATTTATCTATTTTCTAGCTTTTACAGATAATGATATATTACTAGAAGCATTAGAAGACTCAGTGTTTGACTTTTCGGGCGAAAATTCGGATCGTAATCTAGAGTTTATCCCTTCAGAGCCTAGTCGAAGATCCAATGACCACTAGACTAGAGATTCAGACAGCATTTCAAACCAAGATGATCTCCAGTAATTTGGAATTAGCATCTTAATCATTGTTTCGCTCAAGAGGATGTGGAAGAAGTGTTTTGCGTGGACGTGGACGTGGGCCTGAACGTAGACATGGTTCTGGTCTTGGTAAGCGACTTCAATGAACGCAATCTTTGTCCTAATTTACTCGATAGATTGCAAGCAGGAATCGCCAAAACAACGGCTACTTTCAAGATACATGGACGAAAGATACCTGAAATTAATGATTTGACGCAGCCAGAATAATTGTTAGGTATATTTTACGCCTAACAGGAATTTTTATTCCAATTTTCATCAATATTTATAGTAATTTTAATTAATAACAATCTATGTGTTATCTATCGATAAATTCTTAAAAACAATATTATTTGTCAGAAACCGTCATGTGTCTTATCTGACAAACACAAACTTGGCTAAGTAACTTATCGACAGGTTACAGAAACAGTAGAGGGCAATCTTTTCTAAATCATCAATGTAAATGTACTATTCTAAACATATTGATCTCCAAAATTACTGACTGATCACTACATAATGTTTATTATATGCTCAGTTTTGTTTTGTTATTACAAGAAATATATTATTACACGACTACAGCAAAGGCAAAAGGAAGGATTATGATTTTAGCAGTCTATTTATGTATGTTTATATGTATAATCGTATGTATGTATGTGGTATATTTACATATGCTACGGTGTAGCGCCTAAATTACTGAGCCAATTTGGATAAATCAGGGGTCAATCGATTCTTTCTTATATTCGGGATGATATTAGTCACATATTATTCAATATGACGGATTTTATATCCAATTTTCCATAGTCTGGTTACAGTTTTTAAACATTTTTCTTATCTTGATAATTTTGTTTGGAGCAATGTTTTATTTTTGTATTTTTTTCTGAAAATTTATTATGTATATAACATAAGGCAATAAATGTTTGTTATATTTTGATTCTTATCCAATTATAATTGCATTTAATTTCCTGAAACTATTCTATGTCCTATACAAATCACATAGTAATATCGTACTGCTGTCCTACGTATAGGACATAGTGAAAAACAGATTTTCCTAATGTAGGATTTTTTTTACTATTTTTCCAGTATATCGTAATCTATTAGCAATATTATACTAAAGTTTCAAAAACATATTCTAAAAAAAGTGTCTCTGGTAGGCAGGAGGTTAAAAAAATATGATTTATAAATCCAAGCAAAGAGTAGAATTAGTATTTAACGGTAAAATTTTATGTCTGTATCTACGTCGTGAAAATTGTGAGGGCCATTAAAATTCTTTGACAATAGTTTTTCGAAAAATCTCAATTGTAAATTAAGCAGTTGTTCCACACATGCAAGATTAATCAGAAATATACCGCGTTACTGACATAGCTCGTAGATTTGTAAAGCGATAGTTCAAAGACCCACAGTCTTTCGAGTCTGAAGGTGCTGGAGCGGCGACCTTACACCAGAAAGCCAGTGTTGGTAGACCCTTCACTAGATCATCTGATGACATCAAACGGCAGAGAGCCGTTGAATACAGAGGATACAAGACCGCGGCATGCAGTTCCATACAAGAGAGCTAACTATGTACAGCAATGGACGTCTTTAGGTTGCTAAAGAAGACGAGGAAGAACTGGTTTCAAGATTAGGTTTTCCCATTTAGTTATCTTTTTTTTTTCCCCTCGCTCTCCTCTGACGTGGTGGTCAGAGTCGTTGTTTTTATTATTCATGTGTCTTCGTTTCGCTAAGGCTTTAATGTAGCTTACAAGTTTTTTTTAAAAGAATATTAGCCAAAATGAACATGACTAACATTCTCCTCTCCCCTTCAAATAAACGGAAAGCTTGTGTTTGAAGTGGGTACGACAATAGTACAACGGGTGAGGATCGAACCTGCGACCTTGTCAGTTTTCAGTCCGCTCGTTTAACCGTTGGGCTATTGAGGCTAATTTCCTTCTACTTAATACCTATATCGTAGTATACCTAAGTGTGTTACCTATTTGTTACGTACTCGTAAACTTCTCATTTAAGAGTAGCCTTGTTTTCTAAGCCATACACCGTTGCACTGAATTGAAAATTCGTTCTCAACTCAGCGTCCAATGTTGAAACAATATAATGCCTCCCCGGTGAACGATTCGGATGTCCGATGAAATAATGATTACCCGGTGGCTTTGGGTCCGAAGGTTCTTTGGGACGCGCATATTTATCGATTTCGTTCCGCAATCTGTTGAATGTGAAAGATATTTATTGGTATTCAATATATATTTTCAACTGAAGGGCTACGAATAAATAGTAATACTGAAGGGTTATGATTTTAGGTAGGAGAAGCCGGTGGGACCACGGGGCATCGGCCGATTTCAGCAGTATATGTGTATATGTGTATGTGTATATATTTACGTATGTTCCACGATACCTCCTAAGCTATTTTGGAATAACACAAAACAGATTTTGGAAACAATACACTAAAACATTGTCGACAACTTTTACCTCTTTTTTTGTAGTAAATGTTTTTTAAATAGAAAAGAGAAATTATTTCACTTTTATTTCGTTTAATTGTAATCAAAAAAACAAATTAAAGTTGTCCTTTGAATACGAGTACATTATGGAAGTGTGAAGCTAAGTTCGATTGTCTTTATGGCACAGATTCTAATTTCAACGATGGCCATTAAAGAACTTGAAAGTACTCGCAGTCAAACGATTTGATTGTGATTGATTTACCATTTCATCGGGTATAAAACCTCCAGCGTTCCAACCTATCTAATGGAGCTACGTGCAGTTCTTACCATTTATCTTTATTGGATGAAATCCTACTTAGTACCTGAGTGATTGAATTTCTATGTAGGTGCCTAGGTCCTAGGTATGTCGAGTTTAGCACTTGTGGCTTATGGAACTTATGAAAAATGATCGCTTATTATGGGTCTCGAGAAAAAATTCAGGGTCACTTAGCAAGCAATGCAAAGAGCATCCCTGCGAGATCAAATCAGTAATGAGTAGATCCGCAGGAAAACCAGAGTTATTGACATGGCTTATCGAGTCATTGCCTTGAGAATTCTATAATACGTAATATGAAAACGGATTTTTTATGGAAAAGCTAATATTCTTTATCTTTTGTTTCAGGAATGTGAAACAGCAGTATCAAATTCAAGCAAACTAGAAATGTGTTTTAACAAATATTTGATTAAGCTGGCAGACTACTTCCGATTAAGCACGTCTCGTTGAATGTTCTGAGGAGTAAAAGAATTCGAGATGAGTCACATCAGTAAAACTGTGATCACAAATTTTCTTCTTTGTTTTTGTATGTCAGGAGTATGGAGTAGATCGTGGGCTAATCATCACGACACAACCACATCTACCACCCAAACAACCCCTACCACTAGTTCTATACCCAAGAATATTCACAATGACCCTCTTATTGTTGAAACTAAAAGTGGTCTTGTTAAGGGTTATGCTAAGACAGTGATGGGACGTGAAGTGCACATCTTCACAGGCATCCCATTTGCAAAAGCACCTTTAGGCCCATTAAGGTTCCGAAAACCTGTCCCGATTGACCCTTGGCATGGAGTACTCGAAGCAACTGCAATGCCAAATAGTTGTTACCAGGAGAGATACGAATATTTCCCTGGATTTGAGGGTGAGGAGATGTGGAATCCCAATACTAACATATCAGAAGACTGTCTCTACCTGAACATATGGGTGCCACAGCATCTAAGAGTTCGACACCATCAAGATAAGCCTCTTACAGAAAGGCCTAAAGTGCCTATACTAGTATGGATCTACGGAGGAGGGTATATGAGTGGAACAGCTACACTTGACCTGTATAAAGCCGACATAATGGCCTCATCAAGTGATGTTATAGTAGCGTCAATGCAATACAGGGTGGGTGCGTTTGGATTTTTATATTTAAATAAATATTTTTCTCCTGGAAGTGAAGAAGCTCCAGGGAACATGGGTTTGTGGGATCAGCAATTGGCCATTCGATGGATAAAGGATAATGCGCGTGCGTTTGGTGGAGATCCTGATTTGATAACTTTGTTCGGTGAATCTGCGGGGGGCGGGAGTGTCAGCCTGCATATGTTATCGCCTGAAATGAAAGGATTATTTAAGAGAGGGATCTTACAATCCGGGACTCTCAATGCACCGTGGAGTTGGATGACAGGAGAAAGAGCACAGGATATCGGAAAAGTTTTGATAGACGACTGTAATTGCAATAGTAGTCTTTTAGCAAATGACCCCAGCTTAGTCATGGATTGCATGCGTGGAGTAGATGCTAAGACTATATCGGTGCAGCAATGGAACTCGTACACTGGCATTTTGGGTTTTCCATCAGCACCAACGGTTGATGGAATATTTTTGCCAAAAGATCCTGACACGATGATGAAAGAGGGACACTTCCACAATACTGAGGTACTACTAGGAAGCAACCAAGACGAAGGTGAGTGTTAATTAAGTATTTATTATATATATGAAATTATAGACTAAGTCAAGACTGCGGTTTCAATCCCGGGTACGCACCTTTTACTTTTCGGAAGTTATGTACGTTTAATGAAAAAATGGACATGGTAAAGGAAAAAATCGTGAGCAAACCCACACGCATAAAATTTCTCCATAATGTTATCAAAGGTGTATGAAGTCCGCCCTTTCACATTGGGCCAGCATGAGACGAGATCTGCGCTCATAATTAAGACTTTTATGCTGATGATGATGAGTGTAAGTTAAAAATTTTAAACACCCCCGACATGTTACAACATCCTAATCGCTAGTCGGTAATCGTTAAAATATGTAATCCGCCATTTTGTGGGGACTAATTCACCTTTCAAACAAAAAAAAAAAAACAAAATTAAAATCGGTTCATCCGTTCGGGAGCTACGATGCCGATAGACACACACACACACACACACACACACACACACACACACACACACACACACACACACACACACACACGCACGCACGCACGCACGCACACACGCACGCATGCACACACACACACACACACACACACACACACACACACACACACACACACACACACACACACACACACAACACCCCGTCGTTTTTTCGTCCGGGGTTAAAAATAATGTCTTCATCGAATTGGGCGAGCGCATTCTTTCAGAGTCTGACTATCTGTCTGAATGTCTGCCAAAGCTTTATGTCTCCTGGTTAACGAATGTAATATCAATTCATTCAAATTATGAAATAATAATTATATTAACTCAAATAATTTACTTCACGACGAACCACTACTGATATTATTCAGCTATAAAGCATATCTAGGAACTTTTCCAGTCATGACTCATGAATATCATCAACAGGTTATTGCGGTTTGAGGTTTTCATCCAAATGCCCGCTTACTGTCTACTCATTTATATTGTAAGCGATTCAATCACCATAAATTGAATATTTTTAGCTTGGTTATGTAACGAAGAGTAACAAACTTGGTTCAGTTTTTAATTCAGTTTGTTTGTAAACAAAATATTCCCGAGTTTTATTTTTCAATGCATTGCATTTAAGCTCTTTCGTAACGTTATTATAAAACTTGTTGAAAAGAAAACATCTAAAATAATCTCATAGAATATTCAAGCCGAGCTTTTCCAAGGTACTAGGGTTACATAACGTTCCATTTCTTTGTAGGAACTCATTAATCTAAAGTGCATCGCTACAACGTTTACTCTATACTTGAAGGCTTGCCGCAAATATTTGCATTTAACATTAATCTTTTGCATGCATAAAACAGAATGTTTTATTATATAAAATTCCTTTTCTACTTTCCTTTTTCTTCTGCTGTTTTTGTTGTAAGATTAAACTAAAATGCGTCACCAAAACTGAACCGATTTAAATAAAACTTTAATTAAAACTGAATTTTGGTTAGTTTGTTTTGTATTTTTTTTAATTAGGCATATTTGTCTTTGTTTGCGGGATGTCTGATAATGGCGGTAAAACTAGGCAATTTTTGCAATTTTTGATAGTTGCTTGAAAAAGCCAATATTTTCAGTAGTTACTGTTATTACCCAATGAGAAAATAGAAAAATATGTTTGTATGTCTTAATATTAATATATACCTACTGTTAAATTTTCCAAAATTAGTTAGAAACATATTTATGACCTATATTTCAAAGGTTTTGTAATTTTTGCGTATTTTGACATAGGGTAGTTAATATATTAAAGTGCAGCAATATACGTCTACGGTACGAAATCCATAAATACTTAATAAATAAATAATCCTTCAAATATTGCAAAACTTAAAACAAAAGTTGGCCTCCCTAATGTGATAAAAAAAATCGGTTATTACAAAGATTTTAATCAAAGAACTTCGTATGTAGCGGGCAAATGTGTCAACAATAAAAATCATATTTCAAAGGTATGACCTTTCCTTATTTTGTTGTAAAAGCGTGACTTATCAATATCGGGCACAGGGTTCGAGGTCGTATGGGCGCTCGCACCTGGAGGCAGGGAGGCGCGCCTGCGCAGTGGCAGGTAAACACAACAATACCACGCCGTGGACCGTTAGTACTACCAAGTACTACAGACTCGCCCACGTACCGAGGCGGCCCCGCTCTCCCGGCCCTCCCCTCCACCCCAGTTGCCACGCATCCCACCCTGGCTAGGAGGTTTGATAATGGTGGACGGTATCGACAACGTTTCCATCCTTCGGGATTCCCAAATGAGAGATAAAAGTGCAAACACATTTGTCATTGCATTCCGTGATACTTTATACGACCCCATCCCAAACTAGTGCCAAACTCAAACTTACGACAAATTCACACGGAAATTTTCCGATACTTTTTTCTGAGCTTGTATCGCAAAGTTTTTTTCCAAACTGTCGTATCCACAGACAGATTACTGTTGTAAGAAAAGGCTTGGTTCAAAATCTGCAGCTTTATTATTAGTTTCGCTTAGTGGATAGGTATATCTTAAACCCATAAAGAAACCCATATTGATGATTGATGTATACTATTTATTATTTAGTTATCAACGTAATGCAGAGATCTAGGCGCACTCTTAGGTACACCGGGAGATTCTCTATTTTGTTTTTATTTTAGCAATTTCAACCGTATGTTAAAGTGTTTTAGGTTGAGTTTAAATTCTCATCGTTAAAAGACTCTACTCGTATTCGTTGCACCTTAGAATGCAACTACAGAAAAGGCTCTGCTTTGGAAATCTCTTAAAACTCTTTTGACACATCAAAGGTATCGCTCGGAAGAAATAAAAGAGCATAAAGCGCATACTCAACGTTTGAGATGATCTCTGCAGCTCGGGCGTTAATGGCTTTTAGATACTCTCGATATCGTCGTAGATTGCAACGGCGAATTACAGCAGAACTACGATCTTAAAATATTATTTGAAAGATAGCGTAAAGATAAAGATAGAGATGGTTTATTTGCTCGAATATGGGTACAAAATAGATATAAATTATGATGTCAGTTCCAACATATTCTGCCATTTCGGCGTACAAATTGTATAAATTACTAATAGTCTTCATTTACTACGATAGATTAATTACGTGAGCTTTCATTTTTTATAATTTTTTTTAATACTTAGTTACTATCATTATCATTATTGCTTGCATGAAAATCGGCGAATATTATGTACACTTGTAATTGATATATCAGTGAGTAAAAAAATTTTTGTAAATGTTTCTGTGAAAGTCATACATGTACATTGGTAGGGTTTTAAGTAAATAAATAATAATAATAGACTATTTACTCCGATAGTTTATTTACTACGATATATTATTTACTAAAGATATTTCGAATAACTACATTGTTGAAAGTCACATGCACATGTGTGGTACATAATATATCTTGTGGAACGAGCGCGTCAATCTACTTTAACGACATTAAAACTAAAGTTTCATCCCAGTTACTTAAGTGGTTTTGATAAATTATAAAAACAACACTGCAAGATATAAATACTGCTGTATATATACACGTATGTTGTATTTATACACGTATGCTGTATTTATACACGTATGCTGTGTTTATAAAAGGCTAGGTACAAAATTACCTAAATAAGGAAGACTGAGAAACGATTACTGGATATCTTGTACCCACTAAACTTGATGTATCGAACGGAAGTCGATTATAAACTTTGGGGCCTTTACGTCAGAAACTTCAGCATTGTGGAGCAATTATAGTGGCACATTAGGTATGTACATATTAATACTCCTATGAGGTACCAACATACATACGTAGGTTTCACATACAATGTGTTCTTTCACCGTTAAAGCAGGTGATATCTAATTATTTAATTGCTTCATAAAAACATTCTTAAATTGTTTCTCCCAATTAGGTTATACTACGTCTTAATAACAATTTGATTTTTATTAACCTTTAAGGGATATCTAAACGAGGGATCTGTTTATAGATGGATTCTAGATTTAGTTGACGTCTTACATTAAGATTTTAAAAGAGAGCTATTTTTAACCGACTTCCAAAAAAGGAGGAGGTATTTTTTTTTATTTTTTATGTATGTTCCCCGATTACTCGAAGACGCCTGAACCGATTTGGAAAATTCTTTTTTTGTTTCAAAGAGTATACATCCCAGGTGGTCCCATTTTCATCAGGTCAGGATCTGATGATGGGATCCTGGAGAAATCGAGGGATCTCTTCAAATATAATCTTTATAGACACAATTGATATACTTTGTAGTGGCGTTTGAAGTCGGTTTTGTAAAAAGAATTTTTACGTTTATTATTTAGGTAGGTACTACTAATGTAGGTAGCACTATCGGACATTAGTCTGGTCTCCATCTCACAAGAAAAGCCACACCATAGGGGATATGGGTTGAGTCTACACTGACATACCCGTTCCAAATCAGCCCGCTACCATCTTAGACTGCATCGTCACTTACCATCAGGTGAGATTACAGTAAAGGACTATCTTGTCAATGAATAAGAAAACACCTCAAACATATTTCAAACATTTGTAGGACACAGCTCACGGCGACTTTTCTGGCGATACATTGGGGCTTTTTGCTAAGCGTCCCTGCGTTTGAAGCGCGCAAGATAAGCGATGCTTTGCATTGTATCGATTCAGCATCTCTACTACATCGATGCAAATGCGAGACATTATCGGACAACCATCGGGGAATGGAGGCCATGTATAGATTCCGCATAATAATATATCGATGTTGTGTAGCGATTGTATCGCCACAGTAGTGATACAAGAATCGAAGTTACGTGAGCGGAGCTACACGGATCTACAATCTATTTTTACTTAGATGTCTTAAAAGGTATACAAGTGGTTTCTCGTAGAAGTAAGGAGGCGTAAGCGATGCGCTAACTTTAAGTTCAGCGCATAGGACGTTCTTCCGCACTCACAATATCTGATTTAACGATTTCGCAGTCTGGTTTTATAAAAGTATTAAAAACACAAAGTATTTGTATAAAAGGCTCAAAGGCTTTAAAAAAAATTTTATGTTTCATGTTTTTTTCTTAGTTGAGTGAGAACTCATATTTTTTTGTTTGTTAATAATTACATTTTTTATGTGAATACACTAAGGACTTTATCTTGTAGGTACCTACAACTACATACATTTTATAAATTAAAGATCAATCTCTTAAACAGTTGAGCTAAGGTTTCAGCGGTTCTTTGGTCATAATAACATTGTCTGTGGGAAATTTGGACGCCGATTTTCGGATTAGGAGGTTATTACGGTACCTAACACGAACGTCCGGTGATATGTCTACTTTAGACGTTTACAGCAATCAGGCAATTATGGTTTCCGTCGATAGGGCGAAATTATTGCTGTTGCTACTGACTAGAATATGAATAACCCATGTAGAATTATGAAGAAACTGTTAACAATTTTTAGGTAGCGTTGTATAGTGCTAACAGTTAATAAAGGGATGTGTAACTAATATAAACTATTTTAGATTAGTTAAGAACTTAAAATTAAAGACTACAAAGAAATATAAAAAAAAATAGTAAAAAAGCAGCCATTTTGTTTCTACACTTTTCACAGACTACTATAAAATAATGTAAATATTTTAAACACGTTTAAATCGTTAACGTACCTAAATACCTAGGTTAAGAAAGATAGTTAAGATCGAATGATTAATACAAACAAATTTTAGTTAGACCAATAAGGGTTGATTTTACCTAAGTATCATTTTATCCAAAACGTCAGTGATATCGGAGAAAAAATATCATAGTAAGTATAATATTTTATCTAACATATGAGTATACCTAAAACTTTTAACAAGAAGAATTTCATAATACCCTGACAAGTATGTTCCAGCTTGCCAAGTACCTAGAGACAAGTGTTTTTTAATGAGTATACTTGTGAGCTGTGCTTGTGAGGTTGCTCTTTCTAGCATACGTTTATTTATCTTGCAATGTGGAGAGAACTACCCCAACTACGATCATGATGCTGTAGACACCATGATCGTAGTTGAGGTGTTGTTGTGAGTTGTTTCTAAATCACAGATAAATCCTACTAATATTATAAATGCGAAAGTTTTGATGGATGGATGTTTGTTACTCAACCGATTTTGCTGAAATTCGGCAGAGACAGATAGATTGTAGTCTGGAATAACACATAGGCTACTTCTTATCCTGGAAAATAAGGGAGTTCCCGCGGAAATTAAAAATCCCCATCCACGTGTACGAAGTCGTGGGCATCAGCTAGTAGAAAAAAATCAGGCTAGTTTTTATCCCGGAAAATAAGAAAGTTCCCGCGGGAATTAAAAATCAATCGAAGGGATCAACTAGTCCCTCATAAAACGAATGTTGTTTATAAAAATTCAACATGGCAGACTCCGGAGGAGCTCTGCCCCCTGATTCTGTAATTCAGTGCCTATCAACGACGATAGACATTTTTTATCCATTGAAGGTTTGAAGAGAAATGTCATTTACTATTTCATAGTAAACCTTCAATGGATAAAAAATTTATGTCAGTGGCTTTCATTTTTTGATAGGCACAGAGTTACAGAATCAGGGGGCTGATGAGATCCACTTAATAAATCTTAAAACATAGAAAAGACCCAAATCGTGAGAAATGTTTTGACTTTGAAGTCAAATAGTCTCATGTGACCTACGAACATTTTCAAGAGCTGAATGCAAGGATATTATTTATGATATTATCGTGCTGAAAGTTATTCTGTAATTTTAAATTACGACATGCGATATCGCATTCAACGAAATAATTTACATTGTAACTATCCAATTTTGGTTCATTAAAAAAATGTCCTTTTTATATAAATAAATATTTAAGACTAATTTATAGATTTACTAGTGTGATAATGTAACTAAAAAGTAGTTTTTAAATTTGAAGTGCATACTTTCACGACTCAAATAGTACAATATGTGATTATGCAAAGTTCAAACCTAATTACATAATATTTTAACCAATTACGAATAGGTAATTGATTGCATGCATACGTACCTACTGTGTACGCCTTTCATATTTGTGGAAAATTTGCTCAATAGATATATGTACTTACCTACTATAATATTATAAATGTTAAAATTTGAATGTATGGATGGATGGATGAATGTTTATTACCGACTCAATCGATTTAGACGACTCAACCGATTTAGCTAAAAAGGCACATACTTAGATGGATTATAATCTCAAATAACACATTTACTTAGGCTACTTTTTATCCCGGAAAATAAGTGAGTTCCCGCGGAAATCAAAAAACCTCTTTCACTTACAATTAGTTATTACTTTTAATTAATTATTATTAAGTACGTTTAATTACTAATTGTCAATTTTATTTTTTCGTTTTAATAATAATTATTATTATTTATAATAATTAGTTATTAAGTTTATTACATTATTAAGTTGTGAATACGGGTCAGTACCAATAGTTCAAGTTTTGTGATTAATGTAGGTCAAATGAACACAAACATCTGCTCAACTTAACGAAGTAAAGTTTTCGACTCAACGATCTTATGTTTTACCTGTTGTTGTTAACTTTGGTTATTACATTTCAATTATAACTTGTTAATAACGATCGATTTTTACTCGCCTCTGTCTCAGAATGAGAAGGGTATAGGCCATAGTCCACCATGCTAGCCCAATGCAAATTGGCAGACTTTGGAGAAGATTATGGAGACTCTCAGGTCTCAGGTATGAAAGTTTCCTGTGATGTTTTCCTTCACGTTTGAAGCCTGTAATATTTAATGGCACATAACTTCGAAAAGACGAGGTGCGTGCCCGGGTTCAAACCCACAACCCCTCGAAGAGGAGACCGCAGTTCTAACCACTACTCTATCATTCCTAACCTTACAATATAATGTAAAGGGTAACGTAAGTCTAATACCCATAATCTACCAAGATTGTCGATTGCCAACAAATTCTTTACAATGTTTTTAACTTGCTGTTTATTTTCAGGAACTTACTTTCTGCTTTATGACTTCCTCGACTACTTCGAGAAGGACGGCCCAAGTTTTCTGCAGAGGGAAAAGTTCCTGGAAATTATTGATACAATATTCAAGGAATTCTCTAAAATCAAGCGAGAAGCTATCGTGTTCCAAGTAAGTGAAACTCTCAACTCTAATGCTGAGATCTATAGAGCATGCTCTGACTCAGCTCAGACTTAAGATAGAGGTTAAAACGAGACACAAATGTGTTTTGACATAAATCTGTCTCTTTTTAATTCCGTCTTGAATCTGAGCTGAGTGAGAGTTCGATCTATAGATTTTAGCCAAAGACATAGAAGTCTTTGAATGTCCGTTAAGTCAATGACTTCAGACTTTTTTGTATAGGGATAGTTGAGGACTAGTAGGGCTAAGATGCGCGCCACGAGAAAATTTTGCCTACGAGAAAAAATAATCGTAATCTCGAGATTAAGAGTAAACGTGTAGGCAAAATTTTCTTAACCGAAAAACAAACACTCCCGCGAGATTTCTAAAAAGCTTAACTCCATGCGGTAGTCGCAGGGAAAAGCTAGTATAATAATTGCCGCTTATATAATAATAATAATAATTGTCTGACATTGTTCGTCAAGTTTTGCATCTACGTAATGTGAAGTAATTTAGTGTTTCAGTTCAGTCATTCAAATATGTCAGTGGCAGCGTTTAAAGGTGGCAGCACAGTTCCATAATTCTATCCTTCTTTTGTTTAGAAACGTGAATGAAGTTAAATACTTTATAGAACTGCACTCGGCACTGAAATCCTTTGCACGTGTTATTTATATGATCAAAACAGGGACATACATATCTACCCGTACCCACTCACCACTATACTTATACTGACGGCACGTAAACATACATCGTTAGTCGTTCTCGGAATTGGCTAATGAGTATTTCCCATTCGAAATTGCCTCGTTTGATGGAAATCGCTCTTGTGAGCTGATCTTCAACTCGCTAATACTTATCATTTAATTTCTTCACGAAATATATCGAGTTAGAAAGGTTATCACCACTTTTTGTTTTTTAAAGCTGAGCCAAGCTGAACTTGACTTATATTCTCCTCTCCCTTCCAAATAAGCGGAAAGCTTGTGTTATAGGAGCGGATACGCCAAAAGTGCAACGGGTGGGGCTCGAACCTGCGGCCTTTCAGTTTTTAGTCCGCACCTTTAACCGTTAGGCTATTGAGGCTCTAAAGATTCTATTTACTAAAAATTTATGCATGCCTATTTCTGGACAAAACCACACCGTCCTTGTTGTTTAAAAATATTGAGTAAACCCTTCCTTCCGAAGCTTTTACTTCTTTTGTTACAAATATTACACTATTTCTTTTAACATAAATAAAAGCATAAAGCATTTTTTATAAATATTTATTAGCAAACTGTTAGACACATGCGGCGCAAGACCGAAGCCTGTAGAAGTCCTTGCAAGAGATCTTAATTCAACAGTGGACGTCTATCGATTCATAAAGAAGAAGAAGAAAATGCACTATTTTGCAAATTGTTGGCACGCGTGCTCTTCCCGTTCTTTTATTATTCTATCTTAATACAGTTCTGTGAATTCCTTCTTGTGGGAGGCAGATGTTATTAGCACTCCGACAGAAATGTGGGCGTAGGCTTTCATATTACCTAAGTACCTGTGTTTGCGCTGTGACCTAGATTTTCAGATTTTTCATACGATATATTTTTACGCTTAAACTTTATTAATATGTTATGCTGTGCTTATCTAGGTATATTTTTAGGAGTTTATTTTTCATACTAGCTTTTGCCCGCGGCTTCGCTCACGTTAAATTCGACTTTTTAAACCCCTACTTTATCCCCTTAGGGCTTCAATTTTTAAAAATCCTTTCTTAGCAAATTCCTATGTCCTAAAAGCTATCGGTATGCAAAATTTCAGCCCGATCCGTCTAGTAGTTTGAGCTGTGCATTGATAGATCAGTCAGTCAGTTAGTCACCTTTTCCTTTTAAATATTTAGAGATTTCCAGCTGACCAGCTGTTGTAGTAATACATTTTTTTATTCGTTGACAAGATAGTCCTTGACTGCGATCTCAACTAATGATAAGTGACGAAGATGAGGGTAACGCTAGGCTAACTTGGAAGAGGTATGGCAGTGTATATTCATCCCATACCCCTAATCGGTTTCTACACGCCATCGTGCCGGAACGCTAAATCGCTTGGCGGCACGTCTCTGATATTGTATTATATAGTTTTGAAAAGAGCAACTTCTGAGATTCTTGCCAGCTCTTTTCAGCAGAATCTGCATATCGAACCGCTGGCTGGTAGAGTCTCGACATAAGAGCCACACGAAATATGTAAATAACTTTGAATTTTTGTGTTTTATTTTTGTAGTACACCGACTGGGAGGAAATCACGGATGGGTACCTCAACCAGAAGATGATCGCTGACGTCGTCGGCGACTACTTCTTCGTGTGCCCGACCAATTACTTCGCTGAAATCCTGGCCGACTCCGGGGTCGACGTCTACTATTACTATTTCACCCACGTAAGTACAGTAGAGCTTGTCTAAGCTGAAATGACGTGCCCCACTACATAATTGATTGTGACAATACATAGTCTTGTGTGCGTAAATGCGGTAGTGGGGCGGTCATTTCACTACAAGTTATACGTTTATCTCACGAGGTTACGGGCGCTTTACTTGTGGTTACGTCGTGTACATGCACATTGCGTAAGTATGTGTGCCTGTCAGGAGCCTAGGTGGGAGCGGTCAGGCGCGAGCAAGGTCTCGCTCACACTTATACAGATACGACACACACACAACCATGAGCCACGTGCCCTCGTGAATTGAAAGAACTATGCAATAAAACATAACGCTACTTAACAAATCTGAGTTAAAAAATAATTTTAACATAGAACGTAAGTACCTATAGTATATAACACAACTTATAATATGACAAATATATTTAGCCAAAACTTAAACATTTAATTTAAAGGAGATATTTTCTTTCGCGATAAGAGCGCTTTCTTCATCGCTACGTAAACTTTAACCGACGAATCAACTTGTAGGTAGGTATTATCTTAATTTTGTTCAGCGATCTAAAGGTATACTTCCTACTGTGGCATGATCCATTAAGTCACGAGGATGTCCGCCCGACTTAATGGATCCAAAGTAATATAAGAGACTTACTTCATTTTCATGAAAATTTTAACGGGAAGATTAGGTATCTAGTTACATTTAAGCTAGGCACCCAAAGTTCTGCTGAAATTGTTAACAATAAAATATACTAAGAAACCGATTCTTCATTTTAAAATTGTTTGTTTATTTTAATATTGAATTTAATTAATTCTATCATTTTTAAAACTAATAATAAATGACTTATTCATTTTTGACAAATTGTTCCTCTCAGGTCGATTTCATCAACGTAAAATAAGTTTATCCGAGCGTAAAGGTATTTAGGCTGCTTTGGTTCGTTTTAGTGGACATGCACCCTTAGGTAGGAATAAATTTCGTAAATATTTTTATTTCTTAAACCCTTGTTCTTCGTTTGAAAGGACTTGTCCAAGTTTATTGTGTACCGCTAAAGGTACCGCTACGTGAAAATTTATTTCTTCACATTTACGATAGTACGAGCAATTGACGAAAAAGGTCGTTGTAGAGAATGTTTGTAAGCTTCGATAAAGAATAAGCAGAAAATGATTTTATTCCTAGTACCGACCAATAATAATAATTCGCCAAGGCCAAATTTTTAGTTCTTGTACCTACTTTGGGTATTGGCTATTGATTATTGTGTCGCATCATTTTTCAGTATATTTCCTGGTCAAGTAGTAGTTGCCACTAAACTAGACCATTGTAAAAACTGTAAATTTTACGGCACAGTAATTGCCAATCATGTGCGTTAATGTGACTAATTAACTACTAACAGGCACGGCTTGATACGTCTCGCTCACTTTACTCAGAAAGGATAAGCCTAGATGCACGGAGTTGGTTTTTGTGAATCGAATCATAGTTACTGAAGCAGTCTTTTAGTTCTTACTATTGGTAGTTGGTACCATTTATAGTAGTGACAATCTATACTTATAATAAAATTGTAACGGGACGAATTCTGTACCTTAAATATATTCTGATTTTAATTGAAGGATGCTTTATTATCGATACGGAGCTCAAAACATTTTTTTTTTAATTTTTTGTCTGTCTGTCACACGCATCACGAGAAAACTACTGAACGGATTAGAATGAAATTAGGTATAGTGGTAGCTGTTACTCCGGATCATTATAAAGGACACTTTTTATCCTATTAAACAATAAGGTTTATCCGGGATAGGGCATGAAAGATTTTGTTGATTTTGCTCCATAACTTCGTCAAATCTAAATCGAATTTGATAACTCTTTCTTAATTATAAATTGTGTACTATTAGAAATATTTTGTTAAATTTTGGTCAAGATCTACTAAATATTATCGGAGATAGAGGACATAATTTCTCGCGGATAGTAGCAAGTCACTCTAAACTTTTTAAGTCGCGGGAACCAGCTAATGAAGGGCTATATTTAAACAAGATTTATTTTCAAACATTGGAAAAGCCGATCCTTTGATTCTAAAAGTAGATTTCGCTCGCAACGTAACAGGAGAAAAACATGAATTAAAAATCCGGCCCGAGTTATTCGATGTTTACACAGCGTTTTAAATGAATGATTTACACAGTCCTTTTACATAATGGCATAAAAATTTCAGCCGGAAAAATGCCAGGGAAATCGTCCGATTCTGCGTATTGAGTACTTTTCAAATTTGATGCTCAGGTAGCATAATTATGTTAAATACTTGATTTTTGAAGAGCTTTGAACTTAGACAATCTCTAAACGAACTTAAAGGGACAGGGCCTGTACTACCAACGTTTAAAACAGTATTATTTCAATTTTCAGTATTGTTTTGATATGTCATAATAATGACAACCTTTAAGTACCTTCCGAATTACTTTAAGGTTGACATTGTATGACATGTCAAAACAATACTGAAATGATTAGTATATAGGCTTGATATAGGCTCATCAAAGTTCTATGTGGCGGATAGCATTATAATATTTGAGTTGTCAATTGGGTTAAACTTGAAGTGGTTAAGAGTTTAAAGGTACTGCATAGTGTACCTCGCGTGTTGCTTATTTACCATGTGGTTACAAAACATTACAACTGAGATCTCCAGCGAAGTACGAGTGGGTACGTCTTAGGAATATTTTGATTAGAGTACAAAAGAGGATGGAATACCCGGGGGTAACGATTTGCGAACAATGAAGTGGTAATCATTGCAATTGTGTGACGCAAAAGTCTATGAAAATAGCAATGGCTGCACGTGATCTGTTTACTACATTACAGCACGTGGAAGGTATTCAATGGCTTGAGAAGTTTAGTTTGTTCTAAGTGTCTAAACAGACGTAGGTACTACATTTAAAGGTTATGCCTGAAAATCAGCGCTTCATACTGCAGCACTATACTGAGGCCTTTTAATAGCCTTTTCAGCTTTAACATGCATGTTTTTTTATGTCATACATACCCAATTCATGTCATAGATTTAGTGTTACCCAAATTGTGTGTATTTTTTTGTACCTTTTTATTTATGAGTGAGCTGAGTAAATGTTTATTTATTTATTTGAACTGCATGCCGACTGAAAAATGTTTATTTAGCTGCAGTGGTAGTTGCAGTTTACTAATTTTCTTGTAGATTAGATTTTAATAAAATTAAAAAAGTTCTAGGCCTAAGGGTATCCTCAGCGACATTATATAGTTTTTGTGTGGCAAAATATTCATATTCTTAAACAAAGGAAAGGTGATGTATGTATGTATTAGATATAGGTACTTGAAACCGTTATTAACTAGTGACTCCGTCATGTCCTCCTTTGTGGATTGAATGTACACTTATAACACAATAATATAATATATACTATAATGATTCGAAGCTTTGAGTATATAACCAACTTCCGAAGGAATTATTAGATTTGTCAATACACAAAAAAAGACATGTAATTTTATTCAGTCGAGGTTATTACAAAGTTCCAATTTCTTAATGACCAAGCTGTATGAGAACAATCGGCTTGGCATCCATCTGTTCACTAGATAGTGTATATACTAAATTGTTACATTATATAATAATCTACAATCTCAGCAATCTCATAAGAATCTCAGCAGAATCTGCATTCCGGACCGGTGGTAGATTTATGACGTGTCATAAGTGCTACAAGGTAGTCTACATGAAATAAATTTTTGAATTTGAATTTGAATGTCATGATTTTATAAAAATAACGATACAGACTAGATTCTGAATTGATTTATAGAATCGGTAAATTATGAAAAGTAGTATTATAGATACAATTATTTTAATGAATAGCATGGCAACATTTCAAAGTGGGCCACACTGAGCTATGTAGGTACGGTAGGGGATAATTAGTTCAGGTGGGGCGCTGAGATTACGGTTGTGTATATAATACCCGGTTATAGCAAATAACCGGGCAGATTCATCCAATTCAAGATAGAGTGCATACAGAACAGCAGAGCATTTTGTTATAATGTTGTTTAGCGAGTTATCATAGTTAATAGTAATAATATTTAAACATTTTGTTTTATAAAAGAGCAACTACTGGGATTCTTGCCAGCTCTACACAGCAAAATCTGCTGTCAGATTCTGTGGTAGATTCTCGATTTACCTACAATAAGTCTCAATACTGCCTTCACGAAATAAATAATTGTGATTTTTATTTTTATTTCGAAAGATGAAGAATTTTTGGTCTGGTGGAAGGCTTTGGCCGTGGCTAGTTACTATCCTATACCGTCAAAGACGTACATTGCCATACCCCTTCCAAGTTAGCCCGCTAACATCTTAGACTGCATCGTCACTTACCATCACGTCAGATCGCAGTCAAGGGCTATCTTGTCATCGAATAAAAAATTAAAAAAAAACCGGATTTAATAAATAAAGCTACTCGTATATAAGCACAAAGCTTGTTTAAGACTGAAAAGTTCATCCAGTTATTGAAAGCAAGTTGTTAGCACTTTCTAGAAGTAACAATGCAACGTAACTGCATTAGAGCTTAATGAAGTATTTGACTCGCGCATACTTCGCTTGAGGCGGTGCTTGCATTTACTAAGACGACAAGCAAGCCAGGCACAACTGACTCTGACAGTTTCACCTGCGCTTTAGTTTAGTTAACTATTTTATTTATTAATTATTAAAACACCTCAAAGGAAAGCTTTGTTTAAAAAATTAAACCTTCCTTTCGTAAACTTTCGTTCTGTATAAGGTGAATTATAATGTTTTTAAACGCGAACAGGTGATTTACAGGTTAAACAATAAGCCGACATATATCAAGCCACGTCAGTATTTTATTAATTGGATTACAATATAAAGCCTCAATAGCCCAACGGTTAAAGGTGCGGACTGAAAACTGAAAGGTCGCAGGCTCGACCTCTGCCCGTTGCACTATGTCGTACCCACTCCTAGCACAAGTTTCCCGCTACCTTCAGCTTGGCTTAAATTCTTTAAATAAAAAATAAATGTAGAATGACGTTTAACCGAGGAATATTGGGCATGCTGACAGTTTTTTATTGAAACTCTTCCAAAATATCACTCAGATAAGACTTATTATACGTTGGTGAAATCGGCCCTAAAATAAAAATAAATCGCTTGGCGGCAAGTAGGTACTTGACGGTAGGGTGGTAACTAGCCACGGTCAAAGCCTCCCACCAGACCAGACCAGAGACAATTTAGAAATTTTACATTTCCCAATTCCCGCCGGGAATCGAACCCGAGACCTCCCAATTATTAGAACACAGTGCTCAACACTGCGCCGGGGAGGTCGTCTCGCGGGAACCTTATACGTTTTTCCGAGATAAAACCACTCCACCGCAACTTGATTTTCAGCGAAATCGCTGCTGTTATTTTTGTAAAACTTTTTTCTGTTAAAACAAGATAATATGCAATTTCTTTAAAGTAAAAATATTTTTTCTCTTGTTTTTGTATTTTGAAATTTTCAATCTATCCGCAACGATGTTGACAATACGTGTTTAAATATTTAAAGTTATGTACGGTGCCTGTGCCACTTTTTCAGTTGAAAGGAGCCTTCTTTCAAAGAACATTAACGTCGTTTACTCTAGGGGCTTTAGCTTTTGTAATATTTAAGGTGAGCATGTGAGCGTGGTGGTTGTTTTTTTTAAGTGTTATGTAGCTCTTATAAATGGGTAGTGACTTTTTGTGACACCATCTGGTTACGAGCTCTCTTTTAAAACGATCCTTATTTTTAGTAAAAATGTGAGAATAGGCTAATTGATTGATAAAATTTTTATAATAATTTTGAAAATCTTATTTTTGGCCATCGATATGTAATTATACACTAGCACCTAGTGTAGATGTGACGATCCGAACATTCACTGTTCAACTGAACAGCACTGCAGTCCGTACACTTACAATCTATAATTATTTATTCACTAAACCAACTATATTTTTTTGTTATTTGAATATTGGTATTATTGGATTTATTTCACAATTAGGTGGCTAAGTGCTTAAAAATTTTTAAGCACAATCAGATGTGATTGAGATCGCAGTCAAGTATTGATGAATGGTTGAATGGATTATCTATGTTCAGTTGATGTATGGATGTATTTATGTTCAGTTGATGTATGGATGGATATTTGCCTTCTCCTTCATGCCACAACGAATAAACCGATTTAGGTGGGAAACGAAATAGCTCATACCCAAGATTAACACATGGCTATAATTCATTCCGAAAAATTAAAGAGTTCCCGCGAGAGCTAAAAAAACCTTAGTCTACGCATACGAAGTCGCGGGCGTCATTTAGTTGCATATAAAAAATAGAACAGGGCACTCTGCCCAGTTCTATCAGTCAATGCCCTTAAATATTTCTGCTATCTTTCAATGTGGATCTAAACTAAGCTCAATCTGAACCGCTATAAATAATGCCACCTACAACCCATTGACCGCAAACTACCGGTCTCAATAGGTACCTATTACATTAACTCACGAAACAAAAGAAAAGAATAGCTATAAAATAATAGTAACAAAAGTTGTACTAATTTTTATTCAGGTTTAATTAACCTCACTGTTTCAATTAAGTTTGACCTCAAAAACTTTTATTAATGTGTTTCCGGCCACGTTTACAATTTAAGTACCTTCAAGGCAAGACTGAATAGGCATTTTCTAGGCAAGCGCGCTACAACGTGGACCTCATCAGTGCTTTTCATCATTGATTGTCGTCAAGCGCAATATTCTCGAATAATTTATTTTGGATGTTGGTTACTCAATCACGTCAAACCGATTTGGCTGAAATTTGGCACAGAGATAGATTACAGTCTGGAATAACACATAGGCTTTTTATCCCGGAAAATAAGGGAGTTCCCGTGGGAATAAAAAACCTCAATCCAAGCAAACGAAGTCGCGGGAATCATCTAGTTCTTTTATAATTATTTATCAGAAGGAGATCGAATAAAACGATAAGGTAGACTTATTGCATTTTTTTGTCCAAATTAATTGTCAACATCAAGTTACTTGTAAAGAATTGTCTATCTAAAGACGTTAGTGGAATTAGTAGCTTATGCAGTGCTGTTGAGTTCAGAGACTAATTTGATGTAGTCCTTACGCCCTAATTGTTGTCGTATTATAATGAAATGGCAGAGTCCTTTGCAAACAAAGTTACTGGGACGTTTTCCGGAGTTTTCTACCCGACACAGCGTGACGGAAACAAAAAGGAATTTCAATTAAATTAGTAAAAGCTCGGCAGTGCTCTTAAAATTTCTTTCGGGAACTGCTTTGGCCTTTATTATTATTTGGCCATTCCTTTGCATAATTTTGTTTACCATAATGAAGTACGGTTTAATCTTTAAAAATCTATTTAACTTTTATAAGAGTTAGGTACTACACGTTCATTTCAAGTTGGCCGTCGTCGACCGTAACAAAATGTTGTCATATCGTACCGTTGGCGTTGACAAGATAATAATGATAATTGTTGAATGGCTTAATTTGGAGCATAACCCTAAACTTAAACGTATGAGAATGCGTACACGAAATTGAGCTGTAATTCAATGCTGTTATGGTCTATTTAACTTTGACGCTAATGTCGTCAAATACGAATACGATCAATCAAATTAAATGTTTTACGAATCCTATTGGTTGGTAAAAAACGTTTTTCACTATAGGAGCAGTAGCGCCAGGTCAAAAGTAAATTCTTTTCTCAGCCTGTACTCAAGAGCCCTTGCTTTAGGTTCGTTAGCTAAATTAACGTGTTTTTAAAAACCGGCTTTGCGTGAAGTTTCCAGAGGCAATTCTGTATGGGATCATGCAATTTTTTAATGAATTGATCGAATTTCGAAACAAGTACCTACTTTTTCCAAAGTTCACTTCACTTACCTTACTCCTAAAGTTCTTTTTATGCTCTTATGCATTAATGTATGTAGCTAAATCAGAATCGGATACTAAAAGAAAAAAAATTGTATGGATTTTCTTTTGTAGCAGTAACATACATACCCTTTTCACATACCCTTTAAACATTTCTGTGGTGGTGTCGTGTGGTGCGGGTTGTTACGTTCCCTCAAATATTGAGTTGAGTTGGTTGAGCGAAGCAATGGCTGCATCATGCGTCATGCTCGTGAACGGGTGCCACCAACGGGAATGGGTCTGCTTTGACTGCCCATCTTGACATGCGTTGGATTGGTGTACCTACGTATGCATTTTTGCATTTTTGAAGCTTTATTGTGGAAGCACTGTATACATAGCATAGCTTTGTGAAAAAAAATTTTTTGAAAAGAGCAACTGCTGAGTTTCTTACCGGCTCTTCTCAGCAGAATCTGCATTCCGAACCGGGTAGATTTATGACGTGTCATAAGAGCTACAAGTTAGCCTACATGAAATAAATTAATTTTGAATTTTGAATTTTTGAATTTTCGCATATCTCAGATCAAAAAGTTATGATATAAGTCAAAGTGCGCTCTATAGATCTCTGCATTAGCTTAGACTTTCACCGCCTGCTTTGTTCGCAATTTAATGACGTATTTCTTTCTTAAGATTCCGTACCCGAAAGGTAACCAACGGGACCCTATGACTAAACCACCGCTGTCTGTTAGCGGTAGACAGTTGAAATGTTCACAAAATGTGTATTTCTGTTGCTGCTATTGCTGAGTTTCTTGCCGGCTCTTCTCAGCAGAATCTGCATTCCGAACCGGTGGTAGATTTATGACGTGTCATAAAAGTTACAAGTTGGCCTACATGAAACAAATAAATTTTGATTTTGCTACAGCAACAAATAATAAAAATAAAAATTAGTCAAAAATTAAAGTAGACTACCCAATTAGAAACCTGTTTTTTTGGCGTTATTTGGTACGGAACCCTTCGCACTCGCACCTGACCGGTTATTTATTTTGAAGTAAAAAATACACTATTTTTTTTGAAAAACATATGTACCTAACAGTCTTTGTAATCCTTTGAGTGTATAATGTAATCAAAAGAGCCTCTCGCTGACAAACTGCTTCCTCATTGCGTCTTCAAATAGAGACAAGTAAATAAATGAAAATCGCGTTTAGTTCACGTCAAGCTATAAAGAATATGCAATCAGAGTTTCCTTCCTCAAGCGTTGGCTTCCGTTTACCTTCCTCGTACATCTGTGTCTTCCCGCCATGTTTCGAGCTGAGGAGGTTATCAACTAGGGGTATACAACGCATTTTAATTCTTGTCAACTTGGTAGATTTGCGTCACTGTTAGGTACTTTTTTAGGGTTCATGGATCATGCGTCATGCTCGTGAACGGATGCCACCAACGGGAAGGGGTCTATTTTATTGCTGCCCGTCTTAAGATAGATTGTAACATCCAAATGTAGGTCTTATGCATTTTTGAAACTTCATTGTGGAAGCACTGTGTACGTACATAGCATAGTTTTGTTACCTATTGTAAAAAAAATTTTTTGAAAAGAGCAACCGCCGAGTTTATTGCTGGCTCTTCTCGGCAGGAACGGCATTCCGAACCAGTGGTAGATTCATCGACGATTCAAAAGCACTAAAATAAGTTTATTTGAATAAAAAGTATTTCTATTCTATTCTATTCTAATAAACGGTGCTAACCCAATTACTAAGCCTTCGTTGTCCGTCCGTCCGTCCGTCTATTTGTCAGCGGGCTGTATCACATGAACCGTAATAGGTATAGATACTTGAAATTTTCACAGAATTTTTATATCTATTGCCGCTATAACAACAAATAATAAAAATAAATTAAAAATTAAAGGGACTACTAGAAACTACTTTTTTTTCGGCGTTTTTTGGTACGGAACCCTTCGTATGCGAGTCCACTCGCATTTGACCGGTTATTATACCCTGCTTTGGACCATAGAATTACATCTACTATTATTATTTTTGAACTTGAATTTATTATTCAGGAGCTATAAGACTGGGACAGACACCCAGACAGATAGACAAACAAGTTCAAATTCACCCCAATAGCCTCAAAGACCTGACTTTACTCGGTCGAATAATTACACTGTAATAACCAGACTAATATTATAATAATAGGTATTATGAAATTCTATGGTTTTCTATGGTGGATTTCTACGACATCTGGATAAACCGGGGGAGTATTTCCTTTATCTTCTTAAAAATATTATAATAACTACTTAGTGCAGTGCATTATTGTATAACAACAATCATCACAATGCAAACAAGACGGGCAGCAGCGTTAGAAGAACAGCTGAAACTTAAAACTGCCCTCAATGAACTGAAATCACTGCGACAACTTAATGATCAATTGCTGAGGGAGCAAGAAGAAAGTGAGGTTGAAGTAAAAGCTGTGATTGCCAAAAATTCACAGTTAAAAGCTGAACTCGCTGCCCTGAATAGCTCACATACTTTAGTGTCAGAGGAACGTGACCGACTCCAGGAGGCAGTCAGCTCTTTTAATGTGTGCATTCAGACTTATGAAGAGGCTCTAGGGAAGATATCTGTACTAGAGGATGAATTGAGTGGGGCTCACAGAACAATTGATGACCTTCAGTCTCAATTAAAAAGCTATGAAGCTCAAGCAACCAACACATTGTATGATGAACTGCTTACTTCATCCTCAATTGTGCCGGTCATAGATCTGACATGTGACAGCCCTTATACTAGAAATAGTAAGACAATACAGAACCATGGTAAGATACAACTAAATAGTCATAATAAAATTAAAAAATACATTAAAATTGGCAAAATAATTAAAAAAACCAAAAATTTAATTAAATTACAAAGGACTCACACTAAAAATGTTGCATTAATGAAGGAACGGTCACATTTATTACATAAGCTTGAAACATACTGCTCATCTTTGACAGAAATGAGCACTAAATATGATGTTGACGTTAAAAACCTTAATAATGAGATTTGTAAATTGAATGATTCCCTAAAAAAAGTTACTATGGAGTACGAGCTGTCACAAAATCAGATCTGTGAACAGTTACAGGCAGCTGACGAGTTGTTAGCCCTAGGCAACTACAATATGGCTCGCTTTGAATCACTGACAAGTAAATGCCAATGTAACCTCTCACCTATACCTATGGCTAGCAACGATCACAGTAGTAGTACATTGCTCCCAGTCAAATTGCCTTCCCATCCCACGCAGTGTAGTGTAAATACAAAAAGTTCTTCATCCTCAAACATAAATCTCTCTGTGAATGTCAGTAAAAAAACTGTAATTATCTCTGACCAGTTAGGTAAAGACTTTGGTGCCTATATGAACAAGTATATGCAACATCCAGTGATTAATAAATGTTCACCAGGGGCTAGTTTTGACTATTTAATTAATAACTTGAATGAAGAAGGCTTGGATATAAATACTAATGTTATCATATTGATTGGGGACAGTTTATTGATAAAAAAGCACAAGATCCTAAAATGTTTTGAAAAATTATTGTATTTGCATAATAAAACCAAATGTAAATTTACTTTATGTGCCTTCCCTTACTCTAGTACACTAAGTAAGGAGCAAAACCAGCGCATAAATAAATTAAATTTGCATATGTTTAATTTGTCAAGCCATCATGACAGTGCTATCTCCTTTTTTGACTTGAATAAATTTATTTATAAATTTAAATTGACCGCAGATAATATGTACCTGCCTAGAAAATGTAAAATACATATAGCTTCATTGCTAGCATATAATTTAATGAATGATACAGTTACAAGTGTTGTAACAAAGTCTTTTGACAATTTTACAAACTGTACTTCTAGTACAAATATTTCTGTTTTTGACTCAAGTACTTTAAGTACTAATATTTCTGTTGTTGAACCAAGTAATAGTAAGCCTATTACTTGTTTAAACTAGATACTAAGACAACGGAGAGGCTCTGCAAACTGAACATTGTACATCAAAATATACAGAGCCTATCCGGCAGTATGGTGAATTTGGACTCAAGTAAAAATAATACTTGTAAAAAATTTAAACTAAGCAGTAAGACAACAGATAAGCAATATAAAATTAATCTTGTACACCAAAATATACAGGGCTTATCTGGCAAAGAACATGAGATTGAGCTTTTTATTAAAAAATTTGATATTGAAATCTTATGCTTCACTGAGCATTGGCTCAATACTCATCAGTTAATTGTACACCTTAATAATTATTCACTGTCAAGTGCGTTCTCAAGAAAGACTGCTATACGCGGGGGATCATTGATAGTAACGCGAAATAACATTAATTATAAAGAGCGAAAAGACGTTGTTAGTCTTTCTATAGAACGCACTATTGAGCTGTCTTGTGTTGAGCTGGACCGATATATTGTAGTTTGCGTGTACCGCCCACCCTCGGGCGACTTTGTTGTTTTTGAGGAGGTAATGGAGGATGCCTTAAGGCGGCTATGTAGGTCATCAAAAAAAATAGTGGTCTGTGGAGACTTTAATATTGATATTTTGCTTCACACTCCTTTTACTGGTAGGCTACTTAACTTATTTAAAAGCTTTAATTTAGAGAATATTTTTGATGAACCTACAAGAGTAACTGCAAACTCAGCTACCTGTATTGACAACATTTTTTGTGATTGTAACATTATTGAAAAATCTGTTATCACTTATCTCAGATCTGATCATTGCGGTCAAATGATATCTATTCCAAGCAGTCAACAGAATATAACAAAAGTAATAAAATACAGGCCAGTTACCACTAAAAAAGTAAAGCATTTTAAACAAAACATCTCAGCTGGATTGCCGACGCTTGACCTTGCACAGGATGATCCGGATGAAATTTATACAAAGTTTTTTGATTTGTTAAGCTCACAATATAACTCTATCTTTAAGGTGATGGAGAAAAGACTGTTTAAAGATCTTAAGTTTAGTGACTGGGCAACTGCCGGCATCTATAAAAGTAGAAATAAGCTGTTTGACTTGTATGCAGAAAAAAAATATAATTATTCCCCCGCGTTTATTGAATATGTAAGAAATTATTCTAAATTGTTTAAAAATGTGTGCATACAAGCAAAGTCACTTCACATAAAACAAAAAATTGTCAATTCTGATAATAAAATTAAAACAACATGGGGCATCATCGGCGATGAAATGAATAACCATAAGGTGCATAATAATAATAAATTGGAGCTTAAAATTGATAATCATGTAATTAACTCCGATATAGAAGTTGTAAATACATTTGAGAACTTTTTCAAAAATATTCCAATTACCACAACCAGTTCTCTAAATTCCTCGCCGGCAGAAGCCTATCGTCTTCTAAGAAGCAATGTCTCTGAGTGCAATAAGTTATTTAGGTTTGAACACGTTACCCCATATGACATAGTCAAAACATTTAAATCTTTACAAAATAAGAAAACAGCAGATCTATGGGGGATATCAGTTAAAATAATTCATAATGTAATTGATATTATTGCGCCGTATCTTGCTTTAATTTTTAATAAATCAGTAGATTCTGGATCTTTTCCAGATCTTATGAAATGTAGTAAGCTAATACCGCTTTTTAAATCGGGCAGCAAAAGTGACCCGAATAACTACAGGCCAATTTCAATTTTGCCAACTCTCAGCAAGATATTCGAAAAAATAATGCTCAACCAACTGCTTTTACACTTTAATTTAAATAAACTCCTACACACTGAGCAGTATGGTTTTACAAAGGGTCGATCAACAACCGATGCAGCCGCAAGGCTATTACAACACATATTCGATGCGTGGGAGAACTCACAGAATGCCATTGGTATTTTCTGTGATTTGTCAAAGGCATTCGACTGCGTTGATCACGAGACTCTTTTGCTTAAACTGAGCCACTATGGCATTAAAGATTTTGCACTTAGTCTCATTGCGTCTTATCTCAGCAACCGAGTCCAAAGAGTATGTGTCAATGATGTAAAATCATCCGGATCAGCCTCAGTAATGGGTGTACCCCAGGGTTCTATTCTAGGTCCATTCATGTTTTTGGTCTACATAAATGATTTACCACATTTTGTCCAAAATACTTGCGATATTGTACTATTTGCTGATGATACGTCTTTAATTTTTAAAGTCGATAGGATGAAAGACAATTTTGACGATGTAAATAATGCATTATCTCAAGTTTCTGAATGGTTTACGGCAAATAATCTCCTTTTAAATGCTAAAAAAACAAAGTGTGTTGAGTTTTTATTACCTAACACGAGAACTGTCAGTAAAAATTTAAAGATAAATAATGAACCTTTGAAAACTGAGGACTCCACAGTGTTTTTGGGGTTAACCCTGGATTCAAAGCTACAATGGGGCACCCATATAGCAACGCTTGCTGGCAAACTTAGCTCTGCTGCTTACGCTGTTAGGAAGATTCGACAGTTGACTGACATAGAAACTGCAAAAATTGTTTATTTTGCATATTTCCATAGTATTATGTCATACGGTATCTTAGTATGGGGTAAGGCAGCCGATATTGGAAAAATTTTTGTTTTGCAGAAGAGGGCAATCCGCGCAATCTATAATTTGAGGCCGCGGGATTCCCTTCGAGAAAGATTTAAAGAGATAGGCATTCTTACAGTAGCTTCACAATATATTTATAACAACATAATATTTGTCAGACAAAACATTTTGAGTTACAAAAAAAAGAGTGATTTGTCCGATAGACCAAGTAGAAATCCAAATAGGCTCATGTTTCCTGGGCTGCGCCTCAAGAGGGTCCAAAAGACATTTGTGAGAATGGGCGTGACGTTTTACAATAAAATTCCACAGTCAATCTTAGACTTGCCTCTACACAAGTTTAAGAAATCAATTAAATCTGCTCTCATGAAAAAAGCATATTATACAATTGAAGACTATGTAAATGATAAAAAAGCGTGGATATAATTCGCTCCAGTGATTCATAAGACAGTAATAACTATCCTGTGTTCAATAACAATTGTAAATTTTTTATTTTTTTTTGAAAAGAGCAACCGCCGAGTTTCTTACTGGCTCTTCTCGGCAGGAAAGGCATTCCGAACCAGTGGTAGATTCATTGACGATTCAAAAGTGCTTGTAAAAGTTTATTTGAATAAAAAATATTTCTATTTCTATTTCTATTTCTATGAGCGTCCATTTCTCAAGTTGCGAACAAATGGCCTCATTCTTACCAACTTCGTGATTTATAGCAAACCATTTATCCAATTTTCTCATTTGAAACTTTATGCCGAAATTTTTCCAGTCTCTCCACAATTATTAAAACAAATCATCAAATTTGAAATATTTACTACAGACTTTTTTGATTATGCGTTTAAATTAAAATATTCATTTCAGTATTTTCAGTGGCAATTTGCAAGCCATTACAATCGTTTCTTTTTACAGACCTACAAAGTAATACAGGCACCTTTTAAAGCATGTAATAGTATATTTCATTTTACTGATTATATATCATCATAATAAAGCACATTGTAAAAGTTTATTTGAATAAAAAAAAATCTATTCCATTCTATTCCATTCCATTCCACTCGACTCCATTCCACTCCACTCCACTCCACTCCACTCCACTCCTTTCCATTCCAATCTATTCTATTCTATATTACCAAAATGATCACCAACTCTAGCTAATACTAGTTATCATGATTCAGTCCTAGCTCAAAGCACTTTGCAAAAGTTTATTTGAATAAAAAAATATTCTATTCTAGAATAGGTAGGTAATAGAATATGGAACTAAAAAAAAGAAGTTAAAAAGTAGGTGGGTCAGACCCTCCTTTGGAGACCACGTCAAGTTGTTGGTCCTGGGCTTGATCTTTCTCTGGTCGTGTCGGATTTCCGTTCCATTGGACTGACTATGACAGTGAGGAAATAGGGAGTGCACCTATGTTTACGCCTGTGAATTGTCCTTTCATATTGTGAGTTTTCATATCTCCCGCACAGATGGTAAACCGGATTCGGTTGGAAGGACTGCTATTGTTATTTTTTTTTATTATGAGATAGGCTTGCGCTTGACGACAATGAATGTTGGAAAACATTGATGAGGTTTAGGTTGGAGCGCGCTTGCCTAGAAAATGCCTATTCATTCTTGTCTCCGGCCGCTACACAGACGCTGGAAGTGCGTTCCATACCTTAGCCGTCCTTTTCAGAAACGTGGAACTGAAGCGTTTCGTGCGAGTAGGTTGAATTTCAACCACGTATGGGTTCGAAACGTATTCTTCTTCTTCTGTGCGGCCAACGAAATCCCGTGTGTGAACTAGTACCTATATATGTAAATTATTATGTTCAAGGGGTGACATCCGTGACATACATTCAGAAGGGAATTGAATTTTATCAATTTCCCAGCTCCGGATATTATCACGAGAAAACTATACGCAACATTCTCATAACAGACGAGAGAAATTTTATATTTTCATTAGAACTGAAATTAAATTATTTATTATTGTTATGTTGTGTTTTATTTTTAACCTCCAACGCAAAAACGACGGGGTGTTATAAATTTGACGTTTCTGTGTGTGTCTGTATGTGTGTGTGTGTGTCTGTGGCATCGTAGCAGCCGAACGGATGAACTGATTTTGATTTTGTTTTTTTTTTTGCTTGAAAGGTAATTCACCTTTAAGTCGGAAATGTTCTAGCTATGTTTGATGAAAATCGGTCCAAGATTCGGCCATCTTGGACCGATTTTCATATATCTTTCAATATGGTTATCAAATCGCTATGGCAAAGGGCTTGACTAGTAGACACTATACACTATGATAAATTTGAAATCCAAGATGGTCACCACCGCAAAATGGCGAATTACATATTTTTTTTTAATTTCACATGTCGGGGTGTTTTAAATTTTCAATTTATATCCAAGTCTATTATATTTATTGTGAACTAAGGAATTACTCCAAAACAATAGTTTAAAACCATTGACATAATAATACTGGACTTCGGGTCAGCGCTAAAAATTGTCCGAACCGAAAGAAATCCAAAACGCGAAAAAGGTTTCCAATCACAGCCTAATTTTGCTTGCAACTGACCATTCAGTTGCAAGCAAAATTAGGCTGTATAATAATGGTCTCAGACATAAATTACAATGTATTCGTTTGTTTATAAAAATACACATGTACACTCGTATATATAAGTTTTCTCGGGACACTTTTTTCGTGAATTTTGCATTACACCCAAGGTATTATTATGTCAATGTTTAAAACGCACATATATCATCATCGTCATTAATTCATTAGCAATCCATCAGCGGATCACTACACTGAGTTCATTATTCCTCTCAGAGAAGGACAATATATGCCTTAATGCTGCAGACTTCAATCACATTAATTGAGAACATCAACTCCCAGGTGTGCAGATTTCCTAATGATATTTTCTCGAGGTCGAGGTCTTATATAGCGAAAAAAAATAATATAAACTCCTTTTCAACCGTTTTTCTATACAAATACAGGCTTATCTATACAGTACGTTGAAGTGCCTCTTATAAATTTTCGTGCGGCCTGACATCTGTAGGCCTAAGGTCACAGATTAACGAGGGCTATTTCGGACCGTGACCTCTTACTATTCTTATTTATGCGCCGCGGCTGCATCAAGACTCCGGTGTTAATAAAATTAGCTCCTATCTACTTATTTTAGTTTTAACCGATTTCCAAAAAAGGACGAGGTTCTAAATTCAGCCGGTATCTTTTTTTTGTAAGTCCATTGATTTCTCCGGGATTTGTGAACCGCGTTAATTTTTTTTATCGATAAAGGAAGCTTGTAATGGTCCCGATTGTTTGTGATATTATTTCTATTATCGTTTGGGGTTTATTTTTTTATATTAAATTTAAATTCATGAAAAAAGTTATTTAACTTCTACATTAATGTCTGGCCTCTGATGGTCGTGTTGGATTGCAAGATGTCTATAAATTCCTTCTATAAGCCCTTCAACGATAAGTTTTATCCTCTTTAACACTATAATAAATGGCGTGTCTGCTTCGATAATAATCTACTCGTAACAAACAATCATATTATATCACAAATCGTTATGATGATTGCTGTGTATCCTACAGGATACGCGGTATTCCCTGGACGGGTGGGGAGCGTTGATAGTGATCTACACATTCGTATCTTCATATTAATAGGATTAGTTTCACGTACTAGCTATTTTTCCAATGATAAGTTAGCCGTTAATTATCGCGATCTCACTTCGTGCTGCTTAAATTGAAAGGTCTAGCAATTTAAACCCCAAGTCACCACCCAACAACCAACTGCTGGACACAAGTCTTTACGTCGCGATCTGGCGCAACTTGTTTGCAGCAGGATACGAACCCAGAATTTTCCTCTAAAAACTATTACTTTGCACCAATTGACCAGAGAGGTCAACGTTCAAGGTTTATTTGCCAATTTAGGAAGGCAAAGCCTTTCATGTAGGTGTATACAAATATCTTTGTGAATGACAACATTTGTAACATGAGGGGCTTTATTCTGTCTCTGTTTCGAAGCTTGTATAACTATACAAGGCGTCGTATTTCTCTTGAATAGTATATGGACAAAAAAATTGGATGTGAAAATAGAATTGGTTTTTTTATGTAGGTTAGTACTTACGTACGTTACGTAGGTATAATTATGGTAAATTCAAAGATCGAATTGATTGAAAATATGCTCATTGAGCGAAAATTAAAACTGCCATTTAAAAAATGCAAAAACATAAACGAGTAATATGATCGATACGCTGACTAATTTAATTGCGATATAACGAAAACATGCTTCGAACCTAAATATCTGATCAGTCTAATTATACGAAGTTTATGTCCTAGGGGACATAGTAGGCTATAAGAATGTTTTTGTAATAAGAAGAGGGAAGAAACAAAGAAAAATGAGGCCCTGAACGAAGCGAACTTACTACGTTAGTACAATAAAGGACGCGAGCGAAGCGAGCCACCATCATAGATCGCGATACAAACATGGAGTAGGTAGGAGGAAAAAGTAGTAATGGTCTTTTGAACATCACGTCACACCACATTGAATGCAGCTACTAGTGCTCCAATTCATGATTTTTTTAAATTACGAGTTGTGGTCGATTTGAGTTTGGTACACCCCGAGTTAGTTTGATTGATAAAATGTAGCAATGAATTCGTTATTATTTGGCATTTGGGTGACGTACGCTCAAATGTCAAATAATAACGAATCCATTGACATTCATCAAAGTCGACTGAGTAGTTATGGCACCATGTACATTGTACAGGTCAGAGGTACATAGTGTGCTAAAATTATGACCCTTATTTGGCTTTGTCGTAATCAGGTACAACCATACTCTTTTGTCCACTTTCAGCGTACCAGTACGAGCTTGTGGGGCGAGTGGATGGGGGTGATGCATGGCGATGAGATGGAGTACGTGTTCGGCCACCCCTTGAACATGTCGCTGCAGTACCACACGCGGGAGCGGGACCTGGCTGCGCACATCATGCAGTCCTTTACGAGATTCGCTCTAACTGGGTAAGATACAATTAATAAAGTAATGTCATTGATAGACAATTGAACCCCTGGGCCCCAAGTCAAATTGCTAAAAGTAGCAATTGGGATGTCATTGATAGACAATTGAACTACAATTGCAATAGCATTGCAATAGCAGACTTGGGCCCCTGGATATCCTTGAAACAAGAGTGAAAAGACACCTTTTAGGCAAACGCGTTACACCTTATACCACATAATCACTTTTCATTAGGTGTGATCGTGGTCAAGCGTGTGCCTATAATATTTAAAAAAATAAACCTATAAAACAATATTTATCCGACACGACCGGAGAGAGATTTTTTTTTTTTTTATTCTATGACAAGATAGCCCTTGACTGCGATCTCACCTGATGGTAAGTGACGATGCAGTCTAAGATGGTAGCGGGCTAACTTGGAAGGGGTATAGCAGTGTAAATTCAACCCATACCCCTAACACACATCAGGCACAGGACCGACGTCTTTACGTGCTCTCCGAGGCACAGGGGCAGCTCACCGCAAACTTCCTTACTCCGGGCTAGTACTGAGAATTTCTTGACAGAAAAACCTAATACATTTTTTGGCCCGACCCGGCAATCGAACCCGGAACCTAACTATGCTAACCACTAGACAGACGAGGCAGTTAAATTACTCTTATAACGTTCCAGGAAACCGCACAAACCGGACGAGAAGTGGCCTCTGTACTCGCGGTCGTCGCCCCACTACTACACGTACACCGCGGACGGCACGAGCGGGCCGGCCGGGCCACGCGGGCCCCGCGCCTCGGCTTGCGCCTTTTGGAACGACTTCCTCAACAAACTCAACGGTGAGCTAACTTAGGCTGAAATGTACAACGTGTAATGAAACTCCGAAATAATACTGAAGGAGGTGAATGTGCTCATGAAACTGAACATCTTTCCCCAAGGAACATAGGTCGAAATGTGAAAAAAAAAATGTGGACCTCCCATACAAAATTGACGATCAGGTGATTGATTTACTGTGGGATGTAAAAATTTTTTTTTCTTATTTCTACCTATGTTCCTTGGGGAAAGTTTTTCAGTTTCATGAGCACATTCACCTCCTTCAGTATTATTTCGGAGTTTCATTACACGTTGTATAAACCGCACTCTCACTCAGTTCACCCTCAAGACAGAGTTAACACGAGACAGATTTATGTCAGAGCATATTTCGATACCTCCTACGCAAGTTGTTGTATCCCCAAAACGCTTATGTGACGCGATAATTGTTGTGAAGGTCAATACAATGGTTTAGGCTGTCGTTTTATAACGATACAACTTTTTACGTCTTGAAAGTATGTAAAAAATGCTGTTTTTTTTTAAACAAACACATAAAATAGGTAAAAACACATAATATAGTGCAAAAAACCTAAAATGCCAATTTTGTGGGATACCACAGCTTACGTAGGAGGTATCGGTTTGTGTCTCGTTTTAACCTCTATCTTGAGTTTGAGCTAAGTTAGAGCACGCTCTATAAATCTCAGATTTCAGGGTGAGTAGGTATGTAGGTAGATTCGGTTCTCCTACAAATGACCTTGGTGCTTGAAAGCTTTTGCCGACTTCGTCCACGTGGAGTTATTATACTAACATAACTACTAACGATAAAAATCTCGGCCTTTGTTTTCCGGAATAATAAAGTAGCCTATGTTACTTTTCTAATCCTCAACTGTACCCATGCAAAAAATCAGGTCGATAGCTCTATTGCAGCATGATTGAAGGTAAAACCAGTAAAGCAAGAAACAAAGACATAGAAATATTAAAACAGGGATACTCCAAGAATTGTTTTGTTTTGAAAAGTTGCAACTGCAACTGCAACTGCTGAGTTTCTTGCCGGCTCTTCTCAGCAGAATTAGCATTCCGAACCAGTGATAGAGTCTCGACTTGTCATAAGAGCCACAAGTTGGCCTACATGAAATAAATAATGTTGAGTTTGTAATAGCTCTCTCCAACGCCCGCTGCATGACCCTGAGACTTCTTTACGAGGCTCGTATTAGGGTCCATCTTTCCACATAGAAGCTAATTGCTAATGACAGGTATTCACATTAGGAACAAACCAGTATATTTTTTCTTCCACAAATATGCCGGCTACATGATTACAAAAACAAGAACATGCCTCTTGAATTTTGGCAAACCTGTTCCGAATCACTGGAAGATTTTGGACTGCTTGATATGTACAGGTTGACTTTTTAATTTGTTTTTACCTTACAAATTAAGAATTGTTATGCCTTTTATTGTTACACAAGATATTCCATCATGAGAATGTATGTTTGTTTAAACACGTTTAAAGCGTTTATTAACTTCATGACATAAATGGATTACAAATTATGGAGAAGAAAAATAAAAATAAACAATTTCAGAGGCCTTCGCACCCATGTGTCGCAGAAGCACTTTTGCTTCTGCAGCATTATTGCTACAGGTTTTTTGAAAACCCAGTAGGGGCCTAATCATAAAATTTTAGCTCTGTAATATGCAACACATTGAAAATAAATGCAAATAGGTTAAATTTTAGATCTAACTTCGCGATTTTTATTGTCGAACTTTCATTATTTTATGTTTCTACTCAATATCGTCCCAATCGGAAACATGGTGTAATTTTTGCTTGTTTTTTTTTTCGGATAGTTAAAACTTGATCTAATGCTGTAAAAATCATATCTGCATCTGAAGAGTTATCATTGCAACTTAAATTATTGCAGATATTCACTATTTCCTTTTTTCAGAGTTGGAACACGTTCCGTGCGATGGAGCGGTTACGGGCCCCTACAGCAGTGTAGCCGGCACTACACTACCGTTAGTGCTCCTCACAACACTAGCGATCACTGTGGCACTATAAACTATATCACTCTCCAGCCATAAAGGCGCACCATCAAGTTAATTGCAAGTTTAAAACTAATATTTTTGATCGGAAATCACATATCACTTAGAACTTAAGTTAGACATAACGGTATTACGTAATTGGAAATGGCACTGAAACTTTGGAAGTAAGCTGAATATTTAAAATCAAGTTACCGGAGTATTCAGGGGTCCTTTAGATGTTCGGTGGTCAATCGTGAGTGATGTATGTTCCAGATTCCTATAGATAATGTAGACAGAAAGGTAGTTTTTCATTGATTCATGATAACTTCGCTGGCAGACTTGCACCATCTAAATACTTTTTCCTATCAGTCCGACGGTGTATGCCGGCCCTGAATGGAATGGAAGCTTTTCTTAACGAAGCAATTCAGTGACAGGAATCACTGGGTTTTGTAACTGTCACCAGTTACTGGATTAGTGAAAATCTACGTTAAAATTATGCAATATCAATGGGTTCTTTCGTGGCAGTACCTAATGATTGATACAACCATAACTAACCTAATAGGCGTTTTGTGCTCCATCCGTCATTCATCACTCATGATTTAGGCAATTCATTGATGCATAAGCTATCGTCTAATGGACCTCTATGACATTGAAATCGGAATCGCAAAATGAATTTTGTTACATCAAAAACTACAGCTCCCTACAGAAATGGACTCTAAGAAAATGAATGATTAAGTGTGTCACCACAGACTTATATAGAAAGTAACAGAAACGCTATCTGCAATTATTTATCACTACAGACTTATAGAGTGCTGTCGATTTTTTGCATGATGCACATAAATTATGGTAAAATTTGAAATGCCCAATACTATTGGTAGCATACAAAATATCGTAAAGTTATCGTAAATTCAAAGATTTGAAAGCAGGTACTTTACAATTTAATGATTTGTTGAAATGAGGGAAATGGGTATAGTTATTTACAACATCTTAAACTAAAGCTTAAATAAAGGAGTGACATTAAATTGTAAATCTATGCAAATACCTAAGTCTATTTTACAATACCGCGCACCGATGTTTTGTGTTTACAACACATCTGCGCAACAAGTTTACGATCCATTACTATTTCTGCACCATGAACGTTTCTGCAACACTGAATAATTCTGTGGTCTTCACGAATTGTAAGAGTGAGTTGCGATTTCAGTGTCAAAGCAATGAAGCAAGTTCATGAGCTACTGCAAAATATTTCTTTAAAATATTAAGTATAAAAAGATTCCTATTAAAAAAATTATTTCCTTTAGTTTGCGAATCGGCTAACTCTATTTTCGCTTACCATAAACGGATAAATAAATTTTTTCGTAAATACATATTGCTTAAATAATATAAACAGTTTTTAAACGTATAAATTCTTCGGGTTATCATCACAGTAGTAATTTTTAAAGCTGCTTATCCACTAGGAGACAAATGTTTCGGGACAAGTGTCGCTTGAAACGTAAAGCGAATTTGCGACTTCTCGTGCGAAGTCGTAACTTACGCACAAGAAGTCGCAAAAAGCGTGTCACTCATGGAAGTAGTACTAAAGCATGGAACCCTGACTAAAATAAAAACTGAGTACAACTATATTTTATCAAATTGCTTATTACCATCACGTAAGTGTAAGAAAAATAAAATATTGCCGTTTTTGTTTATTCGATTATTTATGGCTGATTAATGAAAAATTAAAAAAAAAAATTTTTTTAATTCTCAATTGCAGATGGCCGATTTGCATTTAAAAGGTAATCAGATGAATTAAGGGGAATTAATAAAATTTATTGTAAGACAAAAATATTTTATAATCTCTGTATTTACTTGTGTAAGTAAATAAGTGAAGTAGCCGCTTAAGTAAATTAGATGTCACGATGTTCCTCTACCTAGTAGAAAACGTAGGTATTGTTGTGTATCAAAATATAGTCAAAGTTACCTTGACGTGTTGCGTTAAGAGGAGTTTTCCTCAAACGCGCCCCATACAAACGAAATTTGATTATTTTTTATATATTAAGAGTGCTCCCTTCAATATCACATGGTCCCTTTACGGCTGGGACTTATCAAGAGCGAGATAACTGATATTTTGACCACATAAATCAGCATTTGGTATGACGTTATTTTCTTTTCTCTTCTTATTTAGTTTTTTGCTAGGCTAAAAAAATTAAATTTTTTGTATGTGGCTCGTTTGGGAGTACTTGAAAAAGACTTCTCTTCCCTTGAGAAGTATTTGTAAGGTACGATTTGATGAGGCACGATGAAGATATTTTCGTCTTTAGAACAGGGAGCGTTGTCTGATCATGATGAAATTTCGATCTAAAATCAACTTCTTTTTTTTTTTAACACCCTAACTAATGTCACCTTCACATGCCATTGTGTCAGATCATTTTTTCCAGGCACATGCAATATGTTGAACCTACTACCCTCTGTGGTCTTCATATAGTTTCGATATATCCGTAACTAGGGCCAGCAACGCATTGGCGAAGACGATTCCGCCTCTCGATCTTACGGCGTAACGGTCACTGTCTTATTTCCTTGGTGTCTTATCAATTCGTATCTTTAGGTTAACTAGAAAAATTGTCTACACATCGGCTTTGACTGTTGAAGCGATGCGATGCTCAGCTTATACAAAACATTGAAATTATCACTATACATATCAATGTGTGCCTCTGCTTGGATAGCAAATGATACATATCTTAATTAGAGCGAAATTTTAGAATTTTATATTATATATTACGTAATATATATGTATAGAAGTGTGTACGTTGCGAGACGAATTTTTATTAATATATTTACCTACTATTTAGGATGCTATCGACTTGTACCACTCGAGGATCTTATGAAATCCAATTCTTATGACTTCAAACAAATAATAAATAGGTATATTTTGTAAATAATCCCTTCTTACAAGTAGACGCGATATAATGTAATTTTCTATTGTATGTATGAATCAGATATTATAATACAAATATTAATAGATAAATTAATATTATATACCTAGTACATAATATACCTAATACATGCATTTTATAAATGAGGTTTCAGTAGCACTGCCATTCACAAAAACCATCACCGAAAACTAAGAGTTAATTTGTTAAAATATTTAGGTGCACGGCAGTGTAAAGCTCCAAGAATTAACCAAATACGCTATTAAATTAAGTTAAAACTACGAAAGTATCAACAAAAACTAAAATAACGGAGCACGTTTTGCGATCACATAATCTCTTTGGTAACAATTCTTTAGATAATAATTTAACATAATATTCAGCAATATCTTTTAATGAAAAAAATAATACTCACTATTTTCCAATTATATTTTCATCTTTTTATGAGCTGAAGTGGTGAGTGTAGTAAAACGTTTATTACTTATTTACTCGGCGATGCGATGGTAAAATTGGACCTCAGCAAAGAGTTGTTTGCCTCGATAGAATCTCACTTAGGCAGTGATCGTAAAATCTTTCCGTCGATTTGTCTTAATCTATAGCATAATAATGCTTTAAATGGAAAATTGTCTTATGAATTTAATAAAATTAAAAAAAAAAACATGGTATTTGTAAAATGAAAACATTAGTGATAGGTATGTAATGAATGTAATATTTATATTATGCGGTTGTCAATTACTATCTTCGATCGGGTAAAAAGTATTCAAAGCCTAATTACCTAGCACAAATGGCTTAAGACAGAACATACTAAATTCGGTGATGCGATTATTATTTTTCAAATTTTCAAATCTTTTGTACTATTAGGACACAAGCTTACCTGTATTTGTAGTTTATTTCCCACACTGAAATCATCACCATAGCAATGAAATATTAATTTATCAGAGAAACAATGTTTACATACTTACTTATCCCGATCAAGTAAAGATGTCATGGTACCGAACCCTCTCAAGATGCGATTTCTATTCGCATTGACTTTGTTTTATGAAGTCTTTTAAATAGTACTGCTAATAATAAAAAATAATAGTGATAGTTTTGTAGTATTTACAAATATATAAGCTAAGCCTTTGTACGCACTTTGTAGTGTTATTTTTCACAGGAAAATCTGTCTCTCTGAATAGTAAATCAAGAAAGATTATCACTCACAAATACATAATATGTACACAGTTCTGATAGCAAAAGAATGCACCATCTCGCTTTTCGTCGAATTAAGCACAATATGAAAAGTTGTATGGGATAGCTTTAATTAGTTAAAAATAAGATGAAGTGATAATAAAAAACTTAATTAGTATTTCAGAATAGATGGCAATATTTTGAAAACCGTAATAGATATTTATGTTCCAAAAAATTCAGTACTTTTCCAGAGTTAGAACATCTGTCATCTGTTAAAATATGGAGTTGTCAAATCGTGCCATTTATACTCGTATTATCATTTAGCTAAGTACATGATTTATACCAATGTCATCAGAAAAGGTCCAGTTAAAATACTGAAGTTCATTTTCCATACAAAAATTATAAAATTCCTCTATACAAAGTGTAGTAAAAATAAATCATTACAATTTACGTACAATACTACTAGTTCACCCCATGTCTCTAAAAAGCATATTTATTATAATAAATATAATTAAAATGTAGCTTACAGGTCGTTGAATTTTAATTTTAATATATACAAACGTTATATCCATCTTATTTGAATAATATTTAATAATTGAAAAATTATTTTTAAGATAATCAAATCAAAATAAAACTCTACGTATATTATTTGTAAATGTAAATGATGTTCTTTTGTTTATTTTATCAAATTAATAATATATCAAGATATATTCAAAATTAATTTTTCTAGGCCTAACAGCAAAATTAGCCGAATGTAAAAATTGTAATTTGTTATTGCATAATGTATTAGCCAATAATAATAATTATTGATATGTTAAGGAAGTACATTAAATAATAGATTCAATGTGATTTCAATTAATATGTTGTATTATAATTATTTTATAATTTCTATCCTTTTTATATTAAATAATTATAAATAAAAATAGTTTTAAGGGGTAGCTTATATTATTAATTTTATATTTCACGAAATACTATAAATAATTTGCACACGATGGAGACTCCATTTCTTTGTATAGATTAGAATTATTTTTAGTATATGAAATTAATACATAAGATAGTTAGTAGAAAATAGTGATCGAAGTATTATTGTCATCCTATAGTTCTAACAGTAATAAATTACATTTTATTATTGCCAAATGATATTCAGTTCAGGTATATAAATAATTATATTATATTATTAATTGTTAAATATAAATTATTATTTAAGTATATAAAATTAATTTACACGAAAATCGGGATTTCTAATAATAATCTGATCGAGATAACTATTGTTGAATATTACACCGATACACAGTAAATAAATGTGTAGTTTCTTAGAAAGAGTTAATTGTTCGTTAGTAACTAAATGTTTAATGTTATTTGTGTATAAAGCTTTTTATATGTTGCGCAATATTTGATGTTACTGTATTAAAACGGCTTACAAGTAACAAATACTGCAGTTGAGACCTAGAGTTTATAGAAATTATTTTGTCAATTTGATTATGAAAGAATTAATTGTAATTTTATGATCATTATATGAGTTTCTTGGAAATTGAAGTATGTAATTTAATTGATAAACAAAAGCACATTTTCGTATACATGTAAGTACCTATCCAGTATGGTCTAATAAAGTATATGTTGTTGTGTATAAGGTCCATTATGTATTTTTATGTCATTAGATGATCATAAATGTTGCTTATTTTTTATATTTAAATATATTTAAATAACAGTCATTTTCAACTGCGTAAAATGCAATTATACCTATAATGCGAGTAGATACATTACTTACCCTCCACTACTAACTGCCTCGTTGGACTAGTGGTTAGCCAGTTTAACTGCAGATGACGAGGTCCCGGGTTCGATTCTTTGCCTTGCCTTGAGTAAGGAAATTGGCGGTGAGTCACCCCCCATGCCTTGGAGAGCACGTAAACCTGTCGGTCCTGCGCCTGACCTCTCTCCGGTAGTGTCGGATTTCCGTCCTATCGGGCTATGTGAGTACGGGAATAGAGAGTGCATCTGTGCGCACTTGTGCACACGTATTTCCCACGCAGATGGCACCTCTCTGGTCGGAAGGACATTATATTATATTAGTTACTTACGCTTCTTATTCGAAAGGAGACCTTATCTAGTGCCAGTGACGAGTTGAGAAACTATATTCACGTAACGAAATAAAAACGCATTATATTTTTGAAATTTTTCAGATTGAAAGACAAAATGTTGAAAAAATTTATAAAATCTCAGAATATTGTTGCACTTTCTATGTACAATTCAAGTACCTACCATCATCATTTATTTAACAGGGACGTTTAAATATGTCCGTTGGTTATTTTTTATCACTGTATTATTATTTATTATAAAAAAATCATGTTTTAAATAGAAAATTAGACATATACCTATTATAAACTATTTTCTTGTAAATATTTATTTTTTACCACTAGTATGAAAAAATAGGTAATTGTCTGTTATAATACGAGTATCCGAAATGTTGACTTTATTAATCATAAAAATGTATACTCTTTACTTCACAAAACATTTAAAATAATGATATAATTCTTTAATCATCTGGAGTTAGGTGTTGCTTAAACATTAGGTGCTATGTAATGTATACATATCGGCGTGCACTTTAAAATACGAGTACCTACCAATTAAAACAGAAATGCAAATGACGTTGACAATATCTGTTAATAATTTTGGATTTCAATATGGTGTGCTGTAATGCTTTTAGGTCTATATCTGTGGGGTTAGTATAAGATTTAATACGATCGATCGTATTCGAATACTATGACATTAGCGTCAAAGTAAAATGAACCTTAAAGATTTAAAGTCACAAATTCAATACAACCGATTTTAGTTTGGAGCGTATCCGTATACGTAAAAGTATAAGAATGCATGCACGAAATTGAGCTCTAATTTAATGTGGTTATAGTTCATTTTACTTTGACGCTAATGTCACAGTATACGAATACGATCAATCGAATTAAATCTTATACTAGCCCTACTGTTGATATTAAAATAAGCTAATAAAATATTTTCTCACATCTACTTAGTTGTTCTTATACAATACTAAATATTATGTATACGTATTATGATTGTATCAGAGAAACAGATATCAGCTTGGGTGATTCTATTTTGCGATGTACAGTGAACAACGCAAGTATCTATCTAGTGAACTTGACGATTCTTCAGTTATGTTCCTAGTAGTTTTTAAACTTCTAACTAAGATAATATTTCACGAGGAGTTTATCACGAGCGTACGCCATACAAATAAAGCTTTGGTTCTTATTTTAATATTAATCAATCGACGACAATTAATAGACTAGCTCTACAAACTAATATCAATGTCTGGTAAATATATTATAAGTTCTATAAATAAAAAGTTTCAAGTTTAAATGGGCATTTACTTAAAAATCTTTAAGTTTCGTCACCTTTGAAAGTAAGTATTTTTAAGAAAACCTGAAGACCTTTTAAGAATCTTGCTTTGTTTTTATGAAGGGGCGCTGGGAATCGCTGATTTCATCAACGTAAAATCTTTAAGTACGCTTGGATAAGACTTATTATAAACTAGGTGATGCCCGCGATTTCATTCGCGTGGAGTAAGGCTTTTTAACTCCCGCGGGAACTCTCTTATTTTCCGGGATAAAAAGTAGCCTATATGTGTTATTCCAGACTAATCTATCCCTTTGATTCAAGAACTTATAATTTGGGCATTAATGTATTTATCGGCAAAGCAGGTAGTAACCCCGTGTACACTAATTGTAATAAAATAATAGGTACTTATTGAACGAGCGAAGCGAAGTTCTCTGAGTCAACTAGGGCGCTTGCCTACTAGACAGAGAAGTGTGTTCGTCTAAATGTCTGTCAGAGCCCTATAACTTCTGAATTACTGAACGTAATTACTTCAAATTTAAATATAATATGTAAACTGATGGCCTTCAGCCGAACATTGTATAAAAAAATATAAAAAGCTTTATTTCAGGGGGGCTCTCATAGAAGCGTATTTGAAGTAAAATCTTGTTTGTTGCTCTACATAGACTTGCGATATATCTTTTTAAAGACGACTTTGAACAGAGTACAAAAATATATTTTTTTTAATTTTTCCCTAAAAATTGACCAAATGGGGGGGTTTCAAAGTGGAGATTTTAATTTGAGCCATATGTCAAGAATTACTGAATATTAGAACGTGAAACTTGGTTGAAAATTCAGTTATATCCTGTACTTGAACAACAAATACTAAAATTAGATAAATGTTATAAAGAAACGAAATTATTTAATTTTAATGCGCCATCTATTAGCATTATTGTGAAGCTAATAGCTTCACTATAATGCTTCACTATAGATGGCGCTGTGTCAGTAAAACAGTTTTATGTCAACTATTATTTTTTTTATTGCATCTAATGTTAAAAGTTAATTATTACAATATATAATTAAAACTTTTGGGAATTATGGGATATCGCGAGGTCTCAGTTCGGGGCGAACCACTAGTTCCTATATTGTAATAATATGTCTTGGAATATTTCAGGTTACGTGAACTTCAAATTTCATTCAAAATTCAAATTCAAATTCAAAATTTATTTAATTCATGTAGGCTACCTTGTAGCACTTATGACACATCATAAATCTACCACCGGTTCGGAATGCAGATTCTGCTGAGAAGAACCGGCAAGAAACTCAGCAGTTGCTCTTTTCAAAAAATAAAACAATTTTACAATGAGCAACCAAACTAAGCTATGTATACAGTGCTTCCACAGTGAAGCTTCAAAAATGCAATACATATAATCCAACACATGTCAACATGGGAAGACAAAGCAGACCCATTCCCGTTGGTGGCACCCGTTCACGAGCACGACGCATGAATATGTTCGAATATATTCTTGTTACTTTAGTATTTTTAAGCGTACCTACATGTTAACTGTATAATATAGGTGTGCGTAGTTCACTGTACAAGCAAAAACAATTATAATTTCCTTCTTGGTATCAAAAAAAATTTTCTTTTCTGAATATTTTAGACTTTAATAGTTTTGCTTTAAATATTAATTAACATAATCTTTATTCAGACAATTATTCAATAAATTTTAACTATATTATGTGTTTTATTGCGTGAATCTCTTTTAATTCATTCTTCAACAATACCCCTGTGTTACCCATAGACCCGTAATAAATACGTATAGTACAAAACTAAGTACAGTTGGCAACTCTAACGTACGAAACTAACCGTATCAGGCTTTCATACATCTTCCGCTTCCTTCTTAGACTGCATCGTCACTTGTCATTAGGTGAGTTCGGTGGCTAATTTATGATTAATATGTCTTTTCCTATCTATAAGTACAATGGAACATTCTGAATATCCTCATTCACTATTCTTATTTACTTTGTTGTGCCAATATGCCGTCTATTCGGTACCATAAAATATATCTTTAGTGATACATTTGTTGGTGCAAGAATCTGAATATATAAAAGGAAAATGTGACTGACTGACTGACTGTTATATCAACACACAGCTCAAACCACTGAACCGATTAGACTGGGCATAAAGATAGCTATTATGACGTAGGTATCCGTTAAGAAATAATGTTTGAAAATTCAACTCCTAAGGGGTAAAATCGAGGTAAGACAAATCGAACTTAACGTAAGTGAAGCCGCAGGCAAAATCTAGTCTTTAATTATACTCGTTCTAACCTCTAGAGTGCCACATAGGAACAAACTTTTACATTTAATTTATTGATTGATAAATACATTACCTCTTCTTTTCGATAGATAGGGGGGTAAAACATGGAATAAAAGAAAAATATTTGAAGAACCATATTTAATGTATTTCACTGTCTTTCATACTCGTATCATTTTTAGACGGATTTGGAAATCTTATATTATTCATACCTATACAATTCTTGTGAATTTTTTTTTGACAATAATTAACTGAGGCCTACAGCAATTGGGTATTTGACTGTTGTCAAAATGTGGATATTTATTAATTACAATCGAAAATCTCGGAGGAAAAAAAATTTTGTGTTTGTGATCGAAAATGTAACATGTAAGAATAACATTTGTAAAAACAGAAAATAAATTGGTCAAAAAACAAATGATTTATACATATACACTTTATACAGATACAGTCGCAGTAAACAAGCTAGTTTACTGCGACTCCATCCTCTTCTGCGACTGCGTATCCATCTTTTTCAAAAACGTTTGCATGGAGAGTGTATGGATAGAGCCTACTGAATTGTAACGTCATGTTGCAATAGCTGCTTTTCTAATAGGATACTTAAAAGCTTCATATTTTCGAGAGTAGATATTAAAGAAAGAAAAATGACATTGGGTAATAATATTAAAAACCCTTTTTAAAAAAAATTGTCAAATACCCAATTGCAAAAGCCTGCCAGAAATGAAGGGTCAATTGAGCGGTTGGTGGTGCAGGGTCAGGACTCAGGGGGAAGCGAAAAGGGCGAGAAGACGCTCGAGAGACAGATTTACTCAAAGCGTTGACCCAGACAACAGTGGTGGAGTGCTCCCGCCATGCTGCCAACCTTCAGAAGGAGGAGAGCATCGCGTGGGAGGCGATACGACCCAAAACCAAGGAGATTGACGACGTCTAATATTGCAGCTACATTATCGGGATTCGGCGAAAATTCGCATTATCGCGACAAGTGTGGCCGAGTGATTCGTTGAATCGCGATGTACCTATTTCGGCAAACAGGAATCTTTATCGCAGCACTGTTGGTAATGTAAATAGCAAGTTGACTGCTAATGTAGACTAGAACATCGCGTGTAACCGAACACGATAATTTTATCGCGACAGCGTGACACGATATTTTGCACGATAATGTAGCTGCAGCATGACAACTAATGTCACATCATCCCAGTGGCCGCGACCACTGACAAGATAGATCGATTGAGAAGAAAAGCAATTTAATCTGTCTGTGTTAAATTTGACAGGCTTGTTTCACCATAAACCATTGCAAAACTGCCCCATTCTAATGCATATAATAAGTATATTTGACTATGCACCAACACCTTTCGTTTTGCTGGTTCGGTTTCGTAACGGAAATGTCCTAAGGACTGAGGTCCTTAGGACAATATATTATATTAGGTCCTTAGGAGATATCAATTCAAAGTTGAAATGAAATGAAAGCTGGAATTATCTAACCTGATGGGGGTAACCGAGCGCCGTTTGACTAGATACTAATATTATATTAAGTATTATAATAATATAGATATCGAAAGTACCTACTTATTAAATGCACCTAATAGTATATATTATTTCACGATAATACATAATAATTAAGATAATTATTACACTGATATAGATAAATAGTTTTATTAATACTTTTTGTTCAGTTACAATATTTCTAGTAATGTATAATTTGACCTCCAAACAAATAATTTACTCGTACTCTTATGATGAAGTTATTATCTACTTGAAAAGTATTTATGCCTCTACTAAATTACTTAATTTTTGAATTTATAAGTACATTTTAATTTTTAATTTCATATTATGAATAATTAATATTAAAATCACATAAACCGATATAAGCACTGAAACATTTTTTTTTGCATATTGCAATTTAATTCATTCACATTTTTACACATTCAGTAATAATTTTTATTTATTACTCCAAGGAATTATAAATAGAAAAGATGAATTCTTACTTGTTCTAACGGAAAAATACCTCCTCGTGCTTTTCGGAAGTCGGTTAAAAGAGGAACTACTTTCGATTTCGCCTTATTAGAATAGAATAACTTTTTATTCAAATAAACGTTTACAAAGAGCTTTCGAATATTCCATTCTTCAATAATTCACGTAATACAGGTTCTTATAAATGAAAATAAATTCATTTATTTTGTCTTGAACAAATAAACTTAATTAATCCATTTAATTAAGTGTTAAGTACCTATTCGTTCAGAAAAATTATTATGAAGGGCGTAAAGCGCTGTCCGGATAAACGACGGATGATCTAGAGGTCTGCCAGCGCGCAAATGAGGTCAGCATGCTCGTAATGCTCCAGAGGTAGAGGTGCGAACGCCAGGGTGATTGAGTTCTGGTACTTCCCACTCGACACAAGCCGCACCACAGTATCCTCGCAGGCGATAAACGCAGGACGATATGCTGAAAGAAGAAAAAGCCATAAAAATTTCAAAAAAATAAATACAAGGCCAACATCCAGATCCTGGTAGTCCATCTCTCTAAGAACCCTAAAGCCGAATTTACACTGCGAAATACTAATTTTGCCACTAGGTATGAAATTAGTTTCATGACATTAATTTCATCAACAATTTCACGTGTTAACTTCTAATTTCATGCATGCATAATGAAATTACAAGTTTACTCATCCAGTTTTTTTTTTGAGTTTAGGAACTTAGGAACATCCTTTACATTTTAAGATGAGGTTAATAATGAGTTTTTTTTTCAAGTTCAACGTATGCTATATCTATGTACAACGTAACTATTATATAATAGTTTCTTTGTATAACTTTTTACAATTTATAAAATGATTTTGAAAGGACTATGGGCGGAATCGTCCCCACCTATCAACAAGAATGAAATGTAGCGCAATCGATAGATCTTGGAAAGATGATATTTTTTTACTATGGCGACGATGCCCAAATGCATGGGGTTCTCATTGTATCTTACGTTTAAAAAAATATTTCGTTGACGGATTATTGATGACTAATTCCAAAATACCTACTCATTTATCTATTTATTGCACAGCGGCGGGCGGAGCATGCACATAAAGATAACCAGCTACAAAATAACCCCCTCCCCCCGCTCACCGACCTATTAGTTAACTATATTTCACAAAATGCGCTGATACAGGTAACTAACATCTTTTTTATATAATATTCTCATTCTCATTTTTTTATGACGTGTATTAACAGTAGTTAATACAACGCGTCATATTCATTACACAAATACTTGTGCCCTACGAGATTTGACCCCGCGACCCTTGCTTTAGAAGGCAGATTCTAATACTCCTCGAGTTTTCTTCTTTTTCCAATCAATAACACAACGAAAGTGTGCCATAGATGCTGGCAAAGAGCTAGCAATGCTACGCGACAAGGTCGCATCGGAAACGCAGACTATGACGTCCCAGGTCTAGAAATCCAAAGAAAGGCGGACGATGTCAATGTACAAAATGGTGTTTGTAACAGAGTAGAAGTAGCTATTTTTACTATTATATGATTTTTGTACGATAAAATATAGAAAAAATAACAAAAATAAATCAATTTCAAACAAAAAGTTTTTTTAATTTTTTTAAGAACCCCATCGATTTTGAAGCTGAAACCAACTATTTACGTCTATTTGGATCCAAATGAACATATTAACATAAATCCGGTGACTGTTGGAGGGTGGGGACGGGGTCCGTACAAAATTGCCCATGGTCCTTTTATTTAATTTTATTTCATCTTACTACCCGCAGGTAGTATTTTTTGTTATTTAGAAATTCAAAAGCAACTACGTATAGGCTTTGAGTATTAAGGTTTAGAGCATTCGTACAAGCCTATTAGGTACTGAAAGGCAGACAAAATTTTAAAACAAAAGATAGCTCTATAAAATGTTTGCAAATCAAAATTTATTTATTTCATGTAGGCCAACTTGTAGCTCTTATGATACGTCATAAATCTACCACCGATTCGGAATGCAGATTCTGTTGAAAAGAGCCGGCAAGAAACTCAGCAGTTGCTCTTTTCAAAAAAATTTTTTTTTACAATGGTTAACAAAACTATGCTATGCACACAGTGTTTCCACAAAGAAGTTTGAAAAATGCACACCTACCACAACCTAACACATGTTAAGACTTAAGATGGGTAGACACAAAGCAGACCCATTTCCGTTGGTGGCACCCGTTCACGAGCACGACGCATGATCCAGCCATTGCTTCGCTCAACCATATTTGAGGGAACGTATCAAATCATATTATTTATTAACCAAACAAAACCTTTATATGAATAATATTAACTAATTCAAATCAAATAATATGCCTATTCTAATTAGGCGTTATATCGTGCTCTAATACCTATGTTTCTGCTTTGGATATGTAAATACTATCCTATGTAAATGAAGCTTAATTGTTTGTTTGGTTTCGAAAGCTACACCCTAATTTATGTTGTATTGGATAATAATAAATTATTATGCATGTAGCAAGTTACATTTGTAAGTCACTATACAGGTAAAAAAAAAGACGTGTGGCACTCGGGGACTGCCGCGGTAAAGCTATTTATTGCATAGCATTTTTTATCAACGCCATCTAGCGGTGAGAGGAGTCCCGTGTCAGGTTATTTTCGTTACGGAATTTCTGGATTCGGTCTCCACGCTCAAGGCCCGCGATAGAAGCTATGCAATAGCTTAAAATATATATAAATTATTTATTTAATGTAAGTCTACCTGTTGTTCTTATGACACGTGAAGACTCTACCACTGGTTCCGAAATTCCTATATAAAGGTAGGTATAATAATGTAGTCTCCATCTATGATATTGTATATATTATGTATAAAAAAAGGTGGATATGTTACAAGCGTGCGGTAAATGAAGCGCGTAATGGCAGATATATTTTGTCGTAATTTGTCATATCATTTGACAATGAAGTATGTACTCTATTATACTCTTCGTCGTTTGGTACAATTTTTTCAATTGTTTTGTGAGTATATCACTCGTAGAAATCATTGGTCTTAATTGCAAAGTACTGCCCCAGAGTGCAATTTTCTCATGGCAACTAGTGAAATATAAGGTTCTTCAATTCAATTTACGTACTCATAAAGAAAAAAGATGTCATCCTTCAATTTACAACGGCGGTGTTGGTACTTTATCGATAAAATACTTCTCGTCCCCTTTCATTGAGCGATATGTCCTTCACGCTGTCGCACATTTTATTAGCATTATCGTCATTATAAATTCTGACATAATTTCATTGTTTATTCAAGATGAAAAACCCTTATCATTGTATCGGAAAGCCGGAATTTGAAATTCTTATATTGAAAATCGTTTACGAAATAGCTATTCGAGTATATAAATTTTATTTACAAGATAAAGAATACTAGGTTCTGAAGAAAACTACAAAATATTTGAACTTATGAAATTACGCAATTTATGAAAAACTTGAAAAGTATAACATTAATGACGATCTGTTTTTAAGGATTCTGTACCGAAAGGCAACCAAAGGGACCGAAGTTCGGTTTAAATCCTGAAGGGATTTTAATTTTACATAGATATTTTTCTAATAAACAGCAACTACAGTTTCACATTTTTATAAATAGAGCACAATAGATATTCGATCCACAAATAGCTCGGCACCTTTCGCTTCGTCTCCTTTCATCCTTTCACGGTACTCAATCTTGTTACTTTGACATCTTATCCCCTAATGCTCGAATACCTATTGGGCTATTTTTGTTGTTAATCTTATTGCAAAGGTTACGAATTTAACAATATCAAATTATTATAAAATTTGACGATCTCCCTGGCGCAGTGGTGAACGCTGTGTTCTTATAACTGGGAGGTCTCGGGTTCGATTCCCAGCGGGGGCAATTTGGGAATTTATAATTTTTAAATTGTCCCTGGTCTAGTCTGGTTGGAGGCTTTAGCCATGGCTAGTTACCACCCCACCGTCAAAGACGTGCCGCCAAGCGATACAGCGTTCCGGCACGATGGCGTAAAGAAACCGATTAGGTAGGGGGTATGGGTTGAATCTACACTGCCATACCCGTTCCAAGTTAGCCCGCTACCATCTTAGACTGCAATGTCGCTTATCATCAGGTGAGATCGCAGTCAAGGAACTACCTTGTTAACGAATAAAAAAAAATTGAAAAAAAAAAAATCTGCCAAAATATCAAAATAAAAAAAAATTAGTTTGGGTTACGGCCCTTAAAATATTTTAGAGATAATAAAGATTTACGAGTACCTTCGTTGGAGTCGAGCCCGCATATGCTGTCGTATATCTCCATTTTGGTATGATCCAGGCCGCTCGCGCCCCCAATATCCGCGTGGTCCGCCAAGCCCCTCTTTGTGCACTGCGCAAAAAAGTGTACACACTGCTTAATTAACTCGGCCAAAGGACGGCTTTATACTCCATGGCTGCTGTAACTTCGTAGCATGTTGGACGTTCCAACGTTATATATACAATGTATAACGGTCTAGTTGGAACTACTAGAGTCTAGTTGGATAGTTGTGAAATCTCACTAGGCCATTATATAATTTACTAGCTGATTCCCGCGACTTCGTTTGCATGGATAAAGTTTAGAGTGACTTGCTGATAGTAATCGGCGAGAAGTTATGTCCTCTATCTCCAATAATATTTAGTAAATCTTCACTAAAAATGGACAAAAAATTTCTAATAGTACACAATATATAATAAAAAAAATAATTATCAAATTCGGTTTAGATTTGACGAAGATATTGAGAAAAATCAACAAAAATTTTCATCCTCTGTCCCAGATAAACCTTTTTGTTTATCAGGATAGAAAGTATCCTATATATTGACCTAGAGCATCAGCTACCACTATACCAAATTTCATTCAAATCCGTTCAGTAGTTTTTGCGTGATGCGCGCACGGACAGACAGACAGATAAAAAATTCAAAAAAATTGTTTTGGGTTCAGTATCAATAGTAAAGCATCCTCCGATTAATATTTTCAAATATATTTAATGTACAGAATTCGCCCCGTAACAGTTTTATTGTAAGTACGTGTAGATAAATGTTTACTACGTATTTGACGACCTCCCCGGCGCAGTGGTGAGCGTTGTGGTCTTATAACTGGGAGGTCTCGGGTTCGATTCCCGGCGGGGGCAATTAAGGAATTTATAATTTCTAAATTGTCTCTGGTCTGGTGGGAGGCTTTGGCCGTGGCCAGTTACCACCCTACCGTCAAAGACGTGCCGCAAAGCGATTTAGCGTTCCGGCACGGTGGCGTGTAGAAACCGATTAGGGGTATGGGTTGAGTTTACACTGCTATATCCCTTCCAAGTTAGCCCGCTACCATCTTAGACTGCATCGTCACTTACCATCAGGTAAGATGGCAGTCAAGGGCTACCTTGTCATCGAATAAAATAAAAAAATTTTTTAAGCCAACGGTGGAGCAAAACAACGTCAGTAAACTTGCATACTTCTCCAAGTTCACCATAATATTCTCCAAGGTATTTAAAATCCACTCATGACGGTCAGGTCTAAGCCCTTCTCATTGTGAGAGACCCACCTGTGGGCTACTTCGACCTTTCCTATCACGCTAGGAGTACCAAGACTCGTTCCATATTTTTTCTGTGACGCATGTTCTGCCAGCGAATATTCAGAGTATTCCTCTTTATAAAACTAAATATCAATATTTGTTTATTCTTGGACCGCTTAATCGTTTCTTTGAGGGAAGAATTTTTAATAACCGCGAATGTAACAGAGAAAAATGGGTTTATAATAAAAAAATATTACGACGTTTTTATAATGATAAAGCTCTTGAATGTGACGTCATTCGCCTGGAGTTAGGTTTTTAACCCTTGTTTTCCGGGATAAAAAGTAGCCTATGTTACTCTCCAGGTCCTAAATTAACTAATCCGTGCAAATAATCACGTCGATCCGTTGCTCCGTTTTTTTTATTTGATTGAAGGACAAACCAACCAACAAAAATACTTTTGCATTTGTAATATTAGTAAGGAAGGACTAGCTCACATTTCGAGGCTTCGCGTGGGTATCGCAACGTAAGTTTTGAAATTGATAAGGCTTGATAATAGCTTTGAAACAGTTTTAAAAACTAAGACATAATGCGAAGTGCATAGGAATTAGAAGCACGACTTTAGAACTAGTAAAGCTTACATATTAAAAAAGTTATACGCAAGGATTAATGTATTAAGCCTTCATAAAACGAACGCAAGGAAGCCTAGTTGATGCCCCCGGCTTCGCTCGCGTGGAAAATCCCGCGGGAACTCTTTAGTTTTCCGGGATAAAAAGTAGCCTATGTCACTCTCCCGGCCCTCAAGTATACCCATGCAAAAAATTAGATCGATCCGTTGCTTTGTTGCGACGTGATTGAAGGACAAACCAACAACAAACACACTTTCGGACTTATAATATTAGTAAGGATATTTGCCTGAGAGTTCTCCAAACCTAATGTTCTCAAAGTTGAAAATATTTACTAATACAGTTGGCAAGCGTGGCACTAGGGTGGCCTAAACCTTTCTAATAGGGATATTGAAATATTGAACGGTTATGACGTCACAATTCACTATTTCATACAGGCTTTATTGGTAGGTACTATAAAGCTTGAACGTATTGAGTTTTGACTTGGCAATGTTGATGATGAGATGATGATGGTGGTGATGATATAAGCCATACATACGTGATGAATAGTCCCCGTTTCAACTTCAAGTAGGGCGCCTCTCTTCACCGACTGCCCAATGTTCAAGTCTAGTACGCGCACTGTGGCTGGCGATACAGCAATCAGCGAACAGTTCCCCGTCACGCCGTGGTTCCGTAGTGTGTAGACACCCTCAGCTCCAAATAACATTAGGTTGCAGGCTGGTAAGGAATAATAAACAATGCTTAGCTTTATTGAAATAAACTTTTTTCAGTAAAATAATAAAAGTTAAAACTTTTAGCGCAAAATGGATTATGCATTTTGCGCTTATTATACTGTATCCATTACGTCATGGGGAAAAAATATCACAAGATAGAAATAACACTAATCTACGATAATTTAATTCTATTTTAATTGAGATTTTTGGTAGAGTAGTAATATTAGTACTTAGTACCGTCTAAATTCGAATCCCGTAAATCTAGTTTTTCTACAGAATTCATCCACTTACTTTTCGCTTATAGAAAAAAAAGTACGCCAATGAATTTTTTTTTATTCACGACAAGATAGCCAATAACTGGTGATCTCACGAGATGGTAAGTGACGAGGTAGACTATGAATATCTGGAGAATGGTTGCAAGCTAATTAAATAGGGGCGTTAGCAGTTTCTAATTAAATCCATACCCAGATATTACCATCCCAGTCAATCCACACCCAGTTACTGTACGTATATATGTAACAATAAATCGCTTGGGGGCATGTCATACTAACTTGCCGGGCGACAAGACAGTTTACTTAAAATTTAAAAGAGACCACCCACGACACAACGAGATATAAATATAAACTAACTATTCAAATAAAGAATCGGTTATACCCGTTATACCTCGAAGAAGATATCGTTCTTAAATAAAAAAATAAAAAATACAGTCGCTTTGAGAATCTCAGAGAGAAAAAAAGACGAAAATAAAAATAAAAAGCACGTGAGCTGAGATTATATGGTATCGTTCAAGTCAAACAAAAAATTTAATTCCTCCATGGTTCAAGTAATCACAAAAGCTAAAGAGGCAATTATTTCAAAATCACAGAGCGACAGTTGAATATCTGTAATACGCTTATAAGCAAATTTATTTCTATAAATGGTACTAATCGTGTTTTATTTCGATAATCATAATGGATAGCGTCGAAATGATCTTACAGCCATCGTATGCTCTCGAACGCCCATAAAAATTCCATTTTAATTACCAAAAATTTTGACTAATCGAACAACCTTAAATGTATATTTACGAATAGGAGGAATAATTGAATGCATTTTTTTGTGAAACAATTTGCAATTTTTAATGCATAGAAAATAATAAAAGCGTATAAAGAGAACTTGTGAGCAAGCGATTATTTTGTCAATTGACATATTAAATCAAAATACCATAGTTATTTTTAAAAACGAAACCGGTGTTTTTTTTCTCCCATACATTTTCTATGGAACTCTATAGTATTTTTTTTTCTTTTTATTTTATTAAGTTTGTTGTTTTTCTTTCGCTGAATTTGTTATTTTTAAAAGTATGTGTAAAGGATTATTCCAGTAACCAGATTGGTTTGATTGAGTTACCAAGATTTATGGAGTTAAAATGAAATCTACAATCAAGCATATCACATCTATTTTATTAAGAACCTATTTCACAAGCTCAATACTTAATGTTCAACCTTGTTCAACCGACGAATAAAATTAACGTTTTCACAGTTTATGTATTTTCGCTATACATAATATAAATTATATGGGATAATGTCTTATTGTAAGAATTTATTTAGAGATCGATAACTCCTAATTTTATTCCCGTCTTCGTCTGCGTACTCGGGCATTAAAAGATTTACGTCATAGAAAAAATGAGATAAGTATTGTATTTTTCCAGCCTATTTAACTATAATATTAGTATCTATAATAAATTGAAATTGCTTTCTCATAGTAAGTAATTGAACCTCTCTAATGTTTCATAACTTAGGTAGGTAGGTACTTCTATTTACTTTTGTAGAAATCCGACCGACATGGTTGATTTCTGGCCGAAGCTGAAGCCGAAAGTTTAATAACCATAAAAAATTCAGTTTATGATTAGCTAAGAGTGAATATTTTTTTTATAACTTATGTTAACTGTATATGAGCAACTTAAGGAATGATTATAATTACTATTATATTATTATTGCAACATGTCGAAAATAATAACAAATGTAAATACTTTTTATTAATACAATATACCCAAAATTTCGGCCGAAGAAGCCGAAGTCGAAAGTTCGGTTGTACACTAATATCTAGTATTGTTCTTTCGATTCACGAGTGTATGTGTTGTGTGTGTCGTATCTGTATAAGTGTGAGCGCGAGCTTGCTCGCACCTAACCGCTCCCATCTAGGCTCCTGTCAGGCACGCACACTTACGCATATGCATGTAGATGACGTAAACACAAGTAAAGCTCACGCGTCCTCGTGAACTGAAGGAACTGTAGCAAAAAATGGAATGAAATTTATACGCCGAGTCAGCTTTGTTCATCGCGAAAATGCAGACAGTATCCTTGGCACTATTCCACGCGGGCAATGGGCATGACGTGTAGGTACAATTTCAATTAAGCTAGTTATAAGTTTTAATAAATATCAATTAAACATTAAAAATATTTTACTCGTAAGATTTAATCCTACTAATATTCTACTAACCCTTTTTATGTACGAGTATAAATGCGTAAGTGTGTTCGCTTGTTGGTTTCTCCTTCAATCACGCCTCAAGAGATCTACAGATCGACATTATTTTTTGCATGGGCACAATTAAGTACTCTGCAGAGTGACAAAGGCAATAGTATCCAGCAAAAATTAAGTTTCTTCTTTAAAAAAACCTGACGCCTGGCGTACGAAGTCGTGGGCATTAGCTAGTATAAATGCTATAACAGGACTTGCTAGCGCTGAAATCCGTTACTTCTTTGATAAAAGCAAAGTTTGTTCAGAAGTTTATTAAAAGACAAGACTTAGTTACCTACTTTCGAGCAAAAAGAAAATTCTATTTGCAAAAAAAAAATACTACTCACGTCTTCACAATCTCAAACGTACTTAGTTCTGTTACTGTAATAGCAAGGTTTTTTGCTTCGCTAAACATAACGATTGTTACTGAAACTAAATTTTTCTATCCAAACTTTAGCAATTTCTTCAAACTATTTAGATAGAAACTACTTAACGACTCAGATTTCTCTAGTGTCCTATCATAATAATGATTCCCCTGGCTTTTTTGGAACTCATCACACGCACTGTGATTTTTCAAAATATTACTTAGTGCAAACTTTTATTACTAGCTATTGTTAATGTAGCTAGGCTAGGTATAATGTGTTTCTAAATCATAATTAGGATATAATAAGATTTTTTTTGTCAAAATATTTTATAGAAGCTTTATTCTTATTTAGATTCTTTTTAATAAACCAAAATTATTGAGTATGAATTTTTGTAGACAGACTCTAGAACCATCTTCTTTTTTACTTTTTGGCTTTAATTAGTGGATATAAAGCGGTAGTACTACTAGGTATGGTATAGTAGGTACTACTATGGTATGGTATAGTGTAATATCAATATCTGTAGTTTGCCAGATTTGCGTAAAAATATTATGTAGCATAGTATCAAAGTTAGATGAGCTGAAAAATTAACATACAATTCTACATAATATCTCAAAGAGAGTGTAACTTTGAAACTATACAGTTTTACAAAACATTGACTTTGATTGGTAAATCTCAAATTCGTTTAGGAGTTTCGTTCTTTCGCTCTTTATTACACTTTTAGATTGTTATTTCTTTATAATACTCACGTCTTGCATTTCTCAAATGCCGTATAGTAATAGCGAATCCTTTTCCTCGTGCGGGAACTCTGTACTGTATGAGGGCAGCGTTTTGCCGAGACACAAGTTTGCGCTGTGGACGCTGATCACATGACTCGATTACTCTATCGTCGTCCCACGAGTCAGCCGGCCAAACTTGCCCATTCAGCTCCCAACCATCCACCCACTAGAAACAAACATATGTATAAGTAAACTTTTCGTGGTCCCACATCATCGCACTGTTGCTCGAGCCACGACTCCTGTACCGCGTTCATTGGCATCTTTCAACGCGCTCTTGGACAAGAATGCTCAATGGAATCCACTAAATGATGGGTGGACTACCCTGGTTTTGGAACTACTTAGGTAGGTACGCGGAGAGCATTGAATGAACCTGTTTTATTCATTTAAGATTTTTTACAATACATTGCACACCATTATTGTTGCATTGGAACTAGTGCTAGAAGGTGCAGATTACATTTAATGCTTAATTCTTGTCAATTTCTTTTACACTTCATGCGTAAACAAGATGAATTATGATAGTGAATCTCGGCGCAGGTCAAAAGAATAATTTTATTAGGTGGCAAGCAGCTACACTCAGCACTAATGATAAAGGATAATACTGAACAAACTATTTTCAGGTGTCTCAATAATAAAACCTGTCATCCTGTTGGTTACCACCCCGCGTTGTGTATATCAATGCCTTAATTATACCTTTGTAGAAGTGAAAGTACTTTTAACCCAATTTAACTAGTAGAAATTTTGATAAGCGTTTCAAAAACTTTTCACGTCTTACGACGTGCTCTACATAATTCCATTTGATGAAGAAATTTTTGGGTATTATTACATTATCATTTATGCTAAATCTACAAAACTAAATCTAATCCTGAGGTTTACTTGTAATGTAATAGATATTTATTAGTACCTACTCGTATAATATTATTCTGTTTCAAAAATTTATGTTCTTTAATTTCTTGTGTAGGTACTTAATATTTGCAGTTTTTAAGTTACAAATCTTAACAAAATATTCAAAATTTATATAAATGTTACAAAAAATACTTCATACGTATTACAATGTGTATGAAAATAATTACAATGAATAATTTACACTGTAAAAGTTTTTCATCTGATTATTATTGGTTTGTTTTATTTAATTATAATACAACCAAGTCTCTAGATTAGTTTTCTCTAAAAAATTGGACAGTAAAATAATCTTATGTTGTTTCAAGCTAACGAAGAGAGTTAGATATGAAACAGTTAAGTTATTTTAATTTTTGCACAATAAAAGACGTAAAATGCCAAGAATAGATTAGTGAAGCCAAGAGAGCGAAAAGCTTTGATAAATAATCATTTGGAAACCCCATTTCTTCAGCCAAACGTGATTCCTTTAAATAGAATCTAATAATAACTTCGTAAACAACGAGTAATCAAGTTATAAATTGCAATTTAGTTAGGTGTTAAGTAACAATTTCATTTCCCTTCCGTTCGTCTCCGGAAAATCATTCATTATCTTGCCACTGAGAATTTTCCTCTGTTTATTAAGTTTGCTTTGGAATAGAAAATTCTATTAAGGTTAGATATATTATTATTATTAATGATATTTTTGTGGCCTTGCGTCTTAGATGTTAATTTAGTGACCTTTTTAATATCTTATCTCTGAAAAGCAACTTATTTATTATTATCATCAGATGAAAATGACGTCAATTGCAAACGTCTGTTAAGCCGGGTTTTCACTATGCGAGTTGTCTCGGACCAAGCCCACTCATATGAGCTGGATCGGATATTAGCCCACTCGGAACGCAAAACGGGCGATTAACGCCTACTTGCGGAGAAGAAACCCCAGGAAGAACCCGAACCCAAACCGAAGAAGGAGTTTGAGCCCACTCGGAATTTGGTTTTCACACGTACGAATTTCAGCGTCCAAGTAACCTAATATGATCCACAATAAGATGACGACGACTGATCTGACTGATTTTTTTTAGCAGTCGCTATTTTTGTTTTCTAAAGCCATCCGAGTCAGCTCGTGAAAGTAGAGCGCTGCTCGAATCGACTCTGATCGGATATCAACGTCAGAGTGCACTCGGATCACGTATTTACACAGTATGAGTAGCGTCCGAGTAGTCATCCGAGCGCACTCAGTCCGAGACAACTCGTATAGTGAAAACCCGGCTTAAAAGGTTTATCTGTCATTATATGACTTACCGCAACCAAACCGCCATTCTCACACGGAACGTCCAGGTAGTTGAAAATGACCTGGATCTTTTTATCCGGCTCTGTAATCATATAGATGCCGCATACGGTTGGCTCGTCGGATGGAGACTTGAAGAACAGTTCGCCTTCTTCCGACGTTACCAGGAAGCAATCTGATGACAAAGCACGTTTTAGGATTTCTTCGGATATTGGAACGGCGCGCGGTCTCTCAATTTTTCTGATGTAGTTTATTGGGCACATTTTGTATATATTTTTATGTCATGGAAGTACAGTTTCGAAGATTTAATTATCTCCAAAACTGATGAAAAAAGAGCTAGAGGTCGCTCTCTACCTGAGGCAGTTAAGTACGTGCTATCACACATCGCAAAAATGGCCATCAACAAAAGCCTGGAAGGAACGACAGGAGAGAAATTTTTTTACCCCATTTGGCAGATTACTCAACAGATACTTAGGTATAGCAGTTTGACCATACTCCTAATCAATTTCTTTACGGTATTAGGTATGCCGGAATGCCAAATATTTTTATATTTTTAGCGAGCAAAAGTGCAGGCGGGTCACTTGATGTTAAGTTATTACCGCCGCCCATGAACATTTGTAGCACCTGAGGCACCACCGATGCGTTGCCGGCTTTTTAGGAATTTATTGGTCCGCCCCTTGAATAACCCCATGTTGTAATTTAAAGAGTTGTAAAAGTCAAAGTTAAACTGGCTAAAAAATTTGTAAGTGAAATTACCTTCAGCAGGGTCGATTATCTTATGAGACGGAACTGGGTAACGGCGCACTCTTGAAAACCATGACATTAGTTTTTCTGAGCCCCGATGTTCCCTCCAGCCCTAAAAATTTCAAAAAAATTAAGTTCATTTTGTTCAGCTTTTCAGGTTTTAATGAAAAATTATTCCATTGTTCTTATTAACAATACAATGAAAAGTTTAAAGGTGAATAGTTAAGTTAAATCTTTGCTCCAACATGAATTCATTGTTTTATTTAAGCCTCTTTAGGGTTGAGTTGAAACCAGACACTTTCCTGGACCGTAAGCCGATGTGACACTCATTTGTTTTAAAGTTATCAATTTCTCAATGAGCAGTAGGGTGGGCCGATCTTGTATGGGAATTTTTTTTTCTTTGATTTTCTTTACGCAAGAGGAATCAAAAGTTGCGGCTGACTATGTAGATTCAAATTATACTATCAGATTTAAAAAACTGTTCAATCTACCAGCAGTTAAAGTAAAGCAGTTATACTATTATTGTAGTTTCGATTAAATCGAGCAAGCATTTTTAAAATCAAATAAGAAATCAATTGCACGAGTCGTTACTGAAATAATAATTACTACATAGGAATTCAATTCAATTGAAAGAATAGTGAAATAAATGAATAGGTACTTAATATCTTGAGTAGCGCCATTATACTGCGCACTGCATTGTACTAATACAAAAAAAAAAACACAAAAAACTTTTATTTTTATAGACTTGCAAAAAAAAATGTCTCCTACTGAAACAGTTTCTTTCGCCTACGGTTTTTACAACATTTTCTACGGACGTGGGCGTTGTATTCAGGAGCTGTCGGGATCTAAAAGAGCTTATTAAAAGGCCCTAGTGACATCAAAGACTTTATTAGGCCGATTTATCATCTATTCATCTATTGATGGGACGCATGTGATCGTATTGAGATCGCTTTGACGCCTTTCATGCCATTTTATTGATAACGTAATTATTATTTTATTTATTTTTTGCTAGCTTTGCCTACGATTTTGCCCGCGCGGAATAAGGTTTTCCTCCGAGAATCCTTTGCTTTTCCGTGATAAAAAGTAGCCTGTGCCCCTCTCAAGGTTCTCCAGTAGGTACTCATGGAAATAAAAGCAGTATCGCGTTATTTATAAATTATAATTATAATTATTAGTAAAGATTTGACACGGGACTCCTCTCACCGCTAGATGGCGTTGATAAAAAATGCTATGCAATAGCTTTACCGCGGCAGTCCCCGAGTGCCACACGTCTTTTTTTTTTTTAAATTATGTTAGATATTATTTACCTGATGTTCAAGTTGTTTACTGCATATCATAGGAACTACATAATTCGTAATTAACATAGATTACGTAGGTACGTAACATTTATTTATGTTGGAACGGCATTCCGAATCAGTGGTCGTTTCGCTTGACAATTTTCGAATTTTTGAAACAAACATTTAGTCTGTAATACACTACACTATGTAAAAATTAATTCGAATAAGTCTTCTCTATTACTATTTCTACTTCATCAACATAAAAGGCTATTCTTAGATTATTTTTTCCGATTCATAATTTCATGTTAAGAAATAACTAATCCTATTACTTTTTACCATCCAGTTATAGCTTTATTAAGCCGAAAGGACTAAAGTCCTCCATAACATATTATTTTCTTTTAGATCGTTTTGGGGTTGAGTCCCGAATATTTTAAGAGATTATTTTGAGGACCAAGAATTGTCCATTCTTAAGTAACTTTGAGTGTAAGCGAATATCAACAGTACGTGGAAAACACTCAAATAGGTACAAAGGACATCCTTTTTCATTCTGTTTTTACGATACTATAAAAATGGGCCCTTGTATTGTTTGCCATAAGTTCACTTGTATCTAACGCAATTTCGGTTAAGTACCTACTTTAAGACGATCAAACCCGTTTAAATAAAATTCTGGGAAAATCTTAATAATGGCCAACAATGACCTATACATAGGCCTATCCCATATGATGGGTAAATGGGAAAATAGTTTATGATCTGTGTTCATGATAGTCAAAATTAATAGGTTGCAAACGCACGCACACACACACACATATATATGTATTGCATTGCATATACACTCAATTCACTTAAGTATAGTTTCGTTATATTGCGGTAGGCTTAAGAGATCACGTAGGTATTTGGATATCATTTACATAATATGCTTAAGTGATTCTTAAAGCTTAAAGTGAAACTTTGATATTACAAGTCAGACGTGAAAATCCCTCATTTTGGCAATATACACATATACAGCATCAAAGGATTTCTTTGATGCTTCTTGTAAGCAAATATCACTGTTTGATCGCGTATTAGTGTTTAATTTGCTAAAGTAGCTACCTCAAAAAGCAAACATAAGTACACCTATAAAAGCTTTATTTTTAACCACCGATGGAAAAATAGGGGTGTGTTTCTGTGTATCTGTCTAGCTCGTAGCTCCCTAACGATGGACCGATTTTGAAGCGATCTTTTGCGTTTGAAAGCTAACGTGATCGAGATGGATTTTAGCTGTAATTTATGAAAATCTGTTATACTTATGCATTTAATTGTATATTAGGCAAAGAAACGTTGCTGTAGAATTAATTTTACGTCAAGATAAAATGATAAAAGGCTGGGCTCAACGTAGCAACAAGCCATAAACTGACGGAAACGTACGCCACATAGATATACCTACTCGTACTTTCACTATATTCAATAAATAAAAGGGGTTATCTAAGTCTTGTCATAAAGTGTTAATCCAGATGTTTTCAGGCTTCCCCTATCTGACGACCCTAAAAGTGTGGCTTAAAGCATAATTTAAATAGAATTTAGATTAACGTTTAACGGCGTTAGGTAACATCACGCAACCATCACACGGTTCCTGAAAGAAATCGCATGATACGATGGTAAGTTGTAATGGTAAGTTTCAATGTGAAACAAGAAAAAAATTATTTAAGTTTGAACAGATTTTTTAGAGATATTGGCCGGCAGAGTTATTTTTAACTTAATCTCATTAATATTATTATTATTTTTTTTGGCACTATTTCGTTCTTATCTTTCATTTATGTTTTTTTTAAATTATTTTATTTTAAGAATTTGGGAGAAATTTGTACCAATGTTCAATATGGGTGTACAAATTGTACATACCTGAATTGAATGAATTTGAATTTGAATTATAAATGCGAAAGTGTGTTCTTAGATTGTTTGTCCTTCAATCACGCCGCCACACAGCTGTGGATCGAATTAACTTTACATGGGTGTTGTACCGTGGACAGAAAACCTGTACAGTGCCATAGCCTTCTTTTTACTTCGGAAAAATCTAAGGTTCCCGCGGTATTTACTGAAACCTAACTCGAGAGTCGAGACGATATCGCGAGCAAAAGCTATAGTGAAATGTAAATACCTATGAATTAGTTTAACAACAACTGAGTAGGAGAAACAAAGTTCAGAACTAAAGTCGGTAGTTTCTAGGCACACGATGCTTTTGCTAACATAATCCATAATTAAATTTCATGAAGCTTGTATTCTTGAAGCCTGTTGTTAAGAGTAACATGAATACAACACCTGAGTTGTCTGTGAGAGAATTACGAATTGTTAAGTAGGTAGCTAGGTAATATTTAAAAACTTTGGGTAAGTATATATTTAAGTTAAACAATATCTAACAATTAAAAAAGGAACCAGTTACACGAAATCGCGTATCTCGCGAAGCAGTGGTAACTTAGTGGTTAATTCTGCGGTCTCCTAATCGAGAGGTCGCAAGTTCGACCTTTTTTTTTTGTTCAATGACAAGATAGTCCTTGACTGCGATTTCACCTGATGGTAAATGACGATGGAGTCTAAGATGGTAGCGATCTAACTTGGAAGAGGTATGACAGTGTACATACATTCAACCCATACCCCTAATCTGTTTCTACACGCCATCGTGCCGGAACGCTTAATCGCTTGGCGGCACGTCTTTGACGGTAGGGTGGTAACTAGCCACGGCCAAAACCTCTCACCAGATGAGACCAGAGACAATTCAGAAATTATAAATTCCCAAATTGCCCCCGCCAGGAATCGAACCCGAGACCTCCCAGTTATAAGATCACAGCGCTCACCACTGCGCCAGGGAGGTTGTCAAATCCGCTGACTTTTTTGAGTATTATGTGCGTTTAAGCAATTAAATATCCCCTCTATTGTCTACGAGATACCTACGCTTACGTTTGACTTACTAATAGAATAGAATAGAATAATTTTTATTTAAATAAATGACTATATTCATCTAACGGCTACGAGGGAAAAATGCTATAAATCAAACGTGATGAAAAGGCGTCGCTTTGGTCATCCGTTATAGAACGCAAACCTGAAAATTAAATTCACAAAGGTTCCCATTATAATGCAAATGCAGGCAAGGAATAAGGACAGATTTTTCGAAATTCTTACGATATAGGAGGAGACTTCATGTCTTGATCAGAAAAACATCACGCGAATCGGTCTAGAAATCCAAAAAAAGAAAAAAAAGCTACCGACCGAATTGAGAAATTTTTGAAAATCGGTTAAAAATTGCAATCTCTAATTCTACGCGGGCGAAGTTACGGGCTATCACTAGTAATTTAATAAATTGATTTAACCAAAAAAATAATATCGTATTGTTTTGCAATTAACTAATTTAGTGACATCCATTCTACTGCACTAATTAATGAGCGTAGGTACGTTTTCAGTCTTTCGTCGTTTATATAGGTAATATGCATGATCGATTCCACCAACGCAACGCGCTAATTCGTTATAGAACGTAGTTTAATACAAAATATTATGTTTCTAATTGATATTCGATCTACTGAGCTGAAATCAAAGTCAGCCTACGCAGCTCATTTTTACCGACTAGCTGATGCACGCGACTTCGTTCGACAGCCCGAGTTTTCATTTTCGTCGCAAGCCGCCATTTTAGATTCGTAACATTATTTATTGGCACCTATGTAGAGCAATGATAGCGCAATGGTTAGGACTGTGGTTTTCTATCCGGGGAGTCGCATGTTCGATTCCAGGCATGTACCTGTCTTTTCCGAGTTATGTGCGTTTAGGTAATTAAAATATATTCTGTCTGGTGGGAGGCTTTGGCCGTGGCTAGTTACCACCCTACCGTCAAAGATGTGCCGCCAAGCGATTTAGCGTTCCGGCACGATGGCGAGTAGTAACCGATTAGGGGTATGGGTAGAATGTACACTGTCATACCCCTTCCAAATTAGCCCACTACTTTCTTAGACTGCATCGTCACTTACCATCAGGTGAGATCGCAGTAAAGGACTATCTTGTCATCGAATAAAAAAAAATGCTTCAACGGTGAAGAAAAACTTCGTGAGGAAATGCACATCTGAAAGTCCTTCAGAATTACCTCAAAGGTGTGTGAAGTCTGTCAATTTGCATTGGGCCAGCATGGTAGACTATGGACTATAACCCCTCACTGAGAGGAGACCTTCGCTCAGTAGTGACATGAGCCGTTGATGGATTGCTGATGATGACGGTCAGTATTTTGGCAGCAAAATGCTGACCGGTCAATCTGATCTTCAATCGTAAGCAACTGACGCCACCAAAGAGATACAGTAATTGACGTGGAAGCATTTTAATACGTGTGAATAAATAAAATGGAATATGTGTGTCACAAACGGACCACAAGGGAACACAGTGCCTCTAGCTAATTAGTTACACCCTCGGTACTCCGAGCATTGCAAGTCGTTATAAATGCCCCGGAGATTCGCTTTCAACATTATTTATGAACTGTGAAAAATACTAAATCAACAACCAACTGTAACTCGGTATGTAAAAGTTGATTTAATATTTTTATCAACCCAAACTAATGATTTCTATTAGGCCTTCCAATGAAATACTGATACAAAATTTTATAGGTGTATGTACGTATGTTTGTCTATGCATTTTTGGAATATATTAATCAGATTGTGATTATTCTTTTTTATTCGCTTACATTGACTTCAACTTAGAGAACAGTAACATCAAAATAGAAAATTTTTCCGAACAAGAGTCAACACGAGTGGGCGACAAAATATTTGATGAAAAACACCGTAAAAGGCAAGTGGCCATTGAATAATGAATAGGGTAGGCACGTAAGCGAAAAAGATTCCATAAATTGTGCATTGTTAACTTTTTCCATATTAATCAATTTTAGAAGTAGCTACCTATATTTGCGACCGTCTGCGGTTTTACCCGAAATTAGGGTTCGTGACAATTTAGTTTAAAAAGTATAATTAGTTATTTTAATTACGATTTATATGGCTTTTAATTAAACATTTTAATCCTATTATATATTATTAAGTGCCAATTTCTCCAATGTCGAGTGACGTTTAAGGAATACCTTAATTGGGTTTTGACAGTTACTGTATTAAAAATATTCGAAAATATCTTTACGCTCGGATAATTCGAAAATAAGTATTTACTTTATGTTGGTCTAATTGGCCTTATTAGTGCAAATAAGAAAGTTTAGATGTTTTGTTACTCCTTCATGGCACAACTATTTAACTAATTTGGCTGTTTGGAATGGAGACAGCTTATATCCTGGACGTATCTTTTTATAACGGAAAAATGCACGATTCCCTCAGAAATTCACGGGAATCCACGCGGACGAAGTCGTGGACAAGATCTAGAGTGAAAAATGTTATAAGAAAATATTTTTAGAAATTATGACCCGACAGTACCTATTACGAGTACGTTTTCCAATTGAAACTTCATCAAAGTTTCAATTTCCTTGCATTAGTGCTTTTTGCATGATGCATACAGAAAATAAAATAGCAAATGGCAATTTATAACAGTATCAGCATAATGTTATAAACTAGAAGATGCCTGCGACTTTGTACGCGTGGATGAAAGTTTTTTAATTCCCGCGGGAATTTTTTAATTTTCCGGGATAAAATGTAGCTAATATGGTAATCCCGTACCTTGTTTCATTTCTTGTGGCGTGAAACAGTAACAAACATATATACACATACGAACTTTCGTTTTTAAATTATTAGTGTTTTTTTTATATGAAAAACGGGCGAACGAGCAGACGGGTCACCTGATGTTAAGTGATTACCGCCACCCATGAACACTTGTAGTACCAGAGGCACCACCAATGCGTTGCCGGTGTTGGTCCGCCCCTTGAATAACCCCATATTGTAATTAAGTGGTAACACCGTCACCGTGATATTGTTTCCGTGTATAAACATAACAATACCCTCAAGTAAGTATTACGATCACAGGTGATAAACATATTATGCCTCCGAGTAGGTAGTACATCCGCCCCACTATAAAACGTCGTCATTATTTTATCAATTACGACGTGGAAGGTCGGAACTATACACAGCTATCTTCACAACCTTATGTTGACTTACTCGTAAAGCCCACGTGTAGGTAGCTTCACTTTTAATAAATATACTTTACTACATCTATGAATCTATAAGCCAGAATATCTTATCAAGCTGCCAAAGTGTTACTTAAGTGTTTAATAACCGAGACAGAGTAGGTGCTCTAATCAAAATATTATGGTGGTGTTAACTATTTATAAGGCTTCATAAGAATGGGATGGAAGCAGCTATTGCTATTGAGGAGATCTATAGAAGAACTAAAGGAACGGAAGCTTAAGTGGTAATGGGTGGGGCACATAGTCGAAGAGCCATTAGAATCCCAAGGCAAGCAAGCAACGAAAGGCGCAGTGTTGGCAGTCTGGGTGACAGACAGACAATAAAGTGAAAATTTTAATCACCCCCGATATATGATTCTATAAGCCTATAAGATATGGAAGCCTCATAAGAAGGCTCAGGATCACTCAGCGGGCGATGGAGAGAGCTATACTCGGAGCCCCTGCGAGATCAAATCAGAAATGAGGAGATCCGTAGGAGAACCAAAGTCACCGACATAGCTCAGCGAGTTGCGAAACTGAAATAGAAATGGGCGGGACACATAGTTCGAAGAGCTGATGGTCGTTGGGGCCCCAAGGTGCTGGAGTGGCGACCCCGCACCGGGAAGCGCAATGTTGGCAGACCCCCCACTGGGTGGACTGACGACATCAAGCGAGTCGCGGGGAGTCGCTGGATTCAGGCGGCGCAAGACCGAGATCTGTGGAGGTCCATGCAAGAGACTTATGTCCAGCAGTGGACGTCTATTAGTTGAAAAAGAAGAAGAAGAAGATATGTGATATGATTCTATGGCTGGAACATAAATAATCCCAAGTAACTGTACACCCAAATCAATCGCTGCAGCGGGCCTGGTGCACTCCGCAGTAAACTGCGAAGCTACAAATACATGGCATACCTCGTCCAAGGGCCTAAATTCAAAGGGATAAAAGTTACGCGATAGAAAGAGAGAAAAGTCTAGTTGAATATATAGGTAAGTAGCGCTGTGTCAACCTGTTACATTTATGAAGAAGGTCGTTCTGCTACTTTTTTAACCGCTATGTTTTATAATAAAGCAAGATTTTTACATGGTCCAGTTTTGGCAGCGATATCTTAAAATAGTAATCAATCATTCATGCTCGCAGCGTGGTGGATTTGTTTCAATGACCTCGGACAAAATAACACCCTCTATAATAATTTTTTCGTTTCTAGTCTATGTTTCTAATGCCCGTTTTCAACAAAGTTCCTAACTTACAGGCTACGTACGCTGACGTTTTCTGTCAATTTAAGTTAATGAACACCTAATGGTAGAAATGACATTGATTAAGGGTTTGTATATAGGGACTACCTACGTAAAGAGACACCTACTTTGGGGATGATATGGTTGGTAAAAACGGGGATAACTGTCAGGCACCTGTCATATTTAGGAAATAAAACACTTCATTTAAAAAGCGTTATACCCTTTCATGTTTTAATTGCTGAAACAATTAAAAGGAAACAGAAGAGATATGAAATGTAAACGTTCATTAAAAAAAAAGAGAGATTAATTAATTACTTATTTACCTAACCAATGGATAGAATAATAAAAAAAAAAGTAGGTAATTTTCAATTAAAATATATAACAAGCGGCATTGTTTTGCGGTTTTTAAAAAATAACTCTAGCCCCATTGTTGTGGGACGCTTAAATTACTTTAGTGAAGTTTCTTTTGAAAAGAAATAAAAAGAGAAAGTAGTATATTAGTAGTATATTTTTTAATTAACTGCTAGAAAAAATAAACCGTACAATAAGCAATTTTTAATATGAAGCTCTTAGCATCCGATTTTTATTATAGTCAAAAAGTAAGTTCTTGACTAGCTTTTTACAACGAATTCTTCCGCGTTTTTAACCGACTTCCAAAAAGGAGGAGGTTATCAATTCGGCCGGTATCTTTTTTTTTTTTTTTTTTTTTTCTATGTATGCCCGCCGATTACTCCGAGGTTTCTGGACCGATTCACGAGATTTTTTTTTTAATCGACAGAAGAAGCTCGCGAAATGGTCCCATAAAAATTTTTACCTTCAACTTCTCAAGCCTGATGCTGCAGGGGTATTTCCCCCCTAAATTATGGGACTTTAGGAATCGTCGTTTACGAATTAGTATGTTTGGCCTAAGCATATACTAGATCTTAGAGCTTCAGGTCCTACTCCTCAATCCTGATGCTGCAGGGTACTGCCCACCTAAACTATGAGGTTTTAGGAACTTTCGCTTGCGAATTGATATTATTGGTATTAAGCATAGTCTACATCGTAGAGCTCAAGGTGCTAGCTCTTCAATCCTGATGCTGCAGGGTACTGCCTACCTAAACTGTGAGAATTTAGGAACTTTCGCTTGCGAATTGATATTGTTAGTATTAAGCATAGTCTACATCGTGGAGCTCAAGGTCCTAGCTCTTCACTCCTGATGCTGCAGGGTACTGCCTACCTAAACTGTGAGGATTTAGGGACTTTCGCTTGCGAATTGATATTGTTAGTATTAAGCATAGACTACATCGTGGAGCTCAAGGTCCTAGCTCTTCAATACTGATGCTGCAGGGGTACTGCCTACCTAATCTGTGAGGATTTAGGAACTGTCGCTTACGAATTGATATTGTTGGTACCAAGCATATACTACATATAAAATTCAAGGTTCTAGCTCCTCAATCCTTATGCTGCAGGGTTGGAGGGATTACGAACTGTCGCTTTCGAATTGATATTGTTGGTAACAAGCATGGACTACATCATGGACCTCCTGGTCCTAGCTCTTTAGAAATTGTGTGTTGTTAATAAGTACTGTAGGTACCAAGTATAGACTACTTTAGTACCGTAGTGTTGGAGGGAGGGGAGAAAGAGAGCAGGAACAAGCTACACTAAAAAGCTTAAAATAAAAATTCTTTTCAAAAAACCGACTTCAAACGCCACTACAAAGTATAAAAATAATTTTATTTTGTACACGTTTGTTGAAGTCGGGCGGGCTTAACTAGAAACGATGAAATCGATGCGCGACGCTTACCTTATGGTGACATATAAGAGACACGCTTATTGAAATCGGGTCAGCATCGCGTATCGGTTTCATCGTTTCTATTTAAGCCGCCCGACTTCAACAAACGTGTACAAAATAAAATTATTTTTATACTTTGTAGTGGCGTTTGAAGTCGGTTTTTTGAAAAGAATTTTTATTAAAGTCCGTGCTGAGTGGGGTTTTACTCTATAACGTGGAACACGTCATTACAACTTCGAACAGAGTAAAAATCAATGCAAAAATTCCAGTTTTTATAGCCAGTGGTTTTAGTCATAATGAGTTAGTTAGTCAGTAATTTTCTTAATTAGTAGGTAGGTACATAATAATATTTTTTATGTTAGTTTTCGTTGTTTTACTTTACTTTAACTGACCATAAAAATTATTGAATTAAATATTATCATAATAATTCCGCACAGGAAGTTTTTAAGTTCCAATATTTTAAAGTATTTCTATTTATTTTCATGCCCAACTGCAATCCATACAAATAAATAAAATTAAAGAACGTGTCAGACTACTTATGATTTCGATTTAACTATCTCATAATATAAATAATATAATATGAATTAATAATATAATTTGAACATACATTTTTAATATTTTACGGACTATTACTATCAGAACGACTGAACAGGTTTTGATTTTATTTTCACCATCTGGTAGTTATTGGATTGAACAAAAATCGATTTATTCTGGAAAATTAAAAAGAACATTTGGAATCTTAATCGACCCAACGAAGTCAGGCAAAAAAAAATCCAAAATAACTTACCGGCAGAAGTAAGCCATCAATACAGTTGCACGCAAGCACGACCGCGATCAAAAAAAGAACTGCTCTCATTTTGAAAAAGTTTTAACAAACTTCCCACTAATAAGTCAACTGGGTTTCACTATGCAGTGACGTCGGCTTCAGACAAATTGTGAATGGGTGAACGTTCCCGCTCCCTTTATAAGCGTTCCCGATGTTCTGCGCAAACTCCAATGCGTTAAGTCCTTTTGCGGACAGCTTCCTTACTTTAAAAATCTTTTCCCTGACCCTTTACACTAAAAAAACCTTCTTCTTTACTTAAAGTTTTCACTTTACGAAACTCCTTTATAAAAACACCTTCAGTTTATGAAAATATTTGCTCTATTTGAACAACTTTTTGGAATATTTATTTTATATCGTGTGGGAGAATGTTATTTTTTCTTAAGAATTCGGAATCCATTTTAGTCTTCCACGCAGCTGTGTCCCTTAATTATGATATCTTACAGAGTAAAACCTTATCATTTGTAGCACGAGCGAACTTTTATCAGCTCCTATTATTTGTTCGGCAAATGTTTATGTCACTTGTGGTCTATAAATGGCTAATGGTACAGATAATTGCGATGATAAATATTTGTCACGTTTTGGAATTTATAGATTGTATGTTTTTAGAGAGATGTCAGACGTCGTCTCAACCTGATGGATATCCACACCTTGGTCTCTTGCAAGGGTCGTCACAGAATACGCGCTTGTGCCGCTTGTGTCCAGCGGCTGCTAGCGACAAGTTTGAACGTCTACCTAGTGGGGTTTTCTAACTCTACGTTTCCCAACACGTAATCGCCATTTGAGCACATAGGGACCCCTACATCTGACAGTTTTTCGAGTTATATTTCTCTGGCCAATGCCACTTCGACTCCGTGACACGATTAGCTGTGTCGATATTATTCAAGCTCTCCTATTACTCTCCGACATATCTCCTCATTCTGATTTGATCCCGCAGTCACTTTCCGAGTTTCCATGAGTATCCTTAATTATAAGGTCACATTGGAAACATGCGGTGTTCGAAGACTTTACTGAAGGATTTTTATTTTGAGGGAAATCAGAAATTTTACGGATATCTGGTAAGTCACAGACAAAAGACCATCTAGAATTTTTTGTGGATCCGTTAAAATTTAAATAGAATCCTCAATAGCCCAACGGTTTAAGGTGCGGACTGAAAACTGAAAGGTCGCAGCTTCAAGCCCCGGCCGTTGCACTATTATCGTACCCACTCCTAGCACAATTTTTTCGCTTATTTGGAGGGGAGAGGAGAATATAAGTCGAGTTCAGCTTGATTAATATTATTTAAAAAAAAAATGAAAATCAACAGCGTTTGTAGTAAGTTGTCATGTAGAGCGTGCTTGTGGATGCTTCAGCGCCCCTAAGCTTGGTCTTAAATATTTATAAGACCCAAGTATACATTTTTGTTACCATAGGTTGGCCACTTTTTCCGATATATGTATGAGTTTGCTCCTCCAGTAATTATCATATCTCAGGTCTTATTTAAAAAATGTAATTCATCTTTATCTTAGCAAACATAATAATTGTTTAATTTGTAGATTTCCTTATAACATGACCTTTAACATTCTACAAAATACCTAGACGTAAATACATCAGAACGTCAGTAGCTAAGAACATTCCAACTACTAATTATTTTGTTTAGAGAGATTGTATTTAGCAATTGCGCGCTTATCAAGTGAAGATCCATTTGGCTTAGTTGAGTGTAATCATTGATTAAATAATATAATGAGTACGAAACAAATAAGACATTTTAGTTAAACTAATCTTCAGGTTGAATTATCGAATTATAAACCAACTAGTTCATGCCCGCGGCTTCGCTCGCATGGATTTATTGTATTATGGCCTAAGCCATGAGATGGGATTACTATACCCAGTTATGGACTCTCTATGGTTTGAGATGAATAAATAAATTTCTTTTTCTACAAATGGGTAGAAAAGTGGGATAGGTAAGTCGCTAACACTCAACACGTCTTAACGTATTTAAATAATTCCTTATTTTGGATTAGTATTGGTGCTTACAATAAGAGTCTCTTATCCCTTACTTATATTCAAATAAGTCTACTAAGAGTTAAGTTAACCCACATCTACACCTAAAGCAGCATATTAGAAACGTTAAATCACTGTGCATAATATTGTGATTTGAAGAGAACAAGCCGATTAGTGATTATGCAGATTAGACCATAGGATTTATTATAGTCATTATCAATTGATTGATTGTACCTATTGTTTGATTAGTTTCCAATACTATAACATATTATACTTTTGTAAGGTAAAAATAGCACACCTAGACATGTAGGTAACTAAAATAAACGAAAAAAAATTAGAAATATAATTAACACTTTATTGTAAGTATTGCACTCAAAATTCCTGATTTACGTTGAATTATAAAGAGTTAGGTATTTGCTGTTTATCTAAAATTGATTGCTAGAGTGTGACGACTGCAATCCCTTCTGACTGTTATCACTTCTGATTGGTTGGCACTGTCTCGATATTGCTTAAAATGTAATAATGCAGCAAAAATGCCACAAATTCAGCAAAACAGAGGTGAGGTCACTTTGCAGGAATAATTTTTAGATAATCCCATAGATTCCGTTCACTCGTAGGAATATAAGCTTAATGTCCCGAGTGCGTTAAAGTTTCTATGATGTTTATTATGAAACTCAAAAATCAATAGAAAAAACCGGAGTTAGAAATAGAAAAAAATAATGTTCCTGTTACATTAAAGAGAGCTATAGACAAGAATTTTGAAAAACCGACTGCCGCTTTCACTAATAGGTAAAAGGGAGTAGGTATAATGAAATAGAGTCACCCAACGTAACCCGAAATTTTCGTAGAAAACTAAACAATTTTCTGACTTTGAGGATGAGGCCAGCTGTCGGGCGGCAATTTATGTCTAACACTTAAACAGTTTCATTTATGTTGTGTGGGAGGTCAAATACCTCCTCTTTCGGGTTAATCGTTGAGATTAACAAACTTTGAAAGCTTTTATGGCTTTGGAAGTTCGAGGCCCCATGAACCGCGATCCTATGTATAGGGATTTGAATGAACCTAATTTATTCAATATCACCATTAACATTCTGTCCACTTTGCGATTTGAAATCAGCGCATATGGGTGACGATTGTTGGTTTGTTGGATTATCCTGCAATCACGCTGCAACAAAACGACGGATCGACGAGATTTTTTGCATGGGTATAGTTGACGACCTGAAGACTGATATAGGGCTACTTTTTATCCCGGAAAATCAATGAGATCCCGCGGGATTTTTAAAAACTACATCCGGAGCCGCGGGCATCAACTAGTAATTATATAAATAAGAAAGTGTGTTTGTTGGTCAGTCCTTCAATAACGCTGCAGCGGAACAACATCGACATGATTTATGGGCATGGGCCTTTTATGAAAAACAAAGGGTTTTAATAATCTCTCGGAAATCCTCTGTTTTTCCGTGATAAAAGTTAACCTATGTCACTTTCCAAGTCCTCAACTATACCCAAACAAGAAACCATGTCAATCCGTCGCTCCATTGCTGCATGATTGAAGGACAAATCAACAAACAAATACATTTTCGCATTTATAATATTAGTAAGGATTATCCAGATCGATCCATGGAACTTAGCGCGGCTTTCGTCAGATTCAATCCACGGCTATGTTACTTTGCTTAATGGACAGGACAAGCTGATTATCGTCACATAAGGCGATTTAACAGAATAATATATCATGTACCTATCTTGCTTAAATTTTATTGATACTATATAGGTATGCCATTATTTAAATTGTCTCGACGAATACTGCGTTTCTAAGCTGCAGCTGCTAAACAATTCAATATGCTATAACAACTTATAACATACTTAGCAGCTTTTTCCCGCAACTTCGTCAGCATGGAGTAAGGTTTCTGAAATTACTCGGAAATCCTTTATTTTTCCGAGATAAAAGGTAGCCTTTGTTACTCTCCAGGTACTCAATTATATCCATACTAGGTATTCACTTCGAACCGTTTCTCCATTGCTGCCTGATTGAAGGACAAACCAACAAACAAACACACTTTTGCATTTTTTTTTAAAGGAATATTAAAAAGCTAAAGTTGACTAATATGCTCCTACCCCTTCCAAATAAGCGAAAAGCTTGTGCTAGGAGTCGGTACGACAATAGTGCAACGGGTGGGGTTCGAACCTGCGACCTTTCAGTTTTTCAGTCCGCACCTTTAACCGTTGGGCTATTTAGGCTTATATAATTGTAAGTAACGATCCAATTAAACTCATACCCTTCATCGGTTTAACACGCATCGTATCGGAACGCTAAATCGCTTGTATTGGCGACACGTGGTGGATAGTGGTGCCGAGCCACGACCAAAGCCTCCAACAAACATAATGAAATAGGTAATATGCCGTATTAAGGTTTATTTTCTCAAAGCGTGTGACCGAGTTTGTAACGAACCCCTTTGCTTATGTTGAAACACTAATAAAGTAGGTCTCCATACAGAGTTTGTTGAGAATTTATTACGACTTTTGCATACTAAAGTAAGCTTGTTGCTTTATAAAGTGTGCTTTTAGTTCTCACTCCACGTTTACACTCTGAATTTTTTTTGTTTATAGATACATGTAGCTCAGCATCAATAGCCTTATAGTAAAAGGTGTGGACTGTAAACCGAAAGGCCGACACTTCAAACCACGTAAGTTGTGCTCCGTGTTGTTTCCTAGTACGAGTTTTAAGTTCAGTTGGAGGGGAAAGCGGAATATTAGAAACCTTGGTCGACTAGTTGTCACGCTTTATCTATTAAGCATTGACTTTTAACTATGCCACATTCTTCAGAAAAAAAGACGTGTGGCACTCGGGAACTGCCGCGGTAAAGCTATTGCATAGCATTTTTTATCAACGCCATCTAGCGGTTCACCGTAGAGGAGTCCCGTGTCAGGTTATTTTCGTTACAGAATTTCTGGATTCGGTCTCCACGCTGGCCCGCGATAGAAGCTATGCAATAGCTTAAAAATCTTCTTTTCCTTTTCCTACTACATAAATCTATTCATAAATTCATCATATTATTATCATATTTATTCCCGCGGGAACTGTTTTATTTTCCGCGATAAAAATATATAGTCCTCTGATAAATTTTTTAATCGCGCAATCATAATTAGGTTTTCACGACACAGGTTTTCCTAGTGTGAAGACCAAAGGCAAAACAAATGTATTGTTCTTTTTGGTAACTAGCTGATACCCGCGACTTCGCGTGGATCGAGGTTTTTTGGAGTCCCGCGGGAACTCTCTTATTTTCCGGGATACAAAGTAGCCTATGTGCTATTCCAGTCTAAAATCAACTCTGTGCCTTTCAGCCGAATCGGTTCAAGCGGATTGAGTAACAGACATACATTCAAACTTTCGCATTCATAATATTAAATAGGATAATAGGATAAGGTTTTCTTTCAATTTAGATTAGATAGCATCATAGTCATAAAAAATAAAATTTTCTATGATTTAACTTGTGCTAGGAAAGAGCATTACGCATAACGCGTGTGGTTAGAATCGGCGGACCTTTCGGTTTTCAGTCAGCGCTTTTAACCGAGGCTATTGGGGCTTTAAATAGGGTCATCGGACCAAGCGTGTGTAAAATAGTAGATAGTCATTTGTCTTTTTATCTTTACTCAGCACGCGTCGAGAACATCGGGTCGCCTTGCGTGTTAAACGCATATTTCCGTAGCGCAATACCTACATACCTACTCGTAGGTAAAATCGCTCCATATATCTGTGCTGCGGCAACGTAAGCAAACACCTTGGCAATTCTTCCACTGTCCTACATAGCATCTAGAACACAATCTACGGACTTATCTCTTTTCATTATTGCTGACATGGCTTAATGTAGATATTATGATTGCGACAAGAATACGGGTTGTTATTGTATAGATACTATAATTCCTAACACATTTTTAATATTTTGCCCACCATTCTCAAAAATACCCCTAGAATCCGTGGTTTTTCTGCGATAAATGTAGCATGTCACTCTCGGTCATCAACTATACCAAAGCAAAAATCAGGTTGACCTATAGATTCGTTGGTGCGCGATAACCAACAAGCATTTTCGCATTTAGTACAATACACTACAATATGGGGTTATTCAAGGGGGGGACCAATAAATTCCTGAAAAGCCGGCAATGCATTGGCGGTGCCTCTGGTACTAAAAATGTTCATGGGCAGCGGTAATCACTTAACATCAGGTGACTCGCCTGCTTGAATAGCACTTTAGTCATTGTAATAAAAGACATTGTGCTCCATAAAAACGTTTATTATTACTTATGAATTATGTATCTCTACAATTCAATAAACAAAGGCTTTTAAACATAAAAAAATTTTATATCACTTATTTTACAGAAATGCGGTGAGTGCTATATGTAAGTACGTACCTATACGTCAACAATGTTGCGGTCGCCGTAATAAAAAGGGAACGCGTAAAAGCATGAACAAAACCGTTAATTGCTTATAAAATAAAGTGTCCATTAGACGTTATAGCAGTACGCTATGACGTCACAGGGTGAGAAGTGGAAAGATTTAATATAGGTTTTGAATTTATAACCATTACCTTAAAACAATAAAACAGAAGTCGGTTAATAAAATTCAATAATGGCGGAATAAGGCATAGTTGATATCGCTTGTTGGGGGTATCAAAATGGCCTAATCCTAATTCGGGCATGCGAATTTCTAGTCTAGACGGAATTTGGGTTTGTTTGAACAATAGAAGTTATTCGCAATGAGCATGACTACTTGATATCGTTCATTCGCAGTTAGGAGGTGGTTAGGAGTGAGCTCGAATTTCATAGACCCTGATTCAGGAACGGCTATCTATTTGTACCATGCCGGTGATTAGTTTATTGTTTTGGGCGCTAGCACATCACTGTGCTGTGTATTGTGACAACAGAAGGCAATTGGTGCAAATTTTATATGAGGATTAAGGTCAATTTTCGAGTCAGATTGCATTGAAAACTTTGATCATTAAAAAAAAATTCAGTCAGCCCAAAAAGTCAGGACAAAAGAGGCACTAAAAGTTAATTTGGGAATCTAATATAGTTGACTAATGGGAAAGCCAATGTGAAGACATCTAGTAATGACGCAGTGTGTTTTAATTGCTATGATTGAAATAAGCCTAGAAGAAAATCTATTTTGCTTAAATGAGAACGTAGGTGAGAACTAATATTTTTAATTTGAATTTTTTCAATTTGAATTTATATGGGACTTTATAATTATCTAGCACATTATTGATTGAATATAAACACCACAATACCAAAACAATAAATATGTCATAAAATACTAGTTTTAGATCTGAACTCTTATCTCAATAAATATTATACAGCACATATCTGTTCGGATACAACACTTGAGAAAAATAAGAGAGTATTCCAGTAACTACATCGAATAAAGCTTCTAAAAGCTTAGCAAATATATCAAGCTGGAACGATAGGAGTGGTACTTTGAAAGTGAAACCCATTGTACGGCAAATCTAAGGCATAATCAGCTTGTACTTCCCCAGGCCTCGTCGTTAAATCCACTAAAGTTGTTGGTGCATCTACTACAGTGAATATCGGTTGTGGCAAGTTTGCAGCTTCTGTATAGACTGAGAACTGTCTCGCTTTCTGTTTAGCAGGTTCGACATTGATATTCCTTTTAATTTCTGCTTTACTTTTCATACTTTTATCAATAAGAGCTCCTGCTGGATTTATTCCATCAGATTTGTCATCACCAGCTTCACTGAATCTACTTTGTGGATTCGTAGAACGCGGTACAACTGAAGGTGGCCACTTGCGACTTCTTTCGTAATGGTCATAAGGGTAGCTCTGGTAGAAGCCGTAGCTTATCGGACTTGTAGCAATCTGGAACAGAAAGCCTATTAACCGGTTATCTTTTTGCTTTATTAGTAAACGTGCTATACAGCGGGGTTGTGATTATTATTGTTACCCGAACTGCCTGTCCACGGCTTTTAGCGATAACATAAGCGGAGCAGAACGCGGAAAGTAATTTATAAAATGTACGGATGGGTATGATTTCGACCACGAATAAGATAAGAGCACATATAAACAGAAATTACTTAAGCAATGGCCGCGCCAGCAACTGTAGTATCGAAAGAAGTTCAAACATCTCTATGGTGATTACAAAATCCTGATATTTTTCCGTTCGGGCACTCGAGCTGCCGTCTCAGAACCTCTCTATAGAAAGCTAAGCCTTTAAAGCGCAGAAGCTTCAGTGGTGGAAAAAGCTCTACCCAGGCGTTAGTAGCCAATATGTGAAATTGCAATGGGTATAAATAGTGCTTATCTTGTTCTCCAGAATCAGATTTCGCGTATTGAGCATTTTGCGTCGCAACGGAAAATTCGTGGACAGGCCGTAAGAGCAACGTTAATTTTATCGTTGTTGAACTATTCATTAGTATTATAGTGGTTTAAAGCTAAGTAAGCCTTCGGGTAATGACAAATCATACCTTCCCTCTTTCAAGCTTAAGTAACCCGTCATAAACGTCTACCTAAAAGATAACGTTGAAATTGTTAAACGTGTTAGTATTGGTAGAGTTTCGGCGAAATATTATTTCGTTAAAATTACCGAAATCGTGTTAATGCCACTGCCAGCTACGGTTAAAATTACGTGCGAATTCAATTAGATGCATTTCGGTGGTCATTCAATTATGTGGAAATGAGGAAACAAACAAATAAACCTGTTCATTGTTATACATAAAATGGATAACATTGAAGTTAACACATTTTGGCACAATTTAACATTTCCATTTTAAGGGATATAAGAGTATAATTAATATAATCGAATATCGGAACAGAGTCAAAGCTTTTAAGGATTGTGCCAAAATACCAATTTTGGAAGGATTGTTCCCAATACCTTGAAGAGCATGCTCAAACTATCATAGTTTCAGCATGCATTTATCTATATTATCATTTTTATTACCGACATCTTATAATAGACGTTTATTTCACATTCAAAATCGTATTTAATTCCGAGGGATCTATGAATCTGTTATATGATAATTTCGCTTAGAACGGAACTGTATACGATTTACGGTGAAATTGATAGTTTTGATGATAGTTACCTTTTTAAGACCTTGTATAGATGCGAGTATGAGAGCCATTTTGGCTAACAGTAGGGCTTTGCCCCCGAGAACTGCTAAGAATTGGAATCCCATTGGAATGAGGACCATACCAATGGATACTATTCCAAACATCATCATAGTCATCATATGATGGCGTCGACGCCCCCGGTATTCAACTGTAAAAAATCAAATTTTAAAGAACAATCATAAACGGTAGGCAAGTGATTTTTGTAGAAAGACGTAAGCGACGCGTATAAGATGTTCTTACTTCACTGATATAATGAAACCGTGCTATAAGTAAAAGACCAAAATAACAACGTCTTAAGCACCAGACTACGTTCGTCGGTATTTCGATTTCCGCCAATTTTTTAATCATTTAAGACAGCTAAGGGAAAATAGACTATAGATAGTAATATGCCGTACAAACTCTAATCCATATTGTGTCCTTTAAAAATTTTTCCTTCATTGAGAAATAAGGAGAGTACATTTTCTTTGAAACTTCTTTTAAACCTTATTGTGCTGTGCTCGGGATATTAATTTTAAGATGTAAGAAACATTAATAGAAAAACTTTTAAATTGATTTTCCGTTACTTGTTATTGTTGGGTAACAAAATTATAAGATTATCTTGTTTATTCGGATTTAGTCGGAATTAAGGTACGTTTTAGTAACTTCAATACTAAAATATATATATAATGTAAAAAATAAAAGATCTCCAAGTAGTTATACGAATCATTGTAAATACATATTGAAATGCAATTAATAAATGAATATGAATATGAATAATTAATTTTAATTTAGATTATTGTGAGTTACACAGCCTGGTTCAAAAATACGTAATTCATAAAATGACGTCAACTCAGTCAACCACCTCAATAAGTAGAAATAATTTAAATGCAAGAGTATTCAATTACACAGACATGCATTCGTTAATTAGGTAGAGTGTTTACCTAGATTTTTAACCATGAAATTATTGAAACTTGAAACTTTTGTGTAACTTTGAAATTAAAATAGTGACACTAGCTAGCTGTTAATGTGTCTCAGCTGACGATCATTCATCAGCTAATGTAACTTGTCTTGCAAGCGTTCATGAAATGTACCTTTAAAGTTTGTGATTTGAATATGAAATTGAGTTAGGTAAAGTAAAATTATTATTATTATTACCTAATTGTTTATTCAGAAACAAATATATCTCAAAATGTCTTGATATAAGGATTTAAATGTATTTTGTGAAGATTTTCAAACTAATCCTATAACGCTTGTTGAGCTAAGAAATATCATTCTCGATTTTGTATATTGCTTGACAGAATGACCAGCTAACAACGCTATGTAGGGTTTAATTTAAACCTAACAGTAGCTTAAGTGATCGGGGGCAACGTCTTCCTGAGGGCGGCTCCTGAGTGGCTCGGACCTTGGCTGAGTATCTTAGTCTGATGCTGGTTTCAAGGATAAGTGGTTAAAGTGTCTACTTTGTACAATCTTAAAGAAAGTAAGTACTTTAAGGTTGTCATTATATGCCATCTCAAAACAAAATTGAAATAATTCTACTTTAAGCGTTCGTAGTAATAGGCCAAGGAAGTGAATGATGCTTGACAATATTGCAACTCGTAGCTGTTTTGCTTTTTACGAGTAAAATCACACCAGGTAAAAAAATGTTCTTCATCACAAAGCCTGCGCGGTCTTATCTTACATCCAGTCTTCGATACTTTTTTTTAATTCAATGATAAGATAGTCTTTGACTGCGATCTCACCTGATGTTAGTAACTATGCAGTCTAACTAACAGGCTAACTTGGAAGGGGTATGACAGTGTAAATTCAACCCATTAAACCCATACTCCTTGAATTTACACACCATCATGCCGGAACGCTAAATCGCTTGGCGCCACGTCTTTGACGGTAGGGTCGTAACTAGCCACGGCCAAAGCCTCCCACTAGACCAGACCAGAGACAATTCAGAAATCATAAATTCCCAAATGACTCCCGCCGGGAATCGAACCCGAGACCTTCAAGTTTTAAGACCACAGAGCTCACCACTGTGCCAGGGAGTTCGTCTTCAAGGAGGGACTTCTTATTACCTTTGTCGACATCGTTGCTCTGGTCAAGGTCGAATTTAATAACGTGAGTGCGAAGTACTTTAGCCATCCGTTGCAAAGCTAGATTTCTCCACTCGCCTTCTTCCAATTCTTTTTCAGTCCAAGAACTACGGAGAGAATTTAAAAAGTTATACTTATCTACGCGAGAACATATTTTCTATTAGCTTACATAACACTCTTACTACCAGTAATACTTACTAACACTATTCTAATTCATCAGGCCCTGGGAATCGTCACGGCTTAATATACAAAATTATTACAGCAGCACTGGTAGCATGGGCAGGAGATAAAAGTTTTATCCCCCGATTTTATCCACTGACAGGGGATAAAATTATCTTTTCCCTGTGCTAAAAGCATGGCGACAGAGGAGAAGGCGATGTATATTTCTATAAGTATAACCACTTAGTGTTATTTCCACCGCTGCGCCCATGCTCGACGAGTGGATAAAGTTAAGCGAGGGGATAAACGTTTTATCCTTTACGCGGGGATAAAATTTCTCCCGCCCATGCTACCAGGGCAGGACATGGAATGCGACGGCCAGATCGGCAATCATATTTCTACCACGCCGTAGGATCGGCCGTGATCTCCAAAACCCATACAGTTTTTATACCTACTGTTAGGGAAAATTGAATGATACCTCGCCGTCCTCATAAAATGTTACTACAAAATTAAATAAATTGGTCTGCATCCATATATTGCCGGCGTAATTTTTTCTATAGGCGGCTGACGGCTCCTATGGCATCATGATAAATTTTGTCGAAAGTAACCTTGGTAGACGCAATAAAAAATTTTAAATGTAATGAAGCTTACAAAAGTATCCTACTATTAAGATTAGCTGTACCACCGAATTAGCACCATTTCAATCAATTAAATACTCTACGCTTCGATACATCCGTTGACAAAACAATTATTACTGAATCGTTCAGTCGTAAAATTGGTCATACGTTCCTACGTTCGGAGACACATCATTATTTATGCGATCCTAATACTTATTTTATCGATACGTTATGTTTCAATCCATTTAAGGAGTTGTTTTTTCCGTTATATTAGTAATAATCTAACTGATTCCCCCGACTTACTGCGTGAATTAATTATGTTTTTAATGACCCCATTGTAATTTTTAATAATCCTTATATTTAAAAAAAAGGTAAAAGGTAACGTAAGGGTATTCGAATAAACCTTCTTACTGGAGTACCAAAAAGTCCGAGCAAAAATCATCCTTTCCATAAGACCGCAATAAATATGACACGTTTATTTTTATACCTAAATTATAATAATATTGCTGGTACGTGCCGTGTCATAACGGCGAAATTGGAGCGCTTACGCAACGGTAATCAGAAACTGTTTTGTGCGCGTTTGATAAATTATTGCGCGTACATTAACCTTGTGTGACGCGTTTTATGAAAAAGGAATATTATTTTTTCATGAAAATCATAGTTCTCAATATTGTAAAAATATTATATTATTTTGAACTGGTTTCCAATATTTTATATAGGAATGTGCAACTTTTGCTTATTTAAATTAGCGATCCGCCGCGTTTTGCACGAGCATAATTAATTTACTAATGAAGAAAATAGCTGAAAGGGCTTTTTCGAGCTTTTCATAAAAGTTTTCTTCTTCTTCTCTTCTTTATCAACTAATGGACGTCCACTGCTGGACATACGTCTCTTGCTTGGATCTCCATAGGCCTCGGTCTTGCGCCGCCTGAATCCAGTGGGTGAAAAGTTTTCATACCATCCAAATTTCCGACTTTTTCGGTAGATTTTCCAAATTTTGTCCACAAAAATCACATCCTTACATGATTCAAGAACAAACTACCAATCCATCAAACATAGACACTTTTAATAAGTTTAGTATTAATAAGGATAGATGCTCTCAAATTCATCCACGTGGTTATATTTTAAAAATCTCGCTGGGACCTTCTGTTTTTTCAGGATAGAAAACCTATGTCACACTTCTATTCTTCAACTATGTCCATGCAAAAAATTTAAGTTAATCCCTTAATCTTTGCTATGTCGTTGACGAAAAAACAGATACTGGCTCATTTTTTTTTTCTATTTTTTTTAAAGAATATTAGCCAAGCTGAGAAGTTGGCTAATATCCTCCTATTCCCTGCAAATAAGCGAACAGCTTGTACTAGGAGTGGGTACGACAATAGTGCAACGGGTGGGATTCAAACCTGCAACTTTTCAGTTTTAAGTCCGCACCTTTTACCGTTGGGCTATTGAGGCTTCTTAATATTATAGAAGTTGCGAAGAAGCGGCGAATGATGTATTAGGAAAAAAAAATTTCAGGTCATACGATAGTAGCACATATTGCTAATATTATATGGGTTGAACCGATTACAAGATTAGGCACGCTGGCAACACCAATAGATATTTCATCTACACTTTGTTCTGCGGCACGTCGCGCCGCGCCCCTTCTAGAAGGTTCAATGATCTTCGTTTGATGTTTAACTGGAATATTGGAATTGTAACTTACAACTAAAAGGTCGATAGTTCGATTCCCACCCGTTGCATTATTGTCGTACCCACTCCTAACTCAAGCTTTCCGCTTATTTGGAGGGGACAGGAGGATGTTAATCAAGTCTATGTCTAATATTCTTTAAAAAAGAAAATAGGTATGCAAAATCTGTGTTATCGCGAGTTAGGTGCAACAATGTTTTATATCAAAAAGTTTTTTAACTAGTAATGTAGAAAATATCATTTGTTGAAAATTTAACTCATAGAATAATTTACCAAAAAATTTTCAAAAACATTTTTTGAAAAATTGGTATATATTTGAGATATAACTAATAACATATCATATTACTGGAGACACAAATCTCTTGTATCGAGCGCAAAAAGCGCTTCCTCTTGGATCGAGCATAATTCGATTTGTCTTTGATGTGATTCCACTTCCTTCAGCAAAAACCCACCCTACCCTACAAATATCATCAAGTTTGTTTGTTAGTATATCTTTCAATCACACCACAACCAGAGCTACGAATCAATGTCAGTTTTTGTCATGGCATTTTTTATGCCGGAAACTCAAAAAATTCCCACGGGGTTTTAAAAACTAAATCCACGCGAAGTGGCGGTTATCGGCTAGTTGGTTAATATTTTGTTAGCTCGACACCGCTCTACTCTTTTCACCAGCACTAAACAGGCACCCTTACGATTACAATGATGCTTGGAAGTAATAAATCTCTTTTACTCTTGTAATATTTACGAATGGGGTCATAAGAATAATATGGTACGACAGTGTTGTTATTTACTTTTACTGCGTCAATCTAGCACAAATTTACTGAACGACCAAAAACTCAACAAATATCTATTCTTTTTTTAGAATATTAGACATAGCTGTACTTGATTGATATCCTCCTGTCCCCTCCCTCAAGCGGAAAGCTTGTTCTAGGAGTGGAGAACGACATTAGTCCAACGGATGGGATTCGAACTTGTAACCTTTAGTTTTCAGTCCGCACCTTTAATCGTTGGGCTATTGAGGCTTAAAATAGTTATAAGGCTATCGTACCTCGTTTCATTTTCACGCAGGACGTTGCCCGAGTGGTCAACAAGTTCGAATCTCACGAGGTTGACGCCGTCAGCCAGCGGGACCACGTCCGGACTCAGGCAGCGGTCCAGGGCCCTCAACGTTTTCCTCTTCATGCACCTCACGAACTTCGGGTAGTACTCCTTGTGGTCTATGATGTCCTTCACGTCTACTAGCTAAACAAATTAACACTTGTTACACATACTGGCTGATGCCCACGACTTTGTCCGCGTGGATTTGGTTTTTAAAATCCCGTGGGACCTTTTTGATTTTCAGGGATAAAAATAATCAACAAACCGACAAACAAACACTTTCTCATTTATAGTATTGGTAAGGATTTTTTTAATTAATTAGTAGCTTTTAGCAGCAACTCCATCTGCGTGGACTTAGGGTGGGAACAAGCCAAGGATGCTTCACTGCGATACCTCGCGGTCGCGGTGTAGCTCGCTACCTCGATGCCACCTCTATTTAAAACAAATGTATGCAAACAGACGAGCGCGAACATGCCGAGAAACATCGATGTGAACCGCGATGTATCTTAGTGAGGTATCCTTCGGCATGTTCGCGCTCGTCTGTTTGCATACATTTGTTTTACATGGAGGTGGCATCGAGGTAGCGAGCTAAACCGCGACCGCGAGGTATCGCATTGAGGCATCTCTGGCATATTTTCGCCCTTAGCTTTTAAAAATCCACGAGGAACCGGGATGACATACCGCCAACTTTCTAGCACTAGGCCTACTGGGAATTCTTGAAAAGCCCAATTTTGGCACGACTCGGCAATAGAACCCAGGAACTCGTCATCTGCAGTCGAACATGCCAATCACTGCACCAACGAGGCAGTTAAGTAAGGAGCGATGTAGAAAATTCCGTTTAACGATAAAGTGTATCGAAAAACCTTTATTAAGGTATCGAGCAAACTCTTTATATTTTACATACGAGTAGGTATATCAAAGGTAAAAAGATAAAGAAAAGCCTTCTAAAATTTACATATTATTCGAACATAGCAACACAGTATTAAATTGCTGTGTCAGGCTAACGGAACTTTGTGATTATATTGCGTTTTTTTTCTTTCCTCACGAAGGAATATGGCCTTTATTAAAAATAGATAAATTTTCACTTTATACCTAAATAATTATGTTTAAAGGGAATGTAATGCCTGAAATTTAATAAAAAATCGATCCAGCCTATTCCAACCCGATAATATAAACCGTATATTAGTGATCATTTCGGTGTACCTAGTCCCTTAAAAAGGCTCTACCACATTATTCATGGAATTTAAAAAGTAATCTATTAATTATGCTGTACAAGAAGCCTCTGCCCTATCTGCGGTAATTTTTAATCTTCCGTTCCTAATTATTTTGGTCTAAGTACCTACCACCATTTTGTCTGATTAATTAGAGTTTCTTACATAACATTTTTAAAATGTGATTAATTAGAATTTTTTATAAAACATCAAAAATATCAAAACCAAAGCCCATCAACGTCAAAAGATCTTTGATACTTTTTAATACTTACTTTATAAATTTTCATTTAGGGTAGATTATATTATGTTAAATAAACTAAGACATTATAAGAAAACATACAATAACTGATCCAAACCGGACGTGATAATGGGTTTTGAACTGGTTTTGAATGAATTATTTCATGCTAAGCCTTACTGCAACTGTTTGGAGGCAAACTTATTTGCAATAGTCATGATTCATAGGTACACAGATTCCTTTTGAAATCTCTATTAATCATTCAATCAGACCCTTATTTATTATTAAACTATAACAAAGTCATATTGTATGTCTTTGATATTTAAGTAGAGAACTATAATCGTATCTAGAATACGAGAATCGATTGTTATTAAGGGTAGTGAACTCAGATTTTATATGAAAGATCAAAGAAACAAAATTTATCAGTAAACGAAGACAAAATGATTTCTGTCTTAGAACTTTTACTGATAAAATATCAATTGTTGCCCATGCAAATTCTCTTGATAATTTATCTCAGAAAATGGTATCTATAACATACAAAACCTACATACAACTTATAAAATGAGGCGCATATATATCACTTTTCCATATTACCACCATATCAAAATATAATAACCGCCTTGAAAACAATCTATCAAACATCTAATTAAGTAACATAAACGAAGGGTTTTAATTAAAATAAACATTATACTTATATAATATTATTTAGAAGAGAAAAAATCACAATGTAGCCGGATGAGTTAGTCTGATCGAACTAAGAAAAAATAATTAAATATTACCTTCTTCGAACAATCCCTCCATATGATCCTCACAACATCTGCCCCTTCGAGCCATAACTCTGCTATAAATCTACTGAAATAAGTATCAGTATCGTACTCATTTCCTTTGGTATCGTTTGCTATTGCATTGATGTTACTAGATATCAATAAGAGTGCCAAAGTGTAAAGCTGAAGTTTCATTGTAACCTTTTGCAGCGTCACGTATTTCATTTTGCTTCATATGCCATTTCTTGCACGAGCGAACTTCTGGCTGTAAAGTTTCAAACGAGCTTTTAAAGGCATATTTGCAGTGCTATTATATTAGAGAATGTTTCAGATGTAACAAAAATGATATTGCGAGAAGACTTTATTGGTACACGTTTCTATTGTTTATTTTCTGTGACAAGATAGCATGCGATTTCACTTGATGCAGTCTAAAATTATAGCGGCCTATCTTGGAAGAGGTATATAGCCATCTCATATCCCTAATCGGTTCCTACACTTCATCGTACGAGGCACGTCTTTGACGGGGAGGTAAATGAATTCTCTAATTTTTCGGGATGCAATATAGCCCATGTACTATTCTGATGTATGCTACTACATTGTGAAGTTTCATCAAAATCTGTCTAGAAGTTTTTGCGTGAAAGAAGAACAAAAAGCCATTCATCCATCTATCCATACTCAAAGACTTTGCATTAATAATTTTAGTAGGATAATAGGTACGCCTAAGAAAAAAACGACGTGCAAGTATAATTTTGTGTTATAAATTACCTCTGTTCTTCTGGGAACAAAATACAGTGATTAGTTTTTTCCGATCACTTTCTTTCTATCTACAAAAAAAAATAGATTAGATCACAAAAACAAAATCTCAAGAGGTGCAAAATCTATTTACTAATCGTTAAGCCACTATCCACAATATACCACCCGAGTTCAAAATACAAATAAGACCTACACCCGAATGCGTTAGTTATATAGGTATCCTATAGGAAAGCGAGTAATTTTCCACAAGAACAAATCGTGCTAATAGTTAGCCATACGTAAGTATTTGTGCAAAAGCATGACGGTCAATATCTATAACCGTAACCTCTTTCTTTATTGGATGGTACAAGTACGTCCAAGCCACTTGACTATGACAGTTTAATAATATTATTGTATAAGTAAAATTAGGTCACAGCAAATCATAATGTTTTCTTTTTTTCTAAATATTTATTAATGAATGGCGATTTCTTTTACTCTTGACGGCATATAGAACTTAAGATAAATCCTAAAAGTATTTTTATGGAAGAGTTTGGGAGTTTGTGTTAGTTTAACTACTTGTGCTCTAATGTGACTTTTTAGGTCAAGGTTAAGGTGCGTCTTTTGTATGGAAATGTCAAGTCGTGGAAACTCTCTGCTCTTTTCAGCAGAATTTGCTCTGGTTGGCTGAGACTCTCTCACCAACCAACTCTTTCTTTTGCCTTTTGATCACCACAATTTCCGTAATCGACCCGGTTGATTTGTAAGGGCTTCGAGTTAGCCTACGTGAAATAAATACATTTTTTAGCTCTAACTTTTTTATAAAAGTTAATTTCCATAATAAGTGATAGGTTTATTGGCTAGTTAACGTCAATTCAGTCAGTAGTAGAAAAGTTACACTCAAAGCTTTGAACAGAGCTTGTTTTCCTTTGATATTCTTTGAAAACGTAAAACATATACCAAGAACGTAGCTAGACACACAAATTCATCGTATCTAAAACACGCCTCTTTAATATCTGCGCAGCAGGTGGTAAATTGTGGCGACAATGAGGTTAGGGTGTAAGAGGAGTTTATCCCAAAAAGTCTACCTACAACAAGTAGATTGCTAAGTTCTTACAAGACTTTTTTCGTGTCAATCGAGCGAATGAACTTAATTTGCGGTAAAAAAGAAATAGAACACTCGCCAAGCACAAAACGTATTGTTTGTTACTTCGGCTACATCAGTCTACGTTTGTTAACTCCCAGGTTCGACTTCCGACAGGAGCAATTCAAAAATTTCTTTGCTCAAGTGGCGGGAGGCAAAATTGAGGGCCACTTTACAGACAGTTAAGTTATATTCTTAGCTTAGGCCTAACTCACTAAAACTTAACAGACAAATTGATTAGACGTTTCAATAGATTTTCAATAACAAACCCGTCGGAACGTTTCTTCCCTCGGTTAAATGTTGTTATAGGCCCATAAAATAGTATAAAACATAAAATAGAAGATAGCAGGTATATAGAAAATGCTTCTCATAAATAGCAAACAAGAGATACACAATTTCAATATAATAAATGTAAGTGGACATCTGATCGCAAAGATCGCGGCACTTTATCCATTTTGATTAATCTGATTGTCAGCCTCGATATGTTCCTCTATATATCTTTGAACATTTTGATAAATTGTGGCATCGAGATATCTTTTGAGGCCAAACATTCATTAGACGTCAAAGGGCGCCCTCTACTTATGGTTAAAGATAGGCATGAAACTAATATTATTATGATTTCTACTGTTTTTTTATTATTGCCAAAATATATTTAAAAAATGCATAATCTTATTTCTTCAGTAAATATGGGTGGGTAATCTTAGTTATTTAGTGGGTCTCATGAATAATTAAAACCCTTAAAAACGCGGACGAAGTCGCGGGCATCAGTTAGTAAATAATAAAATCTTTTCCAATCCAATCACCAACATTATAAACGTATTTTTTAACAGCACAATAATATTGCCATTCCTGTTTTTCGTGTCGCTTACTTGGTTTTTCTAACTACAAAATAATTGAAAAATGCATTAACGGAAGAAACCAAAGAATACACACAAATTGACATTTAATTTATTTGTAAAATATTATATACTTCAAAAATTTACATACAATCTTACAAAAATTTAATATTCACTATTACATGGACATTACTATCGTAGTGGACATACATACGCTTGCTTACATAAAAATTCGAAATAGTTGAAGTTAGTGATTTAAGCATACCATATAAAGAACCTATTTATAGAACTGAAATTGTAGAATTCGATCATGCACTTAGTACATACACATTACGTATATACCTACTCATCATGTTTGAATGTGTTATTAATTATTATTTACACAAGAATTAAACTTTATGTAGGTAATAATAATATTGTGGCGATCTAGAGATCCCACAGATCCCTCCTATTTTTTTTAAAATAGACTAGCGCTGCGATTTCACCTGATGGTTAGTAAAACATGAAGTATAAGTTGGTGCGCGCTTGCCTAGGAGATGCCTATTCACTCTTTATTAAGGACACCCGCATTATATTTAAAAGTTTTACCCCTACTACAGCAGCCGAAATCTATCAAAAATAATGAGATTTTTAGATATCGCTAGAAATTTATTGCTACGTAGTATGACAGAATTTATTTTGAACATGGACACGGGCCGGCTTCTGCGATCGTAAAATCTCCACTCAGTGCTATGGCTTCAATCTCCACAGCTGCGCCGAGAGGTAATTTCCCGACTTGGAAAGTGGCTCGCGCTGGACAGTCCTTGACGAAAACTGAAACATCAAAATAATGAACCATCCTTACTAATAGCTCTTATTATGTACTTTATTAGTAATATTATAAAGTGTATTTGTTTGTTGATTTGTTCTTCAATAACGCTGCAACAGAGTTACGGATTATCGGATCGCATTCTTTGCATGGGTATAGTTGAGGACCGGTAGAGTGACATAGGCTACTTTTTATGCCGGAAAATCGAAAAGTTCCCGCGGGATTTTAAAAACTAAATCCACGCCGACGAAGTCGCGGGCATCAGCTAGTTTTTAATAAAAATGATCAAATAATAGAATTCTGTAGAACCGTTAGATGCCACATGCAACATTGCGGCGTCGCAACGTCGGTTTTTCTGCCACATTGCTGGTGCGGCATCGCAAGCGACAATTGGCAGAGCACTGTATAGCACCGTACTTCTAATTTTACCTATTTCTAATTTTTCTATGAAATTAAATATAAATCCGTAAAAACTTCTTCCAACACAACAAAATAGGTAGGTACCTCTGGCACAAGAGCAGCTTTGTCGCTATAGTAACCTTTTACAGGCAACCCTCGCATATAAAGCTATTAATACGTCGTCATAATATAAGCATAGTGGTTGATGCACAATGTGCCTATATAATGCTATCATCATAATACTAATACCTTCTACCACAAAACAAGGCTAATACCTATTTATCTAATACGTATAAACATAACGTTTTCCATTAATTGCCTCGTTGATCTAGTGGTTAGCAAGTTCAACTGCAGATGACGAGGTTTCGGGTTCGATTCCCGGGTTGGGTCATAAAATGTATTAGGTTTTTCTGTCAAGAAATTCTCAGTATCAGCCTGGACTTAGGAATTTGGCGGTGCCTCGGAGAGCACGTAAAGCCCTCGGTCCTGCGCCTGATCTCTCTCCGATCGGGTCGGATTTCCGTCCCATTGGACTATGATAAGGGAATCGAGAGTGCACCTGTGTTTGCGCACACACTTGTGCACTACAATATCTCCCGTGCAGATGGCTAATCTCTATGGAGTTGGGCTGCCGTGGCCGGATTCGGTGGGGAGGGCATCATTATTATAAACATACAATAACAAACTATCATGTAGGTACGTACTTATACTTTGTTTCATCCTTGTTTCATCACTCAGATTTGTCATAGTAATTTGTCAAACGATATTTAGCTTTGCTTTTAAACCACTTACATTGTCCATAAACTTCGTTCACAGTTTTGAAGTCGTCAATATCTCCAAGAAGAATGGTTGTCTTGACGACAGCGTCTAGGGAAGATCCGCCTGCTTCCAGAACGTGCCTCAAATTGTCCAAAGCCTGACGGGTTTGAGCTTCAACCCCACCATCTACTAATTTTGCTTGAGGATCCAACCCAAGTACTCCTGATACGTACAGAGTTCTATCCACTAAAATGGCTTGACTGAAAAAAAATTCAATATATTTACTATGATATAGTATAATATGTATAAAAAGAGGCGAATATGTTACAAGCGTGCGGTAAAAGAAGCGCGTAATGGCTGATTTTTGTCGTAACTTGTCATTTAGAAGTACTCTATTGTCTCTATTATACCCTTCGTCGTTCGGAACAATTTTTTCGCTTGTTTTGTGAGTAGTCTTCCCTAGTAGAATCATAGCATACTTAGTTTTTTTAACAAGTTGGTTTTCTTTATTTGAGCTTAAATATGTTATAATAATGCTTGGAATATTATTCCTATGGGATCAAGTCAGGAATTAGGAGATTCGTAAGAGAAACAGAGTAACAGTTCATCGAATCGCGATGTTGAAGTGGCAATGTGCACATAGCTTGCAGAACTGATAGAAGTCGGGGTCCTAAAGTGCTAGAACGGCAAACACCTATAGGATAACACAGTGTTGGATACAGGCGGCACAAGATGTTCTGTGGTGATCCTAGCAGAGATCTATGTCCAGCAGTGGACATCTATCGACACCAACTTGAATAAAGAAAACTATTACAATACTAATTAAGTTTTTGGTTTAAGGTTGTAAAACTCTTATGAGTTGTAAGACTACAACTCTGGGAAAGTCACGTTATTATATAATTAATCATTGATACGTTGTATGTAATTGATGATAACAAAAAAAATGCGTGAATCGATCCAGAAACCCAGGAGAAATCGGTGGACATACATAGAAAAAAAAAAGATCCCGGCCGAATTGATTTTTGGAAGATATTGAAGCTACGATAGCTGTTTTACTGTTTCGGAATGTTGCATCTTTAGAGGAGTAGCCAGAAGCGTTGTATTGAGCTTTGTATTGAATATTGTGCTTATTGTACCTGTATGGTCCAACTGGTTTGTAGATATTCGGAGAAGAAACGATAATTTTAGTTACATTGTGTCGTTTCCCCGTTGTCTCAGTCATATTTGCCACTTTACCTTTAAATTGACTTTAAAATTACTAAAATTTTGATGTTAAAACGTTTAATTTTAGTAAAAATACATGGCCCGTATTTTATTGTGATTCTATGATATTTGACATTATATTGAAAGACTTCATGATGGCAAGTCTTTAAGTTTTGTAAAGAATAAAGAGGTATTTAAGTTTATAGGTTTTATGAAGACAAGGTACTAATTTTTATCGTTACCGTTACAAATACAATTTTTTGCATATATTTAATGACTTGTAGACACACAGACTTGTAGATACATTTTTGATGTAGTTTTTTGCATAGGGCAGGAACTTAACATGAAACTGTAATTGGGTGAGCTAGAACTTCAGATCAGTTTCTTAGCCATATCTTGAAGCGCTAATTTAGATTGTTGTTTACATTTTAAAATTATAATTTTGTTAAACAAGGATTTTGTTAAAATGTTTAACAGTCTGATCGATCGTCTATTTGATCGAAATATCAACGGTTTTAACTAAAAGTCAAAAATCTTTACATTTTTATAATTCTTATACTTAGGTATTTACTCTTACTATTTTTATTTACTTGTCTCTCTATTTTTTTTAACCGACTTCCAAAAAAGTAGGAGGTTCTAAATCTTTTTTTTATGTATGTTCCCCGATTACTCGAAGACGCCTGATGACAATGGGACGACCTGACCGATTTGGAAAATTCGGTCAGGTCGTCCCATTGTCATCAGGTTAGAATCTGATGATAGGATCCTGGAGAAATCGTGGAAACTCTTCAAATTTTATAGGCACAATTGATATACTTTGTAGTGGCGTTTGAAGTCGGTTCTGTAAAGAGAATTTTTACGTTTATAATTATTACTTTATACGTTTTATATTGTACATACTTCTGAACATGTCGATATAATATAAAGCTGCGATAATAAAACAATAGGTAGCCATCAGCAGTTTTACAAAAGTGCTCATAAGCAAATTCGCGAACTGATTCTTGATGCAGCAATATCCAACAGTAGTCTTGACGTCATGGAGCGAGCCAGTACTTAGTTTATTAATATCAATCAAAATTATGTGTTTTATAAAGTGATTGTGATTATAAATATTTTGTCAAATAAATAGCCAAAAATGTGAGTATCGATTTTTTTACAAGGCGTTTCGTGTTCCACGAAATAAATGAATAAAATCGATGTGACTGTCTATAGACGTCTTTTTAAAGTTCTGTCTGGCCATTTGTCCAGGTTAAGTTTCGGAACGCCTAATCCGATCTTGCCGGCACTATCACAAACAACTTCAGTAATACAAGGAACTAGCTTTAACCCGCGGCTTCGTTCACGTTAGGTTAGATTTTTTAACCCCCTATTTAACCCTCTGGGGTTGAAATTTTCCAAAATCCTTTCTTAGCGGATGTCTACGTCCTAACATCTACCTGTATGCCAAATTTCAGCTCGATCGGTCCAGTGGTTAGAGCTGTGCGTTGATAGATCAGTCAGTCAGTCAGTCATTCAGTCAGTCACCTTTGCCTTTTATATATTTAGATGACTATATGCTTCTTTTTATCTCGGATAATATAGAGTTTCTCCGCTGTAGTCCCTAACAACGGATATAAGTCAATCATTTTTGCCTCTTGCCTACTTAACTGCTGAACCGATACTGACGAGTTTGGCACGGAGATAGGTTGCATCCCGGACACAAGCTGCTCTGTAGCCCACCAAATCAAAAGAGGATTTTAACGAACGAATACCAAGTATTAGTTTAAAATCATTTTCTGTAAGCGATAAATTTGTTTATCTATCTTTTACCATTATTAGATTTACAATGTTAGGGTTGGGTCACCTTGACACGTTTCTAAAGTGACCCATTGTACTATTTTATTTATTTTTTTATTTATTCATCTAATTCGTTTCTTAGATGATGATGGCAATTGTTGAAGAAAAGAAAACAGTCGGTCTTCTCCCCATGGACCTAGCTGAGACTAATAACGGTAACGTTACAGCAATTAATTAAGTATGCCCTTTAATCTTGTCAAAAGAGAAACGAATCGACGAACTCGTATTTCTTGAGGACCTAAGGAGCCACATATTACACATACATTTTTTATCCCGGAAAACTAAGCGTTTCTGCGGGATCTTTAAAAAACCTAACCCCGCACTGATGACTTGATAGGCAAAAGTTTGTAATAAGCGCATATGAGCTTATTAATTTCATCTTGCTTTAATCGTGTATTATTAATAATAATACACGATTACAAGCAGGCGTAGTGTGAGGCGCCCTCCAGCAAGGTGGACCGACGACTTAAAGAGAGTGGCGGGAAGTGGCTGGATGAGGAAGGCTGAGGACCGGGTGTGGTGGCGCTGTTTAGGAAAGGCCTATGTTCAGCAGTGGACGTCCGCAGGCTGAAATGATGATGATGATGATGATGATTAAATCACAGTCGAATACGTGTTTTCCAGTTGCCTTGATAGATGCGCTAAGGTCGATCGAAACTTATCTGTAATCAAGATTTATTCCTACAACTCTTTGACCGTCAAAAACTTGCTAAGTTAATTTACTCTAAATTCTTGTTATCGGCTTGTTATAATAATTAATGTTAAGCGTAGTAAAAGGATGTAGAACATTGCAATTTATGCTATCACATAGATCAAAAAGTGCGGATTAATAACTTCAATCAGGGGTAAGGGTTGAATGTACACTGCCGTAGTCCTTCCAAGTTAGCCCGCTACCGTCTTAGACTGCATCATCACTTACCATTAGGTGAGATCGCATTCAAGGACTAACTTGTCATCGAATAAAAAAAATCACATCTTTTATTAGCTTATACAGATAGCGGTAATTAGCCAATCAACGATGCTAGTTTCATGCTTTGGATTTAGACGTTGGTCAAAGTTAAATATTCATGGCTGAGCGACATTATTAATCATTTAAAGGATCTAATGTAAGCAGTACAGTCCCAATTCATGCATAACAAATTCAAATTCAAAATTATATAGGAATTTCATGTAAACTAACTTGTATATACTTCTGTTGTATGTGTAATGTGTTATAACTACCTCTTATGACAAGTCAAGACTCTGCCGGTGAGAAACTCGGCAGTTCCTCTTTACAAAATAATTTTTTTAAATCTACCTATCAAATACAATAGTCTCCCAAAAGCTCGAGTAAATTCGAGCTTTTATACAATCGTAGTTTTGTTTTACTTTAGTAAATAAATATTGGATTGATATCTCTCACCCTTCTTTAACCCCATTATATTTGCAAAGGTTTGTTTTATATTCGATATGTACTTTCTAAATTAAAACAAAACATTTTCGTATATAATAATTTTAGCTTACGGGAGCTTTAGAAACATACCTATATCGTCTAGCTTTTGCTATTTTTAGTTCAATATTCTAGATTCAACCTTTTAGAGCTTATTAATTCCTTTACAACTTTCATGTTTTTATTAGGGTTTCGTATTTTAAACTTAATTAAAACTAAAATAAACCGAGAACGAAATGCCCTGTGACGAATTTAATGAAAGGGAGATACGAGCACCACTGGAGCCGTAAATTACCAACGTTGACACTTTCACAGGTGCTAAATGACACCTCTTGTCCTTTCCTTCGTTATATTTGTAATAATTTACAATGTAATGTTTTCAGACTATTGATGAAAGTTTAATTCGGAATTTCAGGAAAAACTGGCCTTAAATGGTACCCTGTAGTACAAAAAGTGCTCGCAATAGTTATTATACTTTTCTTTGTCATTGGATTTTATATCTTCATATTAAGGCTACTTCAAAACGATGGTAAGCTCCGATTACTTTTTTTTTTTTTTGAGTTTGTTATTTATATGAAACTTTTATTTCGTGTCTATTTTTAGATAACGTCCACAACACAGAAATTATTGTTGTTTCGGGACTCCATGAAAGACAAAATATGTCTATTTTAAAGGACCAAATGGAACTATTTTTCCAGTTGAACAATAATACTTTTTCAAACAAACGAAAGAAAAGAGAAACTGAAATTTCAGCCCCTAAAAATGGTGTAGGTTATACCAATGATCTCGTTAAATTTAGGGATAATGAAAAGCAAAAGCTCCGTAAAATGATGTTAGAACACGATGTTTTATGTAATGAAGAAAGTCATAAAGATGCTTGCAAAGAACTAATTATGAAAATTAAAATGCTTACGGAAAACAGTTTTTCAAAACAGATTGATAATAAAAATGGTGATACACGAGTTAATACAAAAAATTATATAGACACAAATAATAAAAAGAAAACGGAGAAAAATCCTGCAGATATATCTAAAAGGGAAACAGCTTATAATTTGGTAAGACCAACGAAAAGTGTAACAAGGGAAAGGGATGTAAATCATTTTGGGATTCCTAATCATATAAGCCATTCACATTCTGCAACGTCTCTCCGTGAAACACCTAATGCACAATTAACAGATACATGTTTATTAGCACGTCTCATGAGAAATAGTTTTCCTGAATTGCAAGGTATTTACTTATGAATTTATTTAAATTATTGATTTAACATCTCCTTTGTTCATTTTTGTTTACTAATTAAATACACGTTTCATTTATTATTTTTAGGTGTTTACGACAATCCGCAGTTTGATTATCAATCTCAAATATCACCGTACTCTTCTAGGTTTGTAATAGAATCAAGTAATATGAATGTGCACATCGTAAATTAATTTCATTAACTTTTTTTGTTCATTTCAGGCATGTTCAATCAAGTTTTTTTTCCTCCCAAAATCAGGATCATGAACTCGATGGACACAAACATAAACTACACCCTCAAGATATTGAAATTGCTATGCACTTCGTAGAACCCAAGTGAGAAATAACCGTTTTATTATATCATATATTTTGACAATTATTTTTCTAAAAATTCTTGCATTAACGGTAGTAATTGAAAGCTAAATTCTAATTTCAGAAGAGAAAATATCACTAATAAAGATGCGCCTCTAAATTCAGTCAGAGAAGTTGAATGCCCTGTAGGTACGATATCCTGTAGTGATGGCAGTACCTGTATTGATGAGAAAGAATGGTGCGATGGAAAGGTAGATTGTAGTGATGTGAGTGACGAAGCAAGGTGCACCTGCAAATCTAGAGTAGACGTAGCAAGAATATGTGATGGCTATTTTGACTGTCCTTTTGGTGAAGATGAAATGGGGTGTTTGGGTAAGTATAGAATATAATGTTAATATAATCAATGAATCAGACTAATAAAATTTTATTCGATATTTTACATACACCTAAATTTTTTTCATTTTTTTTATTTTTATGTACATTTAAACAGTTACAAGAAAATATTATTAGAAGAAGTGGACAAAGATGAAGCTTATCTTCTAAAAAAAGAAATTTCTTCCAGCTTTTCTTGAAAGTGTAAACTGAAATTACAGAATGTTATAAGTAAAAAATGTACATCACTATATAATATACAAAAATATATATATAATTTCTAAGAGTAGACAAAAATATTAAAAAGAAATAAACTTTGGATTCCTTTCTTTGCAGGCTGTAGTGAAAACACATTTAGCTGTGAAGATAATATAAACATCCACACAAGAAGTACATGTTTTTCCAAAGAACAACGCTGCGATAACAAAGCTGACTGCCCAAATCATAAAGATGAAATTGATTGCAGCATGCTAACACCTAGTTTACATAAAAAGCCTGTAAGAATTTTCACATCATTAAAAGTTTAAGTGAGAAAAAATCAAACTCAAAAAGTTGCTTTTATATGAGTTTTCTAATTTATTTTCAGGTTTTTGCAATATCTAACACAGAAGGTTACTTACACAGAAATTATAAAGGAAACTGGTATGCAGTTTGTAGCAACCCCTATATGTGGGCGCACGACGCTTGTCGTCGTGAAACTGGCCTCATTATAAGGTACATTCTCAAGCTTTCTGGTATGTCATACCAATTGAAATTTCACTTCTTCAGCACACAACTTCAGCAGAATCAGCTTTCCGAACCGGTGGTAAAGTTCGACTTTTCATATGAGCGATTTGCGAATTAAACAGTCTGTGTATATAGTTTACAGTTAAATAAACAATTTTGAATTTGAATTTCTTAAATGTGTGCTGAATTTTGTTTTGCTAAACATGTATATAAGTAGAAAAAGAATAAAAGCGATGATTGCCTATAGATTGAGACTTTGGGCTCCTTTTCCGATTTTCAAGCCCAGCCACGCTTCTCTATTTTAAGCAATTAAATGTCACTTACTTTAACACTAACCAAGCGAATAGTTAAGGAAAACATTGAGAGGAAACCTGCATGCCCGAGACTTCTCCATAATGTTCTTAAAATGTTAAGTCCTTTTTATTTGACCACCGTAGTGCCCTAAACCCTTCTCATTCCATTCCCATTATGTGGCAGTGGGCTGATGATGATAATGAAATATTAAGTTTCTGATATCAATATTAACTATTGATGTTTAAATATATTGACAATAATTAATTATCTCAGGCCACCCTTCATTCGAGTTTTGCCGATCGATCCACTGCTAAAGGTTGACTATATAAACAACATCCCTGGAGGAGTAATACATACGAGCAACACGTGTCTTAATTCCTCAGCAATGTATGTCACATGTCCTGATTTATTGTGCGGAACAAGAATACTCACGTCCTCACAGCTAATAAAAGAGGTAACTATACAGGATGACCTGTTTTAAGGGCCATTTGGAACCGACTGAACCAAGCCACCCAAGGATGAAACTTACCGGTTTCTTAATTTTAGTTTTAGTTTTTCTTAGTTTTCATGAAATCCGTGTTTTTTGGAAAAACCATTGGAGTGGAAAAATCTTGCAAATTGGAAAAACATGTACCATAGCTGACCTGTAATTTTTACCTCAGTCTTGACTGGGCTGAATTGTTTCTTAATAATTTCTGGAATAACATTTATTTCAAGAAATACATCGAGTTGCAGCAGCAGAATGAAGGACTTTACTTTTATTTTTTGACGCAATTTCTGATTTAATAATCTTATTGGATAACGGATAAATTATCCGTTATCTAATAAGATTATTATGGTTCCTATAATATATCAAATATTTACAAAAAACTTTAACAGCATAAAAAAATTAAGCGTCTATTTTGGTGTTTGGCTAAGAACTTAATTAAATATTTTGTGTCATTTTATACCAGGACGCTGCAATAGAAAATCGCCTCTTCGGTCGGAATAAAAGATTTCTTCTCTCGTATCCTGCTAATTTTTACGGCCGAGTAAAAAGATACGTTACAAATAAAAACATGGAATCAGATTTAATTTTTAAATATTTAAGTAGAGGCAAAATTGATGAAAATAGGAGTAAGAGGGCAGAAGGTAGAGTTGTAGGTGGTAAGCCGAGCCAACCGACTGCCTGGCCTTGGATGGTTGCATTATACAGAGACGGAATGTTTCATTGCGGGGGAGTTATTATTAATCAAAATTGGATTATGACTGCAGCACACTGTGTTTCTAAGTAAGTTATTAAAATTAATAAGCTCAATTAGGTATATTCAAACTTAATTCGAAGAACCGATGGTCGTTGGAGCACAAGCTACTGGAGTGGTGGCCTAGTATCTAAAAGCGCAGTGTTGAAGTCACAAAGGGAAGGGATACAAGCGATGCAATACCGATGCTTGGAAGTTGGAAATCCATGTAAGTGACCTGTGTCTAATTGTGGACCTCCATCAATTAATAAAAAAGAATAAGAAGAAGAAAATATTTTTATTTACACTCAATTTACATATAATTATTTGAAAAATCACACTAGATTTCTACTTTTAACTTTAGCTTTAACCTATAAAATTATTTTTGTTGAGCATAATATGATTTCTTATTTCATTTCTTTCTGAATATTTATACAAGTCTAATGTTTTGTTTCTACAGGTTTTGGCAACACTATTACGAAGTACAAGTTGGTATGCTGCGTCGTTTTTCGTTTTCACCTCAAGAGCAAAACCATCGTGTAACTCACATTATTGTTAATCAAAATTATAATCAGGAGGATATGAAGAACGATCTTTCTCTATTAAAAGTCAAACCTGGTATACAGTTCAGTCGATGGGCAAGGCCTATTTGTTTGCCAAGTTTGGAAGTAGCTGGCAGTGACTGGATGTGGGGGCCAGCAGCCGGAACTATTTGCACTGCTGTAGGCTGGGGAGCTACGGAGGAGCGGGGACCTGATCGTAAGAAAATATTCCATACTCGTATTTATCAAACCAGTAAGGTCATAAGAAGTGGCTACTCAATAACAGTGTAGTAAAATTTGTATTTCCACATGTAAAGTCAGAAAAAAACAATATAATAATATGTATTTTTTGAGATTATCTATTCAAATGATGATCTTCATATTGAAAAATTGTTTACAGCTGACCATATGCGCGAAGTAGAAATTCCTATTTGGGAGGATTGTAAGCACGAAGAAGATCAATCTGGAAAAGAAATATGTGCGGGACTTATGGAAGGAGGAAAAGATGCATGTCAGGTAATTATGTTCCCAATTATCTTATAAATAGGGCTAATTATTTGAAATAACAATAAATTGAAATGAGTTTGTAGGTTCATCATTATATTGTGAGGCTCTTAATGTTCTTTGATATTTCAGGGTGATAGTGGTGGTCCCTTATTATGTAGAAATCCTATGAATGCACAGCAGTGGTATGTGGCAGGCATTGTAAGTCATGGCGATGGTTGTGGTAGGAAAGATGAGCCTGGTGTTTACACGAGAGTCAGTTTATTTGTACCCTGGATCAAATATCATATTTGTAAGTCCTAGCGTTCTCTTATTTCTAAACAATAGATTAAACCCATCACATCACACTATCACACTACACACTGTATGTGTGTGTGTGTGTATATATATATATTGTTTGTTACTCCTATTTTATCCCGCAAAATATAAAAAATTCCCGCAGGAATTAAAAAACCTGTATCCACGCGACCAAGTCGCGAGCATCATCTAGTCTAGTTTAATATAAAGATGATTTATTTTCATGCAGCTTCAAAAACATTACCCATAATACAGCCGAAGCAAGAGTGTCCAGGCTTTAGGTGTGATTCAGGAATATTAAAATGCATACCTAAAAAAAGAATGTGCGATAAAATAATAGACTGCCTTGACGGAGAAGATGAACTCAACTGTGATTACGATATGCTATTAGAAAATTTAACAGAAAAAAGTTTAGTTGAAGATAGTTCACCACTTACGAGAAAACTTAATGAAAAATCAAATGGTGATAAATCAAAGGAAATGGACAAAGAGAATAATTCTTTATCTTCGGAAAAACATAGTTTAGAAGATAATGACAACGACCAAGCTCAAGTAACAACATTTAAGTCCCAATCTTCAACTTTATTTAGTGAAGTAAGTTCTGATTCAAATGAGTTAAGTAACGTTGATAACTTAATAATTGAAAGTACCACTGTGTATAAGGGTGATGTTCAAAATCCTACATTGCCACATAGTACATTAAAACCCATAACTGATTTGGATACAAGTGCTAATGATTTAAAGTATGCTTCTACTGTGAAAATGCCAAATTTAGATTATTCACAAGAAATTGGTAAACAAGAAAATATAGATGAAATAGTTACTTTAGATCCAATTATTGATTCAATAGTTGAGGAACCAGAACAAACTTCAATTAACTCTAAACATCCATTACAACCAATGTCTTCTATCTTAGATAACGTATCATATGAAGTGATTAAAACTAAGACTACTGATGAAAAACCAATGTCAACTACTTTAATAACTCATAATTCCATTGATTTGACAACAACCACGAATAACTATGAATTACGCGACTACCAAGAAAATCACAAAGAAAATATAGAAAGTGACAAAAGTAAAACAGCTAAAGAGTCTCATGAATTAGTAATCGAACTCTTACCACATTCTCATCTTGTTAGTGATAATTCGAAAAATACACAAACTGACAATTTTAGACAGGATCAGGAAGTATCGGCAACGAATCATGCAAATAATAACTCTGACTCCAACAAACCTCTAAACTCTAAAGATAATATTACTGATATTGAAGATATAACGTTGTTGGAACTGCAACCGGCGAAAATTAGAAAGAAACATTTAACACCAATGGAATTCCAATGTAGACGGTATATATTTTTAAATTTTATCTATCGTAATTTAGTACTGATATTATGGACATTATGTACTGCTTAAGTGGTACTGTTAAATTAAATAAATGATTAAAGATGATACTTAATATAAAAAGTAACTCCGTATGATTTTTATTTACAGCATTTATCAAATTGTACCTTATACCACACGTTGTGATCATAAACCTGACTGTGAAGATGGAACTGATGAATTAGATTGTACATGCTTAGACTACTTAACAACTTATGACAGTAAGCTTATATGTAATGGCAATTTCGACTGTGCCGATGGACAAGACGAAATTGACTGTTGTAAGTAGTTTACTTGAATCTATAGTTTCTGATTGTTTATATAAATACTCGAAGCTGTGAGTGGAGAGCTTTTATGTTAATTAAATTTCTGCTTTTTTTATCTTTTGCTCAATAATTTTGCACTTCGACATTTATTGTTTATGTAATTTGATTGTATTTTTAATTTAGTTACTTGTGAGGAAAACCATTTCCTATGTAAACGTAGTCAAATCTGCCTGGATACGAAATATATTTGTGATGGAACACCTCAATGCCCATTAGGAGAGGATGAATTAGATTGTTGTAAGTAGAATATTACTGGTCTATAATAAATTTAATGTTTTCAAGCAATTAATTTTAATAATTCAATGGTTTCAGTCACTTTATCAAATGGAAAACACATAATATACGATTCAAACGGTAGACCACAGGTAAATTTGGAAGGATACATAACGAAAAAACGTGACAATAATAACTGGCAAATAGTGTGTGAAAAAGATATGCCAATCAGAATGCAAGAGGAGTCTGCTATTCACATTTGTCGTTATCTAGGTTTTAGGTAACGTAACTAACATTAATTTTGATGGCAATACATATTAAATAGGGAAAATAATAATGGAAAATGTATTTTCAGTTCCGCCAATAGATATCTAATGAAGTATATAAATATAAAGGATAGCGTGGTAAATGCTGTGGGGGATTATAAAAAAAATAAACGGGATATTGATGTTAAAATTCCCGTACACTTTTCATTCAAAACTGAAGAAAATAATAACTCACTTAGAAATATTGTTATTGAAAACCCTGAGTTGATTAAAGAAGAATGTGTGCCCAACATTACGAAAACTTGTATGACACTTTACGTCTATTGTGATCATTCTTTATTTACACATTTTGATGTAACTCAAGATCTCCGAACCAGTGCAAATATGGAAGATGAATCTTTCTTTATGTGGCCTTGGATCGCCAAATTGTATATTGATGGAAAATATAAATGTACAGGTGTATTGGTAGATCTGTCTTGGGTATTAATCAGCCACTATTGTCTGCAAAGTTATACGTGAGTTTTAATTAAAAAGCTAAATTAATTTATTGATAACCCGAATTTCGTTTCATAATTTTTTTTTTATTTCGTTCCAGTTTGAGCCACCATTACATAACCGTTTTACTTGGATCACATCACACATTACAATCCACAGTAGGTCCATATGAACAAGTTTATCAAGTCGATGGAAAGAAAGACTTATATAGAAGTAGAGTTATTCTCTTACATTTGAAAGAACCTGCGTTATATACCGTAATGGTAAAGCCAATGGTCGTCATGTCTTCGTAAGTTAAGATTCTAGTAATTTATATTTTTTATAGTTAAAGTATTTCATCGAATTGATGGTAATTTTTCTGTTAGATTTTCAGAGGACCCTAAAAACACAACATGCGTTGCCGTTGGACAGACTGAAAATAATAAAACGTTTAATGTTTTCCTAAAAGAAACAGACGATTGTGATTTATACAACAGATGCTTCGTTCGACTACGGAACGAGAGTAAATGCCATGTAAGTTAACATTTAATTAAAAGGGTTATATAATTTTCTATGCTAGTTCTAAGCGTGCGTGTGCTTTGCGGATTCTCAGTTTTCATTAATATTCGATGTCAACCGTGATAAAAGCGGTACCAACATTTAATTAAGCTCTCAGTTTCGAACTTTACGAGTACACGAGAAACTGAGGTATTGCACGTATGTTTTGAAGTACTTTTAAGATCTTGAAAAAATGCCTTAGTTCTTACTGAATTAATAAATACTACGGATTATAAATCAACGATAATAATTATTATATGCAAATGAGTAGTTACGCGATGTAGCGGACTTTTATGTCAACTGACTACCCTTCCGCACGTCGTCGGTCCTTCTTCATTGCGCTACTACCTCGAACCTTTTCAGTTCAACGGTACGCCAAAATAGTGCCAACAGGATACTAAGCCTCCGCTATCCGTCCATCCATCTGTCTGTCTGTCTGTCCAACTATCTGTCTGTCAGTTGTATTTCATGAATCGTCATAGGTTGTTTTCGCTGAGTGTTTATATCGATTGCCACTATAACAACAAAATAATAAAAACTTTAATTTTTTTTAAAGTACTTAGTATTAAATGTAATGTAGTATAAGCATTCTTGTCCGAGTCCGAATCGCATGTTACCGTTTTTTTTTATGTATTAAAAATTTATTTCTCAATTGCTTAATAAGAATTTATATTTTATTTACGATCTATTTTACAGTCAGGCATGGATTCTCAATGGGCTGGAATAATCAGCTGTCATACGAAACATGGATGGTACCCAGCAGCGTCCTTTATAGAAAAGGAAATCGATTGTGGTAATCGAATTGTCGGTACAGATATTGGAAATCTAAAACATGAGATTAAATACTACGAAGGTATGCAGGTTTCTGTTTTTCAGTAGCATCTTAGGCTGAAACACTAGACTTACTAAAGAGAACAGAAATATACTCTGACATAAGTCTGTCTCGTTTTAACACTGTCTTGAGTCTGAGCGGAGTGAGAGTGCGGTCTATAGATTTCAGCCTTAGTTAATTTTGTTAACAATTTATCTAAGGTATATGGAGAGAACTTATTAATACCTAGGATGCTTAGAATTTTTTAAACTAATTTGACATCGAACAGTACATATTCGTAACAATATTTTGATATTACGAGTATGTTCAATAGTTGTTTAGAAGCCGCGGGGCTAATAACAGCTCCACCCACTGCAACAAGAGTTTGCACTCTCCTACGAGTACAACCTATCTGACGGAAGCTTTGGAAGGAATAGTTGAATATAATATTACAACTAAAATAACAACTAAGATTATTGAACCATGTCATGAACTCAAAATATGCTAGCTTCCACTTTTCTTTTTTCATTCAGCTATCTTTCTTAAATAATACGAAATTATGAGTATATTATGAATTCATAAAAATTACCGAAAAAAGACAAATTTTAATTATTAGTTTGGATATCAAATACATTAGAGTACCAAATTAGTAGATTTTGATTATAATATCAATTTGCACATATTTGTATTCTATTCTATCTAACTATTATTATTGGAGAAAAATCTCGATAAAGATTTTACATTCACAGAAAAACCGATATCAGGTTCTATAGAAGAAAATATACTTGATGAATGTGAAGGTACTCGATGTCAAAGAGGCATGTGTATAGAACTTCAAAATGTTTGTGATGGAGTCACCGACTGTGAAGACGCTGCAGATGAATCCAAAGAAGCATGTAGAAAAAAACTCGATGTTTGCACCCAAGATCCCCTTCATCGTGGATGTGGTAGGAACACGTTACTTTTGAGACTAATTTTAATTGAAACAAAGTCACTAATTCTTTTAAATTCACAATCTCTGATCTAAATTGTCCTTCGAGCATTTAGTTGGTTAAATGCTCTAGGAAATTGTCAGTTATGAAAATATTGCTATGGTTCTCACAAAGTTCCCTTTGGAAAAGAACAGCATTACATTAAGAACTGTCAATTTAGATAAAAGTTTGTGGACAGCAAAATTAGCCAATATTTAGTATAATAATTTTCTTTCCCAAAATAAAGATAATCACCGAGATAAATTTCGCAATTTTGGTATGTTATATAATATTTAGAGAAAGATTAAAGATCTTCGGTGGCGGAATAAACTTGGGTAGAGCCTGTCTTTCCCAATTATTCATCCGTAATTATCATACTTAAATTATTTATTTTGACTAACACCGATAAGAGAGATTTTCCTATTCAACGAGGAAGAAATAGCCCTGCATGTTTTCATGAATGTACAAAAACTATTCCAAAATTACTAATAAAATACTAAAAATAATAATAATTAATATTTTGATTCGTTAATACTTTTTATTTTCAGAATGTCCAGTAGGCCAATTAAAATGCAGAAACGGTCATTGTGTTCTGAAGGAATTGTTCAAAGATGGTCATGACGACTGCGGCGACGGCACCGACGAGCCAGGTCAAACTAAATGCTCAGACTATCTCCGGCGTGTGATGCCTTCCAGGCTTTGTGATGGGATCCTGCACTGTCATGACCGAAGTGATGAAGATCCGATGTTCTGTAAATGTCATGCGAAAAAAGGATTTAAGTGAGTACCTTAAACAGAAAATAACAAAAAATTAACTGTAAGCATCGTTTCTATCGGAAATCGCAGTATTGGCAGACCCCTCCACTAGCTGGAGCAACGACATCAGACGAGGCTAATCAGCTGCTAGATACAGGAGGCGCAAGACCGAGACACGTAGAAGTCTAGGCAAGAGACCTATGACCAGCAGTCTATCTGTCTATCGCTTGATAAAGAAGAAGAGAAGAAGATTCGTCATTAATTTTATTGACTTTGTACCTACTGCAGAATTAAATTTTATAATCTTATGAAGGTGTGCAACTTCATCTACACATATAGAAGACTACTGTGTCGCTTTGGACATGGTGTGCGATGGTGTCAGTGATTGTCCAAAGGGTGAAGACGAGAAGAACTGTATTGGCTTGAGTGCACCTAAAGGAACACCGTAAGTTGTTTCGATTAAGTTATTACAGAAATTATTAAAAATTAACTCATATATTATATGTCTTATCCGATATTTCGTCAATTTTTATATTGAAAATTTGCCAAAAATTGCGCTCGCATTAGACTTATATTAGTGAAATCGGCCCTGATATATTATGTGATATATATTTGAGATGATACTGATGCGATGATATAATATATATTTCAAACTATTTCCTTGTCTCTCATTAAATCTTAAAAGACACGTTTGTTTTTGGAGAATCTGTAAAATTATTTCGAAAATAATGATTTCAAAATACCTCTTCAGTAATATCCGACTTGAACTTTTCATGTTTGGGAGGTGATCTGAAAATCTTATTTATTTTTTACAAATTTCGAAATAACTTTCTATAACTCTACCTAATTATGCAGCTTTTAAAAAAATATGGATTTCTTAAAAAATACCATACCAAACCTTTCTTTGTAATTTTATTTCAGACACGGCACTGGAGAGGTAACGATTCGATCGCACGGAGTATGGCACTCGAAATGCTATTCCACTCAGAACCACACTAGATCCCAATTGGAAGCTATTTGTCGAGAAGTTGGCTTCATCAGTGGTCACGCAAAACAACTCCCAACACTGGGAACACCTCAACAACACAACAAAGTTGTTGTTGATACATTTTCGGATATAGCACTTAACAACAACACTATAATTAAGCTAAGGAACAGTCACGCGCCTATGGCTCGAGCGGTTGTTGAAAAAAATGAAAATTGCTATCCAGTTTATATAGAATGTCTGTAGCGTTTGTAGCATGATTTAATAATTGCGTGTATAATATTTTAGCAGTCGTAGTCTAGTGAGATATTTTTTGTACTAATATTAAATAAATAATTATTTTCATATTGCTTCCTTCTTTCATTGTCATAATTTGCGTCGTCAGTTGCTTTTAAGTTTTATATAATGAGGCCGACTTCACTCTCGGTCCTTAAAAATACTACAGCCATGCAAAAAAACGTCGATCCGTAGCTCTGTTGCTGTGTGATAAAATAATATATTGCTTTACTCTATGTTGTAGGATAAACTACGAGTAACATACAAATACACTTTCGCATTTATATGGGACTAGCTGATGCCCGCGACTTCGTTCGCGTGGATTGAGGGTTTTTCATTCCCGCGGGAACTCTTTCATTTTCCGGGATAAAAAGTAGCCTATGTCCTATTCCAGACTATAATCTATCTCTGTGCCAAATTTCAGCCAAATCGGTTCAGTCGTTGTGACGTGATTGACTAACAAACATCCACACTTTCATATTTATAATATTATTAGGATTAGGATTATTAGGATATTAGCACAATATTATATTACGTAGTATGGACGATAACAACATTGAAACAAGCAACATCGCGCCATCTTTCTTGAGATGGTAGAATCACGATAAAAATTCGTAGACAACGAACCTTGTTTCGTTATAATTTGCTAATTTGTCGTAAGATGGCCAAAGATATTTATGTAATGAGGTTAAAGATTTTTCAACTTTTGGTCCGTTACATAAAATTTAATTTCTTATTTATTTAACAACATGAGAACACACAAACTTTTTGCCTTTCTTATGTTCTTCTCGAGTATTATGTATCTTTATCTGCCATCACTTTTACCTCTAAAGATTTCAAAAATTACTCCTTTGTGAATCGCATACTCAATGAAGATATCCCCCAAATACCAAAAATCTCTACGTACCTATATCACGTACCGCTTTAGGCTGTAGATAAGTTGTTTTTCAGTCAGTCGATATGTCACTGTAATATTTTATAGTTACAGATAGATTACGCATTATCACTACATAGTATAAAACAAAGTCACTTTCTCAGTCCCTATATGTATGCTTAAATTTTTAAAACTACGCAACGGATTTTGATGCGGTTTTTTTTAATAGATAGAGTGAATGAAGAGGAAGGTTTATGTATAATAACATCCATTAACAGTGAATGACATAGGCTATATATTCTATACCCGTGCGAAGCCGGAGCGGGCCGCTAGTTTTATAATAAGATACACACAAATACAAAATAACTGAGGTACCTAAAAACCAATATGAAATCGATGTAGAAAGCTTCGCTTTTAAAATAAATAATTGTTTAGTTATACCTAGGTATCACAACAATAATAGTATAGATTAAGACTCAATCACACAATTGATGTAATAGATACTTTAAAAGTTCTGTGAATTTGGATGTACCTATTTGCATATTGTTCACTAATAGGTATTCAAGTTGAAATAGGTAATTGTATTTATTCGGAACAGACACTACGGCGGCGTCGATTTATTTTACCTTCTTCGAGTATTTAAAGGCGAGTACTCATTATAAAAAACACTGGTTAAATTAACTATTAATATATTAATACATTTTCCGCCACCTTTTCAGGGGGTCTGGGATTCGATCCCAGGCGCGCATTTCTGACTTTTTGAAGTTATTTGCGTTTTGAGCAATTAAGTATTACTTGCTTTAATAGTGAAGAAAAACGTCACGAAGACATCTGAGAGTTCTCCATAATGATCATAACGGTGGGTGAATTTTGGTAATCCGCACTTGGCCATGGTGGACTATGGCCCAAGCCCTGCTCATTCATGAGGAGATCTGTGTCCAGTAACGAGCTGCCGACGGGTTGAGATGAATAAATGAATGAATAAATTACCAATGACTCAACCTGAACTGACCCTGTGGTCCACGCTTTTTTGCACCATTAATATGTCCTAGGTGTGATGTCATTTGGACAGAAATCTCTATGGATTGATATTTTTTTACCTACTGTCATCGCAATATTAATGTCTGTTGTGCTAATAGGGTTAATCACAGAGAATTATTGTTAGTCATTCGTTGTAGGTTTTTTTGTTGTGTTAGTAATAAATTAATCGTGTTTATGTGTAAACAATTTTCTTGTCAACGCACCCATTTATTATTATAATGATATTGTGAACAGTAAAGAGAGATGTAAAAAAATCCACATGTATACGCCTGTTCTCTATTTGAAGATTTTTTTGAAAATATCTTCGAAAGAAATTATATTTTAATCGAAAAAATTACAAAACTTATTTGCTATTACAAATGCAATAAATAATAATGTATTTATTTGTTGGATTGTCCTTCAATCACACAGCAAAGGAGCAATGCTTCGATGTGATTTTTACATTGATATAGAATATAGTGAGTTGGTACACATATCCTGACCTATGAGGGAACAGACAGACACACAGATGCACAGATAAACACACGTCAAACTTAGAACTGCATCGACCAGTGCGACCGCAGTCAAGGATTATTTTGTTAGCGAATAAAAGAAAGAATTAGAACACCCCTCCATTTATCGGGGGTTAAAAATTAATGTCTTAGATATCCTATATGAATTCGTGTCAATTAATATTGCAGAAACCAATGTAAACCATACCACTTATTAGTATCTTGGATATTATATTATTACAACGTAATTCCCTGAGGTAGTAGGTAGGTCCCTGTAACTATGCGTCGAAATTGACTAAGTTACAAGCGTAATCTGTACACCGCTTTAGATTTAATTTAACATTATGAATGTATACCAACGTGGGAAGAAAATAAATATCTATGAAGAGTGGGTCCTACATAATATTTACTCGATCATAAAATTCTAGCGTAAAAGTGCCTACATCGTTTTGTTAGCGATAAAAAGGTGTTTAAGTTGAAATAAGTGCTCATTTCCATAGTTTCTCAAACTTAATAGAGATTGACCTTTAATAGTAAGTAAAACAAAAATCTTGCGTTTAGTATTAATCAACTGAAAATTGCTTTTCTTTTTTCGCAGCTTATCGAACTACAGAAAAGCCAAAGGGAAGAGTTATGATTTAAAAGCCTATGTATATATGTTTCTATTTGCGAATGTTCCACCGTAGCGCCTAAATTACTGAGCCGATTTTGACAAATGAAGTGTCAATTGCTTCGTTATTATGGTCCGCGTGACATAATCAATATTATGGATGTTACATCCAATTTTCCGTATCCGGGATACACAGTTACAGTCTTAATTTCTTTACTTAACCTTTAAAAATATTTTCGTGATTATTTATCTAATTGTTTTACGTGCCAGTACCTAAGCGAAAAACTTTGGGAAACGATGCCCATAATGTCGATAAAACATTTATCTAACATTTTTATGGATTTCTTAATAAAGTAATCAAAGGTATAATAATATCAACTTTTGTAAACACATATTTTTTTGCTTGTCTGTCAGTTTTTACTGCAATTTACGACTGTGTACAAATGTAATAATTATAGAATCACTCCACAGAACCATTTCTGAGCGTTGGTTTTTATCTTAAAATGTACATTATGTAAATTTGGCATTCCATATTGATGGCATAATTCTCTGCCCTAATAAATATATATTATCATAAAACAAAGTTTCTATCCGCGTCTTTCTGTTTATGGGTTAAGGTAAGGTTTTTAGTAGATAAGGTATCTACGCAACGGATTTTGAAACTTTAATATTATTTTATAGAATTTTTACTTTTTGGAAGTTGGTTAAAATCAACTTGAGAATTTTTTTGTATGCAAGAATTTTTTTGGAAAATTCACCGGAAAAGTCATAAAGGATGTAAGTTGTGTATGAAAAACTCAATTTCTTCATCAGTTAATTGCAACTGTGCGAAGCCGAGGCGGGTTTCTAGTACATAAATACATATCATTTTTTCCTTACGTCCCGGAAGGTCCTATTCTCCGAACGTCCAATGTATCTTTTAAGTAAGTCCAAACTGTCAATTGAGAATATGGCCGTATCTGGTCTGCCCGCTAGGTCGTAAAAAATATATTTTTGGACGCGGAGTATATTTTTGGAAAAGGAGTTATTTATATTTTATCCTGAAAATAATTAGTATTCTTGTAAAAAAATATTGATTAGGAACAATATTATAGTCTAATCGTTGAACCTACCGTGGTGGAATTTAACATAAATATTATAGCCTGTATTCCGGAGACAGTCATACAATAGAATACTTTTCACCCCTGGAAATTTTATAGTTCTCAGGAAATATTTAATTTATAAATTTTATTATATATTATACATATGTTATTATTTTTGTCGTTTAGGTAAGATATATGTGTGTACATTAAGTATGTACTTTCTATGTAATTTATATAAAATTTGTTGTCCCATATCCCTCTATAAGATTCTTTTAAATATTTTAAGGTTGTCTGGAGGAGATCGCTTAAAGCGATAAGACCTTTGTGTTCATTAATTATATCTCTAAGATATTATGCATTGTGTAGCAATAAAAAAAATCTATCTATCTATTTCAAAAGCATCAATACATGCGGACGAAGTCACGTGCGTGGTGTAGTTTATTTTATTATGCTGAGTAAAAAAATATGAATCATACAGCTCATTATGCGTTAAGATATAAAGAGGTTACATTCTTGACCTGGGATCGATACAATATAAAACTACCTCTTCTATATAGATTAATCTGATAACTAAATGTTATATTGACAATGTTGAATTTTAAGGTATGTCTTTTTTATGATGTTTTTTGGGATGACTTAGATGAATGGTTCAAATTAGACGCCCTAAGTCGCAGGGCGTGGTGTTTGCTTTAGATGACCAGACCCCGGGGGGCCATAATGGAAGGTACCCCACCTTAGTGAACTGCAGTTCTATACCTTGTACAAAACGTTGAAAAAATAGCCAGCCATGGAACTTTAACGCTTAGAACAGAAGTTTCTAACAAAGTTCCACTCCAAACGTAGCTGCGTAGGATCGTTCACGGTTAGAACGGCATTCTAAACCAGTGGTAGATTCATTTGACGATTCGAAAGCATGTTATATAAGTTTATTTAAATAAAAACTCTATTCTAGGCTCAAAACAACCAAAGAATGTCTGAGTGCCATGTTTTCTGGTACTGATACTTTTTTTGTGGTTATTGTGATGAATTATGACAACCTTTCAGAGTTCCTAGTTATTGATGATTATGTCACCCTTTCACAGCACGGTAAGTAATTTTTTAATAATTTTCTGCGAGCTTGTCGTACTAACGCGACGATACTGCATGGTCGGCCTTTAAAGGCGTACTAAAAATAACTTATCATTATGTCAACTTTTGCGCTTCTAAGCGTCATAGTTTGATGTAGCTTTATTTGTGGTCCAAAACAAATAGTGCCTACATTGTGATCGTGGTGTGGCGGGAAAAACAACTTTTTTATTACAAAGTTAATGTAATCCTACGCAGTTTTGTGCTGAGAAGGTTATTTTAGTCCGTACAAATCGAACAATTTCCTGCGAGCTGACAGAAGTCCAAAGTTTTTTTTCTTCCTCGGAAGAAAAAAAAAAATTGCCAAGTTGTAGATTCTCTTTTTGGGGTCAAATACAATCTCATTCGTCGATTTAAATTATCCGCGCTGATTAGTATGCCGGTTATCTATCTAAATGTATAAAAGGAAAAGGTGGAAAGGAAAAAAATCATGTAAAAATAAATAAAATTCTCATTGTTATTTGGAAATTGCCAAGGAATCTAAATATGTATATAAAAGTAAAAGGTGACTGACTGACTGATCTATTAACGCTCAGCTCAAAGCACTGGACGAATCGCTCGACTTTTATTTGGCATACATGATAACTATTATGACGTAGGTATCCGCTAAGGAAGTATTTTTGAAAAGTTAACTTGAAAATTCAAGAGGGTAAAATAGGGGTTTGAAAAATCGAACCTAACGTGAGGAAGGCCGCCGGCAAAAGCTATAGTAAATAATAAATATTCTTTTCAATTTGTGAATGTATCGGTATTTCATGGGTCAGCTTTTGACGGCTTCTGTGTTAATTTATAGCTTCTATACAGGCGAAGACCGGGCGAAGTTTTATTTGAATTCATTGTTATGTATGGGAGTGGTGTTGAATTTCGGAGCAACACGCAAGATAAAGTTTATAATGTAACGGGATTTGATATATTGGGATAAATTATTGCCAAAAGGTAAACGCTTATAATGCGCAAATAAATTGGAATTATGTTCAAAATCTGGTTTCAACACATTTAATGGTTAAGAGTGGTGTCACACAATGATAAATAGTATATGTAACACGTCACTCAATAAGTCTTTGGTCTGACCTATAGATGGCAACTCTTTTGACAAAACCATATGATTGCAGAGTAGTAGGATCCTTCAGATGACATGTGTCAAAATTTGGCGTCGTTCTGACAATTAGTTCAAAAGTTAGAGTGGGTTAAGTAACCCAAGTTCTGAGGGCAGGACATAGAGTGGCAAACTTCGGTGTGCTACTTGGGGTGCCGCATCGACCTCAGCCTAAACCTGGTTCCCATGGTTAACCATGTCGTGGGCCAGGCCAAGGCGGCACGGTCGATGCTCCACCAAGTCTTCACCTCAAGCTTATCACCGAAGACCAAGCTCCTCATCTACGGAGCCTATGTCCGCTCCAGACTGACGTACGCGGCTCCCGCCTGGTATGCGCTCTGCTCGGCAACCCAGAGGAGCCGCCTACAGGTCCTCCAAAACAAGTGCCTCCGCCTGATCGTTGGAGCTCCGAGGTACGTGAGGAACGACGTCATCCATCGCGACCTCAAGACGCCCACCGTGGAGGAGTACGTCCGCACACTTGCGCGGCGCATGTTCGCGCGCGCCGACTGCGGACCGTACGAGCACCTCCACGGCATCGCCCCGCTAACCAGCCGACCTACGACTGGGCGTCCCGTACCTCGAGAGCTCCTGCGATCGCCAACACCGAGGAGGCACGCAGGCGACCCCAGCGACGACGAAGACGACGCGAGAACCACCGGACCAGACACCGATTCCGCGCATGGCGGCGACTCACTCGCCCATAGCGCGGAACCCCATACCGGACGTGACATCGCTCTGCACGCGGCGGCGGACTATCCGCCCGCGGTGCAGAGCTCCCGGATTGACACCCGCTCCGCGCACGGCGGCGATTCACTCGCCCGTAGCGCGGAGCCCTCCACCGAACACGACATCGCTTCGCACGCGGCGGCGGTTCACCCGCCCGCGGTGCGGAGCACCCACGGACATGACGACCCACAGGCTCCTGGCCCACGCCAGTGAGCCTCGGCCATTCAAGGCCGAAATCAATCACCGGGGGAGTGTTCTCTCCCGCGCCCCGCCCGGGTAATGAGGCAAGGCCTCGAAGCCCGTACCCCCTCAGGCCTTCGGCCTGAGGAGACGACCCTCTGCTGCTATGTCACACGGTAACGTGCGGCGCCGCAATTGAAAGTATTAAACATTAGTGGTTATTTTCGAAAAAAAATATATAAAGAATAAAAACTCACAATTTTGTAGTAAGCTGTCATAAGCGATTGGTTCGTAATTGATGGTTTGAATCATTAAGGGCCCGTGGTCCCACCAATTTGTCCCACTAGTAGGACCACGGTATACCACTATGTACCCGTGGTCCTATTATTAGTCTCAATTTCCCAAGTCTAGTCACTTTTAATGCTAAAATTTTATTTAATTAGGATTCAAATTATTTATAAATCCTGATTGAAGTTCGTTGAGTTATAGTCGCAACACAGGTGCTCAATAGCGGAAACATAATTTCTAATTGCACAGCAAGACGTCATGTCTGATGATTCACTATTTTATTGCAACAAAAACCATTATAATTATAATATAATAATATTTATAAACTTAACCTAATAATAACAATTATTTTATTATAATTCATTTCAAGTAGAGGTACCTACTAATAAAAAAGTCAACACTAATGCTGAGATAGAGACTCTGACATAAGATAAAGTTAAAACGAGAGACAAGTATGTTCTGACATAAATCTGTCTCGTTTTAACTCTATCTTGAGTCTGAGCTGACTGAGAGTGCGGTCTATAGATTTCAGCCTGAATGCAATGTTATTATTTGGGCTGTCCATCAATTTGCTGATCCATACTAATCCTTACAAATATTATAAATGCAAAAGTGTGTTTGTTTGTTGGTTGTTCCTTTAATCACGCTGCAACGGAACAATGGATTGAAGTAATTTTTTCATGGGTACAATTCAGGACCTGGAGCTTACCTAGAGCGTGGCATAGACATAGGAGATTAATAAAAATAAAAAAAAAATCCGGAAAATCAAAGAGTTCCCACGGTATTTTTAAAACTATAAATCCACCCAAACGAAGTCGCAGGCATCAGCTAGTAGGGTATAAACGCCTTGAGAAAAAAAACTAAAGTTTGAACCATACAATATCCATCGTTGTGAGAACACCCAAGCCGATGATTAATGAACTTCTGGTTTACCATACTTGCGGTGGTTACTTTTATTAAAAACTCACACCCAGTTTAATTAACGTCTGTTACTTATTATATTGTCGCCATTATTTCATATGGAATTCACGTAGGTGTATCACACTTGAAAATATTATTTCCGAATGAACGAAAGTCGGAAACAAATTTTCGAAATAACTTATAAACATCGCAACGGTATAATTGCGGTCAATAAAGGTCTTGACGCCTTTGAGGAAACCGCAAAAATTTTTTCACCATAATTTTATACGTAGTTACGATATGCCAAAATAACTGGTACAGGTATTTGTTGGTAGGTATGGGTTGACTTTTTTTGTTTACTGGGTCCTTGGTGCCAAGGTTTGCTAAAAACCATCGACTTTTATTTCACGCACGTAAGGCGTGAACGTTTAGATTTTTCCAATTTTGAAACAAATCGCTCATTTGCGACAAGGGTGACATAATTCAAAATTCACCAATTTTAGTGTTGAAAATTTATAATTTTTGCTATAAAAACAACATTACGCTAAGCACAAAAAAATAGGAGCGAGAGAGATTGTGACTTAATGCTCTGTCTTTTTGTTAGCCACTATGTTGTTTCGAGACCGTAGTGTCCACAAAACATTACAGAATTCTCTCATCGTCGATTTTGAATTATGTCACCCTTGTTGCAAATGAGCGAAATGTATTTTACCATCGCATCGAACTATGTGTTTTATTATACGTAATTTATAAATGACGTGTAAAAACGTTGTCTTGCGAATAGCGCAATGAAATTGATTAGAAATAAAACATTCAGTACCTACTTAGAAATACTTTAGAAGCATATAGACCAAAAACTTGCAATCACTTAAAAGCTTTGCTCATGCCATCTTAATAATTTTGTTAAATTGTCGGTCATATCTAAAGAATCGAAGTATAAGTAACGGCTTACTGATGGCTATCATCAAAAAATAACCTTTAATTACCGCGTAGTTTGAGCCACCCTGACCTTTCACACAAATACAGCTGTATAGAACAGTCAAGTAAGAAGTGCTGAGACTTAATCATCAATATCGGAAGTTCCTCTTAATACCTATATAAAACTTTTTAATGAGGAACTTGAAGAGGCGAACTTTTGAATGCGCATAATGAGATAAAAGGAGACGTAATGAAATACGAGACGTGAATTACGCACTATTGACGCTTCTTGTATTGTCGTTTTTGGTCATCGTCAGCCGATAGACGTCCATTGCTGGACATAGACTGGACTTTCTTATGGGGATTTTCCGTTAAAGGCCCGTGATTTTTTTTAACCAACTGGTAGGACCACGTTATACCACTACCCCTAGTCCAGTAGGACCATGAGTATATTATAGTGGTATACTATGGTCCTACCAGTAGGTCAAATCAGTGGGACTTCGGGCCCTTACTGGGGTTTCCACTTCCCTTTTCTCGCCAACAAACTGTCTTATTGTGGTAGGATTCCTATTTATTAAAATTAAGTTGTTAACAATTTTATGTTGCAGTCTTTTTACAAATTTACACCGAGCCGTAACCGCCCTTTTTTTCTATCCTTGATGTCATTAAGTGTCACTTGTGACAAGTGACAGTTGGCGAGTGTCTCGCTTGTCTCTGGGACAGATGACGAAGAGAGAGTCATAGATATTAACATTGTCTATTGTTGATTTTACACGAACAAACTGCATTCATGCACTAATAATAATTAACTTGATATCTTTTTTTGCATCAAATAGGAAAAGGTGACTGACTAACTGACTGACCGACTGATCTATTAACGGACAGCTTAAACCACTGTACGGATCAGGCTGTTTAATTAACAGATAGCTATTATGACGTAGGGATCCGCTAAGAAAGGATTTTTGAAAATTTAACCCCCAGGGGTACAATAGGGGTTTTAAAATCGAATTGTTGGCGAAGCCGCGGGCAAAAGCTGTCATTGAGTTAACCAGCAACGATCGAAAAGTATGCACTTGACAAGGTTGCTAGGTAATTTTATAAACAGATTAAATATTATAAGTTAGATGGGTGCATGGATTTTTGAAACCAACAAATAATATTGATGGCTTGGGAAATTATCCTTAAATGTTTCTAATAAAAAGAGATGCATTTTTCACAAGTCATAATTATTAGTAATCGATATGAAGATAAATAATAAATATTCTTTAAAATTTATACTTCTCATCTTAAATTGTTTGAACGGTGATTCATAGGTAAAGAAAAACTTCAGTGCCGCAATCTTTGATGTTATAGCCAGTATTTACCTGATAACTTTTAGAATACATCCACTACTCAGAAAATATAACTATCAATAAAATAATTTACCTAACTAATTATATAAAATTACTACACTTATGCTGAGATCTCTCTCACTTAGTTCGGACTTAAGATATAGTAAAAACGAGACACAAACATGTTAAAACGAGACATCTGTCTCGTTTTAACACTGTCTTGAGTCTGAGCAAAGTAAGAGTGCAGTCTATAGATTTCAGCCTTAGCGCCGGTTTCACCAACGTCGAATGATGTTTAACCGAAGAATATCTCGCGGGAACTCTTTGATTTTCCGGGATAAGAAGTAGCCTATATCACTCTCCAGGTCCTCAACTATACCCATGTGAAAAATTACATCGATCCGTAGCTCTGTTGCAGCGTGATTGAAGGACAAACCAACAAGCCAACAAACAAACTCTTTTTTTTTCTCTTTCAATTTATAGACGTCCACTGCTGGACATAGGTCTCTTGCATGGACCTCCACAGGCCTTGGACTTGCGCCACCTGTGGCTCCCTGCGACTCGTTTGATGTCGTCGATCCACCTAGTGTGGGTTCTGCCAACACCGGAGATTCTTAGCACCCCCTTCCACGCCATTACCACGACTGCTGCCAGCGTCGGGAATAACAACAAACAAACACACTTTCGCATTTATAATATTAGTTAGGCTTAGTAAAGATAACAATATCCACCTTGCCGAATAAGTATAAAGTGTAGATGTACTATTTTGAGATGTATTATTATTTACAGTATGGAACCTTGAGGTTTTTTTTTCCAAATCATCAATTAGAAGCTTTTTATTGGCTTGTTGAGATAAAAATCTCCAATGAATGTTGAGTGACAGATTTATTACACAAGCTTGTGTTTTTCCGGTATCTTCCTGATTGAGATATTACATGCAAGTTTTTGTATCAAATAGACACAAAGGATGCTGGTCTTTGTTTGGATTTTTTACTTAAGCAAATCCTTTTAGTATAAGCTTTATTTGGAAATTTTACGATGCTTATTCATATTTAAGTGAAACATAAACAGATTTTATAGTATTATAAGTGAAAAATATAGTTTTGAAAACTTTCTGGAGCCAAACTGTGGAATATTGTCTGGTGGGAGGCTTTGGCCGTGGCTAGTTACCACCCTACCGTCAAAGTCGTGCCGCCAAGCGATTCAGCGTTCCAGCACGATGGCGTGCAGAAACCAATTAGGGGTATGGGTTGAATCTACACTGCCATATACCTTCCAAATTACAGACCTGAATGTTTTCTCTTCAAATTAATGTTAAACGATGATAAAAGTAATGAATGATGATAAGGGATTGTTCTATTGTGAACCATCAACCAATTGAGGGCGAAATTGCCTTCTTTTTGGTTATAAACAAGATAAAAACCATATCAAACAAAACCCATAAATTTTATCAACACCTACAATAAGGTTTTATTACGAACATCAAAAAACACTAAGTTGTAAATTATAATACCTAGGTACAATAAAAAACATCATAAAGTATACATGCGACCACAATTCGCGGAAAATATAGGCTTAAGAGCCTAAGCCCATTCATGCTTCCCAAATTTTGCTCCTTGCATACTTCCTTCATACCGAGGTAGAGCTTGTCTAAACTGAACGCCCTACAACAGCATTTACTTAGGCACACAAGACACTATGTATTGTCACAAGTAATAATTATGTAGTGGGATTGTATTGTATTTATTTGTATTTGTATTGTAATTGACTTAGGAAAATTCATCGTGGAAGCACTGTATACATAGCATAATTTCATTAACTATTGTAAATTTTTTTTTTTTTGAGAAGAGCAACCGCCGAGTTTCTTGCTTGTTCTTCTCGGCAGGAAAGGCATTCCGAACCAGTGGTAGATTGATTGACGATTCAAAAGTGCTTGTAAAAGTTTATTTGAATAAAAAATATTTCTATTTCTATACTCGTTTCATACCAACCTTGAACCTTTCACCTACTTAGAGAGTATTTATGCATGCTGCCTCGTTGGACTGCAGATGACGAGGTCCCGGGTTCAATTCCCGGGTCGGGTTAAAAAATATATTGGGTTTTTCTGTTAAGAAATTCTGAATAGTTACTAGCCCGGAGTTAGGAAAGTTTGCGTTGAGTTACACGCGTGCCTCGGAGGGTACGTAAAGCTGTCGGTCCTGCGCCTAATCTCTCTCCGGTCGTGTCGGATTTCCGTCCCGTCGGACTGTGAGAGTGAAGGAATAGAGAGTGCACTTGTCTTTGCACGCACACTAGTACACTATAATTTTGACAATTCTAAACCCGTATTGACCTGTTGACATATTTGACGATTTTTTTCTTTTTGCCGAGAACACAAAAAGTGACCTTTTGAGTTTTTAAAACTTGAGATCTTATGATAATGTGTTCTTCTTTTTTTAATCACTGATATCCGTATTTACATCCTTAGTACCAGTACCGATGATGATATTCGATATACTATTAAATGATTATTTGCGATATACTCGATAGATAACGGACTGATTAACTAAATTTTTTGTCGTCGAATGTCAAGTTTCATCAAAATAATATTCTCATAGGTTTCATTTACGTTTAAATATCAGTTTCATTTATCAGCTATACCACCCAAGCCATCAATGTACTAAGAATATTATATTTCAAATGTTTCCGGATTATAGTACATCCATCGGGGTCTGTAGCTAAGGTTTTTTTTATTCCCTGACAAGACAGTCTTTGACTGCTTTCTCATCAGATGGTAAGTGAAGACGCAGTTTAAGACGGTAGCAAGCTAACTTGGAAGTGGTATGGCAGTGTACATTCAACCCATATCCCTAATCGGTTTCTACACGCCATCGTGTCGGAACGTTAAATCGCTTGGCGGCACGTCTTTGACGGTAGCCACGGCCAAAGCCTCCACCAGAGCAGACCAGAGAAAATTCAGAAATTATAAATTCCCAAATTACCCCCGCCGGGAATCGAACCCGAGACCTCCTAGATATAAGACAACAGCGCTTACACGTTTCTAAAACATGCTTCTTTATTGAATTGTTATTTATAATACAAATATAAATAATGTGTAAACACATTAATAAGTTGAAGGTCTTACACTTATTGGAATTCTTAGTTACAGTGTAAGCAAGTTCGTTTCAGCTGCTTACGGGTTACTCAATCACGCCACATCGATTGAACCAATTTGGCTTAAACATAAATTAGCTTAATTTCTTCTTAGTACAAATAGTCTATTTTATTTTCTTTTAACTAATGGAAATTAGCTTAAATTCTTCTCAGAAAAAATCTTCCGCCTAAAATAATTTTGCCTTGAAGTATAAGTAGGTGGTCTAGCTGTGGTGTTTTTATTGTTTTAAGGATTTCAAGATTTGTGCATGCATAAAAACTTAAGTGCTCATCTAATCTAAGTTATGCGGAACATAAAGTTTGGATAATTAAAATTATATCTGCTATTATTTTAAGCGTTTGGTAAATCACGATGTACAATACTGAATAACAAAGTTGCGTATACGAACGCACCCAAACAAATTAGCCAATGTGAACAAATAGGTATTTTTTGCACATAATAGCCTATTGCGGAAATAGGTAGTTAATCCTGCGTAGTCATTTATCATTTATCAGCTGGATGATAATTACGTAGTTATAAAATCTATGGTCGAAGCTAATCAGTTGAAACCTTTGTTGAAACAGACAAATAACTCATAATTTATTTATAAAACAAAAAAACAACAAAATTATGTAAAAAAAATTAATAATTAAGCATAGAACTTTTCCACTACGAAACTGTATGAGTAGATTAGTGATCGAGAAACAAAAATTAAAGAATGTAAATATCTGGTTATAACTTATAAGTTACTAGTTGATATCCGCGACTTCATTCGCGTGGATTAAGTTTTTTTAATCCCCGCGGAAACTGTCTTATTTCCCGGGATAAAAAGTAGCCTATGTATTATTCCAGACTATAATCTATCTCTATGCCAAACAGCTAAATCGGTTCAATCGTTGCGGCGTGATTGAGTAACAAACATCCATCCATCCATACATCCAAACTTTCGCATTTATAATATTAATAGGATTCATATTACTTACCCACAACAACAAAGAGTACTAAAGTAATTATATTTAATTTATTGATAAGGAGACAAGGCATTATACAAAAACTTACAAAAACACTTACAAGAACTACTTACTTTACTTACAAAAACTCTGCCATACCCCTTCCAAGTTAGTCCGCTATCATCTTAGACTGCATCGTCACTTACCATCAGGTGCGATCGCAGTCAAGGACTATTTTGTCATTGAATTAAATAAAAAACTATTAAAGAGTTACAAAAACTCTAATTTTAGATCAACATAAAATCTGTTTAAATTTTTATTTATTCTTAAATAGAATAGGAAACCGTTTATTGCCAACAAGAAGAAAGAACATATTATTAAAAACAGAATTAGCCATGCTAAACACGACTAATATTCCGCTCTACCCTCCAAATAAGCTTACGTTAGATGCAGCTGCATTTCAGGATCTCATTAAATATATAACTTCATAGCGATAAGGCCGCCATTTGTGCTCTCGTTTATATAATTTATTTTAAGTTTATTTTATTTTTTATGTTTCTATCTAACGTGGTGTACAATAAAGTGTATTCATTTCATTTCATAGGCCAAGACAACCGATAACCATATTCCTGAAGAAATCTCTTCCAGGAAAAAACATAGTGGATCGTACTATAAATAATTACATAATATAAAAGTTATTTATAGATTAATAGTTCGAATTAGATAAAACATTCGAAGCCAGTTGATATTATAGGCCCGGACTGCCTACGTGGATATAATAATAAACTAAACAAACCACGCCATTTGGGCTCGTAGATAAGATTTTATTGTTAAATGACAATAATTTATTTCAAAAAAGAGATGACTCAGATCGACTGACATCATTTACTGTTTTACTATCTCGTTTAAAAGATATAGAATGTGTCCATATAAACTGTAAAAAAGATAATGAATTATATATACTGCGCTTGAACTATTGACCTAGGCACGGCAATCTTTAAGCAAACTGTCCACCGATAGATAATAATGTGTTATATTATAACGCAAAGCTATAATATCGATAAGTAACGGAAAGGTAAAAGAAATTGTGAGGCCTGCAACGTTCTGCTGTTTGCCACAAGTGTGAGCATTGCTACGGGATGAGAAATGTACATAAAATGTAAAGATTTGTACGATATACTCGTAGGTAGTGTTGTACGTATTTTCTGCGTCCTTATTGTGGACAAGGATAAAAGTAAAACTGTAACCCGATTACGGAAAATTGGATGAAACATCTTCCTTATTGAATTTGTTCGTTTTTAAATATAATCTATGTCACCCGGACCATCATAACAATTCGATTGATACCTCATTCATCAAAATCAGCTCAGTAATTTATTCGGGGATCATTCGTAAGAAGCCAGGTAAATAGTCACATTAATATTTAATATTCACCTGCTACATAATAAACATAGACTGCTAAAATTTAACCGTCTATTTCTTGTCTATGTATATGTGACTGGAACGTGAGAGAGTTGATTAATCCATGGCATGATAAATGATAAATTATTATAATGAAGATTTCGTAACAGATTATTCAAAAAATACATGAGAGTTATAAGCAAATAAATTGACTAACTAGTAAACAATAAATTTTGACATTTTTTATAATTTTGACGATTGAAGAGTAACGCATAGCTTCCGCACTTAACGATCACGGTGTAAAAAACACTTTATATATGGCATCAAAACCAAAATAGGGAATGAGTCATTCCCTTAATTTATTCGGAAGGGAGTATATCTTTTGTAGTGAATCAATCTTTTTATCTTAAAACACCCAAAAGTATTTTATGGGTGGAACTGAATATTAAGTGATCTTGAAAATACTAAGTATAGGAAAAAAGCATATTATTTTTTAAAAAATCACGGTATATATGAAAAGCAACAAGTTGCTGTTATTTTTATTCACACTTAATGAGTATTGCTTCCAACTGCCCACAAATAACCGTAGATGTAACTCATTGTAATAAAATTTGCTCTTTTTTAAATAATACGTTACATTAGTTAAAATATGTATACCTAATGTAACATTTTTTTCTTTTTTATTGAAGTGTTAACCTACACTTAAAGGAAATAGCCTAATCTATGTAATGTAACAGTTTATTTCCTATTCTAATGTAACAGTTTATTTTGAAAAGAGCAATTATTGCTGAGTTTCTTACTTGGCTCTCTGAGCAGAATCTGCTGACAGAACCGGTGGTAGAGTTACCACCTGCTGCCAAATCGCCATTTCAGCAGCTTGGAACCTTAACACACCTACATCGTTTCATTATTTGCACCACCTACCTCTTTGTATCTGTAGCTATGTCCTTTAACACCATTGGTTGCCTGGAAGAGATCGCTATGTAGCGATAAGGCCACCAAATTGTATGCTATTTATTAAACTCTTTGTGTCTGTTCTTTTCTTAAAATATGTGTGGTGTACAATAAAAGTATATTCATTCATTCATTCATTCATTCATTCATTCATTCATCGTTCTTTCACCCAGTGCCATTGCAACTCAATAAGCTGTCTTTATCTCTGGTGCTCCTACGGATCTCCTCATTTACGGACCATAGCTCTCTCCATTGCCCGCATTGTAATAAATAAATTTTGTGAGTACATTAGAGTGATAATAACACGCAACCATTTTAAAATAGGCCTGGAAAAACAAAGGGTTCCCGCGAGATTTTTATTAAACCAAACTCCACGCGGATGAAGTCGTGGGCAAAAGTAAGCAAGCACCCAATAAAATATTTCACTTTCTTACAATGTATCGCTGAATAAATCAATAATATCGAACAGTGGTTGCTTCGATCTTTTTTTTAATTCAAGTCTCAAACTTTACCGACACGGACGGTCGCCGCCGCGTGCGGTAGGTATCACTCCGTCGAAGGCTAACAAGGCGGTAAAGTAAAAATACAAAAAGACATAAAAAATTACGACGTTCCTTAAAATGGATAATAAAATGCCGTTTAATAGATAAGAAAAATATCTCACTACATAATTAAACTATATATTTTGTCGTATTAAAGTGTGATGTTATCATCGTCATCAACATAAGCCACCTATCAACGATTCACTACTGGGTCCTACTCACTACTACTCTCCTATACTACTACTATTCGTATTAGTACTAACACTGGTCTCCTCTCAGAGAAGGGTTTTAAGGTATAATGTAATATAGGATATAAGGATCAATTTTTTTCTTAAAATCAAATAAATCAATAATTATGAGGAAGAAGGTAAAATAAGTTCAAAGAAAATTGTAGTTACCTTTTATTTCAACTCTTCTTTTTGCAACATCCTGCATAAATTGCAAAACGGAGAAATGTTTAAAAATTCTTTTTTTTTAATTTTTTCTTTAAAAAAATGTTAAAATCATCAAATATTTTTTTGAAACTCAAATTGGAGGAAGTAGGTAAAATAAGTTCAGAGAAAATTATAGTTTCCTTATAATATTATTTCAACGCTATTTTTTGCAGAGTCATGCAGTTTTATTACGAGTTTAATGTCTAATGTCGTTATATCAATTAGAAGTTTTAGGAACTCATTAAATACTGGTATTAAGAAACAAGTCAAAGCTATAAATTACGATTCCAGAATAAGAATAATTTTATAAAAATATAAAGGTTTATGTTTCCTTCCTTTTAAAATAATTAGGGTGGGGATTTTTTAAATTGTATAGTTTAGGTTTTTGAGTATAATTAGATGTTTGGAATTGGAACCGATTTGGCTATTTGGAATGGAGATAGCTCATACCCAGGATTAACACAAAGGCTACATTTTATTCCCGAAAATTAAAAAGTTCTCGCGGGATTTAAAAAACCTTATTCTACGGAATAAGTCGCGGTATCTGGTGCTCCTTTATAATTATAACTAGTGGACTTGTAAGGTGATCTGTTTACGTCTTTCCCATTCTTATCCTAAAAATTTTTTTTTAATTAAAACACTATTTATTAAACTTAAATAAATTAAAACTATTACCTACTACAAAAATACAAAACTAAATTCTAAATTAAAACAATTAAATTAAATAAAATTTTTACAGCACATTATGTAGGAACAGGAAGCACTAGAGTCTCAGTACCTACCCTCTGGAATTTATTTATTTATTTATTTATTTATTTATTTTATGGAAACATACAGTGTTAATTGTCTTAAATCTAAAAACAGATTCTTAAACCTAAATAGTTTCCAAAGACTATATAACACTTATAGATTACATTAATCTGACAACGCAACAATCAGGTGCAGCAGAAAGGGAGAACAAAAGTTATAAATTAATTTTTTAAACAGAAACTTGCCGAAAACCGACCAACTTGTAGCTAGTCGGTTTTCGAATCGGGAATGTGCTCTAAAAATTTTCAAAAACTCAATTTCCTCAACGTTCAACATCTTTAATTTAATTTGATACATTATTCAAATTTATTTTAAAATATAAAAAGCCATGTTGAGGAAAAGATTAGTAATGATTCTAAAATCAGTTTAGAACAAGATTTTAATTAACTTGATAATATTATTTTAAACGCTGATTTGTCGATATTAATACAGATGAGGTAATTCTCTATCATTAAATGTTGCCATTCTGTCTACAGCAACTTTGAAAAGAAATAAAGCTTGCCACACACTGCAATTTTTAAATAACTTAAGGCACAATATTTCCGCTCGTATTATTTTTCTCCTAGTTGTTTCATTCGCACTTTACTTAGTATAATACTAGTTTGTGCCCACGACCGTCCGCGTGGTTTTAGTTTTTAAAAATCCTTCAGGAACGGAAGGAGCCTATGTCACTCAAGTTGTTTATTTCAATAACATATTATATTTATTTCACTGTATCCATTAACAATCGAGAGAGAGCGCTAAACTTTACGTTTCAAGACCGTGAAAATATATAACGTGACTGAGTGCTTATATTATTTCATACTACATTTTAAACGAATCTCCTATAAAAAGATGAAAGACACACACACCTGAAGACAGATAAAAATATTATCGTGAGATATACACTATGTCCTCGGCTACCCGAGAAATATTAATTAGCGAGGTCAACAATCTGTTTATTACGAGGCTCCTCATTTCGATCAACATGGAACTTTTATTTGAAACTAGATAAATCTTTTTGATTGGTAACTCAATATAATACTTCACAAGATGTTCGCAAGCTATCAGTTGCAACTTTGCTATATACAAAAAACTTCAATCACAGAAAAACAAAAATACCTGTACCCTACGAATAAATATATTTATTCGTATAGGCGACAGAAGCGATGCAATACCGTTTTGTAAATATAATAACAATTTAAGAATATCGTTACTAACATTTTAAATGCGAAAGTGAGTTTGTTTGTTGGTTTCTTGGTTTGTCCGCAACAAAGCAACGGATTGATATGATTTTTCGCATGGGTATAGGTAGTTGAGGACCGGGAGAGTGACATAGGCTACTTTGTATCCCGGAAAATCAAGGAGTTCCCGCGGTATTTTTAAAAGCTAAATACACGCGAGCGAAGCCGCGGGCATCAACTAGTTATAAATATTTAATTAAACTAGATTCAATTTTTTTTTTAAAGAATATCAGTCAAGCTGAACTTGACTGATGTTCTCCTCTCCCCTCTCAGTTTTCAGTCCGCACCTTTAACCGTTGGGCTATTGAGGCTTAATTGTATAGTATTATGACATTATAACATAAGATATTATTATAGATTTACAATAAAAAAAAATATCGCCGAAACTTTAATCAATAAAACCGTTGAATGGTTAATTGATTAATTAAGTAGTAAAATATTACTTAATAAATAAACTAAACAAACCGACACATTTTTATTCATAATGTTAGTTTAAGTGGTAACAACGCACAGCGGGAATTGGCTATAAAGCGATAGATCTGTGTTTCTATGCGACAAAATTACCTACCAACATAGACTTATTACTATCCCTACCTAACATGATTATTATTTTTGTAGTAGTAATCAATATGCCTACTGCTTTGAAATAAGTATGACATTATTATTATTAGATAGTATTAGACGAAATTTTAAATATTTGCATGCCGATTAATAGGCAAAACATTGTTATAATTTAGAACGAAATGTAACACCTGTATCTCACATGTTTTATGCAAATAAATTGAATTGAATTACTACATATTATGTAGTAAAGATATTCAATTCAAAATTTTTGTTTTAATATATTATATTAAAACAAAAATTTTAATTATCAAACATTAAAAGCTAAATTAAAAAAAATATCATTTGAACTACTGAAACGGGAAAAATATCAACATGCTTTGACTAAGGTGTAGAGTTTGTGAAGTTAGGCTTTGTAGAGTTAGGGCGTGTAGAGTTAGAAGCTTGGCGCTACATGAGATCATAACTTTTTGACAGTGCCAGTAACATGGTGTCGTCTTGGCAAAATTTTACATGAAAATGTTTTTGGTGCGATTATTTTTCCAGAACTGGCTGAGTTACGCCTCCGAATGGCCGAATTTATAACTACCAGCTCTCCAGGCATTAGTGGACTTTAAGAGACTCTATTTAAAATAAGGTTTAGCATCCCCGCCTCATGACCCCAGTCCCCAGGGTTTCAACACCACATGGCATCATAAATAAGGAAGTTTTCTCTAAGTTTTCATGTTAGCGACACTCGACTTAAAAAAGTTATTGGCTGAAAAAGAATTGAATGCAGGAAGGGCCACTTTTTTAATTAGCCGGGTAATTACTTTGCACTATAGATTTTCCCGAAGTATGTTTACTTGTTACCATTGTTAGCATAATATAGGTACAACAAAATTGCAAAAACTCATTAATCATATTCCGGTCGCTTTTAAATTAAAATTTTACACTTTTGCTATTTAACTTCCTTGCTATTTTTTTGTATCTAAAAATAACAGTGTCTCGATGAATGATAAAGTATTTAAACTCAGCGAAAGGTATTAAAAATTAGGCAAATCTGCAAATTTATTACGTTATTTTATAGCCATAACGGTAAGTGATCACGACAACGATTATTCAAACGGAACCGTAAACATCTAGTTTAGGCTTTATTAATAAATAATATTAATCTTTCTAATGATATTCCGGGCTATATGTTGGCATTAGTGAAATAAAGTGTGATGTGTGTTTTTTTTATTACGTGTTTGACTTGGGATAGACGACAATAATGTCTGTGGGAAAGCAATTATGACATCTATTTTGGAGCGCGCTTGCCTTGAAGTTAGGTACTACTATACTATACAACTTTATTGCATGAAAAAAAAGAACAAAATACATAAGTAAATAAAACTATATTTTATATTTTAGCGAGAAAACGAGCAGGCGGGTCACCTGATGTTAAGTGATTACCGCCGCCCATGTACATGTGTAGCACCTGAGACACCACCAATGCGTTGCCGGCTCTTCAGGAATCTGTCCCATGTTGTAATTTAATGGGAACACCGTCGCAGGAAGTTGGTTCCACAGTTTCAGTACCTAACACAAAATGTGTTGTCACTAATAGTGATCTCTTCTAGGCAAACTATACGAGTGAAAGTACATAGGATTGGATACAATACATAATACATAGGATGGATGTTCAATTTTCATGTATATAATTCGTGGGGCCATCTACTACAGATATTAAAGTATTATGATAGACTCATAATACTTTTCACCAAGTAGTCTTAGTCAGAACAATCCTTAAAGTGAGTGGCAGCAAAACTCTATGCCCGTGTGTACTTGAACCCAGCATAAAGGAAAATAAAATATTTAGCATAATATTACTATTACCTCTAGAACCAAAAAAGTATTGGGCCTCCACAGAACTATAACGTGCATCGACCTGCCTTCTGTTTTTCACGTTTTTTACTGCTCGGCCGTCAATTTCCGACAACTTTACGTTTATCAGCTGTAATAATATGGAAATTACAGAAAATATTGACTTACGCCATCGAACTATAATGCTTGGAACAGCAGTTTCTAGCAAAGTTCCGCTCCATACCTAGGCTCAGAACAACCAATGAATGTGTGTGCGCCATGCGCCAATTATATTCTGCACTAGTACTGGTAAAGCGTGGACAAAACTCGCTTCAGCAATACATGAGCATAATTAACTCGTAAATTGTATACAACATAGGTAATATTGTTCTTACACATTATTTTATTTTAAAAGGGCAACCGCTGAGTTCTTGCAGGTTCTCTGTTGTAATGGTATTCCGAACCAGTGGTAGATTCATTAGACGATTCGATAGTACCTTGTAAAAGTTTATTTGAATAAAAAATTATTTTAGTCTATCCAATTATGTTTTTGATGGTTATTGTGATGAATTATGACACCCTTTCACTGCACAGTATGTCATTTTTTAAATAAGTTTTCTGCGAGCTCGATCCTGCGCAGTCGGCCTTGTATGTGGTGTACAGTAAAGTGTATTCATTTAATTTCATTAATTTCATTTTTCATTTCGGCCTTTAGAGGCTTATAAAAATTGCTTATCACCGTGTCGACCCTTGCGCTTCTAACCGTTACAGTTTGATGACTTACACAATTTTTACAAGAGTCAAAGCCGTTATAACATACGCCTTAACTGTTGTGTTCCGTATGAGATTCTGTGTAGTTGACGCATATGACACTGTGGAAGCAAATAAAAGTGAACAAAAACAAACCACTTATCCTGTTGTCTACTTTTTGTCGCTTTGTTCACAAGAAAAGTTAATTGGCACCTTCTCAAGCAATTCTTCGGAATATAACACTCATCAAATTTACGTCTGAGCTTTTTAATGAGGAAAAATTAGCACAATATTGTTTTGGTTCTCCTAGATTTCTATCTCTTAGTTACCGACCAGTGAAGTAAAAGCAATTATTTATTTGTCATGTACATGCTAATTCACACTAAGAACCCGTTATTTTAAAAACTTCGTGTTCTATAACTATCTTTTGCATGCGAGTTCGTCCGAGTGGATTAGTTTTTTAAAAACACAAAAAAAATGTATTTTTGTGTTTTTTTTTTTGCATGTATTGCGTTTCTCCATTGCATTGCTGCGTGATTGAGCGATAAACTAACAAACAAACAAACATTTGTAATATTTATAATATTAATACAAAAATAAAATAAGAATTATAAATTATATTAAATTAATTTATACTTAATATTAATAAGGGTTATTTATGAAAGGATGGATACGGTTTTTCTAAAATCCCGCCAGTACCTTTTCTTCAAAGTGGTAAGTTTCGAATCAAAGTATCCTACTCGTATGCCACTCACTTTCTTTAACTGTATCCATACAATATATCAGTTCGTTTTTCCAATTGTATTTATTTAATAAAAAAAAAGTATTAAAATCAAAGTCTAATAAATGATTATATAAATAGTGAATAATATTATTCAATTATTTATAAATCGGTCTGATTTACCCACTGAATGCCAAATGGTTGTAAATTAAATACAATTTGTCACTTTTAAACACTGTGATAAGAAAGACTGTTAAGCTTTTCTACTTGTATATTTCAAAGAAAAAAAAATTCCCGTTCTATATATCAACATAAAATGCTTTATATTTTGTACGTCGAAATAAATCTTAGGATTGTAAGTAATTATGTCTCAGATAAAGGTCTTGACTCTTGGAATATTAGATCAAAGAGAATGTTAGAAGCGTCCTTTAAAAGGTTGTACGATTTTTGTATTTCTTTTATCAAATTGGTTCGAATATTTAATGGGTAACTATAACAACCTAATTTTTTTCTAAATACATAGTAGTATTCGTAAACTATTTTATCTTAATACAGTAATAGGGTTATATTCGAATACAGCCAGCTTAATAAACACCTATACAAATATAGTATAATATTATGCACCTACCTAGTTGTAAAATTAACAAAATAAATAAATAAAAAATAAAGGACCTGAAAGATTTACAAAGCCTTTTTATTTAAGCCTCAATAGCCCAACGGTTAAAGATGCGGACTCAAAACTAAAAGATCGCAGGTTCGAATCGCACCGTTGCACCCACCGTACCGTACCGTATCGTACCCACTCCCAGCACAAGCTTTCCGCTTATTTGGAGGGGATAGAAGGATATTCATTAGTCAGCTTGGCTAAAATTCTTAAAAAAAAAGGCAAAATAAATAACACAATCATCGTTTCTCTGGAAACCAAGCGCCCACCAACCACACGGCTACATCTGAAGCGTTGTATACTTAATAACTGTTTATAAAAGTTGTACCGGCAATAATTACAAGTTATCAAATTATAATAAATGTCAATGATAACGGTGACAGTAGACCAAAATGTTAAGGCCAGTGGTCAAAAGTTCAGTGTGTCGGATGTCCATCCATAAAGAGCCGAGGATCGATTAATCAGCGTTTGCACTTTGCGGTGCTTTTATTTTATATCTATAGTATATGTATCTACCCATAAGACAGCCTAAGGTCATAATAATATTTTCTTAATAACAAAACTATTTGATTTTATAGGTAAAATGTCAATGTTTACAAATGTTAGTAAATGCAAGAAATACCTCATACTATAGAAATACAATAGGTAGGTATATGATGTTTCGGGTTTTTTTTAATTTGATGACAAGACAGTCCTTGACTGCAATCTCACCTGATGGTAAGTGACGATGCAGTCTAAGATGGTAGCGGGCTAACTTGCTGGTGTATGGAATAACCCTGATCGGTTTCTACAATGCCACCGTGCTGGAACGTTGAATCGCTTGGTGGCACGTCTTTGACGCTAGGGTGGTAAAGAAACAATTTAGAAATTATAAATTCCCAAATCACCCCCTCCGGGAATCGAACCCGAGACCTCCCAGTTTGTAAGACTACTGCGCTCACCACTGCGCCAGGGAGGTCGTCATCGAATAGTATAGGGATAGTAGGAAAAGTAGCCTATATCACTTTCCAAAGGGACATATTGACACATCAAAATCTGTAGCTACATTGCTGCCTAATCGGAAGAAAAACCAACAAACAAACACACTTTCGCATTTATAATATAAGTAAGGATAGAGAAAGAAAAACAAGATTCGTGGAAATTTAATAATCCCATGAGAAAAAAACAATGTCGCCAAAGATTGAGTCATAAAGATAAATTGGAATTAAAAATCATAATAACCGGTTTGGCCGGTTTACGACAGTTTGTGAACTTTGATGAGATGAAATTTTAATTAATAAAATTTATACCAAAATACTTTGATTTATATAACACTTTTTATTATAATTAAGAATGTCTAGTTTATCAAAAAATGAATGACGACATACTGTTATATAATATCTATAATCGTATTGGTCGTAACATAATATGAATTTATGGCTTAAGCGGACGTCTTTGGATCTTCTAGATGCGTCATCGAAAACCTTTTCAATTAGTGCAGTATTGATTGCTATGTCTAGTTATTGCCTAACAACAACATATTATATCAAATCATCAGAGAACTAGCAAAGCCCGAGTGACGTAATAATGTGCCCATAGACTCAAGACCAAGGATATTATTTATCATCCAGGCGAGCTGGGCGACGCATCGCATCACATATTTTATACATATACTAGAGGGCGCCCGCGACTTCGTGGAATTAGGTTTTGGGGTGGAACTTTCAAAAACTGTGATACACGTCCTTCTTTATTTTTAATCGAAAGGCAAAATACAGATTTTCATAGATAATATCTTGTAAAATGACGGACTTTTCATACAAACATTCATCCCCTATTTATTTCGTTTGGGGGTGGATTTTTCAAAATCTGTGAAACACGTATTTCTTTTTTTTTTATTTGAAAGCCTAAATACAAAGTTTCATGGATATAACTTGAAAAATGACGGACTTTCATACAAACTTCCATCCCCTATTTAAACCCCTTAGGGGTGGAATTTCCAATAATCCTTTCTTAGTGTGCGCCTACGTCATAAAAGGAACCAACTGTAAAAATTTCAAGTGTCTAACTTCAGTAGTTTAGGCTGTGCGTTGATATCTCAGTCAGTCAGTCAGTCAGTCAGGACTTTGAATTTTATATATATAGATAATACTTTATCTATGATCATATATAGGTATCTGACATAAAAAGTTAATAGAACAACATGTAAAACAAAGCGCGCATTCGCTTTTACTATGATTTACCTATGAACAGCGGTGATATGTAGATCCTTCATCCTTCATTCGTGGTCGGTCTGGGGTTCAAATCCCAGGAACACACCTCTAACTTTTAAAGTTATACTATTATGTGTATTATAAGCAATTCACTTGATTTAACGATGAAGGAATACAATATAGGAAAACCTGCTTTGCCTAACAATTTTCCATAATTTTCTCAAAAGAATAAATGTTTGAAGTCTGCTAATCCGTACTTAGTCAGCTTAGTGACAGGTTCATATCTTGAGACGAGGCCAACGATCGGTTGAATCCACCTAAAGTAGCGTTAAAAAAGAGCTGATACAACACGTGCTCACTGGAATCGATATTTATTCTTCAGTACATAGTGAAGTAATTCTAATTGGTTTTATTTAACTAAGGGCAGCTTACCATTGAAGGGGCATCGCCGCGCGGTTCATAGCCAGTGAAAACTAAATTCAAGGAGTTAGCTTGCATCTTAAGAAACAATAGAGTTTTTTGTACGTGATTAATTACCTCGTGATTTAAAAATAACTTAAATCCACGCGAACGCTCTCGCAGTTATCAGGCGTTTTTAATTTGGAAATCCAACTCAGTTTGTCGACGACAATAACTTTAAAAATGAAATAAAAACATCTTGGATGAAATATTAAAAAAAAATCAAAATTACTTATTTATTTCATGTAGATCTTATGATATGGAAGAACTCTACCACCAGTTCGGGTTGAAGATTTCATTTCAAATCTCTTTTTAAGTGCTCAGAACTTTGAGCATTTACATGCTCTAAGGCTCAGAACAACAAACACATTATTTTATCTATTTCATATTATGTTCGCCTACTCGTGTACTCGTGTATCAAAAATATAATCACTTGAGTAATGAATACACCACCTTAGATTATTTATAAAATTTGATTTATATTTGAGGCAAAAAATAAATACATCAATAAAATAATGTGTAAACTTCCATATTACCTACGTGTTTCTATCATAAAATGTATGTATATTTGCGTGTGCATTAACACGAAGGTTATATCTGTTTGCGAAGACGCGTCAATTGCAAATAAATTCTCGCCTTTAAAGAATTTTACTAGACAGCTTTCATTATTATAACTTACTTAAAAAACATTGTGCACACATTGTAAATTTATTTGCATTGCCCATAATTGTGGAATTCATTACTGGCCATACAGACTTGCGGAAATAAGACCTGGGACACACGGCTATTTTCACGGCACTGTTCAAGGTAAATTATACCACAATATTATTTTAAAGAATATTAGCCAAACTCAACTAAGCTCATCTCAAATTAACCTCTCCCAATAAGCTCCCCTACAACTAATGTGGAAACTCGTTTCAGAAGTAGATTTGTGTCTTGTGTCTAAGTATTAGGCCTCACCTTTAACCGTTGGGCCCGTTGAGCTATTGAGGCACGACTGTTGTAAATCGTTCAGGGACTTGTTCATTGACATGGCATTAGCAGAGTTGCATAAATCAGTCTAATTTGTTGTTACAGTGTTATCACGGCTAAAAGACGTCCATACATGACACGCGCTTACATTACGGCAACACAATATATGCCACGTTGGTTCACTTGAAAAGTTACCCATGAGGAAAAACTTTTCACCTTAAACTTCCGTAACAATTAAAAATAATAGAATCTGTCAGAAACTAGTTTTTATATAAAAAATACTATGATTATAAATATTCGCAGCAGAAAAATTTACTGTGTGTACTGCCCTTTACTGCGAAATTATCAACTTCGCAGTTGTTAATTTGCGCTTACTTATAAAAAATAATAATTTTTGTGTAATGGTATGTAAATATTGAGAGTTTTTGATCGGCCAGTTTAAACAAATTGGTGGTGTCGTCAAAATAAATTTCATGTTATGATGAGAAATTGCAAAAGAGGTTTTCAATTATGATTCACTTCTCTTTTCGGCTCTAATTTGCACGTAGGTACGTAGGTAGGCTTTTTCCTGCAACTTTATACCACTAGATTATGATTCTTTTAAATCCTGCAACTAGCCCAAGGGTTAAAGGTGCGGACTCAAAACTGAAAGGTTGCAGGTTCGAACCCCACCCGTTCCACTATTGTTGTACCCACTCCTAGCACAAGCTTTCCGCTTATTTGGAGGGGATAGGAGGATATTAGGCAACTTCAGCTTGGCTAATATTCTTAATTTAAAAAAAAAGACGTGTGGCACTCGGGGACCTCCGCGGTAAAGCTATAGCATTTTTATAGCATAGCATTTTTTGTCAACGCCATCTAGCGGCTCACCGTAGAGGAGTCCCGTATCAGGTTATTTTCGTTACGGAATTTCTGGATTCGGTCTCCACGCTGGCCCGCGATAGAAGCTATGCAATAGCTTAAAAAAAACATATGCCTGAATTTCTACTTACATAATCTTATGCCCTATCTGTAAAAATGTTCTGAAATCGGTCCATCAGGACAGTAAATTAATGTAGACCTTATTAAGGTGTAAGTAAAGTGTTACACTTACCTTAAAGCATAACTTACGCATTCCAGTCCTAAATACACAGTACGCCAGCCTACGACATAAACTCAGGCTGTTTGACTTGACATCACCGTGTTATGTAATACTGGGCAAATAACGTGCAAGATTTTAAATTGAAACAAGGCCTACCACAGACTATAAACATTGCATAAAGGTTCTTATCCACTAAAGTGGAGAGAAGTGAAGAATTTTTCGGCAGACCAATCACTTATTCTGTATTTACGAAATAAAATTGGGTATCTTGTTATATTTCAAAGATCTAATTGGACTGCTATGGTTAAGCACCCTTATCTAAATATATAAAAGGCAAAAGTGACTGACTAACTGACTGACTAACTGACTGACTGACTGACTGACAGACTGACTGACTGATCTATCAACGCACAGCTCTAACTACTGGACCGATCGAGCTGAAATTTGGCATACAGTTAGCTGTTAGGACGTAGGCATCCGCTAAGAAAGGATTTTGGAAAATTTCAACCCCGAAGGAGGTAAAATAGGAGTTTAAAAATCGAACCTAACGTGAGCGAAGCCGCGGGTTAAAGCTAGTGTCCTTATAATTTTGCTTTATCACGTCCAACTTGAAAGTAGGTAACTTCTGTGTATTATAACGTGAAAATCTGATCATAATAATTTGTAAAGTAACCTTCTCTAATCTGTGGTGCTAACTTTTCCCTTCAAATGAAATATAGTAATGTACTGAGTAGTAGTGGTTAAGTATAAAATGTTGTAAAAATTGCAACTGAAAATAAAATATCAAAGAAAACGGGCTATCTCGTGATAAAATATAAGCGACAAAAAAGTGAGAACCATAATAATAGAAAACATTGCTTTAATAGGTAGGTACATATCCTCATTGTTTACAAAGTGTAGAAACTCGAGAGAATACAGAATAACTTGAATATTTTATGCCAATAATACTTTCATTGGTAAACAATATGACAATTAAATGCTTGTTGAAATGTTAACAATCTTCATAGAAGACTATCTCGGGTACGAAATGGACCATTTTCCCGACTCTTAGATAATAATTGATTAGTTTTCATTCAACTGCATCGTTGGTCTAGTGTTTAGCAAGTTTGACTACGGATGAGATCCCGGGTTCGTCTCCAGGTCGGGCCAATAAAATTGGGGTTTTCTGTCAAGAAATTCTCAGTACGAGCCCGGAGTCAGGAAGTTGGCGGTGGAGAAAGCCGTCGGTCCTGCGCCTGATCTCTCTCCGGTCGTGTCGGATTTTCTGTCCCATCGGACTATGAGAGTGAGGGAATAGAGAGTAAACCTGTGTTTGCGCACACACTTGTGCACTATAATACCTGCCGCACAGATGGCTAATCTCTGTGGATATAGGCCGCCGTGCCCGGATTCGGTCGGGAAGACATTATTAGTTTTGATTGCTGATTGGCAGGATTGTATGAAGACAAAGAAAGGCGAGTCTCCTATCAGAATGAGGATGGCGTTGGTTTATTGACTAGCGGACTTCATGTGTCTTTGGGAACATTGTGGAGAATTCTTAGGCATAAAGGTTTTTTGCTTAAAACTCTCACAACGCCACAAAATACAAATATTATGTCGCAGGTATTTCGCATAAAATTGGAATCCAATCACGTCTGGCTTATTCTATAACAATAAAGTATCTACCTAATTAATATGCAAAATAGTACGTGCTTTGAAGCAAAAGACATTTGATACCATAAGATAGGTATCTTCACATAGAATCTATGACATGGAGCGGCGCCAGCGTATCTTGGCGCCATGGCTGGGAATTTTTTGTCTCAACTGAAGAAAGTCGACATATTATTATCACATATAATTTTTTTTTAAATACAAAATTTGGCGAGCTCAGCGGATTAATACATCACGCCTTAAACCGCTAAGCTCGCCTTTTGTATAATCAATGCGTGATTGGTAAAATAGGTCTGTATTTTTCATTTTTTCATAATTTTTTTTTCGTCAATTTTCCAATATTTTTAATGATTATTCTGCTATTCAGGACGGAGACAAATACAACAAATCAAAAACCATGAAAATCGGTCCAGCCGCTCTAGAGTTATAAGTGTTCGAACAAACCTGACTTTGTTTTGTATATTAAGATAACTGTATTCAAATTATAACGGCGCTGAAATGTACCAAGAGGTATAAAAGCTCCAAAATAAATTTAAAAAAAAATACAAATTGCAATTTTATCAATATTAGTAACATGAAATAAATATTGCGAACTTCGTCGTGCGGAAGTTATTTGAGTTTTGCTTTACGATCAATTCGATCCAATCCCGTTATCTGAATTTCAAATGAGGGGTCCCTTAATGACAAGTCCTTTATATTTCCCTCTTGTCGTTTTATTACATTTGAACATACAGGTTAGATGACTTTAATACTTGAAATGTCTCTCAAAATTATTGGTAAGGAATGCAAACATTTATTTCAAGAACCGTTTACAATTTTAAGCAAATTTTTGACTTCCATAAAACTGATTTTAATGATAGGTATAAACATTTTAAAATAATGTATTCTTCATTTCCTTTAGTAGGAAATAATCACCACATAATTATTTAAAAAAAAAAGGAATTACGTATCCATAAACCAATCAATGCCTGTATAATGGAGAAGTTTAATTTTATTTGAGGAGTTAAATGGCAAAAAATAAAACTCAGTAAGAAAAGATATTATATCTTAAATAATATTACATTATAATGATTTCATAAAACATAAGTTAACTAAGACCTAAATTTATTTTTATGAATCAAAATTTAAAATAATTTAAAGCAAAAGTGGAATAAATATTAAACTATATTTCTTAAAACTAAATGAACAACATGTTAGTCTGTTTAGATCGAAGGTTTAGATGACTAAAATTGCCAAAGAAATTGACATACATAGTACATCTGATATACATTCGTTTGAAAAACAGAAACAGACACGAGGAATTGTTTTTTTTTTTTATTATAGTAATTATGTGAACAAGCCCTTACGCTTTGAATACACATTCCTCCGATTTGTCTACTCTCATATCCTCTCATATCGTTGTTTAATTTACGGAGCGGAAGTGTGACCACGTGGTATTATTGATGAAGGTTTTACTTAATAAATAAGGAAAATCAAACCCTTAGAAGTGTCACGGTCTGCTCACATTGTATGAAATTTTATTACAAAGGTTACCGATCGATGCAAATGAGATCCTCTTTATAACAATTTGTACTTAAACAGCTTATTTATTCATACAGAGAATTAAGAACAATTTCATTTCTAACTGGGTGTTACACTTGGTTTTAATCACACGAAGTATAGGTCAAGGTTGATCTGGGTTACATTCTTAACATGTAGGCTCAATATCTTTTTTTTTATTCGATGACATGATAGCCCTTGACTGCAATCTCACCTAATGGTAAGTGACGGGGTATGGCAGTGAACATTCAACCTATACCTCTAATCGGTTTCTACACGCCATTGTGCCGGAACGCAATCGCTTGGCGGCACGTCTTTTACGATAGGGTGGTAACTAGCCACGGCCGAAGCCTCGCACAAGACTAGACCAGAGACAATTTAGAAATTATAAATTTCCCAATTGCCCCGTCGGGAATCGAATCCAAGGCCTCCCCCAGTTATAAGACCTCAGCGCTCACCACTACGCCAGGGAGGTCGTCAAAAGTTTACTTCGTCGTTAAAAGTTACTTTTATACGTCATATTTTCGCTTGATGTGAGAGTTCGACTCTTCCAAACTCACATCGAGGATAATAAAGTTATCAATATTGTTTTATCCTGTAGCTGTGAACATTTATTGGTGCTACATTCAAAATCATAAGCATAATTTAATTCGAACACTTTGTTATCACTAAAACATATCGCTAAAAAGCTTTTCAACCTTGTCGTTTATCATTTCAATTTTTTTATCTACCATGGCTTACATAAATCCTGTATTTTTATCATAACCGATTTATATCTGTAATGTCTTGAAGATAAAATCAACTTTTTATACTTAAGTCTCGGATGTTATCATGATGCCTAATCAATTTATCCTTTAAGTACTTTAGCGCTAATTTCAGCATTGCTAAGTAACGTTTAACCGATGAATAAAGACGGATGGCGCGTATAAACTAATTATTATAGGTAAGTATCAGTTCTCCAACTCACGAGGGCGCGTGGCCCATGGTTGTGTGTGTCGTATCTGTTATGTTCACACATAAGTTATGTTCTCACTCACGTGAGAGCTTGCTAGCGCCTGGCCGCTCCTACCTAGGCTCCTGACAGACACAGACACTTACGGATGTGCATGTACACGACGTAACCACAAGTAAAGCTCACACGCCCTCGTGAAATACTAGAACTTGTATGACTAATATACACTGTCATACTCTAGGTTAGCCTGCTACCAGCTTAGGCTGTATTGTCGTTAACAGGACCTCATGTCTACGATTCAGACGCATCAGACGACAGAGTCTGTCAGACAGAGAGTTGGATGCCCTGTAACCAGTGTAACCTTCTTTATGCTCAATTACTACAATGTTGCTATCTGCAATTTATCTCAACGCGAATAAAATATTCGCTTACAGAAATGGTTTCGTAACTTAAAACTATAACTCTTCGGCAAAACATGTGCAGCCGAAAAGGCTGCCGAAAATGAAAACACAGTACATGGCATTTTAACAACGGTTTAATGTAGTTAATGACGCAGATTTTTAAAATAAACTATGTTAGTAACATACTTGTATCACATTAAGGCCCTATTTCACCATCTCCAAACTTAAACCGACGAACAAATGTAACAGACTGCCCACGGAAAAGCTGTCAAAACGTCAAATACGTGATGGTTTTAATTATACGTATTTATCGATTGTATTAATTTTGCGTGATTGTGACTTAGCTGTCTCATCGATCTAAACGTAACTTTGAGCCATTCATTTTGGGAATTAAAATTATTAAAACCACTAACGATAATTAATTATAGTTAATTGTTGTTGAGGTGTCGCGTGAATTTTTTGAGGAAGTCACTTACCTAGCTCTGATTTTGGGCGGTAGTTTCCATGATATACACACATCATAAAAATGTCACTTCGGCCGAGCTCGGCAGCCAAGATCATTCCTGATTGCATCATGCATATATGTATACATACATTTTCATTTTTTATTGATCGAGTTAAGTGCACGTAAACGAGCTTATAAACACTGCTCTGAGGAAGTTCACAGGGAAAATAGTCTTATATCTAACCGATAATGTGCGTCTCTTGTTCAAATGCTTTTATTTATAAATTGTTTTCTAATAGCATATAGGTAACTATTTTTTTAATTCTAAAACTAAGTGGTACAAGTCTATATAATGTAATAAATAATAGTGCAGTATTCGTGTATTTTAAATACCTAAAGCTAAACTACAAGGACCCTGAAATTGAGAAAATAGGGAATTTTTTGAAATAAAAATACCTAAAAGCTCGAGTTCATGTGAGGTAAGTGTTGGCAGGTACAATTTTGAAAAGCATATTTGGCTCCGAAAAAAGCTGCAGTGTATATTTTAATATTCGTAGCTTTATCTATTTAAATTATTTTTAATGAGTTATAATAATATTATCTATTAGCTTATGTTATAGTATTAGGTTTAATATTTTTTTTATTATTTTACATAATCACTAAAATTGAGATAAATGGAATGCTTAAAGTAGTAATATTTCAAAATTGTTTTGACATGTCATACAATGGCGATCATAAAGTGCCTAAGTCACATTTAAGGTCGTCAATTGTATGACATGTCAAAAGAGTATTACCTATTACTTGAAGCGTTGATGGTAGGACTAATGATTTGTTATAAAAATTGAAGGTCAACTACAAGTCTAGACTTTGAACATTTTTTAATTTAACAAAAAATATTCATTCGCGGCTCAGACGCACTTTGAACAACAAAAAAAGGGCATGATAAAATTCAAAAACTATTTATTTTTAAAAATAGACTAACTTGTTTGACTATAACTAATTCTGAAGCAAATGTTGAACGTCAGACCAATTAAAATGTTTGCCACGGGTCGTTAGTCAGAATTTGCATTGTGATCATTAAAGTCGTAAAAGGTTTTTCTAAGGATGTTTTATTAATTCGATAAGTAATCATTGAAAAGTTTTGTCAAAGCGACTTTTACTCCAGCCAATGCGTGGATGGACGAAAAAACATTAAAAGTAAGTACATTGACCCCAAAGTTTGCACTAACATTGTTGGTTTACCATTAAAGTAGGTACGGTTCTAATCCCTGGCAGTCATTTCAAACTAACTTGTTGGAGTTATATTTATGTTAGTTATATTAAATAGCACTTGAGGAAAGCTACATAATATGTAGCAGAGAGAGAGAGAGTTCTCCATAACGTTCTCTAAGGTCGTGGAAAATGGCCTTCTCATTCTAAGAGGAGACTTGTGAACTCTCGAACGGATGAACCGATTTTGATATTGTTTGTTTTGTTTGAAAGGTGAACTAGTCGGGAGTGTTCTTAGCTATGTTTGATGAAAATCGGTCTAAGATAGCCGCCGCTACAAAATGGCGGATTACATATTTTTATTTTACCTATTACTGACTAGCGATTAAGATTAGTAACATGTCGATTGTCGGGGGTGTTTCAAATTAATTAAGACTTGTTCACGAACACTTTAGTAGGAGAGCATAATATCTAGAACAAAATCGAAATTCGGAAAGCTCGGCTTTACACTAAAACTCCTACATGCCTTAGCTTTTAAATATCATATTTAAGCTTTAAATTTCATTATCGCCAATAACTTCGACAGTAAAAGCTTCAGCCAAAGAAGTGGGTCAGTAAAATTATATGTACGTCAGAAACCGTAAGTATTTTACCACAGTCGCAGCATGGTGTCGGTCGATGACCTTTACAATTTAAAACCAATACACTGCACATATGAGTCATACACATTTAGGTCAAACAGTTTCCTGGTATGTAAACTGATATTGTTTTCAGTGTGAGTGCTTGCCAATATCCCCTGTTCATAATGAACTCCTCCTTAATTGTCCCAATTCGATAGTCCCAATGAGATATTATATCATATATAGAGGTGGTGATGTTCTGCAAAAACGACTCAACCTGACTGCTGAATCCTTTTAGAGATGCCATGCTTATTCGGTTAGTTGGAATAGAAATGGATTTGCTTTTTGTCTATTTTTCAACAATATTGCTATGTTTAACCGACTTCAGAAAAAAGAGGTTCTTAATTTGACGCGTATTTTTATGATATAGATAGCAGCGGTATTCAGTGACTGTTTCCAAGATGCTGTGCCCAGTTTCAGCTTAATCGTATGAGCTATACGAGAACTCATAAGGGACGAACAGACAAACATTTACTTTTTTAAATAATTGATCATACAACACTTACGGTGATGAATCAAGAGTAAAAGAGATCACTTTATCAAAAAGCAATACATATTTAAAAAGTAGCTGATACCTGCAACTTAAGAAGAGGACAAAATTTTACTCACGAGTAACGTAACGTCAACGGCAAAGTTGCAATTGATCAGTTGATTACGGTATGGTATTTAAATTTGATGATCGGTTAAAAAGATGAGACAGTCCTTTCGAAATCATAGATAGATACTTATTGTTATTACTTTGTATCTTTTCATTTCTAAGTGGAGGTGTTTTTTTATGTCGTTTGCTTCTCCTGATTCATTTAACTCAGCGCTCCAAATTCTTGTGTTCATGTACCTCCTCGTACATAGCTTGTCATTCTCAATTCGGGTCATGCATTTTGGTGCGTGTGGTTGGTCACAAAAACAGGAAAATGACTTTCCTGTCCCTAATTCGTGAACTTATTTCGTCTACGAAGAATTGCCATGTTCCTGTCAATGAATTCAAACGAAATATGTGCATGAGTCAATTCAGAATGAATGTAACTTTCTCTTTCACTATAGCAGGGTTATTATAAGAGTAAATAACCATACACAAAGGCAAGCAGATGATATTCGTAAAAACAAAAGAAATGGAAACTTATTTCGAATTTAACATTTAACATACTCTAGAGTCTATGGTAGAGTTTGTCTTGAAAGTCACAAGTTGGCCGACATAAAATAAATAATTTTGAATTTTGAATGACTTAACATTGACGTTTAATTAAAGCTAGTTATTGATAAAGCTTTCCTCTGAACTTTATACACAGTTTCTTCCATAAATTACCTTACGATTCATTTTATGTTAAAGTGAATCATATATAACGATATTACCAATGCAAATTTTCGATGAGTAAACTAAAACCACATAAAACTACAATAGGCTGCGGTATTTATGTCTGATAGAATCAATAACTATTAATCATGCATACGACATAATAGTGTGCTGTGCATAACAAGCTTTCTCTGTTACCTACCATTTGTATTACGTGTGTGGGTATTTTATTCCTTACTAACTTTGTAACTTACCACTTTCCATGGCTTCTAATTCACCCATGACAAAAATCCATCGACATATTATTATGTCGATAAATAAATATAATATAAATTATATTATAATTTAGAATAAAAAAAATCACGTCGTTCGGAATCGGTTGTTTCGTTGCGCGCAAATGAGGAAAACAGCAATTACCCCAACAGATAGTGTCCGCATTTACCCGACATGCACCGGGTAATTACGGACAGAAAGCCTTTTGTCTTTCTTTAATATTTCGTATTTGTTGATAATTTAATAATAAAAGATTATGGTCGTTTTGCAAGGTAATAAACGAAGTTTAATTGTATTACAAAATTTACTGATGAATGCTAATGGTATGATTTTTATTGAGATATGCTCTTAAGTGTCCACAATTCCCCCACTCTCCCCTATATACGCGAATACACGAGGTGATGGCGAAATATTCCCTATCACACAATTGAAGTAGGTATGCATGATCTATTCGGCCAAAAAAATTGTTTGAAATGTTCTTCCGAAAAAGTACCACGCGGTTAGTTCGCGTCAAAAGCTAATCAACATATTATAATGCTTTCTATTAGAGTTAAATTATCATAATTCTATTTGCTCTGAAAGTAAAACTAGTAGGTATGACCATAGCTATAGCTTTCTTTGTGTACTTCATATCGCGAGGTGAAAGTGTACGTTCAATGTAATCTTCGTGTTCATTGTAAAAGTCACTTATAAGTGATAACGGGACGAAAGTAGTTCTTAGAAATAATCAGCGAACATTGATTTATCTGGTACAAGTAAATGCTTGACTTTCGAAGTCCATTAGAGGGCTATTTATAAAAGCTGTCATGACCATTTCATATCTTAGCTTTTTTCAGTGAAAAAAAGACTTACTTAGGTACATTTTACTTATATCTAAACTAGTTGATACCCGCGGCTTCGCTCACGTGGATTTATTTTGTTAAAAATCCCGCGGGATCTCATTGATTTTCCAGGATAAAAAGTAGCTTATGTCGCTCTCCCAGTCCTAAACTATACCCATGCAAAAGTCGGGTCGATCCGTTACTTTTTTGCCGCCAGATTGAAAGACAAACCAACAAACAAACACATTTTCGCTTTTATAAAATTAGTAAGTATTGTTTGAAATAAGTAAAATTTCAGGTTATCATCTGCTGTGAATTTTTTTTTTTCATTTTGTTGAACAACATAATGTACACCTAATACGGAGGCGGACTTTATGCTAAAGCATTTTGTCTCAGTCTAGATTTGGGCGTGCGACATCACGTGTAGGTAGGTAGGTACAAGAAGAGAATTAACATTATAAATATTTATCATCTATCACTAGCTTTCAGCCGCGGCTTGGCTTCCGCCATCATAATGTTGTACTAATCTATATCCTATTAATATTATAAATGCGAAAGTTTTTATGTGTGAATGGATGGATGGATGTTTGTTACTCTATCACGGTGCAACGACTGAAGCGATTTGGCTGAAATTTAGTACAGAGATAGATTTTAGTCTGGAATAAAAAACCTCAGTCCATGCGAACGAACGAAGTCGCGGGCATCAACTAGTTTATAACAAACCTTAATATGAGTATTGATAGGTAAACACTTTAGATTGTTAACTCAAAAATTTAAGAGAAGACCTTTGTAAAATCAGTGGAAATCTGTTTCTTCGAACGACCTCAAAGGACATTACACAGGTTTCTTAGACCAATATTCTAACTGCATATGTATAAGTTTTCATCCGACTGACCGTTCCCAAAATAACAAATTATAAGAAAAAAAAAACAAAGTACTAATATCAAACACCTGTTTCTTAAACCGTATAAAAAACAAAATATGCAACTGGCCAAATGCGAAACAGACTCGCTTGCCGAGAGCGCCGTATTCCGTACCTTAGAAACTGTGTACATTTATTTAATATATATTTAATTTATAAATAGTTATTTCAAAAAAAGAAGGAAAGCAATGTCTGTTGAGAAGCTCGGTTCAATTACATTGAAATACTTCTCAAGAAAGCCTTATTCTATCCTTTCTACTAATATTATAAATGCGATAGTTAGTGAGAACAGATGGACGGATGGTGAATGTTTGTTACTTCTTCACGCTACAATGAATGAATCGATTTTACTGTTAGAAATGGATTAACACACAGGCTACATTTTATCCCGGAAAATTACGGCACTTTTTTGGGAGCGTATCAGTAAGTTTCTATGTTACAAAAAATGCTTGCTGATTTTTAATGACACTATGCTAGATGGTACACAAATTATTTTATTTTATTTTTCCCGTATTGTTTACGCAAAAAATATTTTTATTACTATCAAATTATTTTTCCCTTAGCAATATACCAATACCTATCTTCGGAGAAAATGTGAACCTTATCTCTAGTAATTTTTACAGTTAATATCCTAATAACTCAAAGTCTATAAGATGCTGATGCAGTTGTGTTAGAGACAGAAATTTTTACCAATCTGGCGTAGAGCCCTAAAACATCATAAAAAAATTTAAAAGCCACAAACATTTAAATCAAATAAAACTGCAACCTGATACTTCATAATGAACCGATAAATTTGTTTCAATATCAAATTACAAAAGCGTTAAATTATTTTATTAGAACATGGATATCATAAAGATCAGGTGAACAAAATAAGCGACTCTCTTTCTTTTTTAAGGCAAAATTAACGGGCCATAAATATCTCTACTATTTAAATATTATAAAATAGTAATAATTTGTCTGTTTATTTGACATAGCACAAAAGCATTCGAAGACCGTAAAACGGAGGACCCTTATTCTATCAGTAAAAGTCACTGTATTCAATAAATTCATTTATGAATGCCATTTTATTGCAGTTTCCATGCAACTTTGTCATTGAGATGTGTCTCAATGTTGAAATTTATTAATTAAATAAGTAATTAAATAAATGCGTTTTTACACGTTGTTTAAAGCTATGCAATGATAGATCGAAGGTTTCCTTCATTGTTGTAAAAGGGCATACCCGACCCCACAAAGGATTTCTGTATCTTACGCAAACTATGTTACGAGACACTATAACGATTTCTGGATTGATTGCTGTTGACAGTTTGTATTATTTATTACATTATTGCATGATTTATAGAACGTAGGAAAATATTATCTGCTTCACGAACCCATGGTAGTCTTTACTGGTAAGTACTGGGCCTATATTGGGCCTATACAACGACGGTCGTTGGGCGTAAACTGAGAAGTCAAAACAATTTTGAAATAATACTGCTTTAAGCATTGGCTCAGGACCTACAAAATAATTTGAATTTTGCATATTTTTTAGCAATGAATATGGCAATTATAAAATTTACAATCCGTGTCACTCGGGATGGTAAAAGGATTCTAACGTACATGCAAATCTGTTCAAGCATTTAGAAGTTATGGTGGAATTAAGAAACATGAACCCTGGAAACATTACACTACTTTTTTAGACAGTCCTGTAATAAAAGACAGGTGGTACTTATTTGTAAATCACAGACAAATGCTACTCTTATTTATTCGTGTAGATAAAGATTCTACAATTAATAATGGAGTGTCGATATTAATAGTGTGTCATCTATCACAGCTTTATCGTGACTCCGATTGATAAATTCATTCGTTAACCTCGAGATCCAGTTTCTTCTGAGACAGAGCGGCGACTGTGGTTCGTTTCGACTTATTAATTGACTTCGAAGAAAAGGAATTCTTTTTTTTTTCTCGATCTTAATAAGTATTACTTTCTCTGGTTCTTTGTTCTCATTGGTGGATTCTCGCAACTTATTTTTAATTTTTAAACGATTTAAGAGCGAGTCATTTCTGAAAAATATAAGGGAATTCCAAAATATTTTAAAAACTTTAAGGGCCCTGATAATTTCAATCATATTTGGGATTATGACACGTTATTTTTTTCAAATTGCATTTTTGGTATTCAAATGGTATAGGTAAACGCGAAAGTATTCTCGTAAAATACTTATGCTTTATGGTAATTTTAATTAAATATGGATCATTACTTACTGTGGTATGGATAGATAAATTATATGACCATTACTTTAATCGATATTCACAATCTGATCGACGACTCGGCAAAGGCAAATGTTTTATTAGTCCTATTTTAGATGAATGATTCAACATACTAAATCAAAATAAGACTAAGGATAAGTGCCTACTTACCTATGTGCATAAGATTTTAGCAGGATGTAATGTGATACCTACGTGAACAAATATATAGTACCTAATATTATAAATAGAGCAAATATATTAAGTATAACGTGCCATGTATAATGTTTACTATATTACATTATATGCTAGAAGTTTACAGCTTTTATTATCTCAAAGCTAACTATGGGCACGGGGCTGTTTCCAAATGAATTGAAACGTCCACCACAACAAGTACTGATTAGCAAGCTTCACATCATCTTTGAGAACATCATGGTGATAGCCCAACGGTTAAAGGTGCGGACTGAAAACTGAAAGGTAGCAGGTGCGAACCCCACCCGTTGCACTATTGTCGTACTCACTCCTAGCACAAGCTTTCCGCTTATTTGGAGGGGATAGGAGGATGTTAGTTAACTTTAGCTTGGCTAATATTCTTTTAAAAAAACTCTCAAGCATGCAGATTTCTTGCTTTATACACCCATTAACTACGAAAGGTTAGAGATAAATAAGAAGACCAAAGTCACAATAACTAGCTTTAGCTTGATTACTGAAATGCATATCAAACGTTTCATCATCCTAATATACATTATCATTCTAATATACATTATCATTATAGTATACATTACTAGTTGATGCCCGCGGCTTTTTTCGCGTGGATTTAGTTTTTAAAAATCCCCCGGGAGCTTTTTGATTTCCCGAGATAAAAATAGCCTCTGACACTCTCCCGGTCCTCGACCATATCCATGCAAAAAATCACGTCGATCCGTTATTTTATTGCGGCGTGGTTGAAGGACAAACAAACGCACTTTCGCATTTATAATATTAGTAAGGATTATCTTAAATACATACCTATCTATGATAATAACTGATTAATCAATACGAAATAAAACTTTATATTATACTTAAAATATTATAAAATATAATTACGAGCAGCAAACAGAGATACTAATTGCCAGAGCATTCACAGAAAAATCGTAAACCTTTGATATCTTTATTACCATTTAAATTAATTTATTATAATCGAGGATCTCGTGGCATTAACTCTGATCTGATACATTGATCATTTCCTGATGCGAGTCATGCACTCAATCCACCTGTTTTGACATTTAAATTATTGCCATTGAAAATAATCATTTATAAACGTACAAATGAGAACCGCAATCACTTATAATAATATAGAAAAGAGAGAGATGTAAAAATCAATACCTAATAAAAATTCTTTTCAAAAAATCAACTTTTTACGCCACTACAAAGTATAAAAATAATTTAAGTTTGTACACGTTTGTTGAAGTCGGGTGGTTTAAAAAGAAACGATGAAACCGATACGCGATGCTCGCCCGACTTTAACAAACGTGTCTCACATGTGCCGTCTCGTTACAGTTTTATTATAAGTATAGATATAGATAGATGTTATTCAAAAGAAAAAATAATATAAAGAATTTTAAATCATCAAAAAGTAATATATTTCTCAGTGTACGGATAACTTTACATAAATTGATTTAATTAGATTTCATATTTACTTTAATTTACATTTTATTTTAAACATTCATTAATTATTCAATAGTTAAAAACTTCGCTAATTTATGGATGTAACTTTGTTGTAAGAAGACAAGTTTGAGAATTATTACAAGTTACTGGTTTATTTAATAATATAATAAGGCCATTTATTTAAAGGTCAACGGAACAAGATTCGAGTTTCGAGATGAAATCGACTACAATTTTATGGAAGTCAAGAAAAAGCATTCGATAACTTTTCATAAGAATAATACCTACCTAAACATTTTGAGGATAAAACGCCTATTTGACTAAATACGACGTTTAAAATGGAATATAAATTCAGGTTATAGAATGTGTTAAAAATGTAAAGCAGATAACGTATTAATGAATGTTATAATCTCACAGTCTGAGGTGGAAAACTGTTAGCGTGAGATCATCTTTTTTCTTTTCACAATGTTATCGTATAGGCCTCATAAGAAGGTTCATGGTCGCTCAGAGGGTGATGGAGAAAACTATACTCGGAATATCACTGCGAGATCAAATTATACAACAGAAATAAGAAGTTCCGTAGTAGAACCAAAGTTACCGACATAGCTCAGCGAATTGCGAAGCTGAAGTGGAAATGGGCAAGGCACATAGTTCGAAGAACTCTAAAGATAGTAATTCAAAAAATACTTAAACTCAATTCAATTTCGAAATAGTGCCTATTAAATGGGCACAGATTGTTTTTCCAGTTTCGCGTTGGTAGAGGCGGCTCGATGGAAATTGTATGGTGTTACACATAAGCAAACACAGCAAGTATAAAAAAACTTTGAATAAATATTTACGAAATACTTATTATATAATGTAGAAGAACATCGAGTTAGTGAGAATCATCAAACAGCGTAAGACCCCGTACCTAGGTCATATACTGCGCAACAATAGGTACCGCTTGCTGCAAACAATTTTGATGGGGAAAATTGCTGGAAAAAGAGGTGTTGGAAGAAGAAAGAAGTCTTGGCTCAGAAACATAATGGAGTGGACTGGCATCAAGACATTCCAAGAACTATTCCGTCCAGACATGGACTAGGAGAAGTTTAACAAACTGACTGCTGACCTTCAGTAATGGAGAGGCACGTGAAAAAGAAGAAGAAGTACTTATTTACTGGAAAATAGTCCAACCAAAAAAAAAACAAATATAGTAAAATCAATTAAGACACCAATTAAACTTTTAAATAAAACTATCATGGTCTGCTAACTAATCAAAAAGGTAAAAATGAAAATTTTGTGCGAAATCCATTACCTATCTTTAAAATGAAAGATTAAAATGCAAATTAATAAAATATGAACAAAAATTCACGTCAGGTGGTAAACCGGATCAGATGGCAACAGACAAGGTGTCTCCAAATACACGTTACTCTTTTAATAATACTTAATTCATTTTTAAGATTTGATTCAACAACTTGAGTTTTATCTTATTTTTTAGCAAATCTATATTTTTCTGCAACCATAACTTAGTATTTACTTATTGATATTTTATTAATTTTACGATTACTTTGGCCTTAATTTCATCTCACTTAAGTTGCCATTCAAACTTGTACCTACCTACTCTTCATATTTGATTAATAGTAAATACTGTTTTATATTTCTTTTCACTAAGAAGACAAAACATGCTACAGCTCATTAAATTTTAGTTCAAAATAACAACAATTAAATGTAAAATATATCTTACGCCTCGCTGGTGTAACCATAGCGCGGCATATTATCCAAAATCCTGGCAGCATTGCCCCTTTGGATGGCCAAACTGACTCTATGGCAAGGTAGCTGTCAGAACTTGAATCCCCGGTAGACTCGAGTTTTCAAATCCTTACTTAAGACGGTACTCTAGTCCCAAGGAATTTGAAAAATAGGTATTTGAAGAAAATATCGCCGTCGCGCTGCGCCCGACCAACAGGAGTTATCCATGTGTACGAGTAGTGTATTTGTGTGCGCGAGCTCTCGCCCCTCCCATGCCCGTAACATTCACCTGCCGGCCGCCTGCGGGTGAATAAATATATTTTGAAAATTTGAATCGGATGATGCTTTACTATTGATACTGAGCCCAAAACAATTTTTTTTTTTAATTTTTCGTCTGTCTGTATCTTGGCCGCGCATCACACTGAAACTACTGGACGGATTTAAATGAAACGTAACATGTTTTAAGTTCATACTACGAGGTAAAATATAGGATACTTTTTATCCCGAAATTCAGCACGGTTCCCTTGGGAGAGGGGATGAAAGTCAAAATGTGTATTTCATTGTAATTCATTAACGTGTACTCCGATTTCATTAATTCATTTTTTATTAGAAAGAACATACTACAATAATTGTTCTGTAATTATTTCAAGGTCATCAGTTTAGTAGTTCAGAAATTATAGACTTCACAATGCTCAGTAATAGGTCCAAATAACTTGAACCCCGTTACGTACAGGAAACTTTGAATGTACGGCTCATCTTAAGCTGGCATAACACACTATCGTAAACCATAATGGATAGCCCTATTTTTAACCGACCTTCAAAAAGGAGGAGGTTATCAATTCGGTCGGTATCTTTTTTTTCTATTTAGATATGTCCACCGATTACTCCGGGGTTTCTGGACCGATTCACGCGATTTTTTTAATGGGTCCTCAAAAATTTTTACCTTCAACTCCTCAAACCTGATGCTGCAGGGGTACTTTCTCCCTAAAAGCTTTAGGAACTGTCGTTTACGAATTGGTATGCTTGCTACTAGGTCATAGAGCTCCAGGTCATCCGCCTCAATCCTGTAGGGTACTGCCCACCTAAATTGTAGGGATTTAGGAGGGGAGAAAGAGAGCAAGCTGCAGGAACAAGCTACACTAAAAAACTTAAAATAAAAATTCTTTTCAAAAACCGACTTCAAGCGCCACTACAAACCATAAATAAATTAAAAGTAAAAAACTTTTTTTAAAAACAAGCTTTTATTTAAATGTGCTAAAAATAATAAAATAAACTTTTCTGTTAAAATTTTTACTATCAACTTGTTATGTCATTACACAATTTAAGTATATGATATAAACGTTTTTCGCGAGATTTAACTAGGTACTCGTATTTACTTACGCGGACGAAGTCGCGGGCATCAGCTAGTATATATTATATACATTTACAAATAAATAATATTGTCTGTGTTGAAGTGAAGTGTTTGTTTGTAATATCAAAAGAACAGCTTTTTAGGGTTCCGTAGCTAAATAGCAAAAAACGGAACCCTTATAGATTCGTCATGTCTGTCTGTCTGTCCGTCCGTATGTCACAGTCACTTTTTTCGGAAACTATAAGAACTATACTACTGAAACTTGGTAAGTAGATGTATTCTGTTAACCGCATTAAGATTTCCACACAAGAATAGAAAAAAAAACAATAAATTTTGGGGTTCCCCATAGAACAGAAACTCAAAATTTTTTTTTCATCAAACCTATTCGTGTGGAGTATCTTTGGATAGGTCTTCAAAAATGATATTGAGGTTTCTGATATTATTTTTTTCTAAACTGAATAGTTTGCGCGAGAGACACTTCCAAAGTGGTAAAACGTGTGTCCCCCCCGTAACTTCTAAAATAAGAGAATGATAAAACTAAAAAAAATATAATATGATGTACATTACCATGCAAACTTCCACCGACAATTAGTTTGAACGAGATCTAGTAAGTAGTTTTTTTTAATAAGTCATAAATCGTAAACCGCAATTGCTGCTACGGAACCCTTCATGGGCGAGTCCGACTCGCACTTGGCCGCTTTTTGCTAACTGCATACGAAAGTAAATACGGTACTTATACCAAGACAACAATTTTAAAGTTTTTGTCTGTCTGTTTGTTTGTTGCTACTAATCTCGGGAATGGCTGAACCGATTTTAACGGGACTTTCACTGGTAGATATTATCGGGCATCGTATAGGCTAAAAGGAGGAGGAGTTGTGTTTTTCTACCTCTGTATATCGATATCTCCGTGATTTCTTAACCGATTTGCATGAATCTTTTTTTAATCGACACAAAAACTTTGCGAGATGGTCCCATAAAAACTTCGGGTTCCAACTCTTCAATCCTGATGCTGCAGGGGTACTGCTTCCCTAAACTGTGGGGATTTAGGAATTGTTGATTATTATGAATAGTTATTGTAGGGACCAAGTAAAGACATCGTTAAATTCCAGGATCCAACTCCTCAATCCTGATGCTAAAGGGGTTCTGCCAACCTAAACTGTGGTGATTTAGGAACGCGGACGAAGTCACGGGTGTCCGCTAGTAATAAATAAAATAATCATTGTATAGTGTAAATATCGACATCAGAGTAAATCACTAGAGTATCGATAAAAATATCGACAATTGTCACTTCCCTATTTGTGTACATGTAAGCCTTACCCTCCCTCACCTCCACCCTACCCCCGTAAAGTACGAAAGGGACGACTGCAGCTCGGGCGGATTTTACCTACAAAAACCTTGGCCAAAAGACGTTTCGTATTCTGCTGTTTCCTTCTTCAAAACTGGACAAATCTCAAATATTCTTATATCAAAATTTAGAGGAAGAGTATATCTATGCTTCTATGTTTTTCTTTTTTGTTAAAAACTTATCAAATTTGTCTGATAGTCGTTTGAACATGGCGGTAAAATCGAGGGTTTTTTTCGGGTTTTTGGATTGTCATATTTTTTTTAATTATAATGTTTTGGAAAAAAGAAAAACATAGGGGCACGTATTAATTAGACCTAGATTTTTTGGAAAAAAATCATTGCTCTAGAGGCATTATCCACGAAGAAAACAGCAGAATACGTTTGTATGGAGAAATGCCCACTAGAGTACCCTCTTAATATTATAAATGCGAAAGTGCTTGTTTGTTGGCTTGTCCTTCAATCACGTCGCAACAAAGCAACGAATTGACGTGATTTTTTGCGTGGGTATAGTTGAGGACCAGGACATTGACATAGGCTACTTGTTATCCCAGAAAATCTAAGAGACTTTTTAGAAGAGGGCGAATCCGCGGGTATTAACTAGTACATAGTAAATACTTATTGTGTATTTTGAAAACTGAATAGAAAAGCAAAAAAAGCTTCAAGTACCTAGTACCTACTATACTAAGTCATGTAAGTTCATCATCATCATCATCATCATCATCAACTTATGGACGTCCACTGCTGGACATAAGTCTCTTGCATGGACCTCCACAGACCTCGGTCTTGCGCCGCCTGAATCCAGCGACTCCCTGCGACTCGTTTGATGTCGTCGGTCCACCTAGTGGGGGGTCTGCCAACACTGCGCTTCCCGGTACGGGGTCGCCACTCCAGCACCTTGGGACCCCAACGACCATCAGCTCTTCGAACTATGTGCCCCGCCCATTTCCACCGACTCGCTGAGCTATGTCGGTGACTTTGGTTCTCCTACTCCTGGTTCATGTAAGTTCACCCGCGTAGATTTAGGTTTTTTCAGAAATCCAGTGAAACATTTTAATTTTCTAAAAATCCTTAAAGGGGAAAGGACCCCTGCAGCATCAGGTTTGAGGAGTTGAAGGTAAAAAAAATTTATGGCACCATTATGCAAACTTCTTCTGTCGTTTAAAAAAAAAATCGCTTGAATCGGTTCAGAAACCGTGGAATAATTGGTGGACACTGGACATACATAGAGAAAAAAAGATACCGGTAACCTCCTCCTTCTTGGAAGTCGGTTAAAAAGTACTTACCTAATTTTTTTTAGTATTTTTTTTTACAGATTAAAATTAAAAAAGCCTTTTGTACTGCCTTTTGTTTTAAGTAATTACCCCATGTATTTAAAAATACAGATTAGATTTTTTCTTGAAAATAAAAACTATACAATTCTTGCAGATAAAAGTTTAAAATTTTAAGCCTTGCTGTTTCCTATCTATTAACTGCTCAGTGTTTGCTACATTAAGTTCGTGTGGAAGTAAATAAATAATTATATTTTGATATCGGGTTCATCCATCAACATTTTTCTTCCAAGGGAATAGTAGAGGTAACTATGCGACGATCTTCCCTTATATTGCGAGGCTAATAAAATTAAGTACCTAGCCTTTGACTCATAAATGGCGGAGTTATTCTTTCCTTGTTTTTAGCCGCCTATAATTTTACTTAAAGACCACTTCCGTTCCGACCAATATCTGTCAACATATTTCCACCTATGGCTCGGATGTATCACAAGAAACTCGATTTCATTGACAAGCACCGGCTGCCGAATAATGAGTTTTAAATTATTACTGCAGATAAAAAGTGGTTGAACGCCGTCGGTTTAACCTTAATTTATATAGCAACTGAAGACACTGCGTGAGCTTTTACTTCGTGATACGGTGACCGCTTTAGGACATTTTTGAGGCTGGAACTGGTCGCTATGAAATTTACACTGCATGTATTTTTCAGGGTGGATTTTTCTTGGTAAGGAACCTTAAGGGCTCGAGACAGTACTGCAGCGGCTATGAGCAGAAGCGCTAGGTCTCGGCGTCGTGGCGTCTCCATGGGAACGCACGGAACGATATTTAAGCGCGCGCGTTGACAATAAACTCACAGATTGCTAAAGTCCGGAGAGCGCGCGGCACACTGTGCAGCGGACCACCGGCGAATTATCACATTTGACGTTTCGTAAATATAAGTGGTCACTTTTGTTGCGAATCGCAAAAGTAAATCGTGTTTTTATATATTTCAGTTTAAAGTGTAGTGAAAAAATATATCGAGATGATTGCCCTAGTGTTTGTTATGGGAGGTCTCCTTGCAGCAACAGAGGGTTGTGGAGCTGGCAAACAGATGCTGAGTAAGTAATTAACTTAATCCTTCTTTTACATCACTTAGCTTTTGTTGAATTTGACTTAAGTATTTTATTTAAAAATCGACTAATTAAATAATAATGTTAATTTTTTCGTACTTGATTGTTAACTTGATTCATTGAAATGCTTATTCATAAATTAAAATTTATTGTATTTTCTTTCATTTTTATCTGCTCTAAGTATTTATTTTAGTTTGCTTATTGTAAATTTTCATAGTTCCAATATAAAGTAAGTATTTTAAAAGAAGGGGTTTTAGATTTTACTTAGTTTTAATTTTAATATTTATAATTAATTAATTTATTAAAATAGATGTAAGTTTATTTTTGAATTTATTCCGAAAGCATTGCATATTTACATGTCTTTATTTTAAGAATTTCTTATTTAGTAGAGAACCAACAATACACTTTCATAAAATAAATATAGCTGGACGTTCATAATTTCTAAGTTCCAATAAGCATAATTCATTGTCAAAAATCCAATAAATTAATTCGCCGCCACCCAGTCTAGAATAGAAATCATTTCCTATGTAAAACATCTCTTTAGCATACTCGTATGGAACGAGGTCGTAAAATTTTATTGACTGAGATACCTATGAAACACGCACTGATCTTATAAATCTTGTCTATCGCATAATGGAATCATCATACAGAATAGTAATATCGCGTGATAGTTGATTTTAAACGATGAAGATCAAGAATATTGGAATATATTATTTGTTAAATTACGATTATAATACTAAAATTTCCGATGTATAATCATAATTATTATCAATGAATTATTTTAACAAATATCACACAATATATCTGAGATTTTTAACATTAATAGATTAACAATAGTTTTTTTGGATTCATTTTACTTATTGAAAATTTTATTTCATTTCCATCAAATTTTTTATGTTATCTTCTTCGATTGTTCCAGGAACTGGAGGTTTAACGGCATATGAAAAGCAAGCGATCGTTGACGCTCATAATCGTTTACGACAATCCGTTGCTTTGGGACAAGTCGCCAGTCAACCTCCGGCAGCTAATATGATGGAAATGGTATGTAAAAAACAAAAATTATGACACTACTTAGTTCATTTTACAACCTGATTGAATATTCACACGGTGATAATATATGAAAATGGTTTTATGGCACCAAATTTGTATTACTAATACGCAGACATGTAAAAATAGAAATATTGGTTCTTATTGTAAGGAAACGTGTGATATTGTCTGCTGCTATTTTGTTTTATTCAGCGAGATCTACGATAACTAAAGTTGTAATTTTATGACTTCATTCAACGTAGTTTCATAATTATTTAGATCCAAAGTTATCCTTGTGAGACTGCAAAATCATAACCCGATTTTGATGTTTCAGTTTATTTACCAGAAGAGGGTAATCATTAACAACTACATTACTCATTCTTTCTTTTTAATGAAACAATATTTACATGAGCTTAAAAGTTCCTTGGAAACATTATTTGATTATCTGCGATAAATAGTAGGTTTCTATAATTAGACCCCTTTACATTATCAGTATTCAATACATCTGAATCCAAATAACTTAGTGATCATGCAATCCTACTTATGACTATGTTGATCGTGATAAAGAAAACGCTTGAATATTTTACAAACCATAGCTTAGGTATCTAAAATTTTTTCTAGATTTGAATAAGGTTATTTGCATGCAAATCTATATCTCCAAAAGTAAATTGAAATGACTTTATTCAGCTAATTCTTAATAGATTTATAGATCTTAGCTAATTCTTGTTGATTAACGTCGGGTGGATTTAATTTTGCTCTACATGATATTTTAAAATCACACATTTTAACGATTATTGTCAATGTGGTTCAAACATGTTAACGAGTCCATTACTCAAGATTCTACACTCGCTTTAAAGGTTTTGTTTCCAATCAATTTTAACGAAACTTCAAAATCATGGATTTTTCAGCTATATGGTTATGCTTTAAAGAGATAACAAAACAGGATTTTACAACTGTACTTAAACTTAAAACCGCAAACATGCTGATAACTCTAATGATATAACGGAACAATTGTCCTGAGTAAAATTTTTATAATTTCGAAAACCGTTAAATACAAGAAAGCGATTAATACAATCAAAAGCGAAGGTATTGTGAATCCAAATGGCATTGACCTTACGAAGGTTCAGCGTCTTGTACACATGCAGTCTATCGAATTGTTGTTTACCTTTCCATTTCACTTCACGGCATTGTTCGTTTATTAATGTTTTGTTTTTTAATTGTTAAGGTGTGGGACGATGAGTTAGCAGCGACGGCCCAACGTTGGGCTGACCAATGCACTCCTGCACACGATCGTGCTTCCCAACGGGATGTCGGTCGTTTTCCCGTGGGGCAGAATTTAGCAGCCACGTGGACTACTCGACCTCCGACCGACGCAGCAGATTCCCAACCAGACTTCATGAAACAGATCAATGCATGGTACGATGAAGTCCGCATATTTGGGTTCAAACCTATCAGCGGTGGGCATGGAACAGGACATTATTCTCAGGTAAGATCAGCTGATCCACAAAACCTCAAATTAGTAGCCACAATAGTCCGAAAGTTTAAGATTGGAAACTGAAAAGTCGTTGCGCTATTGTTATAACCACTAATAACATAAGCTTTCCGCTTATTTGGAAAGGAGATTAGTCAAATTCAGCTTGTCTTAAATATTCTTTAAAAAATACATCCTTTTGTTTCCATCTTAAACTGGATCAATGATGTGTCATTAATCTCTAAACTTGACACTGAAACAAGTTTCGATTCTCTTCTGTATTTTTTATTTATTTATTGTCTTTTAGTTGGTCTGGGGTGAGACATCGCAAGTTGGCTGCGGTTACACCTTCTACTATGACCCTGCTCGTGGCTACACCAAGTTGTACGTTTGCAACTACGGCCCAGGTGGCAACGTGATTGGATCCAACCCATACGAGAAGGGACGCCCGTCTTGCAGTGCCTATGGACTCGCTGATTCCAGGAAATATTCTGGTCTTTGTTGTAAGTAGCTATTTGTCTCATCTCTGCGTCGTCTTATAAATGCAAAAGTGTGTTTGTTGACTTGATTTTAATTACGCAGCAACGGGGCAACAAATTGAAGTAATTTTTTGTACGAGTAGGTATATTTGAAGACTTGGATAGGCTAGTGAATAGACGAATAATTTTTCATTTTGGAAAAACAATGATTTTTAGAGCTATTTAAGAATCATAACTGACGCGACTTTAACCGCGTTATGAAATGTATCGAATTTTTTTATCAAATACTTAAGATTACGAAAATATACCAGTTTGATGTACATAAGTAGCAACATACATTAAAATTATTTATTTACTGTTCTCTATGTCAGTAATTTTGAGTCTGTTCGACGTGTCTAGTTAAATGGGTTGTACTAAATATTATTTTCTTGTTACAGCCAATAGCTACGCCGCCACTTCAAGCTATCAAGCCGCGGACAACAACAACGGCTACATCTCGAACGTCATTCCCGACAGCACAGTGGAAGCTCCTGGCTTCAAGTTCCACTATTACAAGCAATTCGACAACCAGTACCAGTATCAGTACCAACAGCCGGAGACCTTCTACCAAGCGGAAACCTCGACCTTCAGGCCGCTCATCAGCATATTCAAAACCGCCTCAAACTTGTTCACCAAACCGAAGTCGCAAGGCTTTCGGCTCGGTAACGTCTTCGTATAAGCGTACTAACCTTAGTATGAAATTTTGTAGCAGTATTTATTTCACTACCGTGACAGAGTGACTCGACTGATAATTCGGGCCTGTTATACGCAGAGCTTGGAACTTTGTAGAAAATATTCCTTGGTTTTACAAGGAGCTTAAGGACTATCTAATAATTGTAATCAGTTATTTGTGAGTGAACTTCGGACAGTTTGAAGGTCTTATAGTTTTTGCTTAAAAACAATACGCTGTTGTGGATGACCTTCTAGTATTAGAATAGCGTGAAGTATGTTGTTAATTAGATAATTTATTTTAATAAAATATATTTACATATTAATTTATTTTTTGTTTTATTTATTTATTTTGTATAAAGCAACGTTTATAGTATAACAACAAAAAAGGAAAGATATGGGAAAGGAAGCACTTATCTCTATAAGAGATCTCTATCAGTGACCTTAGGTAGTTGGTAAGGGTTATATTTACATTTTTTTCATTATTCGTGCAGCATAATATAATATTTTAACTGAGAGGTCTAACATTTAGTGTTCATTGTGTACAAAGTAGCAACAAATGAATGGATGTATTCAATGAGTTTAAAAATAGCTACAATAAACGATAAATTAATAACACAAACACTGCTTAGTATAAAAAAATTTGATTATTTTGGTATGTTTCTCATTCAATGTTTAAAAAGTGGTAACAAGTAAATGGATGTATTCAATGAATTGAAAAATGGCTACAATAAACCATAAACTTGTTAGCTTTAAAATTGAGGTTGTTTTAAGAATACTGGAATAGAAAATCATTGGATAAACAAACATAATTAATTAATTAGCACGAATGCGAGTCGCGAATGTTCGGAAAAGTCTTTGGGGTCTCAAAGTGTAGGATTGGTGACCCTGCACTGGAATCACAGTGCTGGCTTGGCAGACCCTCCACTAAGTTGACCGACCACATCAGACAAGTAGATAGTAGATGACTAGCTGGTTGGATTGAAGCTTGCCTCGATCAAACCCAGCCCCTACCTGAAGTAGACTTGATGATAAGTGAGAAATTCAGTTTAAGAAACAGGCATTGGTACATTGAGAGGAGAGGTCGTCAAAAGCAAAACCGTAATCTGCCATTGTTCGTTAACTTTAGTATTGGAATAACAATAACACTACTAGCTTCGAACAATGGAACCTGTAATGTAGTTAACGTTTTACATAATTCATGCGCCTTTTCCGTATACTTTGCTCTTCGCATGCATTGAGTTTATAGGCCGTAGAGATGCAGATCTCATACAAGTATTATGTAAACATTACTCATTGCCCTAGTACACGCGAAAGGTTCATCAAATCATCAAGTTCATCAACTTAGTGTTAGTCGAACTAATGGGACTAAATAGTTGAATGTACCAACTTTCATAAAAAGTAAAAGATACTGTAAATGTAAACTTTACATAATTACAGTAGAGCTACGAGTGATAAATGAATTATGAATTATATGAGAATGTATAATGTATATCTTTAATTTTTGTTACAAGTTGCTTAATAATATTATCAGGGTATGTAGGATGGCAATTTTACTAGTTCAGAATCATACAGTAAAAATAATTTAATTATGCTGTTCCTTGTCTAAAAATGAGCCAGCCCTTCTCTCACCAGGTGAAGCAATAATCTCATTACCTAAGTACAGAGTAATTAGCCGTAAGAATTTTTTACATAAAATACGTGGTTTTTATAAATCTGACATAAAGCGGATAAAATCTTAATCAGAATCTATAACCCCAGAAGTTATTCAGTTTTGTTAGACGGATTCTGTAAGATGCCAACCACATTCGCACATCCAGCCGCACGGGATCCACTCATTCAGAGCAAATACTTCGCCTAATAATACCTAAATGACAAATAAATAGATAGACTGACTTGACTAGTCAGACTTAGAGGATATTACCCCTCTAGTATACGTCAACTCCCTATTCGCATTTATGTAAATATGTAGGTAGTAGTTAAAGGCAAATATTTTATCGTTAAACAAGGATACCCCACTGTTTGCTTATTTTAATGTATTTTAAGAAGATTTTAAGTAAACTGTAGGACTGCAAGCTTAGCCAGCTTGATGTATAATATTTGAATGCGCGTCACATCGCCTACGTTAAATTTACAGGATACAAAATTTAGAGTTAGTTAGTTATTGAAAAATAGCACTCTTATGAGTTAAGTATAAATCGAGTATCGACAATATTCGTTAGCGATGTTTACGCCGATTAAAAATTGTAAACATGAATATGAAATGCCATGTATTTTATTGTTTTCCATGCCATGATGACGCGAGCAGGTATCATTTTTAAATAATCACTGTTGCATTCTTACTATTATTTAATTGATATTATCTGCTTGGTTTAGATTTAAAAAGTTCACTCTCAGAGGCAACTCAACCCTTCGTTCAGACAGTTCATTAAATTTTGGTGTACCTAGATAAGTCTTCGAGCACGTGTAACTAGATCATTTTTACGGAGAACTGTGTAATAACAAATATTATATTACGTACTTTCTATAGCGCATTGATTTTTGACAGGTGACTAAAGGCTGAGATTTATAGATCGCACTTGCCTGACTCTAGACAGAGTTAACACTAGACAGATTGGGACTTATATGTAACTTATTTTAACTCTGTCTCAAGTCCAAGTCAACACGGAACATGCTCAACAGAGTTCAGAGATAGATGAATTTGAATTGAACGTCCTCTGTACGGAGCACACTTGGAAGAAACTTCTTCTAAAGGTAAATCTCAAAATGATTGTCTTTTTAATAAAACATCAGTATATCGATATGAAATAGAATAATTTAAACATAAAATTAAACTTGCCTTGGCCATACAACCTTGACCTCATGTCTGTCCTCAACTCTATACGTAATTACGTAAAAAGTTTAAACCAATATAGTTGCGAGGCGCTAATAAATTATTGGCAAACAATAGGCGTAGCGGAGATTTATGCGGGTAACTATGGCGTCAAATCGCTTGACGCAATGAGAAAATAGATTTATCTCTTCCATGCAAGCAATATAATACATAGATACTGCTGCAAAAAGTTGGTGCGAAAACGTAGATTCCGAAAAAATAATAAGTAGGTACATTTTAATTTTCGTGGTGGCACCCCAAAATCGTTCAAAGAATCTTTGATTTTTGGGCGGTGCTACTTAATTGCACATTTTGGCATGCTCATTTGAATCATGCAAAGTGAAAATCAAGCAAGTATATTTATTAGAAGCATTGAAAACAATAGTTAACTTTTACTAGAGGTTCTGAGCTGTGAATAAATAAGACGCTGTATAAGATTTTGCATTCATAAGAAATGTTAAGGCTCATGACATAAAATTCCACAGTATTAAAAATATAGAACATAGATTTCTACCCATGGAGGAATCAAATTTTTTGGTTTAATACTCCCAGTTTCTACCGCAGCAAGTATTGTTTGACAGAGTCTTTAATGTTCCAACACCGAAATATACGCAGCACCAATAATAATACGTATAGAAGTCCCTATAAGCCTTGTAAATAAAATAAATAATGGTCAAACGTATCTCATAACGTTGAGCCTAAATTAGTTGTACACCTCTGTTGATTTTCTTTAGGTCCTATAATATAAACCTTAGGTCATACCTTTCATTTAGGTTATGAAAACGTTGCAAATAGGTCCTATAGCGTCTGAGTATTTTAATACTCAAAGTATAGCGATGTTCTCAAATTTCCTTTGGATTATATGATTATTATGAATATTCTTACAATATTAAAATTAGGAAGTACCTAATTCTTAGGTTTAGTAATCAACATAGTTTAGTTTACAGCTAGTTTTCTTCTTTATCAACTAATGGACGTCCACTGCTGGACATAAGTCTGCTGCATGGACCTCCACAAGCTTCGGTCTTGCGCCGCCTGAATCCAGCGGCTTCCTGCGACTCGTTTGATGTCGTCTGTCCACTTAGTGGGGGGCCAACACTGCGCTTCGCGGTGCGGGGTCGCCACTCCAGCACCTTGGGACCCCATCGACCATCAGCTCTTCGAACTATGTGCCCCGCCCATTTCCACTTCAGTTTCGCCACTCGCAGAGCTATGTCGGTGACTTTGGTTCTCCTACTAGAGATAGTTATCAAACGGTTATCAATAAACAAAACTAAAGATGATTACTAACAATACTTAGCCGAGATTACCTCGTAATTCCTGAAGATCCGATCATATTTTATAGCCTAATGCTATCATAAGGAAGACCCATTAAGTTTAACCTACAACAGAATCGAGCTTCGATTACAAGATAAATGCCGATTTACGACGCCAAGCTTTATGTTAATTGCAGATTAGCTTCATTGCCGTCACGGTGCCTACTCGATCATGTTTCTATGACATTTTTATAGAAAATCAGCAAAGCCGGACATCCTTACTTAAATTATATTTACTACTAGCCGATGATCGCGACTTCGTTCGCGTGGATTAAGGTCTTTTCACTCCCACGGGAACTCTGTTTTTCTGGAATAAATGGTAGCCTCTATCACTCTCCAAGTCGTCAACTTTGTCTTTGTTTTGTATTTTTTTTAAACACAAATTTTTTAGTTTTTATATTTAGTTTAGTTAGTTTTTCTTGGAAAATGATGTGACACCTAAAGTTGTAACTAGTATTATGTTAGTATTAAGTAGGTAGTTTTATTAATATTAAAACAACTCATTAATAATAAAAATTATATTATAATACAAACAGACAAGATATAATGTGAGAAAAATCAAAGCCGATGTGTGTGTGCATTTCAATGAAATATGTAGGTATTTAAAGTTTATCCTTGTTTTAATTATTTAATATTAGTTTTACTATTTATTTTCTTTTATAATTTTGTCGGCTGTCTCTACACAAAAGTTTAAGGATATATCTCTTTTTCTTTAATGTCGACTATTTCTTTATTGTGTCTAATATTATATTTTCGTCTAGCCTAATTTCGGTCTCATATCTCTATTTTGAAAATCTGGACAATATTACATACTTACATGACATAGGTACGTAGCGAATTGATAGCCTCCTTTATTTGAAGTCGGTTAAAAAGGTGTATGTGGATTACAACCACTGAATTTCACGCCAGAAAATCCGCCTGTCAAGTTCTGTGAATTATAAAAATGTAACCGCTATTAATTCTCTGATCTTATCGTCTATGAGACACATTAAGGAGTTACGTTAGATAAAAATATATGCCCACCCACTTAGCACCTACGTGTTAGTTTTTCACTTTGCTAAAGGTCATCATTTTCATCAATTAACAAGTTTTCCATTTTCGCTGTTGCTATTTGGACGGCAATAAATATAGTTTTTAAGAAACTAAATACTATTAAATATTATAAATGCGAAATATTAAATGTACGGATAGTTGTTAGTTACTCAATCACGCCGCAACGACTGTACTGATTTGGCTGTTTGGACAGAGACAGATTTTGGTCTGGAATAAAATATAGGCTAGGTACTTTTTATCCCGAAAAATAATAGAGTTCCCTCGGGAATTAACAAACATCAATACACGCGTGGCAAGTCGTAGGCATCAGCTAGTTATTGAAATAAATCTACCGCGGCATATAACATGTTTGGTAATTAGATGTCAATAAAGGACATCATCTATTTGGGCTGTAATAAATCGGGAAGTAATTAAATAAATCTCAATATAAATATTTTACCGGCAAGATCTTAGAGCATTATGCTCTCAGATCTAAGATAATGTTGATTTAACAACAAGATTTACTATTCAGATATTTTATCCAATTTAATTATGTATTTGCCAGTTTAATTATTTGGTCTTCTAATATTGTTTTTGTCGGCAACAAAAAACAATAATCTGCCGCAACAATGGTCAGCAAAATCTAAAAATTATTTGCAAATTAAAACGTATAGATCAGAAAAATAAATACTCAAGGCGCAAAACACTGTACACAATATATTTTACTTATGATGATTACGTTGACCTTCGACTTGCGTCGACGTACTGTAAAATTTTGCTAATTTTACAATAATATATGTCGTTGTATTTAGGGTGCAAAATGAGCAATACATCGAATGACAATATAATTTTAAGAATTAATATTTGAAGAAAACACACTTTTGAAAATTGTACTTAATTAAGAATCTACACAAATTAAAAAAAATTAAACAAAAACTATTTACTGTTTCTAATTATTAAAACTAAAAGAGTCCAAGTTTTTTCGGAGCAGTGATTTTGTCAAAAAAAGAATTCCAATCATTTTTCTATATTTCAAAGCTAATTTGTGTGAAAGAGAAATTATTCTATTTAAATATACATATCTACATATACAATTATACTCGTACATATAAATCAAAGGAAAATATTACAGATTTTATATTAACATAACTTCTCAACTCTCACATAAATTCTCGTAAATTCTCGATAACATGTACCGTTAATAATAATTATTATTATTGCTGCAAAAGTTTTTAATGAGCTATAATATTACAAATACAGCCGATTAAAATTTATTTCCTTTGCTGACAGAGGCTTTATTGCCTCGCTCATGTTTCGAACTAATTAGCTTTATTTGAGGACATAAAACATTTTATTACCTTAACAAAATCTCAATATTCTTAACCGTTAACCGTTTTTAAAAACTCTAGTTACTGGCTGCAATTTATAGACCACATTCTCACTCAGCTGAGACTCAAGACAGGATTAGAACGAGACAAAGCGTATTTTTCTCTCGTTTTAACGTCTATCTTAAGTCTGAGTTGAGTCATAGAATATTCTATAGATCTCAGCTTAAGAATCCGTACTAATATTATACCGGTTGAAATTTTAATGGTTGTACTCCCTGAAAGAGGTGAATGTGCTCATGAAACTGAACAACTTTCCCCAGGGAACATAGGTCAAAATATGAAAAATAAATTGGACCCTCCATACAAACTTGACGATCAGCTGATTGATTTACTATGGGAGGTCCAAATTTTTTTTTCATATTTCGACCTATGTTCCTTGGGGAAAGTTGTTCAGTTTCATGAGCACATTCACCTCTTTCAGGGAGTACAACCAATGAAATTTCACCGTGTATATGTGAAAGTGTGTTTGTTGGTTAGTTTTCAATCACAAAGCAACCTAGGTACAGGTATAATTGAGGACCTGAAGAGTGACTTCATAGGCTGTTTCTTGTCCCGGAAAATCAAAGAGTTCCCACGGTATTTTAAAAAATAAATCTACGCAGACGAAGTCGCGGATGTCAGCTAGTCTCGCAATAAATATTTAGGTATCTACCAATGTACGAATGTTAGACATGTTTGGTAACAAGATCTTACCTACCTCTATAGGAAAACTTTCGGTTGAATGTCACCTTGTTATTGTGGATCGTGGAACGCAGGTGTCAATTCGAAAATTAAAGCAAAACAACAAAATCCTAAGGTAATAAAATAACTATGGCACACAGAACAACCTTTTTTTACCCTGACGCAAAAAAAGGGATGTTACTATATTTATGACAAAACTAGATGATGCCCGCGAATTAAGATTTTTGAATACCGCGAGAACTTTTTAATTTTCCGGGATTTAAAATAATACATTTTACAGCCTATGTGTTAATCCCGGGTATGAGCTATCTCCATTCCAAACAGCCAAATTGGTTCATTCGTTGTGACGTGAGGCAGTAACTAATGGTCACACACACCACGCACACATACTAACTTTCGCGGTCGCCTTTATATTATTAGTAGGACAGCCCTTGACTGCGATCTAACTTGGTGGTAAGAGCTGATGATACAGTCTAAGATGGGGCGGGCTAACTTCGAACGGGTTATGGGAGTTTGGATTACGCCCATTCCCAAAATCGGTTTCTAACTCAGTGGTTCCTATAGCCACTGCTAAACCTTCCACCAGATCAGCCCAGAGAAATTTCAGAAATTATAAACGAAAATTTCCCCGCCGGGAATGGAACCCGAAACCTACCATTGACCACAACGATCAACACTGCGCCAGGGAGATCGTTAACAATATTAAAGTAAGGCCAAAATGAACATAGTCCTCCATAGAGACCCACCAAGCTTGTACCTACTGATTGTGTTTCTTTTTAACCCCCGAAGAAAAAGGGGGGGTGTTATAAGTTTGACGTGTATGTCTGTGTATCTCTATGTATCTTTGTATTTATGTACCGATAGATCTACGTATCTTTGTATCTGTGTATCTGTGTGTCTGTCTGTTCCTTCGTGGCTCCCTAACGAATAGACCGATTTTAAAATGCCGTTTTTTCACTGTAATAGGTAGTAATTAATAGATAAAAAATATGTTTGGCTATATGCTCTAAGATTTACTTAAATTAGTAGTTTCAAATTATAAATGTTTGAGCCCGTGTTAATTTTGTTTGTATTGCGCGCTTGGTTACCTTCTCAGAACATCTTATACATTAGTACAAAATAGCCAATAAATAAAATAAAAATACAATGCCCAATAAATAAAGTAAAATATGCACAATAAAATTATGACTTTATTTAAGTTTATAACTTTTGTTAAGCTATTAGAGACATCTATACGAAATTCATTGAACAAGATTGTACAAATTATGTGACAGCTCCATCTATTGTTGACGTTGTAAATTATTTTGTGAAACTTTGTCAGCCTTTTATGTTCCACTTGGTTTCCATTACATAACAAAGATGCCTCTGTATTTTTTTCAATTTGTATTCTCTGTATTTTTTATTTATTCAATTTTCTTTGTGATTTTTAACTTATTTTTTATCATAGTAGGGATCACTTATAATTTAGACAATTTATTAAATTGCTTACCATCTGTAATATATAGATAAATAATAATTAATAAAATTGGTCTATCTGAGCATGCGAGCAGTACCTACCTACTAGGTACCCTATTTTATTGTATTCATGCATCCGGAACTCCTTTCCTAAATCATGGTGATGAACTGTCGATTGATTGTGAATTGAATACGTGGACGAAGTCGCGAGCAACCGCTAGTAATAACTAAAGCTAAAGAACTAAATTTATACTTCCTTAAAATTTACATACCTACTTACTGAAAAATCTTAATAAGTATCAGAAGGATAATAACTTTTGGTAAACTTAAAATTTCCAGTACCTATCTAGGTTGCATGCCAAAATCGCAGACAAACGCTGGGTCGGAATAAATCTACTTATTACTTACTTTACTCAGGGTATCTAGGCACAAGTTGTTATAAAGTGCAAAAGGTACATTTCACGAATTCAAAGTGCCGGGCTATCTCTTTTAAAACTTGCAGCTGTGTCCAAGTTAAAATTAACTAAGTATTTTATAGCTCGTATAATAGTTTTAAAGTTCGTTCGCTACGACGAAGTTGATATCATTTTCTAGATACGAACTATATTGGCTTTCACATTATGACCCTTAGGGATCCCGTGCACTAATTGTCCAAGACCTTACATTATTAGACCCTAACATTTCTGTGGTGGTGTCGTGTGGTGCGGGTTGTTACGTTCCCTCAAATATGGTTGAGCGAAGCAATGGCTGGATCATGCGTCGTGCTCGTGAACGGGTGCCGCCAACGGGAATGGGTCTGCTTTGACTTCCCATGCTGACATGTGTTAGATTGTAATATGTATTGTATTTTTGAAGCTTCACTGTGGAAGCACTGTATACTTAGCTTACTTTTATTACTTATTGTAAAATTAGTTTATTTTATTTTTTGAAAAGAGCAACTGCTGAGTTTCTTGCCGGTTCTTCTCAGCAGAATCTGCATTCCGAACCGGTGGTAGATTTGTGACATATCATAAGTGCTACAGGGTAGCCTACATGAAATAAATAAATTTTGAATTTTTTTTTTTTTTTTTGACCAACTACTTGCCGCATTAGACTAGCTGTCGGATTGTCTAAAAATGATTTCATTACTGTGTTGGTCCGTTGGTCGTAATCACCTTTGGTTGGCTGATACTTCTCTTGGTTTCATATGGCAATTTTTCTTAGAAACCAACTGTAGTGAACGGACAGTCTTGAATACGCGCTCGGCCTGGGAACACCTTTCAAGACGTCTTTGACACTTATTCCAATGACTAAAAGTCTAAAATATGTGTTTCATTGAACCCTACACCAACCAACTGGACTAATCGACCAAGTGTGCAATAGAAAGAAAAAAGAAAGAAAGAAACGTTTATTTTAATGATAAAATAAACGTTTGATAGAATGAAAATACTTTCATAGGAAGAAGATGTAGGATTGTCTAAAATGTTTGCTACATTATGACGATCGCAATAAACTCTGAATTGGTTTTTATGGCGTCCCTGCAGCTCCAACAATGCATTTTAACTAATAGCAGAGAGTACTAGCCAATCAGAGAATCTACGAATCATATTGTATTCGTCATACTGTAGCAATCATTTTCAGATTTTTGACGACCTCCCTGGCGCAATGGTTTTATAACTGGGAGGTCTCGGGTTCGATTCTCGGTAGGGGCAATTTGGGAATTAATAATTTCTGAATTGTCTCTGGTCTGATCTAGTGGGAGGCTTTGGGCGTGGTTAGCTACCACCCTACCGTCAAAGACGTGCCGCCAAGCGATTTAGCGTTCCGGCACGATAGCGTAGTATAGAAACTGATTAGGGGTATGCCCTTTTCAAGTTAGCCCGATACCATCTAACACTACATCATCACTTACCATCAGGTGAGATTGCAGTCAAGGACTATTTTGTCATCGAATAAAAAAAAATCCACTGGCTTAATGCGGCTATAGTCTGATTTTTAATTCCGTGGAATTCTGACGTATCTTAATGTTACCAGAGATTTAAAAAATCCCACAAAAAAGATAATAAATTGAAACTTATACAAATAAAAATCAATGGCCGCACATAGATATATGACAAATGCCTGACAGATAGTTTGGGGTAAAATCGAACTACAGGTGGTAATACTGTTTTTCATACAAATAACTCGCTCTATTTATAAAATGACATCTGTCAGAATTCCACCGAATTAAAAATCAGACTATAGTAGGTATGTACTCTTGGACTCGGATTAGCGGTGCGTGAGATCCCTTATTTATCAAAAAATCTATTAGCAAGGGAGTTGAACAAGTTTGTAGCTGACACCGCTGACACTGATCTAATTTATGTCGCCAAATACAAAGTTGTAAATATTAACAAGCACTCAAATATTTCCAGACAACACCTCATACCAACTTACTTCATCGATAAAATGTCTCACGAAACAGAACAGGAAATAAATTTTGTGATGGATGATTACAAATGGTTTCGGTGAAGACTTTACCTTTTTTCATAGTATCAAACATTTTACTAAGCTTCTGGTAGATATCAGGTGCTTTTTTTTTTAATGACGATGCCTGCCTGTTAATTCTAACCTAAGTTTGTTTTAGATTCGGTACGAGTACTTTGGACATGAAACCCTAAACATTTATGTATTATTAGATGTTGTCCGCATTAATTCATATTCTGTCCTCTATTTCCAGCAATATTTATTAGGTCTTCGCCAAAATTGTACAAAACTTAGTTGATAGTAGGTAAAAATTTTCCATTAAAAAAGAGTTATCAAAATCGCATTAATTTTGACAAAGTTATAGAGTAAAATCGACTAAAACCACCACCCCGTATTTCACCCCTATCCAGTTTATTTTTGCAACAAAAGGTAGCCCAAGTCCTTTTCCAAGGTCCAATATATCTCTTTATTTATTCATCAAAATTTTATCAGCGGTTTAGGTGTGATAACGTAACAAACAGACAGAGTTACTCTCGCATTTGTACCTAATATTATAGTGGGTTTATTACTTACGCTATGGTTGTCTATAGGGTGACCTTAAGGCCGCCCTTGCATATAGGTCTTCTGTTTAATAAAGCTTCCAACTGTTGCTGCTGCTAAAACCCTAACAACAATATTAAATAATAATAAAATTAAAGCAAAAATAACCAGTTTTGATAATACAAAAAAGTTACTCGTTACTCGTTTAAAAGATTCAAAGTTGTGTTTGAACAAAATGTTTGCTCAAAATATCGTCACAATCAGGCAATGATTTGATTGTGCTCTATTAGTGATGACAGTTTATTTGCGCGACACAATTCGCGAAGCTCGATACTCGTTGCATAAAATGAAGAGAGGGAAATAAAACTAAAAAATCAAATTACACGTTCGGCTATTACGTGAAAATCGCTTCGAAAAATACTATGTTCAACATACGACCAGTTATTTACAGTTCAGCGTTTCAACTCAGCACTATATTACGGTAGGTACCTACTGCAAGGTGTAACGCTACACATAATGCGCGCATTATGCGTGTTAAATGTTAATTTATTTATTTACTAGCTTTTGCCCGCGACTTCGTCCGCCTTAAGATAAGTACCTAATTAAAATTCCGTTGGGACCGACCGATGATATCAGACGTGATATTGGACATATATCGCTTGATAGTGAGGAAGAAGAATTCGAATCTCATTCCAAAAAAGAAGCGCACTAACTCTCTTCAAATCTTGGAGATGTACAGCAATATTCTTTGTGTTAATTTATCGGAAGTTAAAAAGTAGTATCTTGTATCGCATTACAGATTAGGCGAGTCGATAATCTCCTTCATTTAGACTGTCGAAAGCTTGTCGAAAGGTATCCACAAAGTTCGCTTCCTTTTATTTCCTTAGTATATTGCTCACCTTTTTATTGACCCCGAGTTTGGGAATTTCATTTAGAAAATAGCTTGATCGTCGCGATTTCGTCCGAGTGGAATTTATATTATTTTCACATTTTGCGTTTTCCGCGGATATTTTTGAAACAGAAATTTTATAGAACTTTGTTTAGACATAGATCTTTAGGTTAGATAGTGCGACCAAATAGCAAATATTGCTATATCTTTTTTTGTCAACTCTGAAATAAATTGGTCAAAAAACTACATACCTACATCAAGGTAGTCCTTGATGTATAGTCTTGACCTTATTGTAAATAACGTTGCAATCTAAGATGGTAGCGGGCTAACTTGGAACCTCTAATCTTTCTACACGCCATCATACCAGAGACAATTTAGATAAACAATTTAGAGTATAGTTTTTGCAATTCACGAGGGTGTGTGAGCTTTACTTGTGGTTACGTCGTGTACACGCACAATGCGTAAGTGTGCGTGCCTGTCAGGGGCCTAAATGGGAGCGGTCAGGCGCGAGCAAGCTCTCGCTCACACTTAAACACATAAGACACACACACAACAATGAACCACGCACCCTCGTGATTTAATTTTATAAAACCCTAAGTCCTACCTGATTGAAAATAAATAATATGACGCGACTTCTCATTTCCAATGATAGGAAATATACGCCTACCTCATCTATTTCTGTGTTCTGAACACACACACATCATTGAATATTTGGTAAAGTTCTTCGTATCTATTTGTTTGAATGAAGTAGTAGAGGTAATCTGCAAGCCAAAGTCAAAGTTTCCTTTACCGTGCGAGTAACTTCATGGCTGCCTTTAGATCTTTGCAGCTTGTTCCTGCAAGGAAACCGAAATAGTTTTAGTTATTTACTCGTATCTTATTCAATGCCAATAGCAATAAACTTGAAACATACTTGTTATACCGCGTGGTTCTATTTGTTTGCATCTAGTGTATTTCTGCTGTGGAATGGTCTAAAAATGATTGTATCAGAGTAACGATCTCAATCAGGAGTCTTAGTAATAGGGTCCCGTTGGTTACCCTGAACCCAAAAAAAGTGTCGATTTTTTATTTTTTATTTTTTATTGAAGTGTTAACCTACACTTAAAGGAAATATTCTAATAGATTTATAAATACATATCAAAAATGCCAAGGTCGGCGGGATTCGAACCCACATCTCAGCCACCGCCAGTATAAAACTGATTGAAAAAAGTAGATACATATCACTAATTTCGTGACTGAAGTGTGGTTCGGCCGTGGTGTAACGGTTAACACACTCGGGCGCGATTCCCAGAGAGATGTAGGTTCGAATCCCGCCGGCCTCGGAATTTTTGATATGTATTTATAAATCTATTAAAAAGTGTCGAATTGAAAACCTCCTCCTTTTTTGAAGACGGTCAAAAATGATATAGGTAAATGTGGATGCAGTATAGCTTAACCTAGCAACATACGGTAGGGCATAATTCGAAGCACGTACCCCATGGTGTATTGAACAGACTAAACAGCTGTAAGAATAGCTCACTGGCTCGTAGGTAAATTGTTTTGCCGGTTATTTATGTTTCCCTGCTCGCCAATACGTGAGCCGAATTCCGATGCTCCTTTGCCTTTACAGATTTTCTAGTTTACCTAAGTGGTAACATAAAACGAAGAAAATGTGTATCAGCTCTCTCGCGATTTAATCCCAAATTTTGGCTTGAAACATAAAAAATGTGTTAGGTATACGATGGTTATTAATCCTATTATCCTATTAATATTATAAAATGCGAAAGTTGGTCTGTTTGTTCCTCATTCACGTCGCAATGACTGAACCGATTTGGCTATAATTTGGCACTGAGATAAATTATAGTCTGGTATAGCACATAGGCTACTTTTTATCCCGGGAAATAAGAAAGTCCCGGCGGGAATAAAAAACCTCTATCCACGCGAACGAAGTAGAGGGAGTCATCTAGTGAAAGAATAAATGGTATCGGTTTGCACAGCATTTTTCCTCACGGTGGAATCGATATGGATCGTGGATTTTTTTCTAATGTGTCTTATCACCATTTAAGATTCCACCACAAATGGTCTAAGGACACAAAGTGTGCTTAGACCGTTCACTGCTACTGTTCCATCTTTGTGAGCCAAAGGCTTGGTTGTTCAGCCGAACAATGTGAAAATAAAGCTGAGGAACAATTTAAATTATTATCAATTTAATTTTAAATTATTTCATTTTTATTAAATTTATTTTTACTTAATTAATGATGCCCACAACTTCGTCCGCATAGATAAAGTTTTAAAATCCTTCGGGAACTCTTTGATTTTCCGAGATTAAACATAGCCTATGTTACTGTCCAGGTCCTCAGCTAAACCCATGCAAGATCACGTTGATCCGTTGCTTCGTTGCTGCGTGATTGAAGGACAAAGCAACAAATAAGCACACAAATCAAATTTTATAATATTAGTAAAGATAGTAAGAATTAGTGTCGAAGTATGGAATGTATGTAAGTTTGTCTGGTGGGAGGCTTTGGCCATGGCTAGTTACCACCCTACCGTGAAAGACGTGCCGCCAAGCGATTTAGCGTTCCGGCACGATGGCGTATAGAAACCGATTAGGAGTATGGGTTGAATTTACACTGCTATACCCCTTCCAAGTTAGCCCGCTACCATCTCAGACTGCATCGTCAATTACCATCAGGTGAGATCGCAGTCAAGGGCTATCTTGTCATCGAATAAAAAAAAAAGTAAGGATATTAATAAGGATAGTAAGGATATCTCGGAGTATGCGAGTACATATAGCTGAGTTCAATTGGTATTCCAATCGCTTGCTACATTGGCGATTTGATTCCGGTCACAACAGTTACATGTGTAAATTGAGCAGGAAATGTTTTCGACACAGTTTTACTTACATATAGGATTTCCATCGAAATTGCCTAATTACCGGATTTTGCTAGATTTGTAACGATTTTCGAATGAGTATGTCATTTTTGTCATAGCAGCCAATATCAACAGGGACTAGCCAAACTTGCAGGAGATACTATAGAGCACACGAGAATGCGTAAACACAGGTCTGGCCACTATTTTCTCACTCTCATAGTTCGATGTGCGATGATCCAACAAGATCAAAGCCGGTGGGTTCACGAATCATCGACCGAGGAAGTCAGGATAGCTTTAGGTACTTGCTCTCCAAAAATTTCTTGACAGACATTTGTATTTTTCTCCATACTATATGGTTATTTTGCAAAGCATTTTGTGTTTTTTTTATTCTATAATATACATGATTAAAAAAATGAAAAGAGAGATATGCTCCTATGTTATTGCTTAGAAGTAGCCCATTCATACTTTTTTGGCTGGAAATTTAAAATTCGGGCTCTTGAAGGGTTTTAGTCTTTGAGTATTAGTAGCGGTTTGTGTCAATAAGAATGAAGATGGAAGAAGTAGTTATTTGTGACTTGAGTTATTGCTTATGTGGCTATTTATATGTTAAAAAAAACAAACACTCATTCAAAGAATCTTTTTGTCATTTTATCCCAAAAAAAAGCGGTTCTCCATGATTTCATAAAATCTAAACGCCTCGCGGAGAAGTCGCAGGCAAAAGCTAGTAGCGAGTACAAATAAAAGGTAACTGTTTCAATTAAACTTCTATGTTTAACTTGGAACATCACAATTACCTACATACGAGTTTCCGCCGGGCACAACAAACATGCCAAATCCGGAATGAAAACCTCAGACCGGCTAATTGAGAGACCAACTTCACCGCACCGCAAGAAAAATAGACTACGGGTTTTCATGTTAATTTTGTTTAATTCTAATAAATTTTCATGTTCAACAATTTTCGAATAATTAATCCGAAGTGAATCGTTGCTTGTTACTGATGCTTAAAAAGCTGATATAAAAGGTTAATTGAATAAAAACTTTTCTATTCTATTCTACTGTTCAAGGCTTTGGCTCTTCAGCCAATTCCAATGAAATAAACGGACAGGATTAAGTACTACTTTTTATCCCGGATTAAAAAGGGTTCTCGAAAAATCTCTTAAATAATATAAACGTAAAAATTCTTTTTACATAATAATATAAAAAAATATTTTTAAAAAACCGACTTCAAACGCCACTTAAAAGTATAAAATAATTTTAGTTTGTACACGTATGTTGAAGTCGGGCCAGCGTCGCGCATCGGTTTCATCGTTTCTATTTAGGCCCGTCCGTCTCACGGACTAATTCAACAAGTATACCGGCCTAATAGTATTTACGATTTAATAATTTTAGTTTGTACACGTATATTGAAGTCGGACGGGCTTAAAATATAGAAACGATGATACCATTGCGCAACGCTGGCCCGACTTCAACATACGTGTACAAACTAAAATTATTTTATACTTTTAAGTGGCGTTTGAAGTCGGTTTTTTAAAAATATTTTTTTATATTATTATTTTAAGCTTTTTAGTGTAGCTTCATGGGACCAATTCACTAGACCATTTGTTTTGCTCCTTAAAAAAAGTATTGAAATATATTATTCCAAATAGAAATCTAGCATATGTATGTATGCTATGAAGTTTGCATGGTTAAAGTCCTACACACACTCTGATCACGAGCGATTTGCTCTTATTCAATGAGGAGTTCCATCCTATATCTCCGAAGATATTCATCAGATCTTCACCAAACTTAAATGGGACCAACCTGACAATATACCCTTTCAAATTAAAAAAAATTATTGAAATCGGTTCAGATTTGACAGAGTTATAGAGTAACATCGTCAAAAATTCGGTTAAAAAAAATTATATTGAAATGCCGAATAGAAAAGAATTATGTATGTAGGTATGCTATGAAGAATGCATGGTTAAAATCCTACACATACTCTGATCACGAGCGATTTGCTCTTATTTATTGAGGAGTTCCGTCCTCCATCTCCGAAGATATTCATCAGATCTTCACCAAACTTAAATGGGACCAACCTGACGATATACCCTTTCAAATAAAAAAAAAATTATTAAAATCGGTTCAGATTTGACGGAGTTATGGAGTAACATCGCCAAAAAAAAAAAAAAATAAAAAAAAAAATAAAAAAAAAAAAAACATACGCGTTGAATTGAGAACCTAATCATTTTTTTGAAGTCGGTTAAAACCGACTTCAAACGCCACTACAAAGTATATCAATTATGGCTATAAAATTTTAAGAGTTCCCTCGATTTCTCTTCGATCCCAATATCAGATTCTGACCTAATGACAATGGGACCACCTGGGAAGTATACCCTTTTAAACAAAAAAAGAATTTTCCAAATCTGTTCAGGCGTCTTCGAGTATTCGGGGAACATACATAAAAAATAAAATAAAAAGATTCTGACGAATTTAGAACTTCCACCTTTTTTGGAAGTCTGTTAAAAACTCAATCCATGGCCAATAAAAGGCAAATGTCTAATCTGTCTGTCTGTGTCTGATCTAGTATTATGTGTGGTGTACAATAAAAGTATATTCATTCATTCATTCATTCAAATGCGTACCCAAAACACGGCCACTTAATTATACTGTAACTGTACAGTGCCATCAACTTATATCTGTTCAGGTGACGGGATCGCTAGTGGAGCGTTTAGTATTGTTACTCAAGTTTACAAGGAAATCGGTACTGCATTTTCATAACCCAGTACGGCATTCGCACTAAAAAGAGCTGACAGCAGCAAATACCATGAACACTTGGACAGCGGAATCGAGCGGAATTATATTTTAAAATAGCGGCCTTAGTTCCAATTTTGTCTACCAGAACAAATAAGTTGGTGGCACTGTACTTTTTGTTTCTTTATGATTTCAAGATAAATGCCTCGTAGCACATACAGTTATTTAAAAAATTCATGTAAGTAGAACGAAGTTTAATAAAAACCTATCCAGTAGAAGTAGGTTATTGTAACATGCAGCCCATTTGTAACTGATTTTTTTTTTTTTTAAAGAAATATTAGCTGTGTTGTAGCTTTGAGTAATAAAGCCCTTTCTCCACAGTATAAGTGTAAAGCTTGTATTGGGACTGGGTACGACAATAGTATAATGAGTGGGGATTGAAATTTAATCGTTCGATTTTTTGAATGTGATTCAAAGAAAATACCTTCTGTAGTTCTACGTATCGGACATTAACTATGGTTTCAATTAGACTCTACTAACATTTATAACAGTTTAGAAGGACTTTTAAATGCACATCTAAATTTGAAATGAGAGAATTGCTAGCGTACCTAATTAATACTAGCACAGTAGGTATTTGGTTTAAGGATGCTTAATGTGAAGGGAGCTTAACATAAAGTATATATTATAGGGATGAGCGTTTTATCTTTAAACGAAATTTTAATTAGGTTTAACGAAATTTATATTGTAACAATATCAGTTTCGTTTCATAATAAATTAATTAAAACGCTGAAAAAGACTATGAAAAAGGTTGGCTCATATTAATTATTTACTTTATACTTTATGAATCGAAATAAATAACGTTTGATAAACTGCCATGCTCCTTCCCAAATTGGCTCGCTACCATCTTAGTTTATCACCAGGTGAGATCTCAGTCAATGGCTAACTTGACTGGCAAAAAGCTTAAAGTTATTCTTTATCTTATCTATACTTATAATAAAATTGTAACGGAACAAATTCTGTACATTAAATATGGATGCTTTATTATCGATACTGAGCCCAAAACAATTTTTTTTTGAATTTTTTGTCTGTCTGTCTGTCTGTGGGTGCATCACGCGAAAACTACAGAACGAATTTGGTATAGTGGTAGCTGATACTCCAGGTCAACATATAGGTTACTTTTTATCCTAATAAACAATAAGATTTATACGGGATAGGGGATGAAATTTTTTGTTGATTTTGCTCCATAACTTCGTCAAATCTGAACCGTATTTAATAATTCTATTTTTATTATAAATTTTTTACTATTATAAATATCTACTATAATTTTGGTGAAGATTTAATAACTTCTCACGGATCGTAAGTCACTCGCGGACGAAGTCGCGGGAATCAGCTAGTGTAATATAAGTTTAAATGGAGAACGCCGCAAACCCGCCTATTATTGCGGCACTCACGTTTCTTGACTATGTCTCAAAAATCTTATTTTGATTGATGAATAAACGATATTCTGTTCATCTCTCTTTCAAACATCTCTTGTACATACGCGTACATATTATGTACACTGCTAAATTCATAATCCTCGACTTTGGCTTTGCTCTCATCGGGCAAAACTAAAAAGCTTTAAGTAACCAACCCAACCGGTAAAGAGCCATCGCGTCCGCTCTACAATATGCAACTACCCCCAATATTATAGCCCCTGATATGCAGCCCGCTCGAGGCTACGGTTCATAATCGAATGCCGTGTCAAACTCCTTTGTGTGTTCAACCAAACATTATCTTCCTTTGCTACCCGATTTGGAAACAGAAATAAAATTACAGAGAGGAAAACTATAACGAGTGATGCCTTCACCTACTAGTTAGCTACTATTCCAAATTTTTCATAGCTGGGGAAAATGAAAGCAACATAAGGAAGCAGTGATAGTCTAGTGGTTAGGATTTCAGCCTCCTTTTCGAGGGATCTTTGGTTCAAATCCCAGACACCGACGGGTGCTTACTCGTGGTACTACCAGTGGTCCTATTGGTAGTACTACTGGAGACGCGGCAATACACGGCAAGGACTTCCTTGAGTTTTTGCTATTAATTTATAACTAGGCGCATTATTACTTGGTGGTGTTATTTTCAAATGTAAAAAAAACATTTTATGATGAAAAATTACATATTGTATACATTGTATCTACACCCTTCTAAATACGCATAATATTGTGACAGTTAACTACGGAACCCCGTATTGTGCGTGGCTTGACACGCAATTGGTCGTTTATTTGTTGCTAATTTTTAAAGAGTACACGTTTTGCTAAATTTTTTTACAAGAATAAATAATATTGTAAAAAAAAGAAACCGTTCCGTTGAGGAAACTATATGAGGCTTGGAAAATAATGACTTAAGATTTCACCAAAAACAACGATACTTACAAATACTTTTTCGTGTTTCAAATAGGCATATGACACGCGTTCCAAGTTCCAACTGTTTCTGTCGTTATGATCCTATCATAAGAGCTATTACGAAGAAAATCGAAGCAGTTGCCTAACTTAATATTTTAATGTCACAATATGTAAGATATTAACTTTAATAATTGTATGATTTGTTAACTGTATTATGTATTATTTCATTTTAAGGTGTTTCATGAATGTCAACTTCTATCTATTTTGTGCCTAAACCTATAATTAATTTCTCCCTTACAGATTCCCTTTTATTGAGATAGGTACCTATTACCTAATTTGACTATAATTTTTTTTTCTTGTTCTTTATTATTTTGTTGTTTTTTTGTCTGGTGGGAGGCTTTGGTCGCGGCTAGTTACCACCCTACCGTCAAAGACATGCCGCCAAGCGATTTAGCGTTCCAGCACGACGCGACGGCGTGTAAAAACCGATTAAGGGTATGGGTTGAATTTACTTCTCCAAATTAGCCCGCTACCATCTTACACTGCATCGTCACCTTACCATCAGGCGAGATCGCAGTTAAGAGCTATCTTATCATTGAATTAAAAAAAAACTATGCAAAATGAATAAAAGAGGCGAATTCAAGTAGCTGTTTTTGAAGAAATCTGAAATGTGCCACGAAACGGTTAGAACAATCCGTTACGTGAGGGTAACACAGAAATAGTCTATTTGCAAACTCTATTTGTAGCCAGATAGAGCAGACAGGGTAGGCACTAGGCATGCTTCGCTAACCAGTAGGTATATACATGCTAAATCGAAATTCTGATTGGACGTTATATGGACGGGAATTAGTTCCAGTTACAAGTTAGCTTCCGGCACGTTTCCATGGATTTATTCTTCTACCTACCAGATGCGGCCTCAGGCTTTTTAAGAGTTAAAATGCGTGGCTTTTTGGTCAAGGGATCGAAACCTATCAAATTTTTTTTTTATTCGATGACAAGATAGCCGTTGACTGCGATCTCACCTGGTGGTAAGTGACGATGCAGTCTAAGATGGTAGCGGGCTAACTTGGAAGGGGTATAGCAGTGTAAATTCAACCCATACCCCTAATCGGTTTCTACACGCCATCGTGCCGGAACGCTAAATCGCTTGGCGGCATGTTTTTGACGGTAGGGTGGTAACTAGCCACGGCCAAAGCCTCCCACCAGACCAGACCAGAGACAATTTAGAAATAATAAATTCCTAAATTGCCCCCGCCGGGAATCGAACCCGAGACCTCCCAGTTATAAGACCACAGCACTCACCACTGCGCCAGGGAGGTCGTCAATTTTGATTAATATCAGACACCTTCATCTGTACCTAGCCAGCCTAGCTAGTACAAAATAAATTTTATTATCACTATCTTTTGCCAGCGGCTTCCTTTCCATTAAGTTCGATTTTTCAAACCCCTATTTTACCGCCTTAGGGGTTGAATTCTCATAAATCCTTTATCAGCGGATACCAACGTTATAATAGCTATCTGTATCAGCCCGATCCGTCCAGTGGTTTGAGTTATTGATAGATCAGTCAGTCAGTCAGTCAATCACTCAGTCAGTCAGTCAGTCACCTTTTCCTTCTACATATTTTATTATATTATACATATACATTCCCATGTAAACTCCAATTGAAAGAGTCCAGAAAATAGCAAATGTAGTAGCAAAAATACATAATTGTTAGTCTTGAAGTCTAAAACCTGAGTTCCAGTGACCAGATAACTTCTTATTTCTTACTAAGAAACCCTTATTACTTCTGTGATGAAATGTAACCTGTATTATTCATCTTGGGTCGTGAGGCTCAAGTCTCAACCTGCTATCAAACAAATCTATACTTACAATAATAATATAAAAAAATATTTTAAAAAAACCGACTTCAAACGCCACTTAAAAGTATAAAATAATTTTAGTTTGTACACGTATGTTGAAGTCGGGCCAGCGTCGCGCATCGGTTTCATCGTTTCAGGGGCGAATTCTACAAGTATGCCTAATATTATTATGTACGATTTAATAATTTTAGTTTGTACACGTATGTTGAAGTCGGATGGGCTAACGATGATACCATTGCGCGACGCTGGCCCGACTTCAACATACGTGTACAAACTAAAATTATTTTATACTTTTAAGTGGCGTTTGAAGTCGGTTTTTTTAAAATATTTTTTTATATTATTATTTTAAGCTTTTTAGTGTAGCTTTATAGTACTAATTCACTAGACCATTTGTTTTTCTCCTTAAAAAAATATTGAAATACATATATTATTCCGAATAGAAATTTAGTATATGTATGTATGCTATGAATTTTGCATGGTTAAAATCCTACACACACTCTGATTACGAGCGATTTGCTCTTATTCATTGAGGAGTTCCGTCCTCCATATCCGAAGATATTCATCAGATTTTCACCAAACTTAAATGGTACTAACCTGACGATACGTCCTTTGAAATAAAAAAAATTTATTGAAATCGGTTCAGATTTGACGGAGTTATGGAGTAACATCGACAAAAAGTCGGTTAAAAACAATATTGAAATGCCTAATAGAGCATATGTATGTATGCTATGAAGTATGCATGGTTAAAATCCTATACACACTCTGATTACGAGCGATTTGCTCTTATTCATTGAGGAGTTTTGTCCTCCATCTCCGAAGATATTCATTACATCTTCATCAAATTTAAATGGGACCAACCTGACGATACGTCCTTTCAAATAAAAAAAAAATTATTAAAATCGGTTCAGATTTGACGGAGTTATGGAGTAACATAGCCAAAAAATAAAAAAAAAACATACGCGTCGAATTGAGAACCTCCTCTTTTTTTTTTGAAGTCGGTTAATAAAACTATAACGGGACGAAATCTGTACATTAAATAAATTTTGAAAATTTTAATCGGAGGATGCTTTATTTTCGATACTGAGCCCAAAACAATTTTTTTTGAATTTTTTGTCTGTCTGTGCGCGGATCATGCAAAAACTACCTACTGAACGGATTTAAATGAAATTTGGTATAATGGTAGCTGATACTCCTTGTCAACATATAGAATACTTTTTACCCTGATAAACAATAAGGTTTATCCGGAACTGTGGAACCAACTTCCTGCGACGGTGTTTCCACTGAATTACAACATGGGGTTATTCAAGGGGCGGACCAACAAATTCCTGAAAGGCCGGCAACGCACTGGTGGTGCCTCTGGTGCTACAAGTGTTCATGGGCGGCGGTAATCACTTAACATCAGGTGACCCGCCTGCTCGTTTGCTCGCTAAAAATATTAAAAAAAAAAAAAAAAATAGGGAATGAAAATTTTTGTTGATTTTGCTCCATAACTTCGTCAAATATAAACTGAATTTACTAAGAAACCCTTATTACTTCTGTGATGAAATGTAACCTGTATCATCTTGGGTCGTAAGGGCTCAACCTGCCAATGAATTGCCCCGTCTACAAAAAATCAACTGTTTTATTTTTATAATAATAGACGAGTAGCTATATAATGATGCCCGCGACTTCGTTCGCGTGGATTGAGGTCTAATTCCCGCGGGAACTCTTTGATTTCCCGGGATAAAATGTAGCCTATGTAATCCAGGGTATGAACTATCTCCATTCCATACAGGCATGTCCGTCCATTAGTTTTTGCGTGAAAGAGTAACACACACACACATATAAACTTTCGCCTTTATAATATTGGTGTGATATAGACATACAAAAATAAAAATAAAACACCGTAATAGTAACTCTCAAAAGTTCCACGCAAAGAAAGAAATACTTATACCAGTAAAGTTTGTATAATACTATACGTACCCGGTACCTTAATAGTCAGACGGCAAATCACGTAAACCAGAACAAAAGGCAACAACAGAAATTAAATGGCCACGTACCTACACTTTCCGTGCACATGAAAGTCGTGGAATTAGGGACCAAAAATAATTAGCAAGCAAAGAAGCGTGAATTACTGCTACGCACGCGAACAATTCTTATTATTTTGTAGTTAGAGGTGGAATTGAACGTAGATTCAATTACGTGTAATAAATACAGTAATTTGGTCGGTAATGCATGATCTTGGTTAGTAAAAAGACTTTTGGCACTTAAGATAAGAAGACAAATTCAAATACTGACAAATAATACGTCTGATGTCTATGTAAACTATAATTATGTATTAATCACTACATAGTATAAAACAAAGTCGCTTTCTCTGTCCCTATGTACGCTTAAATCTTTAAAACTACGCAACGGATTTTGATGCGGTTTTTTTAATAGATAGAGTGATTGAAGAGGAAGGTTTATATGTATAATGACATCCATTAACAGTGAATGACATAGGCTATATATTTTATACCCGTGGGAAGCCGAAGCGGGCCGCTAGTTACATATACGTACATTAAGAAAATCGTAAAACATACGATTTTGTTAATTAATTCATACGATACGTTTTGATCTGTCTAATGAATACGATTTTTTTACATAATAATTGCATGGCAGATTTAAACTTCTATTACAGATACTCTCTACTACCTACAATTTCAAAGAATAAACTTAAAGAATTTGAATTTTTATCCACTAAACACAACACACACTAACACACACATAAAAAATATTTCTAATAAAATATGAACTAAAGACATGACTGTGAATTAAAAAAATAATTCTTAAAAATTTTATCTTTTGTAGAGTAATTGCGAGATTCCGAAAAATGACGTTTTAATATCATAAAGACCAGGAATTGGAGGAATTTTTAATCTACTTTGTTACAATGGACGACTGGGATGTCGGATGTTTCCAGTGGGTAGTGATAAAAATTAATGATTATATTACTTGGAATAGACATTGATGTAGATATAACTTCGTTTTTTTTAATCTATACTTATAATAAAACTATAACGGGACGAAATCTGTACATTAAATAAATTTTGAAAATTTTAGTCGGAGGATGCTTTATTTTCGATACTGAGCCCAAAACATTTTTTTTTTTTTGAATTTTTTGTCTGTCAATCTGTCTGTGCGCGCATCACGCGAAAACTACCGAACGGATTTGAATGAAATTTGGTATAATGGTAGCTGATATTTCGTGTCAACATAAAAAATACTTTTTATCCTGATAAACAATAAGGTTTATCCGGGATAGGGAATGAAAATTTTTGTTGATTTTGCTCCATAACTTCGTCAAATATAAACTGAATTTAATAATTCTTTTTTTATTATATATTGTATACTATTAGAAATATTTTGTCCAATTTTGGTGAAGATCTACTTAATATTATCGGAGATAGAGGACATAACTTCTCGCGGATAGTAGAAAGCCACTCTAAACTTTTTCCCCGCGGACGAAGTCGTGGGAATCAGCTAGTTAAAAATAAAATTTATTTGCTTTTGATAATTATTTTAGTGCGCGAATAAAACTTACAATAAAAAAATTTGAATCAAAATATCCCCTCAATTCGTAGCTCCACCTTATTAAAAGTAGGTACTAGGTATATAGTGTGAATTTGAAACTACCAACAACCTTCTACAAGCAACTTCTTTACGTCTTATATTATTGTTAAACGACTTTTTAATAAATAAATAATTAATTTTTTTCTTCGCAAAAAACCTGAAAGAAATGAAAAGTTTAATTGTGGTTTAGTATCGTAAAATATTTTCATTGAACTAAAGTTGTTTAGAATAAATGTTCAGCACTTTTTGAACGTTGTTGGCATTTTAAAATTGTTTAATATGAAGAGTACGTTACTTAAAATTCCTAGGAAGTACTACTGTACCACAGTACTGTACTATTTCTGAAAATGTATTTTATACATTTTATTATAGCTGCACATTTCTTATAGATATACCTTATATTATGCATATGAATTTATGAATTCTATGCTTTTCCTGAACAACTATTGGAAATATATTAAATTCGAGATGTCAGTTGGTTCAGGGTTGAAGGGAATTGGAGTGACTGATTTTTAAGTTTTTTTTTTTATTACGAGATAGGATTGCGCTTGATGACAGTTAATGATGGAAAGCACTGATGAGGTCTAGGTTGGAGCGCGCTTGCCTAGAAAATGCCCGTTCACTCTTACCTTGAAGGTACTCAAATTATACGTGGCCGGAAACACAGACGCTGAAAATGCGTTCCACACATTAGCAGTTTGTTTCAGAAATGTTGAACTAGGTAAAGCGTTTCGTGCGAGTAGGCTGGATTTCAAACACGTAAAGGTGCCATCACTCACAATTTCTCGAAGTTGTATGGTAGAATGGTGAAGGATGCATAATGTTGTGAAGTTCCTGAGCGCACTCTCCAAAGTATAACCAATAGAAGACCGATAGACAGGCTTCGCCAGAAGACTTGCTTTGTTCAGCATCCCTACTCAACCTCTGTTTCGCTACAGTTTGGTACTGGTTTCGCGTTTTACATAAACACTCTAGAGGAGTATAGGACAGACCAGAATGTTTGGAGTAGATTTTTATGTATTTCCTATTGCATATTCACTATACACACTACAAGTTATGTTGAGGGCAGCCAGGGAATGCAAAGAAATGCGATTTTTAACTTAATTTATTAAAAAAAGGAAATTACAACTAATTACAACTACATGATAAGTGACTACCGATCGATGTTAGATCCAATAGTACTCGTAGCTCGTCCCAATACCTCGAAGGCAGCCTTCGATTGACGTCACACTGACGTCAATGCATGTAGGTCGTTGCTGCGCTTGCGTTTTCCTGCTTTCGACGCTACATTAGGGCTGCACCAGAATGATTTTAGGCTATGGATTGCACTAGCGTAACAAACACATATACTATAATATATATGTATACACACTACATATTATTTCAATATTGTTTTGTAAGTCTTGAGGTAAGTATCATAAGGACGTCATTGTTGTATGACATGTCAAAACAATAATATTGAGGGAGTACTGCTTTAAGCTTCGGTGGTAGGGCTCCAGCACTATAAAATACTTAGGAACTACATACATTTTGTTGGAAATAACATTCTAATATTTACAGTTTAGTAGCCGTTTGTAACCAAGAAGGGAATATAATATTTATGAGTAAAATTGAACAAGGTTTTTTCTCGTAAACATTTCTATTTGATCGTTAACAATATTACTACAATTTCGAGTATGATTTTTTATGTAGTTAAGCCAATTTGTCGTCTAATCCATGATATTGGAATTCGATATCAATATGTTCGTAAGTTTCATGTAAGCCAATTAAAGCGTGCTTCGTACCTACCTATAATTTTTTGTACATTGTTTGTTGAAATGCTCATTTATTGAGGGCTAAATGAAAAATTTAGTAATTTCAACGTTTTTTATCCTTTCTAATATTATAAATGCGAAAGTGTGTTTGTTTGATGGTTTGTTGGTTTATCCTTCAATCACGCTGTAAAAAAGCAACGGATTGACTTGATTTTTTACATAGGCATGATTGAGGACCGGAAGAGTGACATAGGCAACTTTTTTTCCCGGTAATCAAAGAGTTCCCGAAGGATTTTCAAAAACTTAAAAATTAAATCCAAGCAAACGAAGCTGTGGTCATTAGCTCGTAATTAATATGAAAACTCTACCCCGAAATCTAAGTTTAAAGTTAGTAAGTTATATGAAAGTACCATATTTTTAAATCCCAGAATCAAATGCTCAGATCTATAGAGCGCCCTCTGACTCAGCTCAGACTCAAGATAGAGGTTAAAACGAGACACAAATATGCTCTGACATAAATCTGTCTCGTTTTAACTCTGTCTTGAGTCGGAGCTGAGTAATGCTGAGATCTATAGAGCATGCTCTGGCTTACCTCGGACTCAAGAGTTAAAACGAGACACAAATATGTCTATATATATAAAATTCAAAGTCCTGACTGACTGACTGACTGACTGACTGACTGAGATATCAACGCACAGCCTAAACTACTGAAGTTAGAAACTTGAAATTTTTACAGTTGGTTCCTTTTATGACGTAGGCGCACACTAAGAAAGGATTATTGGAAATTCCACCCCTAAGGGGTTTAAATAGGGGATGGAAGTTTATATGAAACTCCGTCATTTTTCAAGCTGTTTCCATCAAAGTTGGTATTAGAGCTTTCAGTTAAAAGTAAAGAAGTACGTGTATCACAGTTTTTGAAAATTCCACCCCAATACCTAATTCCACGCGGACGAAGTCGCGGGGGCAAAAGTTCTGATATAAATCTGTCTCGTTTTATCTCTGTCTTGAGTCTGAGCAGAGTGAGAGTGCAATCTATAACTTTCAGCCAGTCCCAAGGGAAAACAGAAATTCAACATTCCTAGCAACAGCTAGAAAATAGACAAAAAAATCGGACATAATAAGTTTAAGGATCCCCAAACACAGTTGATATTTTCCAGTTACTCTGTATTCCAGTCGCAAAGCAAAATCGTCGATTCGCCTGCGATCACAATACGTGTAAATTTAGGAAACGTTTTCGACACATTATTACTTAAGGGATTTCCATCGAAATTGCTTTATTACCTTTTTTGAGCTGAATTCAGAACACGGATTTTGTTGGATTTGTTAGATATTCGAGCGCGATATTAGATATATTTATTATTTTTCTGGTTACAAGACTAAAATAATATCTAATACTAGCTTTTGCTCGAGGCTTTGCTTACGTTAAGTTCGATTTTTCAAACCCCTATTTTACCCCCTTTTAGGGGTTGAATTTTCAAAAATCCTTCCTTAGTGTGCGCCTACGTCATAAAAGGAACCAACTGTAAAAATTTCAAGTTTCTAACTTAGGCTTGCTTGCTTGCTAGTTTAGGCTGTGCGTTGATATCTCAGTCAGTCAGTCAGGACTTTGAATTTTATATATATAGATAATTTAAACTATACTATTAATAAAGTTAAGTGACAATATACAATATTTAGTGCCAATTTCTCGATCGCCGTTTAAGCGATGAATCAATTTGACATTTTGACAGATTTTCAATACAAAAACTGTCAGGAAGTCAAATCTGCTCCTCGGTTAAAGTTGAACGTTGCTTAGCGATGGTGAAATCATCACAATATGCTACGCTTTACGCCGACAAAACAATTATCTGGATTAAAAAATTCTTTGTATTTCCAAATATGTAGGTTTCAACTAAATTACTAATTCATTATCATCAGACATGATAATTCACGTTATTGACTTTGGTAATGCTAACAATGAAGGTTTTAATGAAATGCGGGGCATGAAAGCAACATATTATGGAATACTAGGTACATAACTCTGATGCTAAGACTATTGTCTTCATCCTGTCAATCAAATAAAATTTTCATAGGTTTATCCTATGTTATAGCATTGTATACTGTATAGTATTTGCAATTCACGAGGGCGCGTGGCTCATGGTTGTGTGAGTGTCCTGAGTCCTGACTGTTCCCACCTAGACTGCTGACAGGCACGCACACTTACGCAATGTGCATGTATACGACGTAACCACAAGTAAAGTCAGAGGTCCGTACCCGGGATCGAACTTGCAACCCCCTAATAGAAGACGGCAGCCCTATTTCTATTCAACTAAGCGTAAAACTTGTGCTAGGTTTGGGCACCGTAATAGTGCATATAGTTGGAGGCTTTGGCTGTGGCTAGTTACCACAGTTAGTTAGTCAAATACGTGTCGCCAAGCGATTTCGCGTTCCGGCACGATGGCGTGTAGAAACCGAGTAGGGTTATGGGTTGAAGTACACTGCCATACCCGTTCCAAGTTAGTCACTTACCATCAGCTGAGATCGCAGTCAAGCCATCTTGTCATTGAAAAAAAAGATGGGGTTTGAACCGTTAAACTTCAGATTTTTCAGTCTGCGCTTTAACCGTTGCGCTATCGTTCCTTTGGTTTGCATAATCTACCTCTTTCTTCAACTTTATTGTAAAACTAGCTTTAACCCGCGGCTTCGCTCACGTTAGGTTCGATTTTTTAACCCCCTATTTAACCCTCTTGGGGTTGAAATTTTCCGAAATCCTTTCTTAGCGGATGTCTACGTCCTAACAGCTACCTGTATACCAAATTTCAGCTCGATCGGTCCAGTGGTTAGAGCTGTGCGTTGATAGATCAGTCAGTCAGTCAGTCAGTCAGTCAGTCAGTCACCTTTGCCTTTTATATATTTAGATAACTACTCATAATTTGTACCTTCTAATTCTGTCATTACTTTGATACGAATCCTTAAATTTCTAAAACATTTAAGTCAATGCCAAAAAACTTGGTTAATTCCTTAAATTTTCTCTCCTGCTTTTATAAAATCTTCAAACAAGAGCATCGCCTTTATATAGGTATTTTAGCCGAACACAAAGGAGCATCTTTTATAATTTCCGCAAAAACATTTCAATTTTATTGCGATAAAGATTTAGGAGGGAAAACGTTCCTTTGGAGCATTGGATTTTGAATAGCTAAATAATTTTGTTCGGATAGAAAATTCGGAGTGTGGAACATGGAGTAAATTTATTATTTGAACGGCGGGCCGCGGACAAAGGATTTGGCTTTGTTGAATTATGCAAATAAATTCACCATTCTGTAACATTTGTTGGAAATGTCTTTATTTCTGGTGATTTCTTAAAAGGACTGTTAGACTAAGCTCGCATTAGGTTGTTGAATTTTCGCAAGTGAAACGGGTGTTTATTGAAATCTTACACCTGTAAGACTACTGTTAAAATTAATTAGTTTAAGAACTTTTGTGGCGTTGAAGCATGGAACTATAACGCACAGAAGCGCAATAGTCGACGTGGTGATAAGCCATTTTGAGTAAGCTTTTAAAGGCCAACTACGTAGTACGCAGTATCGTCGGAACGATGAGTTCGCAGAAAATTATTAAAGAATGACCTACTGTGCTGTGAAAGGGTGTCATAATTTATTACAACCATATAAACGTAATTATCACACACAGAAATAATAACATGGCACTCAGACATTCATTGCTTTTTTTGAACCTGCGTTAGGAGCGGAACTTTGTTAGAAACTTCCGTTCTAAGCGTTATTGTTCGATGGGAAAAAGGTAAGTATTTTATTACACAATACTATAATGTACATAGACAAACATAAGTGCAGCGTTGATCAACCCTCTACTAGGTGGACGGACGATCTCAGGAGAGTCACTGGAATTCGCTGGATGCAGACGGCACAGGAGCGTCCTCTGTGGCGATAATTTCTAGAGACCCGTATTCAGTAAGTAGTAGACATCTATCAGTTGAGATAATGATGATCATGATGATGACGACGAAAACTTATCAATAAGAATCGAAAGATAAGTGTGCTTCAGTATTTTCTTGCCTTAAACACACTGAGAGAAGGGGCAGGCATCATCATAGATAGATAGATAAAAACTTTATCGCACACAATGATACAAGAAAGAAACAAAATTGAATCATCTTAAAACTGCGCATGCAAATACGGTCTTATTGCTACAGAGCAATCTCTACCAGGCAACCATTTGCATTGGTGATAGGAGTGAAATAAATTAGATGTGTGGGTAGTATGGTGCAACATAAAGGTATTATTTAAGCAATAAACATATTAATACTACATAATGAATACTATAGTAAATACTATAATATTTATTCTTCATCTGTTTATTCGATCTTATTCAAATCTGTTATGCAACAGTTGAACTCACCAATAAGCTTTTCCTCGATAGCTTTGTAAACTAAAGCTACGCCAAATCGATTCCTAAGCTTTGCTTTGGTTAAAGGGCCCGATTACACTACCCATCCTGGCTGGGCTTTTTTGCTATGCAGTAAGCAGGACGCAGGTGTGGGGATTGCCTTAAAATAATTGCATTATGTTGACGCTCGCTATCACTTCTGATTGGTTGGTACTCGCTGTTTTTTATATGAATAGGGGACAAACGAGCACGCGGGTCACCTGAGTTAAATGATTACCGCCGCCCATGAACACTTGTAGTAACAGAGGCACCACCAATGCGTTGCCGGCTTTTCAGGAATTTATTGGTCCGCCCCTTGAATAACCCCATATTGTAATTAAGTGGGAACACTATCGAAGGGAGATGATTCCACAATTTGATACGTGGAAAAAAAGATCTGGAGCAACGGAGGATCGAAGTGCTCCAGGTGGTAAGAGTGAAACTGCGTTCGTTCGCGTGCGGTGCGGTTGTAGAAGTTAGAGGGTGGAATAAGATGAAATAGCTCTTCAGAACACTCCCCGTTATATAGCCGATACGTTGATTAAAATAATTGATTGCAGCAAGAGCGCCATAAACTCAGTGATTGGGATGGTGATGATCACAATGATACAATAGACACTGTCATACCTTGTCGGTGCGCACACACCTTAAAGCGGATGAGGCTGAAATCTATAGACCGCACTCTGACTCTACTCAGACTCAAGACAGAGTTAAAACGAGACAGATTTATGTCAGAGCATATTTGTGTCTCGTTTTTACTTTTGTCTTAGGTCCGAGCACGTTCTATATATCTCAGCATGAGTGGTAAACACTTGAAATTATTTTTGCATTGTTTTTGGACATTTAAATATCACAGGATATCTAAGTTCACGACAAACTTAGATATCCTGTGTAACTCAATCTATTTACTAGTAATAAAAAAAAAAAAAAAGTAAATAGATTGTATCTATTTACTAGTAATAGATAGTTGGTTATTTACTACGCAATTTATTTACTAGTAAATAGATTGGGTTAGTTTTACACTAAGTTTATGTTATACAGGTCATATGGGATATGGTTATGAAAAATTTGTGAAAAGGTCACGCTTAATGCCTATAACGAAATCTGAATACGCTTTGTGTATCGAAAACTATTTGTTGATTAGTTATCGTTATTGTATTTTTTGAAAACGCAATGTATCGCGAACAATGCGATTACAACTCTTTGCGATAAACGACCGCTGGCGCGGCGGTTTTTTCTTTGGTATAGCGCGAAAGTAAGAGAGTTCCCGCAGGAATTTAAAAACTTCACCACGCGTACGAAGTCGCGGGCATCAGCTAGTTTGATAAATAAGTTTAAATAAAGTTTAGTCGCCGTGACTCTAATTCTAATCTAATTTGTAACCAGTGAGTTGGGATTGTGAATGGAATCGAATCAAACAATAAACCCTACAAGGAAGCCTTCCATACCGTCGTCGGTACACTCGTCACAATAACAGCAGGATTCGCCAACCAGTATTTCCTCGATGGCTCTGTAAATCACAGCTGCTATAAATCGATTTCCAAGTGTTGACTTTGAAATCTTGAGAAACGTTATTTGAGTCTGCTACTACCTATTTGGCAGAATCGGAATGTTATTTGTTACGAGATATTTCCTTTTACAATAGCCTAGAGCTCAAGCGGTGAATTGAGTTTATTGATAGACGTTAAACGTCTTCACAGTTGTACTTAACATATTGAGCATTCATCACCACCACGTATCACAATAAACATATCAACTCACTGCTGAGCGCAGGTTTTTCTCTCAGAGAAGGGTTTTAGGTCATAGTCCACTACGCTGGCCCAAAGCAAATAGACCAACTTCACACACCTTTAAGAACATTTTGACGACTCGTGCAGGCATTGAGAAGCAACTCGATGACTATTTTTTTATATTATTAACTAGTTAATGCCCGCGGCTTCGCTCGCGTGGAATCAGTTTTTAAAATGCCACGGGAACTCCATTGTTTTCCAGGATAAAAAGTAGTCACTCTTCCGCTCCCGGTGATCATAAGAGTTTTGATTAATTCCCGAAATAAGAAGTAGCCTAGACACTCTTCAGGTCCTTAACTATACCCATGCAATCACGTCGATCCATTGCTTTGTTGCGGCGTGATTAAAGGTCAAACCAACAAAAACACTGTGGCATTTAAAATATTAGTAAGGATAATTATTTTTTAACTCTTGTGTCACTGCTATAAAAATAAACGCTACAGTTAGAATAGTTCTTGAAGAACAACGCAATAACTAACAACTAATTCCTTGCAAAAAAAGTCATCTTTCATAAGCAGTCTGTACTCAAGCTAAAAAATTCAACGAACTCTGTGCGGGGGCTAAAAAATTCAGGAACATGTACAACCACAAGCCGCAGCTGAGTGGCTTAATGAAGAGGTCGTCGCCCTTTGATGATGCTGAGTAAGTATAAATTGAGATGCATACATGAAGAAAATCCTATACAGTAGTCCTTTAAATAAAGACTATGTTATTTATAAATCTGACCCATTTTATTCAGTAGATTTGGAAGGTAATTAATACGATTGATTATTTATTATTGTCAGTGCAACTTTCCAATTCGTTATGTACCTTTTTTTTTTTTTAACGTTGGGAAATGCCTTTACGCATCTCGCCCATCTATGACAACAGGCGGGTATGTGGGACTCGTTGGCACTGCCAAAATACCCACTAAAACCCAACGGGCCCGTCCTCGCTTTTATAGGGAAGCCACAGGATCGCTGCTCGCATTCAACTGTGGCATTCCAGCGGTTTCGACCGATCATCCCGCCATCCTACGGAGCTCCGGGGGGATGAAGGCGCGCATATTGGCGCCTTCTTCTTTGACCTCTTCTTCTGCGGAGCGGGTGATATGTACCTGGGAACCGAATAATAAATATACATACATAGATTATCCGGTTTTCAAAACGGTATCACAAACTTTACATGATAAAATTATACCTTCACTTCATTTATAGGAAACGGCCGAAGTACCAGTGTCGTATTCAGTTCTAAGAAACAACCGTGGTTTCTTTGTCGTTCTCATTATAATGACGAGTTGGTTTTTCCTTCAAGTATTGATCCGATAGTATAACCAATTATTTAGGGGGAAAGACTTAGGAAAGGCAATAAACAGCAATGCAACGCTTATTTTACTGAATTATAGACGAGTCTGGGAGCAACCAGGAGTATCCCCTTTCGCATTATAATTCAATTTCACTGTCCAAACTTGGTTTATGGGAAAGATTACTTTGTTTGATCTTACAATTGAGACCTTCTCATTTGGGTATAACTTCTACAAGTAAAACAAATGTTTTAAATTATTTATCTCATGCAGGGCTTTAGAACTTTTGCGATCCCAAAAGAACTTAAAAGGTATTTTAATAATGTATACAAAAAACTTTTTTATAGTTCTGTTTATAATATTTAGAGCAATTGTACCTATTACTATTGCTATGATCCTTGTATGGATCAGCAAACCGAATTTTGACAGGCAGTAAAAGATTATACAAGCAAAGGAAAAGCAGAGGAAATCAAGAAGTTTCCCTTGAATGTTTAAAAACCGAAATCCATGGACGAAATACTGAAAGCACAGCTTCAATAAAGTTCTGGATTACGAGGAGTTCTTTTATATAACTGAAAGTAGAAAATTAATGAATGGACGCAGACAATGAATCTGAATTGAACACTTTCTTGTTTGAGTGTTCAAATTCGCGCTCCCACTTTTAATTGAAACGAATTGAAACTGAAATCAATGATAAAGATCGTTCCCAAGTCCCCACAAACCTTTTCTTTAAACTGATACTGTGTAACGAAGCGGAACGGTTTTATTTGCATAAATTTGGTTACCATTAATGTCCTTGTTCCGTATAATTAGAAATTGAATATCTGCACCTTGTGCGATCAGTGTTTTATATTCATTCATCTGACTTTTTCCGCGTAGAATAAAATTTTTAAAATTGGAGCAGAAACTTTGTTTTGTCGGGTTCAAATGTAATGTTGTTGGACAGTGATATATCACTGTCCAAGTCCTTGAGGACTGAGGAGTCATGCCGATCCGTTGATCAATTGCTGCGTGATTGGAGGATAAACTAACAATAGGGATTATTGAAATGAAATGTCTTTATTTGCCAAATGTGAGTTCAGTGCACAGGTGATATGGTACATAGTTAAAGTTTTTACTTGTAAAGTATTTACTTGTAGTGCGAACAATATTACGGTTATAACTTACACTGCTACTAGAAGCGTTCATAAGCTTCATAAATTGACCAGTTTTTCTTTTAAATCTTAACCTGAGCTCCATTTGATCCTTTTCAAAATTCTGTTCGTAAATCGAGTTGTAACAAGTAATCAAAACAGTGCAACAAACAGAAAGTTCCTTTATCGGATTTCAATATCGTTTGAAGTAGCGTGTTTCCATACAATTGGTATTCTATCGCAGATTGCTTGAGTTCTTGAGTCAATTTGTTTGTTTGTTATTCATACACCTTCGACTCGAGTAGATTTAAAAGTACTTACTAGGTACTAGGTATTTTAGTTATATTTAAATTCAAAATCTCATTCGAATAAACTTACTTAAGTATATATTTTTTTGATGATGATAAATTTTGCTTAAAATATATAGACTAGCGCTTGGCAACGGCCACACCTGATGGTAAGTGAAGATGCAGCCTAAGATATATTCATTCTTGATTTGAAGGTACCCAAATTGTAGTTATAGGGAAAAACGGAAGGTTACGATGCAGTCTAAAATGGTAGTGGTTCCAAGCAGTAAGACTATGGCAGTGTACATTTAACACACACGTCTAATCGATTTCTATATCGTACCGACAGTACGGTAATCACTAGCCATAACCAATGCCTCTCACAGCTCCTGCAGCATCATACCAAAAAGTATGATAAAAGGTTCAACCAAAATCAGGCTATAGAAGATAAATTCAAAATTACTTATTTAATGTGCCCTCTTGAACCTGTAGCACATATTTTATGACAAGTTGAGACTCTAGCATCGGTTCGGAAAGTCGATTTTTCTGAGAAGAGCTAATAAGAAACGCAGCACTTGTTCTTTTCAAAACTTGTATGTACCTTATAAATGCGAAAGTATTGGTTTGTCCTTCAATCACGCAGTAACGAAACAACGGATCGACATGCTTTTTTTACAAGAGTAAAGATCGAACGTGGCGAGTGTCATTGACAGGCTATCTACTACTTCTACGATAAGATGTGTTTGTACACGTCCTTTCTATATGTAAGTTTAGGTTGTGATGTACAGAATAAATAAATAAAACTACTACAGGTTACTTTCTATCCTGAAAAAATAAATTAGTAAAGTTTTTAAAAACTTTTTTTTTTTTAATATATAGACTAGCGCTTGGCTGCCATCACACCTGATGGTAAGTGAAGATGCAGCCTAAGATGAAGTAGCTAAAGCTAGTTTAAAAATATAGAAAACGAAATTAGAAATCTAACAGAAGAGAAAATTTAATGGACAAGACGCTCCCGTTCTAAGACTTAGGAGGTGGGGGGAAAGGAGGGGAATATTCGTCTCCTATTCGCTTGCCGCATTCGATTTCAATTTCTGGATAATCGAGATCTTGCTCAATTGAACACTCGATTACTCGTTTACGAGGACACCCTCGGTGTTTGAGTTTGCCAAGTTTGATTGCGTTTGCATTGCGCGGGGATATTATCTCGGAATAAAATTAATGGTTCCGGAATTAGGGGCGCACCTATAGCTTGTTTAATGTGGTGAAAACAGGGCCGCTACGGGATTTGTGTTATTTGGGATTCCCGCCAGATCTGCTTTCCGAAGCCGTGGTAGTATCTTGACTTGTCATAAGAACCACAGGTTGGCCTACATGAAATAAAATGATTTATTTATTTATTTATACAACTTTATTGCATGAAAAACAAGAACAAAATACATGAGTAAATAAACAGTGTAACACTTTTGTGTGACCTTATCACTGAGTGATCTCTTCCAGGCAACCTGTACGAGAGAACAGGTGAAAATAATGTAGGTAATGAATGTTAATTATAACGGGGCACAGCCCACTAAACAAACACCTTTTTATTATAGGTGTCACCGACAGTCTTCCATGCAGGGCTTGCATGGAGGCGGATGAAACACCAGCTCACGTGCTCATGAGATGCACGGGCATGGCAGACCAACGCAAGAACCATCTAGGATCTCCAGCTTCACTTCTAGAAGTCCTTGGCAACCTGGGCGGCCTGCTAGGCTTCTGTACCGAGCTGGGATGGTTGAGTAAAGAACATTGGAAGGATTGGGGCATTACACACAACAGACCATGACTGGTTTACGTGTGGAAACCAGCCCAGCAAGAAGAAAGAAAGAATGTTCTTTCAATTTCATTCTTGGTGTGAAGTTGCCACTCCAGCACCTTGGTAACTGAAAAGCACAGTTGGCAGATCCTCCATTAGGCGTATCGACGTCATCAGACGAGTAGCAGGGAGTCGCTGGGAGTTGCTGGATATAGGCGGGGTAATACCAAGGCATGTGGATGTCTTTTTTTCTTCAATGAAAAGTTAGTCCTTGCGATCTCACCTGATGGTAAGTGACGATGCAGTCTAAGATAGTAGCGGGCTAAATTGGAAGGGGTACGGCAGTGTCCATTCAACCCAAACCCCTAATCTGTTTCTACACGTCATCGTGCCGGAACGCTAAATCGCTTGGCGGCACGTCTTTGACACTCTTCAGGTCCTCAACTATACTCATGCAAAAAATTACGTCAATCCATTGCTCCATTACTGCGTGATTAAGGGACAAACCAATAAACCAACAATCAGACACACTTCCGCGTTTATAATATTAGTAAGGATTTAAATCGCAAAACTTATTTCGTTGAAATATCCCCGTATAAAGCACGAGCTGTCCTGAATAACGACGTACCTGGAACTCTGTTATGTCAAGTTGAAGGGTGCTACAAGATTCAAGTAACCAGTCAAGCTGGAATTTGCTAATTAACGAATGCAGCGTCGCGTACGCTGAGTTTTTGATCTTAATTTGCCTTTTTTGGTTCCCTTGTTTGTATATTTATCAATTTTTCTGTGCAAAACCTGTGCAAAAAAATAAATAAACATGGCATGAAGAAGTAACACGTGAATTTCGGTTTTTCAAAATCCCGCGGGAAACATAAATTTTTACGGGATAAAAAGTGTATTATGTGTTAATTCAAGGTGTAGTCTATCTCCATTCGAAATTTCAGTCAAATCAGTCCAGCAGCTTTTGCATGAAAGAGTAAAAAAGATACACACACGCACACACTATCGCCGTTATAATATTATTGTGATATGATGTGATGTGATTTGTGTGATAGTTTATAAGAAATCTTATACGCGTAATTATACTCAAACAAGGTGAAAGGGAAGACAGACGATCCCAGTAAAAGTGAGGATCCTCAGAGAATTAAAAAAGCTGAAGCTAGAGTTTTTAGTAGGTAGTTATCGCGGGAACAAGCTAGATAGTTTTTATTTTTCCCTTATTAAGTGTAGTTATAGCTTACTATAAGAGCATAATAAAGTAACTGGCTGTTATACAGAGTCAGAGCACTCGCTCTACTGTGCTCAAGCAACCGGCTGAGATAAAATTTGCTAATTAACAAACGCCGCCCCGAGTTCAAACAGTTTTTGTATTGAGCGTTTTCTATCTTCGCTTCCAAAATAATTAGTATCAAGTTACTTATCTATAATTCATACCTACATACAAAACCCTACCCTTTGAAGCCTCAATAGGCGGACTGAAAACTGAAGGGTCGCAGGTTCAATCCCTCCCGTTGCACTATTGTTGTACCCACTCTTAGCAAAAGCTTTCCGCTTATTTGAAGGGGATAGGAGGATATTAGTCAACTTCAGCTTAGCTAATATTTTTTTTTTTCAAATATTAGGCCGGCGATCAGTCGTAAATCGTGATGATGATGACGATGCGATATCTTAAAAAAAATGAAAATATTTAAACACAATTTTACCAGCCCAGTTGGCTAACAATCTAAGTGCAGCCCGGTAATGACCAATAAAAACATCGACGAGCCAGTTTGTTAATTAAAAGCATCTCTGTTGGTTACTCGAACGTCAAGGGCCTTTGGCTTGCATCAGATTTCCAGTTAACTACTATATCGTATTCATATACTATAGCTATCGTTATGTAATGCCCTACCGTATACATATCTAGTCCAAAGCCGGAATATACGAGGAACAACAAAATTCGTTTTCATCATACCTATTCGAAAAATAAACATTGGCTTTAGAGGATAGCGGGAACAAAATTAGAGACACTGAATACTGCATTAGTAGCTAACTATCTAGCTAATGAAATTATACATTCGCTAGAAAAAAATACTAAAGCGTGGAACGGACATTTTAAAAATACACATCTAAAATCCTATGCAATTATCCCTAGCTCGATTGAAATAATGAGATCGTACAACAGAAAAAATCTTTCAAATGAACTTACGTTAAGTAGTTTTCCTAGTTCCTGTCTAAAGGACAATGAATTTTTAAGAACGAAGCACGGGCTCCACTTTACTCCTCCGAAAAGGCTCATTGGGCGTTTAATCTTCTATGTACGAAGGTACCGATAGAGCAACACATCTTAAAAGAGTAGGTAGGTTTAAGACACTACCTTATCCACTAACCCCTATATTTAATCTATGATTAACTCTTCACTTCCTGCTGTAATTTCTTTTTTTGGACCTACTCCATTGCCGCCATTTTGAATCTGATTGACGCCATTTTGAATCTGATTGCCACTCACATCTATGCTGTAAGCATAGATATGAGTATCTCTGGAACTAATAATATTGCAAATGGCGCACCTACCTCTATTGATCTATGATAACATACAATGTCAATAATAATGAAATCATAGATTAATTATAGAGGTCGATGAGCCATTTGCAATATTACCTATTAATTCCAGAGATGCTCTTACAGCTGCTTAGCGCTTACAGGTACAAAAAAGAAATCACAGCAGCAAGTCCAGTGTTAAGTCATAGATTAAATAGCCTCAGGTCTTTTGAAATGATATGCGCTACGGAATTTTCATTATAATCAAACACCTACACAATATTGAAAATACGAAACCCTGTGGAACTCAATCCGACACCCCTCGAGCTATCACGTTGTTTTTCACCAATTAGAGCTACATACCCGAAATATTTTCTGGAAAATAAACAATGATATCGTCGTTTCATATATATTTTTTATCCCTACAAAATTATGTTTGTCCCGGATTAGTCCAGGTCCGTTTTCTTTCGTTCTAAGTCGTAATCTTTGTAACTTGAGGTTTACTATTAATTTAGAATAAGAATATTATCTGTGTGTGTGTGAATGTCTATTGGTCTTCTGTCAGTTTACTCTAATTTTATATTTACAGAAAAACTAGTTTTTACCCGCGACTACGTTCGCGTGATATAAAATGACTATGAATAATTATTCAATGACTCACAAACATAGAATAGAATAGAAAATTCTTTATTGCTACACGTTTAAAACATTTGTTTAAATCTATACATATAATAAAATTGTAGAAAAGTGGTGTCTGTACAATAGAAATATATAAAAAAATAGTAGCAGGGGTTGTTATTATATCGATGCCGAACCCGAAATTGTACTTAATTAATTTTTTTTTGTCTGTCTGTTTGTCTGTGTGTTTGTGCACGCTAATATCAGAAACGGCTTATTCGATTTAGATACGGTTTTCACTAATATATTGTAGTAAGCTTCACTTAACATTTAGTGTTTATTTCATGTCAATCGGTTTATAAATAAAAAAGTTATGTCAATTTAAAGAATCACGGCGAACATTTTTAACGTACAGAGTACGTACTACACCCCTCGCGCCTGAGCGTCGACGGTATATTATGTAACTCAAATTCTCGGCAGGAAAGGCATTCCGAACCAGTGGTAGATTCATTGACGATTCAAAAGTGCTTGTAAAAGTTTATTTGAATAAAAAATATTTCTATTTCTATTTCTATTTCAATATGCTGCCCGAAAAGTCACTATTCCACGCGAACGAAGTCGCGGGCACAGCTAGTAAATAAATAAATTCTTATTTTGTCAAATTGAATACTCATACTTATGAATTTAAAAAGAACTTAATTTTTCTATCTGTTTTTTTTATTATTATGAGATAAGTTTGCGCTTGTCGACAATCAATGATGGAAAGCATTGATGAGGTCTAGGTTGAAGCGCGCTTGCCCAGAAAATGCCTATTCACTCTTTTCTTAATGGTACTCAGATTATACGTTGTCGGAAACACAGAAGCTGGAAGTGCGTTCCATACCTTAGCCGTTCGTTACAGAAACGTGTCATTATCGTATGTTATCTGGGTATTTTTTTAGCCAATTCTAAAAATGTATCTTTAATGTCTTCATTTAGCACGGAAAATAGTTCTAAAAGTGCTCATAGTGCTTAATTAATGGTTAACGGCCGTGCCAATTCCATTGTGAGGGAAAAAGTTCAAGATTCTCTGTACAAAGGCCTGAAAAGTAGTGGAAGTGGGTATTTGTAAAAGAGCATTAACAATGTCTGTCTTTCAGTTCCTTAGCGGGGCTTGTGAACAGCTACCAAAAAACTGGGTCGGCTTATTGTACGGAAGCTCACTACTTTTTAACCGATTTAAGAAAGAAGGAAGTTCTATTTTTTTATTGGTATTACAGTTACATACCCAAAGGGTGCCAACCATCGATATAAAATATGTACTTACTACAGACTAGATATGGTGCTCCGAACACTCACTTTGCATGCACTGCAGACCGTGCATTAGTTGTTTGCATTCCTTACATACTCTATGACGGAAAATTCACGACCCTGCCAACGCGACATACAAGTTTTGTGGTGTGATGTGCGTTTCTATGAATATTTATTTCGATGGTACCAGCGAGACCCTATTTAGTAATAGCCACCGATGTCCGTCGGTCCGTCAGTCCGTCCGTCGGTCTGTCTTTCAGTGGGCTGTAACTATCTATCAATACGGATATATTCGACCATTTAGCCAGGACTTGGCAAGTGCACGCATTCCCCTCTGCCGAAGTACATGTACAAACGTACGTGCCAGCTTGTAAGTGTGACAGCTTTTGAGTTAGTGTGAGTTCATAGAGACATTAAGTTTTTTACAAGAGTGTGCGGAAGTGAGTAAATGTGTGCTGTACGTAGGCTGTACGTGATTACCTCACCTCCCGCAGAAAGTGGCAGAATATATTCAGTACTAAATCTGCGTAAAGGCTCATCCCGGCTAAATGGTCAAAGACGGATATTAATCCGTAATAGGTGGATAGTTGAGAGAATACGCATTTCTGTAGCCGCTATGACAACAAATAATAAAAATAAAATAAATTAAAAATTAAAGGGGGCTCCCCAACTAAAACCGTGTTTTTTTCGGCGTTTTTGGTACGGAACCCTTCGTATGCGAGTTCGACTCGCATTTGACCGGTTATTCGAGCTGTTTTTTTTTTAAACAGTTAGGTCAGGTTGCCATGAAATCTGTCAATAGCCCAACGACCACTTCTAATGTAAATATGGTAGGACTATCAATAATAGTCCGTGTCTGATCCGTTAGTTTTGGAGCTTATCCGATAAAACCACTAATAGTTAAGCGCTTATGAGATTAATGGGCCGAGCAATTTGAGCGGGCGGATTGAACTCCTGAATAATGCTTGAATTAGTTGTAATTTGCTTCTACCCACAGTTCTCAAGTGATTAAGTTCAGTAGAACTTATTTGCTCAAGTAGGTACGTACTAAACAAACAAAGAATAAATGGTAACCCGTTTCGGAGTTAAATGGCTACAACGATCTTGATTTTTTATCCGACTACGACGAAACCAAAAGGAAGGGTTATGACTGTAGCAGTCTATGTATGTATCTATGTATGTGAGTATTTACGAATGTTCCACCTTAGTGAATAAACTACTCAGCCGATTTTAATGATTGTCCGGGTGACATCCGGGTCCGAACAAAATCAATATCAATAATGTTACATCCAACTTTCCGTGGTCAGATTACATTTAAAAAAAAAAAGATTTTTTAACTTTTATCGTTATGTCAAAAATGCAACAGGTATAGATATTATTTTCTCTCTAACTTGAGGCGCGGTGCGGGGAAGTGCGACGCCCGGTAGCGGCCAACTTGAAGTGAACGCTGATAATACCGTTATACTGCCTCCGTTCAGTTGTGAGTAATGCTGAGATCTATATGCTCTGACATACATCTGTCTCGTGTTAACTCTGTCTTGAGTAAGAGCAGAGGAGAGTGCGCTCTATAGATTTCAGCCTAAGACTCTATAAGGAGCAGAGCAGGAGCTATTGGCGCGTTTTTTTTTTTCAGCAATAGCTTAGTTGGCACAGCTAAGTAAAACTAATTACACGGTCGGGTCAGCGTGTCTGTTCATCTGTTACTGCGGCTGCGGCTTGCTAGTTAATTAGCATCCCGATCGGATCACTGATTTATTTAACATTCGACGAGTCCGCTTTTTGGACGGGCTTAAAAATACACAGCGAATAAAAGCTAGAGTACTAACGCTCTTATATCACCTTTGCTTAAACCACATGGTTTAACACTATATAACATTACTAGCGGCCCGCTCCGGCTTCGCACGGGTTTAAAATGTATAGCCTATGTCGTTCACTGTTAATGGATGTTATAATATATATAAACCTTCCTCTTCAATCACTCTATCTATTAAAAAAAACCGCATCAAAATCCGTTTCGTAGTTTTAAAGATTTAAGCGTACAAAGGGACAGAGAAAGCGACTTTGTTTTATACTATGTAGTGATAGTACAACGCTTAGAAGAGAAGCTTCTAACAAAGTTCCGCTCCAAACGTACCTAAGCTCAAAAAGGCTCAAAACAATCAGTGAATGTGACGGACAGACGGACAACGGAGGCTTAGAAAAATGGTACGCAACGAATAAGTCAGAGATGTACCTACTAATCGCCTAAATTGAAATCTGTGATCAAAGCAAAACGATCACATTCCAAAAGTAACAATAGAACGTATGATGTATATTTATGAGGAAAATATTATTTGATTGTTTAACAGTAAAATGCTTTCAATCCATTTTAGTTTTATCTCAATATCGTAAATACGCAATATTATCGAAACAGCAGGTATAAGTTAGTTAATATCAACCTTCGCTCTAAGATATCATCGCACGACTACTTTAGGAAACTGCCAATTTTGTATTTTCTTCATCATTCATTTCTCTCTGTTTCATCTCAACTCATCACCGGCTCTATACAGGGCAGGCTGAGAGGCTTGCCAGATCTGAAAACCGAAGTATCTGGACAAAATTACAAAATGTCTGGATTATGGGGTTCGTTGTCTGGAGAAATAAATATTATGAGTCAGAATTTAAATTTTATTTTTAAAATCAATAGCCTAGAAAAAATAAACGTTATTCTTATACTGTTTGACAGTCAGTGAAGTACACTGTATAAGCATGGCTCTGGTTGGTCATTGTGGACATTTTCCAGGTATTACTATGTACTTAAGTTTACCATTAGCTTTGGTCGGGAGATTTTGTATTTTGTCGGGAGTCGTGACATATGTGGGAGAACCCTTACGAATTCCTACCATCTGGCAGCCCTACGTGCCCTGCGTGTCTTTTCTCGAACGAGAAGGGTTTAGGCCATGTTCCAGCACGCTGGCCAAATTCGGATTGGCAAACTTCACTTTGAGAAAATAAGCGTGCAGTTTTCCTCACGTTTCCCTTTACCGTTACACATAATGTAATGCATTTTATGTACAAAATTATAAACTTGTTCAGTGTTTATGTATTTTATTTGTAGACCCCATTACATGGATCGTAATTTGCGAAGGGACTAAATATAAATTCTATTTAATGAAAGTTCCGATCATATACACAAGTTGTTTACAAAAAATAGTACGCTTTTGCTACGGTTATATGTCGTAGCAGCAGGCTACGAACTCTTGTAACCTTAAAATATTAGATTACTTAATATACTTAATGGCACTTTCAATAATAGTTAACATTTTAATAGTAAAGGTAAATAGAATAAATATCCACGTATATTTATTACTAGCGCTTGAATGCGATCTCACCTGATGGTAAGTGAAGACGCAGCCTAAGATGGTACGCGCTTGCCTACAAGATGCCTATTCACTCTTGATTTAAAGACACCCACTCATTGCATTCTACTCACTTCACGATATTACAAGTTAAAAATGTGCGTACGAATCCTCACAGTAGGTATATTTTCTTTTATCTATTAGATGCTATTGCTATAACTTATTTTAAGATCGACATCGACAACAAATTGTGTACAGGAAATTACGACGGCTGTTACTTCCACCTGAACGAAGTGAAGTGAAGCGACGTGACACGAGGCAGTTATATGAGGAGTGAATCTCAAGAAGAATAATATAAACGTAAAAATTATTTTCACAAAACCGACTTCAAATGCCACTACAAGGTATATCAATTGTTGCGCCTATAAAATTTGAAAATTTACCTCGATTTCTCCAGGATCAGATCCTGACTTGATGACCACCTGGGAAGTATAATAAAGGGTATTTTACTTCCCAGGAGGTCAAACAAAAAAAAAATTAAAAATCGGTCCGGGCGTCTTCGAGTAATCGGGTAACGTACATAAAAAAAAAAGAAACCGATGAATTGAGAACCTCCTCCTTTTTTGAAAGTCGGTTAAAAAGATTTATTCTTATTTGAATAGTGACCCATCCAGATCAAACTCGATGAAATATTGTGCAAACCATTCCAAGTAGTCATTTTGACTTTGCCCTAAGTGTTTTACTACTAAATGATTTTCTTAACTTTCCCAAACTTCAAATTATTTATTCCAAGACACTAAAATACGAACTCATTTAAACTTACGTCGTTCTTTAGTAGTAGAAGCCTTAAAAACGTCCTTAGTTTTCTAGAAACGTTAATTTGTAATTTTTTGCTGATAAATTGGTTTTTTCACTTTACAATATTTTAGTTTACTTTGAAACTGTGGAACGAACTTTGCGACGGTGGTCCCACTAAATTACAACTTGGGGTTATTCAAGGGGCGGACCAACAAATTTCTAAAAAGCCGGCAACGCATTGGTGGTGCCTCAGGTGCTACAAATTTTCATGGGCGGCGGTAATCACTTAACATCAGATGACCCGCCTGCTCGTTTGCTCGCTAAATATAAAAAATATAAATAGTTATCGTACGGCAGAATACAATTCGACAAAATCACTATTTTGCGCAATGCTCTGCAAATATGATACCAGTCTAATATGAAATCATTAGCAAAACTTGGATTGGATACCGATTATAGCAAATAAATCTATATAAAAACAGAATAATCCAAGATACCAAGTGATTTTGTAAGTGGGAATGAAATCTGTGGTGTAATGCGGTCCTCGCGTGACTCAATGTGGCGTGTTGGGGGCGAGCGAATGTAATATCGCCCGGGTTGGGGAACTTGCACCCAGGGCTTGGGAACTGAAAATAATCTATTTCAAACCGGTTTCAGTCATTAACCCCGGTATCGGAATCACACACACACTCACACATACACACACACACGCGCACACACACACACTCACACACACACAAACAAATACACATGAAATTGTCTTTTATTTTTAAGTTACTTTTTGGGAAAGAGGTGTGACTAGACAAAAAATGATAAAAAAACCAGTTAATAAAGGTTCATTGTATAGAATGAAATCGCTTTCTTAAAAATATTTGGTTATTCGTAATAACGATTTCAGTGTGAAAAATCAATCTTTTTTATTTTTTATTTATACATTTATTTACATAACATACAGGGATTTTCACAATATTGTGGTGCAATCATAAACTCGCATGAGTTTTACCGCACATCACAGAATTAGCCGGTTTAATGAATAATATTTTTTAAACTTTAAACCGTTATTAAAACCAAAATATTCCGGTAAATCGAAACCGATTTCAAGCCCTACTTGCACCGAGCGCGGATTTTACTATACACCTTACGTCGATAGAGGGAGAATCTGAAAAACTACAAAGGACTTTTTAATGGTTTCACGGTAAAGAGTGACGACAAGAAATACCTAACTATCATTTATGCATGAACAATAATAGAATCAATTACCATTTCTAAGACACTGGTGTTATTACAAAGTGCAGCAAGTCGTTTGTTTCCTTTCCTAAAAGGAACCTTTTCATTTTAGCCATCATTGGACATGTGCAGAATTTTCCAAATCGATCCAGGCGTCTTCGAGTAATCGGGGAACATACATTAAAAAAAAGACTCAGACGAATTGAGAACCTTTTGTGAATTTGGTTAAAAAATAAAATTCTTCGCTATAATTCGCCAAACTAGAAAAATATCTGTATAGCAAAAGGCAATTTTATTCTATTTAACGGATTAGAGCAAAAGAATTTCATTTTTCCTTGAATATCATGGAATTCTGCAAGGTAACGCCTGCTTCTGTCCAATAAGGGCTGTCTTGTCATCGAATTAAAAAAGCGATCAATACAAAATCAGGCCAATTTTATTTGTGTAGTTAAATGGGTTATATTATGCGGTTGTAGGTACGTAGTAGTAGTAAATTATTATCGAATTCTCGGAACACCGATGCCAAATGGACGCTTGACCCGATGGCTGTTATTTCAACGGGCTTCATTTCTAAACTGTATTGTGAACTGCTAAATATAAATTTGGTGTTTTTAAAAAACCTATTAAGAATGCGATCTCCACGATACATGACATCCTTGATACATGAATTTTTTGTGAAAACACGGCTATTTCAATTTTATTTTTTTCAATAAATTAATTATTCTACATCATTTTATTTCTTCCGCCCATTATTATATAAAAAGCAAATAGGCAATGTTTAGAATACAAAAGTTTTTATTCAAATAAATTTTTGTAAAGTGCTTCCCAATTGTCTAGTGGATCTACCAGAAATCGGAATGACATTCCAACCTAGAAGTAGATACCAGCAAGAAACTCGGCGATTGTTCTTTAACAAAAAATAACAATATCCTGCTATGTGTATTAATTCTAATAATCTGGTCAAGCATTCCTCGAGTGAGAGAAGTCCACCCTTTTTTATCTTTATTTTTATATCTTGATGGTCCCTGGGGTCTCAAGGTGCTGCAGTAGCGACCCTGCACCGGAAAGCACAGGACCTCCCATTAGGTGGACCGACGACATGAGGTCAGTCGCGTGTCGCGGGAAGCCGCTGGATATTGGCAGCGTAAGACCTGTGGAAATCCATGCAAAATACCTTTGTCCAGCTGTGGATGTCTATCGGTTGCTATAGAAGAGAGGATATTATAATGTTAAAGTAAAAGAATAGAATAGAAAATTCTTCATTGGTACAACTTTACAATAATAATCTAAATATCTTAGAGTTAATAAGCAAAGGCGGTCTTATCGCTTTAAGCGACCTCCTTCAGACAACCTCAATATTTAAAATAATCCTATTGAGGGATATGGGAAAGCGCAACATTACTACATTTATGTCTGTAATTTGTGTTACATTCATAATCTTCACATCATCTGAGTGCATTTTATAGCTATAATATAATCCAATTATATTGCCACAAGTCCAATTCTGCCGTCAGCATCTAGGTTTTTTACGAATCTATCTCGACGTGATGAATTTGGCAAGTTGGCACAGCGTGAAATTGTACATCTAGTTCGCAACGGGTAATGCTGAAGCAAAAAATCCACTAAGATCCTACTCACTTCACCTTCTTACTCGCTTCTCCATACAAATGTATCACAATGATTTTATTAAATTTTTAGTTGTTCTAGATTTAGAACTAAGTCCAATATCGATTTATGTCGCCACTAACTTTGCCCTCGACTTCTTCCCCATAGACTCTATGTGGAAGAAGTCGAGTCGGAATTAAAAACCCTTGCTCTATGCCATAGAGTAAGGGTTTTTAAAAAACTCGCAAATTCTGAACAAAAAGTAGCTCTTCAATAATATGCCCATACGGGAAATCACGTAGCACTCTTGCGGTGTGATTGAAGGACAATACTTACAGCAAAAAAACACACTTTCGCTTAAAAACGCAAAACGATTAATGTAGAGGTATAATTTATTGCATAATAATAATTAAAAATGTTGATTGTAAGTTTTGCAAAAAATAACGTAATACGCTTGTTATTCGCTTGGTCCTGAGTAAGTCCCGCCCGAAACAGAAATGATGTCCAAGAAAAGCAGTGGTATAGAAATGACAAAATACCGAAAGATCATAATAATATAATATAATCTAAATAGCATGGCATGACAGTAGCTGGTATTTTTGAAAATAAAATACTTTTTTATTTTGATTTTTTTTTTAATTAAAATGTTACAATAAAACTAAACTAATCTAATTACTATATAACTCATGCCCGCGTGGAATGGCGCCACGGTGAAACACTTCTTAATTAATTATGTCAGAATTTTAGTGCAACCCCAGAACCTAAGCCGGCCATTTTATGGGACTTTTAAAAGTCTTTGCTAATTTGGCCGTAGTGGTACAATTATGTAAATTTAAAATCAAATCGCAAAGTTTTCACATTTTGCTAGAATTGGACCACTTTGGAATTGTTGTTATGCAAGCGATTAAAGTTTTAACTTGGAAGTAGAGAAGTTGAATTTCCTTATGAAGATTCAAGATAAAAATATTACCATTTTAAAATAACCCAATTCTGTTTTGGATATTATTATACAAACAAATATAAAGATGAAATAATAAATAAGTGTGTGCGGAAGTCTTTTTTACGATTATGTTTTGTGAAGTTTTAGACAGTTGAATGAGGGAAGAATCTGAAGTCCAATTTCTTCCTCATCTTTGATTTCCATTGAAATGTACTTACCCATACAATTTATTGCTACTTAGTAATCTCTTCCAGGTAATAAATGGTGTAATAGGACATAGCTACAAATAAGCGATAGGTGGTGGATTTCCTATGTAAATACTTTCAAATAATTATTTGTACATTTTGTTCTCTTGGCTACGATAGTACTTTGTAAGCATCTGAGCTATTCTTTACCTCAGGGAGTTGCGGGTACTCCAATAATTTTGCGTTACATTCAATTTTTAGCACAAGGGCGCCAATAATGGTATTGCTTGATCCATTAATCTTTGTATTTATCCCAACAAATCTTTCTTTCCTGTATTAAGATTGATGCGAGTTCATGGTGCATTGAATTAAAGATAAGGTTACCTTTATTATACTTTTATAAGATAATATCCCTTGCTACTTTCAATCGGAATCGGACGTGTGTTGGCCAAGTACAAGACGATACAAAACGTCGTAGACCACAATTAGAGGGCGCTACAATCATGTTTATAACTTTTACGTTTCAATATTCCTGAATATATGTACATTGTTAGCAATGTCGGCTGAATTTTATTTGGTACTAGCTGATTCCTGCGACTTCGTTCACGTTAAAAAAGTTAAGAGTGACTTGCTACTATCTGAGAGAAGTTATGTTCTTGATCTCCGATTATATTTAGTAGTCTTCACTAAATTTGACAAAATATTTCTAAATGACACAATTTATAATAAAGAAAGAATTATTGAATTCGGTTTAGATTTGACGAAGTTGTGGAGCAAAATCAACAAAAACTTTCATCCACTAACCCGGATTAACTTTATTGTTTATCAGGATAAAAAGTATCCAACCTGAATTACTACTACTATATCATTTTTATTTCAAATCCGTTCAGTAGATTTTGCGCGATGCGCGCACAGACAGACAGCCAAAAATTTCAAAATAAATTGTTTTGGGCTCAGTATCGATTATAAAGCATTCTCATTTATCTTTTTGAGCTTCTTTGAGCTCAAAAGCCTAACTTATCGTACTCACTCCTAACAAAAGCTTTACGCTTATTTAGAGAGGAAAAGAGAATTTCAGCCAAGTTCAGCATGGCAAATATTATTTTAAAAAAACGGGGTTGCTGCAGATCCTCATGCTTTTTAAAAAAATTAAACTGATATTTTATGACTAAGTTTTTATTGAAATACCTAACCTAAATAAAAAAATATTAGAGGTATAGGTACAAGTTATAGGATTTTTAAAATGCTTTTATAGAACGCAGGTTATGTAGTCATATAGTTTATTTGTACAACGTACCTACCTAATTATTACTTTACAGTTAGATCGAAAACTGTTCTAACTCAGCAAACCCTAATTTATGTAAATTGGGTCTACTCTATTATGCCATAATGTAATTAAATCGCTCTTAAGCTAATCTGACCATTATAATTAACATCACCTAATGCCTAAAAGTAAAAAGCAGTATGATTAGAAAGTCTGAAAATCAACAGAATTAATTCGAAAATATTATCTTCTTCGACTGAGCCTCATCTCATTAGGTATACTCTAGCCCCTTTAATACTCAAAGACTCTTGAAGAAATCTTGAAAAGAAAAGAGATCTTGTGATTTTCTTGAAAACTAGTTTTCTCCACGACTTCGTCCACATGGAGGTAGGTTTTTAGATTTAAAATCCCACAGAACTATTTGTTTTCGGAGCTAAAAAGTAGCCTATGTCGCTTTAGTCCGCAGACGCAGAAAATCACGTCGATTTGTTGCTGTGTGACTGAAGTTCAAACCTTAAACAAACGCACTTTCACTTTTTTTTTTTTTTTGATAAATTAAATTATATTTCAAGCGAGAAACCGCTTAGTCTCGTACTCGCTTCCTGGACTTTATATTTATATCAAAAACCCCTCGTTAAATATGCCAGAGCCGGCGTACGAAAGTGGATAATCTGTTTGGTGTCTGAGGAATTTAAGATGCCGAACGGTGGAAGGGCACTCGTGCTCAGATCAAAGGCACTTTGCGGCTCGCTAATTGATATTTGAATTTTGAAGCCTTCTGCTCTTATTTCAGGTTTAATTACCCGAACAGGCAACAATGAAAATTTTAATACCTTGCAAGGAAATATATACATGAATGTGTATAGGTAAAAACATAGTTGGACGCACATATGCAATAAAGAGTCAACCCACACAACTTATCAATTAAAAAGTTAACTTTATTCCTTTGCATTAAGTATGTATTTAATTTGACAAAGGTTTGTGGGTTGAAACGTTATTGCGTATGTGCGTCCCAGTTTTAGTTAAATTAATATGCACTGTAATTCATCAATTTTAAAAGTCGCAAATATTTTTTGTAAAAAGTAATTTGACTGTGACATCAAAAATATTTCTGACGTTTGTAAATATTACTTACTTGAGGGTAATTTTTATCCGCTCTTCATTTCTTTAGAAATAATATCAAACAGTGAACAGGTTCAAAGAACGATCAAAGAAATAATTAAATATCAGTTTAAACTTAGCAGACTATAATATTACAGGCCTATAAAGAGTTCAGCGAATCCATTACTATGTTGCGATGTCGATCAAATTCAAAGAAACCGTATAAAATGTCTTTGTCCTTTTTAGAGATAAGCTCATTGTACTTCAAACGGTATCGAAAAATGTATTGCGAGAATTATATTAGAGTAAAATATATACTCGTTTCAAAAAATTTGTTAGGTATTGTAGTATCTAGTAATTAATTGTACAAATATCAACCAAAAATAATGAGTAATATAGTAATTATCTTGTGATGTGCTATAAAAAAACCTGAAGTGCCTGAACACCAAACAAAATACGGCCTAAGGACTTACGGCCAAATATGGGCAAAGTCGAAGAAACTCTGAGTCGAATCTTAAGACTCAATGAAGCATGAAGAATGGGCAATGAAGAGAGCTATGCTTAAATCCCTTCAAGATCAAATCACGTTACAATAAAAAAACTATAATAATTGAACAAGCGAAGCGAGTTCTCTGAGTCAACTAGGGCGCTTGCCTACTAGACAGAGAAGTGTGTCCGTCTAAATGTCTGTCAGAGCCCTATAACTTCTGAATTACTGAATATTAGAACGTGAAACTTGGTTGAAAATTCAGTTATATCCTGTACTTGAACAACAAATACTAAAATTAGATAAATGTTATAAAGAAACGAAATTATTTAATTTTAATGCGCCATCTATTAACATTATTGTGAAGCTAATAGCTTCACTATAATGCTAATAGATGGCGCTGTGTCATTAAAACAGTTTTATGTCAACTATTATTTTTTTTATTGTGTCTAATGTTAAAAGTTAATTATTACAATATATAATTAAAACTTTTGGGAATTATGGGATATCGCGAGGTCTCAGTTCGGGGCGAACCACTAGTTAATTATTATATGTAAGTAAATACAAAAGTGTTTTTGTTTGTGAGTTTGTTACTGTTCCGTCCATCGTGCTGCAACATTAAAAACCTTAATTCACGCGGATTAAGGTTTTTAAAATACCTTAATTCGCGGGCTTCGTCTAGTCAAAAATAATGGGCACTCATAATAAGGAGTTATGGCGTCTGTCCATCGTATTTTTGCGTCAGCGAGCGCGCGCTGCGAGCGGCACAATTTCACGCCGTGCCAACTTGCAAAGTTCCTCGCGACATTCTAATTTCATACGGTATTCCAGTGACAGTTTTGAATTGGACTTCAACTAGCAATTGAAACGAGACAAATTTTAATGTAGATCTCTCTGCATTGTGTTTTTCACTGCTGAGTATAGTTGATCGAAGTATACCAAGAATTGTATAAACCATAATACAATTAATATTAAACACAATTCATCAACATTGACCATATCATTTAGAATTAAAGTAACCTCACTTAAAATTCCTGTAACTTCTGTTTAAATATATTTAAATTTTATATAATATTACCAATCCATACATAAAAGATGCAATATATAAATCTGGAAAAAATCAACTTTCTCCAATAAAACTAGGCAGATATATTTAAATTTACTCAACACTATACTTTTTTGAACTCTTTTTTGGTCATTTCCAACAAATTGCAATTTTTGAGTTAAGTCACTTTAATTCTAAAGGTACGACGTGACGGGAGTATTTTAAATTTTCTTGTGCACACTTGTGCTTCCTTTAGATTTTTATTCAGGTTGGATGAAAGTGAGGCCTATCTTTGATTGAAGTTAAATTATGATAAGAGGGTGCTTACAACTAATCTCATTGCCCTTTCCGGAAAATTAAAATATTCATTCCGAACCCTTGTTGTATATGCTAAAGCCGAACAAAAGGGAATAAAGCGTCTGAAAAATTAAGAGGCGGCGGTTACAGGCCCTTCAGAGGAGATCAAACGCATTTGCCGCTTGCTAATTGATCTCGGAGTTTTGTTGGCTTCAACCTAATCATAACTTCAAATTAAACGGCATCAAATATTAAATACTAGCTGATACCCAACACTTCGCTCGCGTGGTTTAGTTTTCCAGCATTATTAACAATGTTAGCTCTTTAATTTTCAAGATAAAAATTAGCCTATGTCAATCACGCCTCAATAGCCCAACGGTTAAAGGTGCGGACGGAAAACTGAAAGGTCGTAGGTTCGAACCCCACCCATTGCACTATTGTCGTATCCACTCCTAGCACAAGCTTTTCGCTTATTTGGAGGGGAGAGGGGAAAATAAGTCAAGTTCACCTTGGTTAATATTCTTTAAAGAAAAACTCCTAATTATATATACACGTGCAAAAAATCACGTTGATAAGTACATAGTTCTGTTGCTGCGTGATTGAAGGACAAACCAACAAATAAATACACCTTCACATTAAGTAAGATTAGTAAGATTTAGTTAACAATGTTAATTAGCGTACATAAAGCTAACGTCATTGACGTAATTTCAAACGCTGTGAGAGGTCCTGGGTTCGATTCAGCACGTTCACGTTGTGAATTTATAATTTCTATATTGCGACTGAGAAATTTTCTCGTTTCTAGGTATTACTCGATTCAAAAGCAAAGCTCTTTGAAATATTTACTTTGTTGAATGTTGGTTCTGCTTGATAATATTTGACATTTAATATTATTCTATATATTATATATATTTATTCATTTATATAAAAATGAATCCCTATTTCCCTTTGGTCACGGCATCACGCGTGAATGCCTGGACCAATTTCGCTAATTCCTTGTTTGTTGTGTGTGTTATTGTAAGGAGAAGATTCTTACGGAAAGAAAAGTTAAGAAAATTGCTCAGAAAATTAGATTATTTCAGAAAACTTAACAACTTAACAACTTTGTGAGTTTGACAGTTCGGCGGTGAAATCTAACAGCGAACATAAATCAAACATCTCTAAATATAATATTGACACCACTGTCACTCCAAGTGATCCTCGTGACGCGAAAGCCTCGTTACTGATGGACTCCATGTCTCTTTGTAATCTAAAGCAACACAATTATATAGCTAACAAGAATGATAGGATCCTCGACTTAGTACTTTCACGTCGATTAAAATGCACAGTCGTGAATACGGAGGCTTTAATATGTCCTGATGCACATCATCCTCCACTTGAGGTCAACATTGACAGTGATATAAGTAGCCGTGAGCTGAAACATAATATCGGTATGAAGCGTCTAAACTTTCGTAAGTGTAATTATACGGAAATTAAAAATGAGTTGCGCACTACAAATTGGGAAATGATATTGGCTAATAGGAGTATAGATGATATGGTTACTGCTTTTTATAATAATGTGATTAGAATAATCTTACGCCATACACCATTTTCTAAGGATCCTTCCTCTGCTTATCCTATTTGGTACAGTTATCCGTTGATTCGTTGTATTGAAGAAAAACTAAAATATCACGCGCGTTATAAAAAATTCAATAACCCGCGCGATTATGATACTTTCAACTTACTTAGAGCCCGCAGTAAAAGGTTGATCGCTAAATGTTATTCGGTTTTTACTGATAACGCTGAAGACTCTTTGGAGGGCAACCCGAAAATGTTCTGGAAGTATCTTAATGCTAAAAAAAAAATATTAATTATATTCCTGATTCCATGACCTATAATGGTGTATCTGCAACGGATGGGGAAAGTATCTGTGATTTATTTGCTGCTTTCTTTAACTCAGTGTACGATCAAAGAACTAGTACTAGTGCTCATATTAACATAGAATCATGTTTTCCGACTAACAACAATAATTCTGTGCTATCAGATTTAACAATCAATAGAAAGCAAATTGACAAAAGGCTACGTAAATTAGATGGTAATAAGAGCACCGGTCCAGACGGAATCCCTCCATTTTTTGTTAAATCATGTGCCCATGAACTATCTTTGCCACTTACAATCATATTTAACGATTCACTCAGGAAAGGTTTTTTCCCATCTGCTTGGAAAACAGCTTACGTCATTCCCATATTCAAATCTGGTGATAAGAATAAATGTGAAAACTACCGGCCTATAAGTTTGCTTTCATGTATAGCTAAAGTATTCGAATGCTTTGTTTATGATGCCTTATATAATCATATCCAATCAGATATTTGCATTGAACAACATGGGTTTTGTAAGAATAGGTCCACGGTTAGTAATCTTTTAATTTTTAAGAATTACATCTGCAGTGCCTTTGCAAAAACTAAACAAGTTGACACTATATATACAGATTTCTCTAAGGCTTTCGATCGCGTCAATCACGAATTACTGGGCCTTAAACTCGCAGCCTATGGAATCCATGGGAATTTGCTTAGGTGGATTACGTCTTACCTTACGAGGCGCAGTCAAATTGTTGCTTTGAAGGGGTATCTCTCAGCCGCTGCTGTTGTTCCATCGGGGGTACCCCAGGGCTCGCACTTGGGGCCTCTTCTCTTCATCATTTTCATAAATGATATTAAAAAGGTCATCCAAAGTGAATGTCTTCTCTATGCAGACGACTTAAAAATTTTCACCGAGATCTCGAATATTGAACAGTGCATTACACTACAGCTCGACCTGAATCGAGTAATGGAATGGTGTCATAAGAATCTTATGACACTCAACGCTAATAAGTGCCAAGTTATAACTTACTCCTCCAAAAAGCAGAATATCTTGTACGAATATAAGATTGGTCAAAGTACACTTGAGCGGAAGAATTTAGTAAGGGATCTAGGTGTATTCATAGATAGTAAACTTACATTTCGGGATCACTATGACCATATAATTAAAAAAGCTAATCAAATGTTGGGCTTTGTGTTGAGAAACAGTAGAGATTTCAAAAAACCTAAAAGTGTTTTGTCTGTATATAACTGTTTTGTGAGGAGCGTAGTTGAATATGCATCTGTCATCTGGTCGCCTTATTATTCCGTTCACTCGGATCGTATAGAGCGAGTTCAACGACGTTGCCTCCGAACTTTGTCTTGGCGTATTGGTCAGTATCGCTCTTTGAGTAGTTATGCACTTAGGTTAGAATACTTTAAGGTAAAATCTTTGAGAGTTCGGAGAGACATTTCATTGTTGAGATACTTACACAAAATTTTGCACTCATATATTGACTCCCCTGTGCTACTATCTTTAATTAATGTCAATATTAGGCATCCCATGAAGATTAGCCGTTGTCCCAAGAAATGTAAAACCTTCGTACTTAATGTATTTAAAAATAACACATCTTACTATAACCCAGTGGTTAGAATGTGCCGTTTGTACAACGAGCTGGTGTCCTCTAGTAATAGTAATATTGATATTTTTAATAATAATTCTGCTGCTTTTGTCAGGTCACTCGCCAGCTGCGATGCTTTGCGATTTGTATAATATTCTGTAGTACCTACGTGTATCTTGTTTTTGATTATCTTGTTTGTTTTTACTCTTTTTTAAAATATCCAACCTTAAAATTATATCCATAATTACCTACAATTTGCAATAGTTTATAAGTATATTTTTGTTTAAGTTCAAATTTCTTTTAGTTTTAAATGACACGTCCGACTATCTGCTGCTTATGTAGACACATTGTTGTGGAAAGTGGCTAGCTTATAATCATGGCTGTATTATATTTGTTTTGTATTGTCATTATCTGTTGTGTGTCTGAATAAATAAATAAATAAACATGAAACTATCGGGTACATACAACATCGTTTCCGAGAACATCAACCCTTGACTAGCCGCTAAAATTGTAAAGTGTTTATTTGTTAGATCGTTAGTTTATTGGTTGGACCTTCACTCACGCAGCAAAGCATTGGATCAGCATGAGTATAGTTGAGGACTTGGAAAGAAACATGAGATACCTCTTATCTCTGAAAAGTAGAAGAGTAGAGGGCTCCAGCAGGAGTTTTAAAAACCTCTCCTCACGCGGACGAAGTCACGGGCAGAAGCTAGTTAATCAATAAATGCGCCATACCTGCAGTGAGACATTAAAAAACTGAGTTGGTAGGTATTAGACATTACCAACTAGCAAAATGTTCTTTTATCTTCTTTTTTATTACACTTAAAAAATACTTATAGCATAATATAAAGGTGGATTTGGGCGTAGTTACAGGAGCATTTATTTCTATAACGATATAAACTACTTATAGTCTATTTGTGCTTGTGAAATGCTATTAGGACTATTTTGCTAGATGGGTACTCATTAGCTAGTTACAATAACCCGACTACTAAAAAATTAAAGGTAACATCCGTCATATTTATTTTATTTGAATAAAATGTGGCCTATGCCAACCGGACCATCATTAGTGGACAGGCACCCTTATGGACATGTAAGTGTAGCACATTGAACGTGGGAAGATACTAGACACATTGGGATATTGCAAATAAGCGCTTGTCTTCTAACTGGCACAGAGGCATGTGAAGGTAAAAAAAGGAAAATTACAAGATCTAGATTATCTTGATTTTAAGGCTACCTACAAACGTCGCGTACGTCGCACGCTACAATTATCAGGCAAATAAGTGGGAACTAAATCTAGGGTTGTAATGCTGTTCTCGCGTGTCTCAACGTAGCATGTTCTAGGTGAAAAAGCAAACGACCTGCAAAGTAATATTAGGCACATCGGATTGTGAAGCTTACACATTTTTAAGATACCTACATAGTAAGTTTGTGTTATACAGCAGTAATTACACACTGTATGGATTTAAACTTTTTGTCATTTAGGAAATTGACAATGCTTGCTCTATCTTTTATCGTGAACTAGCTGATGGCCACGAATTCATCCGCGTTGATTTAGTTTCTAAAATCTCGCGGAAACTCCTTGATTTTTCGTGATAAACAGTAGCCTGTATCACCTTCTAGGTCTAAACCTATACCCATGCAAAAAATCACGTCGATCCGTAGCTCTGTTGCAGCATTATTGAAGGACAAACCAACAAACAAACACACTTTTGCATTTATAATATTAGTAAGGATAGGGATTAGTAAGGATTAACGCAACTTTTGTAGGAGTATGTCAGAACAATATCTATCTCTCCCACACGTAAACTTGATTGTGATATCTTTTCTAAATACCTTTAATCTCGGCAGTGTGTGAGATTAAAGTGCACGCGTCGCGTCCCAATAAAAAATGCACTAAACACGATATAATTTATGGCCGGACGCGAATACGCAAGGACGCAATAAAGCTCCCGTGTGAGGGTGCCCTAAAATATACTTACTTAGATAATTTTTTATGGTTTACCAAAACTTTAAACGAAAACATAAACTTATAAAGGAGGTATGTACCTACAATTTAAGGACAGCTTATCTCTGAGGAGGATATTTCTTTCAGAAGCCCTCCAATGTGAAAATAATGAAATCAAGATAAATCATCCTAGACATTTAAAAAACTAATAACACATTATGTTGTATTTCGAAAAGTTCTAAGCTTACGTCTTTATAATCAATACGGCCCATTTCAAAACCTAGTAAGTGTGATTGACAAAATTTTAAAGGAGACCAAAAAACATAATATTTGTGGTAGCCCTTCTGAACTCTGAATTCTTTAGTATCTGTTGGTGAATTAATGTTTCATTAATAAACTACTTTGAAAGCTTTTATTGGATATATTTATTACTTCGCTAAGCCATCTACAAAACATGTTTTTTTGGCCCCTGAAAAATTTTGTCAATCACACTTACTAGGTTTTGAAATGAGGCAATCGAATAGATCGATTTTTGGACGCCTTTTCAACGTTATTGAGGAAGCGAAGGGGGTATCCAAGTTTGCTTTTAACAATGACTAGCTTTTGCCCGCGGCTTCACTCACGTTAAGTTCGATTTTGCAAACCCCTATTTTACCCCCTTAGAGGTTGAATTTTACAAAAATCCTTTCTTAGTGTACCTATGCCAGATTTCAGCCCAATCCATCCAGTGATTCAAGCTGTGTCTTCAATGTTAATATTATGAGTATAAGATAATAAATTATAAACATTAACTGATTTCCTTTAAATGATGCCACTCAATAAAGACCTAGAGTTCTTATTATGTTCCAATTTTTACCTACTTCAAAATAATCTTGTTCGTACGACAGAAATTTTTCATTTACTAAAATATGTCATTTTCGGAGAAATCTCGAGAAGCATTATTGAACAGAAAACGTTTCATTATGTTTTACAATAATAATTTTGAGGCCCACTTATTAGGATTCTTAAGAGCCTGTTGATTCCAAGTCAAGGGGTACTTTCTGGTGGAATTCATTAATATTATTATGATTGCTTGACAGGGATTTCATTATATCTAGTCTGAATAATAGAGTTTATTTTTCCTTACCTGTCTTAAAATGTAAACAAATTCAGTGAAACTTTAATTAATAGCGACAGCCAGAATGGGTTTTGAAGAAAAGAAACGAAGCATGTTTGTCTGGTGGGAGGCTTTGGCCGTGGCTAGTTACCACCCTACCGTCAAAGACGTGCCGCCAAGCGATTTAGCGTTCCGGCATGATGACGTGTAGAATCCGATTAGGGGTATGAGTTAAATCTACACTGCCATACCCCTTTTAAGTTAGCCCGCCAAGATTTTAGACTGCATCGTCACTTACCATCAGGTAAGATCGCAGTTAAGGACTATCTTGTTATCGAATTAAAAAAAAATGTTAGCCCTATTGGAAAAAAGCACGGACGAAGTCAAGGGCATAAGCTAGCAGAGAATAATTAATTATTTACGTTTCAACTTTACAATAATATTATGTTTAAATCAAGTCAACAAAGTGCAGAAAATTACTGACATAACAGCTGAGCTCCAGACCAAGTAGGTGCAAAGTTATGGTTAGGGTTACCACTTATTTAAGAAGCCAAGTAGTAACGAATCATTTCATCACAATTAAATTAGGTACAGAACAAAAATAGTGCGCTATAGAAATTATAACGATCTTCAAACGCTAATTTATAGTTTATTTATTTATTTATTTTTAATAAACAATATTAGCCAAGCTGAAGTTGACTAATATCCTCCTATCCCATCCAGATAAGCAGAAAGTTTGTGCTAGGAGTGGGTACGACAATAGTGCAACGGGTGGGATTCGAACCTGCAACCTTTCAGTTTTGAGTCCGCACCTTTAACCGTTGGGCTATTGAGGCTTCTTAGTAGAGTTATTAGTGACGTAGGTTTTTTGCGTCCTGTTACTGATGTTATCTTCTTCACTTGATCACTCTGCGGTCGTGTCGGATATCCGTCCCATAGTACTATGAAAGTGAGGGAATAGACTGCACCTGTGTTTGTGCACACATTTGTGTACTATAAAGACCGAAAAGGGTTCATCGAGGTACCGAGGGTAAAACAGACTGCCTTCCTCTAAACGTAACCCTTAGAATTTATTAACAGAAAAACACAATATACTGTGTATACTACCAGTGGTAGGGTATGCTATACATACTTATTGAAATTATAACCTTCTAGTAAACATGGAACACAGCATTGTTTTGAGCTGAATCCCTATCTTACTTCTAATCACCCGGACATTGTCTCTTCTCGAAAAAAAAAGTGATTTTAACAAGAAAGTATAAAAGATCGCCGTCTCATCTCATGCCGTACGACTAATATATAATAAAAAAAATAAGTTAATTAGGTAAAGTTACAAAAGACCTACTAAAAAATTTTCAAAAAATATGTTTTGACCCCATTGAAAGATTTAGACACATTTCTTAAAATATCGGAATTTTTGAAATAACAGTGTTGAAAAAAAAAACAATATTATCTGAGTACTTGTATAATACTAGCTGTTGCCTGCGACTTCGTCCGCGTCAATTTCTGTTATTATGATCAGCGTGATGTTATAGTCTAAAGCCTTCCTCGATGAATGGACTATCCAACACAAAAATAATTTTTCAATTCGAACCAGTAGTTCGTGAGATTAGCGCGTTCAAACAAACAAACTCTTCAGCTTTTATCTGTGTTGTTTCAACCCTATTAATGTATCTTCCAGGTGCGAGGACCGGCTTCGCGCTCAGGTGTGAACAGCAGTCAGCGAATGCTTCCTGTTGACAAATCTTCGTTTTATTACTTACACGGGTTATATTACATTTACTAACTGAAAATAGATTAATAAGCGACACATATTCTCATGATATTCAGTCATGAAAAGTGTTTTAATTGGCAAAACGTTGCTTAGTATCATAATATTATAATCTATAGACAATATTTACTATTATTTACACTACTCACCATAATGTACTATTTACTATTGTTATTTATATACTATTTACTATTTTTTTAATGATTTGAGTAAAGCTGAAACATCTCAAAACAAAATTAAAAATAATACTCCTGTAAGCTGATTTTAATCAGGGCATATTATATAACCACCAACGCTACTAAAATATATTTAAAATGAATATTAATAATTAATTATTAATATTCATTTTAAATACGCAATCACTACAGCCGTAAACTCAATTATGATGATATTATGATAATATCATTTACTTCGATTAATAAAGGAAATCGCTGGTTTTACCTTTTATTTTGTGTAATACTCAATCAGGAAAAATTAAATAAAATTGCTCGGCATGAATTGGGCTCACAAAAATATTGTAACTTCATTAAATATGTTGAAAACAGTCACTATTAACGCTGAATTTGGGTCGCCTATAAAAACCGCTCTAAGAACTTTTAAGAATTGTTTGTATCGAATAAAGCAAAGCAAGGATCATTTGATATTATGAGTTTCTTGGTTGAGCGAAGATGTTCTGCAAATAGAGCCAGCTAATTTGGACGACATACTTTTAAACGGCTTGTAATAAAAGCTAATGGATCCGAGTCTACGATTCCTGGCGCTCATTTTACCTACAAGCCCAAGTACCGCCACGATAATTAGAATTTTGGCTGACGTCCTTATAAAATGGAAAACAAGATTGGACAGGTGATGAATCTTTTTTACAGGATAAAATGAAGAACGAGCTTGAAAGTTAAGTTTTTTGTTACGTTTATTTATTACCAACATCCATGAATCCAAGCAGCTATTATAAATGGAAAAGTGTTTCTGTTACATTTTCGGTGCTGAACACAATTTTGTTGAACCTATCTTGATGAAATGGTCACAGATGTAGTTTGCTTCCTGAAGCAGAACATGGGATACTTTTTCCAGCAATTCAGGGTTCACACGAGATTAAAGAAATACAATCTAGGTAAGCAGACGAAGTATAATATATCAGCTAGTACTTCTTTACACATTTATTATGACGTCATGTGGAGTTTTATTCACATTTCTTAAAATAATTTTTAAACATCATCATCGAAGTAAGTTAGGAAAAATATTTTTCATTACTTTGAAAATTTTCGTGATGACAAACTGATGAATGAATCCTCGAAATCTATTTTCTGAGTATTCCAGATGGATTTAAGAACAACCTGTAATATTTGAGAAAATACATTTCAACACAATAATTGTAATTCGAGTCAATTGCCCCTATAAAAAAAACCTAAAAGATTCAAGAAGCGGTACTTACGCTGTGCTCAGAATAAAAATAATTCTTTGTTTATCGGTTTGAGCTAAATTTAACCAATTAGCGAGGCCATCGTCACGTAATTCAAAACTAATTAAGAAAGGAAAGCGTCGGCTACGGTGCTCGTTCCAAGAGCAAATGGACCTCACAGATATTCCCTCGGGAATAAGCTGACTCGGAATGTTTAACTTTTGTATTCAATTAATTGAGAGTTCTGGATGTAAACAAGAATAGACGTGATGAAATTGTAATAAAATACAAAAACATTCTGTGCATTACTGTCTGGTGTTGATTTAGAACTTTTTTAAAAATTTATTTTAAAATAAGTTCTAAATTCGCGTGATGCCTCTGGTACGACACATGTTCGTGGGCGGCGGTAATCACTTTACATCAGGTGACCCGCCAGCTCATTTGCCCGCTATTCATATAAAAAAAATAATAACAATGTTGTCATATCATATATTGGGGTATTGCCCCAATCAGTATGACAATAGTGCAACGGGTTGCGATCGAACCTGCGACCTTTCAGTTTTCAGTCCGCGCCTTAAATCGTTAGGTTATTGAGGCTTAAACTTCTGACAGCTTTTGCATTAAAAATGTGTCAAATATCTGTCGGTTAAACCAAGGTTAAACGTTACTCGGCGTTGTTGAAATTGTCATAGAGATGTTTCCTTGTCCACCATCTTTTCTTTTTTCTTCCGTTTTATGTAACGTTATCTGTTACAAAATAAATAAATAATAATATTAAAGTGCCTACGAATGACACGCTCATCGGATTTTTTGGGTTTCAAATATCTCATAAGCTACCTGAGAATTGAATTTGTCCCCTTTATTATCCCGTCTCGTTGACGGAAAGAATTTACCTATATCCCCTTAAAACAGGATCTTGTCTATCTCACTCGACCGTACTTAGATGTATTTTTACCCGAACATCGTGGGAAGATTTGAACATATGTATATCTTTAATGGGTCCTGACTGTCTAAGTCAACATTATTTAACAGAATTTTACATTATGTACTGGACTTGTTTTTGACTTGTTTTTTCTTTTAAGCTATTGCATAGCTTCTATCGCGGGCCAGCGTGGAGACCGAATCCAGAAATTCCGTAACGAAAATAACCTGACACGGGACTCCTCTACGGTGAGCCGCTAGATGGCGCATTTTTTATCAACGCCATCTAGCGGTGAGCCACTAGATGGCTTTACCGCGGCAGTCCCCGAGTGCCACAAGTCTTTTTTTTGCTTTTAATTAAGCAGTCGGGTTATTGATTTTTTAATATTTGATTACCCGATAATGCAAAATAGCGTACCTATATCCGGGGCATCCCTAATAAAGATGCATAATCTTCTTTGAAATTCGAAACATCCGTCATTCCTTGTAATAATACCCACTGTAAAACGATGCCCATAAAAATATCTCATCAATCTTCGTTCCTTATAATTTCCTCTGTAATCATTTCAGTTGCTAGAACATAGGGAATCCTAGTTGTTATACAATTTTGCCTCATAAATTGCTCCAATAAAGCCCTGCTTAGCTCCGTGGCCCTTATTTTCTCGCGTGACTCGGAGCTTTCCTTAACTTTTCTTACATGAAACCTGTTATCGGTTATTATTATTTTATTGTTAAATTTGGGCGACGTAATTACGAACATAAACATTATATATGCAATCGCGTTTAGGAAAAGGCCCCGTATCAAAGTTCAAACGATTTCCTCGAACCTTACAGATACCTAACGTAGGTTGGTTAATTGTTACATAACATAATGTAATCAATTATATTATGTTATGTAACAATATTTAGTTTCTATAATTGAAAGGATCAGTGTTTACAGTAAACTTGTAGATAAAATGTGTTATCAATATATTAATAATAAATCCATAATATCACTTACATCAATTTTGCCTATAAAATTTGAAAAGTTCACTCGATTCCATCATCAGATCCTGACCTGATAACAATGGGACCACCTGGAAGTATACCTTTCAAAAAAAATAATTTTCCAAATCGGTCCAGGTGTCTTCGAGTAATCGGGGAACTTACATTAAAAAAAAAGAACCTCCTCCTTTTTTGGAAGTCGGTTAAAAAACGTATACGTAAATGCTTATTTAATAACATAATTTGTACTTCGCGCAGATTATGTCATGACGGCGTTATTTTTAATAGTTTATGACAGTTTCTAGTATAGTTCTTGCAATGCACGAGGGCGCTTGTGGTTACGTCGTGCACACGCACATTGCGTAAGTGTGCGTGCCTATCAGGAGCCTAGGTGAGAGCGGTCAGGCACAAGTAAGCTCTCGCTCACAACATATACAGATACGACACACACAACCATGAGCCACGCGACCTCGTGAATTGAAAGAACTATATCTCTTTGTTTATGAATATTGTGTATATGTAAGTATTATATTATTGTTTTAATATTGAGCGTATTCACTGGGGTAACATCCTTCACTTAAGCATATTAGAGGGTACGTCAAACTTTATGCCCGGGCCGCGGAGATAACAATGAAAAAATTAAACCACATGAGACTTCAACTTTCGCAGTGTGCGGTTGTAGTTCAAAATTAGGTTATCTATACGTAAGGCTTTAACTAAATGTTATTTCCACGATTATTTGGAAAATGATGAAGAGTTATGATAGTTTACTACTCACTCCTTAGAGCATTTAAGTTGCTTTAGAGCATCGCTCGACTGAATTAGAAATCTTACTTATATTACAAAAGCTAAGATGTTTTTGTTTATTGGTTTGTTCTTCAATCACGCTCTAAGGGAGCTACGGATCGACGTGATTTTATTGAATGGGTAGGTATAGTTGAGGGCGTGGAGAGTGACATAGGGTACATTTCACCCTGGAAAATCAAAAAGTTCCCGCGGGATTTAAAAACCAACTTCACGCGGATAAAGTCGCGGTCATCAGCTAGTAATTGGTATCAAGAACTGTCGTGTTGTAAAAATGTGTTTTAGTGCTAACGAGGCTTTAAGAACGGAATGAAAGAAATGAAAACTAAAAGATTAACATCATTTTAGGTTTTTAGTTTTTAATTGTATTACATTAGCACAAGTTTTAAGCTCTTGTAATTGAATAGAGGATATAGTATCATGGCTACCCAAGTGGCTACCTATTGGTTGTATGTTATTAATAATAATATTTTAATCGTACAAATGCAGTAAATGTCTTCTTCATAGTTATGACACCAATGAACTAAGATCTAGTTTACGAGAAAAATGTTGAAAAAGTATTTCTTTTTAACTAATTGTCATCATCAATGAATTTATTGAAATCAAAAGTGTCGCTGGGACAGACTGATGATATGCTTGACTATAATGAAATCAAAAGTGGCTAGGCCTCGCCCATTCGCTTCAAATCCCTCGTTATGTAAGTTTTGACACTTCCGACACGATCCATCGACAGTTGACACGCCAAGAATTACATTTGTTTTGATTTACTATAATAATATTATAAATGAGAAAGTGCGTTTATCCTTGAATCACACTGGAACGGAGTAACGTACGACGTGATTTTTCGCATCGGTATAATTGAAGACTTTGAGAGTGACAAAAGCTATCTTTTATCCAGGAGATACAAAGGATGCCCACAGGGTTCTTAAAAATCGAACTTCACGCGGATAAAATCTTTTTAGGAAATAAACTCGGAGGAAAAAAAATTTTGTGTTTGAAATAAAGTTCAAATCAATTATTCTAATTAAAAATAAACAACACTTACCATAAAATTTTCCCTTTTAAATGTTATATTAATCGCCCATAGAATAAATAGAATTTTAGGTTGCAAAGATGTAAAAATGTAATAGAAAAAATATTACAATTCAATTTCTCAATATTAATATATATATAGCTGCTCGTGCTGATTCACTCACTCACTCACTGACTCATTGATCACCTCTCCTGTAAAATTTTGTATGAAAAAAATTTTTTTCACTCACGGTTTCGTATAGAGGACAAAAATTCATTCGGAAGAAAAATATGGAGAGAGCTGATGATTGAAGATTTCGGAGACGGGTGAGGAGCACAGGCCAGGGTATTGAAGATAGGTGGGGAGTGTTCAACCAAATGTCACTCGAAACCTCATCCAATTGGCAGAGAGCCGAAAAAAAACTCCAAAATGGCGGATTCAAGATGGCCGCCATACAAATTTCGTCGGTGTCTATCTCGGAGACTATAAGAGATGGAAGAGTGGTTTCTTGGCAAAAGATGATCAGGAGCCGAAGGTCCACTTGATGAATAGAAAAAAAATTCAAGACGGCGGAATTTCTTTTTTATCATACAAAATCTATGCAAGACTTTAATAGGTTCCTGTTCAAAATTTCTAATGGTTTCGTAGAGAGGACAAAAATTCATTTGGAGGAAAAATATGGAGAGAGCTGATGGTTGAGGATTTCGGAGACGGGTGAGGTGCTCGGCCAGGGTATCGAAGATAGGTTGGGGGTGTTCAAACAAATCTCACTCGAAACTTCATCCAATTGGCAGAGAGCCGAAAAAAACCTCCAAAATGGCGGATCCAAGATGGCGGCCATACAAATTTCGTCAGTATCTATCTCGGAGACTATGAAAGATGGAAGAGTGGTTTCTTGGGAAAAGATGATCAGGACCCGATGGTCTACGTGATGAATAGAAAAAAAAATCAAGATGGCGAACTTTTTTTTCATATAAAATGTATGCAAGATTTTGATACGTTCCTTTCCGCTGATGGTTTCGTATAGAGGACAAAAATTCATTTGGATGAAAAATATGGAGGGAGCAGATGATTGAGGATTTCGGAGACGGGTGAGGAGCACGATCTGGGTATTGAAGATAGGTGGAGAGTATTCAAACAAAAGTCACTCGAAATCTAATCCAATTGGCACAGAGCAGAAAAAACCTCCAAAATGGCGGATTCAAGATGGCGGCCATACAAATTTCGTCGGTGTCTATCTCGAAGACTATAAAAGGTGGAAGAGGGGTTCCTTGGAAAAAGATAATCAAGACTCGAAGGTCTACTTGGTGGACCGAAAAACCGCGGTTCGCTTTAGCGAGCCGCGCACCCACGCGCCCTACTAGTTGCTTTATATGATGTAAAGTGAAGTGCACTAGCTGCATTGAAATCTAAATATATAAAAGACAAAGGTGACTGACTGACTGACTGACTGACTGACTGACTGACTGATCTATCAACGCACAGCTGAATCCACTGGATGGATCAGGCTGAAATTTTTCATGTAGATAGTTATTATAACGTAGGTGTCCGCTAAGAAAGGATTTTTGAAAATTCAACCCCTAAAAGGATAAAATAGGGGTTGGAATAATTGAACTTAACGTGAGCGAAGCCGCGGGGTAAAGCTAGTAGAGCCATAAAATCTTTTCTCGCCTACCTACCCGGAAAAATAAAAAAAGCAACACTCAGGAGAATTGGCTACTAAAATTAATTGTCCTAGTTACCCTTCGAGAAAAGTTTGAAACTAACTCTGAAAATATTGAAATTGAGGGTAGAAAAAAAACGACAAATAACGGTCAAGAGGCGATCTCGATCGTGCCTTGTTAGTCGGAAGGAGAGTTTAGGAATAAAATTTGTAAAAAGTTTCGAGCTTTCGTTGGTAATAAATCCTTTGATGTATCCAAATTCTGACTGGAAATGAAAAGTCTTCGATTATTTATTAATCTGCTGTGTATAAAAATCAATTGCTGTTCGTTAGTCCCGCTAAATTCAAAAACTTCTTGACCAATTTAAATACTTATAGATTGTTTTGTTTTGTACGCTCTAACACTATTTTATTCAAACTTTAAAAAAATTGGGGAAAAACAGCTAAAAATAGAAAAAATGTAAATCGGTAATTTTGTATAGGTATCAACCCTTCGAATTACTTCTAAAAGATGGCGGTAGCAGAACTGCGGGTAAAAGCTAGTACATATTTAATGAATTCTAAAACCCCTACTTGAACATATAGAGTACCTACTCAACATTGAGATATTGAGGTCATAGAACATCATCTTTCATTCATCATTCCACGCATGCAGTTCAAGTTTTTTCTGAAAAGTTATTTTTAGAGAAAACAATATTTCCTACTAAATAATTTAATATGTGACTGTACACCAGAGGATTAAAATGTATAATCTGGTTGGATATCTAGGCTACACAGGTAGCAAGTTCCAAGGAACGTAGTGTATTAAATAACTTGCGTCGTCGAGCATCTCGCTAATTATCCGGTTCAAATATTCTCCACTCAGAGATTATAAAATCTTGTCATTATGTACCTATGTATGTTTTAAATAGTTCATAATATCTGTGTTTTGGTTTTACAGGTGAAAACGCTCTTTGACACATTCGACTGGTATATTGTGCCAGTAAACTTAATCAACCAATTAAAATGGCGTATATTGGCCCAGAGGAAACCTGTTCTATGTTCCATAACCTTAAATTTGAAGAGTTCCCTCGATTTCTCCAGGATCCCATCATCATATCATGACCTGATGACACTGAAACCACCTGGGAAGTATACCCTTTCAAACAAAAAAAGAATTTTCCAAATCGGTCCAAGCGTCTTCGAGTATTCGGGGAACATACATAAAAAAAAAAGATTCCGACGAATTGAAAACCTCCTCCTTTTCTGGAAGTCGGTTAAAAATGGACAAACTACTTATTATCGTTTTATACCGAAGAGACAGAACTATGAAAACGATTATGCGATCGTTCAATGTGCTTACAAAGTGGGTCGAGTGCCGAAAATGTTGACGAAGATCAAAGAATCGAGTGTTACGATCTGATATCGACGTTAATAAGTCAATAAAACGCCGCTCCAGTGGAAGCAATCTCTTTTTATCGCTCCCGGGGCGATGGCTGCTGGATTCAGCCCTTCGATGTATTTTTTCCTAATAACATTAATAGTGTTTATTTAATATTAATTTAGCCAAAAGGAAGGGTTAGATTTTAGAAATAAAAAAAAATACTTATATAATTCGCCATTTTGTGGTGGAGGCCATCTTGGATTTGAAATTTATCGAACACGCACACGTACATGCACACGCACACCACACGCACCCGCACACATACACGCACACTCACATACACACACACACACACACACACACACACACCCGTCGAACTTTTAAAACCCCGTCGTTTTTGCGTCGGGTTTTAAAAAAGCTCAGTATAGGTACACGAAAATATAAAATTGAATGTTTTGTCAAATAAAGGGATTCGTGGACTTATTTTCGTGGAACATGAATAATATTTCTAACATTTCAAATTATAAAAATATTCCTCCACTTATTCATCCATTTATAAATAAAAATTCACAGATGTATCGCTTCCCGTAACTGAACTCAACACCGGGGAAACGTTTTTCCCCGCGCCCCGCCCGGATGATGAGGCCACGCCCCGACCCCGAACCCCCTCTGGCTTCGTGGCCAGAGGAGACACTTCCATCCACGTTCGACCAGCACGACGACGCGAACGTTCAAAGGAATTAACATCGGCGCAAGGTGTTTTTTTTATTCGAAGACAAGATAGCCCTTGACTGCGGTCTCACCTGATGGTAATTGACGATGCAGTCTAAGAGGGATGGTAAGTGACGATGCAGTCTAACTTGGAAGGGGTATGGTAGTGTACATTCAACCCATACCCCTAATCTGTTTCTACACGAAATCGTGCTAAATCGCTTGGCGGTACGTCTTTGGCGGTACGTCTTTGGCGGTACGTCTTTGACGGTAGGGTGGTAATTAGCTACACAAACTAGGCCAGACCAGAGACAATTCAGAAATTATAAATTCCCAAATTGCCCCCGCCGGGAATCGAATCCGAGACCTCCCAGTCATAGACCACAGCCCTCACCACTACGCCAGGGAGGTTGCCTATCTGTCGGTGTTCTACAAGATAGGTATATTTCGGAGAGTGTACCCAAGAACTATTCAATCTAGTTCCTCCATCACCTTTCATCGTACGAATCTGCACCGCTACATGGTCGAAATTCCACGATCTCGCACTAAGCGCTTTACTTCCTCGTTCCTAATGCCCACCGCAATTTGGAAAGCCCTTCCGGCGGCCGTTTTTCCACCTAACAATAATCTTCTAAGCAAGCGCGCACCATCTTAGGCTGCATCCTCACTTACCATCAAGTGAGATCGCAGTCAAGCGCTAGTCTAAATTTAAAAAAAAAAACCTCCTCAATACTCGTAACACAAGCTTTCCGGTTATTTGAAGGGGATACGAGGCTATCAGTTAACTTCAGCTTGGCTGATATTCTTTTAAAAAAAAAGTCAGACATCATAATCACACTATTGATGAAGGGATTTAACGCAATTGATCGCCGTCCCGATTTAATTAGTCTTCATCATGAAACAAATAGCTAATTTCCCGTACCTATATTTGAACTTCGATGACGGAGCGCTCCCGTTGATGATCATTGTGCAGTCCCGAACGTCCTAACTCCCAAATGCTTGTTAGCTCGATAAATAATGTTGTTTATCGATATGCGCTCATTCATCGTTTCAATCGATAGTGATTGCATTATCCATAATTTTATCGATGATGATCTAATAACTTGGGATATTCCCACTAAATTATTCGGTGTTCCCACTAAACTACAAGATAGGGTTATTCAAGGGGCGGACAAATTCAGAAATTATAAATTCCCAAATTGCCTCAGCCGGGAATCGAACCCGAGACCTCCCAATTAGAAGACCACAGCGCTTACTACTGCGGTAGGGTTATACTTGTTGAATTACTTTATCACAAATTTCTCTTTCGTTCCTCTTTTTTGAGATTCGATTGACAACACTAGCCATTCCCGAACATTGATAACGTAGTTAAGCGCGTAATTAATCGAGGAGCCGATATAATTTGTCTTCGTTGTGGAGAAAATAGCTAATTCCTACACATTTGAAACACAATGGCTGCCTGGGCTTATTGATTGCCGTCCATTGTTCATCGACCGTCCCGAATGTTGCCCTTGACACTGTTTTTGTTGTAAAGGATCCCGCGCACTAAAACGATCTGGCGCGGGATTGTCTCAAATTGCATATTAGATAGAAACAGGTGTTACTTTGCGGCAGTTCATTATTAGCAAGAAAAGGTGAGAATTATTTTGCTATAATCCTCCAACAGAAAAATTCTGTATGGTCAAATATGCAGTTGTCTAGAGTCTAGACAGTACAGCATTGTAAAGTTGACATCTCCTGAGGATGCTCCAGTGTCGTGGCGAAATGTGCGTCGAGAGAAAAGTCTTGTGTGGTGATGGCATTGCTTGCTTGGGAACTTAGCTTTTTTGCTTGGTTGGGGAGGTAATCGGTGCTTAAGTTGTAACTGCATGTTTGACCATACAGATTTTTTCTGTTGACGGATTATAGTAAAATAATTCTAAACTTTTCTTTCAAATTTTTGCTACAGTGTCAGAATTTCTATCGTTCTGATTGGCCAACACTCACTTGCCATTGGCCATAATGCACATTGCAGCATGAATACCATTTATTCCGCCAATAACCACGATAGTGATTGTAGCTATGATTTATGCAGCTTTTTCGCAATCAATCACTTGTACCCACAACAAAAATTTTGCATTATGCAGCTCTTTGCTCTTTGATATTAGAACGTCCCTCCCAAGTAGCACAGATAGCTGTATAAATACTCACTTTTAGACCTATTTGAAACTCTATGCGTATTAAGACTCTTTTAAGAGTACACTGGTGATCCTACAGCTGCATAATAGCTGTCAGTGATATTTAAACAGCTTAGGCTGAATAAGGGCTGTTTAGTGGATAAAATTACGCCAAATGCTGTATAAGAAGGTATTTGTGAACTCTTATTACACTGACTTATTAAGGGGGCACGTGTGAACTATTATGAAGCTTATTGTTGAATATCAGAGTTTTAACTATTCACGTCGCTGTTTAACATGAATCCACCATTTTGTTGTATAACCTCATAACCTATATAAATATACTGATTCATTTTTCAACTTTTATGATGTTTTGTGTATGAATTAGGAATGGATTGCATAAGTTTTTACTTCTCGATATCATAATAACAACTTTTTATCTTATAATTCTTTTCAAAGCACTAAAAATTGTTTATTCAAGTTTTCATCACGGCTTATTTATATCACGAAACTAATTAAAAACCGAATATTTTCGTGGCGCACTAAAATTTTCTTAGGTAATATATATGTATAATGTCAGTAAAATTACATTCCCAATCATTTTTCTTTTATAAATATGAAAACAATGCACTTAACTTTGAATATATAACCACACGTATTCAATCAAATTCAATTCACTCCACGAAGTATATTAATTTGCTAGATTCGTATTATCTATGGTTTGCTACTTCACTTTTACGTCACGTGACATATTTGCTGAATAAAGAGTAACTTGTAATCTTTTACTCAACTTAAGGCTGTATAATTTGTGCCCATTTAAGAGGTATAAGAGCTGTATACGGCCGTATACAGCCCTTATGCAGCTTTTTTATACAGCTTTAAGCGTGACGGGAATTCGTTATTCAGCTGCTAAGCAGCCTTCGTGTGCTACTTGGGCTCTTGTATCTTGTTGTGGAGGAAATATCATTTCAAAAGGATTTGATTATATTAGAAGATGCGATTCTGGTTATCCAATGAGTGATGAGTGATGACCTTAAACTACCGTTTATCGATAAATGAGCCGTGATTATTGTTTACTTTATCGATGAATTGTCGTGCCTTCGATGATGTTACAGGAATGATAAAATCTATTGGTTATTATTGGCACTTTGGTAAAGGTACAAGTAAAATGCTGTTTGATTTTGGACTTTTTCCCTAAAGCTTTAGGGATTAGTTTAGTTTGTTTGACATTACAATGCAATCACAACGTTTAACTAGCAGAGCTTTATTGTTTCTAGACACGAAACATTCCACAATAAAGAGTTTAGCTTTTACTTAACAATCTTTAGAACAATAATAATTACGGTTTAATTATTGTGGAAAATTATTCCAAAAAAAGTTAATACTTTGTTTTATACACACAATTATGTAATTCATATTAATTATGCAAATTGGTGTTTTTACTAAGTGAATTTAACTGTTGGTTCAATCAGTGCGATAATAATTATCACTTCAATAAGAAAAAAGATGACAATAAGTAAAGTTACTATTTTTCTGGTAGGTCTCGGGTTCGATTCCCGGCGGGGGCAAATTGGGAATTCCTAATTTCTAAATTGTCCCTGGTCTGGTCTGGTGGGCGGCTTTGGCCGTAGCTAGTTACCACCCTAACGTCAAAGACGTGCCGCCAAGCGATTTAGCGTTCCGGCTCGATGGCGTGTAGAGACAGAATAGGGATATGGGTTGAATGTACACTACCACACTCCTTCCAAGTTAGCCCGCTACTATATTAGACTGCATCATCACTTACCATCAGGTGAGATCACAGTTAAGGACTTTCTTGTCATGGATTAAAAAAAACTAATGAAATAAGTTATTTGAATTTAAACAACTTTTATCGTTAAACCTGTTCACTGATTAAATGGATGGTATCGAGAATGATATCGAGAGATCTAAAAACATCATCTCTGATAGGTCAGAGTTTTTTACATAGTGTGTAAGTACTAGCTGATGTCTGCGACTTGGTCCGCGTTCATTTAGATTTAAAAAAAACTGGTTTTCCAGTACAAAAAGTAAGTTAAGTTAAGTTAAGCCGTATAAAAAGGTAACGGACAGATTTACTTCGACATTTATAAAACCAGTCAGTTATTATTTACGCTGTTGACAGAGGTTTTAAAATACTTTTGCCGCATTTTGCATAACATCTACATAATATTTAAAATAAAATTTTTGTAGGCGGCGCGGCGTTGAAAAGTATTAAATGTATGTAAATACGTCAAAGCTGCTTTTATTCAATGTAAAAATTATATTTGTAGGCGTCTGGGGAACTTGTATTAAAACGCAAGATGATTTTGCCATGTCTTCCCTTGATGAGGATCAACACAGGTCCTCAACTATGCAAAAAATCACATAGAACCTTTGCTTTGTTGCAGCGTGATTGAAGGACAAACCAATAAACCAACAAACAAACACACTTCCGCATTTATAATATTAGTAAGACTGCAATCTCACCTGATGGTAAGTGAAGATGTAGCCTAAAATGGAGCGCGCTCGCCTAGAAGATGTCTATTCACTAGTTGTGTGAATAGAGTTGTTCTATACATCCTGTCTTAAGATACTTTGGGATTTGGGACGAGAAGACAATTAGGAGCTTCCATCCAAATTCAATGAGATCGATGTATAACATCGATGTATGTTATACATCGACGTCAACAAGCCGTTATCAGCTCTTGAAATACATTGGCAATTTCAGCCATCTCAGTATATTGATAACGTAGTTAAGCACGTAATTAATCGAGGAGCCGATACAATTTGTCTTCGTCGTGAAGCAAATAGCTAATTTCCACACATTTGAGGCACAATGGCAGCCCGCTCTTATTGATTGCCGTGCATTGTTCACTCTCGGCCGCTCCAAATGATACGCTCGACACTATTATTGTACGATAAATACAGCCGTTTATCGATAAACAAGCCTTAATTCAGATGTCTGATGTGATCTTTTTTTTCACGTACTACCAAATTGTGGAATCTTCTCCCTTCGACAGTGTTCCCACTTAATTACAATATGGGGTTATTCAAGGGGCAGACCAATAAATTTCTGAAAAGCCGGCAACGCATTGGCGGTGCCTCTGGTGCTACAAGTGTTCATGGCCGGCGGTAATCACTTAACATCAGGTGACCCTCCTGCTCGTTTTCCCGTTATTTATATAAAAAAAAATGTCTTTTATCGATAAGATGTAATGTAGATAATAACTAAAGCAATATTTTATTTTTCCAGCAGTTTTTATTCAGTCTTCTGGACTCTGACTTCTGGACTGGACTGGAATGGACGTTGGCCAAGTGCATTGACGACTTCACACACCTATGAGAACATTATGGAGAACTCTCAGACGTGCTTTCCTCACGATGTTTTCCTTCGCCGTTCAAGCGAGCGTTATTCGATTGCTTCAAACGTGCCTGGGATACGAACTTTAAAAGTTAAGAAACTATAACTCGACTACGGAAAATTGGATGTAACATCCGTCATATTGGTTTTGTTCCCATAAAATGTTAGCCTATGTCACCCGGACTATTATCAGGAATAAATTACTATAATATAATAAAATAAAATAAACTATTATAAGGAATAATCAACACCTCATTCATCAAAATCTGCTCAGTAGTTTATTCGCTGCGGTGAAAAATTCGTAAATAATAATAATGTCCTCCCAACCGAATCCGACCTAGGCGGCCAACCTCTCAACCTGTCGCACAAAAATTAAGTAAATTATGATAAAATTTAAACAAAAACTTTTCAAATAGATCTTTGGTTTTTTTTATTATATTATACTTAATTTTTTATATACTTAAAGGTTTTTAATATTATAACACAAATTAACACAATGCCATTTTTCTTTTCTTAACATTTTAACTAGCCCCGAAAATATAGAGCTTTTAAGTTTCCTGTCAGACAAAGAGAGCGCCACTAAATCATGACGTCACAAGCATAGAAAATTCCTTTTAGAAAGAGACGGATACAGTTGCAGTAAAACTGCTTGTAACTTGTTTGTTTTTTGATCGATTTATTTTCTGTTTTTACAAATGTTATTACATTTTCAATTGTAATTAATAAATAAAGTATCCACATTTCCAAAACAGTCCAATACCCAATTATAAGCGAAGCTTCACTAGCCATCATATTACATCAACGTCTAGCACGCGAGATGGATTTAAATTTTTCTGCCACCATCTCCGTTCCATTAACAATTATTATTGCCTGGCAGAAGCTATTGTTTAATGATGGATTGTGGTCGCGCCGAAGCGCGAATAGTTTTCGTTTAACCGCTCGAATCCGACCATCCTGTCAAAATTTCCTACCTAATACCGACCCCCCCTGGCCTGAAGAAGTGTCAGTGCATCGATGACCGTCAATTAACGTAAACGCGCCGCTAAAGCTGGTGTATCGCCGCGCCGCTCCTAGTGATTCAGTGTTGATCTGGACTTGCCAACAAACTTGCCTTCTTGGTTTTCGTCAGTCGAAGAAGTGAGAAAGGAAGAGTGAAGCATCGAAAAGTATCCATGAATGTACGCGCGGCTCGCTGAAGTATCGCGGCGCCGCTCCTAAGGATTCAGGTCAGTGCCTTTACCCTTTTCCTATAGACACTCCCATAACTCCGCGGCCCAAACCCAACCCAGTCGGATTTGAGCAAACCCCGCGAAAATTATACAGTCCACATCGAAACCAAACAATCTAGTTTCTAGCCGTCCCCGCGCCGCCATATTTTTTTGGTTCCAATCGAACCGGATTTTACCGCTAATTTTCTCGATAGTTTTACAATTTCCAAGTAGGTAATTGTTTTCCCGCGTCCTAAAATCTTGTTCCCTAAGCGAATTATTATCGTTCGTCCCGCATTGCTTAGGAAATAGGGTTCATTTAGGTATTAACTAGGTACCTACATATAGCTCATATAGGTGATAGATAGGTCATACGTTACTTATTTATCGTAATCCTAATCGTATATCGCATCCCGATCTATCCCAGTATAGATATTAATCGAAATATTAGTTTATTAGTAGTTATTTTAAGTAATTATTTTGTGTAATTACCTACGCGTCATAAACGTATTCGCTTGGCCATCGGTGCATAGTTGCAAGTACTTGTATCTTAGATTACAGCGGTGTGCGTGACCTTCATCGCGGCCGTGACCGCCCGCTCGCTCCCTTTCACTTTTTGCTGAAATTCATAACTTTAAATACTTATACGCCGAATCGAAGTTTCATTCGTGTATTAGGAACTTAGTCTCGACATTTTTGAATCTAGTTTATATTCAAAATGACGAAGACTGAAGATACCGCAGATATACAATTAATTCTATTAGAACAGAGACGCAATTCGATATTTGAGTATCTACAAGAAACATTCGATTTATCGAAAAACATAGGCGTTAACCCGTCGGTCCGGGAAGAATTTCTCGACGCAAGTAGTAATGTCGATACGTTACGCTCTGAATTCAGTAAAATAGTGGAGGATTATAATAATCGTTTATTAGCACTGAACCCGAAAGCGAAGCCGGAGTTCAAATGTTTGTTATCGTTCGAACGCCTATACGGTCGTATCAAGCGCTTAGTCTCGCAGTACGCCGATGATAATAAGGTTGAGAATGAGAATGAGCCGCGACGACTTAAACCTTATCTGCCCCCGATTCAATTAGTGTCTTTCGATGGATACGATTTAAAATCGTGGAGTCTCTTCTACGCTAACTTTAAAACTGTTATACACGAAAATAAGTCCCTTACGGACGCCGAAAAACTTTATTATCTCTTAGGTAAGCTGTCGGGAAAGGCGAAATTAGCTTGTGCCGGTATTACACCGTGCGCAGAAAACTACGAATTAATTTTTAAAACGTTAGTAGATAAATTTGAAGATAAACGCTATTTGGCTACGTCGTATATGGATCAAATTTATAACATTAAGGCGATGTCAAACGCGACTCCGACCAACCTTGAAAATTTTTTGGACACTTTTGCATCGTCGATCGCCGCGCTTAAAAATTTAAATTTGAGTAATCTGGCTGACTTCATATTTTTATACCTCGCTCAAAAGAAGTTAGATCCGGAGACTGTTCGCCTGTTCGAGTTGAATAAACATAGTTGTGAGATACCCTTGTATGACGATTTCGTTGCTTTCATTCGCGAACATATTAAGGTACTGCAACGCACTTCCGGGAAACAAGAAGTTCCGAAAAGTGCTGAGCGGAAGGTGGATACGGCATCTAAGCCTCACAAACCACCCAAGCCGACGCATACCTATACTAGTACCGCGACTACGTCTGCACAGTCTTTGTGTTCTCTTTGTAACTCACAACACGAACATTTATATAATTGTTCCGCCTTTCATAAGATGTCCGTTGAAGATCGTTTCAAGTTTGTTAAGGCGAATAATCTTTGTATAAATTGCACTGGAAACCACCGGTTGGCCACTTGTTCTAGCAAGTCAAGGTGCCGCTGGTGCTCGTTACCTCATCATAGTATGCTCCACAGGCATTCCGCAACCGCAAATTCCGCAACTTCGAGTGCGGCTTCTAGTGATGCTTCTTCGCAGAAGATGCCCGGTGTTGTTGAGCAGCCTCCTGCTTCTATCAGCACTACCGGCACTAGTAACTCGAAACCTTCAGGTTCACCCGCGCACTCCAAGGAAGTATCGCTTTGTTCCTTATCGAGTTGTAATGTTTCTCGTGCACCGACTACGGTGCTGCTCGCTACCGCACGCGTTATAGTTTTCGACGCCAAAGGCAAGGAGTACTCTGCGCGCGCATTATTGGACAGTGCTTCACAGAGTAACTTCGTCAGTCGGGATTTATGTCAACGCTTAGGTTTAAAGACAAACCAGAATCCAAACTGTTCTGTAGTTAAAGGGATTGGAGGTACAACCAAACCGATCCAAGGCGCAGTTTCTATTAGATTTTTCTCTAGGTTTGATCTCAGCGTTTGTTTTAACATGGACTCGCTCGTGGTAGACAAGGTAACGGAACTCTTGCCCACAGTCCCGATAGATATTTCGAGTTTGATAAATTTCAATAACTTACCTTTGGCTGACGACACTTACTCCACTCCAGGAGACATTGATCTGCTGATTGGAGCTTCAATCTTTCCGCATCTCCTATTATCTCGCAAGGTTCAAGGTCAATCGAATTGTACCTCACCGCTAGCCCTAGAAACGGTGTTGGGCTATGTTATCGTTGGTTCTGCTCCTGTACGTGTTAACAGCTTCGCCACGGTATCATATTGTTGTGCTACAGATCCGCTAGATGATGCTGTGCGAAAATTCTGGCAAATAGAAGAGGTGAACGCACCGAAACAATTAAGTCCAGATGACACGGCGTGTGAAGAAATTTATAACAGCACGACTACCCGTGAGGCAGACGGACGATATGTAGTCGCACTTCCATTTAAGGGTGATGTATTGTCGTTAGGCGATTCTTTTAAAAAGGCTAAAACTCGCTTCCTTTGCTTAGAGCGTAAAATGTTAGCGTCACCTAAGCTTAAGGAGGCCTACGACAACGTCATTACCGAATACCTAGACAAAGGTTATATCTCTCCCGCACCCCCGGACACGGAGGCAACGCAGAGCTTGCCCTCGTATACGATTTCGCACCATGGGGTCATACGAGATGACAAGTTGACTTCTAAGTTGCGCGTTGTCCTGGACGCCAGTTCCAAGACAACCACTCAAGTTTCCCTCAATGACCTTCTGTATGGCGGTCAGAATCTACAAGGGAATCTATTCAATATTATTGTTAATTTTCGCTTATATCGTACCGCTCTTTCAGCTGACATTCGTCAGATGTTTCTTTGTATTGGAGTTCGTCCATGTGATCGCAGATTCCAACGCATTTTATACCGCTTTTCTCCGCAAGAACCCTTAAGGGTCTATGAATTTAACCGCGTTTGTTTCGGGCTTAAGTCAAGTCCATTTCATGCTCTTCGTACAGTGAAGCAGCTTCTTTCAGACGAAGGTGCTTCTTACCCGCGCGCTAAAGAAACTTTAGATATAGGGCTATACATGGATGACTTTGTCTATAGCATTGACAATGAAGACGATGCTATCTCCACCGCTGCCGAAGTGATTGCTCTGATGAAAGCTGGTCAGTTCGACCTGGTGAAATGGACAAGCAACTCACAAAAGGTGTTAAATTCGATTCCGCTGTCGCATCGACTTTCCGCGATTAAAGAGTTTGAGGACTCTGAGCCACATAAGGTGCTCGGCCTATGTTGGTCTCCCGCAACAGACTATTTCGGTCTCAAAATTAGTGTTCCCGCTGAATCTTGTACAAAACGTACCATTTTGTCATGTGTCGCTAGGATATGGGACGTCATGGGTTTCGTTGCTCCCGTCGTCTTATATGCAAAGCTTCTCATTAAACAACTCTGGTTGTGTGAATGTGATTGGGACGATGTGCCCCCTGGTCACATTGCTGATCAGTGGTCTTGTTTCAAAAGAGAACTACCTTTGCTCAGCGAATTGAAAATTCCACGGCACGTAGGCATCTCGACCGGCGATATCATTACGATCGTGGGGTTTGCAGATGCGAGCGAAAAGGCTTACGGAGGAGTAATTTACTTCCACGTGAAAGACAGCAGAGGTATTCGCAAAAACGCAGTCTTTTTAATAACAGCTAAATCCAAAGTCTCGCCTCGCAAGACTATAACGCTTGCGAGGTTGGAGCTTTGTGCCATTCTGTTGCTGAGCAGCTTAATGACCAAGGTCATTGAAGCCTGCCATAACCGCCTTGTTATTGACCGAGTTCTCGCCTTTTCAGACTCAACGGTGGCGTTGTGTTGGGTATACTCCTCACCTCATCGTTGGGACACTTTTGTGGCCAATCGGGTCACCAAAATTCAAAATGAATTTCCCGCTCAAACTTTTTTCCATGTGCAAGGCACTGAAAATCCCGCTGATTGTTTGTCGCGAGGTCTTACCCCCGCACAAATAATTGATCACCCGCTTTGGTTCTCTGGTCCTAAATGGCTTGAGTTAGATTCAAATCTTTGGCCTGTTACCGCTTTCAATCCTTCCACCGTGTCACAGCCTCCAGAGGAAAAGAAACACGTTTTGCTCACTGCAGAAAGCAGTGAAAGAAATTTAATAATTTCGCTAGCTGATCGCTTTTCGTCATGGCCGAAATTCATACGTTGTGTGGTTTTCGTTTGCCGTTTCGCTAAGCTACTACCGCGTCGTGATACGGTGATTGCATCGGATCTGGATTACGCTGAAAGTTTAATATTGCGTGAACTTCAGCGCTTTCACTTCGCGAACGAGATTGTTAATTTACAAGCCGGTAAACGTTGTAGTCCAATGTTTCAACGCCTCAAACCTTTCCTTCAGGACGGCATCATTAGAGTCGGAGGTCGTCTGAGAAACGCCGATATAAGTTTCGATACAAAACATCCGATTATACTTCCTCGAAAGGATCATATATTAAATCTTTTAGTTGACTATCATCATAAAGTCAATTGTCATGCAGGTCCAGATTTATTGATGTCCATACTCCGTCAGAGGTATTGGATTCTTTCCGCTCGTAATTTAATTCGAAGCCGGGTACACAAATGTCTACCCTGCTTTAGACTCCGCGCTAAACCAAACTTTCCAGAAATGGCAGATCACCGCTCCTGTCGAGTTACGCCGGCCGTGAAACCGTTTATACACACTGGCACTGATTACGCAGGGCCTTTTAAGGTGACTGTTTCTCGCGGTCGTGGAATTCGATCAATGAAGGCATACGTTTGTCTTTTCGTGTGCTTAACCACTCGCGCTGTACACATAGAAGTTGCCAGCGACTTAAGTACAGATAGTTTCCTCGGGGCGTTTAAGCGTTTTTTATCCCGCCGCGGTTTTGTCGCTCGCGTTCCGACAATGCGTCAAATTATGTTTGCGCCAAGCGCACGCTTTCGGAATTGCACGAATTTTTAGCGTCCAAACACTTCAGGTCTGAATTTGGTCACATACTAGCCGAAAATCGCATCGAGTGGTCACTTAATGTTCCAACTGCTTGCCATTTTGGCGGTAATTGGGAGGCCAACATTAAGAGCCTCAAAACTCATCTATATCGCGTGATAGGCGACCAAATTCTTTCCTTGGAAGAGTTCAATACTGTGCTTGCTCAGATCGAGGCAGTAATGAACTCCCGTCCATTGTGCCGCACGCTATCTAATGATCCATCGGAACCTCTCGCGTTGACACCGGCTCATTTTCTCACTCTCACCCCCCTTAAAATATCTTCCGGCTAGGGAGATAGAAGATGGTCCGTTACATTTGCTCTCGCGTCAAGAACTTATTGATAAACTTGTTCAGTCATTCTGGAAACGATGGAAGGCTGATTATTTACATACGCTACAGACTCGAAACAAATGGAACACGCCAACCAATCCGATCGCTAAGGGAGATGTGGTAATAATTACCGTCGATAATGCACCGCCTCTTCACTGGCCGTTAGGGCTAGTCGAGGAAGTTTTTCCTGGATCGAATGGTGTCACGCGTGTTGTCCGCGTTCGTACTGCTACAGGTACCTATCTACGTCCTGTAGTGCGTCTTTGTCCCTTACCTAAACAGTAATTAGTTTAACTTCAACTCATCTGCTTAGGTTAGGATTCTTATTTAGTTAGGTTAGCTTATTATACTTAAGTCAATAAATAATTTCGTTTAAACTCTCCGCGTCGTAGTTTCTTTGAAGGTAGCCCTTCAAGCCCGGGGACATGGTCGCGCCGAAGCGCGAATAGTTTTCGTTTAACCGCTCGAATCCGACCATCCTGTCAAAATTTCCTACCTAATACCGACCCCCCCTGGCCTGAAGAAGTGTCAGTGCATCGATGACCGTCAATTAACGTAAACGCGCCGCTAAAGCTGGTGTATCGCCGCGCCGCTCCTAGTGATTCAGTGTTGATCTGGACTTGCCAACAAACTTGCCTTCTTGGTTTTCGTCAGTCGAAGAAGTGAGAAAGGAAGAGTGAAGCATCGAAAAGTATCCATGAATGTACGCGCGGCTCGCTGAAGTATCGCGGCGCCGCTCCTAAGGATTCAGGTCAGTGCCTTTACCCTTTTCCTATAGACACTCCCATAACTCCGCGGCCCAAACCCAACCCAGTCGGATTTGAGCAAACCCCGCGAAAATTATACAGTCCACATCGAAACCAAACAATCTAGTTTCTAGCCGTCCCCGCGCCGCCAGATTGGACAGCGTTTAGACATCGAACTAAAAGCGCTGCGTGCTCATTTATCATTTCTCTCGTTGCAAGAGAATCGGCCTGTTGAAGCGGCGTGATTGAAGTCGACGGAAACAGCAGGGGATTTAAATAAACTTCATAATATTGACTCTGGATTTCAATCTGACACCAGTACAAACAATGTTTTCAAAACATCTACTAAGTAAGTGGACTGGCCAATATATTGTATTGGGTTTTTTTTAACAAGAAATTAGTACAATAGATAGGTACAGCCCGGAGTCAAGAAGTAGATTGCATGTCACCCCTGTGCCTCGGAGAGCACGTAAAGCCATTGCTATCGCATCTAATCTCTCCCCGATCGTGTCGGATGTCCGTCGCATCAAACTATGAGAGTGAGGGAATAGACAGAGCAGAGATCTTTCTCTTAAAGTGTTTTACCCAAAGAAATGCTTCTCTTAATACACCAAGTACTGAAAAAAGAGCAACTGCTGAGTTTCTTGCCGGCTCTTCTCAACAGAATCAGCATTTCGAACCGGTGGTAGATTCTCCACTTGTCATAAGAGCCACAAGTTGGCCTAAATGAAATAAATAATTTTGAATTTAATTAAATTCCAATAAATTAATTCCTTAGTCGGGTCGAAGTCACGTGAACCCTACATATATTACACTTTCTTCTTCTTCTTGTTTACCCTTTCACTTCGCCCACCGTTGGACATAGTAGTCATGTGCATGCCATTCGTTTCTTAGCTTTGCCAGTCTCATCCAAGTCTTGCCCACAAGCTTGATGATGACGGATCAGCGTTCCCACATTTCTCTTGTGGTCTCCATTCAAGCAGCAAGCGAGTTACAATTTGCCGCGAGCTAAAACTTGAGAACATTAAGTGAGAAAGACCGCAGTAAAATTGGGTCAACGTATTGAAAGCTTATTGTTTGTTTAAGTGATTGATTAGACAGTTGCTAGACATCAACTTCTAAGCCCAGTTGAGAGCTCATTTATCATTGCTCTGAACGCCGTCGCGCAGATCGCAATGTTGAAATTAGTCGATGGGGCTGATACGGATAGAAACAGCATGGCTTCGAAACAGATTTATGTACGACGTTAGTCTGCTATTTTTTCTTTCTTCTTTTACTAGAGTGGTACTTATATCATCGGCTAATACGAAATTAATCCTATTAATATGTATTATAAATCTGAAAGTTTGGATGGATGTTAGTTACTCAATCACACTGCAACGACTGAACCGATTTGGCTGGAATTTGACATAGAGATAGATTACAGACTGGAATAGCAAATAGGCTACTTTTTATTCCGGAAAATAAGACAATTCCCGCGGGAATCCAAAAAAACCTCAATCCACGCGAACTAAGTGATCACTCAGCATATTTATGTATCTACTGGTCGATGCTTAAAACTTTGCTCATATAAATTCAGGTTTATATTAGGTATACTTACCCACTCAATATTTTTTATGAGACAATTTGAGTAATGACAACTTGACTTAATAATTTTTTTTACAAATTGCCTATCGAGATTTTTCCGATCCAACGTTTCATCCTAAAAAGTCTCGACAAGCAATTTGTATACATGTAAGAAAAGAGTATTTCTATGAGAAAACTTCAAGCGATATGAAACCCCAAAAAATAGCCAGAAAATCATAAATTTGTAAATTGAAACCCTCGACAGTTACTCCTATACTTTAACTATGAATGTTATGGCTCATTATAATAAATGGCTAGTTACGTGGTCGGTTTCATGCAAGATTGACTTGTAACTATGGGAAACCTACTGAATTTATCGACGATATCAAGTTAACATTAAACGTAGAAACTTACTAAGGGCAAATTTCACCACCATCAAATAAACTTTAACTGACTATTAAATTTGACATTTTAATACATTGCCCATACAAAAACTGTCGAAACGTCAACTTTACTCACCGATTAAAGTTTATTTGGAGGGGCACTATGGGTAGCCGACCCACTCCATCAACCTGTATTTATCCATGTATGGAAACGAATGAGTAAAAACATAATCTTTGAGTTCAATTTCTATAGTAATAAGTCTCCTATTAATATCTAAATATTCTGTTTTCCACTTTTGGATATTTCTTCTTCGGCAACAGGTAGCAGTTGCTGTGAATCCCTCAATGGGAAGCACAATGTTAACATACCTCTTGCACAGAAGCGCTGTATAAAAGCGACGCAAGATCCAGGCATGTGAAAGTCCTAGAAAAGATCTATATGTAGAGCAGTGGACGTTGAGAGGTTTTTTTTAACAGGTTCCCTGTCCAGACAACACACACAATAGTTAAATAATAACCATGCTCACATGTGATTCATGGGATAGGGAAAGGGTTAAGATTGTCTGTAACAATAATACTAGGATAACATACTCAGGACCTATTTCATAATCGCCGTATACATATAATGTTTAACCGACGCGACGCACAAAGATACGAGGTATAGTTTTGAAGTTACATGGGTAATTTATGGGTAAGGTACATTTGAAGCCTCAATACCCCAACGGTTAAAGGTGCGGACTGAAAACCGAAAGGCCGCCGGTTCGAGCCCCACCCGTTGCACTATTGTCGTACTCAGTCCTAGTACAAGATAGGTATTAATACTCGTAAATCAACTACAGCTTGGATAATATTCTTTAAAAAAAGTTGTCAAAACGTCAACTTTATTTATTCGTTGGTTAAAATTTACTTGACGATAGTGACACAGGCCCCGAGTAAAATAATTTTATAGGTTCTTTATTACATAGCGTCGTTCTATAACAAGTATGCAGTAAAGCGTTGACCCTCGATTCGGTCTCGATAAAACCCCAAATACTTTGTACTACGCCTACGGCCCAGTAGAGGTATACAATTAGGTCGAATAAATAAATAATTTTATGACCTTAGTATTACAACGAAACTCGCTGGCGTTTTACTTTGTAGGAATATTGTTTTGCAATCATTAAAAAGCCGTAGCGCAAAGAAAAAAAAATGAAAGCGCTGCATTTCCTTCGAAACACACCTGCGTCTAAATCCTTTTACAGTACTATTGGGGGAAAAAGCCCCTCCGTTTATTAAAGTCGGTTAATCATCAACATAATTATATTGTTTTTTTTTTATATTACCTATTAGCCAAGCTTACTAATCCTTACTCTTAACAAAACTTACTTATCCTCCTCCTCTACCCTCCAAATAAGTGGAAAGCTTAGTTAGGAGTGGGTACGACAATAGTGCAACGGGTGGGAATCGAACCTGCGATTTATCAGTTTTCAGTCCACACCCTTAACCGTTGGACTATTGAGCCTATAACTGTAAATTATAGTACCTATTATAAGCTTCAGATTTCCCACCGGTAAGCTATTTAATCTTTTCATACATTATTATGTATGGAATACACTAAAAGACCACACAAAATACTAGTTTATTTTCTCAACAATGTCAATATATTTCTCACGGCAACATGAAATATCAACTCGCCAAATACCGTTGGCAATAGATTTCCCAAAACAAGCAATCACTTAGGAAAGCCGTACTAGCGTTCCATCGCAAAAGGAAAACAAGAAAGCTGTAACGCTCGTGAGCAGAACAAAGTGAAAACATCGTTGTTTTGATGCAACTTTGAACAAGTTAACGCCAACTTTCATTTTTCCTGCATCTCTAAGAGATGTTTGTTGTACTCAGACCGCTAAGGCAATCCTTACTAAAATTGTAAATGCGAAAGGGTGTTTATTTGTTAGTTTTTTCTTGAATCACGCAGCAATGGAGCAAAGGATCAATGTGATTTTATTGAGGATATAGGATTTCTTTTATCTCGGAAAAACAGAGCGTTCCCGCGGAGTGTTTAATAACCTTACACCATGCGGACGTCCGGCAAAAGCTAATTTAAAATATCAGTAAGGATATCTGCAGAAGATTTTTCATACTAGGTATCAAAAGATTAAATAGTTTACAGATAGAAATTCCGTAGCTTACACATAATATTACAATTATTATACTCTATTATTTATTTACTAGCCCGCTACATATTCTTCTTTAGAGTTTTTAAGAATCTCGAACGCATCAAGATCGCTTTTTCAAGGAAAACCATTGAAATAGATATATATGTAAGTACATAGTATATGTACGTAGTAGGTATATTTATATCGATGGGGAAAACTCTATTCTGGAATGAGATCATTAAATACTTCACCCAATTTGGCCAATGTCCCAAGATGAAAGGTTTCAGTATAAGAGCCGTGAAAAGGTAAGTAGATAACAGACAGACAATAGTTATTTGTTCAACAAGATAGCAAAGTTCATTTTTGTTGCGAGTGCCTAGTTAGAATCCTGAGAGTAGTGAGGGATTCAAAGGCACAAGAAGCAAAAACTTTGCTATCGTGTGATACATACAACTTTTCACCTCAATAGCGAAAAAATACAAGATGTAAGAAAAATATTTATTAAAACATAAAGGATATTTTAAAATTTAAAAAATTAGGTTTCTTTATTTAAAAACTTTTCAATATCATAAGCGGTGAAAACTTTAGATTTTTTTAGATTTGTGTCCCTCCGACTGTCTTTTCAAAAATGCAATAAGTTTAGGATAAATTTCAATGTGAACGTCGCATTTCGATTTGATTGTAACTTTTAACATGGAGTAAATACTCCATAATGTAGATGGTTGCCTTGTTTTAGACAATTCCATGAAATATTATGATAAAATCACAGTCTCTGAATAGGACTTCGCACCCTTAGAAAGTCTCCAATCATTAAATAATTCATAGGCTTTCAAATATTTTTCACGAGACTTTTCCGGAAGAAAGTTTAATTCAGCGTTAGACACTAATTCTTTTAATTCTGAAGGTGTTATATTATCACTAGATTCACTCATTTTGTTATTTTAAAATTCTTACAACAAATAACTACTAAGAAATTACTACCTAATTAAGATATAGAATAGAGTTAATTTTTTTTTTTTGCCGCCATTTTATATTACTCTTTTGTCTGCGTTCGGAATTGTGTCATTCATAAAATAAAATATATTAATTAAGTAATTTTAATTTTCTTTTATGTTTCATGTTGTGTTACAGAATTATAAAGTCTAAAACACATTTAAAAAAAGTTAATAAGTAGTTTAAATAATAAAATAGAGAGTTAAAAAATTTTCTCGAAATAAAATGTATGGGGTATGCAATATTAGATACAAAATTTCTGAACGTTTCTTGAGACGATGAGTTGAAGAAACGCCAATCCAATGCGTTCTATATTCAAAACACTTTTTCTCACTGAGTGAGCAAAAACGACTTTTGCTCACTGGTTTTGGGCAGCAAAGGCGCCCCTTTTGAGCTAGAGAGGTGAAAAGTTATTTCGCATTAATAATAATAAAATTAGTATTAATAAAAAAAATAACTCGAATACTTTTTGGACATGGAATCGGAAACAAAAGATACGCTTGCGACAATTTTGTTTGAAACCGAATAAAATATACGAAACTAGCTGTCCCCTCGCGACTTCGTCCGCGTGGAATTAGGTTCTTTGAAAATCCCGTGCGGACTCCTGATTTTGTCCGAATAAAAGTAACCTATAACACACTGTCTGCAACCATACCCATCAAAGAATCACGTAGATCTGTTGCTCGATATTAACTTGAAAAATTATGGATTTTCATACAAACATTCAACCCCCATTCAACCCCTTTGGGAGTAGAATTTTTGAAAACCGTGAAACACGTCCTTTTTTATTTTCAATTTAAAGCCTAAGTACCGAATTTTATGGGCATAGCTTGAAAAATAACGGAGTTTCATACAAACTTTAACCCCCCTTTTTACCCCCTTGGGGGGAGAATTTTCGAAAAATGTAAAATACGTAATTCTTTATTTTTGATCAAGAGCCAAAATATCAAGTTTCATAAACATAACTTGAAAAATAACTTGAAGAACGAAGGACTATCATACAAACATTCAACCCCTATTTAACCCCTTAGGGGGTAGAATTTTTTAAAAGTGTGAAACACTTACTTTTTTGTTTTCAATTTAAAGCCTAAATACCGAATTTTATGGGTATAGCTTGAAAAATGACGGAGTTTCATACAAACTTTAACCCCCCTTTTTACCCCCTTGGGGGGAGAAATTAAAAAAAATGTAAAATACGTAATTCTTTATTTTTAATCAAGAGCCAAAATATCAAGTTTCATAAACGTAACTTGAAAAATAACTTGAAGAACGAAGGACTATTATACAAACATTCAACCCCTATTTAACCCCTTAGGGGGTAGAATTTTTAAAAACTGTGAAACACGTACTTTTTTGTTTTCAATTTAAAGCCTAAATACCGAATTTCATGAGTATAACTCGAAAAATGACGGAGTTTCATACAAACTTTAACCCCCCTTTTTACCCCCTTGGGGGGCGAATTTCGAAAAATCCTTTCTTAGTGCTCGCCTACGTCATAAAAGGAACCTACTGTCAAAATTTCAAGTTTCTAACTTCAGTGGTTTAGGCTGTGCGTTGATCGTCAGTCAGTCAGTCAGTCAGTCAGTCAGTCAGGACAAGCCTTTTTATATAATTATAGATTAATGGAATTGAAAAGTGCTTTCGAGGTTTATTTATAACAGTTGTAAAAATGGTCTCGTTTATTTCCTTTCATTGTTACTGTAAATAAAACTGAAATAAGGGTTTCACGATCCAATATATTCCAGTAAAAAAACTTCATCACTACTAATTTTAAAATTTTATTTGTATTTTTTGTGAACACATCCTCCAAAGTAACTGCTAGTCGCTAAAAGCTGCAACGACCATTGCTACAGTCACGATTGTGATTAGATGAATATTTTTCAAGACTGCTTCTTACGCTGACAAGCAGGATATTTGTTTATGACACATACAATTACTATAAAACTGAATTTTATCAAAACCGTTAAATTATCAAGAATGGAATGGGATGGTCATGTGTAACGCATGAACACCGAGAAGGTTCTGGATAGCAAATCGGACGGTCCTTAAGACCTATAACTTTAAGGCCGGCGAAAGAGCCTTAAGGGTGTTGAAAATTAGAAGCTGATAAAAAGATCGCCTGCGCTGAAGAAGTTTGCCTGACCTAGCCAAGGCCTGCCTAGGGTTTTGGAACTTTCTTCCTGATTCCTGCTAATGGCAAGCTGGCCTGCCCTCTCTTTGCACCGATGACTGGACATGAATTGATAATAACTGGCTTAGAATACATTATGTAACTAGCATAGTTGATTTTTTAAATTTTGATTTATTTTGTACATTTTGTGTTCTATTCTATTCTATTCTAGAATATGCTGCAAATGCTTAGAATATGTCTTGTGGAAATCTTCTTGTAGCAACTTTTGCGATGTTAAAATTAATGAAATCTACAGTTTAGTAATACCCATTATTTAATAATGTGCAGTAAATATTTTGACGGGGCTACATGTTGGGAAGTCTCCAGAGAACTATCACTCAATTAGCGACGCTAAGCCTAATGCTGAGAACTTTTGAATTCCCTTATGTAGTAAGTATCTTGTTAATAAACTTAGTTTAAAAAGTTAACATGTTTTCCGACTTAGTTCTTAAACAAAATTAATTATACATTCATGTATCTATATTATACCTACTAGCTTTTGTCCGCGACATTTTCCGCGTGGAGTTAGGTTTTTAAAAATCACACGGTAAATTTTTTTTTAAATATATTTTTTGCGAACAAATGAGCAGGCGGGTCACCTGATGTTAAGTGATTACAGCCGCCCATGAACATTTGTACCATCTGAGGCACCACCAATGCGTCGCCGGCTTTTTCGGAATTTGTTGGTCCACCCCTTGAAAGCAACATGGGGTTACCCATGTTGGTTCTTTTATCCCACTTTGTCTGGGATAAAAGAAGCCTTTGCCATCCTCCAAGTCCTCAACTACACCCATGCAAAAAATCACGTTGATCCATAACTCCGCTTCTGTGTGATTAAAGGAAAAACCAAAAACCATCAAAAACGTCGAGGGGTCTAGAGTGTATGACGATGCCCGCTGTGGCATTGTCTAAAAATGATTGCATAAATGTGACGATCGCAATCACTTCTGACGGGCTGAATCTATAGCGCTCCTTTTTTTTTAAAAGAATACTAGCCAAGCTGAAGTTGACTAATATCCTCCTATCCCTTCCAAATAAGCGGAAAGCGGGTGCTAGGAGTAGATACAACAATAGTGCAACGGATGGGATTCGAACCTGCGACCTTTCAGTTTTCAGTCCGCACCTTTAATCGTTGGGCTATTGAGGCTTGATTGCTGCATCAATGCATTTTAACCAGTAACGAGTCAATCAGAGGTAATTGTGAACAACACAGATGTAAGCATTCTGGTTCAAAGTATCTATAACATAGGGAAGCGAGGAGGCGGTCCAACGCCGAACGTTTGTGTTTGTCGTCAGGTTCTGTTGCAGGGTACCTAATTCAAATTCAAATTCAAATTCAAAATTTATTTATTTCATGTAGGCTAACTTGTAGCTCTTATGACACGTCATAAATCTACCACTGCACCGGTTAGGAATGCAGATTCTGCTGAGAAGAGCCGGCAAGAAACTCAGCAGTTGCTCTTTTAAAAAAAAAATTTTTTTTTACAAAGCTATGCTATGTATACAGTGCTTCCACAATAAAGCTTCAAAAATGCATACGTAGGTACCAATCCAACGCTTGTCAAGACGGGCAGTCAAAGCAGACCCATTCCCGTTGGTGGCACCTCCTAAATGGAGTAATTACCGTTCACGGATCGGTCACCACATTCAGCGGAGATAATATTGCTCCCGAAACAATGCTTACATCGTCTAGAAGAGACGTAACGGCATTCCGAACCAGTGGAAGATTCATTCGACGATTCGAAAGTAGGTGCCTACTTTGTAAAAGTTTATTTGAATAAAAAATTATTCTATTCTATTCTAACGACCTGAATGATGACGATGCTTGATATTTTTAAGCTATTGCATAGCTTCTATCGCGGGCCTTGAGCGTGGAGACCGAACCCAGAAATTCTGTAACGAAAATAACCTGACACGGGACTCCTCTCACCGCTAGATGGCGTTGATAAAAAATGCTATGCAATAGCTTTACCGCGGCAGTCCCCGAGTGCCACACGTCTTTTTTTTTATTGGATGACAGGATAGTCATTGACTGCGATCTCACCTGATGGTACCTAAGTGACGATGCAGTCTAAAACGGTAGCGGGCTAACTTGGAATGGGTATGGCAGTGTAGATTCAACCCCTAATCGGTTTCTACACACCATCGTACCGGAACGCTAAACCACTTGGCGGCACGTCTTTAACGGTAGGGTGGTAACTAGCTACGACCAAAGCCTCCCACCAGACCAGATCAGAGACAATTTAGAAATTATAAAGTCGCACATTGCCCCCGCCGGAAATCGAACCCGAGACCTCCCAGTTATAAGACCACAGCGCTCACCACTGCGCCAGGGAGGTCGTCGTTTCTATTCTGTGATACATACCTATAGAAACATGCTTTCTTAATTTTAATTTTTAACTCGTTCGCGTTAACTTTGAAATGTGGAATTGAAATTTGACCGACGGGCTAACATAGGCGAAACGAGAAAGTTTTCTCTACTCATTTACTCGTGAATTTGTATGAGATTTCACGAATAAATCGGTAGAAAAAAATTTCTCGAGGTTATGTTAGCCCTACAGATTGAAACGGATCAAATTCCTAAGGTGTGGTCGTGACTGTGGCACGTGTGAATGGACATTTATGCGAAGCACATCCTTTTGTACACACATATTATTTTCATTTTAGCTTACGAAACATTTAAGCCGAAGCTTAAAAATCACGGGTGATATAAAACAGGGCTGCGAGTTAATTCTGCTGGATAACTGCTGGCTCATTGAACAAACCCTGGATTATGAAGTCGGGAATTCCACCGCGCCATGTGTGCACAATGCTGTACAACGCACGAAACCTTTCTTAGGGTAAAGATACACTAACGATCGGTCAGTCAAAATCCTACTAATACCTACTATAATATGCATTTGGATGTATGCATGGCTGGACGGATGAGTAGATAGTCGATTGTTACTCAATCACGCCGCAACTGACTGAACCGATTTGGTTGCAAGGCACAGACATAGATTATTGTCTGGAATAACATAAGGCTACTTTTTGTCCCGGAAAATTAAAGCGTTCCCGCGGGAATCAAAAACCACAATCCACGCAAACGAAATCTCGGGTATCGTCTGGTTTCTAATAAGTCAGAAAGTTTTTTGTTGATAAAAACTGTAGGTACTAACCAGGCCCCCAAGTCTGCTATTTTACATGACATTGTCATTGAACCGCAATACAATTACAATTCAATTAACATTGGTCCAAAATTTCGTAGTCTACTAAATTCACAATGGTCGTTCGATTTCTTATAATTGGATTGTAATTCAATGATACCTCGGTATTGCCATTAGCTTAAAAATCGTTTGCCGAAATGAGTTTAAAAAAAACTACATATTAAAAACGTTTATTTAAGCTAGATTCAAAGCTAGATGTGTCAGTGGCAAACCATCGGAAAACAATTGTGACGCCATTGAATTAGTAGACTACCAAAAATGCTAAAAGTAGCAATTGGGATGTTATTGATAGACAATTGAACTACAATTGCAATAGCAGACTTGGGCCCCTGGTACTAACGCATAAGATAGTCAACGACCGCATCTGTGCTAAATATAGCTTTTGTTGCAGCAAGTGTGGACACAGATTGGATTGTTTATGGCAGTATATGGTATAGTCATAGAAGAAAAGGCCTGCTACACAAAGTTTAAATTGTTTTTACTGTCTTCGAGGCCTAAATTATGACGATGATGATTAAATTATTATCTTCAGGACATTTTTGCTAAAACAAAAACCCACATATGTAGCCTACACTTAGCTCTGGCCTAAAATATTTCATTTTGTATAAAAACTTGGGATTTCGTTTAATACATTAGGACAAAGGTCAACGCGGAGCATCGTTACAAAAGGAGTGTTCCGTTTTACATTCACTCGAGAGTAAAACGGCTACTAATGTGTGAATATTACATGGAGATAGAAGTAATCATGGAATTAACGCTTTGGTCAAAGGGAAATGGGTAATATTTAAGTACTTAAGCGACCTGCGCCGTAATAACAAAAAATATCCCGCAAAGAAAGCCTCAATAGCGTAACTGTTAAATGTGCGGACTGAAAACTGAAAGGTCGGTTTGATTTCAACCCGTCGCACTAGCATAAGCTTTCCGATTATTGGAGGCGAGAGGAAAATATTATTCTCGTTTAGCATGGATATCATTATTTTTAGAAGACTCAAAGACTAATATTTTCCTAAGCCAAAAATATAGTGACCATTGGACGTTACAACTGCATTAACTCAGTAACTTTATAAAGCACTAGACAATTTTTTTCTTTTTTTTTACAATGGCCGCGACTTCATCCGCGTGGTAGAAGGTTTTTAATTCCCGCGGGAACCGTTTAATTTTCCGGGATAAAATGTAGCCTATTTGTTAGTCCTGGGTATGAGCTATCTCTATTCCCAATTTCAGCAAAATTGGTTCATTCGTTGTGGTGTGAAGGAGTAACAAACATAAACACATAGACACAGACACACACACAAACACACACGCACGCACACATAAAAACTATCGCCTTTATAATATTAGTGTGATGTATACGTGATGTGTTTGTTGCTACGAATATAATACTCGTAATTAGATCAAATCGTAGCATATGTGAAGTGTAGCGCTATGTTTGCTACGAGTACTACGGGCTACGCTAATTATTATCTGGGGTGAATATTCGACACAGCTAGACATGTAAATTAGAAACGACCGGCATTGCGGCCATGGTACTTACGTGTCTATGAGTGTGTGGTATACTACGTTTGCATACTATTTTTATGGGTTTACCATATTTTGTATATTAAATAGCCCCAATAACCGAAAAGTTAAAGATGTGGACTGAAAACTGAAAGGTTGGTGATTCGATCCCCACTCCCAAGCAAGCTTACCGCTTATTTGGAGAGGAGAGGAGAATATTGGTCAAGTTCAGCTTAGTTGATATGCTTTAAAAAATATCACTATTTTCATAACTTTATAAGGGCAATGCCACACAGCGCGTTCTTATTTCTATCTTACTTCTGTACCGCTTTGGAGACATCTCCTTAATTTCCTCCGAATCACTATCAGAATATCCACGATGCAAAATGAAAAAACGAAATCTTAAAATTCTGTGAAAGCGAAAATGTGTTTGCTTGGTTATTGGTTTGTCCTTCAATCAAGCAAACGGAGTTACAGTTCAACGAAATTTTTTGCATGAGTTCTAATTAAGGAACCAGAGACATAAACTGCTTTTTACTCGGAAAACAAAGGAGTTCCAGCGTAATTTAAAACTTAAGTCCACTCGGAGTCGCGAGCAAAAGCTAGTATGGACCATAAGCCTAGACTTATGATGCTGCATGTTACATTACTTATAGTATTATGGTAAAATATAAAATGTATTATCAATGCTTGTGTCTATTTACCACAAAAACTGAGTAAATTCTATTTAAAGCGAATCACATAAATTTTAGTTTAGGTGGCAGTTTTAATTTCCGGGTCCATATGTAAATCGTTTGTTTTGCCGGGAATTGAAACCTATCCAAATAAATACCACTAAATCCATTATTTAGACTGCCGCTGACATGAAATACTATCATCAGATATTAAACATAATATCGAACCTAATATTTCCTATATTCAAATAAAAGGAAGAATTTTCAATTTAATACGATTTTTTTTCGAGCGTTTAAATTACTTATGTGAGTTTTTTTTTTATGAATAGGGTGTGATAAAAATTTGAAAACGATTTAGGTTTAAATTGTCACCAAATAATTGCAAGATTTATTAATTTTGTTTATAGCGGCCAGAAAAAATATAAACATTCGAAAAAAATTACATTATCACAAAAAATTTAGTTTATAATTTTACCGAGTCTTGTCGTTTTATACTGTAAACTTTTTATAATGTAACCTACCTTAAAGTATGCTATAATATACATACATTATATAATTATTATGTTAGACGATTTACAGGAACAGATGATTTTTTTATGAAACAGGACGTCCAATACAAAAATAATGTTGACGAAGATCAAAGAATCGAGTGTTACGATCTGATATCGATGTTAATAAGTCAATAAAATGTCTCTCGAGTGGAAGCAATCTCTTTTTATCACTCCCGGGGCTATAGCTACTGAAACTCAGCCCTGCAATGTAAGAGTATCTAACTAATGCCTATGTTGTTAGTTGAGACGTCTTCAACTTTTCATAACTTATTTTTCTTCTTCTTTCACTCAGTATTCAATCTCGGTATACGTTCATAATTTTTTTTCCGCTAGTTTATGTACTCAGCTTGTGTGTGTGTGTGTGTGTGTGTGTGTGTGTGTGTGTGTGTGTGTGTGTGTGTGTGTGTGTGTGTATGTGCTTGTATATTCGTATCTCCATGTAAAGTAAAATATAAATATGTGTAAAGGTTTCATAAGAGAGTGGATCTAAATTGGTCGATGAATACAAGAATAATATTATTATAAGAACGAATGAGAAATAATCACGAGTCCGTTTTGTTACTAATTAAGAAATAACTAACGATTCATGTTGCTAAAGAGTTGCGTGATGCCGTCTATATCAGGCTAACGAAGCTTTTAACCTATTTGATGGAGACCTCGATTGTTTGAGACCCTGTCGAACCCACTTAATGGCAAAGTAGAATTTGTGGCTATTCAAATACCTGCTTGTTTAACTGTAATATTTTGCTCTATAATATAAGACTACCTTAACTATTTTTTTCTATAATTGTTTGAGACAAATTACAAAATTTCGAAAATGTATAAAACTACGAAATCTTTTTTTTTATTATGTTATTATGTGATAGTGTGTAATTATGTGAAAACCTATATCTTCTGTTTACATAAACTATAAGCGACGCGCTAGGTCGCGTCATGGACCGATTAATTTAATAAATTTTTATCGTGTTTATCATGGTACCCATTGATTTTATCTTGATTAAAAGTTGCTTAGCATAGTGGCGTTATGTCAAAGGAACATTGTATAGAGTAATCATTTAAGTCGCCAATATTGGTTTATCTTTTCGAAAGACACCTACGACTCCATATACATAGTGTATTTTATGCTTTAATATAATTATTAAGCTTATAAATATATACTGCGTTACGCGAAAATCTGGCGACATATTATTTCGTAGGGTAAATGAGTAATTATGTGAGGAATGCGTGTAACTGATAAGCAATGATGTAAGAGTTTCATAGGCTTTGTATGATTAATATTCATAAGCTGATTTGCATATAGAAGCTTCATACATCATACAAATGAACGTCAAGCGTGAAAATATGCTGATGGTATGAAATTTTACTTTTTTCTACCATAACATACCTAATAAATAAAAGTGTTCTGAGTCTCCATAACTGATTTCTGAATTTCGGCAAAAATATGAAGTGTTAGATTTATAAATTGCTGAATATCGAGAAAGAGATGGCACTAAAGCAAGTTTAAAATCATCGACCCTACTTTTTAGTTGGCTCGAGTGTTCTTCGATTACGAGTAACTAAACTCTACACCAACATAGAAAAACAGAAGTAAAGGTTCTTAATTTAAAGTTTATTTAATTGTTATTAAATATCACGAGTACGTACCACGGTAATTATTTTAGTTGGGATTGTCGATATTTCGATCCAATTGCATGGACCGTGGTCACGACGAGACTGCGGTGTTGCGAGACGTCAAGTTGAAGCTGTCATGGGTAGAATCTATCTACCCGCCTTATTTATTTATTTATTTTTAAGTTTCAATTCAATCTTATCACAGGCCAGGCTCACTCCGCATTTTAGGTAGATATAAAATTACAAACACGGCATCAGCCCGTCCGGACGGGCCAACTCAATGGGCTAACGTAGTGCGCAAGTAAGAGTTACGCGATAGAATGAGAGGCAACTTCGAGATGAATATCACTGCAGGTAAAGCACTGTGCGACCTGAATGATGAATGCAAGAATGATTTTGCGGAGTGAATCTCCTGTACCAGTACTATTAAATATTCTGTACCAATAATAAGAATCGAAATGGAAATTAAAAAAAAAAACAATTGAATCGCAGCGAACAAAGAGTTTGTATCATTACAGGAAACATGAGTTCAGTACGTAATGCCCGCATCGCGTGACCGGGAGCGAATCGCAACTGATGCGTAATGGAGCGGCGGCGTCATCGCGCTCGCGGGAAAACGCTTATATATCGTACTTAAAGAAATTGACGTGTAATTTGCCGAACTAATGTATATCTGATTATTTCCGAGGAAAATATGATACTATTTCGTGTTTTTTACGCTAAGAAATAGAACATTATCGTATGTGCTTTATCGTAGTCGTCGTTAAAAAAAACATACGTCAGATAGACATTATGTAAGTAGAATGTATGTAAAAACACGTCAGTGGTTAATCGACAAACGTCCACTACTGGGGCCCAAGTCTGCTATTGCAATTGTAGTTCATTTGTCTATCAATGACATCCCAATTGCTACTTTTAGCAATTTTGGTAGTCTACTAATTCAATGGCGTCAATGGCTCAATAGAAATAGAAATATTTTTTATTCAAATAAACTTTTACAAGCACTTTTGAACTGTCAATGAATCTACCACTGGTTCGGAATGCCTTTCCTGCCGAGAAGAGCCAGCAAGAAACTCGGCGGTTGCTCTTTTAAAAAAAAATAATTTTACAATTGTTAATGAAATTATGCTTCCAGTGCTTCCACGATGAAGTTTCCTAAGTCCAATACAATACAAATACAACTAAATACAATACAAATAAATAAAAACCAATGCATGTTAAGACGAGTAGACAGAAAGCAGACTCATTCCCATTGGTGGCACCCGTTCACGAGCATGACGCACGATCTAGCCGTTGCTTCGCTCAACCATATTTGAGGGAACGTAACAACCCGCACCACACGACACCACCACAGAATATAATAATATAAATATCTATCGGTTCTTCGAACTGTACCACACTCATTGCCAATTCATTGTCGATGTTGGTTACTTTGGTTCTCTTAGGCTGGTGAATAAGAGAACCAAAGACAACCGACCGAGACATAAAAACAATAAATGGCTATTCAATAAAAACAAGCATCATTAAAATCGTTTTATAATAATCGGCGCAATAAAGCGTAACTAAATGCTCTAAGCGCGTAACATACACATAATAAAACCATTCCAATCGAGAAGCTCTTTTTTTTTAAATAAGTTCAAAGAGGGGAATCGCGCATTCCTCTTATCTGCAAACACTTAATGGCATATTCTGCTGGATTTAATGATCATTATCTTTCGTCCGTACTCGCGGCATAAGAGTGTAATATAGATAATAATATGAGAGCTTTACATAGCCCACTCACCTATATGCGGGTTGGTTTAAAAAATTAAACATATTTTTTTATAAACGTTTCGTTTTGTTGATAACTTAAAGTCATGATATAAGTAACCACAGTAGAAATTTGACAATCTATATGCGTATGATCTATATGAATGTTTATCTGCTCCCTTGTAACTCTCCAACTAATTATTACTTTTAACCGACTTCCAAAAAAGGTATCAATGTCTTCGTTTTCTGTCTGACAGAAAAACAAATCCAACAAGACTGATATTATGACCATGGGATTTTTAACTATGTATTTTACAGAAAAAATTTTCAAACTCAAAAGAGGAAGTTCTCTACGGCTTTTAGTGGCCAATTAAATGGTCTCAAGTCACAAATTTTGATTATTTTGCTATTGATTGTACTTTACATAATAAGTAACAATGTTAAATATTTTTCTATTTTTAACTTTGATTTTTAATGATAACAGCCAACTACCCTATCAAGACTTCATTAAATGAGGTATTTCACATGCTGTTTAAAAAGGGTATGTAAAACCGTAACTTAATTTACTTATTGGTTTAATTAATTAATGTAAATAAATAAAATATTTCTCCTCCAAATATGGATAATTCCGCAACATCAATAATACCACTGGAATGTTGAACCGAAACATTATTATTCACCCGTAAAAACAAATCATGCAGTTATTGTATTTGTATTATAACGTTTGTAAACTTCAATCCAAATATTAAGCTGTTCAATTATACCTATTTATAGTCACTGGATTTTATTATTATGTGTGCAAAAAATAATTAGGTATATAATATTAACTAACACTGATTTATTTTATGAATAGCTGAAGACAACGTCTCTGATGAGTGTTATGGCGTTTAAGCATAGACGTGATCCGCAAAAAAGTATAGTTCTTGCAATTAACGAGGGCGCGTGAGATTTACTTGTGGTTACGTCGTGTACATGCATATTGCGTAAGTGTGCGTGCCTGTCAGGAGCCTAGGTGGGAGCGGTCAGGCCTGAGCAAGCTCTCGCTCACACTTATACAGATACAAAATATACACAACCATGAGCCATACGCACTCGTGAATTGAAAGAACTATATTTCGGAGAGGTTTCGGAACTATGTTAGGAGTTTTCCTTAAGGATAAGAAAATCCCAAATGTCCAAATCCGCACAGTATCTATCTTAGTGAAATAGCTCAAACCATCTGTTAATAGAAATGGTTTTTGAATTGAAAATAAAATATCCTCTCTTAAGGTCGGCTAAAAATAATTAGTAGGCATTCTATGCCTATATTATGAAGTATGAACGTGCATGTGAATATTTTACGGGCTTTCTGAGTCTACGCAAGTGTTCCTATTCTAATTTTATTACCCGACTGCACGCCGCAAAGTGTTTATTAGTCTATTATGTTTATTAGTATGTATGTATGTTTGTGGTACTCTGGAGACCAAACGCGAGGGCCGATTTTGATGATTCTTACTATCAATCTATTGTACTATTCTTACTGTCAATAGATTTGCGTTAATCTTGAGAGTGTCCATTCGCATGCGAAAGGGACGAAGATGTCACATAAGTGTGACTGAAATCATACGGAAAGATCCAAATCGATACGCATAGGTTTAATTTAACTATCTTGAATATCATATTGCAGCGGCGATAGCCAAGTTGTAAAGACGGCTTCCGGGCGCAATTTTTTTTTTTTTTTTTTCGAAAATTTTTTTGACTTCGAATTTATAGTGTACGTTTTAAGCAATCGAGTAGGTACCACTTACATAACTGTACTCCATTACATAAATACAAAAATACAGCTTTTATCATAATATTCTTCGCTCCCCTCCAAATAAAAAAAGCTTGTGTTAGGAGTGGGTACAATAGTAGTGCAATGGGTGTGGATGGAACCTGCGACCTTACAATTTTCAGTCCGGACCTTTAACCTTTAAGCTATTGAGGCTTGAATGTGCTCTACAACAATAAATTACAACTTAAAAGAATATTTTTTAAACAAACCCTGCGCAACTTGTCCGATGAACTGAAGATAAATGCAAGTGTTCCGTCAAGTGTCCACTTGACTAATGGTCCAGATCTCGAAACAAAATGCTTACCTTAAATCCCTGACCGAGCTATTAACAAGGCATCTTGCTAATCGGAATCGCATTGCAATTCGCTAAACCGCCATTTGTTTTGTCCCGAATTCCGAATCCTTTATTATTCATTCTCACAAAGCACGAAACACTAGTTCTTTTTAACCCCCGACGCAAAAACAACGGGGTGTTATGAGTTTGACGTGTCTGTGTGAGTGTGTATGTGTGCCTGTCTGTGGCATCGTAGCATAGTCGGAAGTGTTCTTAGCTATGTTTGATGAAAATCAGTCCAAAATGGCCGCCGCCACAAAATGGCGGATTGCATATTTTTTCACAACTCCCTCAATATGGATATCAAATGAAAGGGCTTGACTATTAGAATACACTATGATAAATTTCAAATCCAAGATGGCCGCCACCACAAAATGGCGAATTACATTTTTTTTATTACATGTCGGGGGTTTTTTAAATTTTCAATTTACACTTGTTAAAGAGTACCTATCTATTTTAATAAATAATAAAATAAAAGCCCAATGCTAAGTGGTGTGGACTGAAAAATTATACTCATTACCACTAATTCACCTGATTATCTAATGTCTAATAGAGATCGTCGTCTCAATAGATCGACGCCCATAGCTGTCTCTATTAAGCCACGAACACTATCTTGTGCCACTTGTATCCACCGGCACAAGATTAAAGAGAAAACTTTCAGGTTTTCTTTAATCTTGTGCCGGTAAAATATTCAAAGTTATTTATTTCATGTAGGCCAATTTATGGGTCCTATGACAACTCAAGACTCTATTTATGTACCTATCGTTTTTTCCAAAGTTATTTGGGTACAAAATAATAATGATCACTTTTTCGGTTGTCAAAACTAGGAATCTTGTTGGTAAATTACAGCGTTGCCTTTCAAATTGCTCCATAAAAGCCTGCTTACCTACACGGCCCTTATTTTGTCGCGTGACTGAAAGTTTGTAAACTTTTCTTACATGAAGCCTATTATTAGTTATTATTTTATTGATAATTTTAGGCGGCGAAACTTATCCGATTTACATTTTTGTCACGAATATAGTTCTGTAGTTTGTTTATTATGATTGTAAAATGTCACACCATTAATAAAGCATGATTTATGTTTGGACGTACCCATATCCAGACGGGACGGAATATTACGAGTAAAAGGAATTACCTGAATTTTTTGACAACATCCAGAGGCTTGTTTCTCCTCCTTCTTTATCAACCAATAGACGTCCACTGCTGGACAAAGGTTTCTTCTATGGATTTTAACAGTCCTAGTGGTCTGCCAACACTGTACTTCCCGGTGCGGGGTCGCCACCCCAACGACCATCAGCTTTTCGAACTATGTGCCCCGCCCATTTTCACTTCAAGCCTGTGTCAGTACAATTTTTATTTGACTGTTGCCAAAATGTGGGTATTCATTAATTACAATCTAAAAATGTAACACGTAAGAATAACATTTGTAAAAATAGAAAATAAATCCGTCAAAAAACAAATAAGTTAAAACGAAATTTTGTATGGAGAGTGTATGGAGCTGAATCGTGACGTCATGTTGTATGCCATTGTTCTTAATGTTAAGCCGCAATAGCCCAACGGTTAAAGTGCGGACTGAAAACTGAAAGGTCGCAGGTTCGAATCCCACCCGTCGCACTATTGTCGTACCCACTCTTTCCGCTTATTTGAAGGGGATAGGAGGATATTAGTCTACTTCAGCTTGGCTAATGTTCTTAAAAAAAAAAAAATCTCAAAGCTATGTTAAACACGCTTCTATCGCCCGTGATGTGACCTAGGCTTTGGTCGTCCCTAGATTATACTGGGATCGTTTAATGAGCCAGCATTTATCCAGTGGAATTAACTCACAGCCCTGCGTTATATCGCTTGTGATTTTCAAGCGTCGTTTTAAATGTTTTGTAGGATTCAGCGTAAAATGAACATTTAATATTCAGAAAAGGATTCGGTCACAGGGAATTTTAAATGGTTTCACTTTAATGAGGTAACTTCTTAATTGTATTATTGTTAGAAAATCAACTTCAAATTTTGGTAGATAATAAAATCTTCCCAACATCCTGTTGTTAGTCTTCCTTTAAAGACCAGCTTTTGTCCGAGAATTCGTCCTTGTAGAGTAAGATTTTTCGAAGATCCCGCAGAAACTACAGTCTGTCCGATGGGAGGCTCTGGCCGTGGCTAGTTACCACCCTACTTTCAAAGACGTGCCGCTATGCGATTTAGCATTTCGGCACGATGGCGTGTAGAAATAGATTAGGGGTAGGGGTAGGTTGAATGTATACTGCCATACCCCTTCCAAGCCGTCTTAGACTGCATCGTCACTTAGCTTCAGATGACATCGCAGTCAAGGATTATCTTGTCATCGAATAAAAAAATAATTGATTTTTCCTGGATAAAAAGTAGCCTTTTTCACTTTTTCACATAAGATTTAGAGGGTAGAAGGTATTTAGAGATTTAGAGAGGGTATTTTAAAAATCCTCGCGGACGAAGTCGCGAGTATTACCTAGTACCCAATATGAAGTAGGTACCATGCACGATACGATGTATTATGCACCACATTTCGTATTGTTGTACAACGCGTGTTTACCCTCCCCACATTCCTGAAACAGGATCGAAGAAAGGTGCATAATTTAAAGCACCATGTAAATAATTTCTATTTTAAAGTTATAGAATAACGACTTTGTTGCTTGCGTATCCTATATCCCTCAGTGGACGTCTACCGGTTAACATTGCTAGACCAATAGTTCAATAGAGCGGAATAGAATAGAGCAGAATATAAAAGTTTTTATGACGAAACAAAAATCTGGCGAAAAGAAAATCTATCGAAACGATAATTACCCTTACAAAGTGCTTTTGAAATGTCAAGTGAATCTACCACTGGTTCGGAATACCGTTCGGAACAAGAAGAACCAGCAAAAAATTCAGCGATTGCTATTAAAAAAAAAATTATAACAATATTATGCTGTGTACAGTCTTATAACTATTGCCCTCTCATGAATAATTGTTGGAGGGAGTCAAATCTACGATATTCTATCATTTATAAAGGATAATCTTCAATTGTATAATATATTTTTCATGTACAACGACGTTTATTAGATTTCTAAAACCTATGTAAAGGAGAGTCTAAAATTGAATCATAATATCATATCAAAAGAAGTAAACGTAACATGATTCTCTGAATTATTGAAATAATTTTTCACTTGCAATACCTACGTAGAACGAATGAGAAATGTATTTTCATGAACAAAGGGTTCATGAAAAATGTTGCCAGTGCTTACTTTTCCCATGCTATTCAAGAAACATTTAAAGTGACATCAAGATAATAATTCATTTTTGCGGACGACAAGTATATTTTGGCTGGCTTCCAAAATTATGAACCTACGGGCCCGTGCTAAGGAATTGCATGGGGGGAATTAGTTGAAAATAAAGCTGCAAAATATTATTATGTAAAACATACATGAAATATGTAGCAGAGTAAAATAACTTTGCTCGGAGATATGAAAATAAGATTGATATCGAGCCTCGGAAAATGATGCGAATATCATAAAGACCACAAGTTTAGAAAATATTCCGCTTTGATGTGAATTTCAAACATGTTCCCGTATCGAATATTATGTTCTTTCTATTCTCTATCTGTTGGCTGATGAATACGGCTTCATCCGCATGGATTCGGGTTTTAAAAGGTATCCTCATAGGTACAACTTTTCACCATTTTAGGAATAGAATTTCAAAATATTCCTCCTTAATTCATTCACCTCTAGGGTTCTCAAGGAATATTTTTTACAAGATAGTTTTCGAAGATTAACAGTCTTTAGTCCGGTAGCCATCTTGAATTTTCACAAAAATATTGTCGCAGTTTGAAACCTATTGATATTCATATTAATTTAGGACATATAAAGGATTCGAAAAATAAAACATTTTATTATTATAAGACAATGGCATTTATATTTTCTTAATAATATCTTAACTAGCCTTGAAAATATTGAGCTTTTAAGTTTCCTGTCAGACAAAAGAGCACTACTAAATCATGATGTCACAAGCGAGTAGCTCCATACACTGTCCATAGAAAATTTCGTTTTAGAAAGGAACAGATAGAGTCGCAGAAAAACAGCTTATAACTTATTTGTTTATTGACCGATTTATTTTCTGTTTTAACAAATGTTATTCTTACATGTTGTTTTTTAGATTGTAATTAATGAATATCCATATTTTACCAAATACCTAATCGGTTACGGTAGTTTTAACCCTATCTATGTATTCGAAAATAACAGACATCGACCCGCTTTTGCACGAATGCGTTGAGGACTTTAATGTTTTATACACATAAGCCTGCAACAATATAAATGCAACAATAGATAGTAAAGGTTAAACGTATAATAGGCCACACACAACAAAAGTTATGAGGCGGCGCCACACTTGCCGTCGCCTCGCCGTGGCATAAATACTAACGCAAGGAAATATAACCCGCATTCCGGGCAGCCTGCCACACGAACGAATACTTACTTCGAAGTATATTCATAATTATTATTATCTATATATATCTATATCTATAAAAATAAATTTAATCGAAGTGTCTGTTTGTAATATCAAAATAACAGCTTTTTGCTAAATGCTTATGAAAGTAAATAATTATGGTAATTATAAAAAAAAAATTGTGGCACTCGGGGACTGCCGCGGTAAAGCTATTGCATAGCATTTTTTATCAACGCTATCTAGCGGTGAGACGAGTTCCGTGTCAGGTTATTTTCGTTACGGAATTTCTGGATTCGGTCTCCACGCTCAAGGCCCGCGATAGAAGCTATGCAATAGCTTAAAAACAATTTTTAACATTTTTGTCTCTTTCTGTCTGTTTGTTCCAGCTAACGAACTTGCGAACAGCTTTGGAAGGGCTGGACCGATTTTGACGGGACTTTCACTCGCAGATAGCTGATGTTATAGTTGTATTGGGTTTATACAATTTTAATAAAGATTTATTTAATTATTATTTATAAGGAGTAACTAAAAGTACTTTTATATATTCTCCTCTCGCCACCAAGTAAGCCGAAAGTCTGTGCGTACGAGTCGGTACGACAATAGTGCAACGGGTGGGGTTCGAACCTGCGACCAATCAGTTTTCAGACCGCACCTTTAACCGTTGGGCTATTGAAGCTTCAAATTAATGCATGAGTCTTTATTTCTGCTTTCATGATTTGTTCCAGTGTCAACAAACTCTTCTTAACTTATTCCTCTGAATACAATATCAAACACAACATACACATGACCTAGTTCTTCCGATATTATCATATGGCCAGATGTTAAGCAAAGTTGCCTGAGTGAATTATTGCCCAGTTGACGGAATATGGCATGACGTGATATGTACAAATTCAATTTCTCTTTACCTCCAGGGTACATAGCTTGAGAGTTGGTGGCAGAAATTAACCATCGAGGAACACATATTGCACATCTGGCTATCTATCTTTTATTATCTACGTATACGTATTGATTTAGCAAAATTACTAACTGCTAGACAAAAGGAAATGAGCAGGGACACCGGACAACTTTATATATTAAGTGTTATTCTCAAAAATTTAGTTCCGTCAAAAGCTCTACAGTAACTTTTTGACGTTATTTGTGCGTAAATTAACTGTCAATTAATATGGAGATGTCAAGGCAAGAGGTTTTAAAAAAAATATGTCCAATTTATATAACAGATTTTTACGGATAGTTAAGTACAGTACTACCTATTGTAACCTGTGCTCTTTACCTTGTTAAGAAACTTCAAAATTTCATAAACAACACTAAGTACCAATGTCAAGTTAATCATAATATTGTGCCAAAATTTGCCACCAGCTCTCTTTCTAATTGTTATACCATTGACTCGGATCATAATCGAAAACGGCTAGCGTGTTTACTGATTACAAAGTCATAAATGCCTTTTAGAGTTTTAGTTAAAGCGTTAAATCAAATAGATCACAATTAACCTCTCTGGATTCAAGTAGGTACGGTACACCTATTCCAACATTGATCCCTGGAAGGCTGAAATTGGAAAAATTTATTTCCTTTTATTACTAGTGGTTCGCCCCGAACTGAGACCTCGCGATATCCCATAATTCCCAAAAGTTTTAATTATATATTGTAACGAGTAGGGCGCGTGGGTGCGCGGCTCGCTAAAGCGAACCGCGGTTTTTCTGTCCACCAAGTAGACCTTCGGGTCTTGATCATCTTTTTCCAAGGAAGCACTCTTCCATCTTTTATAGTCTCTTAAATAAACACCGACGAAATTTGTATGGCCGCCATCTTGGATCCGCCATTTCGGAGGTTTTTTTCAGCTCTCTGCCAATTGGATGAGGTTTCGAGTGACTTTTGTTGGAACACCCTCCACCTATCTTCAATATCCTGACCGTGCTCCTCACCCGTCTCCGAAATCCTCAATCATCAGCTCCCTCCATATTTTTCATCTAAATGAATTTTTGTCCTCTATACGAAACCCTCAGAAATTTCGGAAAGGAACCTATCAAAGTCTTGCATACATTTTATATGAAAAAAATAAATTCCGCCATCTTGATATTTTTTCTATTCATCAAGTAGACCTGCTAGTATCTATTAATCATATTTTTCCAAGGAACTACTCTTCCATCTTTTATAGTCTCTGAGATAAACACCGTCGAAATTTGTATGGCCGCCATCTTGGATCCGCCATTTTGAAGGTTTTTTTCAGCTCTCTGGCAATTGGATGAGGTTTCGAGTGACTTTTGTTTGAACACCCTCCACCTATCTTCAATATCCTGACCGTGCTCCTCATTCGTCTCCGAAATCCTCAATCATCAGCTCTCTCCATATTTTCTCTGTGAATGAATTTTTATCCTCCATACAAAATCAACATAAGTTTTGAGAAAGAACTATGTTTTAGTCTTGCATATATTTTGTATGGATAAAATTTTATTCCGCCATTTTGATTTTTTTTTTCTATTCATCAAGTAGACCTTCGGGTCTTGATCATCTTTTTCCAAGAAACCACTCTTCCATCTCTTATAGTCTCCGAGATAGACACCGACGAAATTTGTATGGCCGCCATCTTGGATCCGCCATTTCAGAGGTTTTTTTCAGCTCTCTGCCAATTGGATGAGGTTTCGAGTGACTTTTGTTGGAAAACCCTCCACCTATCTTCAATATCCTGACCGTGCTCCTCACCCGTCTCCGAAATCCTCAATCATCAGCTCCCTCCATATTTTTCATCTAAATGAACTTTTGTCCTCTATACGAAACCCTCAGAAATTTCGGAAAGGAACCTATCAAAGTCTTGCATACATTTTATATGAAAAAAATAAATTCCGCCATCTTGATATTTTTTCTATTCATCAAGTAGACCTGCTAGTATCTATTAATCATATTTTTCCAAGGAACTACTCTTCCATCTTTTATAGTCTCTGAGATAAACACCGACGAAATTTGTATGGTCGCCATCTTGGATCCGCTATTTTGAAGGTTTTTTTCAGCTCTCTGGCAATTGGATGAGGTTTCGAGTGACTTTTGTTTGAACACCCTCCACCTATCTTCAATATCCTGACCGTGCTCCTCATCCGTCTCCGAAATCCTCAATCATCAGCTCTCTCCATATTTTTTCTGTGAATGAATTTTTATCCTCCATACAAAATCAACATAAGTTTTGAGAAAGAACTATGTTTTAGTCTTGCATATATTTTGTATGGAAAAAAATTAATTCCGCCATCTTGAATTTTTTTTCTGTTCATCAAGTAGACCTTCGGGTCCTGATCACCTTTTTCCAAGAAACCACTCTTCCATCTCTTATAGTCTCCGAGATAGACACCGACGAACTTTGTATGGCCGCCATCTTGAATCCGCCATTTTGAAGTTTTTTTTCGGCTCTCTGCCAATTGGATAAGGTTTCGAGTGACATTTGGTTGAACAGCCCCCACCTATCTTCGATACGCTGGCCGGTGCTCCTCACCCGTCTCCGAAATCCTCAATCATCAGCTCTCCCCATATTTTTGTTCCGAATGAATTTTTGTCCTCTATACGAAACCGTGAGTGAAAAAAAATTTTTCCATACAAAATTTTACAGGAGAGGTGATCAATCAGTCAGTCAGTCAGTCAGTCAGTCAGTCAGTGAATCAGCACGAGTAGCTATATATATAGTAATAGTAGGGCGCGTGGGTGCGCGGCTCGCTAAAGCGAACCGCGGTTTTTCTGATCACCAAGTAGATCTTTGGGTCTTGATCATCTTTTTAAAAATTTGTATGGCTGCTATCTAGAATCCGGCATTTTGAATTTTTTTTTCAGCTCACTGCCAATTGAATAAAATTTTTAGTGATTTTTGTTTGAGCACCCTCCACCTATCTTCAATACCCTACCCTCTCATCAACTCTCTCCATATTTTTCCCCGAACCATTAGAAATTTTGAATAGGAACCGTATCAAAATCTCATAGTTCCCAATTCGCCATCTATTTTGTATGAAAAAAAAAAATATCCACCATCTTAATTTTTTTTTTATATTCACCACGTAGTCCTCATCATCTTTTGCCAGAAAACCACTCTTCCATCTCTTATACTCTCTGAGATAGACACAAACAAAATTTGTATGGCCGCCATCTTGAATCCGCCTTTTTGGAGTTTTTTTCCAGCTTTCTGCCAATTGGGTGAGATTTCGAGTGACATTTGGTTGAACACCCCCCACCTATCTTCAATACCCTGGCCGGTGCTCCTCACTCGTCTCCGAAATCCTCAATCATCAGCTCTCTCCATATTTTTCTTCTGAATGAATTTTCGTCCTCTCTACGAAACCATTAGAAATTTTGAACAGGAACCTATTAAAGTTCTGCATATATTTTGTATGGAAAAAAATTAATTCCGCCATCTTGAATTTTTTTTCTATTCATCAAGTAGATCTTCGAGTCCTGATTATCCTTTTCCAAGAAACCACTCTTCCATCTTTTATAGTTTCCGAGATAGACACCGGCGAAATTTGTATGGCCGCCATCTTGAATCCACCATTTTGGAGTTTTTTCCGGCTCTTTGCCAATTGGATGAGGTTTCGAGTGACATTTGGTTGAACACCCCCCACCTATCTTCGATACCCTGGCCGGTGCTCCTCACCCGTCTCCGAAATCCTCAATCATCAGCTCTCTCCATATTTTTCCTCCGAATGAATTTTTGTCCTCTATACGAAACTGTGAGTGAAAAAAAATTTTTCCATACAAAATTTTACAGGAGAGGTGATCAATCAGTCAGTCAGTCAGTCAGTGAATCAGCACGAGTAGCTATATATATAGTAATAATTAACTTTTAACATTAGACGCAATAAAAAAAAAATAGTTGACATAAAACTGTTTTACTGACACAGCGCCATCTATAGTGAAGCATTATAGTGAAGCTATTAGCTTCACAATAATGCTAATAGATGGCGCATTAAAATTAAATAATTTCGTTTCTTTATAACATTTATCTAATTTTAGTATTTGTTGTTCAAGTACAGGATATAACTGAATTTTCAACCAAGTTTCACGTTCTAATATTCAATAATTCTTGACATATGGCTCAAATTAAAATCTCCACTTTGAAACCCCCCCATTTGGTCAAATTTTAGGGAAAAATTAAAAAAAATATATTTTTGTACTCTGTTCAAAGTCGTCTTTAAAAAGATATATCGCAAGTCTATGTAGAGCAACAAACAAGATTTTACTTCAAATACGCTTCTATGAGAGCCCCCCTGAAATAAAGCTTTTTATATTTTTTTATACAATGTTTGGCTGAAGGCCATCAGTTTACATATTATATTTAAATTTGAAGTAATTACGTTCAGTAATTCAGAAGTTATAGGGCTCTGACAGACATTTAGACGAACACACTTCTCTGTCTAGTAGGCAAGCGGCCAAGCGCCCTAGTTGACTCAGAGAACTTCGCTTCGCTCGTTCAATTAGATGCACATTCTGTGCAGTCAGCGCTAAGTAACAACATGGTGCTTATGCGGTTGTACACAATCTGTCTAGTAAATAAGGTTTCTTACGAACAATATCAATATGATAGCAACTAGCATCAAATTTTCCGTAATCAAATTCTTAATAAAATTTTTATTTTGCTATGTACTAAATATTTATTTAATATTTTTCAGAATGTATGTAATGTAACGGCCTCAATCACTCGGCAAACTTTCCCAACCTTGGCACAAGCTTTCTGCTTATTTGAAGGGGAGAGAAGAATATTAATCAAGTTTAGTTTAGTTAATATTCTTTTAATAAATAGCGACCTGGGGCTATTCCCTAAATCGTAATCGTATAGTAATCGTATCGTATCGTAAAGCTGTCAAACACGGAATAGTATGAAGTATGAAGAAATGCGGATTTGACAGTTCGAATGACAAAAGTAGAAAATAAAAATATGTGCTATAGTTCTTGCACGATTCACGAGGGCACACGAGCTTTACTTGTGGTTCCGTCGTGTACATGCACATTGCATAAGTGTGCGGAGCCTAGGTGGGAGCGGTCAGGTCAAGCTCTAGCTCACACTTATACAGATACGACACGCACACAAACATGAGCCACGCGCCATCGTGAATAGCAAGAACGATAGCAGAAAGAACGCGATAAATTCAGCCAATCAACACAATTTTTTTAAAGAACAAGCCAAGCTGAACTTGACTTATATTCTTTTCTCCCGTCCAAATAAGCGAAAAACTTGTGCTAGGTGCGACAATAGTGCAACGGGTGGGGCTCGAACCTGCGACCTTTCAGTTTTCAGTACGCAACTTTAACCGTTGGAGCGCAAGCCTATTTCGGATAAAAAAAACTATTGAGGCTTCAATTGATGCTATAGCAATGATTGATGCAGATTTTACAGAATCCAGCTGATCCCTTAGAAGCGATTTCTACTCATCGTAACAAAGGATAATTGGAGGCACATATGCAATAAAGAGTCAACCCACACAACTTATCAATTGAAAAGTTAACTTTATTCCTTTATATTGTGTATGTTGAAGATTGTTGCCTACTTGGTTGTCGTCACAGATCGGGTCCTTAGTTGTTTTTTCCTATCTTTACAAATTATTTCATTTATTCTATGTTTACAAATTAGTTACTGTTTTTTATTTAACATTTAAACGCATATAATGTGCCAACCTGGCTATATAAATAGAACTTATACAATATACATACCTGTTAAGTGATTTATCTTATGCAAATTTAACATTACCTATAGAAATATTGCGCTATTAATTACATCCTTATTTTATATAGTTACAAATAACTTTAAGATAATAAATATTGTATTTCATTGCCTTTTAGCTTTAAGTGATTTATTTGTGTGTACCTAATAATAATAAAAATGTGATTGAATAATAATAATAAACAAATACCAATTGGCTGCGTCCCATTGGTCCGCACAAAACTATTAGCTCATCAATAAACAAAGCGACTTGCGCGCGCCTCTGAATTAAATAAATAGCGGCCTCCCCAGGCCAGTTCACGCAGGAGTCGTCACGTGTGCCGGATGGACGTCTCCGAACAAGTTTTACTGTGCACGGACCGATCAACAACCTCTCGAGTATCTGAAGCGTTTTGTTCTAAAACGATCCCAGATATCGGCCCGCACCGCGCAGTCGCGATCGCGTTCGCGGTACGGCGGGGACCACCTTCCCCCCTGTACGAGCGCCCGGCCCTCCGCGGGGCTGACGGTCGCACGTCGGCACATGTCCCGTGAGACATGGACCAGGATCCGGATCCTGGACACCAGCGTGGCCCGCCGCCACACCAGGACCCTACGGCCGCTGCCCGTATTCTGGCTCGGCAACGATCCCGATCGACATCGTTTGATGCCAGTCGCGATCGACATCGCCGGTTAGAGGAGCGAGGTGCGCCGAGCGAGAGGCGAGATGAGACTCGTCCGACACGCTCGACCACCACTGCGGCCCCGCATCCCCACCGCCCCGGCCCTGCCCCCTGCGGGCCTTCGACGCCCGCTACCGCTTCCGAGGTAAATATAGATACCCCGCAACGCGCAGCTCGGCCGCCGCTTGCGGCCAGCCGAGCGCCAGCGGCTGCGCCTACTGGACCTCCGGCGACCGCACCGAGCCTTGCAGCTACGGACGTCCGCCCAACCACCACTGCCCAGCCGTCGCCAGTCCCGCCTCCGGCGGCCAGGCCGAGCAGATCCCCCAAGTCGGACTTGGAGTCCGACTTTATTATCGTGTCCCGTCTTGTACAGGCGGGCGCGATATCGGAGGATCTCGCCAGGGTCGTCGCCGTGAGCCTTAATGACAGGCAACGGCTGTTGGACCAGACAGGGGCTCTCACGCCTACTGAAGAAGAGATGGAACAAGCGCGGAACTTTGCAGCGCTCACCCCGATTCCGCAGGCCGCGCCAACGACGCTCAAACGTCAGCGCACCGAGCTGGACCTGGAGGCTGTCAACAAACAGCCCCGTACTCTCAGCCAAGACCCGCTCCCCCCGAGAGACCCGCGACTCCGAGCCCGCGCCGCTACGAGAGTGGTGGCTATGGACACGGAGGAACCCGGCGCCCCCCCCGCGCAACCATCGGCCTCCTTCGCCGACGCTGCGCGATCCCCGCGGCAGTCGGCGGGGGGCCCCCCGCCCCCTACCCCTGACCGTGCTCACCAAGCCGACCCTACCGGCCAGGCAAGCCAGCCCGGACCGAGCAGCCAAGCCCCGCAACCGCCACCCAAAGCGCCCACAGGACCCGCGCAACCGAAGTACCCGCCCCTAATAGTGGAGTCCCTGCCAAACTGGGCCCACCATTTCAGGGCCTTGAAGGCAAAATTAGGCAGAGCGCCGAACGCCCGCCCCTTCGGTAAGGGCATAAAGTTTAGCCCCAAGGAGGAAACGGAATACCGCCTAGTACAGAGATACCTCTCGGACCTGGAGAAGACCGAGAGGATCTCCTGGTTCTCCTACTCCTTGCCTCAGGAGAGGAGCCTCAAGGTGGCCATCCGCGGCGTCCCGGTCGACACGGAGCCACAAGAAATCGAACAGGAACTCCGCAGCCTCGGCTTTGAGCCGGAACTTGTGCGCCCAATCAAGGCGCGCAAGGGCCGCCCAGGCTGCATTTATTTCGCCGTCCTCAAAAGAACTCCAGACTTAACCCCGGCCATATACGAGGTGGCAGAACTCCTGTGCATGCCCGGCGTGCGTATAGAAGCCTGGCGCGGAAAAAAGGGGCCAGCTCAGTGCCACCGGTGCCAGCAGTTCAGGCACTCGAGCCACAACTGCCACCGGAGGCAAGCCTGCGTGCGCTGTGGTGGGGAACACAGCGCCCACGAGTGCCCCCGCCCACGCGAGGAGCCCGCCACCTGCGCCAACTGCGGGGGACCCCATCCGGCCAACCTCACTTCATGCCCCGTGTTCCGCCGCGAGGCTCGGAACAAGCGCGCGGGCACAGTTGCGAGCACCACGGGCGCCGGCGAACCTCGGGACAAATCCAAGTCCCGAGTCGAAGACGCCGCGCCCACCCAGCCGGAGGGGTCCAACATCAGGACCCCGGCCAACGACCCGACCCCACGATCGGGGGCTCCTCCAAAAAAGCGTAAGCCCAAACACAGGAGGAAGAAACAGACGCAGCAGGGCGCTCCTCCAACGGCTGCCCCTCCAACCGCGCCCAGTGGTCCGAATAGTGAGAGACAGCAACAGCAGCAACAACAACGACAACAACACAGCCAACCTACGCAGAGGACGTCGGACGGCCGGATGGTCGCTATCGAATCGGCCATCCAGATCCTGACCGACGTCCTCCAAGCCCTGCGTGCAGGCGCAGATCCTGCAGCGGTGGTTCTCAGAGGGATGAGCGAACTCCTCAGCCTTCGCTAGTCCCCTGAGAACCATATACTGGAACGCCTGCGGACTCCGCAACAAGGCCACGCTCCTCCGAGCCCTACTCGCAGAACAAGACGTGGACGTGGCCCTGATTTCGGAGACACTTCTTGCTCCGACGACCCAGGTGAAGTTCCCGGGATACCACCTCTACAGACTTGACTACCCAACTACCGACGGTCAAGCAAGGAGGGGCCTAGCTGTGCTGGTGAGACGCCGAATCGTGCACCAGCTACTTCCGCCACTGCAGACAAACTCTCTGCAGGCCCTTGGCGTCGAGCTGTTGATCGGCGACTCGCCTCACCGTCTCTTCGCCGTTTATCGCCCCCCGTCAGAGAGAATGGTTCTCGCGGAAGTTCACCACCTGCTGGACTCTAGCATTCCCACGGCGCTTGCAGGGGATTGGAATGCAAAAAACCCCGCGTGGCACTCCAGTCGGACATGCCACACGGGGAGGATCCTCCTGCACGACGCCGACACTCAGGGTTACACAGTGACTGCACCGGACTCTCCAACTCACTACCCCTTCAATGACGCCTTCATGCCTGATGTCATCGACATCGTTATCACAAAGGGCCTGCGCTCCTTACCAGCGCTGGAACCCCTCTGCGATGCCATGGGCTCAGACCATGTACCCGTCCTGGCAACCTTCAACAAGGAGGCCAGATCCATTCCACAACCCAAACCAAGAAGAACCATCAACTGGAAAGACTTCGAAAATACTCTCCAAGGCGCGAGCTTGTACAGACCCACCTCAACGTCAGAACAGGTAGAATCAGCAGCCCAAGAACTCTCCGCAGCGATCGGCGCGGCCCTGGCAGAGGCCACCAAAGAGCTCTCTTCAAACCAGAAGCCCCCTCTATCAAGGGAACTCAAGGACCTGATAGAGCGCAAAAGGAAAGTCCGACGCCAATGGCAGGAAACCCGATGCCCAGTCCTCAAAGCTCTTCTCAACAAGCTGACCGCCAAAATCAAAGGAGCGCTCAGGGAAAAAGCGACTGAAGACTGGGACAACACAATCGAATCCGCGGCGGATGACATAACATCGCTGCACAGACTTTGCAGATCCATCACAGGAGCTAAAGAACCAATCCGACCGCTGTTACATCCAGATGGAAACCTGAGATACCGCGCAGAAGATAGAGCAGGAATCCTGGCGGACCACCTTGAACAACAATTCAAGCCATTTCCATCACAAGATGTCTCTCACACGGAACTTGTAGAGAAACATGTGGCGGACTATTTCTCCACAAGACGGACGGATGAAGAAACCTCTATCTTCTTCACTCCGAATACGGTCAAACAAGCCATTCGCAAATTGAAGACAAGAAAAGCTCCCGGAGTCGACGGCGTTACCAATGCCGCCCTCCGCCATCTCCCACGCCCCACAATCGTTGCGATCACCAACCTATACAACGGAGTCCTGAGAACAGGATGCTTCCCTAGTGCCTGGAAGACAGGCATAGTCATAATGCTTCCGAAGCCAGGAAAGAACGTTCTAAAGCCGGAAAGCTACCGGCCCATAACACTCCTTCCCACGATCTCCAAGCTCTTTGAAACCCTGCTCTTAAAAGAACTCACTCCACATCTCACACCCCGCCCGGAACAGTTCGGCTTCCGAGCCGAACATAGCACAACTCAACAGCTAGCCAGAGTACTACATATCATAACATCAGTGCTCAATAAAAAAGAGAAGGCCGTAGCAGTACTACTAGATATGGAAAAAGCGTTCGACCGTGTGTGGCACAGCGGACTGCTCTACAAGATTACCACCACGACGACGCCCTACCAACTAGCCCGGATAATAAAATCCTTCCTGGAGGGTAGAAGCTTCAGAGTTAGGGTGGACTCTGTTCTCTCCCCCGAGAAGCCCATCGAAGCGGGCGTACCACAAGGCAGCTGCCTTTCGCCTGTGCTGTACGCCCACTACACAGACGATATCCCAGCGCCTGATAACATTACCCTGGCCCTCTACGCTGACGACGCAGCATACGTTGCCTCGTCACTCAACCGCAACCACGCGGCGAAGAAGGCCCAGCAGACCCTAGATCTCCTCCCGCCCTGGCTCCAGAAATGGAGGCTACGCGCGAACCCAAAAAAGACGCAAGCCATCATCTTTGGTCCCAATATCAAGAACCCTCCACCGGAACTCACACTGCTTGGAGAGACCATACCATGGATCCAAACAGTGAAGTACCTAGGCCTCACCATTGACAATAATCTGTCCATGCGCCAGCATGTCAAAAAGACCGCCGCCCAGACACGCGCCGCAACAAACGCACTCCGCCCGGTGCTCTCCTCACGGCTCCCGCTACGCACTAAGCTCGGCGTATATAAAACGTACATACGCAGCCGACTAACATATGCCGCACCCGCATGGTACGCGTTAGCGAGCGAGCCGACCAGAAAGATCCTGCGCGCACAGCAATCAGTGGCCCTGAGGAGGATCACGGACGCCCCCCGATACGTAAGAAACTCGACCATCCAGAGGGACTTACGTATCGAGGACCTGGATGGTTTCATCGGCCGGCTGTCGAAGCTGCTCTTCGCCCGGGCCGATAGCTCTAATCACCCACACATCCGCCAAATTGCTCCATGGCACGCCCGCCCGCCGGACCGAAGGGCGCTCCCCCGGGATCTTCTCCCGGCCGGGAGCTCCAGCGCCGAAGAGACAGACAATTAAACAGAGATCATACAACGGACCCCGAAAGGGGCCTATCCAGGGACCGCGCCGTTTTTGCGGCGCGCGATAGATATCATCCGCAGGGGGCAGAACCGCCCCGAACGGATCTCCCCACCTCATTCCAGAGGTGTGCGAAGACCACGAAGGTCAGTTCACGCACTTCACAACGAGACTTCGAGGCGAGCGCATCTCTGCGCTCTAACACTTCAACCAGTGTTTTATTTATAAAACCCTCTGTGGCTTGGACCTTCCTAAATCCACCACAGTGTTTGGTCCATCGAAGCGCCGGATATCAACCTGCATTCAAGAATTCAAGAATTTTGAAAATCAACATCAAGTCTCAAGATCGTCGCAGCAACCACTTGAAGAATTTCGACCTATCGTCTCAGAACGATTTCTGCGGGCAGGGAAGATCGTTCAAGAACGCTGCGACGGGAAGTCAACGTCAAGAAGTCTGCATAGCAACATCAAGAGGAATCCACCGTCGCTACGCGGGTGCATTGAGGCGAGCTCCGGGTAGTAGCCGAAGACCGCAAGAGCGTCGGGAGGGATCGCTTCATCGAGCTACGGACACAATCGTCGCGTCTACTACGCACAGTGAAAAGGACATCGACTACGGCTGCGGGGCTTTCTGACGTCATAGAAGACCGCCAACCAAGAAGATCGTTTCACCGCGCAAGTAGAAGACTCAAGAAGCTTCGTCGTCGAGAAGAAGAGGAATCGACCCTTCGCTGCGGGTGCATTGAGGCGGGCCACGAGTGGACGCTGAAGACCGCGAGGCTGCTGGGGACATCGCTTCTTCGCGTGACGAAGATCCATCAACGCGGTTTACCGCGGCTCTCTCGCTCACCACCTAACGGTGCCAAACGGTGAAAGAGAGAGTAAACGCCTTACGGCGGGAGCAGTATACCAGACGGTACTGCCAGTCTCACCTTAATCGGTGAGCTGTAACAGTCTGATCGCGCCGGTACGGTGCACGTAAGCTGGTGGCCTCCTGGAAGGTCTGCTGAGGGAGTTGGGCGTTCCCCCCAATTCCTGAGCAGCCAGTTTTTGCGTGTCACTCTCTGCTGGGCGATTCCCACCTCACCTTACCCGTTTTTTCCATCCCTGGGAAAGTGTGTTCTTCGGGACCACTCGAACAGGACTGCTAGGGCCGTTAGGGAGGTAGGGTTTGTTAGGGTAGTAGGGCTGTTAGGGACAGGAAGACAAAGGACCCGAACGCGATGAGCAACATAGAAACCAGAAGCAAGAAGGCAAGTTCCAAGGAAAGGGACCCGGGCGAGATGGAATCTGGAAGCTCATCCAACACTGGGCAGTCAAGCAGCTCCGAACAGACTACGAGTACAGAGGGAACTACGAGTACTGAACACACCACCAGTACCGATCGAACAGCGAGTACCGATCAAACGTCGAGCACGGTACAATCAAAAGGTGCTAAGAAGAAAGCTACCACCGAACAGTCCAAGAAGAAAACAATGGGCTCACGCGCATCGCAAAGCAAGCGCGCCGAACTTGAAGCTCGATTAATCTTGCAAAAGAAAGAAATCGAGAAAATAGAAGCCGAAGCCGCAGCAGCGCGAACACAATTAGAGCTGGCACAGCTCGCCGAGAACTCAGACTTAGAAGATGAAGTCGAGCAAATAGAAAGTAGTGTGAATGAGTGGATGAACACAGCAAGAATTCAACCTAAAACAACAGATGAATTAGAAAGCGGAACAGACGCTCTAGCAAAGCTGTTAACAAACGTATTAAAACGGCAAGATAACAAGCTAGAAACGCCGCGAAAACCGCCAGCCTATATGAGCGACTTACCACCGTTCGACGGAGACCCAATTAATTGGATCCCATTCATCAAGCACTATACAAGTACCGCGTCATATTTCATCGACATAGAAAATATCGCGAGAATAAGGAAATCTCTCAAAGGGCATGGAAAAGAAGCAGTGAAATCACTACTCTACACTAGCTCCACGCCAGAGAGCATATTAAAAGAGTTGGAAAGAAGATTCGGTCAACCAACTTACATAATAAAAGGATTAATCACCGAACTACATAAACTACCAAGAATGACAGAAGATTTAAAAGGTATAGGTACTTTCGCCAGCGCCGTATTTAATACCGTGGATACAATAAAACAACTCGATCAGTTGGAATACCTATACTCCACTGAAATCGCCGACAAGATAATAGAAAAAATGAGCACATTAGTCAGATTCAGATGGCAAGAGTTCAAATCGAATAGAAGAAAAGAACCAATGCTCAATTTATTATCGGAATTCTTAACAAAGATATCGAACGATTTCGATGAACCCGGTTTCATTGAAAAATCCAAAATAAAAACGGAGCCTAACAAGTCGCGCCCATTTAGAAAAGCGCGTGTAAACGTAGCCCAACACGACGAGAGCGACTCGGACTCTTCATACGACAGCGAGTTCGAAGAGGAAATGCAAATCGTATTGGCCGCCTCCGTAATGGAAAATCCTAAGTGCGTACTGTGCGAGCAAGCGCACGATATATCGAAATGTAATCGTTTCACGAACGAATCGGTCAAAGAGAGATGGGAGACCGTCAAACGACTCAAGATATGCTTCAAGTGCCTAAAGGCCAACCATAGGCATCTAACATGCAAGTCTAAACCGTGTGGAAAGGACGGATGCATCAGAAAACACCATGAACTATTACATCAAGAAAAACCAAATCCTGAAGCGGGAAAAATCGTATCAGTTAACCACATAGGTACATCACGAGCCTATTTGAAAATCATACCCGTAGAGCTAAACGGGCCGAGCGGGTCCGCCACTGTTATGGCCTTATTAGACGAGGGCTCAACAGTGACCCTACTTCTAGAAGAGGTAGCCAATCACTTAGGAGCCACGGGACCCAGAAGAAGTTTGACACTTGAAGGCATAAGCGGTCATCAAATAACGGAGCAGTCGAAGCACATTAAGTTGAGAATCAAAGGTCTATTCTCAAGAAGCTACGAAGACCTGCGAGCACACACCGTAAATGATTTAAACCTCCGACCTCAAGCAGTGAGAAGAGAAGATATCGCCGACTGCCCACACTTGGCTGATATAGAAGATCAATTGATCTACGAGGGAGTGTCACCGACTTTACTCATAGGCCAAGACAATTGGCATTTAATAGTAACCAGAGACCTAAAGACCGGTGCATCCACGAAACCAGTAGCATCCCTCACAAGTCTAGGATGGATACTACATGGCTGTAAAACAGAATCGATCAAACCGGTACTTTTCATAAACCACGCCTACGTCAGGAAAGAGGAAAACATCGACGAATTAATAAAAACCCACTTCAGTCTAGACTCCTTGGGTATAAGTCCGAATAAACCAAAAAACGACCCCGAACAACGGGCTCTAGACATCTTAGAGAAGACAACCCATAGACTACCAGAAGGCAGATTCGAATGCGGACTACTCTGGAAAAGCGATAATGAAACAATGCCGCTCAACCGCAACAACGCTTTGCGCCGCCTGAAGGGTATAGAGGCCAAATGCAAAAAGGACGAGAACTTTAAAATTAGTTACAATAAACAAATATTAAATCTCTTATCGAGCGGCTACGCCGAACTAGCTGTAAATGAACCGAAGTCACCGAGAACCTGGTACCTACCACACTTCGCCGTCGTACATCCGCAGAAGGGAAAGCTGAGAATTGTTTTCGACGCTGCCGAGCGAACACAAGGGAAAAGTTTAAATGACGCTCTGTTATCCGGTCCAGATTTACTACAATCACTATTCGGCGTCCTAATCAGATTCCGCCAAGGCCCCATCGCGGTAGCGGCCGACATAAAGGAGATGTTCCTGAGAATCCTTATGCGAGAAGAGGACAGAGATAGTCTTCGATTTCTCTGGCGAGAGAGCGAGACAGACGACGAACCGAAAGAGTACCGAATGAAATCCCTTATTTTCGGAGCAACATCGTCACCCTGCTCTGCGATCTACGTAAAAAATAGAAACGCGCAAGATTTCAAGGAAAAATATCCAGACGCGGTAAAAGCCATACTACGTTGTCATTATATGGACGATTATCTACAAAGCTTCGCCACCGCCGATAAAGCATCAAAAACAAGTCGAGAAGTGGACTTGATTCATAGAAGCGGCGGTTTCGAGTTGAGAGGTTGGACCTCAAATTACCCATCCGCCATAAAAGACTTAGCAACGGATCAACCAGACCACGTGCAAATATGCGCTCAAGAAGAATACGGAAAAACACTCGGAATGCTATGGCAAATCAAAGACGACGCGCTCAAATTCACGCTTAATTTACGCAATACGCCAGATGACGTCATCCACGGTATACGACTACCTACCAAACGAGAAGTCGCGAGCGCCGTGATGTCGGTATTCGACCCTATGGGTCTAGCAACACCGATATTGATTCAAGGAAAAGTCATAATCCAACAACTGTGGCGTACGGGTATAAGCTGGGACGAACCCATACCAGAAGACATGAATCAACCTTGGACCGATTGGCTAAAAAGTTTAGAGTCATTAGAAGAGCTGAACATACCGCGATGTACAGACTCTCTAGACGAGGGGGAGCTGCACACCTTTGTAGATGCCAGCGAAAATACCTACGCGGCTGCTACATACTGGCGCACCTCCATAAACAACGAAATCAAAATAAAGCTACTAGCGGCAAAAGCGAAAGTAGCCCCGCTGAAACCAACGTCAATACCGCGGTTAGAACTTCAAGCTGCTCTATTAGGCTGCCGCCTAGCTTCAAGCATTCAAAATGAACTGGACACCACCATAACCAGAAGATATTTCTGGTCCGATTCACGAACTGTTTTAGCGTGGATAAAATCCGACCCACGCACTTATAAGACTTTCGTCGCACATAGACTAGCGGAGATAGAAGACTTAACAACAACTCGCGAATGGAGATACGTACCTACGAAACTCAACGTCGCCGACGATGCTACTAGAAAACCGCCAAAAAACTTCGACATCAATCACCGCTGGTTCAATGGACCCGAATTTTTACTGCTCAGAGCCGACGAATGGCCCGAAGACAAAAGCGATCGACAACCACCCCCAACAGGGGAAGAAAGAGTTCAAACGGTCGCCGCCATCAGTCACACCGAAACGACGTTACCTGACGTGAAGAGATTCTCGTCGTGGACCAGATATCTTCGAGCTACGGCTCGTCTGATTCAGAGCGTGGATTGCTTCAAAGCATTATTGACAAGAAAAGAAAACGTAGCCGCTACAAAACAAATAAAAAAAGACAAATCTTGGAAACCGTATCATAAACCTAAGAAAAATAAAACGCTAAAAATTCCCACGGAACCCAACAAAACCGCAATAAATACTCCGAAAAGGATCAAGCTAACAAACGAGTACCTAGAAAAGGCACAAAAACAAATTATTAAAACTATACAAAGTGATAGCTTTGCAGCGGAAATAAAGTGCTTAAAAAGCAATAAACCCGTAAACAAAGGCTCGCGCCTAAAGAGACTAACAATCGTCATAGAAGATGACGTCATGTATCTCGAGACCCGACTATCTGCCGCAAGCGGCTTAGTCAGCACATACAAGAAACCTATCGTGTTGGACGGGAAGCATCCGATCACCCGACTGATGATAAATCACTATCACCAAGAATATAACCACGGAAATTACAGTACCGTCATGAACGAGATACGTCAAGACTACTACATAACATCACTTCGAACAACAGTGAAAATGATAGCTAGAGAATGTCAATGGTGCAAGACACACAAAGCTATACCTACCATACCGCCCGTAGGAGATCTACCAGCCGAGCGTCTGCAACACAAACAGCATCCGTTCACGTGTACCGCAGTGGATTACTTCGGCCCAATAACTATAACCGTCGGAAGGAAAACTGACAAACGATGGGTAGCACTGTACACTTGCCTAACTACGCGCGCAATGCATCTAGAAATCGCTACGTCACTTTCATCAGATAATATGATCCTCACGTTACGACGAATGATAGCCCGCCGTGGAAAACCTGACCGAATTTACAGTGACAATGGCACGAATTTCGTCGGAGCTAACAAAGAACTTCAATACGAGTTCGATAAAATGCGCGAAAGAACAGAAGAAAAAGGAATTCAATGGAAGTTCATACCTCCTGGGGCGCCACACATGGGAGGAGCCTGGGAAAGGCTAGTACGATCCGTAAAAACTGCATTGACAGCAACACTCAATACCCGCCATCCTCGAGAAGAGATTCTTCACACCTTACTGCTGGAAGCGGAACATCTTATCAACTCAAGGCCATTAACAGAGATATCATTGGATCCTGACGATTCAGAAAGCCTAACCCCCAATCATTTTCTTATTGGAAGGTCTAACGGTACGAATCGAGTCGGAAGCTTCACCGATAGCGAACTTGTCGGACCCGCCACGTGGAAAACAGTGCAAGTACTTGCTGACCACTTTTGGAAACGCTGGCTTACCGAATATCTCCCAACGATAACTCCCAGATATAACAACAATCGGGACGGTTTTATAAACCCAGCCGTCGGAGATATTGTCATCATAGTAGATAATTCCCTCCCACGAGGCACGTGGCCCAAGGGTGAAATCGTGGAGACATATCCAGGCCCAGACGGAAAGATACGTATAGTCAATGTTCGTACCGCTGCTGGAGTCATGAAGAGACCCGTTTCACGCCTTGTAAAAATCACACAATCTTCTTCCACCAAAGAATAGTGCTCCAGATTCCATCTTCGCACGAGGGGGAGATTGTTGAAGATTGTTGCCTACTTGGTTGTCGTCACAGATCGGGTCCTTAGTTGTTTTTTCCTATCTTTACAAATTATTTCATTTATTCTATGTTTACAAATTAGTTACTGTTTTTTATTTAACATTTAAACGCATATAATGTGCCAACCTGGCTATATAAATAGAACTTATACAATATACATACCTGTTAAGTGATTTATCTTATGCAAATTTAACATTACCTATAGAAATATTGCGCTATTAATTACATCCTTATTTTATATAGTTACAAATAACTTTAAGATAATAAATATTGTATTTCATTGCCTTTTAGCTTTAAGTGATTTATTTGTGTGTACCTAATAATAATAAAAATGTGATTGAATAATAATAATAAACAAATACCAATTGGCTGCGTCCCATTGGTCCGCACAAAACTATTAGCTCATCAATAAACAAAGCGACTTGCGCGCGCCTCTGAATTAAATAAATAGCGGCCTCCCCAGGCCAGTTCACGCACTTCACAACGAGACTCCGAGGCGAGCGCATCTCTGCGCTCTAACACTTCAACCAGTGTTTTATTTATAAAACCCTCTGTGGCTTGGACCTTCCTAAATCCACCACAGTGTATGTATTTAATTTGACAAAGGTTTGTGGGTTGAAACGTTATTGCGTATGTGCGTCCAATTATGATGATCAGTTGGCAAGGATTTTACTTAGAAGATGTAAGCGGAAATATTGACAAACGCGGATTGCGACTTCATTTCATAATATTTTGAGATAAACTAGACAGAGAATATCCTTGCTGCGCTAAATCCCTTTGTGTTGGATTCAAAGCAAAACCTTCATATACTGTGTCCTGTGTTGAAATCCATTTATTTCGGCAGCTACCGCCCACTAGTACAATGTACCTATTGTAGTGATTCAATCATACCTCTACTGCATGCGTCGAGTTTTGTTCACTGACGGCTGGACACTACAAACAGATATGGCCACTCTATACAGGATGTAAGGGATACCGTAATCAAAACCGAAACCTGTAGGGTTAGTACAAGCAGTGGCGTAACTATAGGGTGGCAAAACGGCAAAATGCCACGGGCCTCCAGCAGGAAGGGGCCCCCAGTCAGAGAGGTCCGAAAGCACAAGAGGATTCCAACATTTATAGCCATTCCTGTGACCACGGCTAGTGCCGAGTGATCATTTTTTAGGGAGGGAGAGAGGGCCCCATCCGATGAATTTGCCACGGGCCTCAAACGTTATAGTTACGCCACTGAGTACAAGATTTAATTCGATGTTCATATTCGTATTCGAACACATTACTGTCAAAGTAAGATGAACTATAACAGCATTGACATAGCGCTTAATTTTGTGCATGCATTCTTATACGTTTACGTAGGTACCGTAAGGGCGGGTTACTTTGGATACTTTTTCCGTGTATTATTATAAATCCCTCTGGTGTAAGGAATGTGATTGGCGTCTAAGGTTTATTATACGTATAAAATGTAGCCTATACCTAATAACGAATAGATTGACACCTCATTGATCAAAATCAGCTCAGTAGTTTATGTGTAACGTTTAAGTAGAACATACAAATACAAACATACATAGACTGCTAAAATCACAACCTTCCTTTTTGCTTTGCCGTAGTCGAGTAAGAAGTCGCGGGCACAAAAGTTTGGTAAATAAAAAACACAATATTGATACAAACTATTTTATTGTTTTACTGATCAGCGATAGTGGTCCGCATTTAACTAAATTGACTTATAATTTAATTTACAGCAGCAAATAGTTAAAAGAAAAAACAATTGATACTATAATGATTTCTTTATTACAATCTAGAACAGGTACTTATTACAAATTTTTCCGTTATTGTTTAATGTTCAGTCAGTACGACATGCAACAAAATATAATTTAAAAAAACATTACTTTTTTTCTTTGAGTATATAACCAACTTTTTTTTATCTTACGAGTACATATTAAATAAAAGAATTCGGAACTGGCTGGATTTAAACCTGGAACTCTGGGAATCGCGTTCTGAAGGAGATCGCCCACGATGACTTTCTGGAGCGATGCAGTAGCGCTTTTCGTTAACTTAACGCACTTCTGCATCGCTACTTGTGACCGTTCGTCGCATTTGCGCGATAAAGCGATTTAGTAGTGAAACAATCACATACGAGTAGTTTCGATTCCATTTAGATCGGGGGGCAACAGTTGGGTAGTCCCTACAGCGCGTCTATATCGCGATAGTAGCGCTGCAAAATCACGACTACCGCGATCGCATGAACGCGGACGAAGTCGCGGGTAAAAACTAGTTTTGTAATAAGTTAACTGTTTCATAGTCATGCCATTGAATTTTTTTTATACAAGCCAGTCATAACGTTCGAACTCAAAAATTAATTAGCCGAATTCATAAAAGATTCTCAATTCGGTGCGTAAGTACTATTTTTGAAAGTAGAACCGATATCTTTTAATACGAAAATAGTTGGGAGTTTTATTAATTTATCGAGATATAACGACATTATGACGTTTAACGATAAACACAGGTGGTCTATTTATGCAAGTCTTTGTTCTTATAATTGGATTTTTTCCAAACAATTAACTCGAACCTTAAGCAAAAAATATTTCGCTATTAGCCTCTTTTATATACACGCTTATTATTATATTAAACTCAGTCTATGCTTACCATAATATAACTATCACTTATCATACAATTTTAATAATAATATAATACTTTGGTTAATTTCGTATTAGTTACTGCTCTAATAAAATTATTATTTTTTATTTTCCGTTTAAAAAAAGATATGCTTTAGATATTTTAAAGCGTGTACTACACTATATGTTTTGAAAGCTATTTAAGCGTTCCTATTATAATATTATGTAACAGTAACAAAATATTTCATTTTACATACCATAAATCATCTTATTATTTAAATGGATATGTTAACAAATATTTTATAGTTTTATACTGAATAATGAATATCTACACAATAACTCTAATATAAATAAATATAATTAAGTCATTAATTTTCTGTTGCCCTCATCATCATAATTTCAATCAATAGACGTCCACTGATGGACATGGGTCTTTTAAAAGGATCGCTACAGAGCACGATTTTGTGTCGCTTGTATCCAGTGGCTGCCAGCGACATCTTCCATACACCCGGTGGACCTTAGACCCTGTCTAACAACCCAACGCCTTCCATGTGGGGTCTGCATTTCAGCACCTTCGGACCCCAACGTCCATCGGTTCTCCGAATCACGGGCACCCATTATCACTTCAGCTTGTAAATCGGTAAGGTTCTATTATACAGTGTATTCCATTAATTAAGGTAACAATATTATAAACTTTCTCTAAGAAAAAAGCTTCACTTATGAAATAATTACGTCATGATATGTTTTCATAAAAGTTTTATATTCAAATAATAATATTAAAATGTCTTTTAATTGATACGACAGTGTGGCACCTTTTTTTTTTGTTATTCGATGACAAGAAAGCCCTTGACTGCGATCTCACCTGATGGTAAGTGACGATGCAGTCTAAGATGGTAGCGGGCTAACTTGGAATTGGTATAGCAGTGTAAATTCAACCCATACCCCTTATCGGTTTCTACACGCCATCGTGCCGGAACGCTAAATCGCTTGGCGGCACGTCTTTGACGGCAGGGTGGTAACTAGCCACGGCCAAAGCCTCCCACCAGACTATACCAAAACTTAGCAACTCATATACCAAAATATAATAAAAATAATCATTTGAATATAATGAGACTTTTTGTATAGGTACTAAACCCAATGCTGTACCTAAACCCAGTGAAACATATTATATTATATTACAAATATTATGGGCTTTCTAAGTGCTAGCTGTTGAACTATCAAAGAGCACATAAGCTTTGAGGTTTAAGAACGTGCTCAAACGTGAATACTGAACTCGCCAAAGTACGAAGGTAAGCAGTCGTCTTATACCAGAACTGAATAGTTTAAGTGGCGATATTTGAACCGAACAAACTGTCTTAAGTAGTGGTGGCAAAACGTATCTTCGTTAAGACCATGTACCATTTGTATCTGAATCAGTGAATCGCTTCATTTGGATCATCGATTCTCAACAAGAGCAGAAAGTTAATTATTGTGCGATTAAATTAAATATCTATCGCTTAAAAAGAAACATTCCGATGAATTGAGAACCTCCTCCTTTTAATATAGCTCAACGTATCTAAAGAAATTCAAAAATTCTCTTTCAAAAATTCTGACGAACAATTTTATTATGGTGTATGAAAATTCTCTGAAAACCGTCCATAGTGTACGTAAAAATTGAAAGAATTTCCAATATTTTTTGCAAATACGAGCTGTAGATAAGAAAGGAAAAAAACAAATTACGTATTTTATAATAAATGGAAGTACCAAAATGATTACCACACTCGAATTACCAAATTGATTATTATTTTCCAATTGATATGTCAAGCTAATGAATCAAAAATAATAATTATTCGTTTTTTAAAATTTTCTTTTAAAATTAAAAAAAAATTAAATCAAGTAATTAAAACTGAGAAAAATAGCAAGTTATGTTTTTTTTAATCAAGCTTTACAATACAACTACCTTATTTAGGATAATTAATAAAAACAACAAGTTATAACAAAAGCGGTCTCTGGGCACGGCTTTGTTGTAGTCTTGTAATCTGAAATCTGAAACATAAAATCCCAATTAAAAAGTTACCATAGAAAATATATATAATTTCTCACTATCTTAAAAAATTCAGCTTTTAGCGCAAGTAGAATAAAAGCTGATGATCTTCAAACTCCTGAGCAGATCTTCATTAATTATTATAGCCAAGAATTCTCTCGGTCACGTTAGCTTTCAAGTAAAAACCGCATCAAAATCGATCCATTCGTTAGGAAGCTACGAGAGAGCAGAAAAATAGGGAAAACACAGAAACACAGATCCGTCCATACCATTCATTATCACAATAATATTATAATAAGTATACAGATAAGATAAGAAGAAAACAAATAAAAAATAAAATAGATAAGATAATCTTACCCTGTGTCCCGAACGGTGTACTTTCGGATGATTTTCCTGCCACTATGTTAAGCTTCTGTATCGCTGAAACAAATCATGATTTCTAAGTTTAATAATATATAAAAATCCTATTTAAATAACGACTTGAAGCGCCACTGTAAAGTATGATAAACGGTATTCATCCCCTTATTTTTCATCCTTAAGGTGGAATTTTTCTTCAAATTAAAACGCAACCACCCTTGAATTATATCCCAATCAATTAAAAAAAAAATCATTTTGTCTCACTATCAAAGAGGGTTGGTGGTTATAGTGTATATGTGTATGTACAAATAGATTCAAATTGAAGGTAAACAATAATAACAATACCAACCATTTCTATTTTCCATCGCTGGTGGCTGCATGGCTGTTAAAAAAATAATGATATTAATACAACATATTAATAAAATTTCATTGTATACAGCTAAATACAAATAGCTAAGGCTGATGACACTCGTGGTACGGAAGAAGGTGGCTTTTCTCTGTCACTTACGAATTATCTCTCTATAGGTTCCCACTTTTGACCCTCTAACTAAAGCAAGATAGCTAGGAAAGGGGCAGTTTGAAGAATGTTAGTAATATTTAATATCTCAAATACTGATAATACTTATAAAAAAAAGAAATAGCTTGATGATATTAACGAAATCGGCAAACCAACAGTACTCTGATATAAAGAAAATGGCAATAAACTCTAAACAGTTTTCTTTTACCGAGTTTAGACCACATGAAAATGAGACGGTAATCTAGTATTTTTCAATGATTGATCATTCCCTCATGACTAACGGCCTTCGCGATCGTAACCCATCATGCCCGTTTGCCTATAGTGCGATCATTAGTCATTTGAAGTGAACCCTAGCTATAAGTAGCATATGACTTTAAAAATGACCTGTCCGTAAGTTAATCCCTTTAATCCAGACATTTAACTTTGTCAAACGGGACAACGCTTTTCCACGATTTTTCTTTCAATTTCAAATAGCGGAGAATTAGAATATACGTGTGGAAACAAAAATTTCTTTATGAAGTCTCCCATGAATACAGTAGCAATAATTCCACACGAAGCCAGTACAAATTTTGCCGACAGCACGTTCGCACTTTTTGCAAAATTTCATCTTTCATTTTAAAAACAAGCGATTCTCGAATTGCAACATCTGTGGCCAGATTAACTGTCTAGTCTGCATTGCGGTAAAGAGATAAATAGCAAACTGTTTATGTCTACAGCAATACGTCTTGAAAGAGTAGCCTGAAGACTTCAGGTATTTATGAGTCCACGAGAAATATTTTCTGGTAAATTTTTCAAATGATATAATGCCGACCACATATGGCCACGTAATTAATGTGTGCACTTGTAAAAATATCAGTGCAACTGGGTTCTTGGTTAGTGATCAAGACTGCGCGCTTAAACCAAAAATCAAATCCTCTTATTATGTATTATTTATTTTAAATAATAAACCTGCAATAAACTTCACCAGATAGTCGGAATTCATCTAAGCTCTCTCTACATTTCATATAATCTCCAATATACTTAATATCAAAACACAAAATCTCCCGAATTTTTCTGAATGCGCCTTACTAAAGGATTGAAAATGGACGAACTCAGTAAAATCCAAAACTGAAATACTTTTATGTGGCAACGGAAAAATTCGTTATGTATTAACTACTAACTAATAAAATAATTATATTTGTACACGCTTCATTTAAAAAAATTAAACGAAACATTTTGTTTTAATAAAATTTCTTTCTCCAGACAAGAACCTGACATCTTGGTCTTTCGATGTGGTAACCGTAAGTTGAAGCTCTGAGTAAGTGCATTCATAGCCCAACTGTATGATTAATTTTGCAGAGGATGCTTACATTATGTGTCTAGTGTCTACAATACTTACGATACAATTTGATGGTTCCTTCCGTGTCACCCAAGGAATTCTTGGACACGCATTTGTATGATCCATAGTCCGAGCCAGTTACTCTTCTTATGGGCAGACGGAGTATAGAACGATATGACCCAGCAATTTTCTGAGGCTCCAGACCACCTCCTGTGCGAAACAATGTTTTATTTGGTTTATCTTGAAAATAATCACTCCCTTGTAGAATAATATGCGTTTTGTGAGAATAACTTCCAAGCTTCTATTTCTATAATTCTTTCTTCTTTTTTATTTATCAACCAATAAACGTTCGCAGTTTATTTATTTATTTATTTGTGTTGAACAAATTCTACAGGCCTTGGGCTCCTGCATCCAGCGGCTCTATGTGACTCATTTGATGTCGTCGGTCCACCTAATGGGAAGTCTGCCAACACTGTGCTTCCCGGTGCGCAGTTGCCACTCCAGCACCTTGGGACCTTGGGACCTTGGGACCTTGGGACCATGCAAGATATTTTTGTCCAGCAGTGGACGTCTACCGATTGGTTAAAAAAGAAGAAGAAGAAGAGTGACATAAGCTACCTTTTATCCCGGAGAAATAGAGGTTTCCCGCGGAATATTTTAAAAATCTAATTCCACACGGACGCAGTCACTAACAAAAGCTAGTAAAATATTATATTATTTGGTTCAGTTGATGAAATTACAATAAATCATTAACACAGACTTAAGTAGACTGCATCAAGCTCGATACTTCCGTTGAAAATTCATTTTAAATCACTTCCATTAATTTCAGTTTTCTCATTAATAAGTATAATTGATTGCATTTGCATGCATTCAAAATCATTATAGCATTCAATTTAATATTCAAGTACAAGCTCAACAGAATATATTTAACTAAGTTTTACCCGCGACTTCGTCCACGTTAAGTTATGTTTTTAAAAGTCCCGCGTGAATATTTTGTTTTTATGGCGTATGAGACTTCCGGTCTTCAACTATATCTACCCCATGCAAAAAATTACGTCAATCCTTTGCTTCATTGCTGCGTGATTCATGGACAAACCAACCACCAACAAAAAAAAACCTCGCATTCATTAGTAAGGAAGAGGGTAATCTTTCTTTCTATACCATGTTCCTCAACGCTGAGGGTTGTAACCCTTGTTAAAAATTCCACTTGTTAAAAATGTAATATTAGGTACTTTTTTTTTACTTCTAAAAACTATATAGGTACTTTTAAAAATTATATAGGTTTGCTATTTTTGTAGGATATTTACTGTATACGAAAGTAAAAATAAGCAAAATATCATTTTGCGGTTAGAAATTCTAAAATTTTGTACAGCGAAAATTTGCAAACGAGAGCGTGTCGACATTAATTAAGTTACACCAACAATAATTATTACTAGAGTACTACAGAAAAATTCAAAAGTTTGTCGTGGGTCATTTTTCAAACCTGTAGCCCGAGCACAATCAGTACGCCACATCTCGCTGCTTTTACAAGGCTTCATCATACTAATTATCCTATTATTAATAATATTATAAATGCGAAAGTTTGGATGGATGGATGGATGTTTGTTACTCAACCACGCAGCAACAACTGAACCGATTTGGCTGAAATTTGGCGCAGAGATAGATTACAGTCTGCAATAAGCTACTAGCTAGCTAGTAGACTACTTTTTATCCCCGAAAACATAAGAGAGTTCCCGCGGAAATTCAAAAAACCTCATGACGCGAACGAAGTCGCGGGCGTCAGCTAGTTTATTATTAAGCTATTGACGATTGACGATGACGTAGCTTCTATCGCGGGCCAGCGTGAAGACCGAATCCAGAAATTCCGTAACGAAAATAACCTGACACGGGACTCCTCTACGGTGAGCCGCTAGATGGCGTTGATAAAAAATGCTATGCAATAGCTTTCCGAGTGCCACACGTCTTTTTATATTAATAGCAGGTGTTAGTCTTGGGTTGCATCATTCCAGGAACCCACATAGTTTTAATTAGTCTTTGAATAATATAATTTTTACCTCACTTCAATAATAGCCCAACTAGTATTAAAAATGCGATATTGTGTTTGGTTTTTCCTTAAATCACTCAGCGATGGAGCAATGGACGGAAGTGATTTTTTGCCTGGATATAGTAAGGACCTACAGAGTTACGTGAACTACTTATTATCGTGAAAAATACTCCTATTTATTGAAAAAAAATCTGAATTCAAAACAAAGACATTTAACAAAATTCTAATAAAGGCAAGCGTCCACAGTTCCGAATCGTACGCATTGAACGCATCGGACTCGACGGATTTTAATATTTTTTGTATATAAACTCATACAATAGAGTCCAGTGATTCACATCGCACGGACACAGTTGTTTCAAATGGTAACTTTTTCGAAGCGTGCCGATGATGTCATACCCTGGTATAGTTGGTAACGGTGATAACTGGTAATTACGTCGATACAGTGGACTTACAAATGGATCCGTTCGATGCGATCTGTTCGAAGCGTACGATACGTAACCGTGGACGCCTACCTTAAAGGAGAAATAAACAAGGGAACAGACAAATACACATACAAACAAACACAGTACTTACCTATAGGAACAATTTCACCGTTGTCTCTGCTCCAGTAGCTGACAGGCTTTGGGTAAGCCTCCGTTTCACACTCGAGCACTAAGTCCGATCCAACCGCAGCGCCCACCAGTTGATTCCTTATAACGATCACTGGAGGAACTGGTGAAAAGAAGTACTTATTAAATTGTAGTTGAATAAACCTAACGCAAAAGTAAAGTATAAATAAACTACAAAACTACAGGTTAGTTACAGGGACTCGAGGGTCTGCATCCACAAGAAGAAACTAAAACATATTTCGACAGTCTGTATGGAACATCCTTATCCACAATGATATTTATACGTATAATAAATAATTTCACATATGCATGCATGATACATGTAAAGCTTTCAGTACAGGCTGAGGTATCTCTTTCACATTTATTTAAAAATACTTTATTATTATAGTCCAGGAGGTTATAAAAATAAATTTCTTACTTCTATAATTACGACGCAATTCAAAAACCTATCGGTATTTTTGGTATTTTCTAAGTAATATCTCTGAAATACTAGACAAAGATAAGTATTTCTCTCGAGCATGTCAAACGAAGTCCTTAAATCTTTTGAATTTTTCATTCCAATCTCCCAACGTTAACTTATTTAATGCCGTTAGAGTGTTTTAAATGGGACATTTTGGATCCCTATAGAGCCTCTCGGTGTATCCCTGCGAGATTAAATCAGAAATAAGGCAATCCGTAGGAAAACCACATTTGGAAATGAGTGGGGCAAATAGTTCGAAGAACTGATAGTCGCAAGCGCGGTATTGGCAGGTCCTCCACAATGTAAAACGACGAAATCAGACGAATGGAAAATCTATGGAAGTCCAGTAGTAGATGTTTATCGGTTGATAAAGACGAAGATAGAGCCTCTACAAAACTTACATTCAACAGTTAACATAATCCTTTTGCTGACGGTTGGAGGCACTCCGTTGGAAGCGATGCACAAATAGGCCCCCGCGTGCTGTCGGTTCACTCGACTTATATTTAACACGGGCCCTTCCAATGACGTCACTGCAAAGATGAAACTGTTAAACAAAAAGTCACTATGCGTTGCAGATGTCAGGGTTATTTAACTTTTTACCAAAATGTGTCCCATACAATTTTTCATAGAGATACGATTTCTCAGTTTCACAATCATAATAACAATGTTAATCTATGCGATGTATTGTATGTGCAAAAATTCTTTCATTTTTGTCCGCCGTAATAATTTTTTGTTTAAATACATAATTTCTTTCATACACACATAAATCAATTGAAGCAGTGTTTGTTAAATGGTCTTTATTTGTCCATGTTGTGTTTACTTTTAAGTAATCACTATACTCAGCTAGTATTTAGTTAGTCTTTAGTATGTTCATTGATGTATTAGTGTAAGTGTTTGTAAATAAACCTAATAAAATAAAATAAAAATAAAAAATAAATAAGGAAATGTATGATTTTTACTTATAATATTTCAATTTATTAACAAAAATTAATGAACATCATCCTATAACTGATATGTTAGGAGAGATACTAAACTATTTCTTTAACTATATTATGTTTATTTTGTTTAAACTTTGATCTAAAGGCCAAAAAAAAATTAACTTCTCCGGCCAGAATACAGAACTCAGGACTATTGCCCGAGGGATCTTAACCCAAACTTATACCATAGTATCCAGCTTTGTAATTATTAAGTAAGTTAAACTTAGCACTCAACGTACAGCTCAAACTTAACTAGAGTTATAATAGGCAATAAATCTCCATTTGAACTGAAAATAATTCGAATAAAGTATAGCGAACGAATGAATTCTAAATTGGGAGCTAAAACATAATAGATGACGAGAAATCCAAACATGGCTCATGAATAAATATGGCGACGAAAAAGTATTTTAACTTTATCGACCGTTAGAATTTGCGCAGTGTTTGCGGCGTTTATTACTATGACCTGCCTAAACAGTATTCAATTGCTTTGCGCAAAACTGATTGCGCCATTCAGACAAAAAAAAAAACAAAAAAAAGTTAAAAATTTGGATATGATATCCTTCATATGATTTTTTTTAATTGTTCCGTGAACCAGTACCACTAAAATTGCACTTACAAATTTTCTTTATATAAATTGATAGTATACCTATACAATATATATCATAGGTACAATAAGCTCGGTGTGACCTAACTTATCCTAGCAAAAAGTATTTAACCGACTTCCAAAAAAGGAGGAAGTTATCAATTCGTCGGAATCTTTTTTTATGTATATGTTCCCCGATCACTCGAAGACGCTTGGACCGATTTGGAAAATTCTATTTTTGTTTGAAAGCTTCCCAGGTGGTCCCATTGTCATCAGGTCAGGATCTGATGATGGTATCCTGGAGAAATCGAGGGAACACTTCAAATTTTTTTAGGCACAATTGGTATACTTCGTAGTGACGTTTGAAGTCGGTTTTGTAAAAAGAATTTTTATGTTTGTATTATTTTACAATTACGCTGAGTGTGAGTTGTTTGTAGGCTTACCTTGAACGCTATCGGAAATGGTAATAGGTTTGTTGTGCTCCCGTCGCCACGTGATCTGCGGATGTGGTGACCCCGTGGCCGCGCACGTCAGACTGACAGGGGCACCTTCCCGCACCGTCTGATCAGCGCTCGTCCCGCGGTCTAGGATATCCGGTGGAACTAAAACAAAAAATATGTTCGTTCTAGCTGATACCCTCGTTCTAGCTGATGTGCGTGACTTTATATCCGCTTGGATTAAAGGATTTTGAGGTCCGCGAGAATTCTTTAATTTTACAGGATAAAATATAGCCTATGTAATATGTAAAGCTATTACATTGTGAAGTTTTATCAAAATCCGTCTAACAAAAATCCATTCATCCATTGCATCTTCACCAACTTTCGCATTTATAATATTAAGTAGGATAGGATACCACGAGACAATCATAGGAATGGCCAAAACCAGACATGACATTTGTTAATAAGTACTAAAAATGAGGTGAGAAAAAAATCATCCATCTACTCTGACACTAACATAGAGAGAAATAGAAATAGAAATATTTTTTATTCAAATAAACTTTTACAAGCACTTTTGAATCGTCAATGAATCTACCACTGGTTCGGAATGCCTTTCCTGCCGAGAAGAGCCAGCAAGAAACTCGGCGGTTGCTCTTTTCAAAAAAATCAAAATTTTACAATTGTTATTGAAACTATGCTATGTATTCAGTGCTTCCACGATGAATTTTCCTGAGTACAATACAAGTAAAAATAAATACAATACAAATACAAATAAATACAATTCAATACATGTTAACACAGGCAGGCAAAAGCAGACCCATTCCCGTTGGTGGCACCCGTTCACGAGCATGACGCATGATCCAGCCATTGCTTCGCTCAACCATATTTAGAGCTAGTAGAGCTAGTTAGTGTCAGATCAAGAACGAGACTAACTAACATAGCTCACGTCACGAAATTAATTTGTTAATGAACACCTGTACATAGTTCGAAGAACCGATAACCGTTGAGGTCCAACGTTGGATTGGAAAACGCAGCATTGGAAAATCCCTACTAGATGGACAGACAGTCTTATGCGAGTATATGTGGAAGTCCCTGAACATAAGCAAGAAGCAAAAAGTTGCTATCTGGGGCAACCCTAGCAAGAAACACTTTACACTTTATGATACACTAAATTAAAAAACAAATCTTATAAATAAACTTTAAAAAAGATACCGGCCGAATTGATAACCTCCTCCTTTTTGGAAGTCGGTTGAAAATTAATAAAAAGGACAATAAAATTGGTGGCCTTATCGCTCAGAAACGATCTCAGTCAGCAGTCAGGCAACCAAGTTGCAGACGATACGATGATCTGAGAAAAAAATTACTTATAAAATAGATTACTAAGTAATCCTACTTCCTACTAATATTATAAATGTGAAAATTTGGATGTATGGATGTTTGTTACTCAATCACGTCGCAACGGCTGAACCGATTTGGCTGGTCACAGAGATAGTTTATAGGAATAGCATATAGGCTACATTTTGTCCCGGAATAAGAGTTTCCGCGGGAATTAAAAAACCTCAAACAACGCGAACGAAGTCGCGGGCATCAGCAAGTTAATGATAAGCCCTTTTGGCAGATGCCGACTACTATCATAATCAGATCAGCTCTTTTTAGGTTCTTGGACAAACAGACTGACAGACAAAAAAGTGTTGCTAGGCTTTTGACAACTTGTAAATAACTAAATTGTGATCCTTAAAAGGCACATTTTGCTGAATTACTGGCTGTCGCCTCATTTCGTTTATTTATATAGAACCCTCTAGATTAATACAGCATTATACAGATATAAATACAGCATTTAATACTACCATGTTATAGGAGGCATTTGCAGAGGTACTTGCGTAGGCTTATAGCATGTTGACTTAGCCAACTTCCAAAGGTCAACGTAAATATTCCTTGTTACTTATCGTGAATAATTCATAAGAAAGTAGATATTATTCATAATATTATAAGTGAACAATTAAAGTCAATTAGGACTTTAGTACCGAGTTCGGAGACCAAAATGTGAAACAGTGCGTGTTGCCAGTGATTACATAATATGGCTCCGAGACGTTGTTACTAACTAAAAAGACTTTATAAGCTTAGAGTCACTCAGTGGGCGATGAAGAGAGCCGTTTCTTTGCATAATGAAACAAGAAACAAGAAGATTCGTAGAAGAACCAGAGTAATTAACCCCCGACGCAAAAACGGAGTGTTATAAGTTTGACGTGTCCATGTCCGTGTAAAGGTGAATTAGTCGGGAGTGTTCTTAGCTATGTTTGATGAAAATCGGTCCAAAATGGCCGCCGTGCCGCCACAAAATGGCGGATTACATATTTTTTCACAACTCCCTCAATATGGGTATCAAATGAAAGGGCTTGACTAGTAGAATACTATAATACTATGGTAAAATTCAGATCCAGGATGGCCACCACAACAAAATGGCGAATTACAATTTTTTTTTAATTTCAAATGTGGTGGGGGGTGTTTTATATTTTAAATTTACATTTGTTGACAAAACTCAAAAATTCACCAAGTTTTAGTGGCAAAGGGCGGGGAATACAGTGTAACCAATAGGCTAACTTAGAAAAAATATGAATTGATCTTCGAAGATTTTAGGTTACTAGTATACGGGCATGTATGGCAGTCTAAATATAAAGAAGTATAATCTTTGTATAAAGGTACCTACTATAAAAATGTTGATTTTTTCAAATAAATACTCACTCCATTTAACATTTCTTTTCATAAGTAGGTCTGAATACAGCTAAATCAGTCCAAAGTACTAACAGTAAAGCAGTAGGTATATTCTACCAAATTACGTAATATTATTTACACAAACATGAAAAGAAGCAAGAGAGAATTAATATTCTAAGTACGGATTAACTTTCGTAAGCTGATACCTATTGGAGGTATTACTTATGGTCAGTGAAAACAGTAGCGGCGAAGCGTTGAAGCCGAACTTCAGCTGCTTTTGCATAAATTCATGGATATAACATAAACTTCAAAAACTATAGCCCAACTACGCTTCGGCTTTTGTAAGAATTGTTATACGTAGTTTCTTATACAACTTGCTGACGTCCACGACTTCATCCGGGTGAATTAAATTCCAGCGCCGTTAGTTCGGTGCTTGAGCCGTAATAACGCAAGAATCGGGTAGATGGACAGACATAATAATAATTTTAGCAGCGTTCAAAAATAAAGAAATAGCGATGCAGACGCAAAAAGCCATAAAATCAAATTGGTTCAAAATTAGACATAACTTCGCAATTTATTTGTTGAACTTTCATTATTTTATGTTTCTACTCAGCATCGTCTCTTGGAAATATGATGTAATTTTTCGTACAGTTAAAACTTAATCTACTGCTGTAAAAACCAAATCTGCATCTGGAGATTTATACCATTACACGCGCTTTCCATGCTAAAGACCTTTGTTCAGCAGTGGATATCTGTTGGTTAATAAGGAAGTTGAAATATCGATACCAACCTACGATATCCAAGTATCCCAGCTGGCTCTTCATAGGGTCGGTATTGATCTGGCACATGTACCACCCTCTGTCTGTCTCCCGCAACTCCCGGATGTGGAGGAACCAAGTCCTCTGGTCGCTGTGGGTGACACCCACGCGTCTGCTGCGCGATATTACGTGCGTGTGAATGGTGAGGATAGTCTGGGTGTCCACTCGTAACCATGCTACCTGGGGAAACAAAAATCTCGATAGAGTTGATAAATTGTTGGTAAAGTTGATAAAGAGATGACATTTTTTTTTTTTGCCAGTATATTGTTACTTATTAATTTTTGACATATAAATGTATAAATAGAGTAACATTATCATTTATTGAATTTCAATACTATTATTTCTTAAAATTCACAAGCCATATTATATGGCAGGATGTGAATGGATCTAAATGATTGTTACACCTACCAACTGTTATACCTACATTCTAATGAATAAAGTGTTATTTATTTATTAGACAGACGGACGAACGGAGAGCGGAGGCTTAGTAATAGGGTCTCATTGGTTACCCTTCGGTAACAGAAGCATAAAAATTAGAGAGCATGCCTGGGATCAAACTAAAAACGTAACGTAAACGTAACGTAACGTAAAACTGAACAGGAGGTGAGCGAAGTCTCAAGCACTAGGCTATATCGCTTCCCTGTCATATTCAGGTAATAATCCGCTGCTCTAAGTATCCCAACTAAACATAAAAATGTAACCGCAGCATGATGTATGACAGGGTGGCTGTCGCATACACTACATGGCTGGAATTTTTTCCGAGGCGCGCGGATTTCCGTTGCACGTTTTCCTTCCATGATAAATGTCTAAATAAGAACCGTTAACATTATCATAAAATGCATATATTTATTTATTTTTATTTAATTTCGTAAACTGTCACCAGCAACTCTAAAATAAATTGTAATGTAACAACCTTTTTTGCATTTTTATTTACAAGCTTTAAACTGTGGTTTCGCTCCCGTCATCTATTAAAACTAAAGCGAAGCGAGGATTCCTATAGAAAAGCAATATTGATTTTTCCGATTTTTCAGCTGTTCTTTTGGGTGATTCGTGGTTTTTTTTGTTTTCAAACCAACCCTATATTAAGGCGAACAAATAAAAAAAATTAAAATCGGTCAGGCCGTTTTGACTTTTAGCCAGACTAACAATCAGCAAAAAAATGAATCAACCTTATCTATAACATCTTTTTTATACTTAGATAAAAGTCGCTGAAGAATTTGCCTGTCTATTATATTTATAGGAAAATTAAGTTAAAAATAAACGGTATGGTAACTAAAATGTCAACATAAGTTTTTGCAACACAGTTGCTTTAACAACCCGTTGGTTCTTAGGTTGTTCTTAGCAAGTCTTAACTTGTTAAAGTTTAAAGTTTTGTATGCACACTTTCGTAATTTCCACTTTGCTATTCAGTATTCAATATTAGATTGAAAACTTTCTTTCAGCAGGTACGATATTAAATATCGTTTTAAAAGAGTGTAGCGCTATCTTCATAATTACTGTTTCAGGCTTTTTTTCTGGTTCCACAGATAACCGATTATGATCTTAGTTTACAATCAAAGTAAATTCGAATTATAATAGTTATTATGTTCATTCTATAATCCTATGTACCTATTATAATGCTTAAACAAGTAAGTAAAGTAAGTTATCTTAAGTTTATCTAATACAACTTAATAAAATTATTATCTCCATCAACATTGTATTATATCTATTATATCATAACAATCTAAGTTATTATAATATTACTAGCTGATACCCGCGACTTCGTACGTATGGATTGAGGTTTTTTGGAGTCCCGCGGGAACTCTCTTATTTTCCGAATAAAAAATAGCCTATGTGCTATGCCAGACTAAAATCTAACTCTGTGCCTTTCAGCCAAATCAGTTTAGTCGTTGCAGCGTGATTGAGTAACAAACATCCATACATCCAAACTTTCGCATTTATAATACTAGATGATACCCGCGACTTCGTTCGCATGGATTAAGGTTTTTTGTTCCCACGGGAACTCTCTTATTTCCCGGGATGAAATCAGTCGTTGCGACATGATTGAGTCAAACTTACAAACTTTCGTATTTATAATATTAATAGGATTAATAATAAATAATAGGAAATTTCTCGTTCTTCACTTTTCTTAAGTCACTTAAAAACCAATAAACGAATATTGAAAAATGCCTTTGTTTTTTATTTTAAAACTACTTAAATACACATATCAAACAAGAATAAACTAAGTTTTCAGTCTCTTAAACTTAGATAGGTAACAATATTGCCTGCTTTATCGCTCACATAAACTGTATCACGTTAAAGTTTCCTATCGTACATAGAAAGATTATTATTATCTGCCTTCAATATAGCTCTTATTCAACGCAACTCACTGTCAAAGCCTCGCTGCAATGAGGAACAAGTTAAGACGGGAACAACACGTATGTACCTACTTATCAACTTTTATTAAACCGGGCCGCAACTTTGTTGCTCCTACCAAGCTCTAGCGATCAGCCATTTGAAAGCATAAAACGAATTTCGAAACCAAAACAGTCTATAACTTATGCAGAATTTGGCCTAAAATTGTTTGGCTTTAGCTTGCCTAATTAATGTATTAGCTGCCGTATTTTATGTATGCTTTATTTAATAAAGGTGGCAGTGGTAAATTTCGTCAGAAAATTCTTTTGAACTCCCAATCAAGATAGTTTGTTTCTTTTTTTAATAGATGAGATTCAGTTACTAGGTATACATAATTATCAAAGTGAAAAGCCTCCTATTTGTTTTGTATCTTCTCTGTTCTAAACGGAAAGTTAACTGAAGCTATTAAGCATGAAAAGATTAGTATGAAACTTAAAATTCGCTCAATTCAGTAAAATAACAAATAGTTTTCGACTAGATAATCATCAAGATTTTTGCGATCACGTGTTTGAGTTTTAAATAATACTTAGGTAAATTAGGGCTAAAAACTATTGTGGGCAGACATACAATTTCAAGATGGCCGACTTTTGAACAACTTAATTTTACGACAATAATTTGAAATGTTTTTCAAATATTTTTAGTAAATTGAAGAACATTATTTTGAACTGATATTTACTAAAAGATAAATTCAAATCAAATTTTCAAGCCCTCGTTGAAAATTTAATTTTTTTTCAGAACTTTAGAGTTGACTGATCAGACAGCCGCACGGGACTAACTTAACCTACCTTGTATGTAGACAGGTTGTGGACTGTACATGCCAGGATCGCTTCTCGACCCAAAGGGGCAGTCACATTCTCAATGGGACCGCTGAACCCGGGTTCATCTGCAACAAAACATTTTTTTTATTCGATGACAAGATATTCCATGTTTGCGATCTTACCTAATGGTAAGTGACAATGCCGTCTTAGACGGTAGTGGACCAACTTGGAAGGGGTATGTCAGTGTACATTCAACCCATATGTGCCCTAATCGGTTTCTACACGCCATACACCGGAACGCTAAATCGCTTGGTGGCACGTTTTTAGAGCGGTAACAAGCCACGGCCAAAGCCTCCCATCAGACTAGACTAATAGTTAGAGATAATTAAAAAAAATAAAAAAAATAAATAAAAATAAAAATTCAGAAATTATAAATTCCCAAATTGCCCCCAAACCTTCCCTAGAGCGCTCACCACTCCACCAGGGAGATCGTCAAAACATGTCACTAAAAAATCTTATTATTTTGACATTAGAATAAACACTTCAATTTTATTTAGGTATTTGTATTATAAAAACGTGAAAGTTTGGCTGCTTGTTACCCCTTCACATCTGGATGATCGATACTGAAAACCACACTTCTCTACAGGAACAGGTTAATAATAACGTTATCGTGCTATTTTTATACAAATAATCTACTTAAATACCTCCTACTTCATAAGATAAAAATGACGCAATTCAAAATTCCACTCTACAGAGCAGGAACACTAGCAAATCGGATTAAGTTCTCGGCTTTTATATGGATATTACTTCTAGATGTCGCTTATAAGATCGTTGTTCCGGGAAATTAAATCTTTCTCTGTTTTCTTTTACTTCTATAATGGTTCGGTTAAGTGGTTTCTTAAACGCGTTCTTATCTAGCAAAATCTAATTACAAAATGCGCTATAAGGTCTTTATAGTGGGAAACTTACTTTGTTGTTTTAATGGTAAGGCTTGTTTGTGAAGTATGAGGTCTTGGATTTGATTTCCGGGTGGGGGAAAACATTTTTATTATTGGCACATTGTAAGTATAGTTCTTTCAATTCACGAGGGCGTATGAGCTTTACGTCTTGTACTTACGTCGTGTACGTGCACATTGCGTAAGTGTGCGTGCTTGTCAGAGCCTAGATGGGAGCGGTCAGGCGCGAGCAAGCTCTCCCTCACACTTATACAGATACGAGTTGGGTAGTTCGAGGTGATAAGTATATCCTTGTGCCTCGTGCAGCAAGTTGTGTCGGATTATCATCCCATCGGACTATGAGAGTGAGGGAACAGAGACCGTACCTGACTATGGACATACTTGTGTACTACAATATCTCTTGCGGTTAGTCTACATCGTGATTAGCGGCGAGGCACTTTGGTAGGAGACCATTATTATTAAAATAATAAACGGATAATTCATAGATACTTACATACAATAAACAATAACACTAACTTTATCAAAAAGAGCAGCAGTCTCTACCCACACAGTCCCATTAAAATGTATAACAGGTTCCCAAATTGTTAGCTTCATTAACAACCGAATTAATTCTGTACATTAACTCTTAGTTTGTATAACCCGTACCGCTAACATTGATTTGTTTTTACTTCATTGTTTATTATCCCTAACTTCGCAAACAACAGGTTTGAGGGTAGTTCGGGGTGGACCCTTGAGATGGGTTGATTTAAATGTCGGATAAAGCTAGAGAGTTGCCATATTACTAGAACCAATGATGTAATATGAAACGACCTGAAAGTGAAAAGCGGAAAAAATATTAAACTTGTGTATTGTTAATTTTTATTTTATAAATGTTGCTATAATTCTTGAAATACACGACGGCGCGTGTCTCATGGTTGTGTGTGTGTCGTATCTGTATAAGTGTGAGCGAAAGCTTGCTCGCGCCTGACCACTCCCACCTATATTTATTAGTTCTAGAGACACTCGTCTGTCAAATATGGCGCTTCAAATTGATCCATATTTTTTCTGTCATTTGTATAGAACAGCAAGTTCTATGTGCATACATTACAGATAGAGGTCTTCTTCTTCTTCTTCTTTATCAACTAATGGACGTCCACTGCTGGACATAAGTCACCTGTATGGACCTCCACAAGCCTCGGTCTTGCGCCGCCTGAATCCAGCGGCTCCCTGCGACTCGTTTGATGTCGTCGGTCCACCTAGTGGGGGGTCTGCCAACACTGCGCTTCCCGGTGCGAGGTCGCCACTCCAGCACCTTGGGACCCCATCGACCATCAGCTCTTCGAACTATGAGATAGAGGTCAGTGACACATTATGTATATATACACATACATACTCTTCCTTTCAGCTTTGCCTTAGTTGGGTAAAAAGGTAGACATCGGTAAGATGGTATTGGCGAAAGCAATTACCTCACGTACGAGCAAATTGACACAATTTTCTCCGCACCCTAACTTCCTGACCTCGTATTGCATTAAAAATACCTAAGCTTCCCCCTGGGAGACGCCGAGCAATATAATAGTGGAAATCCAAACACACGAACGACATTTTCAAAAAGTATGTTACGTGGAATGGAAATTCTTTTGTCTGAACAAAATGGTTTTTCATTATACTCGCCTAAAGTTATGAATGTAAAGCAGAATTTGAATTAGACCCCTGAAAACTGATTTGAAGTAAAGCAGGCACGAATAAAAAATTCTTCGCTGGCTGAAATTATACAGGGTGTAAGGGTCATGCTAAAAAAAACTTTGAGGTTGCGCACGATGCCTATAATTACAAATGCCGCTTATCTCAGAATTGATGGAGTACCAACATTGTAATTTTTGAACACGTGCAGCAAGAATAGTCAAAAATATATTATGCACCAAATACAGCAGGTTTACCAAATGGTGGACCGCGTTCCGAGTCCGTACCGCCGACCTATTCTGTGCGAACTTTTTAAGTTAAATACAATAACTAAAACTAATAGTATTTATTACTTTGTTACTTTTGTTCATTGCACAATATTTTAATAAAAAAATTATTAATTATATTTCTTAACTAGCTGATACTCGCGACTTCGTCCGTGTGGATTGATTTTAAAATCCCGCGGGATCACTTTGATTTTCCGAGATAAAAAGTAGCCTAAGTCACTCTCCAAATGCTCAATCAGACCCATGCGAAAATCACGTCGCTCCGTAGCTCTGTTGCAGCGTTATTGAAGGACAAACCAACAAACAAACACAATTTCGCATTTATAAATTAACTAGCTTTAACCCGCGACTTCGCTCACGTTAGGTTCGATTTTTTAACCCCCTATTTAACCCTCTTAGGGTTGAAATTTTCCAAAATCCTTTCTTAGCGGATGTCTACGTCCTAACAGCTACCTGTATACCAAATTTCAGCTCGATCGGTTTAGTGGTTAGAGCTGTGCGTTGATAGATCAGTCAGTCAGTCAGTCAGTCACCTTTGCCTTTTATATATTTAGATATTAATATTTTTAATCTTGGTTGCTAGTAATCGTCTACCAAACGGACCGCGACAGTCATATTGTTTTTAAAAACAGTCCCCCAAATAATTAAAGTAATTAGTGATCCCTGTACTAAAGTAAGAACTGAAATCAGCCCACAACAACAGCCGTGTCTTTTTTATCACATGCTTAACCAAAGTTAACCCAAAAGGATCACGAAAAATTCCCAGTACTTCTGTCAACAGAACTGTTCAAAAGAACTACTGGGAATAACCGGAATTATTTTTTAAGTAGGTAGTTAATAGGTACGAGCACATTGTAGGTGAATTTCCTCAGTGCTCAGACTATATTTGTGAAGCTGAGTGCATTAGAGTACGTCGTATGTGGTAACTATAGCTTGACGTATTGAATGGAGGAACCGTCGCGTCGTGTTTGCCCCAACATGCCCGGCCGGCGCGATAGGGGTGACATAATTACTGACAGCTAAACCGAGCACTTTGTATTACTCTTACTGTATTATGAATGAGGTTATTTTAGAAACCTGTCCGCTGGTATCCACATTCATACTTGTCCTTACTTACTAATATTATGAATGCCAAAGTATAGAATAGAATAGAAAAGAAATATTTTAAGCTATTGCATAGCTTCTATCACGGGCCTTGAGCGTGGAGACCGAATCCAGAAATTCCGTAACGAAAATAACCTGACACGGGACTCCTCTCACCGCTAGATGGCGTTGATAAAAAATGCTATGCAATAGCTTTACCGCGGCAGTCCCCGAGTGCCACACGTCTTTTTTTATTCAAATAAACTTTTACAAGTGCTTTTGAATCGTCGATGAATCTACCACTGGTTCGAAATGCCCTTCCTGTAATCCTTCCTGCTGAGAAGATCCAGCAATTAACTCGGTCGTGGCTAGTTACCACCCTACATATACAAATACATGCATTTGCAACACTGAAATTGATATGAAAATAGTTTGTAATATGTTTTCTACTGAAGTAGTTTTTCTACGGTAAATGCAACCTTCATAGATTTTTTTTATAATATTTTTGCTTAGGAATAAAGAAAATCTCGGCGTTTTATTGCCAAATAAGGATTAATAAACCATGTTTTGATTAAATTAGTCGAGCGGCACGCGATACACGAAAGAAAAACAAATCCAGGTCGATACCAAAATTGTTACGTTACTTTTTAGTATAGAATAGAATAGAATAGAAATATTTTTTATTCAAATAAACTTTTACAAGCACTTTTGAATCGTCAATGAATCTACCACTGGTTCGGAATGCCTAAAGTATCACTTTTAATACCATATCAATAAGGAGCTTAGTAAACTTAGGGCTGTGATTAATTTTATGTTATACTAGCTGTTGCGCGCGACTTCGTCCGCGTCAATTTCTGTTATTATAATCGCGATTAAGAAGTTTTTAAAAGAACATATTTTAAATATGGATAATTTTCCCCGTTCTTGCAACATTTTTCACTGATGATTCGCTCCTATTGGTTGCAGCGTGATGTTATATAGCCTAAAGCCTTCCTCGATAAATGGACTATCCAACACAAAAAGAATTCAATTCGAACCAGCAGTTCCTGAGATTAGCGCGTTCAAACAAACAAACTCTTCAGTTTTATATATTAGTATAGATGAAATTTCATAATCTAAATATACAAAGTTTACAGCATTTACGAGTATCACTCAAGAACAGCTGGACTGATTTTTACGATCTTTGATTTATTGGATTTATCTCCGCCCCGGATAGTAGAATGCAGAATCATAAAACATGGAAAAAAACTCACGAAAAAAATTTATGAAAAAAAAATTATTTTGTCCATACATTTTGTGTGGAACGGCTCTTTTTTATTTGATTTTGATGATTTTTTTATAAACTACTTCTATGATATAAAATTGAAGTTAAAGTTTTACCCCGAAAAAAACAGTAACTTAATTCACGCGGACGAAGAAAAATACAGGGCGTACTTCCTTATCATACAACGTGTACCTAATAGTTTTAGTAGAGTCACATTCAGAAGAATCTGAAAAGCCACAGCATTATTTCGTGAGCATAAGGTAAAAATCATTCACCTACTATGCAGGTGCAATAACTTCCACAAATTATATTAAACTACTGAAAAAGGCTGAGCTAAAAATAGTAAAGCACATTAGCAACCTTTAGCAACTAATAGCTTCACTGACAGCAACGATTAGAAACGTTGTATTAAAATCACTCCCCTCTATTTGGATTATCGCGGCTAAAAGTGACGTGCAGTCAATTAGCGCTGACTGGCCGGGGGCCGGGCATTCGCAATTTGTCAGTGACGGCCGCGGAAGTTTAGAGAGCTTGTTTTACAACATAAGCCATGAAATTGCAATCGACTACCCTATATTTTGTAGTCAACTGTACTTTACTACAACTGTACTGTATGCGCAACTTTAAAAATCTTTTTAACTTTTTGTAAGTCGGGCGAAAAGTTGTCGGCCTTAAGTCCAAATTAGACGTTTCACTTTTCGGGATATTTGCTTTCATTTTCGAGGTTTCATCGATGAGTCATAGAAAATGAACCGACCATTCACCGTTCACAGGCGATTTTGCCTGCGCGACGAATGGTTCCCTGGAGCCCTGGTCTCGTGCATCGTTCATCGCAAAAATGAACGATGAACGGTGCACCGTCTAATTTGGGCTTTATGGATACGGACATTGTTTTTAAATATGCTGACTCGTCCAGTATTCAAAAATCCTATAGCTCTGTTCAAATCCATGTCTAATTTCATTATAATCATAATTTTCTTTGTTGTTATTTTTATCGTCTGTGATTGTATTTGTGATTTTCTAATTTTGATATATTGTTTTTTGTACATATATAACTATAGTTAAGTATTCAGATTATAATGGGCTAACATATTGTGCCAAGGTATGAAAGCCTCTAAATAAATAATGTAAACTAAACTTTTTGTAATGTTAGCTACGGGTACCTTATTGCTCTTATAGTTTGGCCATCCAAAGCGGCAATACTGCCAGCATTTTGGGTATACCACTTACCTACGTCTTTTGATCATTTAACCCTTATGGAAGCAAATGAAATGAAAATATCATTTCGCATTAAAAGCGAAGCTCAGAGGTGTCTCGGTGGATAAAAATCGCGGGCAACAGCTAGTAGCAGTATTGTTAAACCAAATCGATCTATTTTATTTTGCCGCATAAATTTGAAACTCAATTAGTGTTGATTGGTCTACTATTCCGGCCGAACGGGTGCAATTTTTTAGTGACGACGACGGAAATTTCGTTATTTGTTTAACAATATGTCACTACAACTACCTTAACTACCTCGTAAATTATCGACAGAAATTGTATGGTTGGATAAACATTAGTTACTACCTACTTGGTTGAGTATTTATCAGTAATAAACTGTAAGGAGGAAGCGTAAAAATCTACATAGCAACTACGAATATAAGCTGCTTAATAATGCTTTTTAAACGACTTCCAAAAAGGAGAAGGTTCTCAATTAGTCGAAATCTTTTTTTTTTATGTATGGTCCCGACACTCGAACCGATTTGGAAAATTCTTTTTTTGTTTGAAAGGACTTCCCAGGTGGTCCCATTGTCATCAAGTCAGGATCTGATGATGGGATCCTGGAGAAATCGAGGGAACTCTTCAAATTTTATAGATACAATTGACATACTTTGTAATAGCGTTTGAAGTCGGTTTTGGAAAAAGAATTTTTACGTTTATTGTGTTATATTAGGAGTTATGAATTGCCCTCACTTCTTTAGGAAAGCCCAATCTGCTTAATCCAACTGTTCAATAAGAAAAAACCACCAAGCCAACAAACAAACATAATATTAGAATAATTATTTATATTTTGATGAAAATAGGTAGTTCCAAAAGGAATGAAGGCCAATTTGAGAGTTTTCCTCGTCATCGGATCAAGCCAGATTATTAGGCTAGATTGTAATTTAAGTGAGTATAATATATTAGTAGTGTATACTCATATTATTGAAAAAAATCGGATCAAGTCATTAAAGTCCTCTAATGGACAAAAGTCTATCAACATCTTGCAAATATTCTGTTGTAGTACTACTAAGTAAATGGAGACAATGTCTTACATCCTCTGCTGTTCGCACCAAATTAATGCAAGATACTTAAGGATATCGACGCTCCATTTTGTCTCACATAATACTCACACTTCCTACATCGAAATTCAGTATCAGTAGCTGTACTGATGATTTCCAGATATTGTGTTTTTTTAGAGTTGCCAAGCTGAAATTAACTAATATTCTCCTCTCCCCTCCAAATAAGTGGAAAGCTTGTACTTGGAGGGTACGACAATATATACTATTGTCGTACCTTCCAAATACAACACACAAAACAAAGGGTGGAAATCTTTCACTTTTCATTTCGGGCATTGAGGCTATATTTAAAACAGGAATCACAGTAAAGCGTGCAAATGGTCTTTCGAAAATATAAATTAAAAATAGCCCAATAAAATAAATGTCACGCGGTAAGTGCAGCTTGCTGTGAAAAATTGCAGCTCGTAAAAGTTTATCCAAAAAAAAAGTTGGAGTAATAAATCTTCATCGCAACTTATTTTGCGTTAGCGCCGCTGCCGCATGGTTTTGCTTTTATTGTAACAAATGAATCTTTTTAGAGGCCGACAGGGACTCGTAGGTTTTTGGTAGCCTTCAAATTGAAACAATTCACAAGGCCGCAACCAGACATGCATTCCGTTGGTGGAGAGATCCTAAACAAGAAAAATAAACGGCCCCTCCTTCTTTTTCGGATATCAGTTAAAAAGAATTTTCGCTAATATTATATAAATCTCTCGTAAATGCAAAAGTGTGTTTGTTTGTCGGTATTGGTTTCTCCTTCAATCACGTGTCAACAGAGAAACCGATCGATGTGATTTTTTGCATGGACTTGAGGACCTGGAGAATGGTTATACTTTTTATCCCGGAAAATCAAAGAGTTTCCTCGGGATTTCCACTCTAATTCCACGCGGACGCAGTCGCGGGCATCAGCTAGTTCTGAATAATTTTGTTAGAGTGCAAAACTTAATAGTTTCAGTGTTATTTTTTAACAGGGTTTCTAGTCAGTCCAGATTTGTCTTTCAATTTGACAGCACATAATAGCGCATTTAAAGCATTTTTTTTTTTGACAAAATTCTTGTCTAGGATTTCGTGAGGGACACAACTACCTAAAGGTAGACTGGAAAAAAAATTATATAGTAAATATAATATAAAGTGAAAAAAGAATAACAGTAAAATATTCTGTTCGTTTCAAATATTAAACTTGATATAAACTGGTCTACTAACACTACATTTTTGTAAGCCAAGTAGCGCTCGGGAGCTTCAAAAGTCATTATTACTCAGCCGTGATACTCTTCGCTATTCCCGTTTCGCCGGAAATGTTAATAATTATTATTTCAAAAAGCTTTCGTACTTCATTAATAATACACCACTAACTTTTAAAAAATAAATTGTTAATTCATAGGTACTAAATTAAGGTTGGAATATAAATATTTCAAAAAGTAGTGTCGAACTAGCTCTGATAGAGTTATTTAAAAATTAACACCAAAGTCACCAATTTTATTTTATTTTTTCAGATAAAAGATTTACTTAACAAAATTAGTATAAAATTTAAAGAAGAAAGTAAAGAAGTTCTAATTTTGTTTTTAATATTTTTAACTATTTAGATGTTTGTATTACAAAATATTATTCAACTTCATTAAAATAGTAATATTATAACAAAGTAACATCGTCATATTATCGTCTGGGACAGTACAGAAATTCTATGTGGATTTTTGATTTGCAACTATGGCAAACCTTGCAAGAGCACGCAGTGCTTTCAACTGAAGGGATTTAAAAAAATTACCCGCAACTTCATCCGCAAGGATATAGGATTTTCAGGGAATTTTCCCGCGGGATTTCAAGGATAATCAATTTTAATGTATTCTATGTTTGTCCGTGCATCGTTAAGGATAAAAGCTATATCTGTACCAAACTTTGTGAAATTTAACATACTTACAGAAAAATAGCCACATTCTCGCATCCTTATCCTACTAATACACTCGTTTATAAATGCGAATGTGTTCGCAAGAGGAACAGTTCCTTCAATCACGCAGCAACAGAGTAACGGATCAAACGGATAGATGAGGTTCCGAAGAGTGACTACTTTTTATCCCGGTAGAATAAAGGGTTCCCGCGGGATTCTTCAAAATCTATCTTCACACTAAGTCGCAGGAAAAAACTAGGTTATAACATTACACGAACTTTCGTAGCCCCGGAAAATATGAAAAGAAAAAATTTATCCTTTTATATTCTTATGCGTTTTGACATTGAACTTTCAGCACTGAAAGTATTAACGGTTTAGAAACGCCACGAAATCACGAAACCATTTTACATAACGCTTATTTTTCTTTGTGAGACATTATACACGTAGGTAGTCGCATGGAAGTTAAATCATAAATAAAATTATTTAATAAGGGACGCGGGTTCAAATTAGTACAATTGTCGAGTTTTGTTTGAATTTTTTTTTTGTTAAATAAGCTCTTTGGGAAACGTTGCGTTGGAAGACGCTCCACCAAAGAATACCTAATAATACCTAAAGGTACATACAACTAATCGACTGAAACATATGTACATATACATATACCTACATATTATACATTATGAGATAACTGAATAGGTACTCCGTAAAAAAAAAAAACAGTAGTTTTAAGTAAATTAATAAGTGTAAATTAATATCCTTATTTCCTTACAAATATTATAAATGCGAAAGTGTGTTTATTTGTTGGTTTGTCCTTCATTCACGCTGCAATAGAGCTACGCATCGACGTCACGTTTTTATGGGTATAATTGAGGACCAGGAGAGTGACATAGGCTACATTTTATCCCGGAAAATCAAGTTCCCGCGGGATTTTAAAAACTAAATCCACGCGGACGAAGTCGTGGGCGTCAGCTAGTAAATAAATAAATAAATAAAAAAGTGAGAAGCGAGGAGCCGCTGGATACAAGCGCCACAAGATTGTATTTGTGACTTGTCAAGACACTTCAGTGTCCAGTCCAGTGGACGTCTTCGAAGAGGTGGAAAATGCCATTTTTCAATAGATACAAAATTTATTTATATAAAGTAGAAGCTGAATGAAGAGACAAGGCAGCGAGTTATCTGGCTAAGCATACTTCAGCTCTAGTGTAATAAAGCATAATTAATATTATCGTTAATAAACGTCGGTAGCACAACTTTTTCTTTTAAAATACTTATTAAATTTATTTTTCGTTGCATTGACGACAAGAAACTTTCATTGACGTTACAGGGTGAAAACTTTAAGAAAAAGAAAGGATGAATAGTAAGGATTAATAAACAAGTATAAACGTAAAAATTCTTCTTACAAACGCCACTACAAAGTATATCAATTGTGCCTTTAAATTTGCAGAGTCCCCTCGATTTCTCCAGGATCCCATCATCAGATCCTGACCTGATGAATTTTTGGAATTTTCCAAATCGGTCTTTAAATTATTAATCTTCGAGTAATCGGGAAACATACAAAAAAGATAAAAAATCAAATAAAAAAAAGATTCCGACGAATTGAGAACCTCCACCTTTTTTGGAAATCGATTAATTATTTAATGCTATCATCGTTGCTATCCATACTAATATTATAAATACGAAAGTGTGTGCTGCACCGATATTATTTTAGCATAGGACAGAGTTGAGGTATTCGAGGCTGACAAAGACTCTTTTATCCCGGAAAACAGCGGTTTCCGGGGGATTTTGAAAAATTTTACTCCACACGGACGAAATCGCTGGCAAAAGCTAGTTAGTAGGGAGCTATCTGAAAATGGTCTAAATCCATTCGAATCCGCTATTTCCGCCTTAGGCTCTGGCTGAAGCTAATGACCAGCCTATTGACAAAGCCAAACCATTAGTCCTAATAAATATTCTAGGTTCGTAGTGATCGTACAGCGCTGACAGTATCCGTTACCCGTGTCACTACAGTCTTGTTACCAGGGGTTCGAATCCCCCTACGGCCTACACTAAACATAATATTATCTAACTTTTTGGAGTAATGTTTTTTATGCAAATAAGTATCAATTGCTTCAACGATAAAGGAGGTTTTGAGAAAAATGCATAGGATAGTTCTATAATCACACAACACACACACACACGCACACGCACACGCATCCACGCGAACACAAGTTATGGATATCTTAATTTTTTTATTTTTACTTTCACTTCTGGAAACTACCCTAAATTAACAATCATACTGTATTATGAATTCTCTTAATACATTTTTTAATTCAAATTAAGATACTTAATTAAGAACTAAAATAATCGTGTAAAATTGTGTTGAAAACGTTGTTGATTACCAATAAATAAATAAATAAATAATGTTCTAAAAGGAATGTATTAAGTCTGTTAATCACGTCTAAGCTAACGTGATGGACTATGCCTTAAATTGTGGTTAGCGCTGCGCTGTGGTCTTGTGATGGTGGGAGGTTTTGGATTTGAATCCAGGCGGGGACGATTGTAAAGTTAATATTTATCTCTGGTCTAGTCTGATCTGATACTTTCGCCGTGATTAAGTGGTCAACCTTACCGTCATACATGCTATACCCCCTTCCAAGTTATCCCGCTATCATCTTATCCTCAGATCTATAGAGCGAGCTCTGACTCAGCTCAGACTCAAGATAGAGGTTAAAACGAGACACAAATATGCTCTGACATAAATCTGTCTCGTTTTAACTCTGTCTTGAGTCTGAGCTGAGTAAGAGTGCGGTCTATTTCAGCCATAGACTGCATGGCTACTTACCATCAGGTGAGATCCACAGGGCTAGTCTAGGGCTATCTTATCTTGAAAAAAAATTATTTTGAGTTATTTTCTAAAACCTGCAGTTAACCTACGCTCTACGATAGATACATATTTCATCAATATTTTCTATAATAACTTACGGATAGTGGCGTCGATACTATTTGCAAACAACCAATCCAATATGAAGAAAACTACAATCATTTTGCTTATTTTAACAATCCGCAATTCATAAACAAACTCCATTTTTATATCTTTTCCACTCAGTCTTTTTCGCTCTTTACCCTTCTTGTGTTCATTAGGCGCCAATACGCTAAACCAAATAAAAAGAAAGAAATCTTTTAAGTCACTACAGTGTTAATTTAATAGAGCACCATGTAACACAAACATAATGTGAAATCCAACATGAAGATAGTGAAAAGTTCATCCGACATGAAAACTAAAAAAATCACTTCCACGAAAACATTTTAAGGAACGAAACACATCGTTAACCATCATAGGACAGCGTTCAACACACGCGATGCAGTGATTAGGAGGGCGGTAAACTTTTAATCTGTTTCTTCTTCGAAGTGCCGTGAAAAGTTTTATGCCGTTTTCCGCAGCGGGAAACACAACCTCTTCGTGAGGCGGCTACCGAGCTACTGAGGTCAGTCGGAATGGTGCACAGGGTTGCAACGGCTAGCCGTAGCACCTCCCCTTTCGCTAGGCTTTCTCTTTTATAAGGCACGGAATACGTAGAACTCTATTATAACGTTAATAGCTTAATGATTTTCTTTAGAATCTCGGAAACATTGATTATATAGCATTATTATTTAACGATTAAACCAGCAGCTTCGTTCACGTACAATTTCTGATTTCCTATGAGATTATTATGAAATCCCGCTGTAAGAGAATATCGACAAAAGTCCTATCCTTAGTGAAAACCGTGACTTCGTACCTGGCTGATCGCAATTCGCGTATCATACAATTTTTAATATATATGAAATATTTTTTTGAAAAAAAAAAAGAGATTCAGAAGTTGGTATAACAAAAAGTCTAGGAATGGAACTACAAGACAATACTGCGAATGTTTTGGAATTAGAAACATTAAATTAAATTCGATAAATCTAAATCTAAAGATAATCGAAAATCTATTAAATTTTAACGAAACTCTTCAAATGTTTATTTGTACCTACTCGTTTCCACGCGAGACGACGAGAGGTAATTTTCCGGTATAATTTTCTATCTAAAAATAATTTCTACGCACAGGCGGAAATCAGACTAACTGGACGGAATAGAGTTTTTGGCATTTTCCTTGTTTTACTAAGAGATTGTGAAATAGGCTCTGAGTGAGCAAGATATTTCAAGATAATTCCGTGTTATGTTGTTCATTTTTGAGATTCGATCACAGGCTGAAACCTATAGATGCACACACTCTCACACTCAGACTCTTTTTCTCTTTTTTCTTTTTGAGTGATTTGTCTTTTTTTTGAGTGATTTGTCTTGAGACAAATGAAAGTTGGAGTTAAGTCAGAACAAGCTGTATAAGTCTCACCCTAATATCACATTCTGACCCAATTTGCATTTTTCTATTTCCCTCTACTTTTAGTAGCTGACGGAACGTACTTGCGGTTGAAACGATATATATCACACAATATACTTGCCGAACAAAATACCAACGCGGTGACGCTTGAAACGACGTTACGGGAAACCTTTCAAGATACCTTCCTTTATACAAAATGTATTCAATACGTTATTCTAAACCACGAGGGAAGCTATGTTTACCGTATTTTGAATACTCGTTATATTTTTATTGCCTTCTTATAAAGATGTTTTGTAAAGAGCGCCAACGTCCAGCCCTCTATCGGTTTATAAAAAAGAAGTATAAACCTTCTTCTGGCATCATGTTTACGTTGTCTATAAAATAGATCTATGGTTTAAAGAACCTATCGTGTGAAGCCAAGTTGGGTCAGCTAGCTTAAAGAAACCAGTATTTAATAATGCAAAAACACTGCAGGCAACTAAGGCTACTAATTTGTGTTTTCGTAGTAGCTTGTTAAAACTATCTATCATTTATTTCTAGATTTCCTAGAAAGCATTAGCCGACTTTCCTACATCGAAGTTTGAATTCTGCGAATTTTCCGATGCCACTAAGAGCGATGCCACACTGTCCGTGTCCGGTGCTGTTTAACTGCGTATTTTTGCATCGCTGCACTACGGCGTACTTAGAATAATATTCTATATAGTTCAATTCACGAGGGCGCGGGAGCTTTACTTGTGGTTACGTCGTGTACATGCACATTGGGTAAGTGTGCGTGCTTGTCGGAGCCCAGGTGGGAGCGGTCAGGCGCGAGCAAGCTCTCGCTCACACTTATACAGATACGACACACACACAACTATGAACCAAGTACCCTTGTGAGTTGCAAGAACTATACCACACAATGCGCCAAATTGGCGCCAAATATAATACGCCACGTCAGATTTTTTTAATTAGTTCAAAGTATGGACACCGACTGACAAGTGCCAGGCCGTGCGATGTCTCACCGCAAAGTGCGTTGCAGAAACGCAACATAAACCACGATGCGCTGTGCGTTGTCGTGGAATATTACAATACGCTACACACTGCATGTGTTATGGCAATGCCCTTATGGCATGCAATGCTATAAACTCATACTACGTTGTGGCGCCGCAACGCGCCATGTGGCATCGTTCTAAGTGTACTTGGAACTACCGTTAAATTTTTAAACAACATTCGCCTCAACTGACCTTGATGATATCATTTCATTATGTAATTATCTATGAACTACTCGTAGTCTACGTTGTCTTTGCTAGGTACCTTAATCTTCAGTCTAGTTCTCCATAGTTGACTTTGAAGGTAAAAAAAATCGCAGAAAACTTTGAGAATTACAAGGGCAGACAAAGAAGCAGGCAAAGGGCGTTTGCCTGCCACTTAAGACGTTCTTAAATAAAATTAGAGCGGGATAAGAACATGATAAAACGTAAAAGTTAGTTTTGCAATTTGCCGTAAACCAAACTCGAACATCTTTATTATACTTTTCACACAAGAACAAGGAAATACAAAATCAATCATAGACAACAGATACTTTACCACTATCTATGATATACCTATTCTAAACGATAGCGATAAGGCCGCCAAATTGTATGCTATTTATTAAGCTCATTGTGTATATTCTTACATTATGTGTGGTGTACAATAAAAGTATATTCATTCATTCATTCATTCATTCTAAACTTTAGAGTCTAAAGATGAGTGATAGACACACAAGATAACATAAGTTTGCTTATTTGATGTAAATATTTGACCAAACTTCAATAGAACAACCTAGGTCCTAGGCGCTTTGCAAAGCCTTTCTGCGAAAAACGTAGATCGAATAAAACATTTTCATTACAATTAGAAGGTTCCGCAATATCAGACTAGCTATCTATTGGTGAATATGTATGCTTTTGAGATTACCACGCACAGGCATATCAGCTGAGGTACCTTGTTACTGTATAGTCAAGCTCTACCTAAGGAAGAGAAATTCGATATAATTAGTCCAATTAAAAGTTATATAATTCATACCTTTCAAATCGTTATTGACTTTAATCTAAAAGTAGATCGAGTAGTCAGCTATTATGCTACTGATAACTGAAACGTATTTTACTTAAAAGCACTTTGTAAAAGTTTATTTTTGAACATTCTATTCAACCGACCCTGCTTTTTACATAATAAAAATGTGGCTTCTTCTAAGATTCTTCTTAATGCACCGTCTCCTTGCGAAGGTTGGCAATCATTAGGGCGATTTCAACTTTTGAGACCACTACTCTAAATAGTGTTCTTATGCTCTTGCCAAACCATTGGCGCAGGTTTTTCAGCCACGATATTTTTCTGCGGCCAGGCCTCCTTCTACCTGCCACTTTCCCCTGCATGATAAGTTGAAGGAGTTCATATTTCCTGGTGTTACGCATCACGTGTCCAAAATACTCCAATTTCCTCTTCTTAATAGTTGTAGGTATCTCTGTGACCTTCCCCATTCTTTGTAACACTGTGCTATTTCGTACGCGGTCTCTAAAAATCAAATATGTGGCAAAAAATTAAATCATAATTATTATCCTTTTAAGAACAAGTATTGTATATATTAGTTCTTAATTAAAAAAATCATGACGTCTTTTGAAATTGGTAGATTCATCTGACGATTCGAAAGCACTTTGTAAAAGTTTATTTGATTAAAAATTAGGTATTCTATTTCAATTGACGCTTCCAAAATAAAACATGATCACGAAACTGTTACCATAACAGCGAAGTTTTTGGGAAAATTAACTTGCATTAATATTGTGCTAAAAAAACTTTAAAAATAACACAAGCCTATCATAGCCGTTTATAATCATTACAAAAGTACGCCCCAAAGTGTTTATTTTCTCCACAAACTTCTGCTGTTATCATGGGATCTGTTTAAAGTTTGCCAAACAAATTTAGTACGGGCCATTAATTTTAGGGCTCGGCCGGTTTTTATCACGAAGTTTTAAACAGTTTTTCATTTGTGTATTTGAATCGTTTGTGCAAGTAGATTACTCGCATTGTGTTGGGTGTCGTAACCGTTGTAGGCTGGCACCAAATCCCAGCTAACTAGGTAGTTTAGAGTTAGCTCCATGTTAGCTTAGACTTATTGCTACTACTTCAAAACATTTTTTGGTAATCTTTACGGGCTAATATTATAAAATGCGAAAGTGTGTTTGATTTCTCTGAAACGTTTTCCGCGGTTTGTTTTATTAAGTAATAATAAACTATATTATAAATATAATGTGATAATATGAAATTTCACAGTGCTAGTTGATGGCCGCGGCTTCGTATGCGTGGATTTAGGTTTTAAAAATCCCGCGGGATCTATTTGATTTTCTGGGATGAAAAGCCTATGTCACTCTCCCGGTCCTCAATTATAATCATGCAAAAAATCTCGTCAATCCGTGGCGTTGTTGCGGCGTTATTGAAGGAAAAACCAACAAACAAACACACTTTCGCGTTTATAATATTAGTAAGGATTCCGAAAACGTAAGCATAATATTATACGTCTTAAAGAATGAGTAAGGATGCATAATACTAGTAGGAATCTTTAGTTATGACTTATGACATTACAAAGGCTTCCTTCTTATTTGTACATTTCAAAGCAAAAGAATATAAGCTTGTTGTGACGTAATGATGTAAAGAAACAATATAACGAAACTAGGTACTCCTAAAATAGAAAATGTAAGCATTACTGATAGGGATGTTATCCTTACATCAGGCAGTCAAAAAGATAGAATGATGTAAATATAAATACCTATATCTTTTTCAGGAGTTTACAATAATTTTAAGCAATTTTTTTTGGCTCTGCATTAAATATCAACGAACTTTAGGGCCTTATTGATAAAAAACTAAACTAAAACTCGAAAATGACTTCAACGGTTTGGATAGTTTTTTGTTCGCCTTAATACAGAAGTAGTTTAAAAATGAAAAAAAAAATCGATAAAATCAAAATTGTTAATTTTGTTTAAGAAGTCAACCACCATTTCGGATTACTTTAAATATAATAAAAGCGTGAGCCAAACCATGGATAAAAGCTATAGTTTTGCTAATAAATTTCAAAGAAAATATCTAAAATTCGGGCCTCAAGCTTAAATTACAAAATGGATCAAGAGGAATACTGTTACCCATAGATTTGCTTTTCTGTCTTCTAATTATAGGGCAGGTAAAAATGAGTGAACAAGATAAAAATAGAAAATACCTACAGAAAGGAATTCTCATTGCTTGTTGAAAACATGGTTTCTATTTTCCTGTGAAACTCCTAAAAAATTAGCTATCCATTCTAATATGAAAATGTGTTAGTTTATTAATATAAATAACAATAACAATAATAAACGATTATTTAAAAAAAAGCTTAAAGATATATTTATAAAGCATATGTTATAAATATTAGTATAAGTAGTTACGTCTTTTGTTTAAATATAAGTAATCGTATAAGTATATTACATTTATTAGTATAACTAGTTTTCTTTGTAAGTATATATAAGTAGATATTATTAATTGTATGACTATTGAATTTTAAAGTTTAAATGTGAGAGCATCGACCGTCAACAAACTGTCCTGCAGTTTGACGGGAGCATTTAGTTTAGTATAGAAATATTGTCAACTGTTTAATAAAAAAAATAAAAAAAAAAAAAATATTAGTTTGTTGGTTTGTCCTTCAATCACACCGCAAGGGAGCAAAGGATCGATATGATTTTTTCCATGGGTATTGTTGAGGAGTGGGACAGTGACATGCATACATCCCGTGAGGAATTAATTAGGTTTTTAGGGTTCCGTACCCAAACAGTGCACAGTACAAACGGGACCCTATCACTAAGCCTCCGCAGTCCGTCCGTCCGTCTGTCTGTCAGCGGGCTTTATCTCATGAACCGCAATATGCAGATTGTAACTGAACTAACTGACCTACGAAAATCTCTACCCTATTATTCCTATTAATCTTTCTATTTTTAAATTATTTCTTTAGAGTGGCACGTGAATCGCTAGTGGTAAGACCCTTTATAATGTTGTGATCGTATTAAACCAAGAACTTTTAGAGCATCGGAATTAATGAGTTCAAAAGACATATACGTTTCGTACAAGAGTTCGTGTATTGACCTTTAGTCGGTTCCCGTATAGAATCTTATTAAAGAATGGTTAAAATTCAGTATGAATGATACCAATCTGCTCCATTATCACGAGACTCAACGCTGACGCCGTGAGATACAAGATTTCTATGGGTAAACGTCAAAAGAACCTACATCGCAACTTATGCACTTCGACATCCAACATTACATTGAACGTCTATACTACATATCGTTGCTTCAAGTTCCTTTGAGTCCATAGGCAACGTTCTAGTTTAGAAGGTGGCATCATTTCATCATAAAAAATGAGATGATGATCGTTGGCTCCCTGCACGCCAACAATGGTGAGCTCCTGCCTTTTGTGGTACGTCAAGGACCACTGCACTGCGCCCATTAAAACAATAATGTGTTATTATGATAATTGACGCATTGAGTTTGTAGCTTGGTTGTAATGTATTACTTAGTTTTGGATATTTCCCGATAGATCAGAACTGAGACTAAGTCCTTGAAATACCATCAAACCATGAGCCCCCCCCCCCCCCCCCCCCCACTGTGCATCATCCACTCACACGAATGTGCGAGGCTTTTTTAACCGTGGTGTGCTCCACAAGACTTTTTTATAGTGGTGTGATCCACTTGAAGACTCCTTTTTAACCATGGTGAGTTTCCACAAGACCTTTTTATAGTGGTGTGATCCACTGAGACTTTTTATAGTGGTGAGTTCCACTCTCGTTGAGTTTGTTGATAGCGTTGTGAAGAGTTCGTTAATAGTTATACTGCGTGAAGCCACCACAGTGAGAAGTGGTGATGGACTCTAACAGAGCGTTAGAATCTAGTTCGAGATTACTGTCGGACACCTGGACCAGACAAAGCCATAATAGCACCGTCATCACTAGCTTCATCCTACCTCGGCATCAACAACAGTTTGTTAATAGTTATACTAAGTGCAGACACCACGAAGTAGTGTCAGGCTCCAACATTACGTTAGTGCTAGTTCGAATGTACACACAACACTCAGCACAGAGCATCGCAACATAGATCAATTTACACCTGAGATTGTCGGTCGCTATCCCAAAGACAGGTTCATAAAGCACCAAAGGTGCTAGAGTTCCCCATCTCTAAAGAAGCTTCCAACGTCAGATTAGGTATCACTCATAAGGATTCGTGTATCGCCCCTTGTAATGTATGTATAGCAATGTCACAGATCATGCTTCTAATATATCAGTTTATTCATATTTAAATCTCTGAACATACGCCCGAATACACAAGCATAATGTTCTTTCTTATAGACGCACCGCGCTTCCGACGTCGTCGGTCGCTACGGACGTCGCTGCCTTCCATACTATATATTGCGTAACTAAATGGCGTCAACGACGCTTTATTTAACATGAAAATTAAAGTATCTAATATTATTATTTCTATGATTGTTTGTGAATGTACATCACGTAGTTGATCTACTGTACCGATTTTTATGAGATTTAATCAAAAATTTTTTGGTATAATTTTCATGTATAATTCCTTAGTATGAAGTACTAGGGTCGTTACAAGATACTTGAAATTTTCACAGAATGTATTGTCCTTATAACAAAAAATAAAAAAAGTTAAAAATTAAAGAGTATCTCCATATAATAAACTAATTGTTTTTGCTCGATCTTAATAATAACTTTTGTTAAATCTTGTACGATAGTAAGGAACCCTTCGTGTGCGAGTCCAACTCGCAGGTGGCCGGTTTCTAAAAAATTCCACGGGAACCCTTTATTTTATCTTATTTTATCGGGATAAAATAAGATAAAATTAACCTTTACCTACGCCTACGCCTACGCCTACGTCTACATACACCTATATCTACGCCTACACCTACGTCTACACACACCTACATCTACGCCTGCGCCTACGTCTACACACACCTAAATCTACGCCTACGCCTACGCCTACGCCTTCGCCTACGCCTACGCCTACGCCTACACCTACACCTACGCCTACGCCTACGCCTACGCCTACGTCTACACACACCTACATCTACGCCTGCGCCTACGCCTACGCCTACGCCTACGTCTACACACAACTGCATCTACGCCTACGCTACGTTTTTCACCCTCCTATTGGAGGGTAAAAAAACTGCTTAAATTAATATTGATTTCAAGAGCTTATTAGTTCTAGTTAAATAAGTTATTTTTATGAATGACTAGTTCATGCCCGCGGCTTCGCTCGCGTAGTTTTAGTTTTTTAAAAATCCCGCGGGATTTCATTAATTTTCCGGGATAAAAAGTATCCTATGTCACTCTCCCGGTCCTTAACTATATCCATGCAAAAAATCAAGTCAATCGGTTGCTTTGTTGCCGCGAGATCAAAATACAAACCAATAAACCCACAAACCAACAAACCAACAAACCAACAAACAAACACACTTTCGCATTTATAATATTAGTAAGGATAAGACGTAACATTGAATGCTAATTTTATAACTTTATTAACACGCGGGAGAAGTAGCTTTATCCAATGACAAATTAAAAAGTAAAAACCGCCAATTTTCCACTTGCGCGGTGATGACCGATAAGCGATGATATTCGTATTTACGAGTGGTAGGGGTGGTAGGGGAGTAGGGATTGTCGGCTCCGCATAGAATACAACCCCAAGCTAAAATGCTATGATTATACTTTTTGGGAATCTCTAAGCGATAAAAGGTAAGGTATGAACAGTGGGGTTAGTATAAGATTTAATACAATTGATCGTATTCGTATACTATGACATTAGCGTCAAAGTAAAATGAACCTTAAAAGTACTGCTTTACAGTCACAAATTCAGTACAACCGATTTTAGTTTGGAGCGTATCTGTATACGTAAAAGTATAAGAATGCATGCACGAAATTGATCTCTATTTTAATGTAGTTATGGTTCATTTCACTTTGACGCTAATGTTATAGTATACGAATACGATCAATCGAATTAAATCTTATACTAACCCCACAGGGGTGTACGGGTAGTAGCTAGTACGGGTCCCAACGCGGCAGTAACTTCACGGCCGGCCGGCGTCCGTAACGAGCAGTCACATAAAACAAAATGCCACTAGAAAAGGAAACCTGCGAAATGCTTCGATATTTATAAAAACACTCATTTCGGTTAGCCGTTCCCGTTTAAGGATGATATACTCGAAAGTACATCGTTGGGGTCCAAAATATCAGCCGTAATGACTTTTTTTATTGGTATTATAAACGATGATGTCCTTTTCCTACTAATATTATAAACTATCTTTATTCCGCTAGGAGTTAGGTTAGTATCGTTAGGTAAGTTGTTAGGTATACTGAGGTCTTGGAGATTGATATTGATTTTATCCCGGAAACACAAAAGGTTAATAAAAACCTAACTCCACGCGGATAAAGTCGCGAGCAAAAGTTAAACAATTATAATCAAATAGGTTAAGTTTTAAATCTGGTTAAAATGTCTATCTGTAATACTATAATTTTATAAATTGAACGATAAATAGCCCAAATACTGCAACAAAAACCCTTAATCGATTTTGACACGACTTACATATATAATACAAGTAGAAAGAAACTGTGACCTAAGCTTTTTATTTCCAGGTACCGCGGAATTTTTTAAAAGTTTTATTCCACGTCAACGATATCGTAAGTATCAGCTACACATATATAGATACTCGTAAAAACAATGGTACTAGATAATTCCGTCTACACGCAGAATTATACATTTAACAACGCAAAAAGGATCTCTTAAATAATGTATTCCAATTCAAGCAAACTTCTCTGCCAATACGTATCAAAGTTGTCTACTAATAATAGCTAGGGAGTTGGTGGCAATTTCGGCATTTAAAGAAAAGCAAAATTCTTGTGCTATAATAATCTGCCAATCTAAAAAAAATGTATGACACCACGTGCCTCTCGCACTCTTTACAATTATGCATTATCAGCGAACGAAAAATGCATTGTTGAGTCAACGGATACTGAGGATGCTCTAGTGTTGGTGCGAGTTATACCTACGTAGACTGTTCTTCGGAGAGTGTGTGGTGTTAAGCTTTGGTGTTATTCCTGTATTTCTTCTTCTGGTTTTTACTTAATTAATGAAGTAAAAACGTGAGGGAACCTGCATACTTGAAAGTTCTCATTAATATTATCAAAGGTGTGTGAAGTATGCCATATATGCAATTCGCCAGCGTGGTAGACTATGACCTAACTCTACCATTTACAAGAACCTGACCAGTCGTGGGCCAGCAAGGAGTTAAGATTAATAAAAAATTAATGACAATAAAAATAATAATCAAGGCTTCACGATCAAACAATTTGGCTAGCGATCCAATGGTTCAAGTTTTCTGCCACCAACTCCCTATCTACAAGTGCTTTCAAACAATTTCTTTATACCTTTCTCGAGACGAGGAGTAACACAGACGTCTATTATTTGCAAATAAAGGCTGAGTAAACCCGTTTCCCTTTTTTTCATTTCCCTAGATTCCACGTTACTCATACGCCCGGTCCCTTGTCAAATAGAAACTTTTCCCCTGTCTTATCGAGCCAATTACTTTGATAGCGAAGAAGTATTTTTATGACTGGAATTTTCAGTGCCTTCATTCATTCCTCTTGGGACTAATTTTGATGTAGGTAAGAGTACCTTAACGCAAGTTAAAAGTTCTTCATGAAAGTTATTAGTTTCTATAGCAAGCTACACAGTATTTTACAACGGTTTTATTTCTAAAAGCAAATTAATAAAAATGTACAAAGTCTATACTGATAATCTCAGTTTATAAGTTAGATTGTTTGCAGACAAAACTCTGCATTTAGATCAATAGAATAGAATAGAAACCACAACGAGATTGTCTAAAAATGATAGCTACAGTTGCAATGTAACGATCATAATCACCTCGGATTGGTCAATCCTCTCTTACGATTGGTTATTAAACATTATTGGATTGATTTGTATATTTTACCTAATTTGTGCTTAATTATATTTGTCCAATTAAATAATACTAGATGATGCCCGCGACTTCGTTCGCGTGAATTAAGTTTTTTGCTTACCGAGGGAACTCTTTAATTTTCCATGATATAAAGTAGCTTTTTTGTTAATCCAGAATATAAGCTATCTCCATTCCAAACTGCTAAATTCCTCCAAATACACACACACACAAACACGCGCGCACACACACACACACATACACACACACAGACACACATACAAACTTTCGCCTGTATAATATTAATGTGATAGTGAAGGTTACATAGATCCATAATATATGTACATAGACAGGATCTAGAACATTTGTTAAAGATACCTATGATTAATATTATTAGTGTGGGAACACCTTTTAACATGCATATATCACTAATTGGACAGTTTAATAATGGCTGACGGGATGGAAAGCGGTGCAGTATTCGGGCCCGTCACACATTCAGCGCCAACGTTGCTCTATCTCTGACATTTGCTCTGTATCGTCACGGAATTGTAGCGTTTATGCCACGCTTCATGCCGTGTTGCTTGTAACGTCAGCTTGCACTTCAGTGAGCGAGTGTGTCGTGCTATATATGTATATCATTAACGTATGACATCACACTAATGTTATAAAGGCGAAAGTTTATATGTGTGTTTGTTTGTTACTCCTTCACACCATAACGTCACACTAATGTTATAAAGGCGAAAGTTTATATGTGTGTTTGTTTGTTACTCCTTCACACCATAACGAATGAACCGATTTGGCTGAAATTTGGAATGGAGTTAGCACATAGGCTTCATTTTATCCCGGAAAATTAAAGAGTTCCTGCAGAAATTGAAAAAAACCTAAATCTACGCGGACGAAGACGCAGTAAATAATATGGATTTTTTTCTCATAATTTACAAAAAAAAAAAATAATAATAATAAAAGTGCAGCATGAGGTTAACAATATAGGTTTGAGCATTTAATGGTGGTGCTATTGGTGTTGCAAAATGTTCATATGCAACGGTAATCATCTATCATCAGGTGACCCGCCTGCAAGTTTGCTCGCTATTTAAAAAAAGATAGTTATGTCAATAGCAAGTTCGCGTAAGTATAATACGAGGTCGCTTTTAACTTTGTTATTCAAGAGCACGGTAACTTTTATTGTTCTGGGGTCTTCGTGTCTCTTATCTTACATAGTTGAAGAAGCAACTTAGTAAGAATTTTCAGCTTACGAGTTCAAAAAAGGAAATTGCTGTACCAAGTCAAGATACAAAGAGACGCAACGGACATACCGGGAAGGTTAGTTTTTAATTTGGAAGTGACTAAAATGTTGTACAATCTTCTTTATTTATTAAATTTATAAAAGGCAAAGGACTGATTGGCTGACTGATTGATCTATCGACGCATAGCTCAAACTACTAGATGCACTAGATGAATGGTGCTGAAATTTGGCAAACGGATAGCTATTATGACGTAAGCATCCGCTAAGAAAGGACTTTTGAAAATTCCACCCTTAAGGGGGTAACATAGGATTTGAAAATTGAACTTAACGTGAGCGAAGTCTCGGGCAAAAGAAAGTTCTACAATAAAATTATAATCGGGCGCTTACATTTGCTATTTTTCTTCTTTAGGGGAGGCCGGGCTACAATTAACAAAAATTGCAGTTTTAGTTACCTATACCTCCGAAATTATTCAACATTTAGACCTGATTTTTACGTCACAGGGTGCTTTAACTATTTAAGTATCATGTTGCAAACATTAACATGAATCAAACATAAAATAAGTCATGTCTAATATAAATTTTTTTTTCTCAGAAAATTCATTGGTTAATTCTTACCCCGCGTTTGGGGCTACTACCCATAACCTTTGATTGCATTACTAATGAGCTACTAAAAGGGTGCCATCATAGAAAAATTAAAACTTGATATTACGGACCATAATATTATAGCCTAACAATAAATCAATCTTGGTGACACTTGGCAAAAAGCTTGCATTTCAAAGACGGGCATCGGTATTTTTCTCGCGAGAAATCCATTAGATCGATTAGATCACTAGAATTTAAAAAACTAAATACGCTAGGACAAAATCGCAGGCACCATAATTATAGGGCAGTAGTATAAATAAACTAAGCCGGTAGGAATTTCATGTTGTTAGTTTAGATCAAACAAATTGACTACACATAAATGAACTCGCAAAGGGATTTCGATGAAATGTTTAGTTCATATGATTGAACAATAACGCAACTGAAATTTAATTCAGCTATAATCTCGATGTACTGGAAAGCCAAATAACACTACATACATTTATTTTATTTCCTAACTTAACAATATTTATGTAAATTTATTTCAATTAAATATATTTTATGGTTATATAAGTATAGATGTATAAATACAGACTTAACAATGACATAAAATAATACATAACTAAATTAAAACTAAATCCTAAATATCAAAAATAAAAGTTAAAAATAAAAAATATCACCTAAACCACTGAAACGAGGAAATGTGCTCAGAACTGCTCAGAACGCTAGCTGCGTTAACCCGCTGAATGGCCAAACTTATAATATTATGTTTGCCGAGGTAAGTTCCAAATTATTAGGTGGTTTTATTTCCAAATGTATAAAAATATTTTATGATAAGCAAAAATAATTCAAAACAACTACCTTTTATCATCGGGTCTGCTTTGTCTTCCCATGTTGACATGTGTTGGATTATATGTATTGCATTTTTGAAGCTTCATTGTGGAAGTACTGTATACATAGCTTAGTTTGGTTACTTATTGTAAAATTATTTTATTTTTTGAAAAGAGCAACTGCTGAGTTTCTTGCCGGTTCTTCTCAGCAGAATCTACATTCCGAACCGGTGGTAGCTTTATGACGTGTCATAAGAGCTACAAGGTAGCCTACATGAAATAAATAAATGAATTCGAATTTGAATAAAATTACATTCAACAATCATTGCTCAAATACCAATCAATTGTCTTTACACCATAGTCGGATAATAAATAATTTGAAGAAAGAGGAAGAAAATCATTTTAATATTCAAAGAATTCTTGAGATCTAGGATCGGTTGAATATATTTAGCATTGATTGATACAACTGTTCCTCGATAAAATCAATTAGACAAAAACAGCAAATTGATTAAAGCTTAATTTACAATTAACATTTTTATAAAAATAGCCCAATGTTACAACTTACCCCGTGCTTGGGTTATTTGTAATACCTATTGGGGAAGGCAATAAAAAAACGAAAATGTGATACATTTGAATGGTTATTTTTTGCTTTCTAGCAATAAAAATACTAACTTAGATATGAAGCGATGATACATCGAGAGTTTGAGAGGTATCAGTCGGTTGGTCATTTATGTTTTTTTTATTCAATGACAAGACAGTCCCTGACTGCGATCTCAGCTGATGGTAGGTGGAGCGAGTCTGGCAGCGTAGTTCAACCCATACTCCTAATCGGTTTCTACACGCCATCGTGCCGGAACGCTAAATCGCTTGGCGGCACGTCTTTGACGGTAGGGTAGTAACTAGCCACGGCCGAAGCCTCCCACCAGACCAGACCAGAGACAATTCAGAAATTATAAAGTACCAAGTAGCCCCCGCCGGGAATCGAACCCGAGACCTGCCAGTTATCATACCATAGCGGTTACTACTGCGCCAGGGAGGTCGACAAAATCGTACGTTGTGTAGTTTTCTTAAATATTGTTTATTCTCTGAGAGATATAAGAAGCGGGTTTACGACCCAATCTGCGCTTGTTCCTGGGATATGGTAACATTCATGCTGTAACAGCCTGGATTGGCCGCTTCGCCTATTTTCAACGAGTTTGTCTCCTACTGGAAATGACGAATTCTTACTGATATTATAATTGCGAAAGTGTGTTTGTTCGTTGCTTTCTCCTTTAATCATCGCAACGGAGCTGCCTATCGAGACGATTTTTGCATGAGTTTAGTTGAGGAGCTGGAAAGTGGCATGGGCTACTTTTATCCCACGGATCAAAGAGTTTTTTTTCAGTTCACGGGATTAAAAAAACTTAATCCACGCGGATGAAGTCGCAGATATCAGCTAGCTTTCTTTATAATTTATAGTTCATACTATTATTAGAAATAATGTGAAAGTTCATTAATAAGTAGTAGTATTATAAGTAGTTTATCGCCGAAAACCAAGAAACCCCACCGGAGTTTTTAAAAAAGTCAATACGCATACAAAGTTGCGGACATTACTTATTGATTTTAGTGGTATTTTCAGAAATAATATTGTAGTAAGTGTAACAGTGTGTTGTGTACCTAATGTGGTAATGTAATAAGTACCTTTAGCAAATAGGCATATCCCGGATGTAACAGTGTTTTTTAAGTTTTAGTATAAAAGACAATATGCTGACGAGACTTAATAATACGAGAATTTATATGGATTTGCATTAAAATGAATTTTAAAAAATGTGATCCGACTGTAGAGACAGATCGGAAGTTTTCCAGCAGACTAGTTTTTTGTGTGAAAAATATTACAGTGTCTTTTCCAGTACGTAACCGATGTATTTTGTATTCATGTGAACTGGAACTTTCTTGAAATATTTTACGGAATACTTGAAATATTATGTAACATTTGATGCAAGATATCAAAAAAATTACTATCCTCAGTATAAAACTGACGTAAGTTCAAAAAGTTGTTGTTAAAAGTTATTGTTGTATGGTCAAAATTCACAATATTTATAGAATACCACAAGTATAGTTGAGGACTTAGAGAATAGGAACATAGGCTACCTTTTATCCAGGAAAAACAGATGATTCCCGCGGGATTTTTAAAAATTAACTCCACACAAACGAAGTCGCAGGAAATTACAAAATAGTTTAAGCAGGTACTTACTAACACAGTCTATTTAGAAATATATTGAAGTTTTTTGACTATAAAACGATAAACAACGAAAAAACCGTTATCGCTTGATAAAAATATCGGAGGCCAATATCGCATATTGATCATTTTACTGCGAATAAATAAAGTCAAAGTGAGGTTTTATAGCGCAATAGGAAATTGTTACGGCCATTACTTACTCGCTCCGATCCTCTTCGTATTGGAGTGGATGAGTTATGCTGAAAGAAGTCGTACCGTTACTTTGCGATGTCTGAGATAAAGGATAACAGGCTTCAGTGCGTTAAATCCTATTAATCCTATTATCCTATTAATCCTATTATGTTATTAATATTATATCCTATTTATATCACTACATAGTATAACACAAAGTCGCTTTCTCTGTCCGTATATAATATGCTTAAATCTTTAAAACTACGCAACGGATTTTGATGCGGTTTTTTTTTTCAATAGATAGAGTGATTGAAGAGGAAGGTTTATATGTATAATAACATCCATTAACAATGAATGACTTAGGCTATATATTTTATACCCGTGCGAAGCCGGAGCGGGCCGCTAGTAATATACTAAATGCGAAAGTTTAGATGTATGTTTGTTACTCAATCACGCCGCAACGACTGAACGTCTGTAGTCTATGCCGCACCATGCTAAAGCACAGAGTGTAACACAGTAAATACCTATAAATTAAATAAGTTTGTAGTCTATGCCGCACCATGCTAACACACAGTAAATACGTATAAAAATGATTATGTTTTTTGTTGCAGTAACCAAGGTAAAAGAAATAACTGGTAAAACCAATACCGCGTAGATCGCCTGGAATCCCGGAGCCAAGTCCGTTAGAGGAAATTTGGTTTAAATAACTTTAAGAAGGGCAAGTAGGTATCTAAGAATAAAAGATAAGGTTGTAAGCGACGGTTCTAAACGAAAATAGCGCGGAAAATTTTATTAAGTAGCGCTTAATGTGCCATTAGGATTAGGAGACTGGACTGTCTGTTTTGGTTTGTATATTTTATTATTTATGAGTGATATAGAGTAGATACTTGAAATTTTCATATGTGTATATCTATTACCGTTATAAAAACAAATAATAAAAATAAAATAAAAATACGCGAAGTTCGGGGATATAAGAAGCGTGATTTTTCAGCGTTTTTTGCTCGACCTTAAGAATCGCTGTTACGATAGTGCGGAACTTTTCGTGTGCGAGTCCAACTCGCACTTGGCCGGATTTTTAAAAGAAAGAAGACTTTTTAAAAGAATACTAGCCAATTTGAGCACGACTACAACTATTATAGACCAGGGTAGATCCCTGTAAAAATAATAAAAAGTGAAAAAAAATAGTAGTAGGATGAAACCCATTAGAAAAGGAGGGGAATATTATAAAAATGAAAGGAAAAATAATTTACGGGCGATCTGAGGTCGGGAAGGGGTGGGGGTGAGTTTTTAAGGGGAAAAAACGGTTTTTCTCGATTTCCGGCAAAACTAAAAGTCCTATCGAAAAAAGTCAAATGGCAAAGTTATAGGTCATAAAAAGATCTAAAACTTTTGTATTTACACTTTTTTCACATAACCTCTTTATGTGAAAAATTCAAAAAACCAAGTTTTTGGTTTTTTATTTTTATCTTTTACAAAAATTGTTTTTTTTTAACGAAATTTGGTGAAAACTTACCTTTTTATGTCCCAAATACGCTGTAATTTATTTGATTAAAAATATTTATTTTTTCACCTTATTTTGAATTAATATCGAAAAAAACACCCTAATTTTCAATCGAAAAGTCACCCGTCAAAATATCAGCTTTTTTCAAAAAGTTAGTATGTTTTCTGTTCGTTGAAATCTCTACTTTCCGATGGTGAAAAAAAAAAATATATGTTACTACAGTAAATCTTCTCAGAAAATAATTTCAATCTTTAGGTTATGTTACGTTAAGCATACTATTTTTTAAAGAAAATATTAGATTTTAATGTTTGAGTTGATTGATACAGATAAAAATTTTTGTTTTATTTTTTTAAGTAAACTTGTCACAATTATCTTCAAGAAAATCAACTCAAACATTAAAATCTAATATTTTCTTTAAAAAATAGTATGCTTAACGTAACATAACCTAAAGATTGAAATTATTTTCTGAGAAGATTTACTGTAGTAACATATATTTTTTTTTTCACCATCGGAAAGTAAAGATTTCAACGAACAGAAAACATACTAACTTTTTGAAAAAAGCTGATATTTTGACGGGTGACTTTTCGATTGAAAATTAGGGTGTTTTTTTCGATTTTAATTCAAAATAAGGTGAAAAAATAAATATTTTTAATCAAATAAATTACAGCGTATTTGGGACATAAAAAGGTAAGTTTTCACCAAATTTCGTTAAAAAAAAATAATTTTTGTAAAAGATAAAAATAAAAAACCAAAAACTTGGTTTTTTGAATTTTTCACATAAATTTTGAGGTTATGTGAAAAAAGTGTAAATACAAAAGTTTTAGATCTTTTTATTACCTAAAACTTTGCCATTTGATTTTTTTCGATAGGACTTTTAGTTTTGCCGGAAATCGAGAAAAACCGTTTTTCCCCCTTAAAAACTCACCCCCACCCCTTCCCGACCTCAGATCGCCCGTAAATTATTTTTCCTTTCATCTTTATAATATTCCCCTCCTTTTCTAATGGGTTTCATCCTACTACTATTTTGTTTCGTTTTAAAAATTATCTACACTGGTCTATTAGTAGTACCTACCTACTCTCTGAGTATATAGTACTACTACTATAGTAGTGCTATAGCACAGAACACTTAATAGTAGAAATAGTAAAACTTTTACAAGCTACTAAAAATCGCCATAATTCAACTACAAAACAACCGCAGACGGATTTCTTCAAAGCAGCGAGTGCATGTTGTTCTCTCTACGTAAAGTAAACATAATCTCTGTTAAGCAAAGAGTTTCAGCATGGTTTGGCTCAAGCCCAGAGCCTTGTTGGCTGGCTGAAAGGTAGACAGAATTATGCAAATCACCATATTCTTTGTTCTGTTCCCACATCCTGTTAACGTCTTATTTCTTTGGAACAATGTATCGAGCTGTCGGGATGGGATACCGATGAAATTTTGAACAACAATATGCAGGTTTTATTCGCAGCCTTGTTCGTGCGGTCTTGTAACCGAGAGGTGCTGGATTTGATTCTCAGTAGAGGCATTTTAGGCATTGGTCACTTGACTAATTTTTTTTATATACTTAAAATAAAAGTTTTTAATATTATAGCATAATGTGATTTTTCTTTTTTTAATATCTTAACTAATCTCGAAAATATAGAGATTTTAAGTTTCCTGTTAGAAAAAGAGAGCGCTATTGTAACATGACGTCACGATTCAGTAGTAGTAGGTGCATGGAAAGACAATTCTTTGATATTTTTAAGAAAACAACCTAAGTGAAGAATGTTCTGCAACAAAATTCATCGTAGAAGAGTCTAGATACAAAGAGACACGGATATAAATAGAAAAGTGCACACTTCAGTTCACAAACGAGCGGGTTGCGTTCGTCTTCACACGGCACACTCGAACATACAATTGCATAAAACAAAAAATAAACACAAGTGTTGGAACGAGCGAGGACTTTGTATGAATCCGTCTTGGCAGGTGAAGTAAGTGAGGTGAGCTAGACAATGGCTTGTGAGTGGAGACCCGCACAGCTCACACGAGCCCTTGCAGTGTACCGAGCGAGACAATGGCGCGGATGTAGCCCCGACACTGGAGAAGCGCGCGTCTTGTTACCACAATATTGTTAGTCTTATGAAACCTTTTGTGCCAATTTTTATACGACTGTCTGAAAAAGGGAGTATATTGTTTTCAGGGTACATGTATGTACTGTGTATGTATAAGTGAATATTCCACCATAACTTCTATACGCCTGAACTGATTCTGATGAACGCGAGGTATCGTTAGAATCCTTAGCTTATTCCGGGAGACATAGGCTAATAATCCTCCTTTTTTGGAAGTCGGTTAAAAATAGAAAAATGCATACATACAGCTACGAATAAATAATATAAGTCAGGAAATGTAATAACTGCGTTAAAAAATGACCTAACAAAAGTCGTGTGGTGTAGACACCATCAGTCGGAAAAGCGAGCACATGTCAAATCTTCGCGTTTACGATTCGTATTTTGAACCATAGGACGTTTTGAAGTAGAGCCACTTTTGGTGTGGAATTTGTTCTGAATTAGAGTTCCTGACTTATTATTTATTCGTAGATACATAGACTAGTAAAATCATAACCCTTCCTTTTAGCTGTACCTACCGTAATCGGGTAAAAAGTGAACCTTAAGGTCAGATCTACACCTACAAAGAAAAAAGTGGCCAAGTGCGAGTCGGACTCGCCCATGAAGGGTTCCGTAGCAGCAATTGCGGTTTACGATTTATGACGTATTAAAAAAAACTACTTACTAGATCTCGTTCAAACCAATTTTCGGTGGAAGTTTGTATGATAATGTATATCATATATTTTTTTTAGTTTTATCATTCTCTTATTTTAGAAGTTACAGGGGGGGACACACATTTTACCACTTTGGAAGCGTCTCTCGCGCAAACTATTCAGTTTAGAAAAAAATAATGATATTAGAAACCTCAATATCATTTTTGATGACCTTTTTATAGATACCCCACACGAATGGGTTTGATGAAAAAAAATTTTTGAGTATCAATTCTAAGTATGGGGAACCCCAAAATTTATTGTTTTTTTTTTTCTATTCTTGTGTGGAAATCTTAATGCGGTTCACAAAATACATCTACTTACCAAGTTTCAACAGTACAGTTCTTATAGTTTCGGAAAAAAGTGGCTGTGACATACGGATAGACAGACAGACAGATAGACATGACGAATCTATAACGGTTCCGTTTTTTGCCATTTGGCTACGGAACCCTAAAAACTGCGATGTACGACTCGGCCTGTACTTGTATTAAAAGAGGTCAGTGCAAGTCGTTAGAGCAGCCAAGCGAGGTGTAGATGGCGGAACAAAGTCAGCGTTCACCCCTTGCGTTATCGCATGATTCATACCCGCGTAGATATTGATAAGCGGCGCGGGTTCATCGTTCCACCCCACACATTAAAATCACGTTAGCCACAAACTGACCGTAACCAACGTTTTCTGTCTGAGTACCTTAGTTTAATATAACACTTCGACGACCTCCCTGGCGCAGTGGTGTGCGCTGTGGTCTTATAACTGAGAGGTCTCGGGTTCGATTCCCGGCGGGGACAGTTTAGGAATTTATAATTTCTAAATTGTCTCTGGTCTGGTCTGGTGGGAGGCTTTGGCCGTGGCTAGTTACCACCCTACCATCAAAGACGTGCCGCCAAGCGATTTAGCGTTCCGGCACGATGGCGTGTAGAAACCGATAAGGGGTATAGGTTAAATTTACACTGCTATACCCCTTCCAAGTTAGCCCGCTACCATCTTAGACTGCATCGTCACTTACCATCAGGTGAGATTGCAGTCAAGGGCTATCTTGTCATCGAATAAAAAAAAAAAAAAAACTTATATATTGTAACTAACTTTTGCCTGCGGCTTCGCTCTCGTTAAGTTCGATTTTTCAAATCCCTATTTTACCCCCTTAGGGAGTGAACTTTGAAAAATCCTTTCTTAACATATGCTTACGTCATAATTGTTATCTGTAAGCCCAACCGGATCCGTCCAGTGGTTTGAGCTGTGCGTTGATCAGTCAGTCAATCAGACTTTTATATATTTCTTTACGATCTCCTCTGATGCTGAATAACTGAGCTTTCTTATGGGGTATATGATGATACCTCCTGAAAACCGATGTTGCAGTAGGTATATGCTAGTAGGCATATCCTAGTAACCTAATTGACGATTTTCATGTATTTAATATCAAAAACAGGACTCTCATAACCTTCCAACCATGCGGGTTGGATAAATATCCTGTATTCACCCCCCTAGAAATGGATTTTCTCTGAACCTTTTCTTTGCTTATACCTACCTAGACGGATCTTCCAGTCAAAATGGAATCCTGAAAAGAAGGAGGTCCAAAATTCAGTGAGTATTTTTGTAAATCAGGTTGTTCAACTGACATGCACTGTCGCCCGTGCATTAGTAGTGTCAAGTGTGGCATGGGCATTGGCGACGTACGAACGGGGCGCTATCTACGCGATAAAACTTTTTGAGCTAATCTAATATATAAAAATGAATCGCTTAATGTGTTGGTAAGCGCATCACGCGTGAACGGCTGGACCGATTTCGCTAATTCTTTTTTTATTGTGTTTGTTATTGTTAGGAGAAGGTTCTTATGAAAGAAAAAATTAAGAAAATTGCGCGGAAAATTAGAAAATTTAAGAAATATTAACCACCATATTAAATTATTTCTAATGTAACCGCTTTTACAATTCAAACTTTTTTGATGTAACCTTATGGCGTTTGACATAACATTGACAGAATGCGTGCTGCCAATTTCGTCAAAGAGGATGTAAAAAAAACTTAAGACAGGACAACGTCTGTCGGGTCCGCTAGTTACATTAAAAAATCGTAGCGCGATGTTCAAGTATTGTGTTCTGATGTATCTATGTCGATGGGCTACTTCTACTTCTATGGTCATAGTTCTAGAAGAAATAGGATATTCTGATCAAAAAAAATGTAGAAAAATAAAATGGATAGTGAATTTTCTGAAGCTCAGCGAGTAGGTGTCTAGGGTATTAAGTTCTTACACTCAATCTTATTGGAGGTGATCAATTCACCTCACCTACATCTTCCGACATCTCAACAAACTCTGATTTCAGAGTTGTTTGCGAGCGCAAGTACTTAGCGATTTAAATTCAGTATGTCCTCAAAATATGTAACAATTTTATATTCTACATACTAACTTTTGCCCGAAACTTCATCCGCGTAGAGTGAACCCTCTTTATTTCCGGGATAAACGGCAGAAAACGCCAATCTGTTGCTCCGTTGCATCGTTATTGAAGGACAAATCACTAAACGAACCTCCTTTCGCATTTATAATATCAGAAAGGATTGAGTAAAGTAGGCCATCCTTTACTCTGTTAATACTTTTAATAGTTTATTTACGCACGAAGTTTCCTTGTGCACTACATTTGAGATGTATGGAGTATACTCCTAGTTTCCAAAACAAATACATAGCATGTAAAGGAAGTAAGGATAGAAGATATTAATTGTTAAAGTTAAGGTAAGTTGTGAATAATGAAAAAAAGAGAAACATGCTTTGTGTTTATTAATCAAATTACAATCAATTTCCTGAGCTTTTGTCTGAATCGGTCTTGGCAGGTCTAGGCAGCTAAACAATACGTAGCTATGTTTGTAAGCGGTACTGCAAGTCGTAGCAAAGCAAGTCACACCGCGTCTGATCTAACTTAGTTTTTAGTTTAGATCACATAGCTGTGTCATCTTCTCATACATGAAACTTTTTTACGTCTAAAATTAATTATTACTAGTGGACGCCCACGACTTCGTCCCCTTCTTCAAGCACAATTGAAAGTTTCTAAATCCCCAAGTTAAGATGGGCAGAACCCCTGCAGCATCAGGATTGAGGAGTATTTTAAAATCTATAGGTACTTATAGTAAAACTGTCACAGGACGAATTCTGTACATTGAATATAGTTTGAAAATTTTAACCGGAGAATGCTTTATTATCGATACTGAGCCCAAAACAATTTTTTTTTAATTTTTTGTCTGTCTGTCTGTGCGCGCATCACGCGCCAACTACTGAACGGATTTGAGTTTTTAGTATAGTGGTAGCTTATACTCCGAGTTAATATGGTATACGATACTTTGTATAAACAATAAGATTTATCTTGTGAATTCATATTATAGGTACCAAGTATGGGCTAATACATAATGTCTCAGTGTTCCCGTAAAGAAGTCCTGGCTCTTAATTCTGATACTGCTGGGTACTGTCCACCTAAAGTGATGGGATTTAGAGACTCTCGATTATTTATTAAATGATATTGCCAAATATATCATGGACTCCAGGCTCCAGCTGTTTGTACCGTTGGGTTTGTTTTGTAGCTTACCCGCGGCGACAGCGGGTCAACTAGTAAAACTATAAAATAGCGAAATGTTTGAAGTGTGAAGAATTTCTCTCACTCGCGATTCCTCGTGTGGACTTCAATATTGAGATCTATTGAGCGTGCTCTGACTCAGCTCAGACTCAAGATAGAGGTTAAAACGAGACACAAATATGCTCTGACATAAATCTATTTCATTTTAACTCTGTCTTGAGTCTGAGCCGAGTGAGAGTGGCGTCTATACATTTCAGCCTATAATAGTCCTTGATTGCAAAAATTTAAGATAACAATGCTTACAACAATAAGGTTTATCTACTATGTGTCTTCATGTGTCTCACTAATGAAAAATTAGCTGCACATTTCAAATTGCAAACATTGTAAGTGAAAGGTTTCTGTTCTTTGTGGGTAATGGAGTGGTAATAGAAATCTATGACTTGAATGAATGTATCTGTATCATTTAGCTGCGCATTTTATGCCTGACTCCGAATAAACGCCTTAGTATCCACCGTAGTGTCCACCGTAGTATCCATCGTAGTATCGATCGTTGATTATTACTTTATTGTCATTGTTATGTCCGGCACCAACGATCACAGTTTTGGGTCTTCCGAATCGCTCTGCACGCTTTGTAGAGATGTGTCTAACTGTGCTCTAAAAATAAACATATTGCTTTAACTTCACTGTAACTTAACCGTAACTAAATATGATGATAAAACGTTTATAATTATTTTGAAAATGTAAGTACTAGTTGATGGCCGCGACTTCGTTCGCGTGGGCTCAGTGTTTTTAATGCCATGGACTGCTGTTTGTGGTATTAACGCATATGCACTATACCTAGTTGAATATACACTTCACTTACCAGTACATTATCAGCAAATTGTTCTAATCGATCAAGCAAACTGAAAAGAAAGAAAATAAGTTTAAATAAATTAAAATTAAAAAACTTTTTCAAAAACAAGCTTTTATTTAAATGCGCTACAAAGAATAAAATAAATTTTTCTCTTAAAACTTTTACTACTCGTAATATCGCGAGATTTAAGTAGGTACCCGTACTTACTTAGTTTAAAAATTAAAATCAATAAGATAAACTTGTTTTTTTTAGAGATTTACAAGATTTACTTGTTTGTTCTACACGGGTAAATGTCGCAACAAGCTTTTCATCATATAAATTGTGTCATAATGATAGCTAAACCGGGAAAGCCTCCACATGAAGCAACATCATACAGGCCTATTTCCTTGCAGCCCATTATGTCAATGAAATTGACTGAAACCAATTCTAGATACTAAAAGCCTGATACCAGATCATCAATTTGACTTCAGAGAGAAACATTCAACAATTGATCAAGTGCATAGGATTGCCAATATTATAGACAAAAACAATTGAAGAAAAGAAAGTGTGCTCGACTGTGTTTCTTGACATTGAAAAAGCTTTTGACAAAGTCTGGCATGAAGGCCTTATTTATAAAATTTGAAATATACTCCCCAAGGCATTCGCAGATATTCTAGAATCATACATTACAAATAGAGCATTTAGAGTAAGACAAGAAGAAGCCTACTCTGAACTAAAACCTATAAAAGCTGGAGTCCCGCAAGGAAGTGTTTTAGTTCCGGTCCTATACCTATTATATACCTGCGATATCCCAGAACTCGAAAACAATACCATTGCCACTTTTGCTGATGATACAGCTATTATGGCTATAGGAAAAACACATAAAGAGGCAGTAGAAAAAGTACAAACAGCTCTAAATAAGGTATACGATGTGACCAAAAGTTGGAGAATTTAGTTGAATGAAACAAAATCAGTTCATATTGATTTTACAAATAAAACGGGACAGTATCACGCCGTTTTCATTAATGATCAAAAAATCACCTACGTGGATACAGCTAAATATCTAGGTATGACACTTGATGTGAAGTTACGCTGGAGTTGACATGAGGTTAAGACAAAAAGAAAAGAACTTGACTTAAAGTATAAAAAGACGTATTGGTTACTTGGTAGACATTCCTCGCTATCAATACACAACAATATAATTTTTTTTATATAAGCAAGTCCTGATGCCAATTTGGACTTATGGAATACAGCTATGGGGTTGTACCAAAAAGACTAACATTCAAGTCATACAACGGTTCCAAAACAAAGTACTAAGAAACATTGTTAAAGCTCCTTGGTACATCAGAAATGACGCATTCATCGGGACCTGAAAATTGAATTCGTCGATAAAATTATATCAATCAAATAATATATATAAATATATATAAATTGTGTAATGACGTTACAAGTTGATACTAAAAGTTTTAAAAGAAGAGTTTACTTTATTTTATTAATTTTAGCGCATTTAAATAAAAGCTTGGTTTAAAAAATTTTTTTTTACTTTTAATTTATTTTTTACTTTTTAGTCATACGAGTATGTCGTTTTATCCTAGCCGAGGACTAAAAAACCCTAGTACACCAAAATTTCAAACGGATTGGAGCAACGGAGTTTAACTTGCATTGTTGTTCACAGCAAGTCCTTTCATTTGATACCCATATTGTAGGAGTGTATTAAAAATAACTAGTCCGCCATCTTGGGTTGGATTTAGAATGACGTCATACAGCTAACCATGCATTGTCATCCAAACTAAACATGTACAATACTTCAGGTCAATCGGTTGAAGATATTTGCTTCAAAATTGAGTTGCAAGATTCCACCTGAACAAACATAGTTACATACATACAGTCATACATACATATTATATACATACATACATGCATACATTGCAAGTTAAAAAAAAACAATAATAATAAATTATAATAAAAAAAAGCTTTTAAAAATGAGATTACTTAGATCCGATTTCACTAATTTTTTTACTCTCGAAAACAACTAAGTGTAGGTCCTATTATTATTATTATTAAAATCTATATTTCTAAAAAGACTTGTCTCGACTGACTGACTGATCTTCCTTTTATAAGTTCCTTTTATAGGTTCCTTTTATAAGTAGGCATCCACTAAGATTTAATTTAATTATTTTTTTGAGGTTTACTCCTAAGTAACTCCCTTAAGAGAGAAATATCAAAAAAATATCAAAAAATTAAAAAATTGTTTGTGTACTGCAATAACATAAAGTTTAAATGCCATGTAAAATTTTAAATTATTGCGTCGATGCGCTTCAAGCATGCATCAATGTGAATCGACCTTCATTCTCAAGATGAAATAAATGTTCTGGACTATAACTTACAAACACGGTCTGGACTCGGCGATGACCACTAACGCCACCAAGATTACGACACACAACCCAAATATTTTAACCATCTTCTTTATTTGTAATAACTGTAAAGTAAATATGCAGTTAGCAAAAAATTTATATTTGAATAAAAATTATTCTATTCTAAAGTAAAAACGAAAATATCAAAAATACAACACTTACCTACTTAATAAAAAAGAAGTAAGTACTATGTACGATATTTCACAAGAAATAATATGTATAACAATCTTCACAACAACTGCTACGGACTCTAATACAAGACTATTGTTTAAACGAAATAAATATAATATTTTATACTTCTTATCTTTGTAATTAAAATGATTTACCTTTAAAAGGTTCATAGATAGGTAGAGTAGGTCGTAGGGTTATCAAAGTGGATTTCCCAACAGTAAACTTTACGCGACATGGACGAAATCGGTAGTGCAGAACGTTCTAATATTATTTTCTAGATAGAAAAGGTAGTTGCCTATGTGTGAGGCAATAACTATTCATGATTTGGATTGTAGTTTAGGAAAAAATAATTATCAAACCCTGAAGTTTGCATTTCGGTGGCTGTCCTCGCAACATTTTTCAGTGTAATTTCCTTCATAAAACAAAAACTTTCGGCATATAACTTTTATTTAAATCGTTAATAGTGGAATTATTATCACAAAATAATGTTATAATAATATCTACCCAGTTTAATAACTGGAAAATAAAAATGCATGTGTCCCAGAAAGTCCTTTAATTTCGGTGGCTTAAAGTTTATCAAGAATATTTTTGCATAGAATAACTCTAGCTTCCCTCTCATGAGCTTAGAACTTACGTAATAGTGACCTCTAGCTGTTTATGATAGGAAGACGTGCGCCACTTGACTGCGTAGTCCCTAAAAAAACGTAAGTATGTCATATCGGTGATACAGGATTCTATTTATTTCCGTGAATAAGTATATAATATTGTATTGCAACTAGTAGGGCGCGTGGGTGCGCGGCTCGCTAAAGCGAACCGCGGTTTTTCTGTTCACCAAGTAGATCTTTGGGTGTTGATCATCTTTTTAGAAATTTGTACGGCCGCTATCTAGAATCTGCCATTTTGAATTTTTTTTTCAGCTCACTGCCAATTTAATGAGGTTTTGAGTGATTTTTGTTTGAGCACCCCCCACCTATCTTCAATACCCTGGCCGTGCTCCTCACCCGTCTCCGAAATCCTCAATCATCAGCTCTTTCCATATTTTTTCCCCGAATCATCAGTGAAAAAAATGGTGTGAAAGTTCATAGTTTCATAGTTCCCAATTTGCCATATATTTTGTATGGAAAAATAAATTCCGCCATCTTGATTTTTTTCTGTTCATCAAGCCTTCAGATCCTTACCATCTTTTGTCGAAAAACCACTCTTCCATCTTTTATACTCTATGAGATAGACACTGACGAAATTTGTATGGCCGTCATCTTGAATCCACCTCCACATCCTTTGAATTTTTTTTCAGCCAATTAAAAAAATTAAAAAATCGTAGCGCGATGTTCAAGTATTGTGTTCTGATGTTCGTTTCTTGTGTATCTGTGTCGATGGGCTACTTCTACTTCTATGGTCATACTTCTAGAAGAAATAGGATATTCTGATCAAAACAAATGTAGAAAAATAAAATGGATAGTGAATTTTCTAAAGCTCAGCGAGTAGGTGTCTAGGGTATAAAGTTCTTACACTCAATCTTATTGGAGGTGATCACTTCACCTCACCCACATCTTCCGACATCTCAACAAACTCTGATTTCAGAGTTGTTTGCGTAAGTATTTAGCGATATAAATTCAGTATGTCCTCAAAATTAAATAAAGTCCTCAAAGTTAAAAAATAAAAACTTGCTACATAGCAAGTTTATATTCCACATACTAACTTTTGCCCAAAATGTCTTCCGCGATAAGTTTTTAAAAATCCTGCGGGTACCCTCTGTGTTTCCGGGATAAAAGGCCTTCGGGCGAAAAACGTCAATCCGTTGCTCCGTTACGTCCTTATTGAAGGACAAATCACTAAACAAACCTCCTTTCGCATTTATAATATCAGAAAGGATTGAGTAAAGTAGGCCACCCTTTACTCTGTTAACACTTTAAATAGTTTATGTATGGACGAAGTTTCCTTGTGCACTACATTAGAGATGTTTGAAGTATACTTCTAGTTTCCAAAACAAATACATAGTATGTAAATGAAATAAGGATAGAAAATAATGGGTGTTAAGGTGTTAAGGTAAGCTGTGAATAATGAAAAGAACAGAAATATACTTTATGTTTATTAATAAAACTACACACAGTTTCCTGAGCTTTTGTCTGAATCCATTTTAGCAAGTATAGGAAGCTAGGCAATACGTAATATATATGTTTGTGGGCGGTACTGCAAGTCAAGCTTAGTCCTGCGAAACTATGATATAGCATAAATGTATAATGGCTGCGAAACCGGAAAACACAATAGCGTAGCAAAGCAAGTCACACCGTGTCTGATCTAACCTATTTTTTTTTTAGTTTAGATCACATAGCTGCGATATCTTTTCACACATGAAACGGTTAGTTTTCTATTTTACGGTTACTATTTTTATTTAAAAAATATATTAGCCAGCTTGGCCTTGACTAATATTCTGCTCTCCTTTCTAAATAAATAACAATAGTGCAACGGATGGAGACCGAACTGTTGACCTTTCGGTTTTCAATTAACCTTAAAAGCCACTTTGGTCTTTTGATGTTTATCCCTCAGCTAGGCTAGCTGTATCCAGCGATCCTTCTGAAATGTTTGAAGTGTGAAGAATTTCTCTCACGCGAGATACCTCATGTGGACTTTTGTGTTGAGATCTAAGAGCGTAACTCTTAGGTCTGAAGAGATCTTAGATCTCGTGACTCCACTCAGAGTAGAGACTACCTTACTGATTTCAGCCTCAGGCTGAAATCTATAGACCACTGTTACTCACTTTGCTTACACTCTCACTTGCTCAGAGTCAATGAGTTAAAACGAGACAGATTTATGTCAGAGCATATATGTGTCTCGTTTTAACTATATCTTAAATCTGAGCTAAGTCAGAGCAGGCTCTATAAATCTCACCATAAAAGTCCTTGATTGCGAATATTTTAGATTACAATACTTAGAACAATAAGGTTTCTCTCCTGTGTATCTTCATGTGTCTCATTAATGAAATTATTAGCTGCGTATTTAAAATTGCAAACATTGCAGGTGAAAGGTAGGAAAGGTTTCTGTTCTTTGTAGGTAATAGAAACCTTCTAGAATGAATGTATCTATATCATTTAGCTGCGCATTTTATGCCAGACTCCGATTATACGTCGTAGTTTCCGCCGTTGATTATTACTTTATTGTTATTGTCGTGTCCGGGACCAACGATCACAGTATGGGGTTGTGCGCGTCGCAGTTCTTCGACGTACCTCCCTCCTGTTGCCTAAAAATAAATATATTGCTTTAACTATACTGTAATTTAACTGTGACTATTTATGATAATAAAAGGATTGTAATTTTTCGGAATATGTCAGTATTAATTGATGCCCGGAACTTCGTTCGCGTGGACTATATTTTTTTTATTTGTGCGGGAACTTTCTTATTTTCCGGACTAACAAGTAGGTAGCCTATTTGTTTTTCCAGACTATAATCTATCTCTGTGCCCAGCTAAATCAGTTCAGTCGGTGCAGCGTGATTGAATAACAAACATCCATCCATCCATCCATCCAAACTTTCGCATTCATAATATTATAATGAACCTAAAAATAGAAATAATAAGAATAGGATTAATAGCATTTACTTTCGTATAAGATTTAATTGCATGTTGGTGAAATCGGACCAAAGTTGACTACTATTAATACATACAACTAAATAAGCAAAAGCGAAAAGGGCACATGTAGAATATTTTGGCAGTGCCGTTTCTTCTCATAAATGGTTCAATATAAAGAGAGCTCTGCATTTTTCGAAATTTTTGCTATACCTTCCATGATGCTGGTGAAAATTTTAATACAGGTTTATGTATTTTTTGTAAATAATTGGCGCGAGAATATGTTTCAATCGCTTTTATGAAACAATATGGTGTTATTTAAAAATACGAGATGTGCCCTATTCGAAATTGCCATTCAACTAACTTCCATTCCAACCATCGCATCACAGTAAATACGAAACCCGGTAAAATGGACTGCTTGCATTGTGGTATTAACGCATATGCACTATATCTACTTGAATATACACTTACCAGTATACTAAAACTTACCAGTGCATTATTAACCATTGCTGATATTTGATTAAGGAAAGCGTATGCATCAGCTTTATATCGTTCATATTCCTGTAAGAAAGAAAAGAACTTTATAAATAAATTAAAAGTAAAAAATATTTTTAAAAACAAGCTTTTATTTAAATGCGCTAAAAATAATAAAATAAACTTTTCTTTTAAAACTTTTACTATCAACTTGTAACGTCTTTACACAATTTATATGATATAACAGCCTGTCGCGAGATTTAAAAGTACTCGAAAGACTCGTATTTACTTAGTTTAAAAAATTTTAAAATTAAAATCAATCAGATCAAGTTATTTAATTTATTTGTTTATCTACACAGGTAAATCTTCAAAAAAAACTTCACTGTTATTGGTGATAAGTGACATTAAGAATAAAATAATATAATCAATAATAAAATAAAATAAATAATCTACCTTTTCAGAGCAGTCATAACTGTTGCAGTATCTGTAAGTAACGAAAAGAAAGGTATACATAGGTACAATTCTATATTTTTATAGTTTATAACCATAATTTACCCTTCTCTTTATTAAAACTGCATGTTATGCGAAAAAATTTAACCAATTAGGATGTTTTGGTCACTCAATGGTCGATGCTGGGGTAAATTCTTAATACCTAATGTTAATAATAATAAAAATAAGATTACTTAGACCCGACTTCACCAATGTTTTTACTCTCGAGGACAACTAATTATGTTCTATTATTACTATTATCTATACTTCTAAAAAGACTTGTTCCGACTGACTGACTGACTGACTAATCTATCAACGCACAGCCTAAACTAAAAACTTAAAATTTTGACAGCAGGTTTGTTTTATAACGTAGTCATCCACTAAGATAGAATTTTTTGAAATTTCATTCCCAAGTAACCCTCTTAAAAGTGGAATCTCAAAAAATTTAAAAAAAAATTTTAAATTGCATTAACATAAAGTTATATTTTGAAAATACGAGTAGATATGCCATATAAAATTTTAAATTATTGCGTCGATGCGTCGCTTCAAGCATGCATCAATGTGAATCGACCTTCATTCTCGAGATGAAATAAATGTTCTGTAGGGCTAACATGCGCGCCACGAGAAAGTTTTATCTACCCATTTACTCGTGAATTTGTATGAGATTTCACGAGTAAATGGGTAGACAAAATTTATTCGTGGCGCGCATGTTAGCCCTACAGGAGACTATAACTTACCCATGCGGTCTGGACTCGGCGAAAACCACTAACGCCACCAAGGTTACGCACAACCCAAATATTTTAACCATCTTCTTTATTTGTTAGAACTGTAAAGTAAATATGCAATTAGCAAAAAAAGAGATAATATCTACTCACTAATATTAAATTTGAGAAAGTGGGTTTGTTTGTTGGTTCGTCCTTCAATCACGCAGCAGCGGAGCAATGGATCGACGTTATTTTTTGTATAGGTGAGGACATGGAGAGTGACATAGGCTACCTTTTATCTGAATAAAACAGAACGTTCTGGCAGAATTTTTAAAAACGTAACTCCACGAAATCAAAAGCTAGTAAGTACATACATAAATAGGATGATGCCGCCGGTTATTTGGAATTTAATCATTTGAAAATTGTTTCAGTTCTAATTTGATGCAATTTCCAGCATTTGACATTCCTGTACTGACAAACAGATGTATTTGATGAATCGGTATAGCACTCTGACATCATCAGATTATCCGTAAAGTATGTTTATTTTCTAATTTATATACAAAACTAGAGGGCGCCCGCGACTTCGTCCGCGTGGAATTAGGTTTTGGGGTGGAATTTTCAAAAACTGTGACACGTCCTTCTTTATTTTTAATCGAAAGGTAAAATACAGATTTTCATAGATAATAATATAACTTCTAAAATGACGGACTTTCATACAAACATTCATCCCCTATTTATTCCCTTTGGGGATGGACTTTTCAAAATCTGTGGAACACGGCTGTGCGTTGATATCTCAGTCAGTCAGTCAGTCAGTCAGGACTTTGAATTTTTTTATATATATAGATAAAAATTAGGTACGGGCAAAAATTTTACACAGCGGAGCATTCGAGGATAACTTTTTTTTTGTAAAAACGAAAATATCAAAAATACAACACTTACCTACTTTGTACGATATTTCACAAGAAATATGTATAACAAAAGATTCTAATGTGAATACACAAGAACTGCTATCGACTCTGATACGAGAATCTTATTTAAACAAAGTAAATATATTATTTTATATTTCTTATCTTTGTATTTAAAATGGTTTATCTTTAACAGGTTCGTAGATACGAGAAGGTCAACTTCGGACAAATATTTAGTTCTACAAAAATGTCCCAAGACAAGGGAAATCATTTTGTAACTGTGGTAGTTTAAAAACGATTTTCCTTGTCTTGGGATATTTGAGTTTAGTTCTTGCAACTCACGAGGGTACGTGGCTCATGGTTGTGTGTGTGACGTATCTGTATAAGTGTGTTAGGTATGTTCACGACGTAATCACAAGTCAAGATCACGCGCCCTCGTGAATTGAAAAAACATAACTATTAAATGTTTTACTTTCACTTGAAAATCAAAATATTAATTTGTTTTAGGTCACTGGTAATCTAGCTGTACGTACTCGCACGAAAAGCTTCAGTAGGACGTTTCAGAAATCAACCGCTTGGTGTGGAACGCACTTCTGGCGTCTGTGTTTCCGGCCACGCATAATTTGAGTAGCTACCTTCAAGACAAGAGTAAATAGGCATTTTCTAGGTAAGCGCGCTCCAACCTAGACCTCATCAGTGCTTTCCATCATTGATTATTATCGTCAAGCTGAAGCCAATCTCGTAATAAAATAAATAGCCAATCGCATGTCAGGCCCCGCGCATAGTTGCATTTCACAATGTAATACAGCAAAATTTCATTTGGGATAAATACAGTTTCATTGTAGTTGGAAAAACGGCATCGCAACAGCTGACTAACTGCGCTGTTCTTGTACTGCATGGTTAATTGCATGTGACAGACTAGGACTATGTTATTTTTTATTTATGACTTGTTGATGCCTGCGGCTTTGCTCGCGAGGATTTAGTTTTATAAATCTCTCTTTGATTTTATCTATGTCATTCTCCCGATCCTCAACTATATCCATCCAAAAAATCACGTCGATCCGTTGCTTTGTTGTGGCGTCATTGAAGGACAGACCAACAAACCACAACACACTTTCGCATTTATAATATTGGTAATAAAAATTCTTTTCAAAAAACCGACTTCAAACGCCACTACAAAGTATAAAAATAATTTTATTTTGTGCACGTTTGTTGAAGTCGGGCGGCTTAAATAGAAACGATGAAACCGATACACGATGCTCACCCGATTTCAATAAGCGTTTGTCTTATATGTCACCCTAAGGTAAGCGTCGCGCATCGATTTCATCGTTTCTAGTTAAGCCCGCCCGACTTCAACAAACGTGTACAAAATAAAATTATTTTTATACTTTGTAGTGGCGTTTGAAGTCGGTTGTTTGAAAAGAATTTTTATTTTAAGCTTTTTAGTGTAGCTTGTTCCTGTTCTCTTTCTCCCTTCCCTCCAACGCTACGGTATTAATGTAGTCTGGTATGGTACCTACAGTACTTATTAACAATATCAATTCGAAAACGACAGTTTGTAATTCCTCCAACCCTGCATCATCAGGGTTAAGGAGCTAGGACCTTGAGCTCCACGATGAAGACTATGCTTAATACTAACAATATCAATTCACAAGCGAATGTTCCTAAGTCCTCACAGTTTAGGTGGGCAGTACCCTGCATCATCAGGGTTGAGGAGCTAGAACCTTGAGCTCCACGATGTAGACTATGCTTAATACTAACAATATCAATTCACAAGCGAAAGTTCCTAAATCTGCACAGTTTAGGTGGGCAGTACCCTGCATCATCAGGATTGAGGAGCTAGAACCTAGAACTCCATGATGTAGTCTATGTTTATTACATACAATAACAATTCATGATCAACAGTTCCCAAATCCCTACAATATAGGTGAGCAGTACCCTACAGCATCAGGATTGAGGAGTAGGACCTGGAGCTCTAAGATGTAGTATATGCTTAGGCTAAGCATAGCAATTCGTAAACGACATTTCCTAAAACCCCATAATTTAGGGGGAAAGTACCTCTGCAGCGTCAGGCTTGAGGAGTTGAAGGTAAAAATTTTTATGGGACCATTTCGCGAGCTTCTTCTGTCGATTAAAAAAAAATCGCGTGAATCGGTCCAGAAACCCTGGAGTAATCGGTGGACATACATAGAAAAAAAAAATATATATACCGGCCGAATTGATAACCTCCTCCTTTTTGGAAGTCGGTTAAAAATAGTAAAGATAAAGAAGAAGTAAGGATAACATAATATTTGTTAAACAAAATATTCATCACTATAAAGAGGTGATACACATGATCGACTGACGGTGTCTACACCATCATAAACTAGCAAGACCATCCTATCGTTTGCTTTAGTGCAGAAATAAGTACTTTGAGGAATTGAGGGGTACAAAAAAGATAGTTTTACATAAAAAACAATCTGTAAAAATACATTTATTTATTTTAATAGTTATTTGACTAAGCGGTTCTAACAGAGTTTAACAATTTCTTATTAACCTAGTTGCACGTAATGAAGCGCCTTTCTTCCCGCAAAATAGTGTAATAATATATTATTTTTTTACTGATGATGCTCTCAGCGGAATCCCCTGTCTCACCCGTCTGAACCAGCGGTAGAGTCTTGTTTTGTCACTTGAAAGAATTAATCTAAATATATAAAAGGCAAAGGTGACTGACTGACTGACTGACTGACTGACTGATCTATCAACGCACAGCTCTAACCACTGGACCGATCGAGCTGAAATTTGGCATACAGGTAGCTGTTAGGACGTAGACATCCGCTAAGAAAGGATTTTGGAAAATTTCAACCCCAAGAGGGTTAAATAGGGGGTTAAAAAATCGAACCTAACGTGAGCGAAGCCGCGGGTTAAAGCTAGTTTTGAATATGATTTTGAATTTGTAAGCTTGCAATGGACTATATTCTGCTAGTCAACAATTGCTTATAACAACTGCAATAAAACTGAATCCAAACTAAAATTTTGTTGCCAACTAGCGTATGGATTATGCCGACAACAGCTAGAAACGCGGTCCATCTCTCTAAATACAGGAAGGTAAGATAGGCTGAAGAAAAAAATGATCTAAAATCACCATATTTTATTCTCCAATAAAAATAAAACTGTTTATCAATATAATATGTAATAATTTATTAGCAATTAGAAAGTAGTAAATTGGTCTTAAAATACCCAATAATAAAATAATTAATGTATGTTTTTGAAGACTGCAAATGTTCCTAGAGTACAAATACTTGTATAGTATGCGATAAGGCATGCGGATGACGTTTGCCCACCTTCCCCGCATGCGTCCATCCAGTCAGAGACTAACCGCATGCGGTGAACGTAGGTGCCCCGTGCGTAATATCAGCTTCACTCCTGCCTTGTCGCGAACTATAACCGTCAAAGACGTGCCGCCAAGCGATTTAGCGTTCCGACACGATGGCGTGTAGAAACCGATTAGGGGTATGGGTTGAATTTACACTGCTATACCCCTTCCAAGTTAGCCCGCTACCATCGTCACTTACCATCAGGTGAGATCACAGTCATGGGCTATCTTGTCATCGAATAAACTAAAATAAAAACTATTATGTTATCTCTTAAACAAATGGTGTGAATACTGACCGAGAGTAACATTTTTTTTTACTACTTACTTTATACTATAGGTTCGAGTACATTATAACACCTATATAGAGTGAGATCACAGATCAGACAGAGTAGTACATCTATTGTCAGAGTAAAATTGAACTACCCAAATATTTTCCTAGTCTCATATTCAGTACAAGAAAATTTATTTTAAGAATTTTCTACTGGGCGCTGGCTGAATCTTTAAATAGTACTTTGATGTTATAGTGTTCCTAATCGTATTATTACTAAATCTACGTATTATTTTGAATGCATATATTTTTTTTTAGTTTCGTTTAGTACTGATAATCGTTGTAGTTGTTTCTGTTGTAATTTCTCTGGTTTCTGTTGTTATTGTTTCTGCTACCGTAATCATTATAATCGTAGCCTTGGTTGCTATTGAACATCACTCGATTGTTGTTATTATTTCCGGGGCCAATAATCACAGTCCTCCTTCGGGCGTTCATTTTGTCAGCATTTATTTTTGCAATATACCTCCAGTTAGTGTCCTAGAAAAAATATCTATTTGTAAATAAAATCTCTTTAAAACTTAAACAGAAGAAGGAAAAAACTTTAAGTTCTTAAATTAAAAATGCGCTCATAAAATCATAGATTAGATTGATTTTATCGACTGCCAGCCGCAAACTCAGTTAAAGTTGTATGTTTGACTGAAATAATCCAATCATCGTATGTATGTACTGTAGTTAAGTCTTTCAAAATCGTTCAGAAATCATATTGAATAAAAAGAGACGGAATAAAAAATCAATTTTTTATTCCGTAATGTAGTTAGGATATTGTGCTATACTAGCTACAATATAAATATGAGTAATTTCTTACCAAAATACCAGTAACAAGCCCTGAAATGGAGTTAAGAATAGCTGGTGCTTCGGCTCTTTTTGATCTTTTATAGGCCTGTAACAAAAAATAATTTTGAAATATTCTTATATAATACATTACCTAAAGTGGAGCTAGTTACCCTGCTGCTTTCGAAACTGTACAGTAGGGGAGACCGGGGATGGTTGACTAGGTTTTTACTAAATGGTACATATATTTTTTGTTTTAATATTTATAGAAAAGAAAACCATGTTAATTGATAGGAAATCTATTAACCTAATAAAAATACGTAATATCTAGTTCCTAATTTAGTAAAATAGTGATAATTTAATGCATTTTCCAAAACAAGAAATCTTAGTCAACCTACCCCTGGTCCGGGGTAGGTAGACCATACACCAGGGGTAGGTTGACTTATGTATCAATAAGAGTCGAATCATGGGAAGGAGCACATAATTAAACATTTTTTAAATATAATTGAGCCTTTCATTAAAAAAAAACTTAAGTCAGCTGATCATCCATTTCTTAAAATGTCTTTAAAAAAATTACCAAAAAATAATCTTATTTTTTAATTTAACTCTTCGTTTAATACCTATTGTAAATCCTAGTCAGACATAATTTCTATAACAAAAAATTACAGGTTTTTATCGGAACTTAATAACAATGTAGTTCTACTTGTTGTATCAAATATAAACTAACGTAGTTTGTAACGTAATGATGTAGCTCTCAACAGGCTCGTTGTTGAGGTCGGATTGATAGAGAAGGATGACGTTTCAAAAAGGAGTCCAACCAATCTTCACCAACTAACAATTGTCCTCCAAGAATCAGGCATAGCTTTTTTTTTTGCGAACTCATAAATATCGGCTGCCTTCTTTATATAATTGGCTAAAGCTTCCTCTTCTATATTAGTAAAAATTTGCCTATTTCATAATATATGCAACTGTGTCCAGAGTTAATTTTGGTGACGTTTTGATTTTTCTTTTGATTTGACCACGTAACGATGTTATATTTTTATTTATCAGGAGTGTTGCACTGTTTTAATGTGCCATTAATGCTTTTTTCGTCAAAAATTACAGTATGACAAGCTCTTTCTAAAACATCTATCGCTCGTTCAGTTATACATATAATTTATCTATGTCGTTCAGTAGTTTTTTTATAGGTCCTCATTGTTCTGCAACAACAAAATTGCTATAAATATTTAAAAGTCCAATAAAAGGTTAACTAAAACCACCAACACAACCATTTTTGATTGGTTGAATGATTAGTCAACCAGCCCCGGAAAAAATTAGTCTACCAGCCCCAACTGCTATTTTTTAGTTTGATCGCATGGCTAGCCTAAACACTAACAGTGACTTGAAAAATAAGATACGAAATATGATAAATATGCACCCATCAAACGTTGGGACTAACATAAAAATGGTTCACATAAAACTTGTAGGCACCAGATCAAAAAGTGTAATAAATCAAAATATTACTTACGTGGTTAAAAAATTAAAAACCTATCACTGCTCGAAAACGGCGCACGACTGCGTTGCGGCGCTCCAGACACCTGAGCGGGACGCAGAGTGTAATACTCGGCTGTATTCGGATGATTCAATTCGTACACTGTCGACGAGTTTTTGGCAGTTAGTCTACCTACCCCTATAGCCTACCATCCCCGGTCTCCCCTACATTTTAATCAAAGTAGTGCGATTTAAAATTCCAACACAGTTGGCCACCTACAATTTCGAATTTTTATTCGAAAGCATTTATTAAAAGTTTATTTATTGTAGATTCTTATGTAAATATATAGAATGTAATAAAATTAAATTGTAGTATCTTAAGTATTCCTTTTGTATATATTATACATATCATATTTTTTAATATTTGTGTCATTTGTTTTGTTGTAGGTTAAGAACTAACACATTTTATGAACAACTCTTTATAGATAGCTGATCAAAATTTTGCATCATCTTACACCGCTCAATCTCCTTTCTGCCTTCTCCATCAACGTGACACTGGCGAAGCAATCTGTGCCCAGTTGGCACGCCTGAAAGCCACTGATTGGGAATTGAATTGAAAGTTTATTTGAATGACAAATTATTCTATGCTCCTCTATTCTATTCTACAAAGCCATAATTCTCCCTACTATATTCAATCACAAGCAAAATACATAGTTATGCCAGGTATAACCACAGTAGGAGTCGCAAAACCACACCACACCAAACAAAGCAGTGTTATGGAGCGTGTTTTAATGTGGCATGTTGTCTAAATAATATCTACAAGGAAAGGCACCTAATTGATTATGCGGCGCAACTTACTTTTATTGAAACATAGCTTTGTTACTTCACATATCTCCTTTATAGGTAGGTACTCAAGGAATTTAAAAAAAAATTATAGAATTACCTCTCCAGCTACTACGGCTTCAGGGCAATCTTGGCACAAGTCCGCCGCATTACTGAAAACCAAAAACATTATTTTACATCATAATTATCATCTCGAGAACGATAGAAACAAGATATTTTGCCAGATTTCGAACTATAATGGTGAAGTAAAATGGACTCAGGGTCCTTTCTTTTTATAAAAATAATGGTTTCAGTGTTGGCGCTAGCTGCAGATATCCGGAGGAATTTGAGCTTAAAACCAAGGCTATTAAAATTAAAATCCATTTGACATTGTCGTTATTGAGTTTCGGTTCTCGAAATCAATCAAAATTGTTAAGATATATGTATCTGCAGAGCAAAGAGCAAGTTTTCATTGTTTTAAAATCATGCTTTTCGTAACTACCCATTCAGTACTATTAATTGACAAAATCCCCCCTCGGTACGTTAGTTATGGAAATATGTAATATTATAGTTTATATTAATTTCACTTTTTAACGTTATACTCAGTAATTTGATACTCGAAATCGATAAATTTTCCGTCGTCGAGAAGTGCAAACTCATAATAACGATATGTGCACGTTGTACATACTTATACAAGTGTAAATTGAAAATTTAAAATACCCTTACATGTGAAATTAAAAAAAAAATGTAATTCGCCATTTTGTGATGGCGGCCATCTTGAGTTTAAAATTTATCAAAATGTATTCTACTAAGTAAAGCCCTTTCATTTGATACCCATATTGAGGGAATTGTGAAAAAGTATGTAATCTGCCATTTTGTGGCGGCGGCCATCTTGGCCAATTTTCATCAAACAAAAAAAACAAAACCAAAATTGGTTCATTCGTTTGGGAGCTACGATTCCACAGACAGACAAACACACACAAACACATCAAACTTATAGTTATAACACCCCGTCGTTTTTGCATCGGGGGTTAAAAATACCTTGATCTGTAACTTTCAATCACCTATATACAAAGTTACAAAATGTATTTTCATCAGTAATTCAATGGAGAAAAACTTACCCTAAAGATTTAGATTCTGCAATAAGAGTCAAGGCGGCTAAGGTAAAGCACAGTACAAATATTTTAGCCATATTTTTTAAACGATTTACAATAAAAATTATTATGTTTTATTTAAATGAAGTAACAAAGACTGGTATCAACTTAGCACAAGATTTCTACTTCATCTGCGTATTATAATACAATTACAATTTATATACCCACTATCGTATATTAATAACATTCTTTACGTAGTTTATCGTTGTCGGGTCAATGCAAGGAGAAACCCGCAGATTAAAAGTAAAGAAACCCACATTTGTTTTTAAATTTAATTAAGATAGGTAATTAGGCATTACTTTGAGAAAATCCATGATAGGTACTCAAGGAACAAATGTACCTAAATAAAAATAAAAAACCTAATAGATTTATAAATACATATCAAAAATTCCGAGGCCGGCGGGATTCGAACCCACATCTCTCTGGGAATCGCGCCCGAGTGTGTTATCCGTTACACCACGGCGAACCACACGTCAGCCACGAAATTAGTGATATGTATCTACTTTTTCAATCAGTTTTATAGCAACTGTTAGCGACATCTAGTAGCGACACATTACAGTTGTCGATCTACTTTTTTCCAAGACACCATATTACAATGGAGCTCTTAAGAAATTATAGATGCCACATTGCTTGTTACAATTTTTAATTTTTTATTGAAGTGTTAACCTACACTTAAAGGAAATAACCTAATAGACTAATTTCACTAATTTCGTGGCTGACGTGTGGTTCGCCGTGGTGTAACGGATAACACACTCGGGCGCGATTCCCAGAGAGATGTGGGTTCGAATCCCGCCGGCCTCGGAATTTTTGATATGTATTTATAAATCTATTAGGTTATTTCCTTTAAGTGTAGGTTAACACTTCAATAAAAAATTAAAAAATAAAAAAACTTTTAGTAGCTGGCTACATCATCAGACACTGAATATCATCTAGGTCTATTGTACTTGTTAAGATGAATCAAACGAACCCAAGCTTGATGGGGTTACGTCGAGCAACGTTTATTACTGAGTTATTTAGGTTTATTACAAAGTTCTTATAGCCATCAACCGGCCCCATCATCAAATCAGCTCCACGTTACAATAATACTGCACGGTCATCCGATTTGGTTGGCAAAATTTCAGCTCAATCGAAAACCAGAAAGTTGTGAAAGTCGAGACATATCATTACAGATTTATTACAGAGTTTTATTACAGAGTTCCCATTGCTGCCTTGTGGCTCCATCAGAACCTCATCATCTAGGTCTAGAATACTTATCAAGCCGAATCAAACGAGACCATCTTCGATGAGGCTACATCGTATGAGGTTACATCGTTTTACTACAGAGTTCTCAAGAGCCACCTTCCAGCTCAATCATCATATCCGTCCCATGTCGCAATAATGTTGCATTGTCATCCGGTTTACATGATTTCGTTATACATACAAAATTTCAGTTCAAACGGGAATTGGGAAGTGGTTCTAATTCATCTTGCAAAATTGGATCTTAACAAACATACATTGCAAGTTAAACAAAAACTTGTTATTATGGACTGGCAACATAATTTTGAAAGTATTTTCCGCTGTGGGAGCGTAAATAACATCTTACAAATGGTAACAAAATATAACTCTTGTTACAGAATATTATCGTGACATAAATTCTTCTAACTGCTGTGTAGGTACCTATTTGATATTCATAGGCAAGGGTAAAATATGTCGCACTACAATATCTTCATAAGGGTCTGTTTTTATATTTATTGACTGTGTTTTGTGTGTGTGTGTGCCATTTATTTTCAGTTAATTTTTTTCTATTTTTAGTGGGTAAGTAAATACTCTGTCGTCAATAACAAATAATTTGATAAGAAGACAAAGCATTGCGTAAAACTACAACGTTAATGATTAACGTATTTTTTTATAATATTTTCGCCTGATTAACTAGTAGTCTTTATGACAAAAACTTATCAAAAATAAGGAAGGAAAAAATAATCAAATATACTTCAAAATTAAAATTTATTTTCATAAATTAATATTAATTAAATAAATAAGTACGTACATTAAAACAGCATAAGTACCTACGTATATTAAAGCAACATACGTGCTGGAATTGATACTGATTATATTGTTATATCTTTTAAAACTATCTATAATTATATGAACGTCTATATAATGTTCATTCGTAATGCCCTCTAAGGCCGCACTCTCACTCTGCTCAGTCTTAAGACAGAGTTGAAATAAGACGGTTTTACGTCAGAGCATATTTGTGTCTCGTTTTACCTCTATCTTAAGTCTGAGCTAAGTCAGAGCACGGTCTATAGATCTCAACATAAGAGCACGGTCTCACGGATCTATACTGGTAAAAATCTACACACTAAGCTCATACGTATTTGTGTATGTACGTGCACTGTTGTTTTTTTCTTAAGAAGAGCTTATATAGTAAGGAATACTATGTTTATGGAGTTTTATGATTTTATTATTTACCACTATCAACTCTGACAAAATTTTGGTTATTCTCCCCTGGTCCAATAATAAATACTTGCCCATTCCCAGTTTCTGTCCTCTTCATGCTAAAACTTACAGACGATTCCTGAAAATATTGTATTATCTATGTGATCAAACGAACTTAATATCATAAAATGAAGTACGATCGATATTATTATATTCATACGATTGATATACTAGTAGATCCACTGAAATTTCATTTAAATCCATTTAGTAGTTTTGGATCAATATCGATAAATAATAGAGCATGGTCCTGTTTAAATTTTCAAAATATATTATATATGTACAGAAATCATCTAGAGTTTTATTATAAGTATCAGATAAAAACTTTTCTGATTTCAAACCCCTTGTTACCTCGAAGCCAGAATCATTGTGAAGTATAATCAGTAATATGGAGCTCTGAAGGAGAAGTAGTGTTATCAACATAGGTCATCGCGTCCCGAACCTCAAGTTACATAGATCGAAGAACCAATGTTCGTCGGGGACCCCAAGGTACCAAAACCCGTAGACTAACGACCCGTAGACGTATTAGACTGACGACATCAGACGAAATGCAGGGAGTCGCTGGCTGCAGCCGACAGACCTAGGTATATGGAAGTCCCTACAAAAGATCTGTAATCAGCAGTAAAAGACTTGTGTGATGAAAAAAATTACCACTTTAGTTGAAGAGTTATAGGTGTATTCGTAAACATCTCTCTTTGTTCTAGCATCACCGGTCTGGAAATATTAAAAGGAATAATATTATTAATAACATACAAATAAACATACTCGTAGTAATAACGATACTACACTGTAGGTATAGTTCTTGCAATATACGATGGCGCGTGAGCTTTACTTGTGGTTACGTCGTGCACATGCACATTGTGAAAGTGTGCGTGCCTGTAAGGAACCTCTCTCGCTCACATTTATACAGATATACAACACACATACAACCATGAGCCACGCGCCCTCGTGAATTGTAAGAACTATAACTAATGATGACAATCGCACGCCACCGAAACGAAGCTAGCCATACGATTGTGTAAAAAAATCTTACTCATTTGACTTAAGGGTCGATTTCACTAACGTAAAATAAGAAAAATAAGTCTTTAGTGATACAGCAAACACCCGATATATTAAATGTTACTCGACGTTAGTGAAATCCGCTCTTAATTATACCATAAGTTTAAAGCTGTCAAATGAATACAATTTTCTTACAAAATTTCATGTCGCATGTCGCATTCACTCGCAATTTTTATACTCGTATTCATTATGTATTGATTGGAACTATCTCTGACTGTGGCTTATTCAGTTGTATATCTCTAAACTAAACTAAATTGACAGACCATATAAGTTAATGCTAACTTTTAAGAAGCAATATTAATAATAGTTCAATTTCAACCTACGAGTTCTCTGAGGATTCGTTGTTCTATTTCTTGGATATCCTTGACTTCAAGTGGCTCTATTCTGTAAAATAAAACACTTGATTTTTATGTTTATATTAATTTTTAAAATAAACAAAAATGTAATGTTACAAAATAACTTGTAGTTAACTCTACCTTACCATATACAAATCACGCCTATATTAATATTATAATAAGCAATACCTATTTCAAAATTTATTTTTATACTCAATTAATGTCTTTTTAAGTAGGTAGGTAGGTAAAATTATGAACCTAATATTTATTCCACAAAAAATTAAAGTCATTAGAAAATTTTATCCTTCCGTGATCAAAGAATTTATTTAAATTAAGTAGGTATATTCTGAAGAGCAAAATCACTTTAAAAACATTAAAACTGATAAATGCTTAGATATTTCTTTTTCCTACCTCTTTTGAATTGGTAAAGCGTAACAATATGGCACAATAGTGCAAATAAATAGCGAAAACACTGTGAAGGAAGTCATTATTAATAATTGAAAATAAATAAACTATTTATTATTACTAAAATACTTATTATTATATGTAACACTGGTGTCGACGATCACGCAAAATAATATTAACTGTGATTCATATTATAAATTACTCGTTTGAACTTTGAACTTATAATCTAACAATAAAATTAATTTACAACAAACAATAATATCACATACAATACAGTAGGTAAGTTAAATATACAAAAGACATCCATTTTGCATTTCAAAACGTCAAACTTGTATGGTTTTTAGCGTAGGTAAATAGACAGATAATCCTCATTTTAAGTTTTTTTTGTTTAAAACTTTTAGACGACGCGCGACGTAACACACCTTTTTTCAGTTCAATACGTAAAGGCAAGCAATGAAGATCCATTGCTGGAGTTATACACCCATTAAGGGCACGATCTTCGGCCGCAGTAACTAGTAAGCAATTGAAGTGAGGTGCACGAGCCACTTTATTATAAAAAAAGTAAAACAGTCATGATAAAAAAAAAGAAAACTTTTTAGAGAAAAATTAACGGTAAAATATTCTTCTAAAAGCTTTTGCCTATTTTTTAACATTTTTTTTTAGTTTAACTTTGATATACTATAAATACAACCTGAAAAACAATTAAAAACTACACTGTTTTCGGAATATTATTTGATCGAGTGAAGTTCAAAATATGGACTTTTGAACGGTAAAATAATTTAGAACGTGTATTAAACTACAACAGATATTTTTAACCTATCAAAACAAAGAATATTTGATTGTTTACTATTGAATCAAAAACAGGCTGTTTTCGGAGATCCTGCCGTTACATAAAATAAAAAAAACAGTTCTGTGTTAGAAAAGATTATTTATTTAAAAACGCGTGCTTTATGAATTCGAAGTCTAGGCAAAGCCAAAAAGTAGGATTGTGATTATAGCAGTCTATGATATATCTATCTATTTACGCCTGTTCCACCGTAGCGCCTAAACAACTGAGCTGATTTTGATGGATCAGGTATCAATCGATTCATTATTGTGTTCCGGGTGAATAGCCTACATTTTATATAAACCAAAAAAAAATATGACCGATATATCAAATTTTTCACTTTCGTCGAGCTTGAAGATTGCGCATTACCTACTTTGTAATACACATTTTTTATTACTTTACTGAACATATTTATTTTCCTCATACTTTAATGAAAGTGTTAAATAAAAAACTGTTATTCAAAATAAATTTAATTAAATAAATTATTGAGTCAGTCAAAATTACTTGCATTGTAGATAGAAAAACAAAACATAAGTAAACTTTAACTTGAAAAGTAAAAAACTTAAGCCTCGGTATTATTTTTTATCTAATACGTTATTGTACGTATGTAACAAAATCGTATTCATTTGACAGCATAAAGTGTATTTTTGTGAATAGCCAGATAAATAAATAAATAAATTCTACGTAACTAAAATCTTAATTAAAACAAACTCTTTAATACATATCAAAAATTAAAAGATTAATAATAAAACATTATCTTAACCACTGGAACGAGGAAAATTACCCCTGATTCTGGCAGAGTTACCACGCTGAATGGCAAAACTTATATGATGGCCGAGATAACTACCAGCCCTCCGGTCACCAGTGGACTCCATGAAGCGGGATGACAGATCCTTAAAAAGGGATTTAGGATATATGAATTTAAATTTCAAATGAATACGATTTTCTTAAACATCCGCACGGCTAGAATAAGATCATTGTTGAGCTAAGCATTGAAAGAACACATTCACGAATTCTAAAGGCAAATCGCCTTTGCACCCGTATCCGCCAAGCCTGTGGATTGCCATGTAATCGTAGCAGTTGACAACACCGTCTCCATTGCAGTCCTGCCCTAACTTCTTCATGTAACCCTTCACGGTGTCGGCTGCGCATTGATGGTCGTTGGTGCAACTTGGGTATGCATCAGACGCGTCTCGAGATACTCCTGGTAGTGTTGGTTTGCCGGCATCTGCCCAATACGCCCAGGTAATTTTGAACGGGCCACAGACATCGCCGTCACAGGTTAAGCCCTGCTTACAACCCGAGGTAGCCTGGCAAATACATCTCAGACACGCCTCTGTTACTGGTTCTGAACCTGGTATTAAAAAAACAGCTTTTTGTATTTGTATTTAAGGACGGGACGCCTGCCGACGAAAGGCGGGTGATCAGTCCTGTGTCAGGACTATTCCACCCAATTCCGCGAAATAGATTTTTAGTTAAGACATTAAAAAATCTTCCAATACAGTGCCTCCCTATGCAGGGTCGCGCCCAATATCCGTCGGTTCTTATTGCACTATTTAGTTAGGAGGTAGTTTAGTAGTTTATTATATCATTAAAAAGTAGTTATTTCATTAATAGGTAGGTAATAAAAATCATTGAATTGGCAAACTACACAGACTTTTAATAACATTGTGGAAAACGATCAGACGTGTAGGTTTCCTCACGATATTTTCATTTTCCGTCGAAGCATATGATATTTAATTGCTTAAATGCACGTGAAAAGATACAAAGACGCCCTCATCAGGGTCATCACCATAATATGGTGAGGCTTACCCTTGACCTGCCAGTGACGAAGCACTCAAGTGGAAGAACACCCGCCACGTTGCTGACGACGGTCGAAAAAGACCTCAAAAATGCTCAACTAAATAAAGATCTGGCACAAAACCGTGCTTAATGCAAGAAGAAGATATGGAATAACTATGGCTGACCCCAAGTAAATGGGAACAGGCCTAGGACGAAGAAGAAGAAACGCACGCAAAATGTCAAAGTGCGGGACCGAAAACGCGACTCCCGAATAGCAGACCGCATTTCTAACCACAAGAGTATCACAGATCACTGCTTAATACTTAGTAATAATAATAATTAAGTGACTAAATATATACCATCACTTATCAACATTTTTTGATTTTCGCCCGTATCGGTCCTCTTCATACTCCATTTCACAGTTGTCTCCTGAAAATAGGTACGTACATATAAAATGAATTGGTATATATTTATTAATATAAATCTGTCAGCAGCTAGTAAATAGTAAATTTTACAAAGTTACCGTTTTAGTTGATTTGCTGTAGTTGAATTCATAAGTATCTCTCTTACTTCTAGCATAATTAGTCTGAAATATGAAAAGTTTATTTTAATTACTTAGTAAGTTCTGCAATAAATTCAATTTCCTGTCGATATAGGGAGAGTAGGGATTTCATTATAAAGGTTACAAACCGAATTCAATTAATTCTAGCGTACGTTTTCTGTTTTCAATCTATCTTTAACGCTATTATTTGATAGTTAGATGGAATTCTGTGCATTTATCACAAAGAATTCTATAGATCTACAGATAGATTAAATTAATATGTATAGCAAAGTGAGTTTCTTGCCGGCTCTTCTCAGAATAATCTGCATTTCGAACCGGTGGTAAAGTCTTGACGTGTCATAAGAGGTAAAAGTAGGCCCACATGAAATAAATAATTTTCAATTTGAATTTGAAAGGAGTTCAGGTGTTTTTTCCTTTACGCTCGACATTCAACTTACAAAATCTTCGAGAATGCGACGTTCTGCTTGTTCAAGGTCCTTGTCTTCAAACGGCTCCAAGCTGTAATTAAAATAATACTGACTAAAATGGTTTTTTTTTAAATCACAAAAACTGTCACATTCAGTCATACCGCAGAACCGCACAATCAGAATCAGTTAAACGCCAATAATGACAGCCCATTTAGTACCAATTTCACCATAGCCACAATTACTACATAAATAGTAACGATATTTAACCACGGAGTAAAATGAACTTTCTGACAGTTTTTTTATTGAAAATTTGTCAAAACATCAAATTCATTCTTCGGTTAAAAGTTACTCGGCAATAGTAAAATTAACCCTTAAAAGGCTTACTTCGGAGCGGCGGCCATCTTGGACCGATTTACATTAAACATAGCTAAGAACACTCCCGACTAATTCACTTTTCAAACCTAAAAAACAAAATCAAAATCGGTTCATCCGTTCGGCTGCTACGATGCCACACACACACACACACACACACACACACACACACACACACACACACCACACGCAGACAAGTCAAACTTATAACACCCCGTTTTTGCGTCGGGGGTTAATGATAGAAATGAATTATAATTACCTCTTTTGAACCAGTAGAGCACGACATGATACAACGATATAAACAAATAAAAAAAACACTGATAACTTAATCATTTTATAAACAAATTATAACTATAACGCGCGGTCATTCAAATCACGCTTAACTTCAAACTAAATGAAAATGAGATGCAATTCGAGTTGAACTTACTATCTACTTCGATAAGGGTAGGTAGTCGGTATGGCCTATTATTGTAATATAAACGCAAAAATTCTTTTTTACAAAACCGACTTCAAACGTCACTACAAAACATATCAATTGTGCCTATAAAATTTGAAGTGTTCCCTCGATTTCTCCAGGATTTCATCATCAGATCCTGACCTGATGACAATGGGTGGTCCCCCTAGGAAATATATCCTTTCAAACAAAAAAAGAATTTTTCAAATCGGTCTAGGCGTCTTCGAGTAATCGTTCCCCGATTACTAGTTAGTTCGGTTCTAATCACTGTTTATTTTGGTTTATCTACAATATAATTTTATTAATTATATGATATTCTTATTTTATACTTTATGATACGGGTAAAACGTTGATGGTACTATTCATAATTATGCCTTTGGGAATTCTCAAAGGCTAAAGTTTATCAATATGAAATATTACGTTTAACTCTAGTCCCAATAGATATTCTTGTACATTGACGTAATTTGATGATTGATGACGATGAATTTTGCAATCTGTAGCATTTTCTGGGTTGTATTTTACTCATAAAATATATATTTTATAAGATATTTTAACGCAAAACGGGCGATTGACGCCTACTTGCGGAGAAGAAACCCCAGGAGTGAAGAAGAAGTGAAGAAGATATTTTATGAGTAAAAAAATGCGCACAGCAGTCTTCTTGGAAGAGGTTTGACACGGACCTAACTTTTCGGAGTTTACAGGTGTTTTAAGCAATTAAATATTTCAATTTTCAATTTCAATTAAATTCATTTGAACAAAACATGTGAGATACAGGGGTTAACAGTAGGTTATAGGTAGGAACAAATGTTTTGCCTAATAATCGGCCTGCAAATATTACCTAATTCCTCTAATTAAGATACAAAAGTCCACGGACACTAGTTTGTCAATAATATTTAGGGCAAATATAACTTGGTTTAAAGGGAAGAAACCTGCCTGCCCGCCAGTTCTGCATAATGTTCTCAAGCGTATGTGTGTCTGTGTGTAAAACAGTTGGCTGGCGTGGAGGCTATAGCACAGCTATAGTCTACATTCTTCTCACCCTCAGAGAATACTCCTGCATAGTAGTGAGCTGGTCATGAGTTAAGATGATGAGTAATTGTTAATTTCATATTATGTAGTTACGTAGCAACATTTTTAGTTTCATATTAAGTAAACCTTTTAAAACTTACGCTCTAGTTAATCGAGCCTAGTTCACAGCTATTATTGTATGTGTACCTTTTAGGAATGTTTTTAATCATAAAGATTTTTAGAGCATGCATTTGTTTTGTTTGATGTTCATAATTATTATGTTGCGTTTTGTGTGTTCTTCTCGTAAAACAATTTTGAAAATTCGCTGCCCTTTATTCTTTAAATTCTTTAAATTAAGTATAAATCTATATGAATACATCAAAGCTAAAGGTGATTGACTGACTGACTGCAGTCAGTCACCTTTAGCTTTTGTATTAAACGGCATTTCGAACCAGTTGCAGATTCATTTGAAGATTCAAGAGCACTTTGTAAAAGTTTACACACACACTTTCTAGAAGCTTGCACGCTATGCGGTCAAGACGCCACAGCTGCCGTTGTTATTACAATTCACAAAGATGTACAGCATCCTGCAATTAGCAAGTTTGTCTTCTAGAGCGTCGATATTGAAATTAGAACAAACAACAGATAGCGGAAGAGATAAGCACGTAACAAGCACAAAACTTATCTGGCTACAATGCAATATCACGGACTTTCCGATCACGTAAGCTTGCTCTTTGTTATCAAGTCTTTCAACATATTGGCATTCGATCACGCTGGAGATAAAGTTTACATATTAGCCTCTTTTGTTTGGAAATAGGTAGTATATAGTTACCTCAAGGTATAAGCTCAGTTTAACTTGAGTTTAATGTACCGATTGAGGCACTACGTTAGTAGACGTGGAGTTAAGTAGGTAGTGTTCTTTCTATTCACGAGGGTATACGGCTCATGGTTGTGTGTGTGTCGATCTATATAAATGGGAGCGAGAGCTTTCTCGCGCCTGACCGCTCCCACCTAGGCTCCTGACAGGCACACACACTTACGCAATGTGCATGTACACGACGTAACCACAAGTAAAGCGCCCGTAACTTCGTGAGATAAACGTACCATATTTTAAAAATCCTGCGGGAACCCTTCGCTTTTTATAAATCGGTATAAAAAGTTCACGTCACTTTCCAAGTCCTCAGCTATTTCTCATGTCGATCCGTTCCTAGGTTTCTTTGTGATTGAAGGACAAACCAAAAAAAGTCCAACCTAGACCTCATTAGATCTTTGCCCCCATAAGAGCTTTGCATCATTGATTTTATCGTCAAGCTCAAGTTTAACTCGAAATAAAAAAAAACACTTTTGCAATATATTAGTAGGGATTATTATATTAGTAGGGGTGACTGAACCTAAATAGGTGAACTTGCATATCAACAAAAACGCCCAAACATAGACATCAATAAACCTTGGTCTATAGTCACCATCACTTAGTAGTTACGATAAATAAATATAAAGACAACACTAAATAGGTTTCCGTCTAAAAGTAAATCAAACTAGAAAATAAAAACAGCCAAAGGAGAAAAATACTCGTATCCGAACGGAACCGCTGCCAAGCATGAGATCGGCGGCGCGTGAATTATTACCCACAGCCTAAGGGCAATGTGAATTTTTGCATTTTTGCAGTCTTTGCCACAATGCCCTAGGCAGTTTTACAACACGACATTGCTTTACAATGTTTGCAATAGACGCAGATTTATTCAATGCATGGTAGAATAGAATAATATAGAAAATACTTTTATAAACAATCTCAAGTCTCTGCCAGGCTTTGGAAAGGAACTTGTCGAAGCTATCATAATTGGCAAGTTTTCACACTCAAACAAAATATAACCGCACACTTGAAGCAAATAAATTGATGAGAACACTAATCTGTTATTATTTTTTCATACTTCCATCCTTTACATTCCTTTGGGGAATCTGAAAGCATTATACTAAGAAAATCTTTTTTAAGTAGAAATAAGACGCTTTGTATAATAGCAAGTAGAAGGGCAAACAGATATTTAGGTTAAATCGCCTGAACAAAGTAAATCCCTTTATATAACTAAGTAATATTATTCTTTGACTTTACTATGGCCATGTTCCAAAATGTACGAATGCAGGGATCATTGCCCCATTTACATGGGCCGTATCGTTTTTTGTTTAGCTAGTTAAATTATTTCGTGTCCCGCTGCCAATAATGCTATTTCAAGAAATAATAAGCCGCCATTACATTAGGGGACTCATTTGGACGTTCTCATTTCGCATAATGTTAGGTTGACGCGGTGTATTCGGTCACGCTACGTCGGATTTTCCACTTCAGCGATTGCTATCAGAATGTTTGAGATTATGCTGAAAATAATTTAATTGTTTTGGACAAACTATAAACTAAACAAATAATTTACTATTATTATTATTGCTCTGGAACGCCCGCCCGCCCGTACTGGGACGCCCGCGGCTTCGTCCGCTTCTTCAATTCACAATCGACAGTTCCTAAATCCCCACAGTTTAGGTGAACAGAACCCCTGCAGCATCAGGATTGAGGAGTTAGGTCTTGGAATTCAACGATGTAGCCTTTACTTGGTACCTACAATGACTATTCATTATCGACAGTTTCTAAATCAATACAGTTTTTCTGCCTGTGTTAACTCTGCGTATAAGGTACCTCGATTCCAAACTTCATCCAAATCGGTTTAGTCGTTGTGGCGTGAAATATTAACAAACATGATACAAAGCATTTGAAAGGGACTGTGCGAGAATTAGACGTATCAAATTAGTTTATTGTATAGATCACACGTGTACAACAGAATAAGCCACAATGATTTATGAAAACCGACATTTCGTTAACTACGTTTTGACTTTCTTGCTTTTATTTTCCAACAAAGAAGAAAAGCGAATTCATACAGGTAGTTGAAATAAATTCAATTTTATTCCAATAAAACTTCTGAACCAGTTGCCTTAACAAAATAAACTTTTTAATAAATTGCAATACGCGGGCAGAAGACTGAACAAATAATTTGTATTACGCAAGAAAGATAGCGTGGCGTGTCTTGCCCGTACAGGTTGAAATAGTACATTAAAACAGAAAAGTACAAGTTACAACGTACACTGCACGTGAAGTGGGAATTAGTAAATGTTAATTTGTATTACGTACTGTAATCCCTATAGTGCTGCCAGACGAACGGATTTTGTAAGGCCGGACTTTCTATTTAGAAGCAAGCCATGAGCAATCCTTACTTATATCCTTTTTTTACATTATAACTAGCTTTTGCCCGCGACTTGGTCCACATAGAATTAGGTTTTTAAAAGTTACACGGGAGTTGCTCTTTGGGGGATAAAAAGTAGCCCATGTCACTCTTCAAGTCCTCAAATATAACTAGGTATGCAAAAATCACGCTGCTCCGTAGCTACATGATTCAAGGACAAATCAACACACAAACACACCTCAGGACTGGAGTTTTTGGGCAAGGGATAAGATTGGCTGTTCAGCGCATATTTGATTTCCCTTTTTCTGCGCAAAACCGCATCGATGTAGTAAAATCTGTGAATTTTATTATCTGTGCTGAGTGCATTCTTTCTGATCGTAGACAGAGAAGTACCTACTATAGACTTAATGATATCTCCTTTTCACTCCCACACGAAAGAAATGTAGTATAGCGATGTCAAACAAGATAAAATAAGACACAGCTATGACTATATGTGTCCCTCACTACGTGCCACGTTTTGAGTTGTTGCTCACAATACCTACATAGTGAGGTGATTGTGAGTAACAAGACGTACAAGAGTAGGTATTTCATAGCGTTATGCTATCCCTTTCGGCGACACGCTTGGTAAGGATTCTAGAGGATACTCATTCTATGGTTCTGATCATCTGGTGTAAAAGCAAAGTTGTTCAGCAGGTTAGGTCCGATCATACATCGTTCCCAAGTCTAGTAGTACTATTATGTATATAAAAAAAAAAAAAAAAAAAAAGATACCGGCCGAATTGATAACCTCCTCCTTTTTGGAAGTCGGTTAATGAAGCATCACAGAGCTTTTTTGCAACAGCAAATTTTTACCACAATTTTTTTTTATTGCGATCTTTTCGTTAGGCTTCATTCAATTTGGCGTTTGGAAACCTTACTGGTATTTTTTAATAATGCCTTTAAAAAGCTAACGAACATTTTCAAATATTATGTTACGAAACCTGTTATGTTTTTCTAGTTTACAAAGAATTTAAACTATGTATGTGTTGCGGGAATTTTACCCTTCACAGTTTTTAATGAAATTATGTACTTATTATTATTACTGTTATTTAAAACTTTACTTTATTTTTGTTATTTAACTTTTTAAGTTTTTATTCTTCTTATAAAAAAAAAAGTTTGAAAACTGGCGACGACCCTTTACTGGATATAACATTCGATATTGCTTGTATAAAAGATTTTCATATCAAAAACTAAAAATACCGGCGTTTATGCACCCGTCTAGTTTCTTGCTGGTTGTTCTCGGTAGGAACGGCATTCTGAAGTAGTGCCACTACTTCGGGATTCACTTGACGATTCGAAAGCACTTTGTAAAAGTTTAGTTCAATAAAATATTACTCTGCTAGTTGATACCCGCGACTTATTTTTTAAATTCCCGCGGGAACTCTTTGATTTTCCGGAATAAAATGTCACTCTCCAGGTTCTCAACTATATCCTTACAAAATATCACGGCAATCCGTAGCTCTGCTGCAGCGTGATTTAAGGACAAACCAACGAACAAGTACACTCTCTCATAATATTAGTAAGGATTCTAATATGTTGGTACCGATGCCTACTTGCTCTTGTATGGTCTATGTTGAAACCAAATGTTTCCCGGCTCTCTCAATTTAGGCTTTGCTTTTAGCAGAAAGACAAAATAGGGCTAAATCACGTAGCAGGTTTATTGCACGTTCGTTTCGCCCTCCGTGACCCGCTGTTCAATATACGTGTTCGATTGACCGGGTAACTGTTGCGTCCGACAGCCTTTCATATCGGGGCACCTCGTTAAATACAATAATGGGGATGTTACCAACTAATCAAATCAGCAAAGCGTTGCTGGTATGATTAGTTGGCAACATAAAAAAAAAGAAAAAAAAAGATAAAGAGTTATAGGTAATATTCAAAACTCACGCATAACATGGCAGCTTGTATTACATAGTGAACTGTGACGACGTAAAGGTAAATATTTTTTTTTAAATCTTCTTCAAAACTCAAAATTATTTATTCCATGACACGTTTTCTCCTCCTTCGTCAAACTACAAATCGCTGCTTCAGAACTAAAGAGCCACATCTCAAAATCAATTTTTTTTCATGAGAGCAGATTGAATTTGTTTTTTTTTTTTTTTTTTGCTTTTTTGACTCTCCAACTTACAATGTGTGATAATGCAAGAAGGGCGTACGCGTTAATTATTGTCATTTAAAGGCCGATTTTGATGAATGTCTTCGCGTTATGGCCCTATTTTTGAAATAAAAGTGAATTTGGAAAATTTTGAGATGTGGCCCTTTAGTTGTGAAGCAGCGAAATGTCAAACCTGTAGGGCGCGCCCTAGGAGGATTAAGCTCTGGAGTGGCCATAGGATGCGTACCCCTCTGTAAGTTTTTATTTGACGGGTATGCCCAGCGGTCATACCCGTTATATAAAACTGTTTGACTCGCGTCACGCGCCTGTCAACAACGTATGGTTAGCGGAGGATGAGCTCCGGTATAATATGCCGACTATGAGTGATTTTCCTTCTAAAAAAAATACCAAAAATATCCAGTTTTGAAAGGATAACATTACTTTTCTCCTGATATATTCTTTTATCCAATTAATGCACTATTTAAGGAGAAAACTTAAAAATACTGTTGATCCGAAAATGTTGCTACGGAATCGTACAAGAAATAATTTCGGGAAATTTAAAAAAATTAACCAATCTACTTATTACTCGATTGGAGCCCTTTATCATGAACTGCATAATGATTTGATTACATACAATTAAAATTACGATCGAATAGGAAAGGTTGGGGGTTTATGTTTATATTAATTTATAAACTTTAGGCAAACAATTTAATCGGTTATTTTGAAAAGGACGAGTCACACATTTCGTCAAAACTGAGTTAAGTAGAATATTCGTTAACATTTTATAATATTTTCTTGTCGTGTGACTGAGATTTTGTTGGTCTTGCATAGTAAAAATATATCATTATCTGTAGTAAACTCTTACTAGTAAACTGAGCTACTATTGTAGCTGTCACTATAACTACTTTTTAACATTTTAAAATTTAATAGAAATCCGACCAAAATCAGACCAAGTTATTTATACCTTTGCCTTAATCCTTACCAAAATAAATGTTTTTTCAAGCAAGGCTGTTTTAATACCTGCAAATTACTTTTTAGTTTATTAAAATCGGACATTCCATTCGAAAGATATTACGAGTTCATTGATGTAATTTATTTTGTTATCATTTTGTTTTCAATCATCAAGTCCCATACCCAAAGGGAGCCAGCGATACACTATTGCTAAATATATTATTATTTAGGTAAGTATGTCCTGCATTTACTGTGCGTTTATGCCAATATGTTTAAAAAATAAATATCCACCCTTGCGAAGCCGGGACGGGCCGCTAGTATAATATAAGTAACCGATATAATTGCATGCGCAAAAATCATTACAAACATACACAGATTTGTGATTAAAAAGCCTTATTAATATTCAATCGCCACAATTAAATGCCCTCGTGCCACCTCGGTTTATGAAAAATTAAATTGTAATAGGTATTGTACCCTTTCATAAAGTTGGATAAGCTTATCATTAACAGTATTTTTAAGGTAGTTTTTTGTTCAAAAATGAGGATTTTATTTTAAAGAAGTTGGTCACACTGCAAGAAAATTAGGGCTGGAAGCAGAAATTATATCGATATTGATATTTTCGGTGTGTATGGTATAGGTACATCATGTATTTTTTAATTTTCTTATAGAACCAGTTAGTGTTCCAACAAATGTCTACTATCCATTGATAAAACGTGGATAAAAGTTTAAAAACTATAAACTCGACTACAAAATTGTATGTGGCATTTCTTAAATTTATTTATTTACTAGCTGATTTCCGTGACTTCGTCCGCGTGGCGTAGTTTAGAGTAACTTGCTACTATCCGCGAGAAGGTATGTCCTCTATCTCCGATAATATTTATTAGATCTTCACCAAAATTGAATAAAATAGTATTTTTCAAAAACTTTCATCCCCTATCGCGGATGAACCTTATTATTTATTAGGATAAAAAGTATCCTATATATTAGATTCAGAACATTCGATTTAGATTTATATTCTCATTTTATACAATTCATTAAAATTTTTTTAAGTCTTAGCCAGACCAACGAACAGTAATTGATTGCTAAATTGATTTAACAATATTTTAATTTATACTATTAGTTGAACTTCATTCATTCATTAATTCATTTAGAACTTATCGAAAGTCGATAATCGATAGTGTCGCAGCCCAAAATTGCTTACATAAATGACATGATTGTTTCGTGTAAGGATAGAACGTCCCTGTGTGTGAATTTGGTTGTGTGCGTATACTTTAAGGTTGTGTTTGGTAGTTTTGTCGTGTGCGTGCATAGCGACGTGATTGAAAAATGCACCTGTAGTAAGAAATTGTTTATGTGTGCTACCTCGCCCCGCACCGTAATTGACAGATTTTTTTGCAAAGAAATTAGACGTCAAGGCGTCTCCATCTAAAACACAAAATTTTTTTTCCTCCGAGGGCGCGCCACGAAAAAATTTTGTCAACCCATTTACTCATACAAATTCACGAATGAATAATATCATTTAATGACAACCTTACAGTAACTACTTTAAGATTGATATCGTATAACATAAAATAAAATTGAAATAATACTGCTTTAAGCGTTGGTAGTAAAGGTCCAGAACACATTTAGGTCTCTAAAGTAGGAAATTCTATATGCCTTGCGATTTGTTTGAACATTTTGAACAAACCAAGACTATAATTGAATTTAAAATTGAAAGTAAGTTTTACTGAGTGCAACTTGGTCCAATAAGTTCTTCAAATGTTTTTGTAAAACTACGGTGGGTACATATTCGAATAAGAGTTGGTCAGTTTAACACAGTATTATAAAGGCTTTAAACAGTTTTGTTATTCTTTAAAAGATTTTTCAAAGTGAACTCGTGAACAATTACAGGCAACTAATACAATAGAGGTTCTCCTTAGAGTAGGTATTCTACATTTTTAAAGGAATAGTTAATGCCGAGCATTTTATTATGCTGGTTCGGCGCAAGCCCGCCTTTACTCAGGCATAAAAGCTGTTTAAATATTGCGTCCGGATTTAACCTACTTAAAACTCACATAATTTATATTAAGCATATTTTGTACCTGGAGAGTTCTTTTGAGAAAGAGGTAATTTCTTACGCAACTTTCATCGCTATAATGTAACAACCTAGCAGACTCAATACCCAGCTCTACATCGATGGTATAGAGACGCTAGCAAGTAAACTCACTTCAGCTTACTCTGCTGTGAAACTTCCCTTCCCTTCGAAACCTTATTGTGGTGTAAAGATGCAAATATCAACACTATTTTATAAATTCCAGAAAAGAACCATGATCAATTTAAAAGCTTTGATCGTGCAGCTATCTGAAATTCTTCTAATATTCTAAACTAGAACGTAGAATACCGAATACCTTGCAGATCCTATTAGCGTTTATCAAAGGATAAAAATTATTTTGCAGCGAAAATAAGAGGGTAGAATTCTGAAATAATGGCGTTTGAAATCGGAAATTTCAAAGAGACTGTAAGAAAATGCTTATCATTAAAGATGGAAAGGGCAGGACATCTTTACTATGTTTTATTTTTTATCAATATGTTTTCTGGATAATTTACAAAGGGAATAATTTCGCAATGCGCGTATTATTAGCCCTGCAAGCGTAGGTACTTCACAAATCACGTTATATGCATAATATCCCACCAAAAACATTTTCATGTAAAATGTTGCCAAGATGAGACCATATGACTCGCACTGTCAAAAAGTTATCAGGTCTCATGTAGAGCCAAGCTTTTAACTCTACACGCCCTAACTCTACCAGGCCTAAGTTCACACCTTAGTCAAAATATGTGGCCGCCTATTCCCTTTGACACGTGCGGCACGTATTTGTAGAGCAGTTTTTTCATGAAAAAAAAAAATTTTTTCTTTAGGAATTTTAAAAAATCGTTGAACAAAAGTTATTTACTTTGATTCATAGAAGTGGCCTGTAGAAGGTTGTCGGTATTTTACAATAAAAATAACCTTGTAAACTTACACAACTCCCTCAATATGCGTATCAATTGCTTGACTAGTAGAATACCATTATAAATTTTAAATCCAAGATGGCCGCCACCACAAAATGGCGAATTACCAGCGAATTATATTTTTAAGCTATTGCATAGCTTCTATCGCTGGCCTTGAGCGTGGAGACCGAATCCAGAAATTCCGTAACGAAAATAACCTGACACGGGACTCCTCTCACCGCTAGATGGCGTTGATAAAAAATGCTATGCAATAGCTTTACCGCGGCAGTCCCCGAGTGCCACACGTCTTTTTTTTTAATTTACATGTCGGCGGTGCTTTAAATTTTCAATTTACACTTGTTTCAAAAATATGCTCCAGCTAATAGAAGATATAGAGAACAATAGAAGATTGTTAATGTTGCCTAACCATCAGAATCGGTCTTGGCAATTTAATGAAACAATAACTTGTTTTTAACGGTGATTCGTCCAAGTGTAAACAAATTAATTGCTATCGGTTACGTCCTACGTCCAAATTGCTTTGTTTTCACGTCGGATGATTGATCAAGTAAGAAAATGAAAACTAATTGATTTGGTCACAAAACAATTCGAAATGAGAATTGAAAATACATTGTAGTGATACTTCTATGACTTCATTTGCAGAGAGCTGTCATTTACTAGAGGCAGTCCTTCAAAACTACATCTGTGACCTAGAAGACTACGTCTATCGTACTTTTTGTTATTCCGTAAATTAGCGCTGTGTTTTTACCCTGTCTGATATAACAAAAGTCTTAGGAGACAAATAGATTTATTGTTCGGATCGAAAAACTACGAGCATATTCAGAGTAGTCATCCCTGGTCCCTGTAGTGCTTATGTAGTACCTATTCCGTAATTCTTCCACTCTTTCCTCTCCTATCTCTGTGCTCTCATTTCTATCAAACGTACTTGAGCGCATTGTACATAAAGAGGACGAGCAATTTCAAAATTCTCAAACTAATTGATTACAGCTGTTGGATAAATGTAGCGCAATATCGTGATCTGTGGCGAACCTTGCAAGAAACCTTTGTTCAGCGGTGGAATCGGTTGACACGACAGTTTTTAACGCCTTAATTTTTTAAATATTCTGCATCTCTATGGCCTATATACCTCAAAGTTCGTTTGACCTTTTGTCAATGTTACCTTGGTTTAAAGTTATTTGATATTTTTTAAAGTACAACCTTTTATCGCTACACGAAAAATCTGAAATATTACTTATATAATAGGTATAAAGTTGTTATAAAGGTTTCGCTAGGCTATGTCTATATCTGAACCTTAGATTACGTTCATAGATTAACGATCTTCATAGCCTGAATCGAACCTCCAACGAGTCATATACGAAAGAACAAGGAGCATCGTATTGTATATTTATTGACCACTATCTTCAGATATGAAATGGAGAGATAAAGACATAATGAAATGAGATAACAAAGAGAGAATGGGGAAGAGCCTGACATCAGGTACAATTTAATCTTTGTGAAGACCGTTGCAGTTGTAGTTCTCACCAATCTTTTTGAACACGGCTGCGTTTCGATTATATAACCTAACAGACAGAAATCCTATTTCTCTATCATAAAAAATCCTTTTGATCAAAGAGTCAACTGTAAAATTCGAGTGACTTTCGGCTTGAGAACTTATTGTTATCTATTTGAGTAAGGAACAGACAGAAAGCTGGATTTTACGCTAAATAATCTTTCCTTTGCTGTAAAACGAGTATAATGGCCTCTTTGAATAATATAAACATCTTACTTTACGCAATACTAACTTTAACCGGGTTCTGTATATCAAAATTGGTAAATAAAAATACGCTATAGTTGAAGGCGAAGAAAATTTAATCGAATCAAAGCTCTTACAGTTTTTTAGCGCTGAGCAGCCGGCTGATATTTGCTTTTTTTATCATTTATGTAATCTTCAATTGTATAATATACCGTCTTTATTAGAATACTTTTAATAGATTTCTTAAACTTGTGTAAAGGTAAGTCTAAGATCGACTGTGGAATTTTATTATATAACGTCACGCCCATTCCCACAAACGACTTTCTTGAGGCGTAGTCGAGGAATCACGAGCCTATTTGGATTTCTCAATTGTCTATCGGATATATCGCCCTTTTTTGGTGACTCAAAATGTTTTGCCTGACAAAACACATAAGTATCTAATAAATAGGAAATAGGTACGTACGTATACGTCGGGAGGTTGGGTTATGTATGCATATTAGCGATTGCTTACCCACGCAAATCACTCGTTGAATATGCAACATCTAGTTTGGAGGCTCAGCAACAATGTGCTTAGACTATTAATTTTCTACATCACGGCTCCAAATAAATCCTCTTTATCCTTCACGATCACGTGCTTTGTAATCCTGTAAGCTTACGTTATGGATACATGCGACGTGCGTGTTAAATATTCGTGTACACTTACGGCCGGTATCAATAGCTATCTCAGCCAAAAGTTAATACAATATTAAATTTAAAAAATCAAAAACCTGACTGCGCTGCGTAAATAAAAACTGAAAAGAAAAAAATAAGTCTAGTAATCTAGAAATCTGTTAAATAATATTGACTTAACAGACGGGAAGATTTGAACCGATCTAGATTTTTAATGGGTCCTGACTGTTTAAGTGAACTGTCGCCGTGAAAGTCAGTCACACATCACAAGTTACCAATTTGTATGTAGGTACTTAGCTATTTCAGTACTGATATCTTATTCTGAATGAACTTACCTCTTCAATCCATCTTTTGGATGTTACTGTTATATCCTTTATATTTTTCACGTACCTAAACCGAGTAAAAGTACTACAATGTTTTAGCGCAGGAACAAAATTAATTTCATTCTAATTTTAACTACAGTGCACCTTGTGCCTCATATCTGGAAAGTGATCTAGTTACGTACAGTTTAAGTGTAGTTTGCGGTTCGGACTTCGGGGTGAGCTGAACGAAATCCAATTACTACCTAGATTACCGCTGCATTCACAACTCACTTTATTACTGATCGCACATTCCGACTCAGCAGCATGCCTCGCAAGAACCGCATTTGCCGGTTGTCACACATTATTCTCCACAAATGAAAATGACGGTCAGTTTGCAGGGAGAAAAGAAGATTATTATACCCAAAACAGCAGTTCACAGTGACTCTGCAAACTGTTCGAGTTACGTACACTTTGAGTGTAGTTTCGGAGGGGCTTGTTTGCATTTCGGCCTTCGGGGTGAGCTTAGTATAAAATCCAATTACCTAGATTACCGCTGCATTCAACAACGTTATAACAGATCGCAGATGATTTTCGCTGCACACAATTTGTACAGAACTATAAATATGCAAACAATACCAATGTTTACTTTTTCCTCACATTAGCAGGAATATGTTAACCCACTAATGTAGAACGACATTCGCAAATGATTATGCAAAGTATCGACAAGGTTTTTGAGAGCATTACAACATAAAGTCTATTTAGAAAAATAAATGGTATGCCAGGAAATTCCACACTTGGATTGTTGGTGTTGTCCACTTTGGCATAGTTTGTTGTCTTTCCTCATTTTTTTTATTAGTTGACAAGATAGTCCTTGACTGCGATCTCACCTGATGGTAAATGAGGTGCAGTCTAAGATAGAAGCTGTCTAACTTGGAACGGGTATGGCAGTGTAGAATCAACCCATACCCCCTAATCGGTTTCTCATACGCCATCGTGTCGGAACGCTAAATCGCTTGGCGGCACGTCTTTGACGGTAGGGTGGTAACTAGCCACTGCTAAAGCCTCCCACCAGACTAGACCAAAGGCAATTTAGAAATTATAAATTCCCAAATTGCCCCCGCCGGGAATCGAACCCGAAACCTGATGGGTTGCTGATTATTTGGTCAGTACAGCAGAAGTTCCTACCTTACGCCAGCCGTACTTACTGTGAGATCAATTCGTAGGTAAATCAAGTTCGTTAATCAAAGAATTAACCTACTGATAAAACGGCGGACTGTTAATTGTCTCGATGCATTGATTGCAATTGCGCTCCGGCTTTGAGAATTTAAATTGGTTAATTCAATTGCTTTGGTGAAATGGATACCGTGATAGCGCTGTCCACTGTCCTTCATTGTGGACCATTGATTTTGAAAACAAGCCACCAATAGTTTAAGAAAAATTAAACCGACTTCAATATACCGTAATAAAGAATAACAGAAAAGGGGAAAGTGTCCATTAAAAACTATTAGACCGATTTTAATGAAATTTTTACTGTTCCCTAAGTTGAAGTGAATTAAATGTGAGCAAATAAAATAAAAAAAGGATTATAATTAGATTAATAGTTTCTGAGAAATGCTTGGATAAACATACACCGAAGACGACTAATGTCACATCATCTTAGCGGCCACGACCACTCTGTCAAGAGTGACTGATTGAAAAAACATACATACATACAAATATATGCATAAAATTTTGTAAAGGTATTTGTCTAGAAGCGCTTATAGATTATTAACTATCATATTTGCATATTTTTCAGTTTAAATAATATTACATACCTGACGATGATATTATCTCTGCCAAATCAAGAAAATGAGAGAAACACTAAATGCATTAACTAAATTTAAATTTTATGAATACTGGTATTTTTAATTCTATTTTAGCAAACCTTTGATTAATTCGACTGTTAAAGTATATACATAGATTTGTTAGTGATTCTCTCAAATTGGTATAGATATATAGGTAGTTGATTTTGTATATAGTTAATTGTACTATTTTGTGTGCAAGATTGAGCTGAAAGTCCCATATAAAATAATGAGAATTAAAAAAAATCAAGGAAACGTAGAGACCTCCGGTCTGCTTGTTGTAGAGTTCAGTCCCTGGGCCTTTATTTGTAGATCAGAATAAGTTGGTCTGAAATTACCTGCACCGCTGTATTCCTCTTCGTAACTCAAATGATAAAAGCAAGGGATAAACTCCGGGAAATAATGGGATATCTCTGTCAATATTACTGAAAACACTCGTGTACTGCAATTATGCTATTGTGAATTTAAGTCGATTAACAATAAAATAGGTCGTTGCAATAATTTTATTTTAACATAACTGCGTTGTTGATTTTAATATGATAATATTTTCACATGGTTTTTTTTCGGTAGTTTCCCTCTCTTATTGCATCGTATTCCTCATTGCTAAAGGCCATACCCCTACCACTATTGGTAGAAGTTTTCTTTGGGTAATAAATCTTTCGGCGGTCTGTTAACTTTAATCATCTTACTAAACCACCCTATATGCAACCCAATCTTTTCATATCATTCAGGAAGAATATTTTGTGACGGTCCATTATTTACATGAGGGCGAATATACTCGTAAAATATCAAAAAACAGTCCTCATTACGCTTAACAAGCTTACATAGCCTTTACCTTGTTAATTCAACTGTACTGTTTCCTTTTAAAGTGTGACGTTCCCAAGGGATGCGTTCCCAGGTATCCCCAATACAGGCAAGCGTAAAAAACTACAAACACACCGGTCCGGGTCTCTCTCTCCCTCCGCCATAAAATCCCCAACCGGCCTCATTACCGCGCGCACCCAGGCAAGGAGGGCCCGTGCAAGTCAGCCTATTAAGCCCCTCTCTAGCACCAATGCTTAAAGTGGGTATTTCAATACTGTGATGACATTTAGAATAGAACATAATTTCGTTTATTCATTGACATTTTACACAAAAAAGAATAGGTACACTTGTCTAAGGCTGAAATCTATAGACCGCACTCTCACTCAAGACAGAGTTAAAACGAGGCAGATTTATGTCAGATCATATTTGTATCTTGTTTTAACCTCAATGTCGAGTCTGAGCTGAGTCAGAGCTCGCTCTATAGATCTCAACGTAAGTCACACACATACAGAGTTACTTAAAATCTAGTGTCAACTATGTGTTGTGGCCAAAGGTTATGGCAATGAAAGGGTCCTAGCTCAGCTCAATGCTGTGGATACAGATGTAACCACAACGCTGTTATTGTGCTAGGGCCCGAACGAGGTTAGGAAGGGAAGAGACATTTCATACAAAATGTCAACACGCTATTCCGCAACTACAACACCATGAGTTTATTTTTTAAAAATCCCGCAGGAACTCTCTGATTTTCCGGGACAAAAAGTGGTCTTTATAACTCTAGGTCCTCAACTATACCCATATCGACCCAAATATCTGGACCCAAAAATCACGTCAAGCCTTTGCTCCATTGCTGCTCGATTGAAGGACAAACCAACAAATAACCACACTTTCGCATTTATAAAAATAAGTAAGGATATTAGGTCTAAATAAATAATTCCATTTTCAATTTACCCGCTCGACAAGCTCTAATGGTTTTAATTAATGCATAGAGAAACTGGAAAAAATATAATCCACGCATGTAGGTAGGTCGACTGTACTACGCAGTAATTTTCTATTTTCCCCTTTAACGTGCGTAGTGTAGTTCATAAGGGATGCAACCATTCCGCTATTTGCTTCTGGGTACCGAGGCCAAACACGCGTAAATACTTCAAACACTTGCACCGGTTGGGAACCTCCCTTCGACAGAATTCCTAGTACCTACCTATTTGTATTGTGTTGCGTAGAACAAATTATGTATGCTCTTATGACAAGTGAAAACTCTACCACCGTTTCGGAATTGCCGACTCTTTTCAGCCAAGTTTGATGAATAGGCCTGAAAGGTGAGTTCCTTGCAAGCAGTTCTGCAGTTGCTTTTTACAAAACAAAGAGTGTTGCATATCTACTTATGGGAGGTCATATAGGATCAAGTTTGTCGTCAAGTTTGCATAATGTGTGGTCTAGCTCGTAGGTATATGTTGATGAAGCTACTCTTAGGGAGGCCATATACGATCAAGTTTGCCGTTTGCATGATGCTTAGGGATTCGAAAAAAGGATCGAACCTGAGTAGTATCGATACTTTTGATTCGATACCTAGGAAAGCTCCCGAAAGCTGTACCACTCCATTGAGAGAGATAAAGAGACTACAGACTATAGTCTGCTGTCTGACGTCTGAAATCTAGTGATGAGATAAAAGTATCGAGTAATTGGGAAAGTACTGTAAGTGGGCAGACTTTAGTCTATACTCTTTCTGATGTACCTATGCTCTTATGATATAGTGTTATCGCTCTCAATGGAGTGGTACAGCTTTCGGGAACTTTCCTAGGTATCGAAAAAAGTATCGATACTAGTCAGGTTTCGATCCTTTTTTCGAATCCCCCCGCATCATGCAAACTTGACGGCAAACTTGATCGTATTTGGCCTCCCTAAGAGTAGCTTCATCAACATATACGAGCTAGACCACACTATAATAGGAACTGTATTAATGTCTACGCTTCTGAGTCGTCAACACCAGTAAGGTCCCGCGTACGCTACTAGCCTCATTATCGCAAGCGCCCAGCCGTAGATGATACAGGCCCCTGCGGGCTGGCCCACTAACTACACATAGCTACCTATTCACAAACACTTTGAGAGCACAATACGTAAACATACTCAGCTTTCCCCCATCGACATTCCAGTTATTTTACTACCTTTACCTAACCTAATAAGGGATCCACTCTGAATATGCTATGGATATTTTGATATTGGCTGATGCCCAAGGCATCGTACGGATTTTTAAAAATTTCATTAATTTTCCAAGTAGCTTATGAACATGTCTGAGTTAGACGCTATCACAGTGCCTTTCATAAATAGTCGTCGGCTCAGAGGCCACAGCAGCATCCCTACAAATATTCTCGGAATAAAAAGGCTAGATCACTACAATCATTTCTAAAATCATCTGCCTGCCCGAGAAATTCTCTTCCAAATCAGTTCAGCTATTTCAAAGAATAACAGACAAACAGACAGGTCAATTTTTGTAAAAGTATAATTCGAAAATTGATAATCTTTGGGGTCCAAAGAGTTAGATTGGTGACCAGAAAGCGCAGTGCTGGTCCATCCCACTGTGAACCGCTGGATGGCAAGAGCCATATGTCCACGTCCAGCTGTGGACGTTTATATTGTTTTTGTTTGATTATTTTTATTTGTAGAGGCATTTCTTTTGAAATCACATCCAGCCACTTTTTCTGGTATATGGTTGGTACTTTTTTCGTTATACTTCATGGAGGAATCAAATTTTTTGTTTGGCTATATACTTCAAGTTATACTTGCATTTGAATACCTTCATTTATTTAACAGCAGTCATGTAAAAATATTGCAGTTTAATATTTTGTGAGATAAATTTTGTAAAGGGTAATTACAAAGCTAATTAGGTACGTATATTTGATACTTTCTTTTGTTTTGTGTTCGTATTTAAAGATCCTAATTACCAGACGACTGACTCGCGGAATCATATTTCTCACGTTTTAATAAATTTTAAAAGCTCTTTCGTTAACAATAAATTGCGCTGTAAATTTTTCTTTTAACATCCTTTTTATAGGATAGAGTCAAGACAACTCTCCTTTTCTTTTCTTTGACATAACTTTGTTGTAATATTTTTAAAAGATTTTTTTTTATTCTTTATTCTTTATTTACATCAAAAAATCAAAATATGTACATATGTTCTTTACGCTTCTAAGTCTTATGACTTGTTGAGGCGCTGCACACTCCTCTAGATTATTATATATAAATTATTGACATAAAACATACATATTATGCTTACTAAAACTAAAAACAAAAACAAAAAGTATTACACAATGGGACCACCTCTGAAGTATACCCTTTCAAACGCAAAAGAATTTTCCAAATCGGTCCAGGCGTCTTCGAGTAATCGGGGAACATACATAAAAGAGAGATAAGTATTAAAAAAAGATTTCGACGAATTAAGAACCTGCTCTTTTTTTGGAAGTCGGTTAAAAAGTAACTTTTCAGCAACCATTATAAAGTATGTTACCTGAGTTTCAATGGACGTTTCATGACAAAATGAAGTGAGTTTTATTTACTTGGACGGCAAAGGGAAGCGGCCGCGGCCGCGCGCCCTCGGCCCTTCCCTAATATGTTATTATGTGAAATAAACCGCCCAAACCCACATAATTGCCTCTTTACACATTTATCGCTCAAATTTACCTTATCAGTTACCCGTGGCTCTCCTAATTAATATAAAACGATTGCAATTTCGGAATGTTTAGATTTTTATTATTTCACTGACTTGGCTAATAATAGCGTTGTTTTATTGCGATTTTGTTATTTCATAGTCCTACTTTCTTACTAATATTATAAATGCGAGAGTTTAGATGTATGGATGGATGGATGTTTGTTACGAAATCACGCTGCGACGACTGAACCGATTTGGCTGAAATTTTTATGCCGGAAAATGTGTAGAGTTCCTGCGGGAATTAAAAACCTCAATTCACGCGAAGTCGCGGGCATCAGCTAGTATCAAAATAAAGTATTATTATTTATATAGCCTCAATATTTCAAATCAAATGAATTTTGATATTTTTCAAAATCTAATGAGTATTTTGGAAGTTATGGGAGAGCTGATGAATGTAAAAAATAGAAATAAGCCGCTAAAGCTTTCTATTCTTCTGGGTATCTAAGTTTTATCCAGAACTAAGACTGAAATCTATAGACCGCTCACTCAGCTCAGGCTCAAGACAGAGTAAAAACGAGACAGATTTATGTCATAGCATATTTGTGTCTCGTTTTAACCTCTACCTTGAGTATGAGCTGAGTCAGAGCACTATAGATCTCAGTATTAGTCCAGAACAAAATATCGTTCAGTTCAGAAGCCTGTGTACTAGATTGCAGCATGCCATTGCGGGCATCTACAAACACTTCGCATTCAATACGCTCGCATTGTCAGCAGTTTCCCTTCGCCATTGCAATCATTCCACTATTAGTGCGCTCAAGCTTGCAATAAGGGTTTATTGTGGCTATTCCTTAGGGCTATGACTCACTAGGATGCCGTTGTCAATAGAGACGTCAAACAATGCATGTTTTATTCAAGAATATCGCCCAAGCTGAACTTGATTAATTTTCTCCTCTCCTTAGCAGAAAGCTTATACAATGAGTGGGTACAACAATTAGTACAACGAACGTGGATCGAACTTTAACCATTTGGTTATTGTAAATGCGAAAGTGTGTTTGCTTCTTGGTTTGTCCTTCAATCATGTAACAACGGAGCTACAGATCAACGTGATTTTTTGTATGAATATAGTTAAAGTTAGGTATAGAGTTAGGTTTCGAAAAATTTTTGTTTTTCCAGGATAAAAAGTAGCTTATCACTCTCCCAGTCCTCAACTATACCCATACAAAAAATCAGGTCGAACCTTTGCTTTATTGCCACGAGATTGAAGGACAAACCAACACACGATACAATAAAACTAATAGGTACAATTACATTAATACGAATATAGGACACAGGATTATTATATTTTTGACGACCTCCCTGGCGCAGTGGTGAGTGCTGTGTTCTTATAACTAGGAGGTCTCGGGTTCAATTCCCGGGGGGGCGGAGGCAATTTAGTAATTTATTATTTCTAAATTGTCTCTGGTCTGGTCTTGTGGAAGGCTTTGGCCGTGGCTAGTTACCACCTACCGTCAAAAACGTGCCGCCAAGCGATTTAGCGTTCCGGAACGATGGCGTGTAGAAACCGATTAGGGGTATAGGTTGAATTTACACTGTTATACCCCTTCCAAGTTAGCCCGCTACCATCTTAGACTGCATCGCACTTACCATCAGGTGAGATCGCAGTCAAGGGCTATCTTGTCATCGAATAAAAAAATATATATATATTAATTTTGATTCGTGTATTTTAATTCGTTAACAAGCTACGAGCATCTATTACCAGCGTACGGTATTTGTCCCGGGTTTCCACGTCTGACGTAACTTTTATATTTACTTGCTCGTCGAAATAAGCCACCGCGTGCCGGCGGCTCTCGCCTAATATGTTATTATGTGAAATAAACCGCGCCAGCCCCGGCCTAACTGGCTCCTTGTGAACCCGCACACTTATCGCTAGAATTACCTTATCAGCGAAGCGTGGGTCGCAGGCTTTAATTAATAAATACGAGTAGGTAGCTACGATTGGGCGATTGCTAAGTAAGTATTTGAAATTTACACAGTCTACGGGGTTGCATCGAATTCAACACCAGGTTTTTTAATACTTATGGGTATTTGACAATTTTTTTTTACATACCTAAAGGTTTTTAATTATAGAATTTATCTGTAATTTACTACTTAAATATTTCATTTGCGTCTTCGAGTAATCGGGGAAAATACATAAAAAATAAAAAATAAATAAAAAGATTCTGAAGAATTGAGAACCTCCTCCTTTTTTGGAAGTCGATTAAAAATGCATTTTTGCAGCAAGAATGCATTTGAGACTATAGAAATGATTGATGCTTGGTCGCAACCAAGGGTTTTAAAAACAATAAGAGTTATATCCTTACTAATATTATAAATGCGAAAATATGTTTGTTTGTTGGTTTGTTCTTCAATCACGCCACAATAAAGCAACGGAACGACGGATGATTTTCTGCAAGTTGAGAACCGGAAAAGTGACATTTTATCTCGGAAAATCACAGAGTTCCCGCGGGTTTTTAAAAACTAAATCGACGCGAGAGAAGCCGTGGGGCGTGGGCATCAACTAGTAAGTGTATAAATTGAACCCTTCTCATTCTGACAAGATACCCATGCCCAGTAGGAATTAAAATGATATTTAATATGAAATTTAATTAAATAAACTTATAATTGATTTACATTAAAACCAAATTCTCTATCTCAAAACTGACTTTTGTACCTACTTATTTTCATGACTCATGTTAAATCAATAATCATAAAATTTGTACTTATTTTCATGAGGTTGATGTTAAATCCATGATTTAACATCAACCTCATGTTAAATCAATAATCATGACTTTTGTGCTTATTTTCATGAGGTTGATGTTAAATCATGATTTAACATCAACCTCATGTTAAATCAATAATCATGACTTTTGTGCTTATTTTCATGAGAGCTGGGTTTTTAGTGTTTTTTGTATTAATGATGTTAAATCATTAATACAAAAAACACTAAAAACCCAGCTCTAATATCTTCATTCACACCCTGTATATTTACGAGTGCAATTTTAGTCCCAATTTCTCAATAGTTTTCTTTGATCGTGAATAAATATAGAATAATCAGTTGTTGTTTTACTGCTGTTAATTTCGTTTTATTAAAGTTTTATTAACTTTGCAGGGTTTCCTATAGGCTAAAAGCTGTGGAATGCAAATTTAAAGAATTTAACATTTTTTCAATTTCATTAATTCCAATATTGGGCACAGATCTCCTCACAAAATAGGGGGTTTAAACTTTAGTTTAGAGTTTTAGACCATAGTCTACCACGCTTCCCAAGTGCGGATTGGCAGACTTCAGACACCTTTGTGAATATTATGTAGAACTTTCAAGCATGCAGCTTTCTTCAAGATGTTAAAGTAAGTGATGTTTAATTTCTTAAAACCTACAATGCTCTCCTTCGCTATCGACAGAATAGAATAGAATAGTTTTTTTATTCAAATGAACTTTTACAAAGTGCTTTCGAATTTTTTCGCGTTTTCCATCTAACATTAATAAATAATGTGTACCTACCTTGCCCATATATTTTAGAATTTTTAACGAAATTTTTATTTTTACAATTGTAACAGACAAAATAAAAATATTTTACACTAGGTGCCGCTCTACATAAAGAACTCAGTAGAAAGGGGTTGATTAATAAAAGTTTATAATACACAAAGTATATCTATCTAAATATTTGGAAAGAAAATGGACTATTAACTACCTGATCTATCAACGCATGGCTCAAACTAATGGATGGAACTGACTGAAAGGCATACAAATAGCTATTATGACATATTCGCTAAGAAACACTTTTTGAAAATTCATCTCCTAAGGGGGGTAAAATAGGGGGTTAAAAAATCTAATTTTACATGAGCGAAGCTGTGGGCAAAAGCTAGCTTATAAAATACAGATGAAATTTTAGAAAAAACTACCAAGTATAGTTATTCGTTAATAGCTCTTATACTATTACCGTTAAAATAGAATTTGAAACGTGACGTTGGTCGTTTCCTAAATTACAAGCAGGTAATGACGTAGCGGGGAACTTGGAAGTAATTATTGTGAGAGTTATGGTTTTTAAGAACTCTTTTATTTACGTAAATATCCCTTAAGGTAATAGTTGTAAACTAGGTACTATGATGAAAGTTAACAGACCATTAAAGAAATCGTTTCATTTAAAAATACTGTAGATTACATGCCATTTCTAGTTAAAGACTTATTCCAATCTAAATAAAACATTATAAGGACAATTATTTTGATGTATTTAAAAATTTAGTAAGTTTAAAAATACATCCAGACATCCAGTGCGCTTTGAATGCGTTATCCACTCTACTCTTATTTTCTTTTATCGAGACGTAGATTTACGTTTAACGACAATCAATGATGGAAAGCATGAGATCTAGGTTGGAGTGCGCTTGCCTAGAAGATGCCTATTCACTTTTGAATTGAAGGTGAATTAAAAAGGAAAAACGGAGGCGGTCCTCTTGCATATGATTGCGAGCAAGCCCAATACAGTTCTAAGCCTACTACATATTTTGAGCGTACAAAATGACGTTTCCCTAACTTCGCTTTGCATCACAGTTAACGAGTGCCTTAGTTAGTCACTGTTCCCACACAATACACAAAGCTGGCTTTGAACTATCATCAACATAAAATGTTCGACGCGGATTGCTTCATGCCTGGCTCTTTGTATTGTCTAAGTATTCCACCTATCATATGTTTTTATTCTTGCCTTCAATCAATAACTACTTGGTTACGTTACTAGAATTTCAAAAAATATGCGTGGATAACTCAATAAATAAAAATGAAATAATTATTCCCCCAATTTGCTTCCCTTAGATGTGGAACATTTTCTTCAAATTATCAAAAAGAAAATATCAATAAGGTACGTATCAATAAATAAATTATGAAAGTGAATAGAAACAAATAACAAAGCGGATTTGGAAATTAAAATTTACAAAAATAAATAAAAAAATAACACGATTTTAAGTAGATAGGTAACCTTTAGAAAAGCTTTCTCAAATATCTAGAAAATTATTTTAGGTACATTCAATATTCTAGCGAATTTAGATTAAAGAGAATGCAGAAATAATATTCAAATTTCAAGCAATCATCATACATGAATTTTCCGATTCCCATTAGTCCATACAAATATATATTCAAAAGATATTTATATCTACCTCCTCGCAGTTGGTGTTTGAACTAAGTAGCAAATAAGAGCTCCAGGGATTACTTTTCCAACGTATGCGCGAAATAAATCGCGAGCTATGTGATATAACACCACCAAAAGCAATAAACCAGTAAGTTAAAGTATGCTCAGAGGTAATAGAGGTATACCAAAGTTTGTAGCCGGTATCATAAAATGGTAAACGATCCCAAATATTTCAAACCTCTCTCCGCAATAACATACCCATCCGGGATTTTTTTATGCATTATATATTATTCTTACTTACGAGTCTTCCTTAAGCTATAGCTCCTATATAAACGCTGTTTTGCTTTGCAAGGTTCTCAGTAGGTTTGCGTTATGAACTGGGTTGTACGCTGGCCCAATGCAAATTGACAGACTTTACACACCCTTTAGAACATTTTGGAGAACTTTCAAGCGTGCAGGTTTCCTCACGTTGTTTACCTTCACCATTGAAACATGTGATATTTATTAAGTTAAACGCAGATAACTCTGAAAACTCAGAGGGAATCTACGACCCTCCGAATAGGAGTCCTAACCACTAGGCATCACATACTAGTACAGAACACAACATTTCATTAACCAACCGGAAAGGGAGAATTTAAAAGAAACTTAAACGCCGTTGACAAATAGCCGGTCCAACCGATATTCGAGTAGCAAAGATGGGTGATAAGCGACCAATTTGAGGAGGCGCCACGACGGGGTACGGAAGTCGTTATTACAGTAGGCGGCGCGACGAAGCAAATTGCATCCGAACACGCCATCTGAACGTGACAGCGCTGTCGAACATATTCCTTATTTGAAATGTCAGTGTGACATTCGAACTGTAGGTCGGTTGCGGAAAAGCTGCATCGATCATTGCCTTACAAATATATCAAGATAGAACGGATAACTGGGCACTTAACTATATTATAAGTAGAAATAAAAACCCGTTTAAATGGTATGTCTACACTCTTCCCAATTATAGAAATAAAAAGTTGAAGGAAGCATTCTCTTTTTTGAAATTAACTATATTACAGTACTTACAAGATATTTGATTCTCGTGATTAATTTTGAGAAATAATCACAGTAACCGGTTTTGAAAATAAAAGGAAATGCGAATTGGTGAAAATTTTAAGCCTCAATAGCCCAACGGTTAAAGGTGCGGACTGAAAACTGATAGGTCGCAGATTCGAACACCACCCGTTGCACTACCCACTCTTAGCACAAGCTTTTCGCTTATTTGGAGGGGAGAGGAGAATATAAGTCAAGTTCAACTTGGCTAATATTCTTGTTTTAAAAAAAAAAATTGGTAGACACATGCACCGTCGAGAATATTATGGGAAACTCTCCATCGTGCATGTTTCCTCACATTATGTTATATAATTTTTCCGATAGTAATTACTATTTATTATTATCAATTTCATTTAAACTTAACTCCACGCGGAAGAGTTCGCAGGTTTACATATTTATGTAAAAAATCCAAGCGTAAGAGTAAAATATAATATATCAATTTTTTCTGTCTTTCATAACTTTCAAGCCTTTATTATGAAATATTTATTATTATTACAGACTCAACAACAACCCTGTGTTGTTTTATGCGTTTCAGATTCCACTTTAACTACGAGACCGCCTACAGACTGTATTTACTAGCTAATAAAAGCAAATTACTCGCTGTAATAACAATAAATTACGCAGCTTTTACTCTTGAAGGCAGTTTAAAATTTGTGACGGACCCTTTATTATGTTTGTTTTTTCTATGAAATAACTACAGTGTTGTCATCTTTTTATGTGATTGTAGAATAGTGTCGTGAATAAAACCTAGTATCAAAATAATTAGTATCGATTTGAAGCCTCAATAGCCCAACGGTTAAAGGTGTGAACTGTTTAAGTGTAGGTTAACACTTTAATAAAGAATAAAAAATTGAAAACTGAAAGGTCGCAGGTTCGAGCCCCATCCGTTGTACTATTGTCGTACCCACTCCTAGCACAAGCTTTTCGCTTATTTGGAGGGGAGAAGAGAATATAAGTCAAGTTCAGCTAAAAAATTGATTTGTATATTGTTTGTGCGAGGGTGACATATCTTAGCAAGTAATCAATCTACTTATGGCATTAGATTTATTTTTAATCATTAGCAAAGCTTACCTTAACTAAAACCCTTCTCTACCTTACTCTTCTAAATGGATGAATGAATGAATACCCTTCAAAATGAGCGGATAGCTTGTGTTAGGACTTAGGAGTGGGTACAACAATGTTGCAACGGACATAGATCGAACTGTCGACCTTTCAATTTTCAGTTTACCTTTAACCGTTTAGCTTTTGAGGCTTATTAATTTTATCTGAGATATAAGCCTAAAAACCGCCAGCAATTATAATGTTTCGCCTTATTTCCTTTTTAAGAAAACAAACAAGTTCGGAGTTCCGCGGATCAGCTTGCCTGGATGTTGTTTACGAGAAAAGTTAACGGCTTAACCACACACAGCTGAGATAACAGAATTTGCATGCCAGAAAGTAAGTACTACACTGTTAGTAACTGTAAAGCGTCTTTGCTTGGCAAATCGTGTACGATCCAAGTATGTAATTGTAACGAACTAAATTCTCTTAGCCGTCGCGTCGTTCGCGAGAGAGTTTAAACTTTAAAGTAATAAAGAAGCGTACAGAGCTGCTTTTTACCGCTTTGCTCAAAACTCTATCGATATGAATTCACATTTTAATACTAGGGATGATCACACTAGGTAGGTACGGTCGCGGACAGAAAATGTTTACCACCTTAAAATTCATAATTACATGCACACGTCTATGCCTGACAGTCGATATGATTTCGATATTCTATGGCGTTTTAGACCTTACTGCACGCAATGTGATATAGAATCTACTTTGAAAACTGATAAACATTTTCTGTCCGCGACCATTCCTTATGTTATAACTTTTGTCTCGTTGTCTCAGGTACTGAAATGACAATTCGTTCAAATAATTATGTACTGAATCGGTCTTATCAATGAATGTAGATATAACGAAGGTATGCAACTGAAAACTAAAAAGCTCAAGTTGGACTGTTCTAGAATATAATACACCTACTACTATGGATCTAGCAACGTATTCGGCTATTACTATAATAAGGTTCTGTGACAGTTTTAAAGTTTGATATTAGGTAGAAAGTTTTACTTCAACTACGTAATTTGATTTTATAAAATTGAATGTTCAATGTGCTTTGGAGCATAACTTTTTATTTTTTTATTAAATTACTAGATCAGCGTGGCCATGCGAAACTTTTTTTTTTGTTTTTTTTTTAAAGCTCTGTTTTATAATTATTTGTAACAGCCGCTACAAGATCCTGATTTTCTTATAAAATGTTCAGGCTAAATTCGCTCTCACCGTGTCCAAAGATATAAAGATAGAAAAATCAGTATATCTTTGGACTATAACTATTTATAGACTTGGAGAATGACAGATTACGTTTTATCCATCGATGTATATGGATAAGCGGAAAAAAATCGCGCTCATAAAGACAAAAATCTCTTGTCTTAAAGTCTTGTCTTGTCAAAAGAACTTAAAAGAAATTTAGAAAAAAAGTACTAATGTACTTCATTCCATATATTGTTCTGGTTAATAGAGAGTGGCTACTCCTCGAACTTGATTGGTTGACACTCACGTCAGAGCCAACCGCGGGGAACGGTGTTCATTGAACTAATATTCATGCGCGTTTTCGTAAACGCAATTATATAGGCATATCCATATACATCGATGGTTTTATCCCGGAAAAACAGAGGTTTCCCCGCGGGATTTTTAAAGCCCTAACTCGACGTGGACGAAGTCGTGTCTTTCACGGGAAGCCGAAGTTTCGGACAAACGCTTTCGCATTTATAAAATTAATAAGGTTTATAATGTAATATTGCCTGTTAGCGTCGGTCTTTGGACGAAAGTAGGTTTCCTTATTTAGCTACACTTACTAACTAACTTTAAACAGTTTTATTCATGTTCTGTTTAATTCCTCCAAATTTATCTAACGTATTTTTATCCCAAGCTATATGCAATAGGTACGTACAACCTACATATATGCATTAGGTATATGTAATAGGTAGGTAGGTAGCTATATTCTACGTACTTACTAGTCCCATTCAAATATAGACCGTAGTCCAAATCTTATATTTGCTCTATAAACGGCGTACCCTCCTCATTTGTCAAATCAACAGAAATATATGCGTGGGAACTGCCAGATTGATGGCTGCGCCTAGATTGAATTACGTCTTGCAGTCTGACGAGGGTTTTACGTCTGTAAGTGTGAATGAGACTTATCGGGCCCTTGGAACCTTTTTCGAGAGGTTCACGTAAATTGTTTGGTAGAGCAATCATAATAAATTCAAATTCTTAAAAACCTCAGGAGAGATATTTAACCTACTACGCTCATAGCTACGGTTGCCTGTAAGGTATATACACATAAATACCTATATATTATAATTCAAGGTTAATTTAAAATATCGTCACCTCACCTTTTTATAGCCTTCTAAAGTTACAAATAAAAAATAAAAACTTTATTCAATAAATTATGTTGCACTGCCATATTAATCCACGGGTCTGTTTATAAAAAAAATTATTATTATTGTGCAACTGGGAAAAAAATAAACGTAATATAATTTCGACAGTAATAATAATAATTTATCTGAACAGATATGAAAATCAATAAGTTAAACAATATATTTTGACATAATAAATGTGAGAAGTTTTTTTGCTAATACTATTGAGAAGTTTCCCCTAGATAGGTACAAAGTTATACAAAAGCATTACTAAAGCTGAATTGCTTATGTTACTGAAGTTATAGCTTCAACAACAAATGAAAAAGTTCAATAACGAAAAAAGGAAATCGCAAATATGATATTTCCGTTAACATTTCATTAAAACAATTGGATTAAACGATTTAAATTCTCAAAGCCGCAGCGCAATTGCAATCAATTTCCGAGACAATTAACAGACGGGCCGGTTTATCGGTAGGTTAATTCTTTGATTAACGAACAAGGGTTATAAAGTGAGTTGTTGAATGTGGCGATAATCTAGATAATTGGATTCCACTAGACTTACCCGAACCACGCAAATAAGTAACCGACCAGAGGCTAAACTTCATACAAGCGTGTTGAGTAGATACACTAATACAACTCTTCCAGTCAGAAATCGTCTAACTACATGAAAAGTCTTTATTCTAAATCTAAACCGATTAGGGGTATGAGTTGAATAGACACTGCCATGCCCCTTCAATTAGCCCTCTACAATCTCGTCACTCACCATGAAGTGAAATCGCAGTCAAGGACTATCTTGAATAAAGAAAAAGTCAAATTAGCGAAACATCTATTTAGGAAAACAGCCATCTATTGAAAGGTCTACATTTTTAATATGTACATTCATAAACATTATTTTGAATGAACCTGAATCATCAAGCCATTGAGAGAGCGCTGGACAACACTGCGCCTCCTGGTGCCAGGTTGGAAATACCTTAACAGCTGGGACCCCTTTCTTAGAGTCATTTTTGAGCACTTAAACTCCAGCACCGCAACTCGATAGCTTCTCCACAATTTAGAACACGAGACAATTTAGAAATTATACCTAAGTTTGCAAAGTCAAGTTTATATTATTTACATATTTGCCATGATTGATAAACAAGACAATAATAGTAGATTGTTACACAAGGGACGTAAGTAAGCTATTATAGAACAAGATCCAATTTGGCGCCAGTGCGAGCGCAGCTCGCATAGGGCGCTAATGGATCGCGTGCACCCGAGATATTTAGTCACACGAGCGAGCGCAGCGAGCGAGGGTGAATATAGTTCGAGGGTGTAATAGCTACTTGCAACCGAGGTAAGCATTCTACTTTATATCATTCTTGCGAGGTAACTTTGGACTTATCCGGCAAAAGGTTTTGCATCATTTGTTCTGCTTCAAGCAAACAAAAATCAGGCTCTCCTCCTTTTTCATCATCTGATGAAGTGCTTGACATTGTTGTAAATAACTTAAATCCCTTTACGAACAAACTTCACAAACTTTCAGATCAAATGAAATGCCGCCATTTCCATTTTTTTTTCGTAAATAGTTTTCCATTTTTTTTTTTACGGCTCTGAGTTCCAAGGAGTTTTGCATAGTTGGAAATGTATGGAAATTAAATGCCGCCATGTTCAGTGTTTTTTTTTTTTTTCAGTAAAAAGTTTTCTTACCATTTTATAAGAAAAGAGATTGTTTACCAAGGAGTTTTGCATAGCTTGAACTGTAATGTGATCATTACAATTAAAGCATAGTGCGACGTAATGTTGCCTTGAATTGCAAACACCAACTTACAAGGAGACTTTCCACCATAGTAATCCCTAGTTACTGAGCAAGTATGATATAAATAACATTATATAGCGCTTCAATGGCTTCAATCTGCCGAAGAGTACGAGCATGCAAAAGAAAAAAAATGTTTCACCATTAAAATCCAAAACTAGGTACCTATTTATAAAATAATCGTTCACATTTACCAATAATTCATTTTTAATTAGCACAATGTCACACTGATATCTAGCTTAAGATTTTAAACTTATAAGACCACAGCGCTTGCCACCACTTCCCCATGGAGGTCATCAATAAAGGCTTTACCTCTGTTAGTTTATTTACTCATGGACCAAAACCACGAACGAGCACCCTCTGAAACTACACTCCAACTGCATACACCCAACTCGAACAACACTGGAGATGAGGCAAGTTGAATTTGTAGTTAGCGTGATATTAATTTTGTTCAACGAAAATACCCACTCATAAGCCTCCCGGGTTTTCAAAGTTACTTCAATATGGCTTACGCCTGTAAGCAAATATGATTAAGCTAGCTCTCCGCCGGGACTTTGTCCGCGTTGTCCGAGTTATCTTATAGTTGCCGCGTTTCAACGACACATGAAAGTGGACTACTACTTTCGATCCATAAACAATAAACATACTTATCATTCATCTTCATCATCAGCCCACATGCATCCACTGTTGGACATAGGCCTCTTTTAAGTAGCGCCAACGTTGCCTATCCTCGGCCTTTCGCATCCAATCGATGCCTGCCACTTTTCGGATGTCATCGCTCCATCTAGCCGGGGGGCGCCCTACACTCCGTTTGCCGAGACGCGGTCTCCACTCGAGGACCTTACGACCCCAGCGGCCATCAGTCCTCCGACAAATGTGACCAGCCCACTGCCACTTCAACGTGCTAACCCTGAGAGTTATGTCAGTCACTTTAGTTCTTTTTTCGAATTACTTCGTTTCGGACTTTGTCCCTCAAAGAAATTCCGAGCATACCTCTCTCCATAGCACGCATAAACTTACCATTACTATATGAAAAATGTAAGTAAATCTGGGCCAACTTTCATGCGAAATCATTGCAATCGCTAAACAATAACATCAGCATACTCCTAATTGTTTGTTCACATAATTGATGGGGCCTGCACAGCTCATTGACGCACGCTATCCAAGCATTAGTCACATGTATTAGGGACTCGCATCCTAATTAGATCATTTGAAACTGTCCGTCTTAAATCATTTAAGCTTCTATTATTGATGGTACTAATTAGTAGTTAATAGCTTACACTATATTATTCTATGATCTATTCGATGCTACAGAGAACTAGCTGACTATTAACGAGACAAATTAGCTAAATTAACTAAGATATTATAGTACATACCTACCTATTCTATTTGTCTAGAACATAATTATCAACATAAGTTTTTTACAAGCAATGATTTAAGAAAAATTAAACCAACTTCAATGTATCGAAAAAAATGAAAAGGAAAAAATGTTCATATCTTTTTTAAAAGCATAACTACGAGCTTTATTTTTTTAAGCATAGCAGATTGCTTAACTGCGAGATAGCTTTTAAAAAAGTTTGTCGCAGACTCAAAATTAGTTACTTACATTAGTTTAGGAGCTTAGTTAGTAAGCGACAACCGTTAGAGGTTGATTTTCTTTTTCAAAAAATGGGACTAATTTCAAGGTAGACCCTATCCATTAAAAAAGAATCATCAAAATCGGACTAAGGCTATGTTCACATGTAACGCGCGTTAACGCGCGTCAACGCGCGATCAAATTTGAAGAGAGTTCAGATGATGAGCGCTAATGCGCGTTGCGAGAGTACTCGTCAGTCTAGTTCGGTAGAACGTAGAAAATGGACGTGGAAGAGGCTATTATTTTGTGGTTATATTATAAAGAAAAATATAGAAAAAGAAAACGTACACATTGGGTTCATCCAATTTTGAAAAATAGACCCAGTTTGTTTGCGACACTATATCCGAATCTAAGAGACCATGAATCTAAATTCTTTAATTACTTTAGAATGTCTACAAAGTCATTCGACAATTTGCTTCAACTCATCCAAGAGGACATTACAGCAGCTCCGAACGCCATCAGGTATTGTATTGTTAAATGCGAAAACAAAATATAATTACGAAAATTAACAAAATTACATGCGATCGCGATAAAAGCGCGCGCTCAACTGAACAGCAAACGGACATTACATTAATATCAAAGCGAGAGTCAACGCGCGATTGTCTGCGTCTAGAAACTTTTTCTCTGAGCGCCGCGTTGACGCTCGCTGACGCGCGTTAACGCGCGCGCATGTGAACGGTTGCTAGGTATATATTAGGATGTCTAAGCGCGCGATTTGAAAACGCGCGTCGCAATTCAGCCATCTGAACATAGCCTTAAACTGAAGGAATAAAAAAAATATACGCGACGAATTGAAAACCTCCTCTTTTTTTCGTCGGTTGACAAATCCAAAAGAGCCTCATTAAAAAAAAATGATACCGACCGAATTGGTAACCTCCTCCTTTTTGGAAGTCGGGTAAAAACAACTCTAACTAGTTATTAATTTTAGAATAATTTCACTATCTTATTTCATAGGTAGGTATTTATATTTAGAAATATCGCTTACAAGCAATTTATTATTATGAACAAGTTCCGGAAATACCTACGAGATACATTAGGAATGTATCTCATAGATATTTCCGGAACTTGTTTACTACTCGTCTAACTATCTCGTACTTTTCTCAGAAGTAATAATAATTGTCGTGTTAGAAATATATACTGATGGATTTAGCAGGGTGTATCCAGGCGCAATATTTAAAATAGCTTTTATGCCTCGGTGAAGCCAAGCCTTCACCGAAGTGGAAAAATAAAAAGCTTCGGGTTAACTATTTCCTAAAATAGAGAAAGTGTATTTAATTTTAAGGAAGGTTTATTCATACTGCATTGGATTGATGTTTTTTAAAAGTAGGTAGGTACCTTGGAAACTTTTTAATAATACTTACTAGTCTTACTAATATTATACATGCGAAAGTTTGGATGTATGTATGGATGGATAGATGAATGGATGTTTGTTACTCAATCACGCCGCAAAGACTGAACCGATTTGGCTGAAAAAATAAATGGTGCCTACTTAAAAAATATAATTTATGAAAATTGGAAAACAGTGAATTCAATGGGAACAGTGAGGGTAGAAATAATTAATGGCAATAATAAATTAAATTACGTGTAGAAAGAAATTTAAATAGGTAATTATTATTATTATGATTGCCTATAATTTCACTCTTAGTTTATTGTACCTACTAAATAAAAATCCTTAAAAAAGGGTTAATGTAGCTTTCTACACTTTACGTTTCGGTACAGTGAATCGTAAATTTTGATTTACTTACGTAAGTTTAATAATAATTATGCAATTTATTCAAGCTTAAGTAGCTAATTATACAAATATAAAATTCTTAGAACTTTAATGAAGTCATAAAACAGGCAATTATAATATAGAAACGGTCACTCTATTTCTAACAATGTGAGTATGTAGTTGTAGGTATTACGAAAAATCATTCAGAAAATATGTGAAAGTGAAAGTGAAAAGTGAAAGATTTATTATTATAATATCAAAGATATTGACAAATATTTATGAGAGCATATCCAACATTGGACAAACATAACAAAGCTCCAAAGCTCTTAAGGTATCCTTAGACGTATGGTCAAAATGCATGTATTTTACAATGTTGGGCACATGTTGGCCGAAAGTCATAACAGTAAGGGACTTTGTCCACTACGTATCCATGACCCATGATCATGGATCCACTTCATAGACCTTCGAAGGGATATGAAAGATTAATACCCCCTGGCGGTTCCAACAAATAATAATCCTCCCGATCGAATCCTGCCACGGCGGCCAATCTACAAGTGAGGTAAGCCATCTACGCGGGAGATATTAAAGTGCGCAGCGCAGGTGTGCACCAATGATGGACTCTCCTTCGCTCACTCCCATAGTTCGATAGAATGGAAATCCGGCACTTCGGAGAGCTGTAACGCAGGACCGAAGGCTTTACATGCTCTCCGAGACACGTGGGTTATACATCGCCAAATCCTAACTCCGAGTTAGTACTGAGAATTTTTTGACAGAAAAACGCAATTCATGTTTTGGCTGTGGGTACGGATGCGTAGTGCGCGAGGTTCTTAGTAATGACTTTCGACCGACATGCGCCCAACATTGTAAAACACGATCAGTCGCATACATTCTCGTATATTGAACAGCGGGTCACGCAGGAGTCGAAACGAACGTGCAATAAACCTGCTACGTGACATCAGATTTAGTCCTATTTTGTCTTCCCTGCAACCGATGGCCGTAATTGATAGAGTCCGTCTAGAAAAGAACCGGAACGTTTGACCGGAAAGAATATCAAGGACATTTAAAACACTAGTTTTACACTTAAAAGACTACTTCGACTAGAGTGAACCTAAACCTTTTTTTTCCGAGATAGGCTTGCGCTTGATGACAATCAATACTGGATAGCACTGATGAGGTCTAGGTTTAAAATCACGCTTTTAGAATTAGCAATTTTTATTTATTCTTTGAACTCATCCATTACCACAATCAGCTTCACGTCTCGATAGACTATGTCAGTAACTCTTCCTGATGAAATGCGTCGTGGCACGAAGCATGAATTTCGTGTAGTACCAGGAAGCGCACCATCCCTCCACTCCACTGCGCCAGGGACGACCTCCCTGGCGCGGTGGTGAGCGCTGTGGTCTTATAACTGGGAGGTCTCGGGTTCGATTCCCGGCGGGGGCAATTTAGTAATTTATTATTTCTAAATTGTCTCTGGTCTGGTCTGGTGGGAGGCTTTGGCCGTGGCTAGTTACCACCCTACCGTCAAAAACGTGCCGCCAAGCGATTTAGCGTTCCGGCACGATGGCGTGTAGAAACCGATTAGGGGTATGGGTTGAATTTACACTGCTATACCCCTTCCAAGTTAGCCCGCTACCATCTTAGACTGCATCGTCACTTACCATCAGGTGAGATCGCAGTCAAGGGCTATCTTGTCATAGAATAAAAAATAAAAAAAAAATCTCAGGCTGCATCTTCACTTACCGTTAAGTGAGATCGCAGTCAAGCGCTAATCAATATATTTAAAAAAAAAGCTATGAACGCAGACTAGAGGAGATTTGTAGTCTGTAGGCCAAAGTGGAATTGTGCATCCGTGTGGATTTTTCTTCCTAAAAAAAAATTGTCACTAACTCTGATTTTCTTACAGATCTCCCAAGTCCCAGGGATACTCCGAAAATCTCCACTTACAATTAAGTGACCCTGAACCATGGGAACTTTTTATGGGACCCATAATAATTAGAGTTGGTAAATAAATTATTTTCGGATCCCAAACGCGAAAATAGACAACAATACAAAGCTCAGTCGGAGCGAATCATTTATAAAATGAACACGAACGATGCCTTAAAGTGGAATCATGAAAGTTTATAACCTGCTTTAACTTAGGGCGGACCATTCGATCGTGCCGTAAAAAATTTACGAGCACGCCTCAAAGGAAACACCGATGAGGCAATAAACAAAACCTCCGATGTTAGAGCACTTGTTAAGTTCATTAGCAATCGGGATTAGTGGAAATACGACTGTAGCTCTGTTTATCTTGGACTAGCCGACTAGCAAATTCGTGTACGTGGTAACTCTGGTTCTCCTACAGAAACTTTGTAGATAAGGAGAATAAAAAACATTATTTAAACTCAACACAACAAATAAAAATAAAAATCGGTTTGGTATAGAATATACAAATGGAGCGCTTACATTTATGATATCAGCTACATCTTATCCTAGCATGAAACAAAAAATATTTTACTTAATTCTTATTTTGCATAAAGTAAAATTAATAAACATATTCTGAATTTCAAAGTGATAGAAAGAAACTCTACCTTGCGTGTTGCGTACGTAACTACATACGCATACTAAAATTAGCAGTGATGATCGATGGACAGACGGTTGAAGTCACACCATAACTTCTTCTTCTTGTTCTTTATCATTTTTGTATGGAATCCTAAAAAGAACTCGTTAAGAGTTCGTAAGACCTTAGATTTGAAATGGAAAACAATGTAAATGCCATGATTCGTTTTGCGCGTTGTTATAAATCTTAAAATTGGAGTGTGGCTGCGTGTAAAAATAACCTGAAGTAGAGGGAAATAGTTTTTGGAGCGAAACTCGTTTAAAAACGGATATTGCATTCGAGAGCGTTGCAGTTAGATCGATCCTACACATTTGTATGTATATGTTTCACATTTACTTCATGCGCATTAAATCGGGTGGCATCGTGGCAACGGACATAGGTCGAAGCACATAAAAAACTTAGAAACAATAGATATTCGGGTCTTAAGTTGTTATAGTGGCGATTTTGTACCAGCGAGCACAGTGTTGGCAGCCCCCCTACAAGATATTAAGACGACATTAGATGTCTCGCAAATGGAACCGCTGGATCCAAGTTTATAAAGAATTAAATTATAATACAGGACCACACGTTTAACACAACATACTTTTAAATTGCTTCACAGAATTATATTTATCATCAAGGAGTAAAACTTAAATCAAAAAACATTCTTCAATACGAAGAATGTTTTTCACGACTTCTTGATTCAATTAATTCAGGATAACATATTCTATAGAAAACAGATCATTAATAAAATTATCCTCCTTTCTTCATTAAAATAAAATCATCAAGTAGAGTAGTAAAGTTTTATTTATTACAAGTTACAACATCGCTACAATGTAACTCCAGTGTCATAACTTGTGTGACAAAATTTTTACTGTGAAAAGGTGAAACATGAACAACGGTCGCAAGATCTATGTAACTTTGTGACAACGCTATATAAGATCTTTCTCTTGGACGTGCACCAGGGAGAGAGCTTAGCTTTTATAGTATTGAATGAATGAATAAAGAAAAACTCTATGCCACTGACCTCTGTGATACCAGTACAGAGTACACTGGACATAAAAAATGAAAGCTTGATTCTTGTGCCGATTCAAAATTATTTATTCCATGTAGGCCAACTTGTGGCTCTTATGACAAGTCAAAAATAGAGTCAAAAAATGAAGAAGTTCATATTTTTTTGTGAACTTACCTATATCAAAAATTTGCAAAATAATTTACGCAGTAAATGAAATAAATACTCAATCATCTCTAAAATCATAATAGCTATAGCCAGACCATGCTCTATTTTCTTTTTATTACTTAAAATTATTTATGCAAAAATTAAGTTCGTTACACATATTACATACTATGCATAGGCTTTTCCGATTCTAATGCATTCTGTCTTAATATTATGAAGCTTAGTTACCGAATAAGCTTTTTTTAAGTTTTCATACTTAACCTTTCAACCTTTCAACATAATGTCATCTAAATCTTGCCTGGAGTAAGTATGGTTGTCACATAAATTAGATCAAGATAAAAATTAAAACAAATAAACTTAAGTTAAAATTAGTATTTCAATCAAGATAAAAATTAAAATAACTAAACTATTAAGTTAATATGACCCTATAACCCTTTTGCTGTATAGAATCTACGAGGGTAGGTATGCTTTTAGATCATAGGCTCTCAACCTTATTTTGCCCACCGCCCACTTTGAAAGTAATTTTATCTAGAATAATTTTTTTACTTACAACCTGTGGCAAACCTGAAAATTTTTTTTTGCTATTCTTATTAACAGGCTTTTATGAACTTTATTTGTACTTATATATATGGGGCATTTCACCTGAAATCAAAAGTTATGAAAATTTTTAATTAAAAATTAAAAATTTTCATATTATCTAATTTAATCTAGATCCAAATGTAATGAAATCTTTCATTTCAATTTTCATCCACTTCCTAAACTACCGAAATATATAAATTTTCGCACACGAGATAAAAACGATTACAATACATATACAACAACAAAAGTTAACCGATATTAAAGTTACTTTAAGTAAGTGATTAGCGTATTTTTGTCTTTTTAGACTATTTTTTCATACTCCCTCTGTGATATCTCAACGCCCTTTAGTTTTCTCAGTGTCTTCTACTGCCCCCCTGAAAGTCTCAAACGCCCACAAGAGCGCGTTATCGCCCACGTTGAGAACCTATGCTTTATATCAATGTTTCGGAGTGCATGCGAACTTTGGTCATGTATTAAACTTTAATGACTAGTCCGTGGTCCGACTGTGCATTGTGCACGAAACTGAGAGAGCAAGTAATAAGGTACCTAAGTACCTAGGTACTTATTAATTACAGTTGCCCTTTTGTAAATTTAAAATGGGAATAAGTTGTTAATGTATATTATTGATTGCATATTTTAGAACTCTTTTAAGTATTCATTATCTATTAGACTATTACCTAGCGCTAATTCTATATTTCACTTTTTCTTTCTTCGCAAAAAATAGCTAATTTACTTTCTTGTTAGCTATTGCTTTTTGGATGAAACGATACAAAATTCTAAAAAGCAGTTGCTTACCAGCACGAAACATGGGAAATTAAAAGGGATTAAGGCTCGGGCGGTCGTGGACGATCCAGTTAGGTGAAATATTAAGTGGTTGAGCTGAGGGTAATTAATAATGCGCTCTCATCTACGCGCTGGTTGGATATAGCGAAAAAATTGCTGGATCAAGTACCCGAGAGCTCGCTTGAAATTTTGTTAAGACACCGTAAACGAGCTAGTAAACCTACTGTACAACTTGCAGACAATGTAGCCTAGCAATCATTTATCATCATGTTTATGCAAAACTAGATATGGAAACTCGTTGGCTGACAATTCTGCAGAAATGGCTGGAATATAATGAAACACTCCGTGTATGAGTGTTTAACTATTTTAGAATGGGTAAATAGATATTATATTACAGTGATGGTGGATTTGGAAGGATATTACCTAATCGATACCGTTCGATGTAATTCAAAGTATTACTAGTTGTTCGCCCCGAACTGAGACCTCGCGGTACCCATAATTCCCAAAAGATAGTTTTAATTATATATTGTAATAATTAACTTTTAACATTAGACGCAAAAAAAAAAATTGTTGACGCAAAACTGTTTTACTGATACAGCGCCATCTATTAGCATTATTGTGAAGCTATTAGCATTAAACATTAAATAATTTCCCGCTCCGCGCACGGCGACGACTCACGCGCCAGTAGCGCGGAGCCCCCCACTGGACATGACATCGCTCCGCACGCGGCGGCGGACTATCCGCCCGCGTTGCGAAGCCCCGGACATGACGACCCACAGGCTCCTGGCCAGCGCCAGTGAGCCCCGGCCACAGAAGGCCGAAAACAAACACCGAGGGAGTGTTCTCCCCCGCGCCCCGCCCGGGTAATGAGGCTAGGCCTCGAAGCCCGTACCCCCTCAGGCCTTCGGCATGAGGAGACGACCCTCTGCTGCTAAATAATTTCGTTTCTTTATAATATTTATTTAATTTTAGTATTTGTTGTTCAAGTACAGGATATAACTGAATTTTCAACAAAGTTTCAGGTTCTAATATGCAATACTTTTTGACATATGGCTCAAATTAAATCTCCACTTAAAAGTTAAATAATTTCGTTTCTTTATAATATTTATCTAATTTTAGTATTTGTTGTTCAAGTACAAGATATAACTGAATTTACCACTAAGTTTCAAGTTCTAATATCTTGTCATTCTTGACATATGGCTCAAATTAAAATCTCCACTTTGAAAGCCCCCCATTTCGTCAATTTTAAGGGAAAAATTAAAAAAAATATATTTTTGTATTCTGTTCAAAGTCGTCTTTAAAAAGATATATCGCAAGTCTATGTAACGCAACAAACAAAATTTTACTTCAAACCCGCTTCTATGAGAGCCCCCCTGAAATAAAGCTTTTTATATTTTTTTATACAATGTTCGGCTGAAGGCCATCAGTTTACATATTATATTTAAATTTGAAGTAATTATGTTCAGTAATTCAGAAGTTATAGGGCTCTGACAGACATTTGGACGTACACACTTCTGTGTCCAGTACAGACAAGCGCCCTAGTTGACTCAGAGAACTCGCTTCGCTCGTTCAATTAAAATACGTACCTACTTAAGTTGTGATAATTCATTTTAGTACCTACTTAGTAAATTACTTAAAGCATTTTATTATAATAAAAAAATTCTTTTTATTTTTGTTTGTTCTATACTAATCTCGCTACACTCTAGCGTGACTTCTTAGTACGGGTTCTTAGCTCAAGAAAATAGAAAATACGATCCCATCCGGAAGAAAGCATAAAACTTGACACCGTATTTCGAGCTAAGGACCCGTACTATCTATAGAATTTTGATTAAGATTTCGTAGTACTTATATAAACATTTGACGGTTCCGAGATTCCGGTTGACCTGTATTATTTATTGTTTTTGCAGTAGGTAAGCAAGAGTTTATTTGTAAGTTGGCTGTGCGCGCCGGAGGTTGTATCACGCAGTCGAGGGAGTCGTAAACAGAGATTGGCTCAATTGGCGCCGGTTTATTGGCTTATTAAATCGATCTCCACACGGTTGTTTTCTCGGGGCGAATATTTTCGTTGGATTAAACTACAATAGGGAAATATTTATTTGAGGCTCATGTTTAAAAGGTCTACCTTTTTCCCCGCTTCCTTCTCGCAAGAGTGTATTTTACCCAACTTTTAATACGTACTTGATTTTGGCTTTGGCTAAAGGCAGGACAGACATGATGCTTTTGGTAGCAGCGATCAGCGTTTTTGTGATTTTTAGTCACGTTCGAAAGCAAAGCGCAAGCGCCGATCACGTCTGTTAAAAACTTCGTATCCGCCCGGGTCGTAAAACCTCGTAGTTATTTCGAAATGAAAATGTGTAAACACGTAAGTTTAACAGAGGATTCTTTCAATAAAAAATAATGGTTTAAATAATGTAAAATTTTAGTCGTTTTTTTAAACTTTGTTTTAATATTTTAGAATGAAGCGTTCACGGAACCAAAATAAACTAATACTCATATAAAAGCTTATAAAAAGGAGCATCATTATCAGTTACGTTTACCATGGTTCATGGAACGCTTCATTCTAAAATATTAAATCAAAGCTTCAAAAACGACTAAAATGTATGAAAAAGCCGAAACACTCTCTTTTTGGGTAATATTTTCTGTAACTTACTATTTTTTTATCACCTAAACTTTATATTAAAATAAAGTTTATATCTTCAAGTATATAAATAAATTTACAATTTGTCGGAATCTGGAACTTTTTTTTTCGAGTGTATGAGGGGCGGATTTTAGGCTTTATCAACCCACCTCCACACCCACCTCCTTTTAAGTTGTATTCATTATTGCTTCTTTCTTGTGCGCAATAAAGTTTTTGTCTATCTATCTATCTATATTTTCATTTTTAATCACTGATTGGAATTCAAATATTGACGTGTTAAAAGTTTTTAAATAATTTCTGTACCTAGCATTCCAGATTATTTAATCAGGATCATGATCCCCTTCCTTTAAATCAGTAAAAAGTTTCGTTTTTATTTATAAAACCAATTCCCATTCCCTTAAGTTATAAATACTTATTCTATTCAGCGTAGAGTTCACGCGTAATAAAATCTTTTAGATTTTCTCTGCAAGGTGGTCAGACTTTTACAGTAATAGTAATAAAATAAAAGATTCATGGAACCGTAATGCTGCCTATACTTTGTACGACAATTTGAATAACAACTTAGTTTAAAAACCGTAAAATTACTTTGACAAAAGAAAAACAAATAAAAAATATTCAAAGACATTTTCGGAACTACTGCCAAAGCGATCGCGTGAAATATTTCCTATAGCCTAAGGGTGAATTTTATAGTTTTACTGCCTTTGCTATACAGCCGCCGCCCATCCAGCGACGCTCCGGGCATTAGCAATTTCGTAACGTTTAAAAATTGTGGCACGACGACATAAGCTTTACGACGAGACAAAGCTATCTTTACGCTTGTTAAGTTTTTTTATGGCTCGTGACTCATATTATTCGGGGCCAAAGTGAAATATCTCAAACGCTCTCCGCGGTAGATATTTCAAACGATCCGCAACCGCATAGATTGTTCAACTTATTAAAGGCCGTAGGCCTACCGTGTAACTGAATGGTTTCTGAGCTTTGAATGAGATTTGGTAAGTTCAACGGTAACTGCTCGATGCGGAAGGGATTTATTACCATTAAAAAAAAAAAGTAGGGACTCTAACATTACGTCTCTATCTATTCAACTCTTTTTTTACAACTTCCAACCAGCAAATCTCCAAATATTAGCAGCAATTTGTAATGTTCGAAAATTATTCTTTACGCTTGATAACTTTTGTACATTTCGCACACCATACCTAATAAGATTCGGGGCCAAAGGAAAGATATCCCTTCACTGTAGGCATTTCAAACAAACCATGCCCGTATAGCGAGTTCAACTTTCCATCAGATAAAAAAGATAATTGATAGTAATGTAAATTACGCTTATCAGAGCCCTGATTCTCTAGACATTTTGTAACTTTAGGCAAAACTCATTTTATGACGACTGTAATTTTGACATTAATGCGATTCTTCATTCATTGAAAGAGCCTTAAAACCAACTATATTGTATGGCAACTATAGTGTTCATAATTAGAGATGATCACAATTTTACTTAGAATTTACCTTTATTGGCTAAAATTCGCTGGCTAGATAAATAGATATAAGAGCGCTAGGTAAATAGATATTATTGATATAGCCTATACCTACTATGAATTCAAATAATCACAAAAATAACATAATGTTATCACAAAAATGAATTTGTGATTATTTGAATGGTAATGGTAATTTATTTCTTTTATTGTTATTCTACTTTGCTTTTATATAAGAAAATCCAAAAAAATAGGTAACTCTCCCTCGCGATTAAGGCAATCGCAACTTCGGTTCGAACCCCACAGAACAGTGGTTTTAGATATATTTATTATTTCCTAAATAACATCACCATAATATTTAATCTATATAATAATGTAATCTTTAGCAGGATTTCAATAATAATAATAAGATAACATCTCATAATGTAAACGTATGGCATTAAATCGATGTATCTAAAAGAAAATTTGTCTTCGCGTATCATTCTCTACTGTTCCTTGAAAATTCCCTTTATAAATTCTTGCAGTAAATTGCATAGTATTAAAAATGTGCTCGTTAAAATAAAGAGGGCACCGCAAAAGAATTCCGCACGAGACAATTTTCTTTTAACAAAATTTTATGTATAGCTATTAGTAAAAAAATTGTAAGTTACACGTAGCTTTTCTTTGTTATCACGTACTTTCTAGGTGGTTCAAAAGAAACTATCTGCAGAAATCGCTTTCAAAACTCTAAGATACTAAAACTTTTCCTATCTGGTTTTTCAAAATGATATTATAACGGTAACGATTGGGTAACTACATCCGTGGCTTACCATATACGTATCTCCACAGCTGGACAAAAGTTTCTTGCAATGGATCTCCACAGAATCACCCAGAACAAAAAGAGGAGGTAATTTACTTGTGTGTTGTTACTTTACACTTGGGTATAGCGAATTCCAGCGACTTGCTTAGCAATTTGGGGTGTCTTCCATCGCTACGTTTTCAGGTGCGGAGTCACCAGTCGAGAGTTACTGGCTTGAGAGTTACCCAAGGGTAGTTTTTGTAGTTCAGCTATAGGTCATCATAGCAACCCATCAATGGGTTCACATCACCCTCACTACTGAGCGCAGGCCTCGTCTCAAAGAAGAATTTAAGACCACTAGATGATGCCCGCGACTTCGTCCCGTCCGCGCGGATTCAGGGTATTTGGTTCCCGGAGGAATTATTTAATTTCCCAGGATAAAAATATAAAGCCTCCGTGCTATTCTAATGTATGTGTAACCTATTACATTGTGTCCGTCCAGTAGTTAATTTCTTCCAGTAGTTAATTCTGCAAAGAGGATCCCTGAACGAGTGTCCTAGGTTGATCCTGGAGGGAAAGATTCCCGGAAAAAGAGCACCTGGAAGACAGAGGAAAAAGTGGATGGAGGACATAAAAGAGTGACCAGGCACAGGATCGGAAAGCTTTTCACACACTGACCGCCGAACTTCAAATTGGTGATGGCACCCCCATGATGAGTAGTTAATATGTCCAGTAGATTTTGCTTGACTCTTCAAGCAAACATCCATCCATTCATCCATCCACCCTCACAAACTTTCGCTTTAATAATAGAAGCATAGTATCTATAGTCTGCCTCATGCAAATTAGCACACTTTAGTTAGCTGTAGGTACATGATTAAAATTACCAAAAACATTACCGCACTAATCGAATTTAGCTTTTCTCGAGTACCTAGAGGGGATAAGAGTCAAAGGCAAGAGTTTTCTGGGTAACGACCCTTGAGATGAGTGGACTTCTCATGAGCATCGCTTTGATCCCCCTTCACACAGTCTCGGTGCTTAATGATCCGGCCATTTAACGAAAAATCACGAATTCAGTAAAAGTTACACAATAAATTACATAACAGGTACGGTACTTATCTAGGTACTGCTACTTACTCGTACTTACGAAGAAAATTATCGAAATCTCGGGCTAAGTACTAAGTGTATTGTATTTTTTATTTCTAAGGAATAAATAAAATAACAATTTCTAGTGCGCCATCGATATAGGTAAATAACTTTAAAAATTTCCCGACAACATTTTATATGTAACCACACAAACGATATCATAAAACTCTCATGAAATGAAACTCGTTTCATACTCGTACAACAAGCGTACTTTCACTGTAGTAAATTACTGAACTTTACTTTATGATTACTAGTTAGTATTTGGATTTGAAACATCAGTTGTAATATAACATCCTTGTAATATACAAAATGCCTCAAAGGCTGTACAAATGTTCATATATACCTACGTTGTTCTACTCAATACGACTCGGTACATTATGAGGAAACATACGCCTGAATGTTCTCCATAATGTTCTCAAATATCGTGAAGCCTGCATTGGGTCAGAGTGGTCAACTATGGCCTATATAATAATTATTATATAGCCCTTCTCTGAGAGGAGATCTGCGGTCAATAGTTAGCCGTTAATGGGTTGCTAATGATGATGACTCGGTACAAAGAGATCGATTTTAAAATAATCAACTGTCTCATTTTTACTTATGTTTATTACTTTCGTTTGCCCGCGACTTCGTTCGCGTGAAATTAAGGTTTTAAAAATTCCTCGGGAACCATAGGTTTTTCCGGGATAGCAGATAAGGAAACAGCCCATTTCACTGTACAAGTAAAGACCTTGGCAACCTAGGTCATTTTCCAAGTTTTCAACTATACCTATGTGAGGTTAACCAACAGACAAACAAACTTACTTTAGCATTTATAATAATATTTGATGAATTAATAACGACAACGATAATAATAGCTAATATTCCTTAATAAAATAATCTTATATTCCGAATATAATCAAACATTCTGATAGCAATCGCTGAAGTGGAAAATCCGACGTAGCGTGACCAAATATACCTCGTCAACCTAACATTATGCGAAATGAGAAAGTCCAAATGAGTCCCCTAATGTAATGGCGGCTTATTATTTCTTGAAATAGCATTATTGGCAGTGGGACACGAAAGTATTTAACGCTAAACAAAAAACGATACGGCTTTTGTAGATAACAAAAATAACGTTGTATATTCGCGTGGAAATAAAAACTAATGAAGACAGTTTAAGCTCTCGTTTATAAATAGCGAGTGAGTAGGGTACATACTACACCGTAGTAATTTGTTTAACGCCTGGGACATGGTTAATGGGGCAGCGAAACGTTAACCGCGAAGAGCCCTCGAGGAAACGATTGCCCTTCCAGTTCGACTTGCCCTCTAATTTCCTTGGCATTTATTGGGTTGACGATACTAAACAAATAGAACTGAATCAGAAGATTTACTTCTGTATGAGGCGTATTAATGCAGAGAGTAGTTTTCTTGCCTTTCCAAATCCATCCAAATTACGCTTTACAGTACAGGATTTCGACTCTTAAGTTTTTTTTAAATATTTAGACATGGACTAGCGCTTGGTGCAATCAAAGATGACCAAGTTATAGTTACTTGTAAAAACGGAAACAGGAAGGGCATTTTAAATTTTTTGCTGCGCATATTAAAAACGACGAAGGTGGTTTAACGATTACTAACTGAAGTTAGTAATTATAACCAGAAATTAAGCATGGAGGAGGCCACTAAACTCGGTCACCTATCCTGTTAGTAGCTTGGGACAACATTGTTTAGCTTGCCAGCATCACAAATAGTCAATAACCTATCAAATGTTAAGCAAGATTTAACTGTGCTTAGGTATACACAGCCGGCACGGACTAGACAATACAGCATTGTAAAGTCGATATCTCCTGAGGATGCTCCGGTGTCGGGGCGAAACGTGCGTCGAGAGTAGTATAAAAGTCTTGTGTGTTGGTGCATGTGAGTGTTTGTGGGATTGCTTGCTTGGAAACTTGGCTTTTTTGCTTGGTTAGGAAGGTAAGTGGTGCTTAGCTTTTAACTGCATGACCATACAGATTTTTTCTGCAAGCAGATTATAGCAAAATAACAGACTCTAACCTTTTCTTGCTAAAATACAGGTGAGTTAGTCATCTGAAGTATTACAAGTTTAATAATAACATTAGGCCATTAAATAAGAACTCCTTTATTGCACGTAAAGCAAACACATAAAAAGTTTCTCACGCCAGCAGTTTCCACTGCAGAGTGCAGCCGCGGGGCATAATAACATGCGTTTGAAGTGCGCTTCGCACGAGGCTTGTTACACGAAAACAACTTGTACCAGTTCTGTGGAAGCAAAGCCACAATTACAGCCTTTATTTCAACGCTATTATGGATATTACTTACTCCACTTCCAGGAGGCAATTTGAGTGTAAGTACCTTATGAGTAGCATGATTCACGTTTACCGTGCTGGAACCGGGCCGTGCTACGGAGGAAGCCCGGTCTATCTAAAGTACACTGTTTACCTAACTATGGAAAAACCAAAGGGGTTATGAGTTTAGCATTACATGTTTGCACTAATATTTTTTTATTCGATGACAAGATAGCACTTGACTGCAATCTCATCTGATGGTAAGTGATGATGCAGTCTAAGATGGTAGCGGGCTAACTTGGAAGGAGTATAGCAGTGTAAATTCAACCCATACCCCTAATCGGTTTCTACACGCCATCATACCGGAACGCTAAATCGCTTGGCGGCACGTCTTTAGTAGGTACATACTTGATGCATATTAAGGAACAGCTATAATATTTTGTCTTTACCGAAGCCGAAAAGCTTGTAAATATATCAAACATACATAATAGTATCATAACGTCATTGTATTTATCAAGTAGGCACATTGTTATTCCAATGCAACCATGTTAGCATCGACATTGTTTGCCGCGTGCCCTGGCAAGCTCTATTGTTAAAAGTCTGTAAAGAATTGCAGGTTAATACTGTTTTCTTTACATATTTAGTTCCTAGTAACTATTATAAAAGAGTTGAACCTAATTTTACGGTGAAAATTCGATATAAAAGGCGTTCCTTGAAAGAATTCTTTGCAATTTATTTTGTAAAAATCTTCCTTGTAAGTACCTTCTTGCCCTGTATAGTGAATTTTACTATAATTTACATTTGCATTTGATTACTAAAAGCTGATGTTGAGATGTTTATGTTGCGATATAATAATTTTAACGAATATAGGTAAGTATATAATACCTACTGTACTGTTGGTTTTATACTCCAAGAATTTGGTATTTGGTAATAAAGTTTTTAAGCTATTGCATAGCTTCTATCGCGGGCCAGCGTGGAGACCGAATCCAGAAATTCCGTAACGAAAATAACCTGACACGGGACTCCTCTACGGTAAGCCGCTAGATGGCGTTGATAAAAAATGCTATGCAATAGCTTTACCGCGGCAGTCCCCGAGTGCCACACGTCTTTTTTTTATAATTTAATTAAGAACCTGGCAAATATCAAGTACTTAAGTAAAGAACTTTAGAGAAGGAAAGGTAAAAATATAATATAACAAAATTTCATTGGATAATCAGTGAACACAAGTCCGAAACCAAAATTAGTTTAAAGCCTATCATTAAATGGGGCAGTGAATCGTAAACCGCGAAGCTTCCCCCAGAACAAGCGATTATTGTTTGTTATTACAAAACAATTAAGTATAACCTAATTTTGAAAATTACACCAACAATTTACCTGCCGGTTGGGTTTACTTAATTGAATTAGGTTTAATTCAATTAAGTAAACTGAAAAATTGCAGCATTTTCATAATAGCTCTGAAACTCAAATTTAAATATTTTGATTAGGTGTTGTAGTCACAAGTAATAAAAATTTGTACGATAAACCAATTTTACTTTTTAACCGACTTCATAAAAGGAGGAGGTTCTCAATTCGTCGGAATCTTTTTTTTATGTATGTTCCCCGATTACTCGAAGACGCCTGGACCGATTTGGAAAATTGTTTTTTTGTTTTAAAGGCTGAGTTTCTTGCCGGTTCTTCTCAGCAGAATCTGCATTCCGAATCGGTGCATGGTAGATTTATGACGTGTCATAAGAGCTACAAGGTAGGATGAAATAAATAAATTTTGAATTTGAATATACTTCCCAGGTGGTCCCATAGTCATCAGGTCAGGATCTGATGATGGGATCCAGGAGAAATCGTTTGTTACGTTGTAGTGGCGTTTGAAGTCGGTTTTGTAAAAATAATCACAATTTCTTTAGTTCTACCAATTAAGTACAACGGTGATATTAGGTATTATCATTACGTACTCGGATTGCAGTATAACTAAGTATACAATACTTAAAATACTTTGTATAGTTACTACAATCCCTTTATACTATACTAGCTGTTGGCCGCGACTTCGTCCGCGTCAATTTCTGATGATCGCGATTAAGAAGTTTTTAAAAGAATATATTTTAAATCTGGATAATTTTCCCCGTTTTTGCATCATTTTTCACTGATGCTTCGCTCCTATTGGTTGCAGCGTGATGTTATATAGCCTAAAGCCTTCCTCGATAAATGGACTATCTAACACAAAAAGAATTTTTCAATTCGAACCAGTAGTTCCTGAGATTAGCGCGTTCAAACAAACAAACTCTTAAGCTTTATAATAGTAGTATAGATTATATTAATAGCGCCAAACGGTATTAACGTAATATCACCTCACAATAAAAAACAAACTACATAATATAATGAAATTCTATGAGTTGAAATTGATTTATTAAAAACTTTCAGCTCGAAAATAAGGCACTTTATCATGCATGTTTGGCCCCGGGGTAGAAGTCATATTCATAAACAAGTGCAGCAAAAGTTTGTAGGGGAAGTATTTCTGTATTTATGACGCCGAGAGGGATACAAAATACATATCAATATGGGAATTTTGGTACAAAATAATAATATGAGGTACAAAATATGTCGTTCATTGTTATGATCGGTGATAGCTTGTATTCCTTTCGGGGGTCCGAGCTTCGAATTCCAAGCTTTTTTTTCCAACCTCTAACTTTTCAGAGTTATATATATGCGTTTCAAACAATTAAATATAGTCACTTGTGAACGCCGAAGGTAAACATCGTAAGGAAACTTGTATTCCTGAGGGTTCTTCATAATTGTCTAAAAAATGTATTAAGTCCGCATAGTATGGTGGACTATGAACTAAACCCTTCTAATTCCCATGAAAAGAACTGTGCCCAGTTTTTTTTTTGGCGTGATGGGTTGAGATGAATGAAGATTATATTTTATTTTAAAACCTCATGGTTTATCACATATATTGATCCATTTTTTTAGGTTTTCATTATCATAATGATGATAAATATCGTTTTTATGTTTGTACCTATTTAGAAAAGAAAATTATTTTATATTTGTATTTTAAAAGAAAACAAGATCATTAAATTCTCTTGTAAAATATCGTGCTTAATAAACGCAAAAAAAAATTATATTGTTCGAAGAAACTTGGAGAGGTATTCTAAGACTTATTTTGTCTCACGTAATTACGAGTTCGTTTTATTTATTTATAAGTAAATTTTTCTTTTTTATCACAAAGAATACCTAAATCAGATCCAGATTGAAATAATAGAAGCCCTTGTTTCGGTTGTAAAGCCTTATTTGAGCGCACAATTAGGCAGTTAGGCAGACTAATTCAATATTTAGCGTGAACCTATAAAACCAACAATTTATCATCGAAAAAGCGGGTAAGTACAAAAATTCTCTTAACTTTTTATCACCATAACTTCAGTCAAGCTGCGTTGTTGGAATTGATTTGCTTATGGACGAATTTGCATGATATGCCTACATGGTCAAATAGGTCCGGGTATTAGCGAATCGCGCCGTTTCGCGTCTCACATATAAACGAAGTATAGACACGATTTATAAAAGTAAAATTTCCATAAAAATAAATATTTAGTTTCAAAGTTAAATGGGCTAAACGATCTACGACTACCAGGCGAATAGTTCATAGCGTTTGGGTTAAACTCAAATGATTATGATACAATTGAAGATGAAATTAGTAAATATTAACTTGCATTGTACGATTTGATTTAGAACTTGGCATTCATACGGCTCTAACATCCCGAATTTAGCAATTTGTTTCTAATCTCTAACCATACCGTTTTGTTCTTAGCCATATTTCATAGGTGCAATAGCCAATAACGCGAATTTCACATAGTTCCGCTATTGTATGCCAAAATTCGCACTCGCATCCGTATTGCCTGTTTTTGTAAAGCTCCCGATGCAAAAAATAGAAATTCTGTAAAAATATTGTGTACACGTATTTTTGTATGCATATTATTATCCTATGAAATAATATGGATGCCTCATCCTATGTTTTGCCGTATCTAAGTAAAAGGAGTAAATTACAAATTAATCGAAAAATTACTCTAGATTTTTCTTAATTTTACTGCCTGATGCCCACGACTTCGTCCAGGGGGATTTAGGTTTTAAAAATAATGTTGATTCTAATTTATTTTCACCTTCAGGAAAAGAATTTAAAAAATCTAAAAAAGCTTACTATACATATTATAAATGCGAAAGTTTGTTTGCTGGTTCTCTTACAATCACATTGCAAAAGCGTTACGTATCGAGTTGATACTAAGATGTTGATGTGATGAGAAAATTTTGTCTACACGTTTACTCGTTATCTCTATATGAATCTCTATAGAGACTCACGTCACGAGTAAACGTGTGAACAAAATTTTCTCGTGGCGCGCATCTTAGTGCTACTGGAGAGTGACAGAAGATACTTTTTCTCGGAAAATCAAAGAAAAACAAAGTTGACTTATTTTAACAGTTGTATAAATATTTGAAAAAAATGTTATTCAAACAGTAGTAGAGATTTAAGTGGACTTCTTGATAATAAAAATTTAACTATACAGGCTCGTTGGCGTATCATGTTTTAAATGAAAATAAAAACTGTGCCGCTTTAAACAATACATAGGCATCGTTTGGCGCAGATACAATTTAGGGATTTTATGAAATGTGAAAGCTTGAACTCTCGCATGGCTGGTCAAGAAAAAATACATAACAAGGAAGTATATTTCCCTTGTGGCCTTTTACAAAGTTAACAAGCTGTAACTTGGGAAATAAATTTCAAAAAGCGGCGATTAATATTAAAAATAAGACCGCTCTGTGAAACCAAAATGGGGGAAACTCGTCCGTTTTTGTGAAGTAGGTTGGGCTCAATACACACAAAAAAGATGATTATATTTTATTCTATTCGGAAGAAAAAGAATTATAGTTTATAGTAAAAATAATAAAATACTACTCTAACCCACAACTTCGTCCGCGTAGAGTTAGGTTTTTAAAAATTCAACGGGAACTCTGTTTTTTCGGGATATAAAAATCCAACAGTGGACGTCTATCGATATGGTTTGAAGAGCTGATGGACGTTTGGGTACCAAGGTGCTGAAGTGGCGACCCCGCACCGGGAAGCGCAGTGTTGGCAGACCCCCCACTAGGTGGGCCGATGACATCAAACGAATCACAGGGAGCCGCTGGATACAGGCAAGCGCAATACCAAGGCCTGTGGAAGTCTAAGAGATATTTGTCCAAATGTGGACGTCTGTCGGCTGATAAGGAAGAAGATAAAATAAGACAAATAAGGCGAGAGGCAATCCTTCGCTAGTGGGCGGTTCGCAGTTAACATTTCACTGCCCCATTAACTACAAGTAGGTCTCAGGCGTTAAACAAATTATTGCGGCCGTGCGTTTATGTAGTTACTCCCTATTTAGGAACGAGAGCTTAAATGTTCTCATTTGTTCAGTTCAGGAATAAATATTTAATGAATTGCTTTGTAGCTGTTATTTACAGGTGCAATATACAAGCCTATGTTAACGTGTGAACTATGGGAACGTGATCATTTGGATAGCAATTAAGGTGTTCAATATTCTACTAGCTCATTTTCGGGGGTCCAGGATTCGAATCCCAGGCACCTTTAACTTTTTGGAGTTATGTGTTACGCTTTAAAGTGACAGAATATATTTTGAGAAAACTTAATTTTCCATGTTGTTCTCAAAGGTAGCAATCGGCAGTTAGGAAGCGTTGTGGATTTAGGAGACCCAGTTTTGAGCCAGCGATGGGATGAGGACGATAATGATCATGATTCATTCTTATTCAAAATGATCTACGCAGCATCGTATCCAGCACTAAATAGAATGGCATTCCGAACTAGCGGTAGATTCACTTGACGATTCAAAAGCACTTGTACAAATTTATTTGATTAAAAAATTATATCTATACAATATAATTATAATTATACTATACTAAATCGCTTGGCAGCCAATAATATTCAGGGGTAGGGTTGTAGTTAGTCACTTCTGAAGCCTCCCATCAGATCAAATCAAAAACAATTTCAAAAACATTAACACTCAAAGTCCCCGCGAGGAATCAAACCGGCGCTTTCTACTCATAATTCACTGAACCCAATGCCTATGACATAGGTGGTCAAAAGTGAGTTAGATATATGTGAAAATGAAACGATATTTCACAACAAACAAACAACGAATAGTGTACGTGTCAGCAGGTGTCCATAACGTACAGGCTCCATTTTACATACAGCTGAACAGGTACACCTGTAAGGAAAATTCTTAGCCATACATGTCTAGATGCTTCAAAAATGCTGAAGTGCTACGGTGTAGATCTCCTACGGCGTAGAGCTACTACGAGTTGATACACAACAATATTTTACTACGGCAGTTATTTTACAAAGTTCACGAAGTAGATAACTTCTTCGTAATTCTACAATTCAACTTTAGGGCGATCTATAATTGATTGCTTCAGTTTTACGATCGTAATCTCTCTCCTTCTGTTTGGCTGGTATTCTCTCGCTTTGGATTAAAATGCATTGATACAGCAAAAACTATCTTTACAACTTAGTGAATATACCTACATAATATACATGTATATAGCTATTAAGTATAATCACAATTTAATCACATTGTCTGTAACATGTACACCGATACCTACCCACTTTAAAATTCGGCCTCGATTTTATTTCCAAGGATTTACTATCCAGATATTCCGATAGAATGTTGGTATTAAAAGTTTAAATAAGCTCATCAACTGAACTTCTTTACTGCTGCACGTAAAGCAAGCATATAAAAAGTTTCTCACGCGAGCAGCGCTGCAGCCATGGGGCATGGACGTGTTTCTACTGCACTAAACATAAAGTCATAATACAGTGCGCTCGTAGTCAAAGCTGCATAACTTTTAAGCACCAATTTATACGCGTTTATATGTAGTTCAACATGCCACGTTGCATCTATGTTAAAAATTTTGCGTTATTTACACTCCACGAGATCCAACCCTCAAAGCGTATTCGCTCTGCGCTGCAAGCGTCGGCAAAGTTAAAAGCAAAATTACATTGACTTAACGGTTTGAGGCCTTAGGCAGAGCGTAAGTTCACGACACAGGCGGCGCAGTCCGTGCAGCATTGGGCAGAGCAGATTTTGTAATGCAAGAGCAATGAGCATGCATAGAGCTGCGTACGCTGCTACGCAGGCATGTGCCACGTAGATATTATGTGTCCAGCCGTTGGTTATATCCTCCTAGGTCTAGCCTGCTCCTCTGACAATGCAGATTTCTGTGCGACACATGTGATTTCGCTTATTTTTGCTATCGGTTTTTATATGTACAGATAAGCTTGTTCTAAATGGCAATAGTTATAATGGTAAAGGAAAGTTCCAACAAAAATATTTCACGGTTTGCATAAAATGAAATTTTTAAAATTCAATAACTCCGAGGTCCTAAGTTTTACGTATCTGATATTATACAGGCGGGTTAACATAGGACTAATAAATACAATATGTGAAAATTAGATGCTTATATCTATACAAAAATGAGAAAAAAATTAATTTCAAAATTAGTTAAAAAAAACATATCTTCCTTTATTGTTCACTTAGAAATTAATCATATGTTTCCAAAAATAGCACTTAATTGATTTTATAGCATGCTATAATTGAAACTTAAAAACTTTCGTTACATAGAAAGTTACAGCATTTCTTAGTTTTTTTCTGGTACTTAACCATAAAAAAAAATTTAAAAATTTATAACTCCGGTTCTAAACAGAATTAACTTCTGGGTGTTCTACTCTAGCATTAAATAAAGCTTAAAGTTTCGATTAGTATCATAAAAAAGGGATGTCCGATTTTGAGGTAAAATAACACAATACGTGTGCCTGTGCTACGCGGATTGCGTCGCCTAGCTGCGTCTTTAAAGTACCCTGGGCCTTAAGAGTACTCTTTTTAGTATCACGAAATTGATTATTTCGACCAATTTTAATCGATACGTAGTAATCGAAAAGTCTTATACTTACAAACAAAAATAATTATAAAAACATGCAATATAATATTATGTGCCAAGTCACCCAAAAGCAATTCGGGCTAATAGAAATAGAAATAGAAATAGAAATATTTTTTATTCAAATAAACTTTTACAAGCACTTTTGAATCGTCAATGAATCTACCACTGGTTCGGAATGCCTTTCTAATCAACTAGTAGGTACCTATTACTCAAACACAAACCGCAGTAGAAGCGATCCACGGAATAATAAAAACACTTTATTTGTATAGAACTCAGTTTGCGCTAATAAAACACGAAGTCGGAAGCGGAGTCATATAAAGTCGGCTACCCCTTTTATTACAATAATATTCACGAATAAACAAATAAACGACACATTTTATGTATTTAAAAATATTATGCCATTTTTGTTCCACGATTCATTTTATTCACATTCGTAGGTTGGGGTCTCAAGGAGTTGGAGTGGCGAAGCGTAGTGTTGAAAGACTCCCCACTAGATGGACCGACGACATCAAACAAGTCGTAGGGAGCCTGCGATACAGAATACAGGCTGCACAAGACCGAATCCTGTGGAAGTTGATGCAAGAGATCTTTGTCCAGCTGTGGACGTCGGACATTAAAAAGTTATTGCTATATTTCAAATGATCGTAGAAGGGTCGTGTAATATCCTCCAAGTGTAGCCTATAACTACTATTTTATATGTATAAAAAGAGAATAACTACCTTAATTTTCTAAAAAGCAACTTTTTAAAATTCAAAAATTTTACACTGTCTGTTTTGAATTCAAGCCTTCAAATATTATTGGCCATATAATTCGATATACCTATAACTAGGCACTGTTCGCCATACTAGTTGCTATTTTATTTTTTGCAGTGTAATTATTTTTACTAGATGATGCCCGCGATTTCGTGCGCTTTTTTTATTTCCGCAGAAACTCTTTAATTTTCCGGGATAAAATGTAGCCTCTGATGGATATAAGCTAACTCCATTTCGAATTTCAACCAAGTCGGTTCATTCGTTGTGGTGTGAAGGAGTGACAAAATCGCACATACAAACTTTCGCCTTTATAATATTAGTGTGATGTGATGTGTTGTGATGTGATGAGATGTGATGTGACTAGTGCGATGTTTCATGCGTTGCAATTCCAACAATACCCGTACCTACAGAGTTATTCGGAGCCAACTATCAGAACGTCACAATGGCGGATACAATTTACGAGTCCATCGGAACGAGCTGCCAGTCAATGTTACGCTTAGCTAGGCATTTTTTACTTTTGGCAGACGCGCTTAATGTCCTCTACTAGTTCGTTTATCCTTTGTAACGTACACCGTAGATCATTTTTATCGTTTTTATGCAAAGCAAAAACCAGTCGACGATCTATTACCCATTCATTTGAACCTCTGGTTCTGCAGTTATCTGTGGATAGGACAGTGTAGAATAATTAATAACTATAATAGTAAGCTACTTCGTTAACTTAATTATAGTTAAAAAAACTCTCCTCTCCTCTCTTGTTCAGAGCTGTAACTATTCAATAAAATAACACAATTTATTGTAACAATGTCAATTTAATTTTGAATAGTTAGTGGTAGCGGTAACAAAGTTCTGTAACTGACAAATTTCAAATTTATATTTTGCTTGTTTTAATGCATTTTATAAACTTCAATTAACTAAACTAACAGTTTCATCATCAGAATCCTATCAAAACCTCACTACTGAGTGCAGGTCTACTCTCAGGGAAGAATTACAGCCCATAACTACACCACTACGCCGCGGCCGGCCCAATGCAAAATACACACCTTTGAATAATTATGGAGAACATTCAGGTATGCAGATTTCCTTCACCTTCAAATATGTGACATTTAACAGCTTAAATGCACATAGTTAACTCCGAAAAGTCAGAGCCCGTAATCGAACCCGGACCTCCGACTACGAGACCGCAGTAAGCAATAGACTACCACTGTAAGTGCTCTACATTTTTTTTTTTTTAATTTTAAACCAGGGTGTCCCTTTTCGTAGAAAGGGCTTTTGTTTTTCTTATTTTTATAATTTTCAAATTAAGTTTGATGTTTGCAATTTTATTTTAAGCCAATTTTTGTCAATTTTATTATATTATTTCAATTTTCATTTTAATTTAAAACATTGTAAGGTGTGCACTTCTTCAAAGCTCGGAGTACGGAATTAGCAGAATACGAGACAGTTCCGGCTATTGCGAGGAACAGAACAAAGTGCTCTACATTCATGTATAGTTCCATAGCCACAACAACATTTTTAACTTTCTTTTACTTTTTAACCCAACTGAACTTTGTGGTAGTCATTATGAAAATTCAAAATGATGCCCAGAAGCCCACATCACTATGATATAAGGAATATGCTCTAGGCTTATATTAAGCATCGCCCTTTATGATACCACCTCAAAGGTCTAAGTAATGACGAAGCGTATTCCTTTTAAACATCAAGCCAGGCCAATGATCCGTATCATTACGCCTACCCCGGATCTAGAATGTGTCGAATTCGGCTTTAATAGCAATCAATCTTAGTGGAATATGGGTAAAACTTCGTACAGGGACCTAACTACTTACTAGGTACCTACCTATATAACCTAGGTAATGTGTTATACGTAGCAATTAGGATTAAGTAATCAATAAAAAAATCTGACTGCTGAAAAGTAACACCTGAAAGACTTCCATCACCCGCTCTTCAAAGTGTGGAACCAACTCTCTTCGACGGTGTTTCCACTAACTTCCAACATTAGGTTCCTAAAAAGTCGACAACGCAGTGGTGGTGCCTCGGTACCTACTCCAAGTGTTCATGGGCGGCGGTAATCAGGCGTAACATCAGGTGCTGCCGCCTGCTCTTGTTCTCGCTGCATATTTATATAAAAAAAAATAACAAGAAATATGTAGAGATCCCTATAGTTTAGAACTTTCAGGTTGTGTTAATGCTTAAATAGAGCTTAAGAGCGCGTGTAATGGTAAATCTTCAGATGCAGATTTGATTTTACAGCATTAGATCAAGTTTTCAGTATCCTCAAAAAACAGCTAAAAATTACATCATATTTCCAAGGAACGATACTGAGTACAAGCATAAAATAATGAAATTTTTCCGACAGAAAATATCGCAAAGATAGGTCTTATTTTTAACCAATTTGCATTTATATTCAATGTGTTGCATATTACAGATTACAGAGCCAAAAATAAAAGATTAAAAAAATGAATATCTTACGAGTTATTACATGATGTAATTCATGATGTATTTGGCTCTTTCTACACTCGTGCACGCTAGTATCTCTCGGCTTTCGCGCGAAATGCCTCAATATGACGTTGCTGCCATTCTCTTACAATCCAGAAGCAGCGATACCGAAGCCCTTCGGGGAATTACTTCTCCGTTCTTCGTAAACCTGTCAATTAGTATGGATGGAAAAGGGTTGGAAAACTTTCCGGTAGGAATTAACTGTCAAGTGAAAACGAAGCTGTCAGCGTCATTTTTAAAACCTAACTCCACGCGGACAAAGTAGCGCGCCCTAACTAGTACGATTATAAATAAAACTAATGCCCAAATTAAAAACTTTCTTTACTCTTTCCAAAAGTGCAATTTCATAAAAATGACATCTATACATTTTTTAAGTAAACATTTAGTACACCCGATAGATAAAATCTTTTAAATAAAAGGAAATGTAAGTCCATCAAAATAAATAATATATTCTTAGTGCTTATAACAGAAAATTACACTTTCCGGTTCATTACACACAGACTTCTGAACTCCATCTTCATAATCCAGATCATGATCTTTATTCTCTATGAACTAGCACATAGACTGCTAGACATCCCAGAACAGCAAACTGAAACAAAATTATGAAAATAAGTTCATACATATAAATTACTGTCAGACTATCCCATCTTTAGTAATATTATCTTTATTAATACATGACTATAGTTGAAGACCTGGAGAGTAATACAGGCTACCTTTTATCCCAGAAAATCAGAGATCTGTATGATCTGCAGATACCGATACTGACCTTAACTTTCTTACTCAATTAGTGTCAACAGAGGACATGTTTCGACTTGCATTGCACAGGTCTTTCGTTTTGTTTATAGTTTAGTGTGACACTTGGCAGCATAGATAACATTTGTGTTTGGTACATGAGTTTAAAAAATTCTACAAAGAAGTTTAGTACTGGACTTTGGAATTATTTTATGATAATAAATGATGAATGTGTGAAATTAAAAAAGTAATGGATATGGATATTTCTTCTCCCTTGAATATCCGCGAATACAGATATGGATATCCAGCAGAAATAATGAGAGTAACCAGAGTAAGGATAATTAAAGTTAATTTACCTTAAATTTAGGGTATTCATTCATATAAATTGTGACCATTCCTACATAAGGCAAGAAGCCTCTGGTCCGACCCACGACATCTTTTTTGGTGAGCCAGAGTTGTCCCTGAGCATATAACCCTCTGTCGTCTACACTATTATTATCTCCTTTGGTAAGAAACTTCACTGTTCCATTGTTTCTGAAAAAAAAGGCACCAAAATTTACAAAAAATACTATTTCCTACAATTCAGTTTTATCATATCTTTTTCCAATGTCAAAGTTGCAATTTTTCAGGTTTATCCAAAAAAAATTATTTAAAACTGAAATAACTGCTGCATGTTAAGGTCCTAAATATGATTATTTAAACAAAAGCATAAACCAACAGGATTTTATAATTTTTGTGATTCTTTGCCCAGGTTAATCTTCAGCATGCCTAAATTGATTTTGAATTGATCTACAAGCAGGTAAAGGATTATAAAACGAATTACCCATAGGTTAATTCTTGTACCAGAAATATCTCAATTTAGAAACATTTTTTATTGCTTGTGCTTGAAGAAAATCAATGATGGAATGATGGAATGATGGAAAGCACTGATGAGGTCTAGGGTGGAGTGCACTTATAGCCTAGATGCCTATCCACCATTGTCTTGGCAGTCACTCAAGTTATATGTGGCAGAAAACACAGACATAGAAAGAGTGTTTCACACATTTACAGTTTGTTTCAGAAATGTTGAACTAAAGCATTAATTTCATGCATAAAGTACCTAAAGTATCCGGCAATGTTTATTTTTATGTTATTATAAGAAAATAAAGAAGTGATCGCCAATGAACAAGAAAATTTTGTCAGATAAATGTATCTCCTTCAGCTTAAAGAGTGTTTCATATACTTGATTTTTTATTTGCTCTTTATGACTCAAAGTATTTCCATTACAGAGATGAATCTCGCTGGCACGTTTAGTCCGTCTACTTATGGTAGTAAGTAACACTATGTTTATGGTTTCATGCGACTTCTACTTACTTTTCATGTAACTTCAAAACTCTGTGAACAATTGGAATGTCGCGTCCCTCCACTTTGAAAACCACGATCTCGCCGACGCGCACTGGCTCGTCCGGGTAATTCGTCAAGAACAACAAGTCTCCTCTATGAAAAGCGGGCTCCATACTGCCCGAAAGCACCACCACTATGGGACTCTCGCTGCCCGTTACAACCATCAAGCCCTTCCATATCATTAAAGCCGAGGATACTATCATACCAAAACTGAGGACTTGATAAATAAACTGTAAATAACAGAGTAAACGTTAAAAAAACAACCGGCGTGCAACGCTGTATTCACGTCATCTTAATTTTAGCTTAGCAATGATCAATGAAAACTACCTGTCTCTTGTTCATGCGCTTCACATCGTCAAACAAAATGTCTATCATTTTGTCTAGTTTGGTTTAACTTCAAAAGAATACTTAAATTATTGGTTAAATGCTTAGTTCAAGTTCTAAAAAGAAAGTTGTTTTTTTCGACAGCTCAAAAACACCACGTCAGATCAAAACTTCAAAATCAAATTACAAACGTCAAAACATAAACCACAGAATATAAATGTCCATGGAGAATAATTAGAGAGATGAAAAATAATAGGTAGGAAATCATTGTGTAAGTAGGTTTCTAACCTAAGGTAGGTATTATGAATGATTAGGTACCTACCTACTAGGTACCACAGATTACTGATAGGTACTGTGTACTTTTCTATAACGGACCATGGTAGGGTGGCAGACCCAATTATGGGCACTTTAAGAGTTTATCTTATTTCAAATATGTTTTTTAAGTATAAATTTAACCAAATTCTATAAATCACTGTATTCATAAGGTTACTTGTTTAATAAAATATATAATTAAAGAAGATATTGAAATTTTTTTGTTTAAATCAACTAGAATTTTAAATAAGATTGAAAAATGACCCAGTCCCCAATTATTCGCACATTTGTTACCAGTTATGGGCACAAAATTATCCAATTATCAACACTCACATTTTAATAGAGTTTAAGGAAAATATAACGCTAGGCTACCTACGGAAGTCTTTTAGAATATAGATTTTATTACGAAATAATATACGGAAATTCTTATAGTAACTGTAGGTGACTTAATTTTTTTATATTTATTATATTTAAAACAAACACCCTTACATATTTAATAAGAAAATGTAAACATAGTCTTTATCAAACGACAGACGTCCACAGCTGGACAAAGATCTCTTATATGGACTTCCACAGGCCTCGGTCTTACGCTACCTGAATCCAGCGGCTCTCTGCGACTCGTTTGATGTCGTTGGTCCACCTAGCTTCCCGGTACGGGATCGCTACTCCAACACCATGGGATCCCATCGACCATCAGCTCTTCAAACTATATGTCCGCCCATTTCCACTTCAGTTTCGCTTAGCTATGTCCGTGACTTTGATTCTCTTACAGATATCCTCATTTCTGATATGATCTCGCAGGGATACTCCGCGCATAGCTCTCTCCATCGTCCGCTGAATGATTATTGTTTCGTGATAAATAACTGCCCATAGAACTTCTCAACCTCTCTCCATACCTCAGGTGGAGAAGAAACGTGACAGCCTTCGTCAGTTTTCAGCCGCGTCAGCTAGCTCTGTCCGATAGATAGATCTCTCACGGACACTTTGGAATGGACCTTCTGTTCCACTAGATGGTATCTTTAATAAACTTGGTATTCAAGGCCCGCAGGTCACGAGTTCTTTTCTTAGAGATCTGCCTATTAACCTACCAGTAGGCATCCGCGTCTGCTGACGACTGAAGTCTCATCTCTTGTCTGTCTTCCATCAGTTTGAGAGTAAGGTCAGAGAACTTCTTGGTCCTTTTCGTGTGATGGGTCTTAAAAAATTTAGACTCCAGAGTATGGACAGTTTACACACACTTGTTAAGATCGTCTACAGACTTCCAGTCTGCTAGGGAATCGAATCGCTTCGGAGTGTTAATAAACAGGAAAATCTCCAAATTTTGTAACCAGATACTGACACCCCTTGTTTTGCAATGAAATAACGGGAAAGTTTCATTTACTTTTTGAATTAGTAACTAATATACTTAGAAAATCAATTGAAAAGAATTATATTATTAAAACTCAAATAAAACCACAGTTAAATCATTATTAAGTAAGTACTGACCTTTAACGTCGATGAGTCAAAATGGCCGAAAAAATTCGGGAACTCCAGAACTAAATCTTTCAACTACGATACTGACGTCATTTTAAAACTTTCCAGATTAGAAAGGTTTCGATTGTGAAAAATATGAATTCCCCTAAATATTTTTTAATCTGAAAATTAAAAACCACTATCAGAAACTTATATTTTAATCTTTTTTGCCAAAGTGCGAATAAACTGGTGCAGTGCTAGCTATTGGGTTGGTCACCCTAGGTAGGAAATATAACTATATAGGGTGACCGACCCAATTATTAGCACTTTAAGAGTTTATCCAATTTCAAATAGGTTTTTTAAATTAAAATCTAACCAAATTCTTTAAATAATTGTGTTCATAAGGTTACTTATTTAATAATATATATAATTAAAGAACTTTTTGAGGATTTTTTAATTAAATCAACAAGAATTTGAAATAAAATTGAAAAATGACCCAGTCCCCAATTATTAGCACATACGGGATTACCTACTGGTAAGTACTGACGGGTAAGTCGATCAGTCAAAATGGCCGAAAACTTCAGGAACTCCAGAACAATATCTTTCAACTACAATACTGACGTCATTTTAAAACTTTCCAGATTAGAAAGGTTTCGATTGTGAAAAATATGAATTCCCCTAAATATTTTTTAATCTGAAAATTTAAAAACTACAATCAGAAACTTATATTTTAATCTTTTTTGCTAAAGTGCGAATAAACTGGTGCAGTGCTAGCAATTGGGTTGGTCACCCTACTATATAATTGCAGAGTATTTTTGTATAATGAGAATGTAGCATTTATATTTTATGTAGTTTTTTTTACTCTTTACCCTTTATCTCTATCTCCTTTTGATCTCCTTTCTAGGTATTGATTTTAAACGTTCACTAACTTCTGGTACCTATATAATTTAAAAAAAAGTCCATGGATTTGGCAAATTATAATTTATTTCACTTAGGCATAAGTAACATCACTTTAAGGGGTCCCGAGACGAGCAAGCAGCTTGGCGTCAAGCACGTAGACTTCTGTTGCTTGCTCCAACAGTTTGATACGCCAGTTACGCCCGTCAAGCGGCTTCATCAAGCAAGACTTCAAACAAACGTTGCAACAAGCCGTCATGTCTAGCAAAAAATATAAAATCACATCAAGCGCGGGCCAAGCACGTAAATGCTTGTCTCAAGCATCAATCCAGCGTTGTAGATGGTCAAAATGCTTGACGCAAGCTAAGATCTACGTGCTTGACGCCAAGCTGCTTGCTCGTCTCGGAACCCCTTTACTGGTATCATTTCCACAATTTTCATCATCATCATTAGTATAAACTTGACTTCAATTAAACTTTATTAAGTAGCTCATTTATATTTACAACATATCCACATCAATATTTTCAGTCAGTTTTAACTTAATAGTCACAGTATTAGGAGTTGTGACGTCAGCAACTAAGATCTCAGCTCCATTATATAAACCCAGTTCGGTGATCTTCTTTTTCAAATTATCTCTTGTCTTTTCTTCTATGCTCTTAATGGATGCCATATAAAGGGTTTTGTTGCGACCATTTATAACTGTGGTGATACCTTGAAAAAAAATTAATGTTTAGTCGGAGAAGAAAGACAAAAAAATATTTTATACATATAGGCAGTTCATCACTATTAGTTCACGAAAAAGGAATTATTATTATTATCTATACAAATCAAAGTGTATATTGAGTCCTTTGAACGGAAAGAAAATCTTGTCCTCCATTTGGATACGATATGGAAACTCTTTGGCTCTTTTTGTAAATCCATGCAAGGAGTTGCCCCTAGTTGCCATGCTGGGCGAATTGGCAGGCGCATAGTCTAGACTATTGCAGTGTCGCTATAGCCCAATAGCTTGACTATACACGAACACCAGGATAGATGTGCACTTCCTTACTCGCCAGGATGAACAATATCAAGGTTATAAGAGAAAGAAGAGAGAGGAGAATTAAAAAAAAACTTAGGAAATAGATAGACTTGCTGTAGCACTTCTCACCTGGGCTCTTCATCAAGTATGCGTTGTCCTCACACAGCTTGTCGTAGATGGCCTGCAACGTGGCGCCGTGGTCAATCTCCATGACCCTGGTAGTGTTGCTGCACGCGACGCAGTCCGCGCGTTTCTCCGCGTTGAACGTGTAAGTGTACAAGCCATCCGCCATGTTGAGCACCATGTAGTTGTTCATGTTGACGCAGCAAGAGGATGCTAGTTTAAACACCTGGAACAATTCATATTAGTCAATTTTATAAAAAAAAAAACTAAACGAAAATCGGTTCATCCATTTGGGAGCTACGATACCACAGATAGATACACAGACACGTTAAACTTATAACACCCCTCTTTTTGCGTCAGGGGTTAAAAAAGAATATATTTGATGTACAATCTACTTAGACAAAACATTTCAGTTAAAATTTACTTTAAAAACTTAATTACATATATTGTACTCATATTATATGTAATTAAGCTAATTAAGCCTAAAATCTTTACTCCTAATTGCTTTCCACTGGCTGTCTAATTGTCTATCTTGCAATAAAAAGGATGACCTGAGTTAGCTGGTATATCACAGAAGCTCTCACAGCTGGTATAGTTACCGGCAAACTTCTTGGGTAAAAAACCTTGACAAGCAAATTTTAGGTCTCATTTGAGGCAAGTAAGCGTGGTTTATAGTATCGAGCGCGTGATTGGTAGATCAGTCAACCTTTGCTTCCCGCGCCGGATCCAAATGCGCCAACCTTGCGCCAACTTACCCCCACTATGTGACCTTATGCTCAAGAAGTTTGCCGGCACCTATATGTTCTTTAACACGCCTTATGTCTGTCTGAAAAGATATGCCATATTTCTGGGCTGACATTGATTAGCTCTTGTCCCATGTCTACTGAACAATCCAACCCACCTCAAAAGCACAGGTGGCTGCTATAGCCGCAATGGTGTTTGCAACAGCCAATATGTTTTTCAACAACCCTTGCATCAATCTGTACTTGACATAAGAGATGCCATATTTCTGGGCTCTGTCGTTGACCAGCTCTGGTCACAATATATCTACAGTCCAACTCACCTCAGTGGCACAAGTGGCTGCTATGGCCGCATTAGTGCTCGCGACAGCTGGTATGATGTTCTTCAAGACCCCTTGCGTCAGTCTGTATGTGACAGAAGAGATACCATACTTCATGGCTCTCTCCTGTGCCTTCTCATACACCCATGCCACATGTTGAGGGTCATCCCCATCCAGAGGTGTGGCACTTCCCCATGGATTCTCCTTCTCCCATAGTAGTACTTTCACATACTCTATACAGTGTTCTGGCAGTCTAAATAAAGCAAAATTTCTGTTATTTGATTATGCTGAAGTGTTATTATGTATTATGTTATACATTTATAAGAACTAGTTTCCTCCTGAATGGTGATTGTTTCATTCTTTTGCATTAATTTAATTATGGCAGACAGACATCATTACTAATAATACTATAAATGGGAAAGTATGTATGTTTATCCTTCAATCAAGCAGGAACTACGCAACATGGTGATGTTTGTTTGCATGCATATAGTAGGGACATGGAAGTGACATAGGCTACCTTTCATTCCAGAAAAATAGTGTCCTTGTGGGAAATTTTAAATCCTAACTACGACGTAGAGTTAACTTTTTCTTTTTACAAATAAAGTAAAATATCAAGAACCTTAAAAGATATCAGGAAGTTTTTAGGCGAAAAAACTACAAAAGCCAAATTTACCTTGGAGTATTAGCAATGGTGCACAGAGGGAATGTTTTCTGAGGAGGGTACAAATCCAGTGTACACTCAATACAAGCACTCATTCCAGGTAATATAACCCTTGCATTTCCTTTGAATCCCTCGGTTCCTCCATCCACCAGGGGTATTACACTGCTCTGATCTAAACTTCCTGAAATAAAGTTTAACAAAGATTTTTCAAAGGTGTTTGCTAAAAAGGGCGCCATTTCTTTATAACTGTGTCTCTAAACTGAGGTTTATGTTATTTTATTTAAATATCTTTCCTGCTTATTTAATAAAAAATATATTAGGTAAAATAAACAAAAGGCCTTATCATTAATAGTGGTATTTCTCAGGCAAGGTATACTAAAAAAACTTAATGTACAGAGACAGGAGATTGAAATAAGTGCACATAACTGCATAACATTATTATTACACATAGAAAATATGCTTTGGTGGCACAAAAATATTTAAGATTATTTATGTATTTTTCCGCTTATTATAGCACTAAATACTTTTCAGAAAGTTATTAGTAAAAAAATATGAACAATATACTATTAATAAATTATTTAATTACTATCATCATTATACTGCAGCAGGGACATCAGCATGCCGTTCAACCAGCGCCTAGCAACAATGGAGTCCAGCCCGCACACCACTATGTGGAACTGACGGTAGAAGCCCTCATCCAAATCTTGAATGGAACAGTGATGAGCTACAGCCTCACAGCCAGGGACCCTGAAAATATACATTATTTATATTTCTTTACTGATAAAATAAACAAATTGTCTATGATGAAGTAAATGCCTTTCAGCTCATACCTATAACATACATAATGTTCAAAGATTTTATACAACTCAAACATATATAATAACAAAATTCAAAATCAAATGGATACTATGGTACTGTACCTTTTATTCACAAACTCCACTGCACATTTTGCTTTGGACAAACCAATATCATTCTTTCGAAAAAGGAACTGTCTGTTAAGGTTAGACAACTCTATAGTATCCATATCTACTACATGTAACTTCTTAAACCCTAGCAGAGCTAAGTCCTTGAGCAGCTCGCAGCCAAGCCCGCCGGCCCCAACAATGAGAACTTTGCAACTATTCATAATAAAGTCTAATATCTCTGCCGAAGGTTCGAAATCTGGGTGGCAGAAGGGGCCAGACCGCTCCAAGAGTTTCCTTACATTATGCCATCGCCTTTGCTGATAATCAGGCATAGGAGTCTCTACTTCTGCCATTTCCTAAATTAAATTACCTAGTAGGTAGTAAATACAAGTTGAAATCCTTTGCCGGCAAAGTAGAATTAGGATTTCGGGTACTTTTACGCTACCTATTGTTTAAAATCGAAAACCTGATGTTTAGCACCAGCACAACGTTTTCTAATTTGTATTATTTGTTTAAAGAAAGACTTATTTTTTAATAAAATACAAATCAAGCACGATTTAGCAGCAATATTTCGATGTTCGGACTTCGGTAAAAAAAACTAAAAGCAAAAGCACAGCAAAAGAACAAAAATGTCAAATAGGTAGGTACTCAAATGTGAAAATGTCATCGATTTGACGGAACGTTTAAAAATAGTTTAGAATAACTTTTAAAAGACAATATAAATAATTTTAAAAATAATATTAGATTTATTTAATTTTTATGGAAAATAGGATTATTTATATCATTCAAATGTCCTATGAAATAATCTTGCATACTTTAATGTAGAACTGCTTTAAAAGTAGATGGCTGGCTATAATAGAATCGTTCGTATTCGGTATTTCATTTGTTAAAAATGGCGTGATGGTGGTGTAGTTGTCGTAACACAAGGATTTCAAGTTTGCGGTTTTTAAGATTTCCTAGTGAGTTCGCCTATTTAAATTGTTGCTTAGTTTTCGGCAGTAAATAATAAACAAGATCATTATGTTTGCCTTAGACGAAAATTAACGTTATCGTTAAAATTTGAGGGAGAGACTGACAGACTGTGAACATCTTGGTAGGTATCCTCGTGATATATAACATAACCATGCTTGATCAGAATCATCAAGTTCGTAATTATATTATGGGGTTAGGAGGTTCGGCTTTTATTTGTACGAATCGTGGGACTTTTCATGGTGATGATTAGATAACAAACATTTTAGGTCTAGAGTTGCCTTGGATGGTCGGTGTTATTCGAAACTGTGCCAATGATTGTTCGTGTGTATTCTGTAACACGAATCTTTATTACGCACTTCAAAATATATGCATACTAGACTAAAATTTAATTACACTTACCTAGCTAAGTATATACTTACCTGAGTTAGCTGTAGGTATGTATCAGATGTGAATATAATTTGTGTGGGTGTGTGGTACTTAATCGATTAGGTATAGCTAGTGTAACACCTAAATGATTTATAGATATAAACAATGGCTGGTAATAAAATAAACACAAAAAAGAAAGATGATAAGAGCAAATCAAGCAGAAGTGCTGATTCAGCAATGGAAGAATCTGAAGATATTGACTTCTCCTTACTAAGGAAACCTATACTAACTAGTATTACTGGATTTGCCCAGGCAAGAAAAATATTTGATTTGGCTACTGAAGAAGTAAGTACCTATCTTTAATGCAGTCTAATGCTTTGAGAAACTTTGATATTTTTCTACAATACTTAAAGAATTTAAAGAATTTTTGTTGGTAGATAGGTGGTAGGTAGGTCTAGGTAGTGAGATTTTGATTCAATAACATATTTCTTAGTAACTAATTAATAGAAAAATGTACTTATTAATTTCTTGCATTATTTACTTAATTATCTTACAATTATTTTGTTTAATTAACCTATTACGTTTTACTTAGTGTAAATATACAAACCTCAATAGTACCTGTTTCCCCATCATTTTGTACTCTAGAGGGAAGGTGTAGGTAAGATAGTTAAAGATGAAAAAATGGTAAAGTGAAGTTTTAGTTTCATCAAAATGGGCTTAGCATTTTACTTGATCTTTATTTTTCGCGGATTTGATTAAAGTTAGAGTTACATTGTAAACGCTATATCAATTTTCAGCTCAAAGGCTTGCTGAGTGATGAATGTGATTTGTTGTATGAGTGCAAGGTGTGCCGTAATATGTTCAGAAGTTTGGCAAATTTCATATCCCACAAAAGAGTTTACTGTAAAGACAAGTTCAATTCTTCAGTGCATGGACATTTCCTGAAGGAAACCTCTGTTGTAAGTATTGATTTTTACATATTATTTTATAGATGAATAAGTTCAATCTATAATATCGGGGTTTGGAAATTGTTTAAATTTAATTTTTTGGTTAGTTTTGCATGACTGAATACTATAAGTTTAATATGGATTGTTGGTTAAGTAAAAATATTTGTTGTCTTCTATACAAAATAAATAAATCTGGATTTCTTGAAATATGAAGTCGCTTATTGATACGCTTAGTCCGAACCGAATACAAATCTTATCTTACTTTTTTTATTCAACTTTAATTAAACATTTATGCCAGAAATATAGTTATTAGCTTGTAGTTATATATATACTGAGCCCTTTGGTCATATAACTGGGAGGTCTCGGGTTCGATTCCCGGTAGGGGCAATTTGGGAATTTATAATTTCTGAATTTGGGAATTTATAATTTCTGGTCTGGTCTGGTGGGAGGCTTTGGCTGTAGCTAGCTACCAACCTACCGTCAAAGACGTGCCACCAAGCAATTTAGCTTTCCGGCACGATGGTGTATAGAAACAGACTATAGGTATGAGTTGAATTTACACTGCTATACCCCTTCTAAGTTAGCCTGCTACCATCTTAGACTGCATCGTCACTTACCACCAGGTGAAATTGCAGTCAAGGGCTCTCTTGTCATCAAATAAAAAAAATACTTTACAATAATAGTGTGTGTATATTGCAGAAATCTTGAATGACCTGTAAATATCTCTTTATTATGTTCCTCATTGCTGAGGGTTTTAACTCTTGATCCCTTGCAAATAATTATTTTTGACTAGACGATGCCCGCGACATCGTCCGCGTGGATCCAGGTTTTTCAATTCCCGTGGGAATTCTGTAATTTTCCGGGATAAAATGTAGCCTATGTTTTAATGCTGCGTATGAGCTATCTCCATTCCAAATTTCAGCCAAATTATTATCAGATGTCAGGGATAATAACTGGAACTGATAGATTAACGTGTTCTCCAAGGCACGGAGCAAACGAAAAGCCCAAATTTGGGCCTGCACCTTCGGTCACCCATCCAGTTCCTGACTTGAGTCAATGTTGCTTAACCAGCATAATCGACTGATATATTGTGCTATCGCGTTACTAGTTGCGACACTTGCGGTCGGTGGCTGCTACGTTTTTTTTAACCCTTGCATACAGTATCATAATTGGTGAGGTAAGGGCGGCGTTTTGTGTCGACGTTTAGTGGCCAGTGTGGGCCACATATAAAATGTATGGAAAGTACAGGAAATATGCCGGTGGCGGTGTTTTGTGGTTCTGGCCAGTGGCCCATGTACGGGGCTTACCTCAGTTATTATGATACTGCACGCAAGGGTTAAAAAAGTAGCAGCCACCGACCGCAAGTGTCGGCCACCGGCCACAAGTGGCTGTCGCGCGCTTCGGTCACCTTTGTGGCCGCTTCTAGCTTCTCGTTGCAGCGATTTTGGCTGCCGTGTGGCGTATGTACGGCGACCCTTACAATTTGCCTTTAAAAAAAACGTTTTTACAGATGAAAGAGATAATGAAAATAAAGAAGTTAGAAGAGGGTTATCAAGAGTCATTGAGTGAAAAAGTTGAAGCCTGTAATGTAGATGAAGACGACGATTCGCGTATTCCCATCACGAAAGACCTAACATCCATCATAGAGAAGATAACGAAGAACAAGGGGGTGAAGCAGAATGAACTTGAGAACAATCAGTTGGTCTTCCAAAAGATTCCAAAGAGCTCTGTTGCTGTATTCCAGAACATTGAAGGTGATACTAAAAGTGATCCCATGAAAGCACAGGTATGATTGTTTTAAAAACCTTTTTAACCGACTTCCAAAAAAGGAGGAGGTTCTCAATTCGTTGGAATCTTTTTTAACCAAATATATTATGTCGCTACAAAAAGGCGGTCTTATCGCTAAAAAGCGATCTCTTCCAGACAACCTTGCGGTTATTGTTGCGGAGATTTTTAGATAATCCCGCAACAGTTCAGCATAATAGCATTACAGGTAATTTAAGGGTTTTAATATTTATTTCAGTTGGAAGAACTAAATGATTTACTATCTCAAGAGAATGCCGTACTACAAAGTGATGGATCTTTCAAAGTGCAAAGCAGTGACAAGGTCGCACCGATCACAGATAACGCCACACTAAACACAGATAAAGCTACACTAAACACAGATAAGGCCGCACTAAAGACAGACGACGCCGCACTAAACACAGACAACGTGATACAAATCAGCGATGACGATGAGAACGAGGATTCCGATATACTGAAGTGCAAAATTTGTGAGTATTAAATTAATTTTGACAGCATACAGCTGGTCTTCTCCATATAATCGCTAAGGGGTGGTACCTAATGGTAACACACTCTAAAGTATGAATTCTTTGACAGGTGACCTCCAGTTCTCCACTTTAAAGACGTTGAAGTTCCATATAAAGTACAAACACTTGGAGAATCGCCTGGTGTATCCGTGTCCGGATTGTTTGGACATATTCTCCACGTCTTGGAGCGTCTATCGCCATCTTTTCAAGGTTCATAGGTAAGGTTTTATCTGAACTTGTATGAATAAATTATTTTTTATTTTTTTAATATTATTGAGTACAAAATAAAGGTATTATTCAACTAGCTATAATTGGTTTTTACATTTTGTATTTTCTTGATACTAAGGTGAAAATTAGTGTCACAACTCACAAGTCATAACTTACCTGTGTATTGTACCTACGAATTTCTGACTATGCTCAGCAGGGCTAGCATAGGCGGGAGAAATTTTATCCCCGGAAAAAGGATAAAATCCCCTCGCTTAGTTTTATCCACCCGTCGAGCATGGGCACAGCGGTGGAAATAACACTCAGTATACTACTTATAGGAATATACATCGCCTTCTCTTCTGTCGCCATGCTTTACCATAGGAAAAAGATGATTTTATCCCCTTTCAGTGGATAAAATCGGGAGATATAATTTTTATCTCCTGCCCATGCTAGCTATGCTGGATTCTGTTAGAATTTAGAACTTGCTACGTACGTGATTCAATAATTATAGAATTCTTCGCTTGCTCAAACTCGGCGCAAGCAAAAAAAACCAACAATATTCCTCAATAGTCCAACGGTTAGGACTGAAAACTCAGGTCGCAGGTTCGAACCCCACCCATTGCACTATTGTCGTACCCACTCCTAGCACAAGCTTTTCGCTTATTTGGAGGGGAGAGGAGAATATAAGTCAAGCTCAGCTTGGCTAATATTCTTTATAAAAAGAAAATTGACTTGTTGTACAAATAATTATTACCTACTTTTATAGAAAAACCGCGGCACAGATTCGTAGGTTGCGTGAGTCGATACAGGCGAAAGCGTTCCGCATGAACAACCCGCCCGCCTTCTACGAGAAGCGCAAGACCGCGCCCAAGACCACGCCCGCGCAGAAACTCAGCGAGGAGGAGAGGCTCTATAAGGAGAATCAGGTCTTTACCAATCCATAAAAAGCTTTCTTGCTACTTTTTATCTCGGAAAATTAAAGAGTTTTTTAATTCTCGCTGGAACTCTTATTTTCCAGGATAATAAGTAGCCTAATGTATTCCAGACATTATCTATCTCTGTGCCTTTCAGCCAAATCAATTCACTTGTTGCGGCGTGATTAACATCCATCCATCCATCCATCCTCTATCCATCCATCCATTCATCCATCCATCCATCCATCCATCCATCCATCCATCCATCCAGCCATCCAGCCACCTATCCATCTATCCAGCTATCCATCCATCCATCCATCCATCCATCCATCGATTCTGTGGTAATGAAGTATGGTCAACATCCCTATTGTGTGGTCGCAGGCGTGGCTGGAGGAGCTGGACGGCGAGAGCGAGGGGCGGCGCTGCGGCGGCTGCGGGCGCGCGTTCGAGCGCCGCGCCGCGTTCGCCGCGCACACCAACACGTGCGCGCGCCGCCACCGCCGCCGCATCCAGATCCAGATCCGCAAGGACTACCACAAGGAGCCCGGCAACCCCTACCTCAGCGCGCACAGGCCCGCAGGTGACGCCCTAACTACCATTACACTAACTCACTATACATACTTACCATATGAGTAAAGTTAGAGTTGGAAGTTAGCCTTTCTATAGAAGCTTAATAACACGCTCGTTGTAACGGCCACGGTCTTATTGCGGCGTCGAGGCGTGCGCACTGGCTTCTAGAAGCTCGAGACACGCGCACTGGCTTCTAGAAGCTCGAGACACGCGCACTGGATTCTAGAAGCTCGAGACACGCGCACTGGCTTCTAGAAGCTCGAGACACGCGCACTGGATTCTAGAAGCTCGAGACACGCGCACGAATCACGCGCACTGGCTTCTAGAAGCTCGAGACACGCGCACTGGCTTCTAGAAGCTCTAAACACGCGCACTGGCTTTTAGAAGCTCGAGACACGCGCACTGGATTCTAGAAGCTCGAGACACGCGCACTGGCTTCTAGAAGCTCGAGACACGCGCACTGGATTCTAGAAGCTCGAGACACGCGCACTGGCTTCTAGAAGTTCGAGACACGCGCACTGGATTCTAGAAGCTCGAGACACGCGCACTGGCTTCTAGAAGCTCGAGACACGCGCACTGGATTCTAGAAGCTCGAGACACGCGCACGAGACACGCGCACTGGCTTCTAGAAGCTCGAGACACGCGCACTGGCTTCTAGAAGCTCTAGACACGCGCACTGGATTCTAGAAGCTTGAGACGCGCACTGGATTCTAGAAGCTCGAGACACGCGCACTGGCTTCTAGAAGCTCGAGACACGCGCACTGGCTTCTAGAAGCTCGAAACGCGCACTAGATTCTAGAAGCTCGAGACACGCGCACTGGCTTCTAGAAGTTCGAGACACGCTAAATATAACAACCATGCGACGATAATAACTTAAAAAACTTCTACATTATGGGATTGAAATTGGTATTATGAAAACAAAACTGCGCTTGAGTTAGATTCGTATTTTGTTTCGTTTTCTACACTACCTCAAAAGTAAATAAAACTTATTTTATGACAAATTATCATTAAAATAAACTACGTATCAGCGCCTTTTCACTACAATGGCGTGCTCTGAAGCTATTTTATAGATTTTAAGTAGGGACCTATTTCCTGTCACATATTTAATTTGAAACTTTGAACTATCTTGCAGATATTAAGTCGAGTACTGACGAAGTACAAATTGTGGAGAAAATACAAGAAGACAAGGATATGAAGGACGATGATGAAGATAAAGATGACGAGGAGCCCCCGGAAGCAGAACCCCCTGAGCCAGATGACGTACAACAAACTGAGGAAATGGACACTGATGAACCTGTCATACAAAATAAGCCCAAATTCTACGACACCTCAATGATCAACAAACTTCCGTTTGCTCAGCAGACGGAAAAGAACAATTTGAACGCCTTCAGACAGAAAATCCAATCAGATGTCGATTTATTCAAGCTTCTCTGTAAGAAATGCGATCTTAGATACGATAAAATAGAAGACTTCCTAAATCACATGTCCGGGCATTACAAGTGGGTGCGCTACGCATGTAAGCTCTGCAACTTCAAGCATTTCAACTTCGATAAACTGCCGGAGCATGTTAAAGTTGTTCATAAACTTAAAGGAAACACTGAGTTCTACTATAGTACTGTGAAGGCTGTAGACGGCGCTGAAGCTTTGGAGTTATCGGAAACTCTCGAGGAACAGAACGAAACCAGCGAGACCAGTCCGGAGTCGAGGCGACCGAGCAGATGTTCCAGCGACTCCAGTCGCGTGTCCGACGACAGTAGCAACAGCAGCACGCGACTGGAAACAGGGTCTAGGAAACGGAAGAGAAATATTTACAAGAGTAACGCGAAAAAGAAACGGGACGCTTTAGTTGCAGGTACATTAGAAATGGTTAATTAGCAGTTAGCATAAGAGCATCTGAATTGTTGAAAACGGCTCTACAGTAATAGTCAATATAAATGGTAGAATCTATCTTGAATGTCATTTAATTTACACGTTCACGGTTTAAGATTTGCTATTTGCTATATTTTGCTATAATGAAGGTTAAAAGGTGAAATTATGTAAATCAACACCTAATCAACACCTAATAATAAATAATGTTAAAAACCTTTTTTCCTATCTCTACTAATTATAATAAATGCGAAAGTGTGTTTGTTTATTGATTTGTCCTTCAAGAACGAAGCAATGAATCGACTTGACCTAGATAGGCTACTTTTTATCCCTGAAAAATAAACAGTTCACATGGGATTTTTAAAAACCTAACTGAAAGCTAATGATTTAATCGTGTTATTTTTGTTTTCCAGATGAAACTGATCAGAAAGAAGATGACGTTGGAGAAAGTGATACCAATCTTACTAGTAAAATATTTGAAGAAAATTCTTCAGACTTAGATGAAATAGAAGAGAAAATTTCAAAGCGGCAAAATGTTGAAATAACTCCATCTGTGGCATCTCGGAGACCCGTCCGTAAAAGAACTAAGCCCAAAAACGCAGATTTTGAATATGATTTATCTAATTTGTTAAAAATGGAGGCACAGGGTTATCGAGATTCACAAAGTACAAGTACAAACAGCACTAAAATTGTTCAAAATAAAAAGAAAGTTCAGCAGGAACTATTGAATAATTATGATATAATTAATAAAGATAGCTGTGGCGCAATGATAACTTTATCTAGAAAATCGGTAGAAAATGCCCAGGGCCACATGAAAACTGCCAGTTTTCCGGTATTCAAGACTTCAAAGGAATCTCGAATATCGAGTATTTTCGCAAGACCGATGATACCAAGAATTACAAAAATAGAAAGAATTTCACCGAAGAAAGTTGTAACTGAAGAAAGTAATAATACTTCTAGTCCCAGTAAAACTGTAGAGCCTTCTTCCAGCTCGACAAGTATTGTTAAAGATTTAACTCTTAATGATAATACAGTTGGCGAATCTGAACCAAAAGATCGTGAAACGTCCACACAATCAAGTGCTGATATTATTAAAAGTCCCAAAAATAGTATTAAAGTTAAATCAGTGGAGACAATTTTAAATGATTCTAATAAAGATGTCGAAGATAAATCAGTTTCGATTTCAGATAATAAAACGAAGGTAACTTTAAATCATGATGAAACCACCTCAAAACTGGTGACAGAAACTAATTCAGACCCCACTAAAAATTTATATAAGGTTCCAATCAAATTTCGCCGACAGAGCTTGGAAGTTATTAAAAATCCTTTAATTAAGAGAAACATAACGGATTTTAGTAAAGCTGGTATGAAAACGAAAATATTAGTAATTAAGCCTATTAATAGAAATGCCGATGGTACAAAAAAAATGAATGGACCACTCAAATTTCAAACTATTAAATTAAAAGATCCAAGTAATAGTAGTGTAAAGGGCGAAGAAAAAAAATCTGATCAAATTCTAGTTGTTCAGGTACCTCAAGTTGAAAGTGGAATAACTAGGCCAATACCAAACAGTACTGTAAATGATAGAATATCACCGACGAAGACAGACTCCTCTCAGACATCTATAGTTGAAAATGAAAAAACTGAGAAAGATGTTCTTTTAATTAAAGAACAAACACCTAATAGTGATGAAAAAATGCATAACAGCACTTGTGATGAAAAAGCACACATAAGCGATGAGAAACTACTTGAAACTGATGAAAAAACACTCAATAGCGTTGAGAAAGCATTTGACAAAGAAATATGTGATAAGATAATAGAAGAGAATAGTGAAGAAAACCTTGATCAGAAAGATCTAAAGGATAAATGTGATCATGTTACTAGTGAAGTCAAAGAAGTGTCAATGGATTCACACGATGTTGTTAGCCAAGACAGCTAAAAAAGCTTTTGCAAAATATCTATTATTTCTTTGCCATATAAGGTTTCTTTTTGTACAGTTGTTAATTTTTCTTTAGAAATTAAAATATCTACATAAGATCATTATTTTTTATTCAATTTAAAACTAATTTACTTTGATACCTATCCAAAAGAAATAGTAATAAATCCGTAGGGAGCTGCTAGATTCAAGCGACGTAAGACTGGAGCGAGGGCGTGTGAAAGTCTATAAAGAACCTATATCCATATACTTCTGTCGATTCACGATGACGACGATAGAATGTCTGTTTGAAAACTATCCATTTAATAAAGTCAGTAATGTGAATGTCCAGCTGAAACTTCGGCCAAACTGGGCCGAAGCCAAGTGATTTCGAAATAACTTTCGATCTAACTTGGGAACGGCTGAACCGATATTGACGAGAATTGTACTGAGGGAGTGATCAACTCTACTTATTAACAAATCAAAAAGGCGTTTTTTGAAAAATGTTGATTTAGGGTTCTGTTGTAAGCAAGAAATTCTTATAGTATTCTTATAGATACTGGGTTGTGGGCATCATCTAGTTAGTAAATAAGAAAAACTCCACATTAGTTATAACTAAATTTATTATGAAATAAGGTTACATTGTCGTCAGAGTTAAAATAATTATGTACTCTTAGCTAAAGTGTCTGCTTTAGCCACAACTTCCTCAATTGGTCCAACCATGTAAAAAGCTACCTCTGGAAGATGATCATACTCTCCCTGTAAGATTTTAGAGAATCCCTTAATGGTCTCTTCTAAGGGTACAAGTTTTCCAGCATGACCAGTGAACACTTCAGCAACCTGGAAGGGCTGGGAAAGGAACCTCTGGATCTTGCGTGCACGTGCCACTGTTAGCTTGTCTTCCTCAGACAACTCGTCCATACCCAGGATAGCAATGATGTCCTGCAGTGACTTGTAATCTTGAAGAATCTTCTGAACACCACGAGCAACATTGTAGTGCTCAGCTCCAATGATGTTGGGGTCCATGATACGTGAGGTGGAGTCAAGAGGATCCACAGCGGGGTAGATACCTAATTCAGCAATAGCACGCGATAGTACAGTGGTGGCATCCAAGTGAGCAAAGGTGGTGGCAGGAGCAGGGTCAGTTAAGTCGTCGGCGGGCACGTAGATGGCCTGCACGGAGGTGATAGAGCCCTTCTTGGTGGTGGTGATGCGCTCCTGCATGGTGCCCATGTCTGTGGCCAGTGTTGGCTGGTAGCCCACAGCAGATGGGATGCGCCCCAGCAAGGCTGACACCTCTGAACCAGCCTGAGTGAAGCGGAAGATGTTGTCGATGAAGAGCAGCACATCCTGGCCCTCCTGGTCACGGAAGTACTCAGCCACTGTCAGGCCAGTGAGAGCGACGCGGGCGCGCGCACCGGGAGGCTCGTTCATCTGCCCATACACCAGAGCTACCTTGGAGGTCTTGTCCTTCAGAGAGATGACGCCAGACTCAATCATCTCATGGTACAAGTCGTTGCCTTCTCGCGTGCGTTCTCCGACGCCAGCGAACACGGAGTAACCACCGTGAGCCTTAGCGACGTTGTTGATCAGCTCCATGATGAGCACAGTCTTCCCGACACCGGCGCCGCCGAATAGACCGATCTTGCCTCCCTTGGCGTAAGGAGCGAGGAGGTCGACGACCTTGATACCGGTGACTAGGATCTCTTGTTGTACAGACATGTCCACGAACTCGGGGGCTTCAGCGTGGATAGCTGCTCTTTTGTCGGTGGGGATGGGGCCGCGCTCGTCGATGGGCTCCCCGATGACGTTGATGATACGGCCAAGCGTTTCAGCGCCGACGGGAATACGGATAGGGGAGCCAGAGTCGTGGACCGGCTGTCCGCGGACGAGACCCTCGGTACCGTCCATGGCAATTGTACGTACGGTGTTCTCGCCCAAGTGCTGCGCCACCTCCAGGACTAGCCTTGGCGTACGGTTTTGTACTTCCAGAGCATTCAAAATAGGTGGCAAGTTGTCGTCGAACTGAACGTCCACTACAGCACCAATTACTGCCACCACCTTACCTTGCGCTTGGCCTGCGGTCGCGTAATCTCGACTGCTCCCCGCGATAACTGCAATTTTGCCACATTCTGCAAGAGATTTTTCGACAACTGCTTTAGCGGCTAGAAAGCCGCTACCGACCCTACTTACAGCCCCCAACATTTTAAATTACTATTAGTAGAGCAGACAAAATTATGTAACCCAGAGACGACAATGTACCTAACCTAAAAAATGTTTTCAATTTTGAAAACAAATGTCAAATGTCAATTTGACTTATTTAATAGATTATAGAGTTAAGTGTTGCCATGGACTGGAGCAAAATTCGTACGATCCGTACGGCCGGAGGACGATTTATCATCGTAAGAGTGAAGTCAACACAACGAATTTAATAGGTACCTACCAATTTATAATCTATGTTAACTGCCGTAGTTCCTATAAACGTTCTTACATCCTAGTCCGTAACCAAGAGTATAAACTATGATCCCAAACCCAAGAGAATATAACCACAATTCCGGGCCAAACCAAAACAATCTTGCATTTTTGTGAATTTATAAATTTATTATTATTTTATTAGCCGAAGCAAACAAAAAAGTTTTCTTTAAAAGCGAAATGTACTACTTTAATGTATTACTTTGTGTCTCGTAATATAAAAGAAAATATTAATTATTATATAGTCATATTTGTCCGCGATTCGTCGGAGTTAAGGTTATAAAAATGAATCGAAGTCGTATTTTAACAAGAGTGAGTTTCCTTTTATTTCTCGAAGATAAAATTCCTTGCTTACTTGCATACTTTTATTTATATAAATTTTCTTGTTTTCAGATATTATGGCGTCATCGAGCTTTCAATAAGATTGATTATGCAAGACCATGTTCCATCACTCAGTGCACAAAATATTTTTTAAACGTTAGGGAACAATGTACGGTAACATTAAAGGACAGTTACATAAAGAAGTTTATGAAAGCTGTGGGATGGATGGACCAAGATAGAACAGTGTGTTTTCATTTTATATTTCGCTTTTTGTTACAATTTTTTAAATAACACACCACATTAGCTATCACCTTGGGATCTCAAGGTGCTGCATAAGTGATATTATAATGAATCAATTCATATTTTATTTTTTATCTAATTTAGGCTGGTGATACTATTATCGAGACTTGTCTGTCAGAAAACTTTGTTTCATGTATCCTATGATAATTTATTTTCTGAACTGATAGTAAGGTCTTACCCAAGAACCAGTTAGCCTAATTTTTTTTTTTGATGCTACTGCTCCATCTGCATTAATGTTAGTGTTAATAGCGCTCAAATGGATTAGCCCTTAGTGTCTAATGTCATTAGTAATGTTTCAACACATTTAACCCAGTAAAATATTGGCTCCATCTGCATAATGCCTTTATTATCGTGTTACGGCGCAGATGGAGTAGGTACTCTCTCCCCTCACAAATGTAAAGCTTGTGTTAGGAATTGGATAAATTATCTTAGGTATATCAATAGTGCAAGTGATGGAAATTGAATGGTTGAGTTTTCAGTTTTCAGTCTGCACTTATAACTCTTAGGCTATTGTAACTTTGTTCATTAAGTAAATAATTTCAAATTATGCTTTCAGCGCCTGAAGCTAACTGGATATTTTCTGTATGAATGTGTGCCAGACAGAGTGGCATACACGGAGTGGTTTGAGGAACTTGAACTACCAGACACATTTGCGTCATGGTTTGTGGTCACAGAACTGCACGTATGGCTGCTTCTTGTGAGATACATGGCAGAAGACGTCACATCAATAGGCATTGAGAAGAAGAAATATGTCAAAGGGGATGGATGTTTTGTAAGAAACTGTATTATTGAGGCTTTATGGGCAGATGTTGCAAACAGGATTAAGTTATTAGAGGTAATTTAAATTACTTTTTAACCAACTTCCAAAAATCAATCAATTCGGCTGGTATCTTTTTTTAAATTAAATGCTGATCCCTTTTGCCGGCTGGATAACCTCTGTTTTCAATTTTTAATGTGGTTGTAATCTGTTTGTAAATTACCATTTAAATTTTGTGACAGTTGCACTGTGCTTCGAGATAAATCCAGAGATTACAGATAGATTAAATGCAGAAAATCTATCAATGAACTAGTAATATCTCATGCAACAATTGCCGCTGGGTCAAACGTAAAAATCAATCCACAGTAATATATCCACAGTTATATGTATTAAAATAGTGCCTTCTCATTCAGAAAGGAGACCTGTGCTCAGCAGTGGACCTGTAAAGGGTTGAGATGACTTAACGAATGGATTGCTGAAATTTATTAGTTATATTGTACATACAATAAGGACATAGCTTGATATTGGCATACCTGGCAGAGGGAATGATTTAACCTGTCTCAGATTTTCTATCACTTGATTTTCTTACACAATTATTGTGATAGTTGGGCATAAATTATACCTTCCACTTCTGCCAATATCAGTCTATCAATTCTTGACAACTGAATGATAAATTGTTTATCATTCACCTTTCAAGTAGACTACGAGTATGACTTCGAAAAACTCTGCAAAGAGATTTTTTTTTAACTGAAATGATGGTATTTACAGGGAGCAAACCCAGCTATAGCCAGAAAGCAAGTGTCTGAGCTATCAGAGCAGTTCCAAGCCTCGTTAGTAGGATATGATGAAGGCCTGTACGATGACAAAGTGCTAGCTTCTGCCGTCTGGAGAAGGTTCTATTCGCTCTCAGATGATGTGAAAGCTGAGCATGTGCTGAAGATTGTACATTTTATTAGGCATCAGGTAAGATTTTGACTACTATTGCTACTACTATATATATTAAATTTTTTTTTTTTTTAAAAAGAATATGAGCCAAGCTGAACTTGACCGATGTTCGTTTCTCCCCTCCAAATAAGTGAAAACTTGTGCTAAGAGTGGATACTACAATAGTCCAACGGGTGGGGATCAAACCTGCGACCTTTAAGTTTTTAGTCCTCACCTGTAACTGTTGGGCTATTTAGGCTTTTAATCTTTATCTTATTACCATTGGAATTTTTCTTTCTTATGGGGGAAGAGGATGTTAGCAATTTTAATTAAACCCATACTCATAATTTGAACCCTTACACACTCGTGTAGACACCCTAACGAGAACTTAAATAGGTTACATTTAATGCCTATAATGAAATTACAAATAGCATTCACTTGGGAAGTGATGGGTTACCAACTTACCAATATTGTAATTTTCGTATCAACATTTGTGATTAATTTTTGTTTTTTGCCTTCCAGATATCTGTATTGGACAAAATACCCAGCGAAGAGTTAAGATGGAAACCACAAATCAACTGGTTAAGTATACACAATCACTGATATTGTAATTTTATTGTTGTTAAGTTAGGAACGAGTTGTTAATAAATTAAGACAAATTATTATTTATTATTTACGTATTTTATTCAAAAACTTCTCATACACAAAATTGAAATTGAAAAAGTCATGATAAAAACCGAACAAATAGGGTAGTCGACCATTATTCAAAATTGATAAACTTTATAAACGGTTTAAATGGAATGCAATGGCAGAAAAAAGAAATCAGAATCAATAAATAACCATTTTTGATATTTTTCTCTGTCCTCTTCATGCAAAACAAATACCTATATGTATTGAATTAAAAAAAACTTGAGGTTGATAGATTGTGATGTCATAGTTTAGTTCCTGTCTAGTGAGCAGTTTTAGAACTTCCATAACTTGTATTTTTTTTACCGACTTCCAAAAAAAAAGGAGGTTCTCCTATGGCAAGTATCTTTTTTAAAAAATGAAATATTTTGTTTTTGACGATTTTATAATCCTACTTCCTACTAACATTATACATGCAAAAGGTTGTGAGGAAAGATGGATATTTGTTATTCCTTCACGCCAAAACGAATGGAGATAGTTCATGCCCAGGATTAATAAGCTATTCTTCATTTTATTACGAAAAATTAAAGAGTTCCCGCGGGAATTAAAAACCTTCACACAGACGAAGTCGCGGACATAATTTAGTTCATCATATTTTCAAAAGCAGGTTTAGATTTTGAGTTAAAGAAATAGTCAAGTACCCTTTTTAAGCGACTTCCAAAAAGGAGGAGGTTATAAATTCGGCCGGTATCTTTTTTTTTTTTGTTATGACAAATCACTAAAACCAAAACAGACGGCGAAGTTCGTCGCATTTTTCTCTACGCCAGAGAACAGTAACCACAGATCGGCACAGGTTATCAATTTTGCACCAATCGTTGCAATAAGGCCACCTTCTATCACTCATTTTCATGAGGAACTTTGAGTATAAGCCTATTAAATGTCGGTTTCTCTGTGAGGCCATGCGACGCACTAATGAGTCCATGGAAGCAGGTGACAGGTCTTGTAGTCCAAAGGCGGATCTTAGGTCGTAGAGTTGGAACCAACGTGGACGCACTCGTGGTGTCAGATTCGCTTCCGTCAGGTTATATATGTAGCTGACAAAGTTTGTCGGTTCCTGTAAAAAAAACGCTCTGTTACGGATATGAAATTCTTTATCTAAATGCATTAAAGGAAAAAAAGGTGACTGACTGAATTTCGCTGTAGCATGGTGCGGGTGACAGGTGCATAGAATTTATTTTGTAACATAAAACATTGTTGCTAAAGTAAGGTTTAAATTGAGAAAACGGAAAAAAATGAAAAAGGTGTGAACTTGAACCTTATGATTGCAACAATATGGTACAAAATAAGTTACGTTCTATTGACCTGTCACCCACACCATGCTAAAAACTGTGAGCTAAAACTCAAACTCAAAATTATTTATTTCATGTAGGCCAACCTGTGGCTCCTATGACTAGTCGAGAATCTACCACTGGTTCGGAATGCTGATTCTACTGAGAATAGCCGGCAAGAAACTCAGAAGTTGCTCTTTTCAAAACAAAAATGTTACAATATGTAGCTTATCTATTTTGTGAATAGCTGAAGCAAAGCAGATTGGCATTGGCAGCAACTTTGTCATTAAGGAATTCATTAACTGTGTAACTGTGTGTGTGCGCGTGTCTGCGTGTCTGCGTGTGTGCGTGTGTGTGTGTGCGTGTGTGTGTGTACCTCTACTTCTTAAATGTGTCTTTACACACTGTTTAAAATGTAATGGTAAATCTACCAATTCTTTAAGAATTAAATTGCGATGGCTATGGCTACTCACAAAGGTCCTGGGGTCGACGGTGGCTATCTTGTAGTTGAGGTTGTAATTGGTGTAGGCGGTGACGCTGCCCGCGCCCCACGCGACGCTGACGGGCCGCCCGTTCTCAAGGCTGTAGAATATCTTGAACTCGTCACCGTGCGTGTGTCCAGTGAACTCGCCGGCGATGGTTGAAGCAAATCTGGAAAAACTCGTTTACTTTAGGTATCAGCTTCGTTATAACTACTAACTACGTCTGCAAAAAGTCTTGAATTTGGGCCCAACTGTCCCCAACTTTTTTCTGGTGGGAGGCTTGGCCGTGGCTAGACGGGTGTCTAGCCACTGTAGGGTGGTCCCTACCGTCAAAGACGTGCCGCGAAATGAGAACACTTGCAATGATAATTTCTGGGGGCCGACGGGATAGATATTATTCATATAGGGGCTGGTGGCAGTTATTTTTAAAAAGTGAAAAATCGGTAAATAAAGTATGGCGTCAGAAGTTTTTTGGTGTAATAAAATTCATTTTTTATCGCATAGGTAAATTATTATAATATTATTATAATTTGAGTATCTAAGTAGTAAGATTTATTTCATTAGGTGTGACTGTCGTCAAGAGGAAGCCTATCACGCAATAAATAAATAAAAAAAGATTATTTTCAAAAAAAATTGTGAAAATATATCGAGACGACTTTTCTTCTGACTACATTGGTACGTACCTCGTAACGACTTTATTGTACTCTCTGGTCCACGTGTACGTGAAATCGTGCACGCCGGGCGGTATGTGCCCCAGTATGTGCACCTTGTCGCCCGCTAGCTCAGCTCTGTGCAACTCTTGGACGAGCCAGTCCAAATGTCTCTTTGAGTCAAGCGGGTCGTACACTAGCCACCTAATAACAAGGTTGGATGAATTTACCACTTGTGTACTAAAAGTAACTGCTAATTACAAGAGAAATCTTGATAGAATTGAACTTTTACTGCCATTAGGAGACATAAAATGAATACAGACGTGAAGTACGTGTCAGAACGCATGAGCTTTAAGTACTCATGCAATGCAAGAAAAATTATTTAATAATTTAATTTAATCATAAAACAAAAAAAAACCGCTATCCATAGTTTTGAGCCGGGAGTCGAGACAACATGTGTCACGATAACTTTGTACGACAAGGAACAATGTAGCATTTGAATAATAGTTGAAGTATGAAGTGCTGAATCCACTTATTTTTTGTGATTGAAGATTTACACAGTATAATTTTCACTGTAAAATGTAAATGATTAACGCGACTGACAATGGCAGCCAACCCGTTGGACTCTCCTGTGAATTGCCATACATTGCATCAGCATAATGCACTGCATTCGCCACATAATATATGTCGCTAATTTTTTTTAAGAAGAACTGGTAATACAGGCAGACCAGACGACATCAAGCAAGTTCTAACTACTGGTAACACGTGGTAACCACTGGTAACAAGTGGTAACCATTGGATGTAAGAAAATTATGACAGCAGCATGTGAGACCTTACAAAAAAGCTTTATCAAAGAATTCCAAAAAAGAAAAGACAATGCCCCCAGATTTAGTGACAGAATTACACGAAGCATAAAAACGTTTAGCATGTTCCTTGTCAGTAGTAGACAGTTTAGTCTAAATATATAAAAGGTAAAGGTGACTGACTGATTGATCTATCTCAAAGCTCTAAGCGCTGGACGTATTGGGCTGAAAATTGGCATACAGATAGCTATTATGACGTAGGCATTCGCTAAGAAAGAATTTTTGAAAATTAAACCCCTAAGGGGATAAAATAGGGGTTTGAAAAATCGAACTTAACTTGAGCGAAACCGCGGGCAAAAACTAGTAGCTAAATAAATCGTTTGTATGAAATGTCGATGTCCAGCAGTGATGTAGTAGTACATAGATAGCTCACCAATTGGATTTGAAAGCAACGTTGTTATTCATGGAGATGACGCGCAGCCCGGGCCTGACGCGCATTGCAAAGGCGCCCTTCTCACGCACCGACGCTTTGGCCTCCGCGGTCAGGTAGAAGTCCCACTTCCTAGCCAAGCCCTCGTACAGCCACGTTGTGTTCAGTTTCTCACCTCTCACGGTACTTGGTGCAAATCTGAGTCATGATCAAATCATCGATTAAAAGCTGTTATACCAAAAGATCTAACAGGTAGGTATGGATAGTTCAATCCACGAAGACACGTTCCGTCGATCGTCGAAGGGGGTTGAATCACGAAGATTTTTCGTCAGGATTACATAATATATTTCTTCAGGTGACTTTGAATCTCTATCTGATTAACTTCGTGTGCGTATTCTCACATCACTACAATAGGTGCGTAACGATAGAACTCACACTAGCAGTACATTGCATACTTGCAATGAGAAAAGAGTGGGGCGCATCATCGTGGATTGAACTATCTAACTATACTTAGTTACCTACTGAAAGTGTTAAAGAATCAAAACTTAGAAGAATCCTAAAATTATTATTTTATGGCATTTTAATCCAGCGCAGTAAATAAAAGTAGGAAGCGTATGTTACTCTTCAGGTGTTCATGTATACCCATGCATAAATGCAACAAAATAACGTCGACCCCTTGCTCCGTTGCTGCATAATTGAAGGATAAACTAACAAATAAATAATAAACAAAAACAGGATAATATATTTTGAAAATAAAAGAATTAGCATGCCTGCTATTCCAGACTGAAAACAATGTAGTAGGTTACAATGGGCCGGCCACGTTTTTTTGAATAAGAAAACTAAACTAGTCAATAAAGTTAGACAATCTATTTTTCTATGCTCAGAAAGAGATTTTCCAAATACGTAATATGAACACTATATTTCTTGGAGAGAGCTTTTCGATGATTAAAATAGAAATAGAAATAGAAATATTTTTTATTCAAATAAGCTTTTACAAGCACTTTTGAACTGTCAATGAATCTACCACTGGTTCAGAATGCCTTTCCTGCCGAGAAGAGCCAGCAAGAAACTCGGCGGTTGTTCTTTTAAAAAAAAAAAAAATTTTTACAATCGTTAATGAAACTATGCTATGTATACAGTGCTTCCACGATGAAGTTTCCTAAGTCCAATACAATACAAATACAACTAAATATAATACAAATACAAATAAATACAATCCAATGCATGTTAAGACGAGTAGACAGAAAGCAGAACCATTCCATTGGTGGAATTAATCCATGTTAGATGAACTCACTGATTGGTTGGTTGGGACTCGTGGTTCCCAATGGATGGTAGGACTAGAACATTATTCCCGAACTCTCTTCTCATTTTGTTGATAATGTGAGCGTTCACATCGTTGATGAGCTCATAGGTTGTCTCCCACACGTGGTGGTCGATGCTGTCCCCCATGTAATAGACGAGGTCCACATTCTGAAAATATTTATTAGGTATGTCTTTAAACCACGAATCAAGTATAAAATCTATAATCCTCCTTATATAAATGTGAAAGTCTGGATGTTTGGATGTTTGTTACTCAATCACGTCGCAACGACAACCGATTTGGCTGAAATTTGGCACAGAGATTGATTATAGTCTGGAATAACACATAGGCTAGGCTTTTTATCCCGAAAAATAAGGGAGTTCCCGCGGGAATTAAAAAACCTTTATCCACGCGAACGAAGTCACGGGCATTAACTAGTTAGGTATAATTATTATCAGCCCAAGTTTATTATCACCATTTTCGAATAAGTTATCATTTAAGTATATCTTTTTTAACGTGCTGGAGTGACAACCTCGCACTGGGAAGCGCAGTGTTGGCAGACCCTCCCACTAGGTGGACCGACGACATCCAACGAGTCGCAAGGAGGTGGCACAAGACCTAGACCTCTGAAAGTCCATGCAAGAGTCCTTTGTCCAGCAGTGGACGTCTATCGGATGATAAAGAAGAAGAAATCTTTTTTGACACTTACTCTATGCGCTGAAGCAACTCTCTGTATGGCATCATCGTACGCCCAAAGTGGTGTATCGCAGTTCCTATAGTCGCCCCAGTATCCTGCAGGTGGCGAATTTCTTCTATCAACCTGCTTTACGATTGTCCTGTTCCTAATTTCTGTCGCGATATCCAGATTGAGCATATCTTTGTTGTTTACTCTAGTAACCCGATCTTGGATTGGTGGTTCGTCAATGAATTCATGTGTTTGCGTGCGAGGGGTTTGCCCTTTCCTGCAGCAAGTGGGTTCGTTACAGTCCGCTACGCCGTTTGCCTCATATAGTGGATCTATGTGAGCTTCTGAGATCACAGCTATCGTTAGAGGTGTGTTCCTAAATTCGGAATCCTATAAGAACATTAATAAAACCATTTAACACTGCAAACATCTAAAGAAATACTTGTGATAGACTTGACTTGTTACAAGAGCTATAAGTTGGCCCTACATTAAATAAATATATTTGAATTAACGTTTCCCGGGTCGCCATTCGATTACCTTGGGATTCTTATACGCTCGGTATCCATGCTGTTTTACTCGCGGTTATATTTTAACTTAACTTTTAATTTTAACTGACTTATGGCAAATTTAAGAGTGCAACTTATATAATGTAGGTATACCTTATGTGCTCGAAGAAAGATAAGTGATTTTGATGGGTGCAAGTTTTAAAAATGTTGGAAGAAAAGTACCTTTTTTATTTATTTATCATGTTTAACTTACTCTCTTGGTTTTCCTGTTAGAGCGTCGGGGTAAATTAACAGTCCATTCAAATCTAGGGTCGTCATAGGGACAGAAAAATTGTTCGTTTCCACGCTGCAGCACCAAACCGCAAAACGTTCTCGGCAGCGCTTGTGGTGTCGTCTTAATTATGTATGTAAGGATTGGCTTAAAGAAAATTATTGTGTTAACATCATTACTGTGTGATTGAAAGACAAACCAACAAACAAGCACACTATCGCATTTATAATATTAGTGTGGACTAGCTGATCCCCGCGACTTTGGCATGGATAAAGTTTAGAGTGACTTGCTACTATCCGCGAGAAGTAATGTCCTCTATCTCCGATAATATTTAGTAGATCTTCACCAAAATTGGACTAAATATTTCTAATAGTACACAATTTATAATTAAAAAAGAATTATCAAATTCGGTTTAGATTTGACGAAGTTATGGAGCAAAATCAACAAAAACTTTCATCCCCTATCCCAGATAAACCTTATTGTTTATCAGGATAAAAAGTATCCTATATATTGACCCGGAGTATCAGCTACCACTATGCCAAATTTCATACAAATCCCTTCAGTAGTTTTCGCGTGATGCGCGCACAGACAGACAAAAGATTCAAAAAAATTTGTTTTGGACTTAGTACAATTATAAACCATCCCCCGATTAAAATTTTCAAAATATATTTAATGTACAGAATTCGTCCCGTTATAGTTTTATTATAAGTATAGATAGATAGATATAAGATCCTCGAATGGTTCAATATAATGGCGGGTCTCCACCAAAGAAAAGTTGCTAACTTTTGTGTTGCCAACACGTGATGGTGACAAAAGTTGACAACTTTTCTTGGTGGAGACAACGTGTTTCCAACATTTGTCGGAAACAAATGTCGGGAACCGTGTTTCCGTTTTTGGCGGTAAATATCAAAGAAAGCGTGTTGCCAACATTCATGCGCTCGGTGGATACGCTTGTTGTAAACATTTAGTTGAAACAGAAACATGTCTGACTCTGGACGTATTAATGTCACTGAGGGAGACAGCTAGTTGTGGACTAAAAATGTTTCTCAAATCATTGGCGACTTTTTCATTTCAGTGGAGACACAAGTGAAACAAAAGTTTCTAACTTTTAGTAGAGTTCCTAAATGTTGCAAACACAGAAGTTGCCAACAATTCCGGTGGAGAGCCGCCATAATATTAGATACTAACGATATTCAATTCGATGATACCCCGGCAAGCTCTGGGTGTCCCGAAGCCGAGCGAAGCGCACAGCGTGGACACGGATCCGATCAGCGTGTCGTCCGAAGCTCCTTCGCGAACTAGGTCGAAAAGTGCTCCGAACGCACTTTGGCATATCAAGCAGTTGACACTCTGGAAAAATAATGGTTACTTTAATGCTAAGAATCGCGCGTTGTGAAAGGGGGCTAGACGGAAAAAATTCTTACGAAAAGTTGTCACGACACTTTTTGCTATAGTAAGCTATTGTAAGCTGTGCCGCGTCGCATGTTTCTCTGTCTGTCTCTCTCTTATAGAAAGCAAGCCAGATATTTTCATTTCTATTTCGCATTGAACTTCGTTCCATCCGGGTGTCTCTTGACACCTCTCAATTTTTTTTTCATACTGATCGGTACTTGACCAAAATACTTTATAACTGACTAGCTGCTGCTCGCGACTTCGTTCGCGTGGAATTAGTTTTCAAGATCCCGCGGGAACTATAATTTTTTTCGGGATAAGATATAAAGTAGCCTATGTTTTAATCCAAGGTATAATCTATCTTCATTTTAAATTTCAGCCAAATCGGTCCAGTAGTTTTTGAGTTTATTCATTAAAAACATACACACAAAAATACAAATCTTTCCTCTTTATAATAGTAGTGTAAATAGTGTAGATAATATATAATAATAGTACATCATCAGTAATAAGGTATTTTGGACTATAGATTTATTAAATAAAAAATGATTGATTTATTAATTAATTAAAGAGCTACCTAACTATTTGAAATACGAAATCTTGAATGGATAAATTGAATTTGGACTGCAAGCTGACTGAAAAATTGCAGTTTGCACGTAACTGCATTATTAGGTACTATATTGCAGTTATTTATAGGACAGTTGAAATATTAGTTCGATTAAAAAATCAATTGAAAAAATATAAATATAATACTTCGCCAGGTCTTCTTTCAGGTTGAGTTTGCGCCGCGTTTGGTACTCCCCAATAGATGGCTATGGCGTCTTGAATGGTCCTCAAATCATATTCGGATGCTTCGTTCTTGACGTATCTTACGAACACTTTTTGAAGATCATCTTAAAACAGAAAAAATGCCTTCAACTCCCACGGGAAACCCCTTCCCTTGCAAGTGTTGGATATTGGATAGAAGCAGGTATTTCATTGTGGAACTCCATGATACTTGAGGAAGAATAAAATTTTCTTGCTATAATTCGCCAAACCAAAAAAAAGTGTTGTACATTAAACTACTGACAAAATACCAATATTCATCACACGAAAGCTTTCAAATTGATATCATATTTACTAATATTTAAAAAAAATCCTTAATTTTTAAGAGCCTTAAGATACCGAATTATGGGACATTTACGTTAGTTAATAGAAATAAATAAGACACAAAATGTTTTCCTAAATTGGTGATAATGCCTATTAAGTAGGTACTTCAGGCTACTAATATGATTACAATAAGCTTTATAATAGCTTTGTACTCAGTTTGAATTCAAATCATTGGTTTCTATGCTTACCTGAAGATATAAGATGCGTTGCACTACTGGATCCTATGATCAGCAATACTCCTAAAACCAGTTTCATCTTGACCGTCCAGCGTCCGGTCTAAAAATGCCACTGATGCTCTAATACCACCACTAATGGTACCACAAACTATACAGATTAGGGGATAAGTATTAACTTACTCGTAACTGAGCAAATAACATAATGCACGTAGGTATGTTGATAATTAGGTAACTTATCCAATTTTATAATCAAAGATCCTGCAATCTAATATCAATTAGCATTAACATTAAGTACTCTGTACCTATATCTCAAATCTTTCAAGAATATAAAACCTCAATCACCGATAATCTCAAGATAACCAACTCAATTAGCAGGTAAGTATCGCTCATCTTTGAAAATAAATTAATACCGAATTACTTGTTACCATAGAATAATAATAAATCATAAAAAATAGGTAGAAATTCTTTATTGCGTAGGTATTTTCCAAATCGGTCCAGGCGTCTTTACGTAATACATAAAAAATAAAAATATTATGTTCTATTCAAATCCATAAGGCTGATTTGATTTGATTATAACCACAATATGTTTTTTTTTCTGTGATTGATTTATGGTTAACAGTAATTATTTTGTGTTTTTTGTATATACACGGTGAAATTTCATTGGTTGTACTCCCTGAAAGAGGTGAATGTGCTCATGAAACTGAACAACTTTCCCCAAGGAACATAGGTCTAAATATGAAAAAAAAATTTGGACCTCCCATAGTAAATCAATCAGCTGATCGTCAAGTTTGTATGGAGGGTCCAATTTTTTTTTTCATATTTTGACCTATGTTCCCTGGGGAAAGTTGTTCAGTTTCATGAGCACATTCACCTCTTTCAGGGAGTACAACCAATGAAATTTCACCGTGTATAAGTGTAATAAGATAATAATGGGGCTGACATGTGCTAAGGCATAAAAACCCTTAAACAAATTTAAAAAAAAAGATTCTGACAGATTGAGAACCTCCTCCTTTTTTGGAAGTCGGTTAAAATTGTTGGTACAACCAATGTTTGTATGATAGACAAGAGAAAAAAAATAGATAATTAAAACCAGCGTTCAAAATTAAAACTCCTTACAGCTATTTATTAAATTGTATCATTACATTGATTATGAAAAGAATAATCGACGCAGTTCATCACATTTTTCCCGCTCCCACAGAACAGTGACAAGTGTACTGCAGACCTTGTCAATCTTGCATTCCTCGTCACAATAGGGCCACTGAGTATCGCTCAGTTTGGAGTAGAACGCCGCGTACATTGTTAACAGGAAGCGCTTGTCCGTCACCATGTCTTTGACCAATTTGTCCATCGTTTTAGGGGATATGTCCGACAGGCCGAATGTGTTTTTGATGTCGTACAGCTGGAACCAACGCGGACGTCTGCGCGGACTGAGGTTTGCCTCCGTGAGGTTGTAAATGTAGTTCGCAATGTTGAGTGGTTCCTGTAAAAGAGAATGCAAATTAAAAAAATTCAAACTGTGGTGCCTATAACTTCAAAACTTATTTAAGATCCAGCGTGTCAATTCTCTAAAAATGATTGCATCAGTGTTAAGATCAAATTCAAATTCAAAATTTATTTATTTCATGTAGGCTACCTTGTAGCTCTTATGACACGTCATAAATCTACCACCGGTTCGGAATGCAGATTCTGCTGAGAAGAACCGGCAAGAAATTCAGCAGTTGCTCTTTTCAAAAAATAAAATAATTTTACAATAAGTAACCAAACTAAGCTATGTATACAGTGCTTCAGCACATTCAGCAATGGCATATTATGATGACTATAATACGATTGCAATTAATCGCATCAAAGCAATCGCAAACCGATTCTGAGAAAAAGGTCAGAAGGACAACAAAGTGAAACTTTGTTGTTAACTAGGTTTCCGAAAAAAGGGAATCCTATAAAGATTCCCTTTCTTCGGAAACCTAGTCATAAAAATAACCGGTCAAATGCGAGTCGGGATACGAAGGGTTCCGTACCAAAAAACGCCGAGAAAAACACGTTTCTAGTAGAGGAGCCCCCTTTAATTTTTACGTTATTTGTATTTTTATTGTTATAGCGGCAACAGAAATACACATTTTCTGAACAATTCAATTGTCCTAGTACGGATTATGAGATACAGCCCGCTGACAGACACACGGACGGACAGCGAAGGCGGATAGAAGAGTCCCGTTGGTTACCATTCGGGTATGGAACTAATGAAGTATAGTAAACTTACAAATGTGTCGGGGTCGAAGGAGGCTATCTTGTAGTTGAGGTTGTAGTCGCTGTACGCCGTGGCGCCGCCCGCGCCCCACGCAATGCTGACGGGCGAGCCGTCGTCACTGTCGTAGAATATCTTGAACTGGTCCGAATGAGTGTGCCCGTTGAACTCGCCGGCGATTGTGGCAGAGAATCTGAAATGTTTTATTAAGACAGGCTGAAATCTATAGACAGCACTCTCACTTAGCTCAGACTCAAGACAGAATTAAAACGAGACAGATTTATGTCAGAGCATATTTGTACCTCGTTTTAACCTCTATCTTGAGTCAGAGCTCGCTCTATAGATCTCAGCATAAGTTTATCATACCTACTGCACACATGTTTCTCCATTTAAATGTATTTGTAAATGGTTATAGCTGAATAGGATGTAACCCAGACTACAAAGGCTGGCTGCATATACAGGAACTTTCAGTTTAGTTTCCCGACCGAAACAAGTCCGTGTTTTCAAATACCGCACGCGCATGGTTGTTTGTATTCGGTGTCTTATGCGCCGCAGTCCGTCATAATCGTTTCGTTTGAGCACAGCGTCGAATTGAGTAAGGACGATGAAACCTAAGGAACAGAATAGGTCTGCACCTATTCTGTTCCTTACTCACTTACTTATTGCGCGTCGTTGGTTGAAATCCCAACGACGCGCACTAAGTGCTTTTCCTGTTACCCATCGCTTAAATCTGGAATGCAGATAACTACTATTTGGGTAAATTCAAAAGAAGACTGACTAGGCATTTTCTAAGCAAGCGCACTCCATCTTAGGTTGCATCTTCACTTACCATCAGGTGTGATCGCAACCAAGCGCTAGTCTATATTATATTAAAAAATAAAGAAGTCGGTTAAATACCTATTCACTATCCTGTTGTACTCCCTTGTCCACGTGTGCGTGAGGTCCCGTACGCCGGGGGGCATGTGCGCGAGAATGTGGACCTTCTCACCAGCCCTCTCAGCCTGGAACAACTCCTCGACCAGCCACTCTAAATGCTGCTTGGCATCCAGTGGATCATAGACAAGCCACCTGCGACAGATATTAACATTTTTTTTTTTAAAGAATATTAGGCAACCTGAAGTTGACTAATATCGTTCTATCCCTCCAAATAAGCGGAAAGCTTGTATTAGGAATGGGCACGACAATAGTGCAACGGGGGGGGATTCGAACCTGCGACCTTACAGTTTTCAGTCCGCTCCTTTAACCGTTGGGCTATTGAGGCTTAGATGAAATTGATGCCCGCGACTTTGTCCGCGTGGATTTAGTTTTTAAAACCTCACGGGAACTTATTTTCCGTGATAAAAAGTAGCCTATGTCACTCTCCAGGTCCTCATAAATACCCATATACCCATGAAAAATCCCGTCGATCCGTTACACCGTTGCTGCGTGATTGAAGGACAAACCAACAAACAATCACACTTTCGCATTTATAATATTAGTAAGGATATTTATACATATCTAACTTGCTGGTGTCGCGTGGATTAAGGGATTTGTGTGTGTGTGTGTGTGTGTGTGTGCGTGCGTGTGTCGGTGTATGGGTGGGTGTGTATCTGTCTCTGTGTGTGTGTGTGTGTGTGTGTTTTTGCGAAAAATAAATAAATGGGTTTCTTGAAATAGAACGCATTAGATGCACAGAATTTAAATATGTAAGTACAAACCAATTGTATTTATAAGCAACATTGGTGTTAACTGAGATAACTCTCAGGCCGGGTCGTATCGGCATCGAGAAAGCTCCCAATTTACGTATCGAGGCCTTCGCTTCTTCTGTCAAGTAGAAGTCCCATTTCGTAGCCAAGCTATCGTAAAGCCAGGTTGTGTTAAGTTTGTCGCCTTTTACGGTTATCGGTGCAAATCTGAAAAAGCACAACAGGAATTTATTTATTTATTCATTGCACCACTAACAGAAAAAAGTAAACAAAATATATTATGTCAGTACAAAAAGGCGGTGTTATCGCTTAAAAGCGATCTCTTCCAGACAACCTTATGGCTAAGATAAACAAGAAATAAGAAGACTGCAGGAGATGTTGTCGATTCTCTGAAAATGATTGCATCAGTGTAGCGATCGCAATGACTTTTGATTGTCTGGTACCACTGGCTCCCGTTATTAGTTAAAATGCATTGCTGCAGCAAGATCGTCGTAAATTCAGCCAATCATAAGCCATTCCTATCGTTACATTGACGCAATCAAAATTGTAAGCGTCAAGATGACTGACCAAAGTGACCGATCAGCGTTAAATTTTTCCATCATTTAGTACCTATTTAGTACTACTACCTTTGTTTAAATATTTGGTACCTCATTAGTAGAGACCGGATTATATGCATTTGCATATTCGCATATGCATTTGCATATTTTAGCCATTCTCAGCGGTAATAGCATATTTTACCTAAGATCTAGTTATGATGCATATTATCGGTACATTTACAATATTTTTCACTCACTCTGCGTTCCGCCGCCGCCGCATTAACCCATAAACTTAAAGAAAAGTTTGAAAACACATTGAGCAATAACCCAGGTTTTCAAAGCTTGTGTCAAATTGATAGTTTCATTAATGGGACGGCTGAAATTTTGCCGGAAACTATAAGTGCCATAGCACCCAAGTTCAAATTCTGCCCAGTTACCTCAATGGATATGGAGCGAACCTTTTCTACTTACAAAAATATTCTAAATGATCGTAGACACAATCTTACCACTGAAAATTTAGAAAAATATTTGATTGCTTACGTTTACACAAATTCTAAATAATTTTAATATCATATAATGTTACTTACTGTACCTATTATCGCCTATCAAAAAATAATTTACTAATTGTATGCTGATTTTGAAATAAAAAAAATGAAAACTTACTTTTCTATCTTTTTAGGGATTCCTAAAATTTATCATTTAATTTCGCATATTCTGCCAGTTTTCGTGCATATTTCAAGCATTTTTCATGCATATTTGCATGCATATAACAAGCTTTTTATGTTGCATATAATCCGGTCTCTACTCATTAGTAACAGAGAAATTAATTAATTTAATAAGTGGTCAGTCACTGATTTCTGACGTCAAGATGGCTGACCACTTCTTAAATTTCGCACAAGGGCTTAGTATTGTGCATATTTTTTTATACAATAATTTAGTACCTACACATATATTTTTTCTAGAATTTTTTGACAAAAAATAAAGTTTTTAAAAACTAAATCCCTGCGGGATTTTAAACACTAACTACTTGCCAACGACATAAACAACATAAAGCTTACTGATTAGTGGGTTGAGATTCATGGTTCCCGATAGTAGGTATGATTGGAACATCATCCCCGAACTCTTTTCTCATGGTGTCGATTACGTAAGTGTGTATTTTATTGATTGAATCATAGGTTGTCTCCCACACGTGGTGATCGATGCTGTCCCCCATATAATAAACTACGTCTACATTCTGGAAGATTTGTAAAAAAAAAAAATTATGCCTTATAATGTCCTTGCGACCGAATCCGGCCACGGCGGCCAATCTCCACAAGAACTCTTTATGTTCTTCACATTATGGAGAACTCTCCAATACTCACTAATTGGATAACGTGGAAAGTTCATCATGTTATGGCCTAAACTCTTCTCATTAACAGCAAGGTGAGCATAGGCAGGAGACAAATATTTTATCCCCGATTTTATCCACTGAAATGAGATAAAATTATGTTCTACCTATGCTAAAGCATGGCGACAGGGGAAAGGATTACTATCAGTATATCCACTGTGCATATTATATTTCGTTTTGCCCATGCTCGACGGGTGGATAAAACTGAGCGAGGGGATAAACATTTTATCCTTTCCCCGTGGATAATATGTCCCCTGCTTATGCTCACCCTGCAGGGAGTCCGACAATGGATTGATGATAATGGGCGTCAATTTTAATATAAGCAAATAATTCTAATGTGCAACTAGCCATAAGAAATTAAGGATTAACCGAGTCATAAAAATTCAAAGGACCTATCGCAGAAGTACTGCCATCTCAATACTGACCCGATGTGTAGAGGAAATTCTTTTAATGACATCATCGTACGCCCAAATCGGCGTATCACAATTCCTGTAATCTCCCCAGTACCCTGCCGGGGATGTATCTCTTTTTTCTGTTGCTATTCTCTTCCTATACTTAATTTCCTTGACTATATCTAAATCAAGGACGTCATCTCCATCTTCTTTCGTAACGTAATCTCCAGTGATGAGTTCTTCTTCTGTATCGTTGTCTTCGTTTGCAGTTTGCGTGCGTGGTACTTGTCCCTTTCTGCAGCAAGTTGGTTCATTGCAATCGGCTACTCCGTTCGGCTCATAAAGTGGGTCTATGTGAGCGTCTGTTATGAGAGCCACTGTTAGCGGTGTCTGTTTTGTGTTGGGTACCTTTAAAGTGATAAAAATATTCTGGCATGAGGGTAGTCAATTAAAAAAAGGGAACGAGGTTTAAAACACAGGCAGGCTAAGTTAAGTATAAAAGAAAAAAAATCGCAATAATACCAAAATGACAGATGACTAATAAGTTAGAGCTTATTATAACTTTGTAATGTTCTTGTAAATCGTATCCTATTACTATTATAAATGCGAAAGTTTGGATGTATACTGTGATTCAAATGACAACAGGAATGAAAAGCCGCCATATTCTGTTTCTATCTAACTCAGTGTAAACCGCGCATGAGCAGGACAGAAATATAAAATGGCTGTTTGACAGTTCTATTCTCATTTGAATCGCATAGTATGGATGAATGGATGGAATGGATGTTTGCTACTCAATCACGCCGCAACGACTGAACCTGATTTGGCTGAAATTTGACACCGAGATAGATTATAGTCTAGATAAACAGATAGGCTACTTTTTATTCCGGAAAATAAGAGATCCCGCAGGAATTAAAAAACCTTAATCTACGACATCAACTAGTGTAAAAATAATCATTTTACGCATATTATGACATGAGAATAGTACACTGTGCGTAGCCTGAGACCTCGCACGCACTTGGCTATTTTTTTTTTAATCAACCATGTTTTGTATAGAACTGCATGTCCTGTACTAAACGAAATTAGAATAAACTTAAAACTGTCCACGAATCATAACTTACTTTAATATTTGCCACGTAAGGACGTTCCGGTAAATCAACAGTCCAATTAAATCTGGGATCCTGGATAACACAGTAATTAGGGTCGTCGTCTTTCTGCAGCACCAGCGCGCAGAATGTTCTCGCTGCTGCTTCGGGCGTCGTTTTAATTATGTGTGCCAATATCGGCTGCGAAAAAACAATAAAATACAATATTTTTTTATTCAAATAAACTTTTACAAAGTGCCTTCGGATCGTCAAATGAATCTACTACTGGTTCGGAAGGCCTTTCCAACCGAGAAGAACCAATAAGAAAATCGGCGGTTGCTCTTTTTAAAATATGACTTTGACGACTTCCCTGGCGCAGAGGCCTTATAACTGGGAGGTTTCAGTTACGATTCCCGGCGGGGTCAATTTGGGAATTCATAATTGTCTCTGGTCTGGTCTGGTGGGAGGCTTTGGCGGTGGCTAGTTACCACCCTACCGTCAAAAACGTGCCGCCAAGCAATTAAGCGTTCCGGCACCATGGCGTGTATAAATTAGGGGTATGGGTTGAATCTACACTGCTATACCAAGTTAGCCCGCTACCATCTTAGAATCGTTACATACCATCAGGTGAGATCTATATAATAACTGCATCAGAATATAATACTCCGTTAAGTTGTAATACACACTAATAGAATAAATGTATTTCTTTAAAAAAAATATCAAAGGATGTAGTTGATCTTAAGGCGGTAATTACGTCGCATCGTGTATAACCGACGCATCACCCGCCCTGCGACGCGCAGACCATCAGGGCCCCAGGGGCCCAAGTCTGCTATTGCCATTGTATAGTTACATTACAGTTACATTGCCTATCAATGACATCCCAATTGCTACTTTTAGCAATTTGACTTGGGGCCCAGGGGTTCAATTGTCTATCAATGACATGACAATTGCTAAAAATAACAATTGTCATGTCATTGATAGACAATGTAACTACAATTGCAATAGCAGACTTGGGCCCCAGGTCTGCTATTTTACATGTCATTGTCATTGAACCGCAATACAATTACAATTCAATTATCATTGGTCCAAAATTTCGTAGTCTACTAAATTCACAATGGTCGTTTGATTTCTTATAATTGGATTGTAATTCAATGATACCTCGGTATTGCCATTAGCTTAAAAAGCGTTTGCCGAAATGAGTTTCAAAAAAAACTACACATTAAAACGTTTATTTAAGCTAGATTCAAAGCTAGATGTGTCAGTGGCAAACCATCGGAAAACAATTGTGACGCCATTGAATTAGTAGACTACCAAAATTGCTAAAAGTAGCAATTGGGATGTCATTGATAGACAATTGAACTACAATTGCAATAGCAGACTTGGGCCCCAGGAGGGTTGCGCTTAAAGTTAAACAACTTTAACCTATACAAAGGAAAGAGAGAGGGAAGAGAAGAGCAAGAGATAAAATATGTAGACAGTCTGCATGAAGTAATGCAAAGCGGTTCCGTGCAGTCCGTGCGAGTCGGACACACCCTGCTAGAATGCAGAAGTCCGTAGGGATTTTTTCCTCCTCGAAGAAAAAAAAACTTTTCATTAGTTTTTTTTTTATATTTAAAAAAGAATATTAGGCAACCCGAAGTTGACTAATATCCTTCTATCCCCTCCAAATAAGCGGAAAGCTTGTGTTAGGAGCGGATACGACAATAGTGCAACGGGTGGGCTTCGAACCTGCGACCTTACAGTTTTCAGTCCGTTTGGCTATTGAGGCTGTAAAAATGTTGGCTGTTGGCTATACAATAGTAGTAGTTACAATACTAACGACATTCAGTTCGAGGACACCGCGGCAAGACTCCGGTCTCAGGATCCTCAAGGACGTGCACATGGTCTCCATGGAGCTGATGACCGCCTCCTGCGGAGTTCCGTCGCGAAGCATGGTGAAGAACGCCGCCACGCCACTGCGGCATATTAGGCAGGTGATACCCTGGAAACATTGCGGTACTTTACTAAATATACACCTGCAACACTTGCACTTGTAATCACAAGGGCGCGTGGCTCATGGTTGTGTGGGTGTCGTATCTGTATAAGTGTGAGCGAGAGCTTGCTCGCGCCTGACCGCTCCCACCTAGGCTCCTGAAAGGCACGCATACTTACGCAATTTACACGACGTAACAACAAGTAAAGCTTATCCGCCCTCGTGAATTGCAAGAACTATAAAAGATTCGATCTCTTACGTACGACTTTCCTTTAAAGTTAAAATAAGTAATTATTGTGATTTGGGAACATGTTCTTGGCACGAAATGTAATGTGTAGTTTGAACTAAACGGTTATTTCGGTCGGTCTCCCCACTCTCTCCTCTCAGGGGGACAGATAAAAAGTTCCATCTGTCCCTCTATTACCAACGATGGAGCAGACCGAATTTATTCGTTTCGCTCTGTCACTGTGACTAAGCTCTTAAATAAAGAGGAAAAAATAATTAACCATCATAAAAGCTTTCTACAGCGCGCAGCGTTAGTGGTTGTGTAGGTCACTTTTAGTAATTTTTTTTTAATTCTATAGCACCTAGTATACCTCATTATTTTACATTTTTACTAATATTTGTAATAAAAACAATAATAAGAACTAAGATGATAAATAGATAAGTAGGACCACAGATTAGAGTAGGTATAGGTAGGACCTACTATCAAAATGAATCATCGCTATCTTGCAGTGTTAGACTTGAGTGGGTGCCTAAGACAGAAATAGTAAATGCCGGAATAATAACGATTTAGGCCCGCTACGTATGAGAAATTGCCCGTCAGAAAATTTTCAGTTCCTTCATCCGATGAGCCCGTCAGAAAGGGGCGAAAAACCAACCAAAATTCTTGTACTGAATCTAGTACAAATATTGTATATGTAGAAAGTGCCTTACAGCCTACGTCTGAATTTTTCTGACACAAAATTTTTATATGCTACATACAAGTCAAATAAGAATTTTCTATTCTGACCATTTCTGTTCTTATTTTAAAAGCATTGTATAGGTAGTGATGTGGAAAAGAAGAAATATTAGGTAGCGTATACGTACTTCTCTAGCACTTCTTTCCTTTCGCCGCTGTACCACATTGGCTGCTGATCTGTAGATTTTGAACACATCTTGAAGGGTCCTCAGATCATTTTGCGTGCCTTCATTCTTTGCAACTCTCAGAAATAAATTTTGAAGGTCATCTGAAAAAAAAGCATTAAGTGAAAAAAACGAAAGGCCCACCACTTTTGAGTAGGATGTTATAAATAGGTACACTTACTTACAAGCTTAGTTAGTTAGTAAGTTAGTTCATGCTACCAGTTATTCCAAGATCCAACATCAAGATTAGTAAAACTATACCTACAAGCTAGTTTTCATACTTTGTTTTTGTACTTCCTAGTAAAACGCTTAGCTTTATTACTTGCGCTTATAAAAAGGACAAAGTTAAATAACGGAATAACAATAAATAAATAAATACTCCCCCTTAAAATGTACCTATCTTCTCAAGACCGATCAAAAAGTCATCCAGAAAGTCAAGGGCATCAGCTAGGTGATAGTTTTGTATTAAATGGGAATATAGGTACTAATGCTGAGATCTATAGAGCGTGCCCTGGCTTAGCTCAGACAAGATAGAGTTAAAACGAGACACAAATATGCTCTGCATAAATCTAGCTTTAACTCTGTCTTAAGTTAAAACGAGATCTAAATCTCGTTAAAAAAACGATTTCGTTAAACTTCTTTCTAATATTATACAATAATTCCGATAAAAAATACTAGTAAATACTCACTTACCCGCGGATAATAAACGCGTTGCAAAACTTGAACCTATTATCAACAGAGCGGCTACTAACACTTTCATCTTCACTTGGCGACGAACTTGTCAATGATAAGATGTTATCACACCTTTTATAATAACTCGATGTTTGGAAATCATTCACTCAAGCACTTGAGAGTAAAAAAAATATCAATAACTATGTTTAATGTAATTCGGCGCACGAAACGGGTGGTAGATTCTCAACAAATGAACTGATTTTGTGTTCAATGCTGAATTAAGTAGATATCGACCTACTGGGCCAAAATTGATAGATGTTGTGTTTCACAGGGTAATATTTTGTTGCTACCTACTATCTATGCTGATAATATCCACTCAATCATCATATCTTGAAAAATAGTAAAAGCTTTAGTACCTACACATTATATTTATAGTTTCTGTTGCTTCTGGGTTCAAAGAACATAAGAGTAATTGTCTGATAAACTATCTTTACCTTTATCCGATAGCAATGTGCCGTTCATTATACGGATATTATTGCTACATGAAAGGAAAGGATGTCTTTTGTTTAAGAAATTACTGCGATCTCACCTGATGGTAAGTGACGATGCAGTCTAAGATGGTAGCGGGCTAACTTGGAAGGGGTATGGCAGTGTACATTAAACCTATACCCCCTAATCGGTTTCTACTCGCCATAATTTTGACGACCTCCCTGGCGCAGTGGTGAGCGCTGTGGTCTTATAACTGGGAGGTCTCGGGTTCGATTCCCGGCGGGGGCAATTTAGGAATTTATAATTTCTAAATTGTCTCTGGTCTGGTCTGGTGGGAGGCTTTGGCCGTGGCTAGTTACCACCCTACCGTCAAAGACAGCCGCCAAGCGATTTAGCGTTCCAGCGCGATGGCGTGTAGAAACCGATTAGGGGTATAGGTTGAATTTACACTGCTATACCCCTTCCAAGTTAGCCCGCTACCATCTTAGACTGCATCGTCACTTACCATCAGGTGAGATCGCAGTCAAGGGCTATCTTGTCGTCGAATAAAAAAAAAAAATAATGCCGGAATGCTAAATCGCTTGGCGGCACGTCTTTGATGTTGTAGATTTAATACAAGCTATACTTTCTATAGTAACTTTAATTAAATTCAAATAAAACAATTGTTACAAAACTAACATATGTGTATTACAAAATAAGACTTGAAACTGTAACATTTCAACTTAAGATACAACAATAAAAGTTTATAAACTGTAACCCGGCCATGGAAAATTGTATGTAACATCAGTCATACATTTTGTTGTGATTTTGTTTGTATAAAAAGTCTGTCACCCGGATCATTATAATGAATCGATTGTCACCTTATTCATCAAAATCACCAAAGTAATTTATTAGCTATGGTGTAAAATTCGTAAATAGTTACATACATTACATATATACAATATACATCTCCTTTTGGCTTTGCCATAGTCATGTAAAAATAGAACCAACAAACAATTAATGCAATATGCTGCAGAGCTACCCACTTATATTACCGGTATACCATGCCAGACCAAAATTTTTAATACGTTTTTGTATGAATGTACCGGGCAATCTCCCCGAATAGTCAACAGTCCTCGGCATGTCATCTTAGGACAGATCATCATTTCACTTCAAGATTAAAAAATGTCGACTAACCCCCTTCTACCAGAACTTAGCCGGTAGTTTTTTTTTTTTTTTTAATGCCTTGTGTTACAAATTAAGAGTACCTTCGTTAGCAGTAGCAGCTAACGAAGGTTTCCATCGAGTATGATTGTGGTCTGAAATAATATATGAAAGAAGCACATCCAAGTAAATTGTGTACGCGCAGCGTATGGTCATTTAAGGGGACTTAATAATATAATTAACAATCATCACATCACACTTCCGTCATTTCCTCGTCATCCATGTTCAAGTCATCCAACATCTCCGCGAGGGTGATCCGGGGCAGGGTGGGGTCTATCTCGTCAGTGTCCACGGGGATCTTGTTCTCGTCTTTGAAGATGTTGACATTTTGCCTCAAGGTTGGATCTTCCTCCAAATCATCGAGGAATTCGTTGTAGTCCCTGAAAAGATGAGTTTAAAATTGTTTAATTTTTTTTGCATCGAAAATGAGACCTACCATAATTGCTATTTCTATTTCTGTTTAGCTCACATATGTTTCACTGAGAAAAACAGAAATAGAAAATATTAACAGAGATTTAAAATTTATGTAAAAATCACAACAACAACAATAGACAACAATTGCAATCCAAATCAATTTTTGATCACACTGTAAGTAAAGATTAAAGGAATTATTATAAATTGTCTGCTCTTGTACTTAAGATATCAAACACGTGATCAAAGCATTGTTTTATACAATATATTACATTTTAAACCTTGACAGATATGAGAAAACAATAATTGTTTTTAATTTTATTGAAGTGTTAACCTACACTTAAAGGAAATAACCTAATAGATTTATAAATACATATCAAAAATTCCGAGGCCGGCGGGATTCGAACCCACATCTCTCTGGGAATCGCGCCCGAGTGTGTTATCCGTTACACCACGGCGAACCACACGTCAGCCACGAAATTAATGATATGTATCTACTTTTTCAATCAGTTTTATAGCACCTGTTAGCGACATCTAGTAGCGACACATTACAGTTGTCGATCTACTTTTTTCCAAGACACCATATTACAATGGAGCTCTTAAGAAATTATAGATGCCACATTGCTTGTTACAATTTTTAATTTTATTGAAGTGTTAACCTACACTTAAAGGAAATAACCTAATAGATTTATAAATACATATCAAAAATTCCGAGGCCGGCGGGATTCGAACCCACATCTCTCTGAGAATCGCGCCCGAGTGTGTTATCCGTTACACCACGGCGAACCACACGTCAGCCACGAAATTAGTGATATGTATCTACTTTTTCAATCAATTTTATAGCACCTGTTAGCGACATCTAGTAGCGACACATTACAGTTGTCGATCTACTGATTGAAAAAGTAGATACATATCACTAATTTCGTGGCTGACGTGTGGTTCGCCGTGGTGTAACGGATAACACACTCGGGCGCGATTCCCAGAGAGATGTGGGTTCGAATCCCGCCGGCCTCGGAATTTTTGATATGTATTTATAAATCTATTACAATATTAACATAATTGTTATTGGAGTGTTTTTCTGGAGCGAGCTTGGAAGACTGGAGTGACGTCATCGACAGGAGTAGCGCATCACACACAACAGACCTTTATTTTATCTATGTATCGATAGTCGAGAGTCTCAAGATCAGTAGTACTAAGGTAGGCTAAGACCACGAGAAAATTTTGTCTACATTTTACTTGTGTATCCACATAGAAATTACGAGTAAACATGTAAATAAAATTTATTCTTAGCGCGCATTTTAGCCCTTCAGATCAGCAAGAAATATGGTTAGGCGAAGCAACGGCTGGATCGTGCGTCATGCTCGTGAACGGGTGCCACCGACGGGAATGGGTCTACTTTATGTCTACCCGTCTTAACATGTATTGGATTGTTATACATTTTTGAAATTTCATTGTGGAAACACTGTATAGATAGCATAGTTTTGTTACCTATTGTAAAAAATTTTTTGAAAAGAGCAACCGCCGAGTTTATTGCTAGTTCTTCTCGGCAGGAAGGGCATTCCGAACCAGTTGTAGATTCATCGATGATTCAAAAGCATTTGTAAAAGTTTATTTGAATAAAAAATATTTCTATTCTATTCTATAGTCTGATTTTTAATTTGGTGGAATTCTGACAGATGTCATTTTATAAATAGAGCGAGTTATTTGTATGAAAAACAGTATTACCACCTGAAGTTCGATTTTACCCCAAACTATCTGTCAGGCATTTGTCATATATCTATGTGGGGCCATTGATTTTTATTGGAACGAAGTTCCTTATCGCGCGTTGTGAAAGGGGGCTAGACGGAAAAAATTCTTACGAAAAGTTGTCACGACACTTTTTGCTATCGGCGTCGCATGTTTCTCTGTCTGTCTCTCTCTCTTATAGAAAGCAAGCCAGATATTTTCATTTCTATTTCGCATTGAACTTCGTTCCATCCAGTTTCAATTTATTATCTTTTTTGTGGGATTTTTTAAATCTCTGGTAACATTAAGATACGTCAGAATTCCACGGAATTAAAAATCAGACTATATTCTAAAGAAAGGAAGAACTCACTCGTCGGTGGTGGAGGTGGGCTGGTCGTGCATGTGGCGCAGCTTCCAGGCGCGCGCGCGCCGCCGCGCCGCGCGCTCGCCGTAGTGCTTCTTGACGAGGTACACGTCGGGCACGGCGTCGCGGCTCAGCGCGTCCAGGTTCACGTCGTTCACGTTCGACTCGCACAAGTTGTATCTGAACACGGGATTATCAATAACAATAGCTCGTTCATTTTCATTGTGTCGCAGTCATGTCTTAAAATGAGTATTTTAATATTAGTATTCAATTCTATGCATTTACATGGGTAACCTAAGTATGTCATGTCGTGTGGTGCGGGTCGCTACGTTCCCTCAAATATGGTTGAGCGAAGCAACGGCTGGAAGTACTTTTGAATCGTCCATGAATCTACCACTGGTTCGGAATGCCGTTCCTGCCGAGAAGAGCCAGCAATAAACTCGGCGGTTGCTCTTTTCAAAAAAAAAAAATATTTTTTCAATGGATAACAAAACTGCCACGTATACAAGTACGTTTACAAGTGTAAAAACTTATTTGAATAAAAAATATTTCTATTTCTATACAAATATGTAGCTTTCATTTGTATAGGGTCAGCAAATCCAGTGTTAATCATAGATTAATTATAGACATCAGTGGTACTTATGGAAAAAAGTAACAACGTTACCCCAGCACGGTGTCGCCGGGCTTCAGGATGTGCCCCAAGTGCGTGCGGGTGTGCACGGGGCTCACGTCCAGCCCCAGCTCGCTCGCCTTCACCACCCACACGTCCGCCAGCACGTGCTTACTCGACACCGCGCCTTGACCCGGGAACGATTTCTTTTCCTGGACAAAATATGTTTCAAGTTAATTTATTGTTTTGTCTGTAAAGTCACATATTACTTTTTTATCAACCGATAGAGGTACATGCTGGACAGAGGTCTCTTGTGTGGACTACCACAGGCCACGGCCTTGCGCCGCCTGAATCCAGCGCCTCCCTGCGACTCGTTTGATGTCGTCGGTCCACCTAGTGCCAACACTGCGCTTCCCGGTGCGGGGAAACTCAAATACCTATTTTACTAATCTAGAACTCTGTTCAAGCAGAAATTAAACGCCTTAAGAAATGCGACACTATTGGTCCACGTATGTCCGTCATCGCAGTCAAAAGTCATCCAACGTCAGTTAACACGTCAAAATTGTCATCGTCATTATTAGATATTACATTCGAAATCGTACGATATACGCACTGTAACGTTCTCTTTAATTAATACAAAGTTTTAACCGAATCTACGCAAGAGTTTTTATTTAAATCGCAAAATACTTCGAAGAAAATCAAAGCGCCAACATAAGTGATCCTTCGTACCAAATCTACATACGACACAGCGACCTATGGACTCGATGAAGACTCAAGAAACGCAATTGAGCAGCCAAAGTTGACGAGATTACGACATCAAGACGCGCAGTTGTAACGGTCAACCTTTTCCAACATCGATCCATCCTTTAGGTTCTTCGTTTGTGTAATATTGTGCTGAATACCGCGCTTAAAATCGTATACGCATCCCGCGAACAGCAGGTAAGTATTACCAGCTGACACGTAAGTACTCACACGTAAGTACTCCTAATTCTTATTTTCCTCCAAAATGACTAGCCGTGATAAATCACCACAATTAAGCCTTCCACATGAAAATCTAGACGTTATTCTACGTGATTTAACAAAGAAACGTGGCATTCTCAAAGGCAGATTAACGAAATTTAGTACATATTTAAACAGTTTCAATATAAAAGACGCAACGTCGCAAAACAAAATTGATCTAAAACTACGCATTGAGGGTGCCACGAATCTATATCGCGAGTATAACAGCATTCAGTCGAGGATAGAGGAATGTGTCAGCGAATCTGATACTGATGATCAACTGACACAAAGAGAACAGTTCGAAGATTTCTATTACACGACACTATCCCAGGCTGAGTTGCTGTTGAAGAGTGGTAGCAGTGATGGTGAGGTCGTAACTTGTTCCAAAACATGCGCAAATAACAGTCAGTTACGATCAGTTAAATTACCTACCATAACGTTGCCATCGTTTGATGGATCATACGAGCACTGGTTGGAATTTCGAGATACTTTTCAATCCTTAGTGCACAATTCGAATGAAATAACAAGTATCCAGAAATTCCACTACCTGAAATCGTCATTAAAAGGTAGTGCCGAGCTAGTCATCGACGCATTGGAGTTCACATCTGACAATTATTGTATAGCTTGGGATCTTTTACTCAAGCGTTATAATAATAGCAGGTTACTAGTGCATAATCACGTAAAAACGATATTTAACATTCAAGCGTTGAGTAAAGAATCCGCTGCATCGCTTAGGAACCTTAGTGACACTATTCTTAAGAATTTACGCGCTTTAAAAATCCTAGGTGAGCCTGTAGACTCCTGGGATACTTTAATTATATTTATCATTGTGTCTAAACTCGATAAAATCACTGAACGCGAATGGGAGCAGTATAAAGGCACATTGACAACGAACAATGACGATTCTAAATCAAGGTTGAGGGTTGATGATCTTATTAACTTCCTAAAGAATCGGGCGGACATGTTAGAAACATTGCAAAGTTCACAGAACTCACACTATAGGGATTCAAAGATAACGAAAAATATCGCGAAGTCATCCACGAGTTCTCACTCGAAATGCAATGTTTCTAGCACTAATAAACCGCACGAACGTCGCTTCACTCCTAGGAAATGCTTTATGTGCAACGAAGACCATCAACTGTACGCGTGTTCAAAATTCATCAACTCTGATTTAGAAACGAAACTGAAATTTCTTCGCGATAACAAGTTATGTGAAAATTGCATGAAAACTAGCAACCACAAAGCCGATTTTTGCAAATATGGGGGTTGCCGAGTCTGCTCACTGAAGCATAATTCGGCAATCCACCCTTCAGGTGGTTCAAATCATCCTCCAGATGGCACAAAACCAAAGGCTAGCACTAGCGGTTCCCTAGCGATGCACTCGTCATTCGATGATGGGCAACTAATGAGCAGCGGCGCGAGCGCAGGCCAGGAGTCATCCCCCGTCGCGCCCCTGTCCCCCGCAGATTCAATTCTTACCTATGCAACTAGTGCGAACTTAAACGATTGTCGCACTCATCGCTCATTAAGACCGGTCTTGTTATCAACTGCGCTCATCCAGGTACGGACTCAACGCAATATTTTTATACTCGCAACTGCACTCTTGGATAACGGCAGTGAACGCAGTTTCGTAAGCGAACCCTTTTGTAAAAAATTAGGGTTAGATTTATTACAGTCCACTCACGAGATTAGAGGTGTAGGTAACTCGGTGACGCAATGTACTAAGTCGTGCGACATTGAGATAAAATCGCGCATATCTACTTACACCGCTAAGCTACATTGTTTCGTATTGCCGCAAATTTCATCTACGTTGGCCGCTGTACATCATGAACGCGCAAGGTTTCGTATACCTAACAGTGTACAGCTGGCAGATCCGCATTTTCTTGATTCCCGACAGATCGATATGCTGATCGGCGCAGACACATTTTGGGAATTATTAAACGAAGGTAATATAAGGCTACCTAATGGACCTTATTTACAGAATACGCATTTAGGCTGGATAATATCAGGACCTATCGTAATTAATACGCGCAACGATAGCATTATTCAGTGTAATTTTTCGCAATCCATAGATACGCAATTACGTCAATTCTGGGAAATCGAAGAGCTACCCAGGGATCGGGATACGCGCACAGATGCGGAACGTGCTTGCGAAGACCTGTTCACTCGTACTACGACGCGCAATGACGAGGGACGGTTTGTTGTTAGCATTCCACTAAAGACATCTGCCGATCTTTTAGGCGAATCTTTTTCACAGGCGGAACGACGCTTTCTAGCATTAGAAAGGCGTTTACAACGCGCACCCGCTTACAAAAAGTTATATACAGATTTCCTTCACGAATACGAAAGTCTTGGTCACATGACTCGCGTTACGACCTACGGAACACCTCACTATTTCATGCCGCATCATGGTGTGTTCCGTGAACACGCCACAAGCACCAAGTTGAGAGTGGTCTACGATGCTGGGGCGGTCACGAGCACGGGTATCAGCTATAACGATCTGCAGTTGGTAGGTCCGCCTATCCAAGGCGATCTTCTGTCAATCATTTTACGCTTCAGACAACATCGGTACGTCGCATGCGCTGACATAGAAAAGATGTATCGACAATGTCTTGTCAACGAAAACCAACGCGATCTTCAGCTAATAATCTGGCGCGATGAACCCACGCAGCCATTAGGCATCTATCGTCTCAACACGGTCACCTACGGAACCGCGTCCGCACCATTTTTAAGTGTTCGTTGTTTAAAACAACTGGCACTCGAAACTACCAACGCAGAGGTGTCTCGAATAATCAACGAAGATTTCTACGTCGACGACATGATTACGGGTTCTAATGATAAAGACGATCTCGTTAAATTATGCGAAGAAACAGCTACGACGTTGCAAGCGGGCTGTTTTCCACTGCGCAAGTGGATATCCAATTTCACATCGTCGGAACCTATGATCACATCGTCGCCATGCGCTCACAAACAAATAAGCGGTGAGAATACAAATCACAAAACATTAGGCATAGGTTGGCTTAATGACAGTGACGAATTTTATTTTAACACGGAGTTTGGGAGTGATAGTAATCAACCGATAACTAAACGCATAATTCTATCATACGCATCTCAAATTTTCGATCCGTTGGGCATTTTAAGTCCATTCATCTTAACTGCGAAAATGTTATTACAACAGCTGTGGTTATTAAAATTGGATTGGGATGAGTCCGTCCCTGTCGAGATCGCTCGGCAATGGAACCGGTTTCTCGCGTCTCTTTCAGTCCTGAAAACTATACGCGTACCTCGCTACGTCATGGATAGTAATTGTATGTATACCGAAATGCATATTTTTACCGATGCCTCGCAAAGCGCTTACGGGGCGTGTGTTTATATTCGAACGTTAAACGCAAAGAATCATACGGTCAAAGTTCGCTTGCTTTGTTCTAAAGGGAAGGTCGCGCCACTAAAAACTATTAGTATTCCCCGTTTAGAACTGTTAGGTGCCCTTATAGGTGCTCGGCTGTATGATAAGGTTCGAAACTCGCTGCGTTGCACGTTTGACCGCGTAATGTTTTGGACCGACTCCACGATAGTCTTAGGTTGGCTGCGCATGTCACCAAGATTATTAAAAACCTTCGTTCAAAATAGGACGATCGAAATTCACGATTTGACGAAAGAGCTTCCGTGGCGTCACGTAAGCGGGAAGGAAAACCCAGCTGATCTCGTATCGCGAGGAGTTGTGAATCTCGAGGAGCTCACTTCTTCTAACTTATGGTGGGAAGGGCCAGCCTTTCTTCGCGACAGTACATTTGACTGTGAAAACGTGCCTCCTTTTTATGCGTCAGAGGTTCAGTCAAGTGACTTGCCTGAAACGAAAGGTAGTGACGTAACCGCGCTCGTAGCCCGCGATAGTTCGAACTTTGAAGAAAAATCTATCATTGATTTCGAACGATTCTCTCAGTTCAACCGGCTGAGACGCTCAACTGCCTACGTTTTACGGTTTTTACATAATACGCGCAATAAATCAAATAGGCGTTCGGGTGTTCTTACCGTAGATGAACTGAGAGAAGCCGACAAATTGCTGACTAGACTGTCTCAACTGGAATCTTTTCCAGTCGAGTATAAGTCAATGGTCAACAATCGCGCGCTCAACAAGAAACACAATTTGAGCAAATTAAATTTGTTTCTTGACGAGGATAAATTACTGCGAGTCGGTGGTAGGCTAGACTATTCTTCAGAGTTCGACTACAATAAAAAACATCCGATACTACTATCAGGCAAGCATTATTTCACGCTTCTTCTCTTCCGCCACGAACATAAGACGTTGCTACACGCAGCACCCCAGGCGCTTCTCTTTCACCTTCGCGAAACTTGGTGGCCGCTTTCAGGTAGGAATCTCGCTAGGAAAATAGTTCACGAATGCGTTGTGTGCAAGCGCGTGCGAGGTCAAACGCTTACTCCTCTTATGGGGAACCTTCCCAGCGAGAGAATAACACCTACTTTTCCATTTGATCGATGCGGTGTTGACTATGCCGGCCCAGTACTCATTCTAAACATGAAAGGTAGGGGTGCTACGACCACTAAAGCATACATCTGTATATTTATTTGTTTCGTTACGCGCGCTGTTCATTTGGAGCTTGTTACCGACCTTACTACCAAAGCTTACTGTCTCTCGATTAATCGCTTTGTATCGCGCAGGTCGAAACCCTCAGAAATCTGGTCCGATAATGGCCGGAATCTGGTCGGACTTAAAAACGAATTCGCTCAATTTCTAGAACGCTGTAGTTCTGAAATTATAGATTACGCAAATCAACAACAAATTAAATTTAAATTCATTGTACCTTACGCTGCTCATTTTGGAGGATTGTGGGAGGCAGGAGTACGCTCCTGCAAGTACCACCTTCGTCGTGTGGTGGGTAACGCGCATCTCACCTACGAAGAGTTGCACGGTATTAGCACAAGTCGAAGCCGTCCTGAACTCCCGTCCTCTCACCCCAATGTCATCCGATCCTAACGACCTATTACCCCTTAGTCCTGCTCACTTCCTGGTTGGCCGTACGCTCACATCGCCTGTCTACGAAAACCTGGAGGAGACGCCTACGCACAGACTCGATCGGTACCAGCGGGTGGAACAAATTCGGCAACACTTTTGGAGACGCTGGTCGAAAGAGTATATCTCCGAGCTGCAAACGCGGACGAAGTGGAGGGAGAACACGCAAGACCTCAAACCTGACACTATGGTCATCATCAAAGACGACAACTTACCTCCATTACGTTGGCATCTTGGACGGGTCGTCAGGAACATGCCTGGGAAGGATGGCATCGCAAGGGTGGCGGAGATACAAACTGCAACTGGACTTGTGAGACGAGCATACACGAAAATTTGCCCATTGGTTGACCCTGAAGAAACCATCTTGGAAGCCAAGGGTTCCAAGGCCGGGGGCATATGTTCAAGCAGAAATTAAACGCCTTAAGAAATGCGACACTATTGGTCCACGTATGTCCGTCATCGCAGTCAAAAGTCATCCAACGTCAGTTAACACGTCAAAATTGTCATCGTCATTATTAGATATTACATTCGAAATCGTACGATATACGCACTGTAACGTTCTCTTTAATTAATACAAAGTTTTAACCGAATCTACGCAAGAGTTTTTATTTAAATCGCAAAATACTTCGAAGAAAATCAAAGCGCCAACAAACTCCAATATTTTCTTTTGTTTTGTTATTTATAATGTAATTAGTGTAATAATCTCAGAGACGGGCGGTGGTACCTGCAACACACTTTTTACAGCAGTTCCAGTTTTCATGTACTATGTGCACAATAAAGAAAGCTTAGATAGTTATGTATATTTATTTAAGTATGTATTATATGTATTTATGTATTCATATCGACGGGTGAAAGGCTAATTGAGGTAAGCGACATTTTGTAAAACTTTCAGGTAGACTGATCAAATTTTTTTTATAAATAAATAAAAGAATATCCAACAGTTGTTTTTTATGATTTTCTTTCCAAAAAAAAAAAACCATCCTTGAGTCCATTACTTAATACGACGACAACTACAAGTAGTGTCGTCGTATTAAGTAGTTTGTCACCCAAGGGTGACAAGGGTGACAGGAAATGAGCTGATGATCTTCAAATGCCTGAGCAGATCTTTGCAAATCAGAAGTAATACTTACATGCTCTTTTAATATATCAATGTCCATGACAATATACTCCACCAACTGTTTTGGGTTGCAGATTGCACTAAATGGATATCTCCAATATTGGGTTGAGGATAAGTCACAAACTGAAAAAAAAAATAAGAATCTTTAGTTATTATTTACTAAGTTTGTCCTCCAATCTCGCGGCAACAAACGGATCGACCTGATTTTTTGTATGGGAATAGTTGAGGAATGGGGGAGTGACAAAGGCAGCAAGGCGGAGTTTTATCCCGGAAAATCAATCAGATCCCGCGGGATTTTTAAAAACTAAATCCAGATGAATGCCACCTAGCAACAACCAGTTGATCATAAATTATAAAGCTAAACAATAAGGTCTTCAAAACTTAAAGCTGACTTTCAACAATAAGTTCACTACATATCCTTAGTGCTGACTTTTATATGTCTGCAAAATAAAAGGGGACCTAAAATCTGACCAATATATCCAATCGTAAACAAACTCGTAAGTGTAAATGACAATGCTAACAATAAATTAATTAATCGACATAAAACAGACTATAAATTCCGAAGCCAACTGGTTAATATTATATATGATTGGTTATTGTTCAGGAGCCAGATTTATTATATTTCTATATTTTTTAGAAAAATCTTTATGTTGAAATACCTTGTCCAGTGTATGCATCAATTAAATGTATAGTGCTGGTCACTCTCTGCACTAAGCATATTGGTGATATGGAACCCAGAGATTGCGTCAATTTCTTAGGCAGGCACACAACACTGTCTTTCGATAACGGTACAATTTCCACACTGAAGGTGAACTTATAGTTGTAAATGTTACTGTGTATATCGTGGGATATCAGTTTCTTGGAATGCTGACACTTTATGGGCAGAACTGATTGTATAAAGTTGACCATTTTCTGTGCATGGTTCTCCGTGGTGTAGAAAAAGTCCAATCCATCTGTGGACATACAAAAAATTAACCTTGAGCATTTATTGTAACAATTATTCTACCACTAAGATGAATATTTAGTTTGCTTAAAGATGAATAGAAGTTAAATAAATTGACTCAAAAATTCCATTATTATTGCAAGCAGTGGCATGCAAAGGATGTACAACAGAGTAGGCAGATGATATAAAATGGAAAAAATCTCCAGAACGAGTTATAAAAAACTTAAGCGTAGGCATTGTACAAATTATAAAATGCCTACCCTTAAGTTTTTATAACTTGTACTGGAGATTTTCTCCATTTTATATCATCTGCTCGCTTAATGCCTACCCATATGCAAGTGATCTAAAAATTTCTATCCTATTGACTTCTGAATCAGGATATATTTCAATTTGTGGGTAGTTGTTAACCAATCTAAGGAATGTTGTTTGGCAGATGCATTGGGGGCAGAAATGTAGTGGGCATACCAGTTTTCCTATAGAGTATTCGTAATTCCACTCACCATGTTTAGGCTTGATCCCCAGCGTGTTGGCATGCGCCTTATGCTTGAGGATCAGCTGCTCTAAGTAGTAGAAAGTCTTCCGGTTGTTAGCCCGCTGCCGCACCTGCACGAGCGCACGCCAGTAGTCCTGAGCCTCCGAGCGGTGGCACGCATCACACATCTGGTGCTGGATCACGTACTCCACAATGAATGTCTGCTGCAGCACCGTTCCGCCCATTACCTCTCCTTGCACAGTCAGTTTTACCTTTCAATAAAGAATACTTATTAATTTAGGGTATGTGTAACTTAAATAGCCTGATAAAACATAGCCTGTGTTAATCCTGGGTATGAACTATCTCTATAATAAATTCCAGCCAAATCAATTAATTCATTGTGGCGAGCAGGAGTAACAACTTTTTCCAAGTTTTGTTCACTTTTACATAGATAAGAATAACTAACATTAAGAAAAGAGTTTTGTTTGATACATATACCAGAGACCAGATTATGCCTCAGCCCTTGGTTGGAATGGTCCTGACATTAATGATCACTTGCCTGGCTCTGGCAGGTGTCTCCTTAAATACAATACCAGCCTCAGCCATGACATAATTATCTACTTATATATCAAATAAACTTGTTGAATAGTTAATAATATTCTTACTTTTATTCTCTTGGAATGTGGCTCAGTCCAGGCAAAACCAGCATCTACTAGCTTGACTCTGTTAAGGCCCTTGAGTCTTTTGAGGCATAGAGCTAACATCTCCCGTGACTCCAATGCACACACCAGCCATTCAGCTGGTGGTTGCAAATACCTGAAACAAATAGTAATTAATCAATTAATTATAATTATATATTATAAATACATTCAAGAAATACAGAAAATAAAATATACTGTTGTATTAAGTAATCATCATTTTGAATAATTATAATTAAATTTTAATATAAAATACTCAATAAACCATAAATAATAAAGAGTTTTTCATTATAGAGCCCACTGTATAGATCTAGTAGAGCTGATACATAATACAACAAAACATATAATACAAATCATTTCACAAACCTTTCACATCCTCTGCAAAAAAATAAAGTTGCTTGCTTTGGAATACCATCTGTAATATCCACGTGAGCCCTCAAGCAGGCAACACACATATTAGATGGATTTGGCTCAATAGGAACAGCACATTGGCAGCACAATCTAAAAAAGAAAGATGTAGTGCTTATTTTTGGTTATTAATTTTATAAGAGCTCAGATTTGAAGGATTGAAAAACATATCTTGTGCAATTATTTGGCATTGGAACAGAACTAATATTATAAATGCAAGTGTATTTTTTGTCCTTAAGTAACACATCTTTCTAAAATATCTTTAAAATCACATTGGCTACTTTGTACTAAAAATGCAATACAGTAAAAGCTCTTTATTCGCGGGGGATACGTTCCGCAAATATGCCGCGAATACAGAAACCGTGAATATGGAATGGTAATTTATATGGGATTATAGGGGATACGTTCCTAGGTGACAAAATAAAAAACATTAACTTAAGTTTTTGACCATATTTGATTAATTATTATTTTCAGGTTTAGGCAATGGTTTAAAGAATTTTGTAATTTTTTCTTGCTTGACGCTTTTTAAAAGCTCCTTCAATTCAGACTGATATTCAGCAGTGGCATTAGCAATTTGCCTCTTAATAACCTCCTCCTTTTTGGAAGTCGGTTAAAAACAAGACTTTGTTCCATAGACGGATCATCAGTTTTCATAAAAAAATCACAAAGCTCATTTGCCATTCTTAAACCTTCACTGAGATTTTACAAATATTAGTCCATTTGACGACGCGTTTACAGACGATATTGGGCTTGATACCTATTGGAATCCTTTTTATGATGTACCGATGTACCGATTGATCCGCGAATAGAGAAATCTAGCCGCGAATATAGGAATTGGGTCGCATTTTTTTAATCCGCGAATAGTGAAAACGCGAATAAAGGAAGCGCGAATAAGGAGCTTTTACTGTACTTGCTGAATTTTTAAAAACCTAACCTCATGAAAAAAATTGTGGACTTTAGTTTTAGTACCTAGGAATATTAGGAATATTCTAGCTATAACTTAGTACAAAGTTTTATTTAATACAATATAAAAATTTATATGGTATAAAGTTTTATACAATCTTAAAAGTTTCTACTTTTGAAACTATTTTCTCTTCAAAATAACACAATCCTAACCTAACCTACATTTATAACTGTTTCATGTAATAACTTACATCCGTGCGCCGGTGGGTGTTATTTCAGCTTCAGGTGGTATATATTCCATGTTTTTAAGCTAAGTAAAAATCTTTTTAATAAAAATTAAATGAAATTTCACAAAATTATTATTTCACACGTATTTTTTGCCGTTTGCCATAGATTGACATTTGACGGACATTTGACAAATTGACACCACACAGATTTGACACGTCAAATATGTTGTTATTGATGTAGGTAGTCTGTGTTATTTTTGTCTTTTACACTGTGCAATGTTACCTACCAAATAAGTAGGTAATACGGTAGACTAGACCGTGACTAGACCAATAGTAGGTAGGTACCTAGTAGATTAGCTCGGAGCTAGCTCAGCAGAGCAAGAATGTAGGTACTTAGCACAAGTACTTAGGTACCTACTTATACCTAAAACTCTCATAGATTTATGGAAAAAGGTAGAAATCTTGAGATACTTTTTAAGATGTTCTATTGCCCGAAATTTAGCAAGTGCAGTGCACAAGAACTCCAACTGCCTTAAAATGTATAAATCATAGATTTATAGAGAAAGGTGTTTTATTGATTTATGTTCTTGGAACGGAAGTGCATTCATTTTCCAGTTCTCTATGGATATTGTTCCTCATTACGTAAACTCCGACAAGCACCGAATTTTTTAAAAGAAGAATTAATCGAACACTGTACATTCCTACGAACACTTGAAAATCGAACATGTTTTCTACCGTTGGTAGAGCTGGTCTTCTGGCCACGAGAACGGTAGTGAACAACTCCTTGGCAGAGAAGACTCCATTAGTTGCTGGAGCCCTAGTGAACAAACGTGATTATGCAGCTAAAGCCGCAGGAACGCCGTCAGGTAAGGTGGTGGCAGTCATCGGTGCTGTCGTGGACGTTCAATTTGAGGACAATCTTCCACCTATCCTAAATGCGTTGGAAGTTCAAAATCGGTCACCTAGGCTCGTCCTCGAGGTGGCGCAGCATTTGGGGGAGAACACCGTACGTACCATTGCCATGGACGGTACCGAAGGTCTCGTCCGTGGACAGCCGGTCCTCGACTCTGGCTCCCCTATCCGTATTCCCGTCGGCGCTGAAACGCTTGGCCGTATCATCAACGTCATCGGGGAGCCCATCGACGAGCGCGGCCCCATCCCCACCGACAAAAGAGCAGCTATCCACGCTGAAGCCCCCGAGTTCGTGGACATGTCTGTACAACAAGAGATCCTAGTCACCGGTATCAAGGTCGTCGACCTCCTCGCTCCTTACGCCAAGGGAGGCAAGATCGGTCTATTCGGCGGCGCCGGTGTCGGGAAGACTGTGCTCATCATGGAGCTGATCAACAACGTCGCCAAGGCTCACGGTGGTTACTCCGTGTTCGCTGGCGTCGGTGAGCGCACCCGAGAAGGCAACGACTTGTACCATGAGATGATTGAGTCTGGCGTCATCTCTTTGAAGGACAAGACCTCCAAGGTAGCTCTGGTGTATGGGCAGATGAACGAGCCTCCCGGCGCGCGCGCCCGCGTTGCTCTCACTGGCCTGACAGTGGCTGAGTACTTCCGTGACCAGGAGGGCCAGGATGTGCTGCTCTTCATCGACAACATCTTCCGCTTCACTCAGGCTGGTTCAGAGGTGTCAGCCTTGCTGGGGCGTATCCCATCTGCTGTGGGCTACCAGCCTACACTGGCCACAGACATGGGCACCATGCAGGAGCGCATCACCACCACCAAGAAGGGCTCCATCACCTCCGTGCAGGCCATCTACGTGCCTGCTGATGACTTGACTGACCCTGCTCCTGCTACAACCTTTGCTCACTTGGATGCCACCACTGTGCTATCGCGTGCTATTGCTGAATTAGGTATCTACCCCGCTGTGGATCCTCTTGACTCCACCTCACGTATCATGGACCCCAACATCATTGGAGCTGAGCACTACAATGTTGCTCGTGGTGTTCAGAAGATTCTACAAGATTACAAGTCACTGCAGGACATCATTGCTATCCTGGGTATGGACGAGTTGTCTGAGGAAGACAAGCTAACAGTGGCACGTGCACGCAAGATCCAGAGGTTCCTTTCCCAGCCCTTCCAGGTTGCTGAAGTATTCACTGGTCATGCTGGAAAACTAGTACCCCTAGAGGAAACCATCAAGGGATTCTCTAAGATCCTCCAGGGTGAATATGACCATTTGCCAGAAGTTGCATTCTACATGGTCGGACCTATTGAAGAAGTGGTAGCAAAGGCTGAAACTTTGGCCAAGAGTACGTAAATGTGAGAACACAAACTCGTGTTAGTTCAATAGTCATGTAAAAAAAACTTGCGTTATTTATTCTACCATTGTATTGGAAGATCAAAACCAATATTGTAAAAATTATACAATCATGCAATAGTAACTTGCGCAATAAAGTGAAATGTAAATCTTATTGGAAATTTTAATTTTCACAGCATCCTTTTCTTCAATGAACATAAAACCCAAGCCTAGGGCTGCCACTATGCTAGGTTTGAAATTTTTAATTTTTGTAAATCTAACACAATCTTATGTAATGTTTTTTTATTACATAACTGTGTCATTACATAACTTCTGGTAAGAAACATAGTGTATTAAAACTAAATTCAGGCGTGCAGGTTTCCTCAATGTTTTTTAAGTCATTGTTGAAACAGTTTCATTTCGAAAAGTTGATGCATCAGACTATTCATATAGGGAGACCACAGGCCTCCACACAGGACGGATTATTATTAGGACAGGCTAATCGCTAATCTATCATCACACATTTTATATTTGCCTAAAATCTTAAGAGGTGAGCAGAATTGAGAATTGGAACCAAGTTTTATGGGTCCATTTCTTATCTATACTAATATTATAAAGAGGTAAGATTTGTATGTTTGTAACAAATTGGCTCAAAAAGTACTGGACCGATTTGGCTGAAATTTAAAATGGAGATAGACTATACCTTGAATTAAAATATAGGCTACTGTTTATCCTGAAAAAATTAGAGTTCCCGTGGGACTCCATGGTACTAAGTACATGGTAGGTAGGTACTATTTCAAGTTCACCTATACCTAGATCTTTACAACTTACGAACCTATAGGATAGGTAGAGTATCATCATACCCATTAGGTAGTACAAGCTGTGTAGGGCATGAATAGATAAACAATGGTTCATGGTTTCAGTTCTCGAAATAAAACTAAGGCTTGTTAAAAGATTATTTATTAGAATGGTCTTATCGCTTTCCACCAACACGCGGTGCTGCCTTCTGACTCACTTTAGCGGCCTTAGCTTTGGGTGGCGCCTTCGCTTTGGTTGGTGGTGCTGTGGTCTTCTTTGCAGCCTTGGACTTCTTCTGTTCCTTTGCAGCCCTAGAAATAAAAGAAGTAATAATTAGTATTATATAATGATTTCTATAGGCTACACTCATCCCAGTTAAGAAAGTGATGCTGTTCCTGGCAGCCATGAGTATTGGGCGAGGAAATTTAAATAGTGGCGAGCACAATAGATTGGCAATGGTCAACATGCTACAGGGACTTGCGACTTGCATAGCCACAGCCCAAGAAAGAAGATAGGAGCATTTGAATTTTTATTCTGTTTGTCATCTATTATTATTTTGAAATATATATTTTTTTTAAATTTTTTACTATTTCACCCACAGGATAGTGTGAATAGTGAAGTGTGGATAACCAACACAAACAGCCTTTGTCACATTTTTTTTTATTGTTTTGAAATAGTAATTGCAGTCTTTTGCTTGCCCTACTGAACAGATGGTAGGGTTTTGACTTGTCATATACAATTTAGTGCTTACAAAAGATTTGATACATTTAGCAATCCTTATTTGAAATGCCTATTGTTGAAGATCTATAGAAAATTGGTATTTTGGAAAAAGGGAGTAAGATTAATAAATAAAGAAACGGTATAGGTTGAACTGTAGAAAGCCTGAGCACCTAAGGCTGTAAGTAAGTGAAAGTTAAATGCTTACTTGATAGCCTGATCCCTCTGAGCTTTCCTGACTTCTGGCTTCATGTTACGCTTGGCCATAATATCACTGAGGGATGCACCTACAATGGCTCTCTGGAACTTTTGGGTCCTTCTGGTACGCTTCTTTGTCTGTTCTTCTTCTTGACCCTTCTTGAACTTGCGTCTGTAATATTAAACATAAAGTAAATCATTACCCAAATCGATGTTAATAATAATTAGTTAACACATAATAATTAATTCAAAGTTTTGTAGCTTAATAAAACTGTTCAAAAGATTCTAGAAATAATTGATATATAAATTTTTCCTATGTATCTGAATTGATTATATTAATTTGCTAAGGTATGTATGAGAAAATTTTTAACAGTAGGTCTCATCTACAGGGTGGTCTAACTAGTGACGTCAATAAATTTTTTTTAGATTCCTCACACCTGGGGGTATCCGAAAATACCCCATGTATGTTCTGCGATATTTTGTAGTTTTCGAGTTATAATTTTTTTTTGTGTTTTTTGAATATTTTCTGCCAGCGAGGTTTCAAAAATTCATATCCTTTTTTATAGTTAGTATTTTGCAGTTTTTTTTTATTTTGACATAATCGTCTTAAATGTTGTTTTAATAAAAAAAATAATTCAGCTTCTTGAAATTACTTAAAGTTACTTAAAGAAGGCTTGAAAGTTAGAACTTTAGTTTTTAGTAGAATTTACTCAAACATTCAACTTCAATTTAAAAATACAAAAAGAAGTTTCCATAGCTTCTGGCTAAATTTAAAAACTTTGCAAGGTCCTAAGCTACCAAAATCATTAAAAAAATATTGTACTTAATTAGCTTTTTTTGTTATAATCGGCCTTCGAAGGTGGATTAGGCTAAAAATCGTTAAAACATGATTAAAGCATTAAAAAATATTTTATCCACTTTTTATCATTCTTATGGTAAATTAAACTTAAAAATGTAATTTTAAATTAATTTTAATTTAAATTCCTGTAAAATAACGGTAGCTTGCGTAATTTTTACAATAATTTCGGTCTCACCACTGATTTAAAATGTGATTATTTGTAAAAATTGCTGGTTGTGAAATTAACTATTTTTGGATAACAAATAAAAGGCACAAATTACTGAAAAATTACTAATTTATTAAAATTTTCAAAATTTTCAAATTTCTAAATTCCTTCCTCCAACTTATCCGAAATTATTGTAAAAATACACGAGCTACAGTTATTTTACAGAAATTTAAATTAAAATTAATTTAAAATTACATTTTTAAGTTTAATTTACCATAATAATGATAAAAAGTAGATAAAATAATTTTTAATGCTTTAATCATGTTTGACCACCCTGTATATACTCGAGAAATCACTTTTATACCACTTAATTCAAGGATTATGTATTGTCTGAACAAATACTTATTACTTTACTTAAACATTATTTAACTTTATTTGAAATTGACTTTTTGTAATAAAATCAAAAATAATTAATTAATTTGTATTGGTATTGGCAAAACCTTTATCCAGCATTCAATATATTTTTCTAACAGATGCTTTAGTGCAAGAATAATTTTAAATAAAAATACTTTTTAAAATAGTACCTGTACAGCACCGTCCATGTAACTTTACGGGGATTTCTCCTCATCAGATGGGCTGCTTCACATTTTGAATTCAAGAATGTGAATGTCTGAAATACGAAGATAAATTTCATAAGTCAATTTGTTTGGGATGGATGTCTACTAGTGGTAGATTCATTTGACGATTTGATAGCACTTTGTTAAAATTTGAATAAAAAATTATTCTATTTCTAATATTTTGTTCTGATCAGATTTTTAAATAATTTTACTGAAGCAAGAACTAGGATGCAACATAAGGTACTAAATTTTGGTGCTACTGATAACAAGACTCAAGAATCTGGGAACTCTTTGTCCGCAGCTGAAAATGCCACTAGACCAAAAAGGCAGTTTAAGTACACAAGCATCACAGAACAAGTGTGCAAAATTGGAACACTTATCGCTTAAAGGTTTCTCTGTAATAAGTGCACTAAGCTATGGACTATCAATAATATTATAGTGTAGGGCTTCAAACTTCAAACATCTTCAAACTCCTGGGGTTTCTTCTCCGCAAGTAGGCGTCAATCGCCCGTTTTGCGTGTGTAGGGCTATATATATTGTTTGTTTTATCACGCTATGCATTGTAATGATTTTTAATGAAACATCAAAGTATTTGTATATTATACCCGACAAGCAGGTAATCTAAACTTCGTCAGGAACACTCGCAAGCGTAAGAGAATCAGAATTTCCTGACGAAACTTTAATAACAAACCAATTTGCCTCTGACACCGTATCGTGCATAGATATACCTAAATAAAGATAATTATATGCAACTAATTTTTAAAACAAAAGTTTAGGCTAGGCCTCGATGAGGTTTTAGGTTTATATTAGTTTTAATTATAGAAATAATTGTTAATTATTACAGTTAATTCATTTGTTTTAGGTTAAATTTAAAGTTACCTATTCATAACCTATTCGTTTAAAACTAGACCAGTTATGTTCTAGGATAATATACCATTCGCCAAGTAACCTTTAATACAGAGAACCCTAATTTTGCAAGTGATGTAAAATTATAAAATAAATATTGCTTCGTACCTTGCCATCAACCTTTACCATGGTTTTCCCATGGCCAGGATAAATTTTGTATCCACTGTAGGCACAAAGTCCGATCCTGCAAATAAAGCACTTATGTTAAGTAAACCTCACTCCACTTCCATGTATGCAAAAATAAACAGCAAAACATTGTAAGATTATTAAGATTTACTAAAATACAAAACAAACCTACTTCATTTTGACTTTTGTCAGGAAAGAAAGATTTTCATAGACAAAAAACTAACAATCAAGACTTAGTGCTCAGACGAATAACTTAAAAAGCAAATGACAGTTACATTTCAATGACTCAGTGTTGCAATACACATGACTTTTCCCATTTTTGTAGCAAGAAAACATAAGGCTTTTTTTAATTTGCGTAACGGTAATAAAGAACAAATTTGAAACTAGTATTAGTTAATACTAATCCTCCCTCAGTAAGTCCCTCAGGCATATTGTCTCCGGTTATTCTTATATTGCTAATGACGAGTACTTGCACAGGCCTAATCAAGCAGCCAGAATAATCCATCAACAGCTTGCTCTTTAATACGATCTTGTAAAAGTGCCATACTGTACGTATAACCCAGTATCAGTCTGTTCTCGAGAATAGTAGTGCCCTGCTCTATTGAGATCACAAGTAAAGTTCTCGCGGGCTCAAGAACTTTATTTGAAAATAAAAATAACCGTAGATAATAATAATTTCGGTACCAAATTAATGCAGAGACACAAATAAGATGTGAAGGAATGTTTGGAGCTCTAAGTTGTATGGACAGTGGACATTCCCCGTTCTGTAACACTTTTTTCGCATTTTCTGACAGCACTGCTATGTCATTTGTACGCGATCATTAGTCTGTGGTGAGAATAAAAACAAAATTAAAATTTAAGTTTAATTCTATGTTTGAAATTGTCTATGATAAAAGTTTTGTATTTTTCTTATTTACGGTTGAGGTTAGAAAAGTGCTTGAAAAAAGATCAATGATTTGTCCAGATTTTTTAGAATTTCAGGTTTGATCATTCGTATATTATCAGTTTTAATAGCAAAATCTAAACTTTGATCATAGCAACAGGATGATACCAATGTTTTCATATTATTAACAATTCATAACCTAAAAACAATAGTATATTTTTTATAACAGGTTTAAAATCCAAATCATTACCTTATATTTTGCTAAAACTGTCTTGTATCTATTATACATTGTAAATTGTATGTGTATGTACATTGAAAAGAAGTTGAAAATGCAGTACCTGTTTATAATGGAGCTTTATCCAATGCACAGCTCAAACTACTGTATGAGTCAGGCTGAGATTTGGCCTACAGATAGTTTATGAAATAGGCATCCGCTAAGAAAGGATTTTTGAAAAGTCAAGCTCTAAGGGGATAAAATAGGTTTGAAAAATCGAACTTAATGTGAACTGCAGCAGGCAAAATCATAATATATATTCAGCTTTTACACTATGCTATAGTATAAATGAATTTATATTATGTTACTTGGGCCACTATTTAAATGTCTCTCAGCAGCCACAATTAATAGCTTATAAAATTGTTCCAATGCCAGATATGGTTGATTATCAGCTTTAGGTGTATGGGACTTGTTTCAATTATGTGTATGCATAGAGCTCTTTCAAGAAAAATACGAAAGGTCCTGAATATGGAAAATTTAAATGCTAAGCTTTTCATGCAATCTTTATCAGTAATCAATAATTGTTTGAACTTTTACTTCTTTTTGGTTTAGGATGTCCTGAAAAAGATGCGTGTGCTTGATGACAAAATCGTTTACACTTTAAACACATCTTTACCAACAGAATCGTTTAAAAGTAAGGTAGACCCAACATTGGTTTGTCAAGACTTATACCATCAGATAGAAAAAGGTCACAGTGAGAGGGAAAATGTTATAAAAAACTGCATAGTCTCAACTGCTGAATCTGTAAAGAAATTAAAGGCGGCCAAAGAGAGTGCACCTGATGATGTAGATGTACACAAGAATCTTAAGTCTGAACAAAGAAAGGTAATTTATTGTTCATTCATATTAAAATTTTAAGCTTTTAAGGCTCAACAACTGAACCATGATGAATTGGTATGTTTTTAGCTCAGAAATCAAAAAGATCACAGAGGATTTTTATGAAAATTGTTGAAGACTAAGATATAAACTTGAAATGAATTAAATTATAAACTCATTCTAATCCTTACTAATATTATAAATGCGGAAGTGTGTTTGTTTGTCCTTCAATCACACAGAAACCGAGGGTTGTTATTTTTTGCATAGATTTAGTTGAGGACTGGGAGAGTGACATAGACTACTTTTTATCTCAGAAAATCAAAGAGTTCCCGTGGGATTTTTAAAAACTAAATGAACATGGACAAAGTCACGAGCATCGGCTAGTAAATTATTTGTTCATGTGAATTTGTACATTAAATCTCATTGTATATTAAATTAATCGGTTGCCATAAGATATCTTAAATAAAATAGCACTCACTTTTAGGCTCACATTTTCCTCATTAAGATTAATCTAGATAGTAAAGTGTAGTTCATAGTTTATTATGTTATTTTTCAGTTACGTCTCTTGCAAACTGAACTCAGTGTGGAAGAAGTAATCAAAGAGAAGACTACAAAATTATTTAAAGAAAAATGTAGAACATATTATAAGCCAAATAACTTATGAAGACTGGTATACATGCATTTGAATGGGGCAGTGTTTCTGTATAATATGTATAAATATATAAATAGGTAGCAGTTTTGTTTTAATTTCTACTGAAACTTTGCATAACAACAAATAATTATATTTCTTTTCACTGCACTGGTCTCCGCACATAAACCACAATGATAGTCATACTCTAATAAGCTTGAAAGTTGTGATTAATGCACTCTATTATTTTGATTGCTTGAATTTATTAACTTAATTTATGCATAACAGATGATTGTAACTATTACATTGAAGCTGTTTATGTTTAGAGCTCCAGATAGTATGTATGCTTTGCTGACCAACATGTCTTATTATTAAGAATCAAAATCAAGTTTTTATTAAGTATTAATTTATTTGTACTAATTTTATAATTAACATGAAAGTATGTTTGTTAGTACATCAATCGCACAGCATCAGAGCAACAGGTTGATGTAACATTTTGCATGGGTATAGTTGAGAACTTGTAGTGACATAGGCAATAGTGAAAGCTATTTCAACTCAGGTTTTCCAATGGATATTTAAAAACCTAAGTCAATATGGATAGTCGCCAGCAAAAAGTACATATATAACATTCTTTTCTTAAATAGGTATGCTTCAATGTTTTAGATAAAGGAAATAATAAAGCAACTTCTTATCATTATACCTACATTTTATCGAGATTTTATCTTCAACCTTTACGGGTAAGCATAGTGACTGAGTTGTTACAACAATGATAAAATATCTATAAATAAGTAACATAGTTCATGCTTGCAATATGATTTTAGAGAGTAAAACTACATCATAAAATCATAATAATTTATTCTAAATGGTAAAATATGTAGGTATTTATAATATCAAGTTTTCATACATTTATATTATTTAGTTAAAGCATTCTACTCAATTTCTGTGCAAAATAGGTAAAATATTCATAAATATTTAGCTCTTGTCTGCCTCTTGTTTTTTCTTAAAGTCTTCCTCATATTGTCTATGCCAGTCCAAGTTCATTTGATGCACAGATTCACCTCTCTTAGCAGCAGCTCTGCCAGATAACACTGCTCCTAAGCTGGCCAGGCAGGTGAGGAATATCAATATGTTTGATATCTTAATCCTTGCTTCGCTCCTCGATCTCTCTATTAGTTCAGGCCTAAAACAATATCAGTAGGTTACAGTTAAATCCTGAAGTGGTTACACACCTAGTTTTAGCCATATACAACTTGGTCAAGCCAAACCTGATGTCCTGCCAACCAAGCTGCGATTTGGCTAAAACCAAATTACAACTCTATTTTTTAACATGGGTATAGTTGAGGAGCTAGAAAGTGACAGGATTCTTTTCATCCCAGAAAATCAGTTTCCATGAATTTTTTAAAACTAAATCCACAAAATGTCTTGAGCATTACACCCAGTACTATCTAGGTGAGAGAGAGATCTTTAGGCTGTATTATCAATCTGCTTAAACTCACAACAGAGTAAAAATAACACTGATTTAATTCAGGATATGTTCATGAGTAACCTAGGAGAACAAAGGGATCCCATAGGATTGTTAAACCTAACATCACACATACCAAGGTACAAGTAAAACCTGATGAGTACGTTTATATTATTATGGAATACAAGAAATTTTTTGTAAACATTTCAGGGTAATATGCGGAGGTGCTAAGTGTTAGTTGCATAACGTGCAACAAAAACTAGGTACTTACGACACAAATTGAGGCACTTCAGCTTTGCTCTTGTACTTCTTAGTCCACACCAAAATAAACTTCTGAAATTCGCTAGGTTTATATCTAGGCCCCGCTGAACCACGGCTACCGGGCTGGCTTGCTCCAGGAGCCGGAGTACACATATGCCGTCTCAGTGTACATAGCGAAGATCGAATTAAAATGTTATTCATCGTACTACGAAGATACCAACCAAAACGATACAATTACAAAGATCTTCAAACAACCTTGGAATTACTACTATGTATTATCCATCGATGTAATTATCATACTTTAGGCACAGAGCAGAAAAAAATAAAACGGAGTGATTACATTCTCTTGGGAAATAAATAACAATAAAAATTAGAGTTATACTTATAGGTAGATAGTACCTACCATAGACCAGGAACAAGAACAAGTACCTACCTAGTACGACTGACGTCTGACACGACCACAGAGTAAAGTAATAATACTAAAAGACACAACCACGACACGACTGATACAAAACCAAAAAGTATAATAACATGGGGAAAAAAGAGGGCCTTCTCGCGACATTTTATGCCAATTCAATTTGAATAGGTAGGTACCGGTACAGATATGGCACAAACATCTTATATGTTTGTGGTGCTGCTTCAAGCCTAGAGATTCTCTGTATTTTATTTCAAGTGAATTCCGTTTAGAGGTTTGCACCGGAGTGGAATTTCGAGCACCGGTAAAAATCACCGGTGCTTTACCATTCTCCGGAGATTCACCGGAGATCTCTGGTGAATTTGAATATAGATTTAGCATCAATTAAAATGTTTTTAACTGTTACTGTTTTAGTACAATTCATTGGAATTTTAAGCGCATTCAATATTGTGTGAACTACAAAAATGATACTAGATGTACCTATTCTAAAGGTTCTAAATAAAACAACAAGGTTTTAAAAAACATTCAGATTTATTAAAAAATTAAAAACTTATCTTTAATCGTAATTGTATTTGAATAAATTTTATTAAATAATGAACAATGTTGATCAACAAACTTCTTTTTATTTAAATAAAATTACTTGAGTTGTGATTCAATAACAACCGAAGAATCACCGGTGATTCTCCGGTGATCACTACTTCGGTGCAAACCACTAATTCCGTTTCATTGGATTGAATTCGTTTCGTACTTACACCTAGACCTACCATAATCTATGCCATAATCTGTGCTACCTATCTAAAGAGTAGAGATGGGCAAAATGTATCACTGAAAAGAAAAGATTGATATGTATCTTTCGATCACTGGGATATGTATCACTCATTTGTATCTTTATATCCTTTTGTATCCGCGCACGACACGAAGCGACGCGTTGCACTGATGCGTTGCTCAGCGTGGTTCGCTTCGCTCAATTCAATCCAACGAATCAGTAAGAGCAAGATGCACGTGCTGTGCCCATATCTGCTTGCTCTTTACCTTACCTAACTTTCTGTTCTGATTTATTGCACTACTTGTTTCGTTCGTTTTAAGTATCTATTTTTATGAATTGATTGGTCAATAGATACCCAAATGAACTTCAATGTTTAGTTTATTATAATTATATTACAATGAAATTAATGACTATCGAATACAACATTGGTAGATTAGGTAGGTATTGTGTAGGGAGGTGCGAAAGAAATGTCTGGACTTTCCGATAAGACACCGTGACGCCAGCCGCTCAACGCTGTGTGTGCGAGTGCGACACAGATACAAAACGACGACGATTGAATGAGTTGTTAAAGATACACTGATACATTTGGATTTAAACTGATACAAAGAGTGAGTGATCAGAACGGAAAGATACATATCTTTTTTATCTATCACTCCTGAGTTACCCATCTCTACTAAAGAGGGGTTCTTATAGGTTTAGGAACAGAAATTTTAAGCAGAAAATAAATGGTGGATTGATTTGTTGTGCATTATATTTTGTGATATTATTATTTAGCACAGTAAGTATAAACAGTTTTTAGTAAAAGGAATAAAATGGGAGTACATAATTTGGCAGTGTTGATATACGAGTAGTAGTTCAAACATAGTGTGATTAATAAGCTTAATTTTCCTCCAAGTTCTTTTTCCGGGGGTTCGAAAGCTTTTTTACCTTATACCAGCATATTTTGCTACAATAAAGTTAGTAGTGTGTTCTAACGGATACTCCTTATGTTTTGGTCTTCATGAGAAGGTACTGTCCAAGGTTGACACATCATAATTACTCATTGAATGTTTATTTAATTTTGCTAACGAAAGTTTCAAATACCCTGAATCAATTATCTTTGTATTTAGTATATTAAAGGAATTATTTGTGATCTATAAAAAAAATATATTTATTTAAAATTTTATATTTAAATGTCATAATATGCAGAAACATGAGTGTTTTGGTTAACCAATTTTTTTAATCTTCTAATTTTGTACGTATGTTATTGATAACATCATGTAATTATCTTTGTATTTGGTACCTAGGTACTTAATCAAACATGACACTTGATTATAATTTTCTTTGTGCATTTACAAATTCAGCATCATCCTCAACCAAAACCACTGGGGGTTGGCTTGCTGTGTATGGTCGATCCCCTATGTTAAAGTCACTGTACTAACTCTGCAGATGTCCGGTGGACACAAGCATCGCTACAAGAACGCGGGCCTGAGCGCCGACGAGTTGCGGCGTCGGCGCGAGGAGGAGGGCGTGCAGCTTCGGAAGCAGAAGCGTGAGCAGCAGCTGTTCAAACGCAGAAATGTCAACTTGCCCACACCGGACACGCCTGATCTTGCTGTTCAGGTGCATGCTAATTTTTTGTTTTATCTCTTTATTGCACAACACAATAATAATGTACTAAGGTGATGCCTTTTCAAGTCTTATAATTTGTAGGTATTATACTTATATAGTATATAGTATGATATGAATTAATATTGTCCTATTAACTAAATGTGCAGCTAAAGCACAGCTGATTCATTATCCGTCATTATCACCAACTCATAGATGGCACACTACTGTGTGCAGGTCATTGCTGAGAGAATGGTTAAAGGGAGTATGAGGCTTGCTGGCCCCATTGAAATCGGCACAATTCAGAAACCTTTCAGAATATAATGGAGAACTCGAGTGTGCAAGCGTGTCAAGGTTTCCTTACTATTTATGACGCGCCATGTCATAATTAATTAAAAAAGCTGATTGCTTTCATACAACTTTTCATATTGTCTAAACTAGTCGAGTATTGCCGCAGCTGAGAGTCGCCACTATTACAAGGGCAGTATGTTCTTGCAGGAAGATGTAACAGTGTCGTCGTCCGACGACATCACGCCCGCGATGGTGGCGGCGCTATACGGTGACAACCCGCAGGAGCAGGTGGTGGCCACGCAGAAGTTCCGCAAGCTTCTCAGTCGGGAACCCAACCCGCCCATCGACGAAGTGATACGAACCGGAATAGTTCCTAAGTTTGTCGAATTTCTCACAGATAGCTCTAATCCTACATTACAGGTATGACTTTTTTCAAATACCTACTCTCATAGTATAGTCTTAATCATAATAACTAAGTGTTTTTAAATATAATATTTTATCGTATTGCAGTTCGAAGCGGCGTGGGCGCTAACGAACATAGCTTCAGGGTCGTCGGAGCAAACGCGCGTGGTGGTGGAGTGCGGCGCGGTGCCCGTGCTGGTGGCGCTGGCGGGCGCGGGCGCGGGCGACGACGTGCGCGAGCAGGCCGTGTGGGCGCTCGGCAACGTGGCGGGCGACTCGCCGCGCTGCAGGGACGCGGTGCTGGCCGCGGGGCTGCTGCCGCCGCTGCTCGAGTGAGTGCCTCGAACAGACGGCTGCATGTAGCAAACGTAGACTAATGGTATTGTGAGCCATAGTCGAATGATAGAATGAATTAATGAAATATTCTTTATTGCACAACAAATAAACAAAATATTCAACAAAATTAAAAATTGCTAAAACTCTTACAAATTTTTTTTTTGTTTATAAAATCATCAACGTGCTCATGCTCCATGTTATCATTCATTTTGAGCAGTATCTTTTATTTTATAAGAATATTGTTTTCTGTGTTTCAGTATTCTAAATAAGTATTCAAGATTATCCATGACGAAAAATGCAGTATGGACGCTGTCAAATCTATGTAGAGGAAAAAACCCTCCCACAAACTTTGAAGCTGTTGCACCAGGTATCTACAATAATGTTTTATTTCCATAAAATCCATGTACTTAATATGAGCTAAGTAAATATAGTTTAAAAACTTGTTTGTTGTTAAAATTAGGGATGCAACGATACACATTTCAGCCGATACGATACCGATACCGATATTTATAAAAAAGTCGTCGATACCGATATGGACAGTTAAGAAACAAAGAAAGCTAAATACGTAGTATAGCACGTATTTAGTGAAAAAATTAAAAAATATCACGTCACAAACACATCCACAAAGAAATGAAAGCGCAACGAACCAAAAGCAACAAGCAACTAGCGAAATGGAATGGCCTCCGTAACGAAGGCAGCGCAAGTCAAAAAAAAGAATATAGGTAATATGGGGATTCCCCGAGCGTAAACAAATTAGGCCGCATTTACATGAACCCATTGAGCGCGGTGACGGCGCGTTCACGTGGGTTGTCTATAGCTCGAAATTTAAAAAGTATCAGTGTATCGGCAGAATTAATATCGCCAGTTCCGATATATCGGAAAACACGTGATATCGCCGATATATGAGTATCGGTATCGGTGTCGGATACATCCCTAGTTAAAATCTCATCATAGCATTTTTCAGTGTACTTCCATGGTCAAACTGCATTTTGTAAGTGTAGTGAGTATTACCGAAAAACTTCAAATTACATTTTTATTTTAGCAATTTATTTATTATATTTTTCTAATTGATTTTATTTTTATTGATCTCTTTGTATTCTTCCCTTTTCACAGTATAGGGTACAAAGAGTAAAGCCAAAGTGGACCATCTCCTTTCAACCCTATCCGTCCTATGGGTTAAGCTGTGTTGATAGATCAGTCAGTCAGTCGTTTTTATATATTTAGATATCACGCTCATTCCCACAAACGACTCAAGACTTTCTTGAGGCATAAAACGAAAAAAAAAAAAAAAAATGTGTAACGTGTCAGGGATCCCGGTGCTGGCGCGGCTGCTGCACCACATGGACGCGGACGTGCTGAGCGACGCGTGCTGGGCGCTGTCGTACCTGTCGGACGGGCCCAACGAGAAGATCCAGGCCGTCATCGACGCGGGCGTGTGCCGCAGGCTCGTCGAACTGCTCATGTCAGTATTTTTGGAACGAATTTCCTTATCGCGCGTTGTGAAAGGGGGCTAGACGGAAAAAATTCTTACGAAAAGTTGTCACGACACTTTGCTATAGTAAGCTATTGTAAGCTGTGCGGCGTCGCATGTTTCTCTGTCTGTCTCTCTCTCTCTTATAGAAAGCAAGCCAGATATTTTCATTTCTATTTCGCATTGAACTTCGTTCCATCAGGGTGTCCCTTGACACCTCTCAAGTTTTTTTTATTTTATTATTATGAGACTAGCTGATCGCCGCGACTTCGTTCGCGTGGATTGAGGTTTTTTATTCCCGCGGGAACTCTTATTTCCCGGGATAAAAAGTAGCCTATGTCCTATTCCAGATTATAATCTATCTCTATGCCAAATTTCAGCCAAATCGGCACAGTAGATTTTGAGTTTATTCATTACAAACATACACACAAAAATACAAATCTTTCCTCTTTATAATAGTAGTGTAGATAGGCTTGCGCTTGACGAAAAAGCTAAAAAAGTAAAGCACTGATGAGTATTAGAGTTTAGTATTTTATATTAAGTTAGAGGTCTTATACCTTTACAGGTATAAGACCTCGTAGGTTTATTTTGTTTATTAAAAATATTATATTGTCACGTAGGTCTCTGTATCATACCGCATTAAAGAGATAGTAGAAGTTAGAATTCTTACAATTTCCTGTTTTATTTCTAAATACTCAATAATGAGGTCTAGGTTGGAGCGCGCTTGCCTAGAAAATGTCTATTCACTCTTGTCTTGAAAGTACTCAGATTATACGTGGCCGGAAACACAGAAGCTGGAAGTGCGTTTTTGTTTTTTAAAAAAGAATATCAGCTAGGCTGAACTTGACTGATGTTCTCCTCTCCCCTCCAAAGAAGTGAAAACTTGTCTATTGTCACTAGTTGACAATAGTGCAACGGATGGAATTCGAACCTGCGACCTTTCAGTTTTCAGTCCGCACCTTTAACTGTTGGGCTATTGAGGTTTATATGAACTGAACGCCCACATTTTTTTAATTTTTTTCTCCCGGACGAGGAAAAATCCTCATGGATACCATACTGGCATGCCCGACTCCACTGCTGCGGCCTATAGACTAAAAAGTCTCCTCTGTTCCAGGCACAACAAGTACACAGTGGTGTCTGCGGCGCTGCGAGCCGTGGGCAACATAGTGACGGGCAACGATGCGCAGACGCAGGCCGTGCTGAACTGCAACCCGCTGCCCAGCCTGCACGCGCTGCTGCGCTCCGCCACCGAGACGCTGCGCAAGGAGGCCTGCTGGACCCTCTCCAACATCACGGCTGGCAACGCTTCACAGATACAGGTACACAGTGCTACACAACGATGCGCAGACGCAGGCCGTGCTGAACTGCAACCCGCTGCCCAGCCTGCACGCGCTGCTGCGCTCCGCCACCGAGACGCTGCGCAAGGAGGCCTGCTGGACCCTCTCCAACATCACGGCTGGCAACGCTTCACAGATACAGGTACACAGTGCTACACAACTATCATGGCATTGTATTACCGTATAATCGATGTTTCCATAGCTGTTTTAAAAAAGGTAAACAAGTGGAGTCTATTACTATGAAGCACTAATAAATAATAATAAATAAAGCCTTTATTCAAACATACTTAAACTATACAATATCATTGTTTTTTTTTTTCCCTTAACATAAATGCCTCAAAGCACGTTTGCTTGCCTACTGGCAAAGGCCTCCCCCAACAACGCCAACGCCACGCGACTCTGTCGTCAGCTGAGCGGGTCCACAAGCCACCCGCCACCGCCCGAATGTCATCTTCCCATCTCTGCCCCGGCCTCCCCCTGAAGCACTACTTCACTATTATTTACTTCATTTATTGTTTTCTTTTGCAGGCTGTTATAGACGCGAACATATTCCCGACGCTGATAGATATTTTAAGGAATGCCGAGTTCAAAACTAGGAAAGAGGCCGCCTGGGCGATAACCAACGCGACCAGCGGAGGAACACATCAACAAATTAGGTGAATATAGCTATCTGCTTCTCCATCAATCAATAGACGTCAATTGCTGGAGAAAAGTCTCTTGCATAGACTTCCACACGTCTTTTAAGCTGCTATATACACAATCAAACTTCTCTTTTCACCTTAAACTATACATACATTGAAACTTCTCTTTTCACTTTAAACTTTTTTCACGTATCTCTGACTTTTCGGAGCGTGCATTTTAGCAATTAAATATAGTGACATAAAACAAACTGTGTGCTGTAATGGGTGAGGAAACCTGCCTGAGAGTTCTCCTTAGGGCCGATCACCCTTATATTCTCAACAGTATGTAATATAAACCCTTCTCATTCTAGAGGAGGTTGAAAGGAATGAATTCCTATTGTTTCAGTTACCTGGTGGAGCAGGGCTGCATACCCCCACTGTGCGACCTGCTCACGCTGACCGACATGAAGACGGTGCAGGTGGCGCTCAACGGCCTCGACAACATCCTGAAGGCGGGCCAGCAGGCCGACCAGCGCGACAACCCCTACGCCGTGCTGCTGGAAGAGTGCTTTGGTGAGTTCTATACGCAGTCGCCCTTATTAGTTTCCAAAATCATTGGGGAAAGGCATACAGAGGAAGGGCAATAGTCAACATACTGCACATTACTGTATATTTTGCCCATGTTTTTTTTTATTCGATGAAAGATAGTCCTTGACTGCGATCTCACCAGATATAAACTGACGATGTAGTCCAAGATGGTAGGGGCCAACTTGGAAGGGGTATGGCAGTGTAGATTTAACCCATACCCCTAATCGTTTCTATACGCCATCGTGCCGGAATTCTGAATCGCTTGGCACGTCGCCAAAGCCTCCCAGACCAGACCAAATCAGAGACAATTCAGAAATGATAATTTCCCAAATTGTCCGTCCGAGACCTCTCAGTTATAAGACCACTGCGCCACGGAGGTCACTGCGTCAAACTCCTCTCTCATCAACCTCATTCTAATGGTTTTTTTTTTTTTTTGTTTTGCTATTTTGCAGCCATCTACAATCAGTCCATCTATGACTATAAGTAGATTCGATGTAAGCGTCGTGAGTTGAGAGAAGGTCACTCCATCAAGAAACTCTTCTCGTTATGCAATTGCTGGCCTGGGTTCACAGTGACAGTTCTTCCACTGTGGTTCGCTTTAGCCTTTTGATTTTGCTACATGTGGTTAATGACACTGCCAGACTATTCACATGTCCTTCTAGCCTGGCCTTATGTTTTTTGGCACTTCGATGGATTTCCTCTTTTATTGTAGGCATTCCTAAATACTCATGCATTTCAGTTGTTTTTGTGAACCAGGGGGCATTGAGTATTAAGCGAAAAACTGAATTTTGATACCGCTGAAGTATATCAATATTGGAGTTGCTCGCTGTGCCCCACAGCTCCAAGCCATACGTCCAGACGGGTTTCAGAATGCACTTGTATATGAGTACCTTGTTGTTGAGTGATAGTCTGGAGTGTCTACCTAGTAACCACATTAGCGATCTAGTGCGAAGACGTAGCTCTTCCCTCTTTTTTTTTATATGTGCTTGCCATGTTTGCCTCCTATCAAGATAAATTCCAAGGTATTTGGCTTCATTGCAATGTGGCAAAGTTTCGCTGCCAAGTTTCACTGCTGGACAGTTTTCGGGTCTGAGTGTAAATGTTACGTGGGTTGATTTGGACGCGCTGGCTTTGATTCTCCACGTTCGCATCCATTTGTCTATGTTATTTAGGTGCATCTGGAGATGTTGGGATGCCACTTTTGGGTCGGTGTGACTACTCAGTGCTGCCGTGTCGTCAGCAAATGTTGCAGAGAGAATCCCTGGAGCGTCAGGTAGGTCGGCAGTGTATAGGGTATAGAGGACTGGCCCCAACACTGATCCTTGCGGGACACCAGCTTTAATATCGTAAAATTGGGAACAATCTTCTCCCACAACGACTTGGAACAGCCTGTCTTGCAAATATGATTTCAGCAAAGTATAAATATTATGAGGGAAGTTTATTTTTATTTTATAAAGTAGGGCTTTATGCCAAACGCGGTCAAAGGCTTGCTGAACGTCCAAAAATGCAGCAGAGCAATATTCTTTTTTTTCCAGAGTCTGCCTTATTTTATTTACAACTCTATGGACTTGTTCTATGGTTGAGTGAGATTCTCTGAAGCCAAATTGGTGGTCTGGTATAAGAGCTTCTTTTGTTATAACTGTTTTTAAGCGCCTCAGAAAAAGTTTTTCGAAGACCTTTGATAGTACAGGTAAGAGGCTGATGGGTCTATATGATGAGACTATAAAATGGTCTTTTCCTGGTTTCGGTATCATAATTATATATGAAAATTTCCATATTTGTGGGAAATATGATGTTCTAAGTATGCCATTGAAGAGTGTTGTGAGATAAACAATAGCTTTCTTTGGAAGTTGTTTAAGGACCTCCGCGGTGATTAGGTCAAAGCCCGGTGCTTTTCTATTCTCAAGATGTCTTATTGTTTGTGAGACTTCAGCTGGAGTGAAGCACTTAATGGGAAGACTTAGTTGCAGGTCGCTACTCAGGTAATCATCAATTTCTTTCTCATTATTATGGACTTCATCACTAGCATTCCGAGTAAAAATTGTATGGAGGTATTGTGCATATACTTCTGCCTTGTGTGAGTCAGTTTTTGCCCATGAGTTATTATCAAGTTTCAGAGGTTGCGATTGAATCTGAGGGGTAGTACTTGTTCTTGTAGCCTTCCATAAGGAGTGTTCTTTATTGCCAGTTGGTGACATATTTTCCAGTCTACTTTGGAGAGTTTCATCTTCTATTTCTTTCAGATATGCCTTTAGATTATAAATTGCTCTGTTAAGGTTCGATTTGTCTTCTGCTCTTCGGTAGGTTTGCCAAATCCTTCTTAAGCGTCTCTTTTCTAGCACTTTTTCTTTTATCACCAATGGTACATTTTGTAGAGCTATTTGTTTAGCTTCTTCTTGAGGGGTACTCAACCAGCACGCTTTTTGCACCAACCTCGTGAAGTTGACTGTTGCTATTTCGATATCATCCTCTGTCTTAAGAGGTATGTTTAAGCAGAGATGTTCAGTCATATAGTCACCAAATGCATGCCAATCAGTTCTTTTATTATACAAGCGTTGTTTAGGGATTCTGTCAATTACTGTCGTGCTAATGGTCACTATAATTGGAGAGTGGTCATCCGACGTGTCGTAGCAACTTTCAATCTTCAGGTAATGTTCTGTAAAGCCTTTGTAGAGGAAAAAAAAACATTCTAATGGTACGTTCCAATTTTCAGGCGTAGACAAAATAGAATTCCTCCAGTCGCACGAGAACCTGGACATCTACCAGAAGTCGTTCGAGATCATCGAGAACTACTTCGGGTCGGAGAACGAGGACGGGCGCGTGCTGCCCGACGCGTCGTCCGCCGCCGAGTTCACGTTCGGGCCCAGCGCCGAGCCCGCCGGCTACAACTTCTGAACGCCGAGCGACGAGCGATAGCGACCGCTGCGCAGTGAGTACTGTAGGGTAGTGGGGCGCGTGCTGCCCGACGCGTCGTCCGCCGCCGAGTTCACGTTCGGCGAAGATTTCGCTCATTTGCGACAAGGGTGACATAACTCAAAATCCGCCAATTTTAGTGTTGAAAATTTATAATTTTTGCTATAAAAACAACATTACGCTAAGCACAAAAAAATAAGAGCGAGAGATTGTGACTTAATGCTCTGTCGCTTTGTTGGCCGCTGTGTTGTTTCGAGACCGCAGCATCCACAAAACATTACTCTCTAACGAGAGAATTCTCTCATCGTCGATTTTGAATTATGTCACTCTTGTCGCAAATGAGCGATTTACTGCCTCGTTAGTCTAGTGGTTAGCAAGTTCGACTGCGGATGACGAGGTTCCGAGTTCGATTCCCGGGTCGGACCAAAAATGTATTTGGTTTTTCTGTTAAGAAATTTTTAGTAATAGCCCGGAGTTAGGAAGTTGGTGGTGAGTCACCCCCGTGCCTGCGTCTGATCTCTTGCCGGTCGTGTCGGATTTTCCGTCCCATCGGGCTATGATAGTGAGGGAATAGAGAGTGTACCTGTGTTTGCGCACACACTTTACACACTTATGCACTATAATATCTCCCGCGCAGATGACTAATCTCTGTTTAGATTTCCCGCCGTGGTCGGATTCGGTTGGGAGGACTTTATTTATTTATTATAAGATTTAATTCGATTGATTGTATTCGTAATCGATGACATTAGCGTCAAAGTAAAATGAACCATAAAGACATTGAATTAGAGCTCAATTTAGTGCATACATGCGTTTATGTATACGGATACGCTCCAAATTAAAAATGGTTGTACTGAATTAGTGACTTTAAAATAAATACTGTTAAGGTTCATTTTAACTAAGGCGACTTTCAAATTGCTTCAAAATTAAAGCATATTTAAAATGTGATAATATCTGCATCGTGTCGCTTAAGTATAATATCAGTTCTAAAAGACGGATTTTATTCTAAGTCCATTTTCTATAAATTCAATGTATGTACTAACGACATTAATGGTGCAAACTTGTTCTAGTTTCTTGTTGGTTCTTCTCGGTTGGAACCCCATTCCGAACCAGTGGTAGATTCATTTTACGATTCGGAAGCACTTTGTAAAAGTTTATTTGGATTTAAAGTATTCTATTCTATTCTAGATTCGGGTCTCAACATAAGCAGAGTGTTTCACAAGGTGAACTACGAACTCCAAGAGAAATATATTTTGCACTTACTATGCAGTAGTTTAGATGGTTATATTAATTTATATCGCAAATTATACGAAAAAAAAATTAACCTCGCCTTATTTCTTTCGCTCGCTATTGTAGATAACGGCGTTAACTAGCTCTTTGTTTTTTATTGGCATACTGTTCTTTGTTTTAAACAAACAATCTGTTGTTATGTGATAATTCGTTATAATGAATAAAATATACCAACACAATCTTGCATTTCTTTTTCTCTAACCCAGTAAATAGTTAATAACAATGATGCGGACTGAAAACTGAAAAGGCTTAGACTGCATAGTCACTTACCATCTGGTGTGATGTGTCAGTCAAGGGCTATCTTGTCATCAAAAAAAAAAGAAATATAATATTGTTTTTAGTTTCTCTCTTTTTTATTGATTCTAAATAACTTAATAAAATAGCAACAATTAGGTAGGTACCTATTATACTTTTAACATATTAACAGCAACAACAACATTTGAGGTGGAATTGGGTTACTAAACTGTGGTAGTAATTCGACTGTACGTTCCTATCTCCAAACTAAATTGACAGGTCGAAAAAATAGACCTGTATTTTTGTTTGCCAGAAAAGCTAAATAAGTTCTACCTACATTATACTACTTTTAGACGTGTCAATTTATTTAAGAGAATTGTGCACAATCAAATTGGTATAATCCTGTTTTAAATGCAGACTTTTTCACTGGAATTGTTCAGCGTCAGCTATAGTACGCGCTAAATGCAAGTGCAAGCATTAAGTATTAACTAAATATAAAAATATATTCTCTTTACTTATTTTAGCTATGTAAAAAATTACAGTGGGTATATTTTAACTGCCGCACTCAGAGACGTTCATAAATTATTGAAATGTTATCATTAAATCTCATAATGAGCTGTCATTTGTATGTAGGACAAAATGTTTAGACAGCTTTTTAAAATCTACACCTACTGAGGAGATTCTTTTAGTGACGATTAACGATTCCGAGTGAGGCAGTTAGTTTTATAATAAAATGGCACATTGATACAAATACACATAATATAAAAAATATTTTCTTATTACAAAAAAATTTAACAAGTTTGGCTGCGTGGTAAATCTCGCATTAGTAGGTAAATTACAGGACTATTGGCAGCTTAGATCAGATATTCTATGAAACCAACTTTATAGAACATAATATTATAATCTAACTAGATGATGCCCGCGACTTCGTCTGCGTGAATTAGGGGTTTTCAATTCCCACGGGAACTATAGAGTTCATAATAACACACAGGCTACATTTTATCCGAGAAAATTATAATTTATCGGGATAAAATGTAGCCTATATGTTAATTCTGGGTGGGAGCCATCTTTATTCCAAGTTTCAATTAAATCGATTCATTCGTTATGGCCTAAAAGAGTAACAAACACACACACACACTTTCGTCTTTACAGTATTAGTGTGATACGGCCAGTAGTCTTGGACTACTAGTGCGCGAAATCCTAGACTGATGATTCAATAGTTATCTTATTGGAATGGCATTCCGAACCGGTGGTAAATTTATGACGTGTCATAAGAGCTACAAGTTGGCCTACATGAAATAAATAAAATTTGAATTTGAATCAGTGTGATTTGCTTACATTTTTCGTAAGACTCATTTTATAAAAAAAAATATTATTTTTAACTTTATATAAAAAAGTTTACATTTTGTTTTCACAATAATTTTACATCTAATAAATTCAATTTCTTTGGGTAATCCCAAATTGGGATAATTGCAATTGGGTAAGTTGCTTATTCTACCACTGAACTCCAATATCGTTAAAATACACTAAAGTTCTGAGGAATAAGTGTTCTTCGTGCATTTTTTCCCAAAACATCATCCTCTCGTAGAACGGGTTCCTTCCTTTGGTTAATTCTGAGCCTATGCTTAGGTAATTCAATGTTTTTTCGTCCTGTATCGGGTCCCATGTTATTTGTAGCAACGGGTCATTTTCGTCAGGTGTTGGGTTTCTATAAGAAAATGAACAGTGATTTCAGATAAGTTAGAGTAATTGCGGTTCTCGGAGCCGACATTGAGGCCTCTTTCACAAGCGACAATCATGAGGAAATGTTTATAGGTTCCTGGTTAAAATTAAAATTGTTGATTGGTTACAAAAAAAAAAAAAATTGGACTGATCTTGATGAAACTTAGAACTGAGATAGCCTTGCATCTTGACACAGACATCATATTGAACCAATCTTGATGAAATTTTGCACTGAGATAGCTTGCATCACGGAGACGGACGTACAAAAGGCTACATCCTATCGTGGGAAATCAAAATTTCCAATTGAATTTATAAAAACTTAAGTTATTAGCTACGTCTGGTCGGGTATTTTATCGTAAAATAAGGTAAAAGGTCGTATCCTAATCTATGTATCGAGATACCTAAATAATATAACAAATATTTTACCCGTATTTAGCAAAGTTGGTCCACATTTTGATAACTCTATTTCTAGTAGTGACTGAATCACGACTTCCTTCACAATGTGGTAAATCCGGCGGTCTCAAGCGGAAGAGGAAGGATACTTCTGCCGAGTGGCCGATCGAATTGAAGAAGTCTAGTTGCTTGGGCACGCTCCATTCGCCAGCGTAGTTCACGATGTAGTAATACACGGGATATTCTGGAGCAAATTGACTATGAAACCGTACAGTCTTGTTAACGTAGTACAGGAAGTAGTAATCACTCAACAACTGTAAATATTGTGTTCGGGTGTGTTCGTTCAGAGTTTCCGTGCCTTTGAAATAAAAGTTCAACAGTTGCTGCCCGATTTTTTTTGAAAAACTTTCGTCCAACGCGAGCGACCTCGGGACGAGTAGGGATACGTCCTTGTTAAATTTTTCGAAATCGGCATAAAAGTCGTCCTTTATATACTGGAGAACGGAAGCTTCGATATTATTGCTACCAATGATTACTGGGACTTTATTAAAATTTCCCGCTTTGATGAGGACAGCAGGGTTTTTGTTGAGAAACACTGGTTGTCCTTCGAATTCCTGTTCGACGCACGGCTTGAACATCGCGTCGAAAGTGTCGCCTTCGTCACATTCGAACGCGCACATGGATAATCGCACATACGCTTTCATTATCTCCAACGCCGGTATTAATTTTAATTCCTCGACTATATCATATTTACTCATTTTATTTATATCTAATTCTTTGGCCAGTTGCAAAACTGCTTGCGATGGATTTTTGGCCAGGGCCCACCTGTTAAGTGCAGAGGAACTCTGCATAATAGCCTTGTGGAATAACCCAGTGGCCATGGGTGACAGCATCATGAAATGCACTGTGGAACCACCTGTTCCACTACCGAAAAGCGTCACATTCGCAGGATCTCCTCCAAACACTCTTATATTTCTTTGAATCCACTTGAGTGCCATTACTATATCTTTTAAGCCAACATTCCCGGGCGCTGTGATGTCGTTGATGGACAAGAAGCCAAGTGGTCCCAATCTGGAGCCACATCTCACAAAAACAATACCTTGGTTAACAATGAGAGTTGGATCACAGACAGTATCGATATAAAACAAATAATTGTAACTTCCAATCCAAAACATGACAGGCATTAGTTTATCAGGCTTTAGATTCGGTGTGTGTATTTCAATGTACAGACAGTCTTCAGAGCCAATGATTGCGTTTTCAACATCCATACATAATGGGGGAGGTGCATCTTTGGTGCAGTCAAGCAGATTTGTCCAGGGTTTTGGTGGAGTTGGAGGCTAAATAAAGTGTTTAAGAAATATTAAAATTTCGCTGTTAAATGATTGTATGGTACACTATACAAAAACTGAAATGCTATCTGTGAGTTCAAAATAACTATTTCTTCTAAACCTGGGATTAATTTCCGCAAATAGGCGGTGTCTGCCTGTTTGCATTAACGGACCATTTTAAAAATTAATATTATATGTAGTTATAAAATTTTTATAACTACATATATACTTTTAACTACATATACACTATTAATTTTATTGTATTATTAAAATGTTATAGTAAAACACCAAACACATTTCACCTGATGTGAAGTGATTACCACCGCCTATGAACATTTATAGCACCTGAGACACCACCAATGTGTTGCCTGCTTTTCAGGAATTTGTTGGTCCGTCCCTTGAATAACCCCAGCTATACAGCTTGTACTGCTGAGATGGATACTTTTATCCAGGATTTTCTTAAACCTTATAATACACACAGAAGAGGTTGAGGTCATCTAGTCTAGTATTTTAATAAAATTTGCTTACCATAAATCGTAGATTTCCAAGTGGGGGCTTTGCATAAGGAATACTTTTAAATTTAAAGCAAGTATCTTCATTCTGTTTTTCTTTGTATCCACATATGGGTCCTTCATTTATTTCCACTATGGCTTTGGCATGTTCCGGTATGTCATCCATTTTATTTCCAAGTGTATTATGCTTACCCAATTAGCTTATGCTTGCTAAATAAAAAAGAAAAATAAAAAGTTTTATCACCAAAAAATTTTTTAATAGGTAAGTACTTGGTTGGTATTGACATATAGCTTAATATATTTAAATCATCTGTAAAATCTTTTGCTGATTGGCAAGTTTGCTGTAGATGTGACAAATTTAAATAGATGAAATGGAAGACTATTGTAGGCAGCACATAACTTTTAGTTACTTACAAGAGGTTTCATAGGTCAATTAGACTCTACAGCAAACTGATTTTGATTGGTGTATCTAGTGTTAAGTATTTTGACTTTTATTATCATGCCATCAGACCAAGTGTAACTTTCGAGTTAATGCTAACTTTTTCTGAGTGATAATAATATGTCTAACAAGAGTAAAATTCATAAAAAAGAGCAGTTTTAGAAAATAAAAATTGTTGAATGGGTTTTATTTCAAATTAATAAACATATTATTTTCCCTTATCTATTGCAGCATGCAAGATGAAAATTAGGGTTTTTCATAATTAATAAATATTTAGAACAGACCTAACTTTAATTTTTTGCTTACTATAGGGGTATTGGATCTATTAAGAAATAGCAATGTACAAAATTGAGTTCCTAAATCTAATCTGGAATAATTTTAACTGTTATCTTTGTTCAATTAGCAGAAGAACTGACCCATACCATCATGATAAGATTGAATAAACATTCATTTAAAATTAGTGTTTGATTTTATTAGGTAGGTAACCTTTAAATGAATCTTGAACATCGTTTTAATGGTATCTATCAAGTCGTACATGGCAGTTTTGAAGAAAACGAAATAACACTGATAAAATAAAACACATTACCTCATCACAATTTTTAAGAATTTTTTTACATTCTATTGTGGAATTTGGTAGATCCTGATCAACACACTTTAGATCCTGAATATCACACTTTACTTTTGTTGTAACTTGCAGTGTAAATAACTAGGTAGATACCTAAGATTGCAACTAATCAAGGTCGTTTCATTATCAGTTGGATATCAAATGGTTTTATGAAAGTATTATGAAGATAAACGTAAACCCAAACGACATTTCGTCGCCAAGCCAACTGTGAACTGTCAGTCTGTCAATGTCAGCAAGGAAAGAGAGACTGTCAGTGTCACTACTCCTATGCTAGGTAGATACTTATGGGATCGGTTCCCCTGGACTCTAACTGCCACGGCCGATCTCATCATCATCTCGCCCAAGCGGGGAAGGTTGTAATTAAGTAAAAACACTCTTCGGAGATATATCAAACTATGTTATTATTATCAGTTTTTATAGTGACTAATCAATGACAACCATTTACTTCCAAGTTCTAATTAACCTGTCGACCACAGACTATATTCCTTCCCGTCGGCCACAGCATCGGCCCTACCTCAGACATAGATTATAATACTTGACGCGCACGGCGCCACATCACCCCCCCACGGAGAAAGAAAGGTTACAGGTCGAAAGGACGAGCGAAACGTACTTTTCGACCTGACCGGGTAGTGTATTTTGTGACAGTGGGTGATGGAGTGTATTTTGTGCCACTGGGTGGTGGAGTGTATTTTGTGACACTGGGCGGAGTAGGCTCACGAAGGATTTCTAAATTCGGTTTAGCCGGCGGATTAGTGTGCGTTTCAACTTCTAAGTCTAAATAGGCCGGTTTGACCCGATCAATTGATACAATTATCTCTTTGTGTCCGGCCTGTATAGTGAGGGTCTTTTCATTTCTTCTTAAAATTGGATAAGGCCCTGAATAAGGGGGCTCCAGCGGAGGCTTCACGTGGTCAGCTCGCAGAAAAACATGGGAAGCTTTGGCGAGATCTTTAAAAATAAACGGATTCTTTGATTCATGTCGAGAAGCGGGAACCGGTCTTATATTAGACATAATCAATTTTAATCTTGTTACAAAATCCGATGGCTCCAGCGCCTTTGGGATTGATGAGGGAGCAATCATATCTCCTGGTAATCGCAAAGCTTGGCCATAAACGAGCTCAGCGGCCGAAGCCTTTATATCCTCTTTTAAAGCGGATCGGAGACCTAAAAGCACCAGAGGTAAGGCTTTGAGCCATGATTCTTCGTGGCATCTCAATGAGGCCTTCAATTGTCTATGCAACCGCTCCACCATGCCATTTGCACATGGATGATAGCTAGTTGTTCTTAGCTTTTTGGTACCGAGAATAGCCATAAGTCTTCGAAATAGATCGGATTCGAATTGCCGTCCCTGATCCGTAGTTATGAAAATAGGTACCCCAAAACGAGAAACCCAATTCTGTATTAAAGTGTCAGCTGTCTCTTCTGCAGTTATGTTACGCATAGGCCACGCTTCTGGCCAGCGAGTAAACCTATCCACAGCCGTGAGTATGTAGCGGAAATCCTCGCATACAGGCAGAGGACCAACGATGTCTACGTGGATATGGCTGAAACGGCCAGAAGGCGTTCCAAAATCGCCTAAAGGAGAAACGATATGTCTTGTAACCTTGTTACGCTGACATGGCATACAAGAACGAGCCCAATTACGAGTATCTTTTTGGATAGAAGGCCACACAAATTTATCTGCAACAAGTTGAGAAGTAGCGCGAACGCCAGGATGACTAAGATTATGAAGTTTTTCAAAATATTTTCGTCTGAATTCAGGAGTCAAATAAGGTCGTGGTTTTCCTGTGGAAGTGTCGCAAACGATCACAACGTCGGTGCCGGGTAAAATAACTTTTTCTAGCTTTAAAGCTGTACCATTGTGTTGCAATTCACGAAGTTCGTGATCGTTGCTTTGGGATTTAGCAAGCTCGACGAAATCTTCTTCCAAAGAAATTGCCTCGATACGAGACATGGTGTCAGCAGCGATGTTATCTACCCCTTTAATGTGTTGAATATCCGTGGTAAATTGAGAGATAAATGAAAGTTGATTCAACTGTGTTGGTGGCAACTTCTCTCTCCGTTGTTTGAATGCGTAAAGAAGTGGTTTATGGTCGGTAAATATGGTGCAGTGTTGACCCTCTAATATGTGTCGAAAGTGTTGCACAGCCTCATAAACAGCTAAGAGTTCTCTGTAATACGCTGGCCATGATGATTCACGAGATGTCAATTTCTTGCTAAAAAATGCTAACGGTTGCCAGTCTACCTGCACGCGTTGTTGAAGCACAGCCCCAACCTGTACGCTCGATGCATCTGTAAAAAGAGCCAAAGGGGCATTGGGTAACGGATGTGAAAGTCGAGTAGTTCGAGCAAGACTATCTTTGCACGCGTGGAAAGCACGTTCCAGATCGGGGGTCCACGGAACCGGTTTTGCACCTTTTAGCTTTGAATCCGACAAGACGGTGACCAAAGGTGCCTGCATCTCGGCTGCACGTGGCAGGAAACGGCGATAGTAATTTATCATGCCAAGAAATCTGCGAAGACCCTGAACAGTTTGAGGTAGCGGGTACTCCTGTAGAGCTGAGATTCGCTCAGGTGGCGGACAAGTTCCGTCTTTTGAAACCCGATGACCCAAAAAAATTACCTCTGAGGCACCCAAAACACATTTGGCTGGATTAACAACTACGCCGTAATCGGCCAAACGCTGAAAAATAATACGAAAGTGGCGCTCGTGTTCCTGCGAGTCCCGTGAAAAAACTAGGATGTCATCTATATACGAAAAACAAAAATCCAAGTCACCAACGACTTCATCGATAAATCGCTGAAATGTTTGACCCGCGTTTCGCAATCCGAACGTCATATAGGGGAACTCAAATAACCCAAACGGAGTTGTAATTGCTGTTTTACAAATATCTTCCTCGTGGATGGGTATTTGTTGGTAGGCTTTAACTAAGTCAAGGGTGCTAAATATTGTAGATCCTGCAATGTTATGGCTAAAGTCCCCTATATGACGCACAGGGTAGCGATCCGGCACGGTCCGTGCGTTAAGGGCACGATAATCTCCGCACGGGCGCCACGTTAAATCTTTCTTAGGAACGAGATGCAGTGGCGATGACCAAGGACTCTTCGAAGGCCTTGCCGTACCACATTTCATCATTTCCTCAAACTCCTTTTTAGCAACCATCAGCTTCTGGGGGCCAAGACGACGGGGACGACACGATATAGGTGGCCCGTCGGTTGTTTTGATAAAATGCACTGTGTTGTGCTTAATTTTCCTATGAATCCCAGGAGGCCGAGTTATAGTTGGAAATTCCGCGAGCATTTGGTCGAAGGGAGCGTTAGCTACAGGGTTCGTTATTACTTTAACGCAATCTTGTTCAACAGACGCTATAGATGTTGACACTGCGAGTCCAGTTACACCGTCGATCAAACGCTTATTTCGGCAATCGGGAAGGAGATGGTAGTGTGCCATGAAATCAGAGCCAATAATTGGAATGCTCACATCGGCAACCACGAATTGCCAGCGAAAGTCTCGCCGAAGTCCAAAATTAAGACTCAGGCTGACAGTGCCATAGGTCTTAATCGCACTGCCATTGGCTGCACTGAGTTGATAATCACTAAGCATAACTTTTCCTTGAAGAAATTTTCGAGGATAACAGCAGATGTCCGACCCGGTGTCCAACAAGTAACGAACTTTGCTAGATTTATCGGTAATGAAAAGACGGCGGCCAGCAAGACAGTCAGTTGCCGTCATTATTGACTGTCGTTTACGTTTTCCTGCTTCCAAGAACAGGGAGTGGTACACCTGGTGGCCTTTTCTTGAAACTTGCGATGATACCAACAGTGTCCATCTTTGCTAGACGGCGACCGGGAGCGTCTATTTCCAATGCTGCGACTCCTGCTGCGTCCAGATCGAGTGTTGTTGGTAAGGGCGGCAATGTTGACCGTCAACTCCTTCAACTGAGTTGCAAAGGCATGAAATCCTAATGGGTCATTTGGTGCAGCTGATGTTGCCGTGGCGTGCACGATTCCTTGCGACGATGATGCTGTTAAAGTAGGAGCAACTTCCAATATTTTGTCTGCTCGTGTTGCTATGTCATCAAGAGGATCGGCACTGGCAGCTAATATTGTCTGTAGATGAAGAGGTAGTCGGCGCATAAATAGCTGACGCAAAATACCCTCATCTGTTAGCGTATTTCCTGCTAATGAACGAAGGTGTCGCAGAAACTGAGATGGCTTCCTATCCCCAAGTTCTTCTTCGGTCAATAATTGCCTCACACGCTGCCCCTCAGAGACTGAAAGTCGTTGAATAAGTTCGGTTTTCAGGTGTTCGTATTTTCCTGTCTCAGGAGGGCTCGTTATTATATCTTCAACCTCCAACATGATTTTAAGGTCCAGGTTTGAAACTACATAATCATATTTGGTTTGGTCGGTAGTGATACCTCTTACCCTAAATTGAGTCTCTAAATGAGCAAACCACATGGCTGGCTTCGATAGCCAAAAGGGTGGTACTTTGACCGACACTTTACAGACACTTTCACTGTCCTTATTTGCAACCTCTGTAAGCTGCTGTTGGCTACGGAGTTTAGAATTCTCTTCCATTATTCCTTGCAGCTGAGATTGTAATGTTTGAAGCTGCTGTTGAACAGCATCTAGGGCATCAGTGTTAATCTTAGGGTCTGCCATGATAAATTGAGTTTTTTTTTTTGTTGAAGTCAAAATAATGCAACACCAATACCTGACTTGAAACGTTGAATACCCAGTTTTAGATAGAAAATATTAGGATAAGTGGGGTGGTGATGTGCTGCTCAGACAATAAACCCTTAACACACACAGAAAATCATAATGACACTAAAAAAAACTTAAATTTCAGGATACAACATTGTCAGTCCGCATAAAACTTATCTTACTAATTAATTAATAATTGTAGAACCACTCTTACCATTATGTACAATCAACAATAATTAATTATTCACAATTAAATGAAGAGAGGAAAAAAAACAAACCATTGCACAATATCAAACTCTAGAAAAAAAAAAACACATTAAAACACTACTGTCTATGTCAAAGTTATTTAAGTTTTACTCCAAAGATTCCTCTCGTTTTATAACTAGGCACTTAACTAAGGAAGTCAACTATTTCCTATCTATAGAAAAACACTATTACTGAACTTCTAGAGAAAATAGTAGTTACACATACCATCATATTTTACACTGAGCGACTGAAAATACACTTTTTCTTAAGTTAATATTGATACCCATACATGTAACTTTTAAACAAGCTAGGCTGTTCTATATTTATTAGTCTTAATATATAGTCCTGAAGTGTAAAGAAACCTCGGGGCTTGCAAAGTTGCTGAGTAGGTTACCAGTTCATAAACATAAAAACTATTCTTGTTTTTCTTGGAACATCACTGTCATCACTACAATGTTCTAGTCTCCGGAACCATGAACGAGGACAAGCGTCATTCTCATCTCCTCCTGCTGGGCACTTGCGACCGCTACCATGCGATCACGTCGGGGTCACCAAATATGGGATCGGTTCCCCTGGACTCTAACTGCCACGGCCGATCTCATCATCATCTCGCCCAAGCGGGGAAGGTTGTAATTAAGTAAAAACACTCTTCGGAGATATATCAAACTATGTTATTATTATCAGTTTTTATAGTGACTAATCAATGACAACCATTTACTTCCAAGTTCTAATTAACCTGTCGACCACAGACTATATTCCTTCCCGTCGGCCACAGCATCGGCCCTACCTCAGACATAGATTATAATACTTGACGCGCACGGCGCCACATACTCCTAGAACTACTTAAGCTACAGCACAAAATACAACTACTCCCACTGATCTGTATATTTAATCTCTGATTAACACTGGATTGGCTGACCCATACAAATGACCATAGACTTATATAGAATTTTTCGCAAGCCTATGCAAATGACAGCTTTTAAAAATATTTTATGGATCAAAACGGAGTGATTACATTCTCTTTGAGTTTGAAGCGCCACATTATAAATACCTATTGCAAATGGCGCTCCAACTTGAAGGATTATTTCGTAGGTAATCTATAATTATTATGATCATTATTAATTCTGGTACCTTACTTGGCCAAAATTGAGGCCAAACCTTTGTGGTTTATTCAATGCAATAATAATGGACTTCCAAATTCGGTCATCTAGTTACCTATACTGAAACGAAAGTTGCTTACCCAGCGCAATCGACTTTCGCACCTGGGCCACATATTCCTCGCCCCCATCATTCCTGTAACATCAGGTTTGAGGAGTTTGGTCCTGGAATTCATTACCTTTATTTCATTAATCTTTATTCGGTAGGTACCTACAATAACTATTCATAATCGACAGTTCCTAAATCTCCACTGAGTAGGAGGGCAGTACCCCTGCAGTATCAGAATTCAGAAGTGAGGAGTTGGAACCCGAAGTGTTTATGGGAGCATACCTATCGCAAAGTTTTTGTATCGATCAAAAAAGATTCACGCAAATCGGTTAAGAAATCACGGAGGTATCGATATACTTACATAGGAACTCCTTCGCCTCCTTTTTCGAAAGGCGGTTAAAAAAGTAGCTTATGTTACTTCCAGTAAAATCAGCTATCTACCAATGAAAGCCATGTCTAAATCAGTCCAGCCGTTCCGGTTATTGAATAAATAAGTATATCTCTTACACTGGGAAAATAATTACCTGCGCACACTTAACGTTTGCATCCCGTATAAAACAAACATTTAGAGAAAATTACGGTCGCTATTAAACTGTATTGTCGACCTGCAGTCCATTTAACGTCGTCGTGGGGAGCCTTTGTAGGTATAAAAGGTAACAAATGACACACTCATCCCTATTTACCTACTTCATAATTGCCTGGTTATAAAGGTAATCTGGGTGAAATGATTAAACCAGGTAAACCTGCATTCTGATTTAATTTATTCAAGTTTTACAGTTCATTCATAAATAATAGTACCTATCCTAATTAGCTAAAACAGAAAGTTCTTCCTAATTACATTATAAAGCCGGAAACTCTTGTTTCAGATGCTTGCAAGATCTTTTTACCCGATTACGACAAATAGCCCTTGACTGCGATCTCACCTGATGGTAAGTGACGATGCAGTCTAAGATGATAGCGGGCTAACTTGGAAGGGCTATAGCAGTGTAAATTCAACCCATGCCCCTAATCGGTTTCTACACGCCATCGTGCCGGAACGCTAAATCGCTTCGCGGCACGTCTTTGACGGTAGGGTGGTAACTAGCTACGACCAAAGCCTCCCACCAGACCAGACCAGAGACAATTTAGAAATAATAAATTCCTAAATTACCCCCGCCGGGAATCGAACCAGAGACCTCCCAGTTATAAGAACACAGCGCTCACCACTGCGCCAAGGAGGTCGTCATGTAGGTAGGTATGTATGTTTGTAATTACGTATGGTCCACCGTAGCGCTAAACTACTGCGCCGATTTTGAATGAGGTGTCAATTGATGCGTCATTAGTTCCGGGTGACATAGGATAGGCTACATTTTTTTTATATAAATTGCGAGAAAACGAGCAGGGCTATCACTAAAGTACCACTCACTTCGAAAGCAAGCTCACTACCTAATTTACCTTGGTAAATCAATCATGTCGATATATAAAATAAAACAAAGTCGGGTTTGTTCGAACTTATAGGTAACTTTAAAACGACTGGACCGATTTTCATGGTTTTTGATTTTTTGTCCCGAATAGCAGAATAACTAGGTATTAAAATATCGGAAAAATTCACAAAAAAAAAAAATAATTATGAAAAAATTTCATTTTCTCATACAATTTGTATCGACCGGGTTTTTTGATGGCAAGGTAAGTAACCTTTTACCCCGGAAAAACAGTAACCTACCTTAAGTCTACCAAAAGCTAGTGTTAAATATGGGATAAGTAGTTTGACATAATTTTAAACAGATAAGATGATAGAGAATGGATAGACATAATATATAGATATAGGTAGAAATTATATACCTGTGCTCTTATAAAAACACCCATAAAAGGGAAAAGTAAATAATATTCCATACAAATTCATTCAATTTTATTTCGCTACGGAAATGGCTTACGATATAACGCGCGAATTGAACTGAAATGGTATAATATTTTTTCATGACCAGCCTAGAAGCATTTGCATCTAAACCTACGTTCAATTTTCTACAGATCCGAATAAAAACTAAATATTTTGTTACACTGGATACATCATATACTTAGAGACTGTACCCATAGATGATATACTAGGTACTGTACCTTGCATGTAGTTAGTTGTCAAAAATGTGTAAGTATAAGTTGATTATTAGATACAATAGTAGACGAGATGTGTTTAGCTGGCTCGTTGGTTTAGTGGTTAGCAAGTTCGACTACGGATGACGAGGTCCCGGGTTCGATGCCCGGGTCGGGCAAAAAATGTATTGGGTCAGTCGGTGGTGAGTCACCCCCGTGCCTCGGAGAACACGTAAAACCGTCGGTCCTGCGCCTGATCTTTTTCGGGTCGTATCGGATTTTCCGTCCCATCGGGCTATGATAGTGAGGGAATAGAGAGTGCACCTGTGTTTGCGCACACACTTTACACACTTGTGCACTATAATATCTCCTGTGCAGATGGTTAATCTCTGTGGAGATTGGCCGCCGTGGCCGGATTCGGTCGGAGGGATCTTTTTAATATTTATATGTGACAAGAATTTTGTATAATATTGTTATTATTGGAATTACGTTATTATAATATTGTGTTAAATTGTATTGTATTAAGCGTATAAAGCTTATAATTTGGTTTGGTCCACTTCTCGATCGTAATATTGCCTCAAATTCTCTATATCCATGACGGAAGAGTCACAGAATTTCATTTTGTCTACAAAATTTCTATGCAATGTCGCAACGTCCTTTGCCACCACGTTCTTGAAGGCAGCCGTGTTGATCATGTTGGCAAAGAACTTCCGGTTTGCGGTAAACATTGGTGCGTATCCTACGGTTGTCTTTGAGAAGGAGTTGATGTAACTGTGGAGGTTGTCTACCAGAAATCTGAAATAGAGAAAATATTAGTTTTTTAAATTCAATGACAAGATAGTCCTTTACTGCATTCTCACCTGATGGTAAGTGATGATGTAGTCTAACATGGTAGCGGGCGGGCTAGGTAAATTAACAGTTGTTCCAAGAATAAGCTGTATTTAGTAGGTATTTAGTATTTACATATAATTAAAACCTAATCTGGGATTAAAATCGCTACTTGGGATTAGGTTCCTAAATCTTTACTATACATATTATAGGTATTGCGTAAATATGGAGAGTTTTTTATTTTTATTCAATGACAAAATAGCCATCTCACCTGATGGTTAGTGTACGCTAACTTGGAACTGGTATCATATGCGTCTATACGCAGAATATACAGGGCGTCCCACGGCTATGCCACATGGAGGGGAAGTACCTTAAATATTGTAGATGGAACATTTTACTGAAAAAAGACTTCATTTTAATTTAAAAAACAATTTAAACCGCATTCATAGATTTTGAAATAATTGCCTGGTTGAACCGGGACTCGAACCCGCTATACGAGAAAAAAAATTAACCTGTATCTTTATCATACCGATCGGAAGGCTTCATCATAAGGATTATTTTTTGTTAAATAACATAGCATGAGAAATAAAAGGAAGACCATGAATTTTAGCCTTTGATGTAAAATTTTGTTCAGAAAAATGAAAAGCTGACATTGGCGTATCGACATACAACTGACATGAACTATTACTAATGAGTACCCACTTGAGAAGTGATCATTTCCCGATCCTTACTATCCTTACTAATCCTTACTTATATTGCCTATAAATGCGAATGTGTGTTTGTTTGTTGATTTATTGGTTTGTCCTTCAATCCCGCTGCAACAGAGCTACGAATTGCAGCGGGATTGAAGGAAAAACCAATAAATCAACAAACAAACACACTTTCGCATTTATAGGTAATATAAGTAAGGATTAGTAAGGATAGTAAGGATCGGGAAATGATGCGTACTTCTCAAGTGGGTACTCATTAGTAATAGTTCATGTCAGTTGTATGTCGATACGCCAATGTCAGCTTTTCATTTTTCTGAACTTTAACATCAAAGGCTAAAATTCATGGTCTTCCTTTTATTTCTCATGCTATGTTATTTAACAAAAAATAATCCTTATGATGAAGCCTTCCGATCGGTATGATAAAGATACAGGTTAATTTTTTTTCTCGTATAGCGGGTTCGAGTCCCGGTTCAACCAGGCAATTATTTAAAAATCTATGAATGCAGTTTAAATTGTTTTTTAAATTAAAATGAAGTCTTCTTTCAGTAAAATGTTCCATCTACACTATTTAAGGTACTTCCCCTCCATGTGGCATAGCCGTGGGACACCCTGTATACGCAAAATGTTCAAAACGCAAAATATTTAGTACGCATAATGTTATACAATATTCTTAAAGTACAATATTTTTGAATTACCTAGATATCTAGTAGGCCTAGGCTATATATTAATTATTTTATACCTTTGATTCGACATTGATGTTTGCAAACATATGGCGAACAATTCATTGTAATTTCTAAAAACTTCCGCTGCTGTTTTCAAGGCAGTGTTGACTCTTCTAAAAACAGAAAACCATTTTGGTAAATAATTGTAGGTTCATTTATCAGGAAAGCTCTTCCTTAATAAGTGACACTTCTTTGACGGTAGGTGGTAAATGGTAACTAACCTTGGCTTGGCCGAAGCCTCCAAGAAATATAACCTACTAGATTATGCCCGCGACTTCGTCCGCGTGGATTAAGGTTTTTCCATTTCCGCGGGAATTCTTTAATTCTCCGGGACTTTCTACTCCCAGTAACACACACACACACACACACACACGCGCACACACACACACACACACACACACACACACACACACACACACACATCACGTACACATACAAACTTTCGCCTTTATAATACGAGTATTATTGTGATTATTTGATGTGTGTGCTTCTTGCTTACCTTTCACTCTGCTCGCACACACAATTGCACAGGAGAAGTAAAACCTTCGCAACAACAAACAGCCGTTTGGGAAGGCTCATAGTTCTTGTTGTAGACTTTTTATCAAGCAATAAAAATATTGGGAAATTGTTATAAAAATTATTTTATGCCTTTGAGTGATTTAAAGTCGTAGTACTTATTTAAAACTTTATTTCTATTTTCTCGCAGTTTCTTGCTGTGGAAACTAGGAAAATGTCATTCGATTTTATACTTAGGTATAAGGTAGGTAAAGAAAAAAGACGTGTGGGACTCGGGGACTGCCGCGGTAAAGCTATTGCATAGCATTTTTTATCAACGCCATCTAGCAGTGAGAGGAGTCCCGTGTCAGGTTATTTTCGTTACGGAATTTCTGGATTCGGTCTCCACGCTCAAGGCCCGCGATAGAAGCTATGCAATAGCTTAATAAGTAAAATATGTGTTCATTTATTAGGAACGGCCGATAAAGCGGCAACACATTAGTATTTCACTAATGCAGCTTTATCGATACGCACTGGTTTTAAGAAAACACTTATTATTTATCCATAATATTTGTAATGAATTTAAAATACTTCTGCTTCATATGTTTTCCAGTAAATTTTGTTATTGCTATGTGTTAAGTTTAAGTATAATAACAAATAAATAAATTGATAAAAAAACATATATTTTATTTATAAAAATAAAATATAAATGTCACACGTTACTGGATAACCGTTTAAATGTGAGTCGGACTCGCTTACGAAGGGTTTCGTACCAAAAACACGTTTCTAATTGGGGAGCCCCCTTTAATTTTTAATTAATTTAATTTTTAGTATTTGTTTTTATAGCGGCAACAGAAATACACATTCTCTGAAAATTTCAACTCTCTACCTATTACGGATCATGATATACAGCCCACTGACAAACAGACGGACGGACGGACAGCGGAGGCTTAGTAATAGGGTCCCGTTGGTAACCCTTCGAACGGTAGGTAGTACGGAACCCTAAAAATGAGCTACTTGCGTCTTTACGGAGTACCTAACTAATGTGCGATCAGCATTCAAATGGAATTCTCTTAATAGCGGAGTTGTCTTCGCCAGAAATAGTCCGACATTACCGGTAAGTACCTTCCATTCTATTCTGATAGTGGCAACGCTGCGGAGAATAGTGAGAAAATAGCAATGCCTAACAGTGTCTGATAAGTAGTTAAGTATAGACCAGTGAAATCAAGCATTGTGCTTCGGAAAATATCCGGAAAGCTGAGTTTTGGTATATCTTTAGAAAAAAAATTGACGTCATAATAGAAATAGATTGAAGGTACCTATCAAATGAAAGGTAGGTAGATTATATCTTATAGTGTAGTCTTGGCACCTACTACCACGGTTGTAACTAGCTTTTTCTCGCGGCTTCCCTCACGTTAAGTTTGATTTTTCACACCTTTATTTTACCCCCTAGGAGGTTAATTTCCAAAAAATCTGCCATACCGCTTCCAAGTTAGCCCGCTACCTTAAACAATACTATACTACTCTACATTAAATAATAGTATTAAAATTCATGTGGATTTAAAGAGCTTTAGTTAATCTATGTAGAGCTGTAAGAACCTTTGAATTATTCATGTTAACCACTTATAGACAGGATTGAATAATTATATCGATATCTTATAGATAATCTAAATATAGAAGGAAAAGGTGACTGACTGACTGAATGACTGACTGACTGATTGGCTAACTGATCTATCAACGCACAGTTCTAACGGCTGCTGGACGGATCGGGCCGGGGGAAACAGATATGATATAGGTATCCGCTAATAAAGATTTTTTTTTTAATTTGATGACAAGATAGTCCTTGACTGCGAACTCACCTGATGGTAAGTGACGGTGCAGTCTAAGATGGTAGTGGGCTAACTTGGAAGGGGTATGGCAGTTTAGTCATATACCCCTAATTAGTTACTACACGCCATCGTGCCGGAACTCTTGGCGGTACGCCTTTGACGGTAGGGTGGTAACTAGCCACGGCCAAAGCCTTCTACCAGATCAGACCAGAGACATTTCAGAAATTATAAATTCCCAACTTGCCGCCACCGGGAATCGGACCCGAGACCTCCCGGTTATAAGACCACAGCGCTCACCACTGCGCCAGGGAGGTCGTCATAATTCATGCATTCAGTGCCGCTAAAACCCTGCAAAATTTTGAATGCTCTTCTGGCTTCCATTTTTCCAACTTACTATAACGTGTGTTTCTTTAAAACAAGAGTGAATAGGCATCTTCTAGGCGCGTACCATCTTAGGCTGCATCTTCACTTACCATCAGGTGAGATCGCAGTAAAGGGCTAATCTAAAAAAACAAAACCCTCTTTAGCATTTAAGCGACGTTCTCCACACTGCGGTGTACGGTATTATGTTAAGCGTATAGCCACTTCAAACAAACATGGTTGTTTCTAGCGACTGATACCTTATGCTATACAACGCGTATAAACATTCTACTAAAGGAGTTGTTTGGAAACCTGAATAGCTTAACTTGGTAGCAGTTTAAGAGAAGTCTCTCGAGCAATTCAAAATGCGTTCCATACAAAGGAAAGTCGCTCGAGGACTTCAGTGCACACAAGCGAAGTTCGATAATTTTCTTTCTTTCTAGTTTTGATTGAAATTCTCTGTGGTATATTAGATTTCGGTAGAAGAAGTTACTTTAGAAATTATGTAAAAATAAAAAAACGATTACTTAATTATGTAAGTAAATCTTAATTTTTTTTAATTAATTACTTAATTAATTTATTCATCTTCATAAATAAAAAATATAAAAATAAATATAATGTATTTATAGTAAGCATTATTTTATAAGTTTGGATTGAATTGGATACATAGTTTTACTTCTTTGATATATCTTGGCCGAGGAAACAATAAATATTAACCCGACCTTCTAAAATCTCTTGAGGAAACCAGTATTTCACAAAATAAAATATGTACCTAGTTGATATAAGAAATGAGTTTCATTCGTTCTATGTCGAATACCGATCAGATAAAGCCAATTTGTAGAACTACTTACCGCTAATATAAATTTTGGCACGGGTAAGATAGTCCGCAATCTTCAAGGCAATAAGTCACTGGTATGTGGAGAACGGAATACAAAATATACAGCGGGCTAGCCCTCATATTTCAAGTCATGTATACACGTACATACGTGCATTTTCAACGGTGTGATTGATTAAAATATGTCGGCCTTAGCTGGGGTAGCCATTTACAAAGCCAAGTGATAGGACTTCAAACTTTATCGTCTTAATATCACACTAGTCAACACTATTATTATAAAGGCAAAGTTTGTACGTCACATCACATTGTATAACGTGATGAGTTTATGTGATGTGTGAACATATTAGTGTTAGTATTATAAAGGTGAAAGTTTGTATGAATATGTATGTGTGTGTGTGCGTGCATGCGTGCGTGCGCGCTTGCGTGCGAGCGTATGTGTGCAGTGTGTGTGTATGTTTGTTACTCCTTCACGCCACAACGAATGTACCGATTTGGCTGAAATCGAGATATTACATACCCAAAATTATCATTAAGCTACATTTTATAGCCTAGAAATTTTAAGAGTTCCCGCGGGAGTTAAAAAACTTATTCCACGCGGACGAAGTTGTGGGCATCGTCTTGTTATTATATAAATATTTATTTTTAGATATCATTTTGTTTTCGAATCCATGGTAATATCCTAGTTCACGAATATTTCACTGAACCAATCGTGGCGAATTTTGATCTCCTTTGATCTAAATTTTGCGATGACGGAGTCGGTAAATTTTTTTTATCCCGGAGCGTTATAAAGTCCCCCGAGATTTTTAAAAACAAAAATCCACGCAGCTAATGTTGCGGGCTGCGGCTATTTTTCAGTACTTAAAGTAAAAAGATAAAATTAAGTACACAAATATTATGTAGGTACGTCTGTATCTCCGTGTATGACAACATAATATGTTACGTTCTGAATATAAACCAAGACAGCAGGATTAAAGAAGAAAAATCATTGGGCACTTCAAGAATGTTCTTATACGTAATTGGAACATAATAATATTACCTAATGTCCATGAAAATGGACGACTGATGTGAACCCTAATCTTTACGTATTCCCTTTTATGCGAGCTATAGTTTTATTTGTTTCCTTCAAATTACTAGCTCAGAGAGATATAGGCTAGACTTAGTTTCTAGTACCTATCCTATCCTATCGCGTTCCTGAGTCGCTAAAATATAAATAAGGGGAAAATGTAGGTATACCTTTAGTTTTAAGTGTATAAGTATGAAAGTACGGCTATAAATATAGTTGCATTATTTATAAGCCGTAATGGAGCTGCGTTATTTTGCGTTGGATGGAAATTTTCAGTCCCAACGGTAGCATCCTTAGTTATCTTTCTAGTTTATTAACTTTACTGTTAGACACGTGAAGCTTTTATACGGTGCTATTTCTAATTTACATCGCCTTTGTTTTAAACTTAAACATCGACAACGCGCGAATAAAATTAAACACATGCTTTTGTGGAAAACTAAAAAGAGTCACTGGGATTTGAGCTAAACCTAAAATCTAAATGGAAAAAGTTTGGTTAGGTTTGGTTTATTTGAAATTTTCTTCGGAATATAAGATTTGAATAGAAATTGTAACTAAACTGTACTAATCCTTACTAATACTATAAATGTGATATGTTTGCGTGTGATGTGTTTATGTTTGTTTGTTTGTTTCTCCTTCAATCACGCAGCAAGGCAGCAACCGTTTGACGTGATTTTTTGCATGAGTTTAGTTGAGGACCTGGAGGCTTTTTAATTCGGAAAATCAAAGTTTTTTTATAAATTATTTAAATCATAGCAGACGAAGTCGCTGGCATCGGCTAGTCTCAAAATAAAAAGTACACACTAATAGTCTGGCACTAACAACTATACCTTTATTTTGAGTCGATACCTCCTACGTACCTAAGTTGTGGTAGGTACCCCACAAAATAGGCATTTTAGGTTTTTTGCACTATATCATTTGTTTTTATCTATTTTATGCGTTCGTTTAAAAAAAAAAACACTTTTTTACATCCTTTCAAGACGTATAAGTTGTATAGTTATTGAAACGACTGCCTGAACTATTCTATTTACCTTCACAACAATTTTATTAACGCGTTACGTAAGCGTTTTGGGGATACAATAACTTACATAGGAGCTGTATCGAATTATACAAAAATATATATTTTTTTATTATTAACTTCGAATTGCACATTTTTATTTTTATAATTCACCTAAGTATTATATCTATTTAAGTATTATACCTTACAAATTCGTAGATCAGAATATAAAAAGTCATCATAAGTTCAGAAGCGGAAAATGTCTTCTACATCGCGGTTGGACGGGAAGATAAAAGCGTAATATTGTTGATGCAATGGCGCTAGGGTTAATAGAAATACATGAATAGGCGTCATTATGTCTCGGCCCGATGTAAAGCGGGTAATACGCTTTCGCTCCCGACCCCTTTTATCACCGCTGCAACCAAGAATCTCGGACAAACTGATTAGCGATGCGGAAGCTGATGTAGATAAAAACGACAGTTCCGTGCGAGAGGGTTGACTATTTTCAGGGTTCCCCAGTAAAACAAGTTTTGTTCAGGCCGGCTCTCTAAATTTATCTGTCCGTCTGTGCATCACTGCAATGTGTCTCAATATTGAAAAAATTTTTTTTTCAGTTTAACTTAAGAGATTGAATTGAAAACAAATTGACAGTGTTCCCACTTAATTACAATATGGGGTTATTTAAGGGGCGCACCAATAAGTTCCTGAAATGCCGGCAACGCATCGGTGGTGCCTCTGGTACTACAAGTGTTCATGGGCGGCGGTAATCACTTTACATCAGGTGACCCGCCAGCTCGCATGCCCGCTATTCATATAAAAATAAAAAATAAATTAGTAACTATGTACGGCCATAATGTCATGTTATTTTTTTTTTAAAGATTATAGTCAAGCTGAACTTGACTAATATTCTCCTCTCCCCTCCAAATCAGTGGAAAACATGTGCTAGGAGTGGGTACGACAATAGTGCAACGGGTGGGGTTCGAACCTGCGACCTTTCAGTTTTCAGTCCGCACCTTTAACCGGGCTATTGAGGCTTCAAATTATGTTTGTCTTCCTTAATTAAGCTCGAGTTTTCATACACTCGTATTTTGCTTTGGCCAGGTTAGCCAGTAGCCAGAAGCCCAACGGATGAAGACTGTAAACTGAAAGGTTAAGTGTTCAATCCCTACTCGTTTCAACACAAGCTTTATGCTTATTTGAAGGGGAGAGGGGACTTTTACTCAACTTCAGCACCACTAAATGTTGAATTGATATCAAATTGTTGTGAAAATATAAAACAAAAGTAAAAGCAATTTAAATTAACTTTGAAAGATTTATGTAGTGTTGTCTAATGTTGTAAGTACAATATTACACTGTGTATATTATGCAACATACATTTCTCTACAACGGCGGAGGTAACAATCCTTTGTGCCGCAACGTGTACAGATGACCCGTGAGTCTGCAGTTTTCATTTTATTGCGAACCTTTGAGACTTTGAGATTAACCTTATGACCATCTGGATCCTTTCAGACATACTATATGTACATTTTGTGTACACATACCTATGTGAGGGATTATGATCATAATTTCAAACTTTCATGAATTTCTAGGAACTTTACAAACTACCTACATCTTTGTTAAGCATCGGAAAATGGCAAATTAGCTATATATATTTTTTTGTTTATTCAATGACAAGATAGGTAGTCCTAGACTACGATCTCACCTGATGGTAAGTGGCGTTGCAGTCTAAGACCATCCGGAAGGGGTAAGGCAGTGTTCAAGCCATACCCCTAAACTGTTTCTAGACGCCATCGTGCCGGAACCCTAAATCGCTTGGCGGCACGTCTTTGACGGTAGGGTGGTAACTAGCCACGGCCAAAGCCTCCCATCAGTCAAAAATATTATCTTCGAGTATTTTAACGACGAGCCCCTTTATCTTTTTACGCGTGGGCAATATTTATAATGAGAAACAGTTAGAAGAATTTGAACGCCAAATTTTTCAGATATTGCGCCATCTGTAACAACATATTCATGAACCATTACAATTCCATCTAGAGGGTCGTCCCCGAAAAAGTATTGAGTAGGCAGTTTATGAACATCGACGCACCTGAATTTGCCGTTTTATTGCACGGTGGCAGTCATAAAATTATAATAACAACCCAATTTCAGGACCAGTGTCCGATTGAGAAAAATATTGAGTAAATAATTTTTAGTAATGGTAGATAGGTATATACATTTTTTTTTTGAAAACGTGAATAATCATATTTACTAGCTACTGTATGCTAAATTTCTTTATTGTAGATACCTATTAAAAATTATTTATTTCATGTAAGCCAACTTGTAGCTCTTATGACCCGTCATGACTCAACCACCAGTTCGAAATGGAGATTCTGCTAATACTTGCTTTTTTCATAACAATATATTACAATATTAATGTATAGTTACATAATATTACAATGTAAACTTACACTTACTTACTTACTACTGTACTTAGAACTTATTACACTATCTTATGGGTAGCTGGATGCTAAGCCGACTGGTTGAAGAATAAAACACCCAAGAAGCACAACAAGAAGCAAGGATAACCTGTAATGGCCATTTTGTTTGTGAGGGGTAGGTAGCGTAATTGCCCATATTGTACCTACATGCATTTTTCATCAGAACCTCCTTGACTTCCTAATTTTGTTATTAAAAGCCAATAAATGAGATTGGGGGTGAAACGTTCAGCCCCACTGCTTGACATCAGCTGGCTAATATTCCAATCAAGGGGTTTCTTTGAGGGGAGCAAATCACTTTATAAAATGTCTTGGCATAAGCGTCCCCAAAGGCATATCTGGAAGTGAATATCTTCTTATAGGTATGTACCAAAATTGATTAGAAGCGCAATAGGTAGTCGACGTAGTGATAAACCCAATGACATTTTATAAGATCAATGGATAAACCATACTAAACAATAACGTTGCGTTAGTACGAAATTTCAATTAAAAAATTATCTACCTATTGTACTGTGAAAGGGTGTCATAATTGATCACAATAACCATCAAAAACGTAATTATCAGTAACATTATAGAAAATAAATACATGTCACTCACACTATTATTGGTTGTCACAACAACTTACGTTTGGAATGGAACTTTGTCAGAAACGTCTGTTCTAAGCGTTATAATTCGATGATTTCAATTTGATTTCAATACTTTTTTTATCCGACTACGACAAAGACTTTCAAACTATGGAAGGATTCCTTTAAATTTCGTATTATCTACACCTGGGTGCTTACATAAATTATTCCGTCTTCTTGATATAATTCGCGTACCTCTAAGAGACTTTTTGCTATTTACTTTGTCTGGAAAGTTTTAGCATAACTTACTTAACCCTAACTTTAAACAAAGGCCCAAATCCAAGTCCAAATCAAATAAAATTGTTACTGATAGAATTGACTAGATTTGCTGCCTAGGAATAATTTTGGAATAAAAATTGGTACCTAAGATTTCTTTTGTCAGTGTTAAGCATATTTTTTTTTAAAGAATTGGGCGTGTGTATTTGTGTTCGTTATTTAGAGTTGTTTAATAATTTCTTCTTATTATAAATACAAAAGTGTTTGTTGGTTTATCCTTCTATTTGTAGCAATAGAGCAACGGCATGACGTATCTATACTAATACTAGCTTTTGCCCCCGCGACTTCGTCCGCGTGGAATTAGATTTTGGGGTGGAATTTTCAAAAACTGTGACACACGTACTTCTTTATTTTTAACTGAAAGCTCAAATACCAACTTTGATGGAAACAGCTTGAAAAATGACGGAGTTTCATATAAACTTCCATCCCCTATTTAAACCCCTTAGGGGTGGAATTTCCAATAATCCTTTCTTAGTGTGCGTCTACGTCATAAAAGGAACCAACTGTAAAAAATTCAAGTTTCTAACTTCAGTAGTTTAGGCTGTGCGTTGATATCTCAGGCAGTCAGTCAGTCAGGACTTTGAATTTTATATATATAGAAGATTATAAAGCTGAAGAGTTTGTTTGTTTGAACGCCCTAATCTCAGGAACTACTGGTTCGAATTGAAAAATTCTTTTTGTGTTGGATAGTCCATTTATCGAGGAAGGCTTTAGGCTTTAGGCTATATAACATCACGCTGATCATAATAACAGAAATTGACGCAGACGAAGTCGCAGGCAGCAGCTAGTATTAAATAATAGTATGTACTATATTGAAATAAAATACATACTTAGGTGCATGGCTTTTTATTTCAATGTAGATTTTAATAGAAATATCGAGCAAAAGATCATACAAGTCACCGTACAGTCAGTACAGTGCTTATAGGTATAATATAGGTATAGTTCTTGCAATTCACGATGGCGCGTGGCTCATGGTTGTGTGTTTGTCGTATCTGTATAGAGCTTGCTCGCGCCTGACCGCTTCCACCTAGGCTCCTGACAGGCATACGCAATGTACATGACGTAACCAAAAGTAAAGCCCGTAACTTCGTGAGATAAACGTATACTATACATAATATAATCCAATATTGGAATTCGCATCAAAAAGAATGAATGATCGGTACATTAATCATCAAGCTTCTTCCATCTGACTGCAATCCCGATTTCGATCTGCCAGTCACGTTTTGAGTTAAATCGGATGTACATTTGGTTCGGGAGGTAGGTACTTACATGTTCATAACATAACGATGGGACATTTATGTGGGATGATGTATTGTTATATATCGTGTTTGTGTTTTATATAGAAATCGCTAAAAGCTGTTCGATATAAGGATAGAAATATAATAAAAACCCGACTTCAAACGCCACTACAAAATATAAAATAATTTTACTTTCTACATGTATGTTTAAGTCGGGCGGGCCTAAAATATAGAAAAGATGAAATCGAAGCGCCACGCTAGCCCGACTTAAACATACAAGTTACTAGACACGAAGAAGTTAGTAGAAACTAAAATTATTTTTAACCGACTTCCAAAAAGGAGGAGGTTATCAATTCAGCCGGTATCTTTTTTTTTCTATGTATGTCCACCGATTACTCCGGGGTTTCTGGATCGATTCACGCGATTTTTTTTAATCGACAGAGGAAGCTCGCGAAATGGTCCCATAAAATTTTTTTATAGTTTGTAGTGGCGCAGGCGTGTGAAGTCGATTTTTTAAAGAATTTTTATTTTAAGTTTTTTAGTGTAGCTTCATAGGATCAATCTAAATAATCTCTGATCTCGATCGATTTGCTTTTATTCATTGAGGAGTTCCGTCCTCCATTTCCGAAGAAATTCATCAGATGTTCACCTTTAAATGACACCAACCTGACGATACATTTTTTCATTTTCTGATCGCGAGCGATTTGCTTTCATTCATTGAGGAGTCCCGTAATCCGTCCTCCATTTCTGAAGATATTCATCAGATCTTCACTTTTAAGTGGGACCAACCTGACAATACATCTTTTCACATAAAAAAAAAAAACAAAGTAAGTATTGAAATCGGTTCAGATTTGGCGGAGTTATGGTTATGACATGGCAAAGACATGGCCAAAAAATAAAAAATACGCGTCGAATTGAGATCTTACTCCTTTTTTGAAGTCGGTTATAAATCGGACACGGTTAGAGGTTATTATTATCAGGCCAATGTTCCGATGCCGTCAGCCGCTGTAAGCGGAAATTTATTTTCAAATGTCATTTCGCAGCGGTGAGAAAACTTTTACAGTTGAGTTGCGAGTATTGCTGCAGAAAAATGCCGAATGATAATTTCCGCTGCTGCCGTAACGAGTTACGACTTCTGTGGTGCAATTTTAATTTAATTTCAGCATTTTTTATTTTATTTTACTTATTTATATAGGTACATAATAAACAGTTACAAGAAAGAAGTGGACACAGGTGAAGCTTATCTCTAAGAATAAAATTTCTTTCAGCTTTGAAAGTGAGTAAGCTTTCAGTATTTTCGGAAGATAGATATGCCTGGAGAAGCTTTTTTTCATTAAAAGACCAACTGAAGAGTGACCTTCCGCTGTGTCTCAAATGGACAAGTGCATTCTACTAAATCTCAAAACTCCAAGCTCAAGGTTGCCAAAAAACCGTGGAGCACTGCATGGTAGACTCGTTTTAACAAGCAGATCGTGTAAGAGATATACCTACGATCCAAAACAATTGTAGCCGATGTTGGCACTGCAGTCGCTTTACTTAAAAGTGGGATTGGAGAAGTCACGTGAGCCATATGCTATTAACTTGTGGGCTAAATCTACTTCTTTCTGGACCCCGCAATTCATCAACGCATGGTAGGCCGAGACGACGATAGCGTGATGAATTGTATAAATTTTCAGTTTAGTGGCCAACGGAGGTACATAAAAGGGATAAGTGGAAAAATCTGAGCGACGCCTTTGTCCAGTCTTGGGACAGCTTAGGCTAACTTAGATTAGATTAGTCACAGGAAAGCACATTCTTTTGCGATTGTCATTCTATACCTACCTACTTACGGGATCGCATAATCGGGCGAACGTGAAGATCCGAAATAATAAGAAAATCAATTTCACATGCCAATGTAATAGGTATAATAGAGTGACTTCGAGTCTGCTGCTCTTAGTTGAGCAAACAAAACTAAATTCACGAGCTCCGAGACGCGAGGGAATATAATATCTTTAAACAATGACAACATTATAACATTTTCCACTTCAGAGCTTAATACTTGCTTAGCTTACCGACTTGAGCGTTTTCCTTGTTTGTTTTAAAGATGTACTTTTTCTACGTTCATGGCTCATATGTAATTTGAGAAGGGATTTTATTATTTCTAAGGGAGGGGTAGGGAGGATAATGGTGTGCAATTCCGTTTAGCACTCTATAAGGTAGCCCCTCTGTTATTGGGGGCTGAGGTATCTATGCTGGTCTCTGGTGACTGACGAAAGTTGGTATTGACGTTGTCTTCATCTCCACCATTCCACACATACACATCCATTCACATCCATTGCTCAGTGCTGGACTTCTCGTCTATTGGTTCTAAAAGCTACGCAAGTCGATGAGCTACGTCAGTAATTTCAAATTCCCTCAGTGAAGACAACGAAAGTGGTTAAATAATGCGAGTTGCCACTACCTAATGACTTTTGGATCCGACACATAGTAGTCGTTGATACTATGTGCCTATGATACAAGTAGGCTCGGAGTCACTCAGCGGGCGATGGAGAGAGCTATGCTTGGAGTACCCCTGCGTGATCAAATTAGAAAGGGCCATATAACGAGTACAACCTTTTTGAATTTGCTTGACTGAGAAAATGGAGGAGGCATTTGTCGGGGGCAACAACACCGACGCGATCAGTCTAGCCCTGTGACATTCAGGTATGACCTTGTCTGGAATTCCAACCTCGCACCGAAATTGCTGTACCTATTTATCTACTCTAAAACCTACTCGTATACATGAAAATTAGCAAATCGCAGGGAGCCGCTGGATACAAGACCGGAGAGGCGTTTGGAAGTTTCTGCATGTATTAGAACAAGGTGGAATGTGGATAATTTATGAATACCTACTCGTATCTACCCATTAAGAAAATTTCCCTTTACCTTTCGGGTATTCCGCGCGAGTGTGCTCGGCAGTTACACTAATTAATTCTCTTAAATCAAAACAACAGCTCGCAACTCCAACAAGCCCGGCTCTCTTTAAATTTAATTACGGAGGGACGGAGAAACAAAGTCGCCGAAGAAATTTGAATTTCCTTAACCCTAATGTTTGCATTTAACTGACTATACCTACCTACCTACAAAAGTCACTCTCAAACTCCGTTATAAGAGGACAGACAACCCAAAGAGACAATCTATTTAGAAAACGTATTCTGGTGTGGGTTGTCTCAAGTCACTGGCTATGCCTGAGCTAATTACTTATCAAGCCAAATCAATAAGCTCTTAATACGATATGTACATTTGCTGTTAGTGGTTGAGGTTTGGGTATAATTGGGTATTTCGCAGACTACCATGCAGCACCAGGTAAAGATTGTCATATGAATGCAGTTTGGTCAGATATACTTATTGTACCTTTCAAGTACATAAGATCAGTGAATGAAAAATAAATACAAATTGTATGAGCATGGATAAGAACTAACAAAATGACACCCGCTTTCGAACAAAAAACTGCATTCAAATTGGTCTATCCGTTTGTGCACTGCATTGACACAGACTGATAACGTGGTCAAATTAAAAATACTACTCTTTTTATCGGTGGTTAAAATAGCTGTATGCAGGTAGAAAATAGGAAAGCTGGCATCATGGAATAAAAAGGCTTAGGACAGAACAAGATTAAATAAAATAGGAGAAGAGACCAATATCCACAAAGGGTGGTAGCGCCACAGGAAGTAAGTAAGAAGTAAAATATGCCTAAGGTCCTCCAAAACAGAAATAAGTACCTATTATTATAGTGTTCAGTGAAAAGTTCTTCCGTCTTGAAAGTGGCAATAAATATTGTAAGTATACAAACACAAAGTTCCGCTGTCAGTCTGCGGTAAGATTTACAAGGAATATTTTAACTAGATTTGGCAACAATTCAGACTTCATTGCGGAATTCTGCGGATATTTTAATTTCTTCCCGTCTGTTCGTCTGTAGCTTTGTAGTATCTTCATAGTTTGTACTGGCTGACCCGGCATTACACGGGTGGAGTATACCTATTTCTATCCTGATCGTAAAAATGTTCTTAATGGCGATTAAACTCGAATTAATAACTGCCGCACTCAGAGACATTCATTTAATTACATTTATTGAGTCATTATCATTATTATATTTCTTAGGGCCAATTTCACCAATGATCATCCAAGCGTAATTTTGACAGTTTTTGTACTGAAAATCTGCCTGAATCTGAAAAATATCTTTTCGCTCGGATAAGACTTATTTTACGTTGCTGAAATCGGCTCTAAATGAGTTTCCATTTATTTATATTAACGAAGCGCATAAATAACAGAGAGTGAAATTTTTAAATTTATTTTATATTTAAAGAACTCTTAACTCCTTATGTTAACGATTACGTAAATCTCCTAATAAATGATCTGTAATTTGTATGTAGGTTTAAATAAGGTAATTGCTATAGTTCTTGCAATTCACGAAGGCGCGTAGCTCATGGTTGTATGAGTGTCGTATGTGTATAAGTGTGAACGAGAGCTTGCTCGCGCCTGACCGCTCCCACCTAGGTTCCTGACAGGCACGCACACTTACACAATTTGCATGTACACGACGTAACCACAAGTAAAGCTCACGCGCCTTAAGGCCGCTGCATACATAACGTGCACGGGACGGGACGGGACGTGGACGGGACGGGACGTGGTGTTTTGGAAATATCGTTTCATAGAAAATGTAAGCGACTGTGCATACGTCACGGAGCACGGACGGGACGGGAACGTGCCACGCGCGGAACGGGAAAAATATCGTCGGCGACGATGTTTAGCACGTCCCGTCCCGCACGTGCCCCGTCCCGTACGTGATTCCGCTGCGTATGCACAGTCGCCCCGTTCGCTCCGGAGAGCTAAGTAGTGATGTTTGTGTATTTACCTACCAAGCAAAAATGGACGAATGGAAAAACTAATCGAGTGTGTACGATCACATCCAGTTTTTTATAATTTTGCAATCTTTCTTTAATAAATGAGGGCTCAGCTTATTTTCCAGTAAAGCAAAACATTCTTTTGTCATACGAAAATACTTATAAAATTGAGTCTCGTCATCCAAAAGTTCTTTGTAAAGAGTGTGGTATTCTCCTTCTTGTTCTCTTTTCTGCCATGTAGGATGTACAGAAAATCTTCTTTTCCTCTTGACGGCCGTAGCTTCTTCATCATCTAAAGCAATAGCAATTAAAGCCAATTCTTCAAATGAAAAATCACTCTTTCCTTGTTCACATCACTAGCACGTTAGTTCTGAGTTATTGCCACGTTGCGTATGCATTAAAAATTCCCGTCCGTGTTTACTAACCACGTTCGGGCCCCGTCCCGTCCCGTCCCGTGCACGTTACGTATGCAGCGAGCTTTAGCTCATTATATCCTATGCGCCCGCGTAGATAGTGAGCTAGGGTAAGGTAGCTATAATTTTAAGATATTCACAAAATATTAATTGACATTCAAATAAAGTTGTAATGTTTTTCTATAAACACCTAGCTTACAATGAAAAACCAAACTCGCCAAGCTGACGAAGTCAGGGATAAATACCTAAGTTAGAGAAAGGAAAATTCACGTGGTTTTCTGTAAGGGATCTTTGTGCCATTTGATAAAATCAAACTCTTTGTGAACGTACTCGTAATTATATTTCTTCAATAATACGTTTATTAGACCACATATTCTAAACGCGCATTACTCGTAATTTTGGGCTGGAAGGTCGGTTAAATAAGGGATAGTAAAATGGCTCGGATAATTCGCATTTTCGGATTCATTCCAGACCCCAAGCTCTCATCTGATTCCGCTCCATTCAATATTATTGTTATACCTAATTATAATTATTATAATAAGAAACACTGTCACTGTTATAGCCATGACGATCACCACCATATTTAAAGTAATGGACAATGAAAGGAAATATGGTATCTACTTATTATAACAAAAAAACAATTTTTAAAATTTTTGTGTCTTTCTGTCTGTTTGTTTATTGCCGCTAATCTTGGGAACGGCTGGACTGATATTGACGGGATTTTTACTGGTAGATAGTTGATGTTATCGGGAGTAATATAGGCAACTTTTTTAAAAGGAGGAGGAGTTGTGTTTTTCCACCTATGTATATCGATATCTCAGTTATTTCTAAACCGATTTGCGTGAATCTTTTTTAATCGCTACAAAAACTGCGAGAATTAGGAACTGTCGATTAAGAATAGTTATTGTAGGTACCAAGCAAAGACTACATCGTTAAATTCCAGGACCCAACTCCTCAATCCTGATGCTGCAGGGATTCTGCCCACATAAACTGTGGGGATTTAGGAACTGTCGATTGTGTATTGAACAATGACATGTATTGAAGAAGCGGACGAAGTCGCGGGCGTCCGCTAGTCTACATATAAATAAGCGGTGATTTTCTTCCCCCAAGTGAAGACGCCCGTTGATTGGAATATTAGCCGGTTGATAACAAGTTCGACAGCGGGGCTGAGCGTCGGTAATGAATGTTCTGCCCCATAAATCTCTTCTATTGGCTTTCAATAAAGGAATTAGGAAGTGTAAGGAGGCGCTACCGAAATATGCAATTGCGAAAAAGTAATCCTATTAGCATTTATTGATGGCAGAAAGCTTTGCTGTGTAACCGAATTCCATGCCTTGCGTTAGCTAGGTACATCGATAGGAAAGAGGTGAGTGTGATGAGATAGAGGCGATCATTTTGTGAGAATGGATGGATGAATGTTTGTTACTTCCTTTCAGTAACGTTCGATACGAAAAATTTTGACGACCTCCTTGGCGCAGTGGTCAGCGCTGTAGTCTTATAACTGGGAGGTCTCGGGTTCAATTCCTGGCGGTGGCAATATGTGAATTTATAATTTCTAAATTGTCTCTAGTCTGGTCTGGTGGGAGGCTTTGGCCGTAGCTATTTAGGCATCACCCTACCGTCAAAGACGTGCCAGACCAAAACAGATTAAGGGTATGGGTTGATTGTACACTGCTATAGCCCTTCCAAGTTAGCCCGCTACCATCTTAGACTGCTTTGTCACGATGGTTGATGGTAAGCCATCAGGTGAGATCGCAGTCAAGGCCTATCTTGTCATTCAATAAAAAAATGCCTCCGTGTATCACCACCTTAATACAATTAGCAGAGAAAGTCCTATTTCAACTGTGGGAAACAAAAACCACGATCATTACGGGGGTGAAGTAATCGAACACTATTAAATACAATTTGGCAGCGAAAAAATGGCAAAGAGAATAAATGGGGAAGAAGGAGGCTTTATAGGCCATTAGTGAAGGGTAACAGCAAACTGTAGGTTGGAACTAAAATTGCGCCTTGGGTGAAACGAAATCGCTGTCATTAGGGTAACGAGGGGCGGGGGCTGACGCAGCGGCCGGCAACTCTTTACCAGCCGATAGAGGTGGGCACGAGCGATACAAATAACTAGTTTTCGATTTGTTTTTCAGGAACTTTTTTCCCCCGAGAAGGAGATAACGTCGCCGCTATGGCCGGGTTTACACCGCACGCCCATCATCCGAGCATTGTCACCACGGCTGCCGAAATTGTAAGTGGTACGGCGCTAACGCTAGCAAGATGGCAACTGCCCCTAAATTTGCAAGGGTCCCAAGGTGGTTGAGTGGAAAGCGCAATTTTGGCAGACACTCCACTAGTTGGAAAGACGACATGAGAACAGGTACAAGAAGCCACTGGGTATCTGGATCTATAGGCGGCGCAAGACCATGTAAAAGTTTATACAAGAGACCTACTCGTACTATGTCCTAATGGACTTCTATCACTTTGATAAAAAATGCTAAAATAGAAGGATAATAACTTGTCTATTTTAACACTAGTGTAAATTAAAAATTTAAAACACCCCCGACATGTGAATCCATGGCCGGATTATGTACGATATACCCAAATCCTATTACCCAGTTTGCTGTTCCATTATAAGATTCTCCTCCTCGATCCTTGATCATCTAACACCCACTCATTGAAACCATTCCAACGAGCCCCAAACATATCTGCTGTAAGTTGCTGCGATCCTGCAGACTACTTGATGCTGCAGCATCAGCTCAAGGTTACCATGACTTGGAAATAATCCGAAGTAACAGCAGGTACACCACATTTCAAATCAATCGCACCTGTGAAAAGTAAGATCACGTGGGCTTTCAAACAGAAAAAACCCTCATCAAAATTCATTGGGCAGCTACGAGGAAATAGACAGGCATACAGACACAATAGACACACTGATACACAGATACACACGTCAGATTAATAATTATTATATATTATTACCATAATATTATTGCTTTGCGTGTACAAGCCCATCCCTAGCCAGGCTAGACCTAATGAACCGCCTGTACCCTTGGCAGTGCGCCTGTAACACTGATTGCTCTCGACGTCTGTTGCTTCAAAGGTATTTTTGGCGTTCCATTGAAAATTAAAATGCTGTACTGGCAATTATGATTCGATGTAATGGATCTGTTACAACATTTTATTATCCTAAAGATTTTAGATTTCATTCGTAGTTTAATGACATAATTGTGATAAAATTATACGAGTACCTAATTGTTTTAATTGGAATTGTTGATATTTTGATCCAGTTGCATGGACCGTTGTCCCGACGGGTCTCCGGTATTGCGAGACGTCAAGCTGAAGCTGTCATAATATGGGTATAATCTATCTACCCACGGGTAGGTAGATTCTAGCCATGCTAGCATTTTTATCCCGAAAGGCTACTTTTAATCCTGAAAAATAAGGAGTTCTCGCGGGAATTAAAAAACCTTAATCCACGCGAACCAAGTCTCGGGCATCAACTAGTTAATAATAAATAAATTAAAGCTCACCTGATGGTAAGTGACGATGCAGTCTAAGATGGTAGCGGGCTAACTTGGAAGGGGTATGGCAGTGTACTCATACCCCTAATCGGTTTCTACACGCTATGGTGCCGGAACAATAAATCGCTAGGCGGCATGTCTTTGACGGTATGGTGGTAACCTGTGGTGGTAACTAGCCACGGCCAAAGCCTCCCAGACAAAAAAGTGACAGAAGGAAAAACCAATAAACAGATATACCTACTTGCATTATATTATATACTAATAGTATTATGTACTTATGTGCGTTGGCTGCTCAATAGGTTATGTGCTCGATGCTCACAGGGAATACCAAGGGGGAATACCAGCCGGGTGAGTAATTATCGATGCGACAGACAGCGCCAAGTGCGATTGGCAGAAATGGCAGCTCGGCCTCGCACGAGATCGTGGCCGTGACAGATAAAGGCACACTAATTAATATCGACTGGGGTCCGTGGTTCAGGCAGTAACGTCTGCTCTGATCCAATATATTTATACCTACTATCTGATGCCCACGACTTCAGCCGCGTGGATTTAGTTTTTAACTAACTTCGTCGGAATCTTTTCCGGGATAAAATGTGCCCTATGTGTTAATCCAGGGTATAATCTATCTCTACTCCAATTTCAGCCAAACTCTTGATCGTCTAGATTCTTAAGTCTTAAGTCTTTCAACGAATTTAGAACATTCATAAATTTATTGAACGAGCGAAGCGAGTTCTCTGAGTCAACTAGGGCGCTTGCCTACTAGACAGAGAAGTGTGTCCGTATAAATGTCTGTCAGAGCCCTATAACTTCTGAATTACTGAATATTAGAACGTGAAACTTGGTTAAAAATTCAGTTATATCCTGTACTTGAACAACAAATACTAAAATTAGATAAATGTTATAAAGAAACGAAATTATTTAATTTTAATGCGGCATCTATTAGCATTATTGTGAAGCTAATAGCTTCACTATAATGCTAATAGATGGCGCTGTGTCAGTAAAACAGTTTTATGTCAGCTATTATTTTTTTTATTGCGTCTAATGTTAAAAGTTAATTATTACAATATATAATTAAAACTTTTGGGAATTATGGGATATCGCGAGGTCTCAGTTCGGGGCGAACCACTAGTAATTTTAAGTTATGTATTACACTCCACAAGCGACACAATTAGAATAAAAATAGTTGTCCAGTAATATTTATGAATGACAGCTTTCATTAATTTTATTGTACAGTCAAAATGCCAAAAAGATATAAAAAGATGTGTCAGAATTTGGCGATGAGACACGGCTTAGTCACTTGAGTTGCTTATATGAAAGCGTTCTTAGTAAACACAGAGATTTTCTTTTTTATTCGGTTACCCGCAAAAACCCTCACTTCCTCACTATGATTTATTTTACCGCCTGTAAGCCGTGGGTCACTTTAATAAATGTATTTGGGGAAGATTGCCCCCCAAAATGGACGGCACTCCGGATGCAATATAATTTTATATAAGGCGTGGTTTATACCGAGGTGGCAAGTGGTAGAGGATGTGGCAAGGACTCATCCCTATATAGGATACTTTTATGCTGTATAAAATCTGTTTAAATATTTGTCTAACATACTTTTATGTATTCCTGTCTTCATCGTATTCCGCATTACTGAGACAACGCCCCTTTTCAATTAATCAAATATTTTTAGATAATAATGAAGTGGATTCACAAAATTTCTTGGCATTCGAATCGACTAAAAATGCGGAATTATATGAGATGTTACTAAATCTGACTCGGACTCTGATAACTCTGAGGCTCGAATGCAATGAAACTTCAGACAGACTGAGCCCAGTTATCGATGTGAGTCAACGCTATTTACCTTTATAATTAAAGGAGTATTAGTTCACTGAGAAGGCATGACGTTCACACCACATAGAAGTTCCAAGCGACGTCCGCGCCACGTCAGCGCCCCTTGCAACTTATGTATAAACTGCATCTTAAAAATATTTTCGTTTGTAGCGGCCTGAATATATTATTCTGTCAATTGCACACGACATTATTATATTTGGGTCGAGAAATTATGTTTTTTTTTTTCTATTTGTAGCCCTTCCAAAAAGGCTTTCTCTCAATAATTGTAACATTAAAAGCTTTGTCATGTACCAAAGTAACCATCGTTATATGTATGTATATTGTATATGTTCTAAGTAATTAATCAGGTCTGTTTATGCCTTTACTGGGCCTTACTTAATCTATACACTTCGAAAGCACTTTGTAAAAGTTTACTTGAATAAAAAATCTATTCTATTCTATACGAGTCCTAATATCTTCTTCTAATATGACCAACAGTTTTATCTATGTGTCTGTTACCTTTTCATAGCACAACCGATTTTACCGAATTTCGTCATTAGGATAGTTAAAAAAACTTCTGAAAACGGTTACAGAATATATTTTATTCCGAAAAATCGAAGGGCTCGGAAGGGATTTTTTTGAAACCTAAATCCACGCGTCCATCCTTCAGACATCATCCAGGTAGATATGATACAATAATTATAACAAGGATAATATCTAAAATCTTCTATAGTAAGTCATTTTGATTAATTATTATTATTATCAGCTACGAAGCTTTACAAAGATTAAAAATGATTAACTACTATAGTGCGGTCGCGGAACAGAAAGAATTTCGTACATTAACCTGTTACTACCTGTCTCTGTCACTCCCGCTTTAAAATAATGCGTCACGCTCGCACAAATGCAATGACCGCCGTCCTCGGGGATTGTAAACCTTTTACTTGCAAACCTAAGGGTTGTTTTTGTTTGCTTGTGAATTGAATTTAGGGAGTCTAGATCATAATGTAGACAAAACTGTACATTATTTCGTTATAACTGTGACAGGCGAGACGTCGTCGGAAAGTAGTTACTCCGATACAGAGAAATCGGACTTTGATTTTTGAATTTTCATTTTTTTATTTCTATCTTAATAAGTTCATATAACTCGATTATAATAACTGTTTAAAAATAAATAATTTATTTAATAAGCTACTAATTTTTTTTCTCCTTCAAATATTTTATATAAACCGCACTTAATAGAAAAATGTTTGTGACCACTGTCAGTAGGCAAAGAGGTCATTGTACGAAATTCTTTCTGTTCGGCGACCGTACTATAGGTACTCTCCATGATTTGACTTCTCCATTTATGTTCCACAGTTAAGTTTCACTAATGGTGCTGATTGACGATTAGGTAAATGTATGACAATACTGCTTTAAATCAAAACATCATATTGACATACTTGAATCACTTGAAGTACAGAATTACTTCGTAACTTAGGTACCGACGCAATTTACCACCCGTTAAAATCATGCATCCCACTGAGAACCAGCAGGGAGCTATCTCTAGACAAGCAGCTATATAAAGCGCTCACTTCCAATACTTGCGTTACGAAAATATCGTAGCAGAGAGCGCGGAGTATGATGTAATACTCGTAGGCGATATTATATATGTATGAATAGTGGCGTAGAAGTCAGTTGACTAAATAAAAATGTGGTCGTGAGGGGTTGTAAGCGAAGCCTGCAGAGCGCCGGCGCTGTGCAAGTTGCCATCGCTTCAGGCAGTTCGTGGCCAGACTCACTGGCGCCAGCACGCGGACTGCCGACACGTAACCCTGCGAAAAACGCTTTGACATCACTCGCTCAGATACGTCTATGCTTGCCGATGTGACCTACACGGGACTAGCACGTGCTTCCCCCCGTGCTCGAGACCAAAGCGAGTGTCTGTGCGAATGATCAGGTGCGCGGTGTGAGCATGAGTGACTGTGAACTCTACGTGACTACTTGAGTGTTGTGGTGTGAACTTACAATGACAACTATGTTTCACTTACGCAACAATCGGATGGACTTGTGCGAAACTCGCTCCTGGAGTAAGAAGTTTCAATTGCGCCAACTTCAGTGCCACCTAGTTTTTAATCCCGCTTAAGTGAACTATTTTATGAACGAAATGGCTTCTTTGTATAAGGAATGTTTAGTACTCATTTTTATAATATCGTGGCAAGTGAGTAACTCAATTTTGGCATGTTCTAAGATATGTGAGTGTAGAGATAATTTGACGTTGTGTGAAATGTGTTCCTTCAATGTGTCTCTGAGAGATAATGTAAATAAGCATCACATAGAAGTTTGCTGCCAGAAAGATTCGACACTCGTTAATTGGATACAAAACAAGGCAAACAAAACTCTTTCGGAAGTCGTGATAGAGTACGGGAGTAAATGTAACATGAGCAGAATCGATTTTGATTTCCCTTACCTAGATACGTTCTCAATCACAATGAGAAATAATAGTATAACAAAGTTACAAATAAATGTAAAGTTTACCAACGTTCGAGAAATAGATTTAGCTTCTAACCAACTGCAATTAATAAACAAAGGACTGTTTACCAATTTTACAAACCTCCGGAAACTTATTTTAAATAGAAATCATATTTCGAAGATATATGAGAACAGTTTTTTTGGGCTTACAAAGTTAGAGACGTTGGATTTGTCGGAGAATTATTTAACTGTGCTGACCAACGTGTTTTTGCCACTGAAAAATCTTCAACATCTCAATTTAAGTCGGAATAATATAGAATTTATTCATAACAATTATTTCAACAATTGGTTACTTCAACACTTGGATATTTCGCACAATAATCTAAGGAAAGTATCACCAGGCGCTTTGCAGCAATTACCTAATCTTGCGCGGCTGCTTCTCACAGATAACCCGCATTTAGGAATTACACAGTTGGATACACAACTGCTAGTTGGTACCGGCCGCAGACTACAACAAATCGATGCATCAAGGACCGGCCTTTGCCAAGTTCCCGAAGCATTCACCCATTCTGTGCGCTTTCTATCCCTCGTTGGGAACAGAATAACGGCGATAAGGTGTGGCGATCTAGATAGTTACCCGTTATTGCAATCACTAGACTTTTGTGACAATAAAATCGCAACAATAGAAGACGATTCCTTGGGCAGATTAGAAATGCTTTTATTTCTAAACATTAATAAGAATTTTCTTTCTAAAGTGCCAAGATCGTTACCCGATGGATTAAAATATTTGTCTATAAACGAAAATTTAATCAAAAATATTACTACGCCGGACTTCAAAGATTTACCAAATCTTCGGATTTTGTTATTGAAAAGTAATCAAATTCAATATATTCAAGATCGAGTCTTTGACGATTTACTATCGCTAGAAATGCTTGATCTATCTCATAACCCAATAAAGTCATTGTCACCGAGTACGTTCGATGGACCGTTATCCCTTCGAGATCTGAGGCTTTGTCACTTGAACGTGTCTGTACCTGAACAAGACGGTTCATTTCCTCTATCGTCACCCGAAAGTGTGCAAATGTTGCATCTCCAATCTAGTCCCGGCTTAGCGAAACAATTGTTATCTGACTCAGCGGCTTTAGCGGCATTTTCTCATTTACAGTATTTGGATTTGAGGATGAACAACCTCGCAGAAATACGGAATGATTTACTATTTTATTTAGGTCAGTTGAAAACTTTAAGACTCCACGGAAATAAAATTAACTGTAGTGCTGAGTTATGGCTGTCTGATTGGTTGAACTCAAACAAGAATTTTTCACATGACGAAACATGTTATTTTTCATCATTGGAGTCTAAATCGGAAATTTCGAAATATAACTGTACATTTCCAGAGACATTCACTATAAGTGAGAGTCTTCCACCTGTAAATTTGTATAGTACTGAAATGATAAATAAGTTACTTAGATATTACGGATATTTAAATAATAAAACTGAGAGAGTTAAACACAGTAATAGTACTCACATTAAAAATGATAGTGATATTGTTGTAATTAATAAAGATAATATAAGTAAGATACATTCATCATTAAAAGATGATGTACAGAGTAGAGTTTCGAGAAATGAAAATAAAATAGTTTCCAATGTTTACCAAAATGAAACTTCATATTTTAAAATAATAGAATCTTCCAAACTAATAGATCAAAATAAAATTCAAAACGATCAATTGAACATTGATCACAGATTCTTAGATATTGAACCATTAAACCAAATAACAACGTATTCGCCTAAAAAAGATTACATAGACACAAGGGAAATTCGGAAGGAAAAGATATCAGGAAAACGATTAAATACGCCAGTTTCGACAAAGGAATCTAAACCAATTATTTGGACGACTGAATATCAAAACATTCGATATCCTGCAGTAACTGAAGCAAACACTGTGAACCCTAACGCTAGGTTGGAATATTCGTCTTATAAAGCTGCACAGACGAGCTACGCTCAATACATAGGCATAGTCGCAGTTGTAATCCTTATAATAATCTCATTGATACTTTGGGCGAGTTTTCGTCTGAGATATAAAAGAAGACAAGTTCGAGCTTTGAATATAGATATGGAGGACCAAATAGAAGTGTCGAATATATCCGGAGGGGTATTATGGTGACATCTCCGTGCAGCCGATCCAACGCCTTTTGAATACGATTCTCTTTTAACGTAGCAATCATGTAAGTATCTACTCTTATTTTACTGTAAATATGTATACATAATTTGATTTTCTTATGTTATTTCAATTAATTTTTATATTCCTAATCTTAAGATTCCATAAAATGAAATTTTGACTTTTGTTTAACTTTTTAAGTTATCTAGTTAATTTATCACTCACTTACTGTACTGTTTAGCTATCAGTTAACCGAATCATAAGAGACAAATCAAAGATTAACGTATCGATTGCGAGTCTATTATTAGATTACGTAGGTATATTTGAATTGATTCCATTGAATTTATTTACGATTAATTAAGCAAATAAGTTTCTTAGAACCCAAAACAGATGTCGATGTACATCATAAAAGCTGAACATCATAAATACGTGTACAAGCCAAGTACATGTACAAGCTAGTTTTAGAACTCCTGTACCCACCAAGAATCCAATGTTATTTCAATCCAAAGTTCAGTTTCATTTTGCTTTACTATCGTAAAAGCAGATATTGGTCTACTATTTGTTTCGAACCTCGCGGTAGATTTTGCAATTTCTTCTACGGTAGGTACCTATTCTGTACGCGAACGAATTTCGTTCTCATGAAAATACAGTACAACGTGAAATCCGGGTTCCGGCTATCATGATAATGTTGGGGTGCTGTCATCTGAATAGGATTTGTCAATTATTATAAATTGAGATTGTTGACTGGTCAACTATCGTTATACGTATTTGTTCAACTATTGTTCAAATTGGTCAACTAAAAGCTAATTATTTTATTTGTTTTAAATTTTAAACTGAAGTATAATATTTTCCTATGATGCTACAAACGAATTCGACGATTCTTATTGGGATACAAAATTTTTAGATACAAGTCTACGTAATTATGAAACTACGTATTATTTTTACGAAAAATCTTATAAACACAGACATTTTATAAAAATTGTTTAATATTACGTTTAGTATCAAACTTCGTTTGTATAGGGCAGTAATATAATAAGTCTATGGTATTGGGAGCACTCGGGAGCACTTGAAGGTAGCTGCAACTAGTTACTAAAATTTTCTATTTTAAGTTGGTTACAATCCTTTTAATAGTTTTTATTTTGCTTTACCGTTTAGATGTATTAGTTGTAACTCTTTATTGTGATCTTTCAAAAAATAAAATTGTTTTCATTTACTTCAAAAATTCATTTAAAAATTACTTTGTTTATTAATTTAAGTTATGTTTACATTTTCAGTATGAGGCGGGCGGCTGCTGAAGTGAGGAAGTGTTTGTGATATAACATATTATCTATTATTATTCACCTGAACGTACATATTTTTTTATGAAATAAGTACAAATAGAGATATACTATAAGCGATTTAGATTTACTTTTTATCAATGTAAATACTGTAAACACTTTTCAATAAACTGCCGTAGAGTGTATAATAGTTCTGCTAATTTTAGATCTTAATTTTGTAAAATACTTACAAAAATACCTTGTTTTCATTGTAAATAGTTATTATTATTAATTAAAAAAATATTATGCATAGATATCTAACCATTTCATAGTACGTCATCTAAATATCAAAACATATAATATGGGTTTCAACAATTTCATCTAAAGATCGTCAGTAAAAAAATAGTTTTTAATGGCAAGAGGTTCTGTTGCAATAATGTACCTACTACCACCTACTTGCTAGTACCTAGCTTAAACAATTTCTAAGGAAAACAAAATTGATAGTTCTAAAATGTAAATAATGCAAAAAGCATTATTTACATTTTAGAATATTATTTACACAAAATTATTTGAAGTTATCGAGTTATTTAATTCAATGGATTGAATAATCAATTAATTTTTAACGGCACATTTCACTAAGTAAAGACTAAAGAGTGACGTAATATGAAATGATTTTATTTATATATATAAATAAAAGTTGAGCCAAAGAATTTGCAAAGATCATGTCTTCCCTTAAATTCTTCTAGAATACGAGTAACTATTACCAAAGCTGCGAAACTGTCATTGAAAATCATCTTGTGCCAAATTTTTTATTATTCTAGTTTCATGTTTTATTGACATTTGTAGTACCTTTATAATACATTTAGTACATATATAGTAAAAAAATTTTTAGTGGAAATACGCAAGGAAAATATATTAAGTGTAAATAAATTCATAATTTTGGATGAGAACTTATTTTTTACGCACATTTTTTAACGACCGACAGAATATCCATACGTAATTGATCAAAGACCTATGCGTATTTGATTGATACGCTACATAATATTTTGTGTTAACTTGTGGAAAAACCGAATACTTTTCCCGCGTATTTTCACGTTTTTCGGTTCTGTTCAACTGCCAGCGATGGAGAGTTCCGAGTTCAGATTTCTACGCTGAGTGGCGAAAGACTGCTATCCCACTGGGGTTTTGTGAACGTTAGCGTTTCTAGAACGTTTGACCAACGAAAACGCTGCACAAATACGATGTTAACGTCGCAGACTCGCAGTGTAAGCGTCAAGCGTTCACGCAGTAACTTCGCAACGCTAATGTCGCGGCATCGCAACGTTTTTCGGCAAAAGGCACAATCATTTGTACAGTTGCTGCTTTGTACGGCGCAAATCGCGGCGCCTTCGCGGCTTCAACGTTGCATGCAGCAGGTGCGCGACGTTAGCGTCGTGTTTGTGCAGATTGTCGTTGGTCAAACGTTCGAGAAACGCTAAAGTTCACAAAACGCCAGTGGGATACAGTGCGACGGCTTTTTTCTCTACATTCATAATAGTTGACCATTACGATTAAAAAAACTATTTAATTTTCATTGTTCGCGGCAGTAACACCACTTTTATAAGTTACAGCATCAGTATTTCAATCATAACGAACCGCATTTTTGTGCGAAAAATCTTAATCTGCTATTACTTATTGCCACGAAATGATATTCAAAATTTCGAATTATTATTTCATTGTATTTTAAATCTAACCTTTTCTTTCTTTATTTCGTTGGTAATTGCAATCGTTTTAATATGTCAGCGTTAGATCACTCTTTTCTACGCTAACAATTAATTATTTTTCGATGTAACATAGTATAAAAGTGGTAGTACTGTAGGTCTAGAACTCTAGACTATAGGCTATTGTCGGCGACTTTTCTATTTCTTCCCTAAAACTCAATATATAAAATAAGCACGTAATTTTTATGAAAGTAGTAAAATTCATAATCATTTTATCAATCTGTAATCAATGTATAATCTTCTTTCATGTTAATTGATGAATTAATTAATTGAAGCAATAGTAGCCTGGGATTTCATTACTTACCTACTTATTATTCATAGTCGGTGTATTGTTCAAATTATCATATTATTATTCACGTTCAGATTCATTGATAATTCTGAATACATTCAATCTAACAATTAAATTAGGGTACATTTCATACATCACTGAAACTAAGGTTGTAACTTGATATATAAAATTTCGAAGACAATGGTGTGTAGATATATGTTTTTACGTAACAGTAGTTCATGGTGTACAAACAAATAGCCAAAGATAATAAATAGATTGAAAGAACATTGTGTTTTTAATTGGATTTACTTGATGTTATAATATATATACAGCATTATATATATATGTTTTTTAATATATAGACTAATCTATATATTAAAAAAATATATATAATATCTTAGCTGCGATCACACCTGATGGTAAGTGAAAATGCAACCTAAGATAGAGCGCGCTTGTCTAGAAAATGCCTATTCACTCTTGATTTGATGGTAACCGTTATATATGTTTATTTATTTAATTTAATTACAAAATAGGACCATAATCTTCGAGTAGTTATGTAACTAATGTAGCTGAGTGCTAACAAGTAATAATTTGGCCAAATGCTTGGATGATCGGGTCTGTCACCTAACTAGGGAACCTGTATTTAGGTTGACAATCCTAATTCCCGTAGTTATTGTAGCTTGTAAATCTTCCACATACAATTAACAATAACATAAGAACATATAAACAATAATAGAAATACCAATAATGATGATAATAACAGCAATAGTCTGAAATCTTTGAATTTTAACTAACATCTGGTTTAACGATGCGATCTCCGAATAAGATAAGTACCTGTCAAAGTTAACATTGTTATATTTTTTAATATTTTGTGACTTACCCTTGTATTATACAGTCATTAATTAGTATTTGTGATATATTCAGTTGATGCTCAATTATCGGACATTGATTATATCGACTCAATTAATTAATTAATTAGTTTATTAATTGAATCTGTAATTAACGAATCTACCTTTTAGCGGCCCTATCTGATAATGATCAACGATTTATAGGTCAAGTCGCGAATTATAAATCTAATCTAATGAATAGGTTTTCATAAACTTATTTTAAATTTTAGAACATCAAAGTACATATTTAAAAATTTCTGAGTGGGTGAATATGATCATGAATGATAAATATGGTGATTCCTATATAAAATTGCCATAAAATTGTTGTAAATTTTCGATTTTTCAGCTGTTCTTTTGGTATTTTTTTGTTTTTAAACTACCAGCAACAAAAAAAAATCAAAATCCTGCGGGAACCCCTAGTTTTTTCGGGATAAAACGTAGCTTTTGTCCAAGTGCTCAACTGTATCCATGCAAAAAATAGGTCGATCCGTTGCTCTGTTGTTGCGTGATTGAAGGGCAAACTAAACAAACAATGCGTGGTTGAGATATATAAAACTAAACTTGAGTTCGCTCACCAATGCTCGGCGAAGCCGAGACGTAAATTTTGTGTCATTATATCTTCTTAATCTTAATAATATATAAAAGGAGAAGGTAACTGACTGACTGACGGAATGATCTATCAATGCACAGCTCTACCCACTAGACAGATCAGATTAAAAGGCGTACAGATAGCTATTATGACGTAGGCGTCCACTAAGAATTTTGTTTTGAAAATTCAACCCCTAAGGGGGCAAAAGCTAGTTGGTTAATATTTTCCTAGCTCGTCAACGCTCCACTCCTCACAGCTGTAGTAGATTCGCACCCCTATGTATCGTCGAGAAACGCGCCGAGTGGGTTAGACAAACAGCACACCGCCTTGTGTATTTACGCAGATCTGCATGAGAGCACAGATAGCCGCCCTAAATCTTGTTTCGGGTCGTATTCAATGGTATCTACTATCTAGGACTGCTTCTATGAATTGCGTTTTCCTGGAAAATTATGGATGTTTGGTGTAAGGTGCAAGATTCATATTTATTTATTTACTGTAGGCCAACTTGCAGGTTATTATGACAAGTCAAGACTCTACCGCCAGTACAGAAAGCAGATTCTGCTGAGAAAAGTCAGAAAGAAACTCAGTAGTTTCTCCTTTCAAAACAAAATGTTACGATATCATTATGTAGTTATAAGTTGTTACAATTCGCAGTGTTGATAGAATCCCCACTATGTGAAATAACGAGATCAGACGATTCACAGAGAGCCAATGGAGACAGGCTGCGCAAGACCGAGACCTGTGGAAGTTCGTGTAAGAGATCTTTTCAGCAGCAACGTCTATTGGTCGTTGAAGAAGAAAGAGAAGAAGAATTAGGGCAACTGGTGGCTCCTATTATAAGTCAAGTCTCTACCGCTGGTTCTGAAAGCAGATTCTGCTGAGAAGAGCCAGAAAGAGCAGTCATTCTTTTTAAAACAAAATGTTACAACGTCATTAAGTAGGTATAGTCATTACACTATGTTGTGGGCTACGCGGAGTGCATCTCCTGTTCACTCTATATGACATGGTTTATGCATATCACGACTCTTGGAAGTGTTCTTGAAATAATTAAGTACCTATACCCGGTTGGTTGGTTAATTATTGGGCTGTTTTGAGTGTTTGGGCTGACGATATTCTCGAAAGTTTTGGTCTACAATATAACCAAATCTAATCGCAAAGTTGGAGTGGCGAGCACAGTGTTGGCTTCCCGCTAGGTGAAACGATATCAAACGAGTCGCAAGGAGCCGCTGGATGCATGTTGCGTAAGACCGAGACCTGTGGTGTGGAGGTCCCGGATAAAACTTATTGTTTATCAGAATAAAAAGTAGGGGTGTCCACTTAAAAAATACATCGATGTTTTTTTCGATGCAATACATCGCGGCTGTGCATCGATGTTTTTCGATGCATCGGTTAGAAACATCGATGTTTTCTCAAAATCGAGTACTTTTTCTAACATTGCATCACAAGCTGTAGTCGGTCTCCTGAACACATTTTTTATTATAGATTACTCCTACAACATGTTACTAAACTATGTTACTAAAATAAAAAAGAAAGACTTTTCATGCAGTAGTCATTTATTAAAAAAAATATGGCAATGTGTGACAATAAGACTTATTGCTTGCTCTTTTGGAAGACTTTGCAAAAACAAAAGCTTATTTAAACGTTTCCCTTTCAGTCTGTTTCGTTGCTGATTGACGATTTGTGCTGCTTTAGAAAATAAACGCTCAGACGGTACTGACGTTCCCACCATGGTCAAGTATTTATAAGCAATTTTATAAACTTTAGGAAGCTGAATTTTCAGATCATTCCAAATTTCCAAAGGGTTCTCATTGAGTCTTCCTACTGGACTACGCAAGTAAATAGACAGCTCGTCAGAAATAGTATCGTCCGACTTCGCCATTTTCCAGCTCTTGTGTACCAATTTGTGGTGATCATCCGATCATCAGAACTACTGAACAGTAATAGATGTACAATGATTAGCTGGTTACCATTGATTCGATGTTTTATGAAAAAACATCGAGTAAATCAATACCTTTTCAAAGCATCGAATCGTTTCGATGCATCGAATTATAAACATCGAGTGAATTCGATACATCGATGTATATCGAATATCCCTAATAAAAAGTATTCTAAATATTGACCCGGAGTATCAGCTATCACTATACTAAATTTCATTCAAATCTGTTCAGTAATTTTCGCGTGATGTGCGCACAGACACAGACAAAAAATTAAAAAAAAAAAATGGTTTGGGCTTAGTATCGATAATAAAACATCCTCCGATTAAAATTTTCAAAACATATTTAATGTACAAAATTGGTCCCGTTACAGTTTTATTATAAGTATAGATTTTTGAATGAAACTTGTACTAAAATACAGAACGTGTGGGCAGGAAAAGGCAGAAACCCTTTTTACAGTGGCAGCTCTTAGCTGTCTCATCATTTTCTTGTTCTATATTAGGCTTCGCATATTATAAAGGTGTTACAAAGGAAGCGGAGTATAAAAAGGTTTCAGTATATTTTTACAACATCATTTACTACGGGGAACATTTTTATTAATAAGTTCTTGCTTCTTTTTTAGGGTCCCTTATCTCGTAATGGACAAACAGAACCCTTTATAGGTTCACATTTTGCAATCACATTTTATATATGGTTGGAAGATCATTGATGTTGCACGATAAGCTTTTTAAGCAATAGCGGAAAAATATAAAATCACATCATTGAAACATCGTTGAATTCCAGGACCCAACTCCTCAATCCTGATCCTGCAGGGGTTTTGCCCACCTAAGCTGTGGGGATTTAGGTACTGTCGATTGTAGAAGCTGACGAAGTTGCGGGCATCCGCTAGTATTGATGGCTTGTCGCTGTGAAGACCTTGTGCAGACCCTTCCATCCATGTTGGTCGCCATCGCCGCATTATTTCGGAGGACATTTTTAATATTATCCTATTAATATTATAAATGCGAATGTTTGTTACTCAATCGTGTCGCAACGACTGAACCGGTTTGGCTGGGCACAGAGATAGATTGTAGTCTGAAATAGTACATAAGCTACTTTTAATCCCAGGAACTAAGAGAGTTTCCGCGGGATTAAAAAACCTTAATCCACGCGAACGAAGTCACAGGAATAACTAGATGAGCTATCTATAAAATGAAACTTTTCTTCAGAAAATGGTGGTTATATGTACGAGTCAGAAAGAAAATGAACGATAAAATAGATGGCTGTCATCTATTTACTAGTGCTTTATTGTACAGGTGAGGCCAAGGGTATAACGCCAAGTTATTAGTTTCTTGACCCCAACTTATATTAAAAGTTGTATGAGAACCCAGAGAAATATCTGTCTTGTACTTTTAGTGCAATACAAGACTTGCAGCTGTACGTATTATTTTCCTTTTACTGTCTTGTAAGCTTTGACTTCGTACTGACTTCTAAATTTTTAAACGGTCTTTACATAATCTAAGAGAAATTAAAATGAGATTATGCCAGCCCCAATATAATATTTTAAAACAAGTTTAGTTAACGGATAAAACTGATTATTTTTTGAAGTAAAACTTCCCTCCGTATTTTCTTTTTATTCAACAACTGCGCGTATCAGAACTGTACTTACGATAGGTAGTAACAATAATTTAATCATTCAGTTCCGATACGGTTACTCCATCCCAAATGGCATTAAAACCTACGTTGAGCTTACGAAATTCATGGGAAATTCAATCTCATTACGCATTCACGTCTTCAGGAATTCAGGAAGCAAGTCTCTGGTTACGGGTGACCTCGCAACGGAGTACAGCCGGCAAGGACTTTCATTAAATTTTTACTGTGTAACTCGTCTTTGTTTAACTCCCGGAGGTTAGTATAGTACCTATGCAATTGTAACGAGTGTATCTGTGTTTAATTTTTTAATTAATAACCGATACCATAGCATATACAATATACATAGAGAAAAGGAATCACATTAATATTGTAAAGGCGAAGTATTTCTGTTACTCCTTCTCACCACAGCGAATGAACCGATTTGGCTCAAATTTGCAATGGAGATAGCTCATAACTAGGATGTTACTCCTATGTGTTAACATAAGCTACATTTTTTGGCCGTGGGAATTAAAAAAAACCTTAATCGACCAGTCCCCTGATTCTGTAATTCAGTGCCTATTAACGACGATAGACATTTTTTATCCATTGAAGGTTTGAAGAGAAATGGCATGTACTATTTCATAGTAAACCTTCAATGCATAAAAAAGACGTGTGGCACTCGGGGACTGCGGCGGTAAAGCTATTGCATAGTATTTTTTATCAACGCCATCTAGCGGTGAGAGGAGTCCCGTGTCAGGTTATTTTTGTTACGGAATTTCTGGATTCGGTCTCCACGCTCAAGGCCCGCGATAAAAGCTATGCAATAGCTTAAAAATGTCAGTGGCTTTCATTTTTTGATAGGCACTGAGTTACAGAATCAGCTCCCAGAGTCTGTATCGCGCAAATATTGCGGTAGGTATTTGGATGGAGATCAAAATCGCCCCGTAAGCTTCTGGCCTAACGGGACAGAATCCGTAAAGCCTGCACGTGACCAGTGTTCCCACCGCAGCTAATATGTTGTATAGCTAATTTGTTGTCCGAACAGTTTTCAGTTACGTGGCCGAACTGCTGATCACTTTCATGATTACTATGATCCTCTACGTGTTTTAGAAGTTTGATTTGGTCTTAGATCAATCGAAAGCCAGAATGTTGTAGGAACGTAGACAATACTAGATGATGCCCGTGACTTTGTTCGCGTGGATTTAAAAAGAACCATTTGTGCTATTCCAGTCTATAATCTATCTCTGTGCCCAGCTAATCCGTTCAGTGGTTGCAGCGTGATTGAGCAACAAACATACATCCAAACTTTCGCATTTGTAATATTAACAGGAAATAGGATTATGTTCACAAAGCCGCAGCTTATATTATAGATTCAAAAGAGTGTTGTTTTGTTTACTGGTTTGATCTTCAACAGACTCCACGCTTCAACATAGCTACGGATCAACGTGATTTCTTGTTCAGTTGAGGATCTGGAGGGCGACATATGCTCCTTTTTATCCCGGAAAATCAAAGAGTTCTTACGAGATTTTTGTACCTCATTAAATTCACGGAAGAAGTTGCGGGTATCAGCTAGTAACTGAATAATAAAAACGTTTTGTTATAAGTGCAGTAATTCAATAATTACATTAGAAGTAATAATAAAAAAAGACGTGTGGCACTCGGGGCTGCCGCGGTAAAGCTATTGCATAGCATTTTTTATCAACGCCATCTAGCGGTGAGAGCAGTCCCGTGTCTGGTTATTTTCGTTACGGAATTTCTGGATTCGGTCTCCACGCTCCAGGCCCGCGATAGAAGCTTTGCAATAGCTTAAAAAGATTTAATTTGCGTCACCCAAAGCCAGAATTGCATGCCCATGTGCTTGTTTTTTGGAAGGCCAATCTGTGGCCCTTATGACAAATCAAGACTCTGTAACCGTCACTTCGTTATGTTCAGCGATTAAATGTTATGTTATATGGCATATTTTGTCATCATAGTGATGTTACTTGTTAGCAATAGGTGCCCTTCAATCACAGAAGATTTTCTGTGATCGAAGTAGGTGCCAAACAGACAACAGTACCAGTAATCACTTGGCTTCCTACAAAAGCTTATATTTTAATTGTTTTTAAAAATTATTAATTATCAGGAGTGGTGCAATAAGAACCACTTTAGGAGCAAATATAACGAAAAATATATTTGTGTGCTGCGCGCTCTTATAATTTATCAAGTAGACAGTAAGAGAAAACGACTCTTAGTAAACACTTGCCTTGAAGGATTTAGTAAACCATTTATAACAGTCATGTATTTTAGACGATAAAACTGGCTTCTTATTGCTTCTACTTTGTTTCAAACGTACCGAACAATTTAATATTGCTTGACTTAAACTTTTCGTATACTTACTTACTATTTTTGCAAAAAAAAAAAAAAAAAATGAAGCACCAATAGATCCATTTCCTGGATTGAAGTTTTTAACAATCCCATTGAAACTCTCATTTACCCCGATAAAAAGCTTCTATCTCAGTTTGCTAGGATGCTAGCTATCTCCGAATTTTCAGAACATCATATCTTCACAATCCGTCAAGATTGATTTAGTGGTTGGACTGTGAAAAAGTATTAATCAATAAGTATACATATTTTTGTATGGAGAACCCATAACACTTCTAGTTGCCTAGAACATTGAATATAATCCTCATGCTTGTATTCCAAAGTCAAAATCACTTCAGCCACAGCCCTTTCGAAGATTAGCTAGGACATACGGACGAACAGACAGACATGTTTTTGGATTCTCTATTGTTACAATCTGGTTATTATAATTGGCGGTAATTTTGAATTCACAGACATACCTAGTACTTCAATTTTATGTTTTCTTGGGCTTAAAACCAATCGCCCGATTATTTTTACACCAAAAGAGAGTTATTCGTATATAATTTCTAATATTGAAAAAGAGTGGGTGGCTTCCCTTTTAAAGACATTCTTCCTAAGCAATAACGACCCTTTAACAAGTTCATTTCAATTCGTTAGGGATTTTTATTTCGACGCGGATCAAAGTGTCCACATTTACAATTCTAATTCGCTCAAACACTTTTTCTTGTAAAAACGGTTTTTTCTGTGGCTAAAGTGATATTAATTTTAAGTCAACTTTTGAAATAGGCTATTCCGAACTTTTAAATAATTCCCAGAAGACTTGCTATTACGCCAATCGCACATTAATGCTGTACTTAAGTTTTTTGTTTCTTGATTATCGATGAAGTAAAAATTTAAATCAGAAATGAGGAGAGGAGGAGGAATGTTACCGACATAGCTCAGTGAGTCGCGAAGCTGAAGTGGAAAGTGACGGCGCACATATCTGCCACGTTCGAACGTGGTACTAAGTTGCTCGAGTGGTGACATTGTATCGGTAAGAGCAGTGTTGGCAGCTTTACCCTATAGGTGGACCGTCGACATCAGGGAGCCTCTAGAAACACGCGGCGTAAGACCGAAACATTTCGAAGTCCATAAAAGAGACCTATGCATTGGACGTCTGTCGGTTGATAGAAAACAAGATTTAAATTAGGTAGGTATAAGATCGAAATAATAATATTTATCTAAACAACGTTATTTGAGATACATGTTATTTGATTGGTGCAGGTATACAAAATTTCCCCTAAAGTTATTAGTTTACTTTGAATAGGCTAGATTCTCAATAAAATATACTTTCGAATTTCTACAACGAGGTAGTGACTTTAACCTCGGCTAAATGGATCAATAAAGCTCTCTAACCACACAAATTCTAGCTCCGATATTCCACAGACCACTAGGATTTAAAAATCCTTTTAATCTTGCACCAATATGGTTTAAATCAATAAATCAGATGTGCTAAATCCGTTACATTGAATAATTGAATTGGAATCTCACCGAGGGGCAGCAATTCATGGCAGGGCGAGCTCCAAAATAAATATTGGAAGTGGGCAGCGCGGCGCCGTGCGCGTTCGGAGCTCAGTTCGAAGCCTGTTTGTTTGCGAACCGCAGAATAAGCGCGTGGAATTCTTTACATTGGATTTTGGGGTGTGCCATCTGGGTTTTGACTAAGGGCCAGTTGCAAATCAAGCAGTTATTCACTAAAAAGAACGATTACAGCCTAGAGTTAAAGCAGTGATAGATTAGTGGTTGATTAACTTTGGGTGATAAAGTGTGATGGCAGACCCTTCAACTATAATTTTTTTTTTGGAAAGAATGCTTTGAGCTTAATAGTTTAATAACTTTCCGAAAACTGAATCAAAATACTGCGGCGTCTGTACCTATTATGAAAATAATTAACAGCAAATTGCGACAAACGCAGTATGTCGAAGAACAAGCAATAAGGCCATAATATCATTACAAAAGAACCTAATTTATTAGCAAAGTGGGGCAGATAATGGCATTGTTTGATCTCGCAATTTCGTAGATCATAAATAATAAAATGCGATCTGCTATTGGATTCTTATTTCTATAAATTTTCATAGTCTTTTAGTAGTAGTCACTTTAACGTTTACGGGTAGGTACACCTACTTCTGTTATTATTTTGAAAAATTTTATTAATATATTCAAAGCGGTAGTATGAAAGCCAATAAGCTAAAAAAATTCGGATGCACAAGATTGGGAAAATTGTGCTAGAGTATGCCAGAAGAAAAAGGACTCCATCTAATGTGAAAACGCTCAGTCGAAGAAAAAGATCAAAATTCCGATCATGGCAGTCAATCTCAGCGGAAACTAGCTAAGTAGATACTAGGTAAGTATAGTACACAACTGCTAACTCTCCTAGGTTGGGACGACAATCCGACATGATAGGAGAGAGATCATGGGTCAGAACATGGAAGAATCAGAAGCACGATATACACTGTATAGAAAACCCCAATGGTTATTTGAGTCTATGACGTTTTAGGGGAGGCATCTGTATTCAAACTCTTGAGACGTCATGATTACATGACTCATCTAAATTTTCACAAAAGGTAGTTAAGAGTAGGTACATTAAAAAAAGGAAAAAGGAAAGGAATTAGATTACATTCTGGAAATATCATAAAGAAATTAGGTAGTATATGCGAATAAAACTTGTAAAATATCGTCATATATATTCGTGACAGTTTTTCAGGATCTACGTAGAGTCAAGTATAAGCTCGCGGAACTTTATAGCTGAGTAACAAGAACAAATACGAGCCGACAAAAGCTACTTTGTTAAAAGGAAAAAGTTGCTGATACAAAAACTCTCGACTCTCTTAAATATCCAGTAAAACCTTCCGCTTTATACCTTCGTAAAACTTGGTTTCGTAAATATTTTACTTTTTGTGCCACAGGAAGTTAACTCGAGAAGTATATTTGTGTTAAGAATTCAAAATCTGACCATCACTGCATCGTCTTGAGGTTTACACTATTCATTAGCAAAGCTGCAACTTGTTTTCTGATATTTCTGCTTGCTTGAGTAAACATTGTTTTGATCTGAAATATATATAACAGGGAGGTCTCGCTTTCGATTCCCGTGGGGTCAATTAGGAAATTTATAATTTCTGAATTGTCTCTGGTCTGATCTGGCTAGTTACCACCCTACTTTAAAAAAAATGCCATGAAATACAAGATATCTAGAGGTTAGTGGTGCTTTCTGTTGGTATCTATCTAAACCTCGATTATATGCGGAAATAACCATGTATTTGTATAGGGGTAGATATTGACCTGTTATAAGAGCCACAGTTTGGTCTACATGAAATAAATAATTTTGAATTTGAAGATTATTTATTAGGTATATGAATTGGAAAGAAAATTATATGAATTTTGTATAATGAGGTAAGTGCTATCGCTGAAAAGATGTATATTAATTTTAAAAATGTTTATAAAAGTGCTGAAACGAGATAGAGTTAGGGCGTAAAAACATAAAATCTTTATGGCGTGGTCTATTTGAATTTTTGAATTTTTCTAAACCACCTTAAACCCTCCGGATACCCATAAACACGAACTTAGTTAGAGTATGCCCGCCCGCGGCACTAAACTTAGCCCCGTAGAAGGATAAATAAATTGAAAAAGGCAGACTTTATAGCAGTTTACGAGTTTGTAGCCCCGTTAACTGTAACCAGTTTCTGTTCTGACGACCTGAAAAGCCTCTTTATTTGAAAAGAAAGGAGCAGTGCGGATTAAAACAACAAAACAGGGCCTATACTACCAACGCTTAAAGTAGTATTATTTCAATTTTATTTTGAGATTTCATTATAACAACCTTAAAGTACCTAATTAGTTTAAGATTGACATTGTAGGATATGTCAAAATGACTTTGAAATAATACTGTTTTAACACTGCGCAGAACGCGATCGTGACTAAGTGATGAAATAAAATATGCCCGAAACTTCGTATGAAGCGCAATAGACGCTAGCGTATTGCGCCTAATAGGAGTGTAGTAAACGCCAAATACATCATGTATTCTAATAACTCGTAAGATATTCATTTCTTTTTAAAAATGGCTGTATCTTCTCTTAGTAATTTGTATAAGAATTTTATATAAAAAATTTGGTTCTATAATGTACAACACATTGAAAATAAATGCCAATTGATTAAAAATTAGTACAACTCGACGATTTTTTTTTTGTCGAACTTTCATTATTACTATATATATAGAGAGTTTATTATCAAAGATATATAGCTACTCGTGCTGATTCACTGACTGATTGACTGACTCATTGATCACCTCTCCTGTAAAATTTTGTATGGAAAAATTTTTTTTCACTCTCGGTTTCGTATAGAGGACAAAAATTTATTTGGAGGAAAAATATGGAGAGAGCTGATGGTTGAGGATTTCGGAGACGGGTGAGGAGCACGGCCAGGATATCGAAGATAAGTTGAGGGTATTCAAACAAAAGTCACTCGAAACTTCATCCAATTGGCAGAGAGCCAAAAAAAATTCCAAAATGGCGGATTCAAGATGGCGGCCATACAAATTTCGTCGGTGTCTATCTCGGGGACTATGAAAGATGGAAGAGTGGTTTCTTGGAAAAAGATGATCAGGACCCGATGGTCTACGTGATGAATAGAAAAAAATTCAAGATGGCGGATTTTTTTTTCATATTACATGTGTGATGGTTTCGTATAGAGGACAAAAATTCATTTGAATGAAAAATATGGAGGGAGCTGATGATTGAGGATTTCGGAGACGGGTGAGGAGCACGGTCAGGGTATTGAAGATAGGTTGAGGGTGCTCAAACAAAAATCACTCGAAACCTCATCCAATTGGCAATGAGCTGAAAAAAACACCAAAATGGCGGATTCAAGATGGCGGCCACACAAATTTCGTCGATTTACTATATCTCAGAGACTATGAAAGATGGAAGAGTAGTTCCTTGGAAAAAGATGATCAAGACCCAAAGGTCTACTTGGTGGACAGAAAAACCGCGGTTCGCTTTAGCGAGCCGCGCATCCACGCGTCCTACTAGTTATTACTATATATATAGCTACTCGTGCTGATTCACTGACTGACTGACTGACTGATTGATCACCTCTCCTGTAAAATTTTGTATGGAAAGATTTTTTTTCACTCACAGTTTCTTATAGAGGACAAAAATTCATTCGGAACAAAAATATGGAGAGAGCTGATGATTGAGGATTTCGGAGACGGGTGAGGAGCACCGGCCAGGGTATCGAAGATAGGTGGGGGGTGTTCAACCAAATGTCACTCGAAACCTCATCCAATTGGCAGAGAGCCGAAAAAAAACTCCAAAATGGCGGATTCAAGATGGCGGCCATACAAATTTCGTCGGTGTCTATCTCGGAAACTATAAAAGATGGAAGAGTGGTTTCTTGGAAAAGGGTGATCAGGACTCGAAGGTCTACTTGATGAATAGAAAAAAAATTCAAGATGGCGGATTTTTTATTTTTTCATACAAAATATATGCAAGACTTTAATACGGTTCTTTTTCAAAATTTCTGATGGTTTCGTATAGAGGACAAAAATTCATTTGGAGAAAAAATATGGAGAGACCTGATGGTTGAAGATTTCGGAGACGGGTGAGGAGCACGGCCAGGGTATCGAAGATAAGTGGGGGGCGTTCAAACAAAAGTCACTCAAAACCTCATCCAATTGGCAGAGAGCCGATAAAAAATTCAAAATGGCGGATTCAAGATGGCGCCCATACAAATTTCGTCGATGTCTATCTCGGAGACTATGAAAGATGGAAGAGTGGTTTCTGGGGAAAAGATAACCAGGACCCGATGGTCCACGTGATGAATAGAAAAAAATTAAAGATGACGGATTTTTTTTTCATATAAAATGTATGCAAGACTTTGATACGTTCTTTTCCGCTGATGGTTTTGTATAGAGGACAAAAATTCATTTGGATGAAAAATATAGAGGGAGCTAATGATTGAGGATTTCGGAGACGTATGAGGAGCACGGTCAGGGTATTGAAGATAGGTTGAGGGTGCCCAAACAAAAATCACTCGAAACCTCATCCAATTGGCAATGCTGAAAAAAGAAACACCAAAATGGCGGATTCAAGGTGGCGGTCATACAAATTTCGTCGGTGTATATCTCAGAGACTATGAAAGATGGAAGAGTAATTCCTTGGACAAAGATGATCGAGACCCGAAGGTCTACTTGGTGGACAGAAAAACCGCGGTTCGCTTTAGCGAGCCGCGCACCCACGCGCCCTACTAGTTATTTTATATTTTTACTCAGTATCGTCCCTTGTAAGAATATAATGTAATTTTGCCTGTTTTTTTTGCGGATAGTTAAAACTTGATCTACTGGGTTAAAAATCAAATCTGCATCTGAAGATTTACCATTACGCGCGTTCTTAAAATAATTAATTTAAGGTTGATATTTTATTATTAAAACAATTTTGAAATAATACCACTTTAAGCGTTTGTATAGTACAGGCCCTGTGCGGAAACGTGTAAATCTACGTTGGCAATTGAATGAAAAATACTTCATACCGATTATTAAATAGAGAGTCTTCTAAAATAAGTAAAATAGACGTTTGCTGTTAGATAAGTGGGATAAAATAATCTTTTCGTGATTTAAATCAATCGATCCGTAATCATTACTAAAAACAAAAAAACCCTTAATAGACAGCAGATAGATGTCTAAAAGAATAAAAAACAGTTTGAAACTCAGTGCAGGCTGTTGTAGCCAAGGAAAAATGGAAAAATAAAAGGCATAGACGCACACAGCACAGACAGAGCGTCTGTATCGCCTCACAATTAGCCCGTCCCATTGTTGCGAGATAAAACAATGGACTAAAAGCCTTTTTGTCTACATTTCTTAACCAGCGATTCTGTAATTTAAACAAAGAATAAAAGAACGCTTTACGAGCATTTTTTAAAAGCTTTTATTTAAAGAAACGTAGTTTAAAATTCATAACAATTACAGTTCTAATTCGAAATTCACCAATATTAGTTTAGGGGTTAAGATATGAAATGTCTATTGTCTCAAATGTTAACAGTTTTTTGTCTGTAAACCCATGGATCGACTTAATTTTTTGGATCCGTAGTGTGACTCTTTATTCCCAAAAAATAAATAATATTATAATTAATGCGGGATTTTTAAAAGCCTTACTTCTTCACGTTAGTAAAAATATGAACACACAGTGCCACGCGCAATATAGTTACCTACTTAATAAAAGCTTTACTACTGAGAGCAAAAAACTCAGTTACTGAACTGAGTTTTTTGTTCAGTCTCTATAGGCTTACAGTCTTATTCATAAAAATTTATAGAAGCTTTATTAGCTTGTTATAAGTAAAGTTCTCAAAAACATTATTCATAAACGTTCAATAGTGCTATAATGCTCTATAAGGACTCAATAAAGGTTCCATAACTTATAACAGGCTGAACCCTACTATAAACCGTGAATAAAATATAAATATGGCCGCCGTCTTGTCTTCAGATGACAGCTGATTTAAATAAATAAGATTAATTAATTATTTTAAATAAATAAGAAATAAATAAATAATCATTTAATTCAGAAAAAATCCATAGCATTACAATAATAATAATAATTTAAATTTCATTAGTATCTAAGTTAGTGTGTTAGTAATAAAATTTCCTATTTCTATGTTAGTATTGTTGGTTCAATCTCGTCATCATATCAAAGTATCATAATAACAGACTGATTACATTCTCTTGGATTATAATGCAAGCTCTGCAAGCTATAGCCGCCATTGAGTATGTCGAAAACCCTACACGTCGTCAGAAGCTGTACCAGAGGAGAAATAACCCGTTTTCTTTGCCGGAAATCGAGTTTAAACGGCGATGAAATTTCTTCCTGTTTCCATTTTAATTAATTAAATGAATCCAAACAAAACTCTGAACCTATCTATTCTCCAGACAGTCGACACTTTTGGCGGAAAACAAATGTCACACATGACATGTGTCACTTTTTGTGTAGAGCCCAGTAGTATTTTTGCCATTTTGTCTATGAATTCATCAGAACGACAACATAATAAAGCGAAACTAGCCTATAGCGAGAATTTAGTTGTGAGAGATTTATTGAACCTTTATGAATAAAGAAAGTTATGAAACGTTTAATAGGCCTATTGAGCATTTTAGCTAATGAACGTTTTAAACCTATAATAAGGGATTTTTATGAATAAGACTGTTACACTATAAGTTTCAGATTAAAATGTACCTGAATAATAAATACGCTAAGCTCAGTGAGTCGTGAAACTGAAGTGGAAATGGGCGGGCATATAGTTCGAAGAGCTGATGGTCGATGGGGTCCCAAGGTGCTGGAGTGACGACCCCGCACCGGGAAGCGCAGTGTTGGTAGAACCCCCACTAGGTGGACCGACGACATCAAACGAGTTGCAGGGAGCCGCTGGATTCAGGCGGCGCAAGACCGAGGCCTGTGGAGGCCCATGCAGGAGACCTATGTCCAGCAGTGGACGTTTATAAGTTGACAAAGAAGAAGAAGAAGAATAATAAATTACAGTTATATTGTAAAGAATTTATCATTATTTCGGTGTATTTTAATCATTAACCCCAATTCAATTCACCTCAATAAAGCTTAATTAAAACGCTCTTTTGTAATTTACACCTCAATTTAGTTGATTGGGGTCTTTCTATAGACTAGAAACAAAATTGAACGTACCAAATTTGAAACCGATTGACTGAAAAGATTTTATTTAACTCTTTGCGTTGATTGTTGAAAGTTTCGTGAATGTTTATTGTTTACTATTTGATACCTGCGACTTCGTTCGGGTGGATTAAAGTTTTTAATTCTCGCGAGAACTCTCTTGTTTTACGGGATAAAAGTAGCCTATGTGTTCCACACTTTAATCTACCGCTTTGCCTTTCAGCCAAATCTATTTAATCGTTGCAGTGTGATCGAGTAACAAACATCCATACATCCAAACTTTCGCATTTATAATATTACTAGTGGTTCGCCCCGAACTGAGACCTCGCGATATCCCATAATTCCCAAAAGTTTTAATTATATATTGTAATAATTAACTTTTAACATTAGACGCAATAAAAAAAATAATAGTTGACATAAAACTGTTTTACTGACACAGCGCCATCTATTAGCATTATAGTGAAGCTACAATATTAGCTTCACAATAATGCTAATAGATGGCGCATTAAAATGAAATAATTTCGTTTCTTTATAACATTTATCTAATTTTAGTATTTGTTGTTCAAGTACAGGATATAACTGAATTTTCAACCAAGTTTCACGTTCTAATATTCAGTAATTCAGAAGTTATAGGGCTCTGACAGACATTTAGACGGACACACTTCTCTGTCTAGTAGGCAAGCGCCCTAGTTGACTCAGAGAACTCGCTTCGCTCGTTCAAATAGGAAATAGGATGTGTAAACATTATATCAGTGTAAATATTTTACACTAGCTAATGCAAACGATAGTCCGCATGGTTTTAGTTTTTAGAAATCCCGTGGAAAATCTTTGATAAAAAGTAGCCTATGTCTCCTAGGTCCTCAACTAAGTACCTATACATTTCCAAAAGTACGCGTCACGCTCTGTTGCGGTGTGATTGAAGAACAAACAGGCGAAGATCGATTGTGCCAGATCTTTTTTTCCACGTACTTTGAAACTATGGAACCAACTTCCTGCTACCCACTAAATTACAACATGGGTTTATTCAAGGGGCGGACCAACAAATTCCTGAAAAGCCGGCAACGCATTGGTGGTGCCTCAATTGCTACAAATGTTCATTGGCAACGGTTATCACTTAACATTAGGTGACCCGCCTGCTCTTTTGCACGCTAAAAATATATAAAAAAAAAACACACTTTCGCATTTATAATCTTGGTAAGGATTATGCATAGGTATTATATTATGAAAAGTTATATATTTCACCCGTACAAACGCCTTATTGAATGCACCTACCTACACGAGGGACGAAATGAAATGTCATATCGGATAGCATACACATTTGTCGCCGCGGCTTAACTTCGCCTGATGAAAATCCTTTGACACGCATTGCTATCCTCGTACTAGTCCGCACGTACGGATGTTTTCAGGTATTTCGATATTAAACTGGTGGGAAGTAAATTAAGCTTTGGCTCAATCTAGTTGCAGTAACCATCTTAAAGGCCAGGGCAGACACCATGCTTTTAGCAGCGACGATCGGAGTTTACGTTGCGTTGCGGTCTCGCATTAGAAATCGCAGTGTTCGCTTTCCTAGTTCCCTTAGAAGGTGAACAGACGACACAAAATGAGCCGCAGGAAGCCTGGATACAAGCGGCACAAAACCTACTCGTATGTCCAGTGCTGTCCAATAAGTCATCAGTAATCTGAGCGGCCTGCTAGGTTTCAGTGACTTTGGACAATTGGACTAAAAACTTCGGCGGGAATGGCGAATTACACACTACAGACCTAATGGTTGTGACATGCATGGAGATTTGTCCAGCAAGAAGAAAGAAAGAAGGAGAAAGATGTCCAGCTGTGGACTGTTGACGACGAAGAATCACTATCTCACCATATAACCACACGCTACTGAATAGCTATAACGTAATTACAAGGGATTCAAACAAAAACTATTCAGTTTAATAGAACGGGCTTGAAATTGAAACTTTTGCTTTCGACCCTTTCGAAGCAGAAGTAAGTAAAATATTGATGTGTGAGTAGTTATTAGAGGGCATTTTAATTAAGCTTTTATCGGAGCAAGGATTAAATGGGTCGAGTTTTGATGGTTAAAGCCTTTCAGGGTTACAGTCCTTTGTCACTATAATGTTAACCTACACGGTCTTTTAAGAACTTTCTTACGTCAAATCGTCACATAATTTTAATTAATATTATAATAAATAAATTAAGTATTCTTTAATATTATTTTGTGTCGGTACAAATCACAGTATGAGGGATTCAAAATCTTATAATCTGTTTATTTGATGAAAGAATTTGCTAAATTAAAATGTTAATACAGAATATCCGCTCGTAACACCAAAATTTCAAGGAATTCTTAATTTAGTAAGCGTTCTTATAAAGGTTCATTCAAAAAAGAAAGCATTCTTCTACCCTTTGTCAGAAATAAAAGATAAGGTGAAGGCTGGGTAAGAATTAAGAAATGTAGACAAAAAGGCTTTTAATCTATTGCTCCATTGTAAAAACTAACAATAGGTCAAGCCAATTCGATGCGTAGCTGCTCTGTGATTTTTCCTTGCTGAAATAGAAAGTCCAATTCTTTACAATTTTAAAAACGTGAGAGTTGAGTAACGTTAAATCTGCTAGGTATAGAAACCACAATTGCAAATAGCGAGAGCAGGCAGGACACCTGATGTTAAGTAATTACCGCCGCCCATGAACATTTGCAGCACCAGTGGCATAATCAATGCATTGCCGGCTTTTCAGGAATTTATTGTTCCGCCCTTTGAATAACCTCATATTGTAGTTAAGTGGGAACACCGTCGCAGATAATTGGTTTCATAGTTTGGTAGTGCGTGGAAAAAAGATCTGAATGCTTCCATTCATCTATTATAATGTCGCCAATAGTTCTAAATTCTCATATATCTCATCACTTTTCGTCATTCAAATAGTATAGTACCAAGATAATACCCTATGTAAAGGATCAATTGGAAGCGTTCAATTTGAAATTGAAATTCCCCCATTTGAAGTCGATTAAAATAAGCCCGATGTAATGGAAGTGGCAAAAGACGCCTAACAGAAAGGTAACTTGCATTCAGCGGACCTGAATAATTCATTTCGACTCCTGCTGCATCGTACGTCACCCCTTACTGAATTACCTGGGATAAAATTACCAAATTTTTCCTATGCATGCGAAAATAGAACTTATACTTGTGAACTGTGATACTGGAATAGATCGCGGGTTGTTAATTTACTTATGATCTGTCGTCACGGCAAATGTGTGAATGCGCAAATTAATTAGTTCCTTTCATAGAGTTCAGTCGTAACCCTATGAAATTTGAAGCTTTGTTAGATTTTCTACTTTAGTGTTTGTCGACAGTCTGTATAATAACTAATGAGAGACGCTTATGAATTTTATATTAGCTTTCATCCGCGGTTATCGCTCTAGGCGTTCCTAAGATCTATTAAAATAATCTCAAAAGAGGATTCCTATAAAATATTTCCAATTTTGATTTTTTCCGATTTTTCAGGTGTCCTATTGGGTTATTCATTTTTTTTTATACCTAAATTTAATGTTTGAGATTTCCGTGGGTGGTGATAGGGCACGCAGTTCCATCCCAAAAGGATTCAGCTAAGTAAAGTGCGATTTATTGATAACATATTCAGGATTTGTGCAATTTTAGGTAAGCTATAACTTGAAAAATATAAAGATTTTTTAGAGACCGATTTTTATGATGTTTGATTTGTTGGATTAGTCTCCGCCCCGAATAGCAGAATTTTTAAAATTATTAAAACATGAGAATTCACAAAAAAAAAATTATTATGAAGAAAATTTAGTCTCTCATTGTGTGGAACGGCTTTTCACGCATCCCACTAGTTCAACTTTTTTGATAGATAAAACAACTATATCTATAAATAGATCTCGACAACTGATTAACTGATTAACTTAAATGATTTTTTATTATAGATATTATTATTGATAGTATGTTAAGGGCAAGGAGAGTGATCTTTTACCTCGGAAAACCAGTAACCTAACTCACACGGACGAAGTTGCAGGCACAAGCTAGTTTTAACTAAAAATCAAAATCTTTGTTCAGGATCGCTGTCGCAACTAGGGCACACGACTCTATATCGTTAATCGCCTCCACACATTTCTTCCGCTAACTCTCCGAAGCTGGCAATTTATTACAAGACAAAGTTTTAAGTAAAGCGCGGGAGGCCTTACTTGATATTTAATGGAGTCGAGGGTTTTGTGTCGGCGACTTTTTTGCTTATATTCCATCTACAGAGGACGGAGTAAATATTGTCGGTTCTTATTTGTTCTAGGGTCGGCTATAAAGTTTCGCGTTTTAAAATACTAGGTAAAAAGAACGAGTGAAGAGCAAAAAGTATCAAGACTTGTTAATTTAGTTGACGTGTAGTATTTTTTTTAAAATTATAAAATCAATCATGTATCCCGGTCACGTGACCATTCAGGACATGATGCCCAAGGCACTCTCCTTTTTACCCGACTATGGAATAGGCAAAAGGGTTATGATTTTAGTAGCCTATGCATGTATGTGTTTATTAACATATGTTCCACCGTAACGCCTAAACTACTGAGCCAATTTTGATGAATAAGGTGGTGATGAATTGATCTGTTGTTATGGTCCGGGACACAAAGGCTACATTTTATATGAACATATTTTGAAGCCTTAATAGCCCAACGGTTAAAGGTGAGGTTCGAATCCCACCCGTTGCACTATTGTCGTGCCCACTCCTAGCACAAGCTTTCCGCTTATTTGGGGGGGTATTAGTCAACTTCAGCTTGGCGAATATTCTTTTTTTAAAAAAAAAAGAACAAATTAATACGATGGATGTTACCTACAACAAGCCTTTGGGCTCTTTAATACTTATAAACAATTACAATTAATGCTCTATTTGAACTATAAATTGTATTTAATATAACACAGGGATATTACTCCCAAATCGGAACGCATCAAAATTATATTGGAAATGTTTACCGCATTAATGTAAACGAAGCCGATTGCGATTCGTGGGTAGGCCATAGCTTCAATTGATTCCGATTGGGGTCGCATCTAATTTTATTGGGTATTGTCCGCGTAAATTATGACTCACCGAAATATAGCTTTCAACTTCTCCTAATTTATCCTCATAATTTATTCTCACTATACTAATAAAATTCGAAATTATACTTATACTAGTTGATGCCCGCGGCTTCGTTCGCGTAGATTTAACTTTATAAATAACGCGGGAACTCTTTAATTTTCTGGGATAAAAAGTAGCCTATATCATTCTCCCGGTCCTCAACTATATCCATGCAAAAAATCACGTCGATACATTGCTTTGTTGCAGCGTGTTTGAGGGACAAACCAACAAACAAACACACTTTCTGTTGTGTGTTTCGGTGACTTGGAGAGTGACATAGATTATCTTTTATCCCGGAAAAGATCAGAGGGTTCCCGGGGAATTTTTAAAAAACTAACTCCACGCGGAGAAAGTCGCGTGTGTAACACACAGTGTTTTTTTTTTTTAAATTATACTGCTTTCTTTTCTTACAGCTGCTTTAACCATTTTGAAAGTCGGTTAAAAAGTACTTATATTTATATACATATATTTATTCACTTTTACCATATTTACGTGTAATTCTCTCAAAAAGCCAGTGAAAGCCTCGGCAAAATCATTGCATAAAGACACTCAAAGATACATAGAACATACAATCATAAAATCTAAAGTTAAAATTAAAACATAAACAAAAACACACGAACGATAAGAAAGTTTCAAGGTATGAGATTTAATAAAGATAATCACGAATATTAAATCCCGTATAAAAGTTATACAGCATTAGATTTATTAGAGCGCCTTATCTAAGCGAAGTTGTCGGAGTTAGACAAAAGACATCGCAAGTTCTCTCTATTGAGATAAAGGCTTGTAAAATTACTGAGACGGTTATGTCGGCAGTAAAGTAACTTGCTCGGCTCTGACTCTGACGAATAATAAACTCTTTAGGTACGATGAATATAGAAGCTAGACAATAGAACAACATCAAGACATAGCAATAAATTAGATCAATGGAAAAGTACAATAAAATTTTAATGTTATGAAGAAATTCAAGTGAATATTTATGATTAATGTAGTGTAGGACACAATCCAGAAATGGGGATTTAAAACTCTAAACTAATCACGCCTTAAGAGATCTGACCTCTTAAAACGCTGAAACCCTACCTAAAGCCGTCTCCAACCGCCCCTATAACGGCCCCTGTCCTCACATCCAATCTATTTAACCGCAACACGTCAGACAAACCACCATCTGAACGTGAGGGTAACTATCAAAAATATCAAAGTATTATTTAATCAACAATTAATTACACTCATCAAAATCTATAGGTAATATTTATTCGATTAGGGCGTGATTGCTATCACATTCCCTCAATCAAATACAACGACCTAGACGCGGGAGCATCCAATAGCTGTTTGAGTCTCTGGAGGAGACTGAATTAATAACGTCCAAAGCGCTGTATTTATACTAACGGCGCGGCACCAGACCGGCGCCTACATCGTCAAAAAGTCAAACTACCTACTACTATTTTTGTCTAGCTACCTTCAATACATTAAAGTTGTATATCTTTACTATTTCAATATTTCGCTAACACATAATAACCGCGACAATTCTAACCAACCGCTAATCTAACTCTCTACTGATTAGAGATGACGAGCGACAACTAACTTCAGACGACTGACTCGACACAGAATGACGAATGAATCAATACACGCTGTTCGCTTCCCTTTTATGGACCGAACGAGTGGGGAGGGAACAATGATACCAATGCTACGAAACTACCGTCATGAAACGTTACAAGACTACCGTCACTAAATGGCGCTTTAAACAATAATCACTCTAATCCTACTTCCCTACAAATAATTATACTTAATATTAATCAGTTGGCCAGTGTTGCTGACAGTAGTCTCTTAGAATCGATTTCACCAACAACATAAAACAAGTCTTATCCAAGCGTAAAGATATTTTGGCATATTTTCAATACAAAAAATGTCAGAACTCCCAATTTATTCCTCGGTTAAACGTGACGTTAGCGAAATCGGCTGTTAGTGCTAATTTCACCATCGCCGATAAACGTTTGAGTGAGGAATAAATTAAAATTTGTTTTTATTTATTTAGTAGTTTTCCTATGGAAAATCTTGTCAAAAAATTGCTAACTGAACTTGGCACTAAATTCCGATTTTATCAACGCCAAGTAGGTACCTACTTAACGTTTAATCGGGAAATTAATTGAAATCTGATTTTCAAAATTTTTTTAAAAATGTTCAGAGCCTCCGTTTAACTTTACTCGGGTATGATGAAATTGGCCGGTATTTGAGATTTAATTTGCTAATCGTGGTTTTATGGTCGATTTTATCAACGTTAAATGACTCTTATCCGAGCGTGATGTTTTGACAGTTTTGTTTTGAAAAGCTAAGTACCAATAGGTACCATCTTTACGCACGGTTAAGACTTATTTGAAATCGAACTGAAGCGTTGATGAAATCGGCTTTTACAACATATACAACTTAAATGTCAGTACCGAGGAAAAAATTGAGCGTTCTGACAGTTTTTGTAGGTGAAATGTCACTCAAACGTTGGTGAAATTGGCACTTAGAAATAGACAGGAGTCAGGACATGTGCATAAACGAGAATGTTCTAAATAATTTATCGGTCAGTAGCCAAGTGTTCGCAACGCGGCCCGGGCACGGCAGCCGCTTCCCCCGGGACGGTCACGGAATATTAACTCCAAATGAGATAAAAATGGGCTTCTGACTCAGGTGATGCTGGAATTTCGCTAGCGATGTAATATTCTTACTTATATTTTAAAGGCTTCCTAGCGTAGGTACATTGTAGCTTGGTTAAAATGAGCATTTTCCCAGTAAAATATGCCTACTTTCTAAATTCACGATTTTAAATTCTAAAGTATGAGAACATTGCAATTGGCTGTACCTACTGTGTGTGCGATAACTGTATTAGAAATAGATATAGAAATATTTTTATTCAAACAAACTTTTACAAGTACTTTTGAATCGTCAATGAATCTACCACTGGTTCGGAATGCCGTTCCTGCCGAGAAGAGCCAGCAATAAACTCGGCGGTTGCTCTTTTCAAAAAATAATTTTTTTTATAATAAGTAACAAAAGTATGCTATGTATACAGTGTTTCCACAATAAAATTTCAAAAATGCAAAACAATCCAATGCATGTTAAGACAGGCAGGCAAAAGCAGACCCATTCCCGTTGGTGGCACCCGTTCACGATTATATTATAGTTTATTACCAGTCTTCGTTTAAGATTTACAAACTTGAGTGGAATCGAACATTTTAACGGAGTTTGAAAATTTTTAGATGTCGCCGCAACCGCAGCAAAGTTCCGAAGTAGTTGAGCCTGTTGTTAGAACATCGAGCCAACTGACGTTTGACACTTCCTCCAACTAGGCTGTCCAACTAACTCCTGTTAATTGAGAAACTTCGCGAACACGTCTCTTATTTATTCGATGAGAATATAGTCCTTCACAGCGATCTCACCTGATGGTAAGTGACGATGCAGTCTAAGATGGTAGCGGGCTAATTTGGAAGGGTATGGCAGTGTATATTCAAGCTATATCCTTAATCGGTTTCAACTCATAATCGTGCCGACACGTCTTTGACGATAGGGTGGTAACCCACGGCCAAATTCTCCCACCGGTCCAACCAGAACCAATTTAGAACGATTTAATTTTTAAAATCCCGCAGGAACTCTTTGTTTTTCCAGGACACAAACATTTTTAAATTAAAGATAAATTAGTAAGGATTAGTTAGGATAAGTAAGTAAAGATTCCTCATTAATTCCTCTCAACCAATCGCAGGCCCACTGCTATTTCTCTCGATGAGAACAGACAGAACAGGTTGGCAGACTTCACACACCAATATATATATTTTTTTAATAAAGAATAATTAGCCAAGCTGAACTTGACTTATATTTTCCTTTCCCCTCCGTATAAGTGAAAAGCTTGTGCTTGGAGTGGGTACGACAATAGGGCCACGGGTGGGGCTCGAACCTGCCACCTTTCAGTTTTCAGTCCGCACCTTTAACCGTTGAGCTATTGAGGCTTTTAAAATTGACGATTTATGACTCATAGGCATGCATTACTGTAATATGCCCAGACCATGTTTTACATCCATACCTACTTTCTATCTTGATCTTGAAAAATTATAATTGCATTACGGCACTTAGTAGTCCGTTCTTGACACCTACAATAGCAACGCAAAAGAGACATTTTCGCGAGCGAAGCGAGTGCGAAATTTTTTATGATTGCATTACAGCACTTAGTTGTCCATTCTTGACACCTACAATAGCAACGTAAAACCAACATTTTCGCGAGCGAAGCGAGCGCGAAATTGTTTATGATTGCATTACGGCACTTAGTTGTCCATTCTTGACACCTACAATAGCAACGTAAAAGCGACAGTTTCGCGAGCGAAGCGAGCGCGAAATTTTTTATGATTGCATTACGGCACTTAGAAGTCCATACTCAGCACCTAAAATGGAAACGTAAAAGTGACATTTCGCGAGCGAAGCGAGCGCGTAATTTTTTATGATTGCATTACGGCACTTAGTTGTCCATTCTTGACACCTACAATGGCAACGTAAAACTGTCATTTTCGCGAGCGAAGCGAGCGCGAAATTTTTTATGATTGCATTACGGCATTTAGTTGTCCATTCTTGACACCTACAATAGTAACGTGAAACCAATATTTTCGCGAGCGAAGCGAGCGCGAAATTTTTTATGATTGAATTACGGCACTTAGTTGTCCATTCTTGACACCTACAATAGCAACGTAAAAGCGACAGTTTCGCGAGCGAAGCGAGCGCGAAATTTTTTATGATTGCATTACGGCACTTAGAAGTCCATACTTAGCACCTAAAATAGAAACGTAAAAGTGACATTTCGCGAGCGAAGTGAGCGCGAAATTTTTTATGATTGCATTACGGCACTTAGTTGTCCATTCTTGACACCTACAATAGCAACGTAAAACCAACATTTTCGCGAGCGAAGCGAGCGCGAAATTTTTTATGATTGCATTACGGAACTTAGTTGTCCATTCTTGACACCTACAATAGCAACATAAAACCGACATTTTCGCGAGCGAAGCGAGCGCGAAATTTTTTATGATTGCATTACGCCACTTAGTTGTCCATTCTTGACGCCTACAATAGCAACGTAAAACCGACATATTCGCGAGCGAAGCGAGCGCAAAATTGTTTATGATTGCATTACGGCACTTAGTTGTCCATTCTTGACACCTACAATAGCAACGTAAAACCAATATTTTCGCGAGCGAAGCGAGCGCGAAATTTTTTATGATTGCATTACGGCACTTAGTTGTCCATTCTTGACACCTAAAATAGCAACGTAAAAGCGACAGTTTCGCGAGCGAAGCAAGCGCGAAATTTTTTATGATTGCATTACGGCACTTAGTAATCCATACTTGACACCTACAATAGAAGCGTAAAAGTGACATTTTCGCGAGCGAAGCGAGCGCAAAATTTTCTATACTTAGCACCTACAATAGAAACGTAAAAGTGACACTTTAAAAGCAAGCGCAAAATTTTTTATAATTGCATATCTAGTCGTACACTTTTGGCGCTTGAGACCCTGCCACCCTAGGCTCCAGTCAACTCAGTCTTTTGGTAAATCTGCCACTGAGCGTAACCTTTCTTGTCCCAAAGAATTTAGTTTAATTATCAATTTTAATTTTGAAAACGATCGCTCGGCATGTAGCTTGTCCCTGCTCTCATTGTCCCTTCCCTCCTACTAATCCGACTCCCTGTAATCTATACTTGGTACCTACGGTACTTATTAACAAACCACAATTAATAAATCCCCGCACTTTAGGTGGGAAGTATCATGATTGAGGAGCTGGACCTAGAGCTCCATGATGTAGTCTGTGCTTGGTGCCAACAATATCAATTCGAAACTGACAATTTCTACATCCTCACTGTTTAGGTAGGCACTACCCTGTAGCGTCAGGATTGAGGAGCCAGGACCTAGAGTTCCATGATGTAGTCTATGCTTTATACCTACAATAACAATTCGTAATCGAAAGTACCTACATGCTTACAGTTTAGGTGGGCCGTATCCTGCAGCATCAAGATTGCGCAGCTAGGACCTAGAACTTCATGTTGTAGTTTATTCTTGATACTTATAATATTAATTCGCAAGCGACAGTTCTTAAATCCTCACAGTTTAGATGGGCAGTATCCTGCAGCATCAGGATTGAGGAGTAGAACCTGGAGCTCTATGATCTAGTATATTCTTAGGCCAAGCATACCAATTCGTAGTTGACAGTTCCTAAATCCTCATGATTTTGAGGGAAAGTACCTCTGCAGCATCAGTCTTGAGGAGTTGAAGGTAAAAAAATATCCATTAAAAAAAAAATCAGCTGAATTGGTCCAGAAATCCAGGAGTAATCCAGGAGGTGGATATATACATAGAAAAAAAAAAGATAGCGGCTGAATTGATAACCTCCTTTTTCGAATTCGGTTAAAAATAAGGCTATCCACTAATAGTGTATTATGCCAGCCTAAGATGAGCCGTAGATTCAAAGTTTCCTGTACATAACGGGGTTCAAGTTATTTTGGACCTTATACTGAGGATTGTGATGTCTATAACTTCTGAACTACTGAACCGACGACCTTGAAATAATTACAGGACAATCTTTACAGTATCTTCTTTCTAATAAAAAAAGAATGAATGAAATCGGAGTACGCGTTAATGAATTACAACTAAATACACATTTTGACTTTCATCCCCTCTCCCAAGGGAACCGTGCTGAATTTCGGGATAAAAAGTATCCTATATGTTACCTCGTGGTATGTACTTAAATCGTGTCAAGTTTCATTTAAATCCGTCCAGTAGTTTCAGCGTGATGCGCGGCCAAGATACAGACAGACAGACAGACAGACAGACAGACAAAAAAATAAAAAAATTTTTTTTTGGGTTTAGTATCGATAATAAAGCATCCCCCGATTAAAATTTTCAAAATATATTTAATGTACAGAATTCGTCCCGTTACAGTTTTATTATATTATAGAAGATATACTGAGGATTGTGATGTCTATAACTTCTGAACTACTGAACCGACGACCTTGAAATAATTACAGGACAATCTTTACAGTATCTTCTTTCTAATAAAAAAAGAATGAATGAAATCGGAGTACGCGTTAATGAATTACAACTAAATACACATTTTGACTTTCATCCCCTCTCCCAAGGGAACCGTGCTGAATTTCGGGATAAAAAGTATCCTATATGTTACCTCGTGGTATGTACTTAAATCGTGCCAAGTTTCATTTAAATCCGTCCAGTAGTTTCAGCGTGATGCGCGGCCAAGATACAGACAGACAGACAGACAGACAAAAAAATCAAAAAAATTTTTTTTGGGTTTAGTATCGATAATAAAGCATCCCCCGATTAAAATTTTCAAAATATATTTAATGTACAGAATTCGTCCCGTTACAGTTTTATTATATTATAGAAGATATGAAATAACACACAAAGAGTAATAATAATAACAAAACATAGAATAACCTTTTGCTCAATTTTTTTTGTCTTGGGGGATGGTTTTTATTCATGACTCTTTTGTTATTTACGACATTGTGATGACTGTGATCTTACCTGCTTGTAAGTAACGAAACAGCCTAAGATGGTAGCTGACATGAAAGTAGTTTCGTGATAATACTTTCACGATATATGAAAGTAATTGTCAGATTTTCAACGAGTATTTTTATCAACTGAAGAAGCGTGAAAAGTGATTCACGTAAAACTTGCGAATAAAAATTTAAAAAAAAATACAAACTCCTCGCCAGTTCTCTACGCAGCTCAATCAGCGTCGCGAAAGTTTGAATAATATGCGAAAGCAAAATGAAATCTTCGTAAATGTATCATGGGCTCAAGTAATTTTGACAAGAGTATTATCTGGTGCTACGGAACTGTCAACAGCTGAATCTATTCCCAGCGTCCGGCGCCCACGGTGAGCGTTAATTAGATTAGTTCCTGTAACTTCGAAAGCGCTACCGAGCTGTTTCAAACATTCCGTTGAGGCATAAGTCATAACCTTACGACTCAGAACAACTTTGAATTAATATTGTACTCACATTTCTAATAATATAAACGTAAAAATTCTTTTTTAATTGACTTCCAAAAAAATAGGAGGTTCTCAATTCGCCGGATTTTTTATTTTTATGTATGTTCCCCGATTACTCAAAGACGCCTGGACCGATTTGGAAAATTCTTTTTTTGTTTTAAAGGGTATACTTTCCAGGTGGTCCCATAGTCATCAGGTCAGGATCTGATGATGGGATCCTGGAGATTTCGAGGGAACTCTTCAAATTTTATAGGCACAATTAATATTATTTTGTAGTGGCGTTTAAACACTGCCATACCCTACCAAGTTAGTCCACCTGAGATCAAGGACTAACTTGTCATTGAATTTTAAAAAACTCAGACGCATTTATTTTCTTATTTCCCCATGAAAAGAGGTAATAAAATATGAGCAACGCTTGACATAAAGTGCGCGGAATATTAAATCTGTAAACACTGAATGTTTTATTTAGGTAAGAACGAGTGGAATCGTGAAATATGCGTCATATTTTACGTCGCTGGGTAAATGGTTTTGCATTACCCAGTCTCGAGGCGTTCATCAAAACCTTTTCACTTGAATTTATGAGCTTACGTTTTTTCTCGTTCTGAGTAGGTTAGGTACAACAAACGATTAATATGAAACATAAAGAAAACTTGTTACTGCACGTTAACTTAGTATTTAAGTTTTCAATCGTTAGAAAATAATAAATCAGCGTAGGTATGGTGGTAGGATTCCTTTCAGTGAAGTGGCAGAACTGAGAAAAAATGCATTGCCCGGTATTTAAGACAGTTTTTTAGACATAAAATCTCGATTAGCTGTGGACGTCTATCGGTTTAGATGATGACATTGACTTATACCATACTAGCTGATACTCGCGACTTCGTTCGCGGGGATTAAGGTTTTTTATTCCCGCGGGAACTCTCTTATTTCCCGGGATGAAAAGTAGCCTATGTGTTATTCCAAACTATAATCTATCTCTGTGTCAAATTTCAGCCAAATCGGTTCAGTCGTTGCGACGTGGTTGAGTAACAAACATCCAAACATCCACACTTTCACATTAATAATATTAGTAGGATTAGGATAGGATTAGGATTAGCTGATGCCCACTAGTGTTTAGTGGATTTAGTTTTTAAAATCCCGCGGAAACTTTTTGATTTGCCGGGATAAAAAGGAGCCTATGTCACTCTCTAGAGTCTAGATCTTCAACTTTACCCATGCAAAAAATCACGTCGATCCGTAGCTCTGTTGCAGCGTTTGAAAGACAAACCAACAAACAAACACACTTTCGCATTTATAATATTAAGTAAGGATAATATATTAATGAAGGTAGGTAATAACAGCGACCAACTTTAATAACATGACTGAAACAAATGCTCTTCGAAGCGGTAGAAAAAGTGGCTTTATTATTGACGAGTATAAGAATTTTCCCATTTTCTTTACCGAGAAGTATTTTAATACGAAAAGATTAAATATAAATAGGAAATCTCAATAGCGGGCCGCCTCAAACCAAAATAGCTCCACGAACAAAGGTATTAAAATGGAACATCAGTTAGGATCGCGGTAGATTATAATCAGAAAATGTATTTACCTACTTTATTTTCTCTATTTAAAACTCTCTCTGTATAAAAATTATGGCTACGACCTTGATCGTATAGATTTAACCAAAGAATATAGTCAGGAAACTTTATGGTCTTCTTCTGCTTCTTTATCAACTGATAGACGTCGATAGTTGGACATAGGTCTTTTGCATACTTCCACGTGTCTCGGTCTTGCCTTACATGTATCCATCGTCTCCCTGTAACTCGTCTGGTCGGCGGTTCACCTAGACTCTAGGTGGACCGCCGACCAGACGAGTCTAGGTCCTCTAGGTCATAGAGGAACGGTCGTCAGTGGGGTCGCCTCTCAAGCACCTTGGGACGCAACGGCCGTCAGTTCTTCGAGTATTATGCCCTGCCTATTGCTATTTCATTTTCAGTAGTCAGTATCAGGTAAGTATTAAATTGAAAGAAAATATAAAAGCAGGATGAACGTCAGAGCAAAAGGTAAAATTAATTTAAAAGGGCTCAATTTATAATTTTCCTCAAGGTACCTGTTCAATGTTTACAACTTTATCAAAACAGTGAAAGTTTATTGCGAATAATTTAAGGGAGCCCACGAAGTTTCGACACGTAAACTTAGCTTTAACATCTCAGAATTATCAAATAAACTCTTCCATCGCAACTGGTTAAAATTCCCAGGTGTCGCTTCGGTGGCGTCGAACTTCCAAACTTCTGCTCCTTGTAGGAACCTCAAGACGACAATTGACACTTTTCGAATTTATAATGTTATATAATTAGGGCCTACGCGCACTGACAGCACGGCACCGCAGGGGATTTTCATGCGACGAACAGAAATATACCTTAACTAGCAGGCCGCGTGGGTGCGCGGCTCGCTAAAGCGAACCGCGTTTTTCTTCTGCTCATCAAGTAGACCTTCGAGTCCTGATCATCGTTTGTCAAAAAACCACTCTTCCATCTTTTATACTCTTCGAGATAGACACCGACGAAATTTATATGGCCGCCATTTCGAATCCGTCATTTTGGAATTTAATTTCAACTCATTGCCAATTGGATGAGGTTTCGAATGATTATTGTTGGAGCACCCACCACCTATCGTCAATACCCTGGCCGTGCTCCTCACCCATCTCCGAAATCCTCAATCATCAGGTCAAAAATTTTTTTTCATACAAAATTTTACATTAGGGTTGATCAATGTTGACACATTGATCAACTCTCCTGTTTACTGTGTGACAGTCAGTCAGTCATTGGTTCAAAAATGGAGATTGTGGAGAACACATGATGTTTTCCTTCACCGTTGAAGCACCGTTGAACCGTTAATACAGTGCACATAATATTTTCAAAAAATCGAAATGCGTGCCCGGTAGCAAACCCGCGACCTTACTAAAAGGAGACTTCAGTCTTAACCACTAGCGTGTCACTACTCTACTCATCAAAAATATAAATAAATTCATGAGCAAAATGATCTTGAACTGGTCCGGTAGGGCCATTTAAAGTATTATGTCTGTACAAACAATTACATTATACACTAACCTAATTATTCAAACAATATATTTTGTCCATGGCAACATTGCAAATAGGCTGGAAAAACAATTTCGCGAACAACCATCCATCAACTTTAGAAATGCTATAATACTGCTGTTATGATGAATGATCGGATCCTACAATATTAACAACATTGGGCTCGGTATATTTAGTACGGGTTTATGTTAGGTATTATTTCTATTTTTCGAAAACGTTTATAGATTTTTTATATCATAACACTATAATTATACCTTCCTACCATTTTAACTCTCCGAATAGAAGGGAAGCCGGCGACACTAAAAGAGCCCTTACACCATGATAATAAAAAAATAAAAAAACTGTTGGCGGCATAAATCCCATCATACCGAGCTTTTGTTGTACCTACGACTATGCACTATCAATTTATATTTTGAAAATCCTTTTAAGTGCACTTTTAGTGTTACCGGCTCCTGGACTACAATGTTATCAAGTTTTGCTATACAAAGCAAAAGCTTTGTATAGCAAAAAGATACAGATAAAAATAAGATAAAGATGGATATAATTTTTCATTACTCATACACGGAAAGTAGGTCTGAAGTTGCCTGAGAAGCGGGTTGAAAGTAATACTTTTCAGCCCTAGGGAGAATCGTTTTCAACTGACAGCTGTCAAATAATTAAAAAAAACTAGTTGTCACATTTTTATTGGAATTCAAATGAAACACGACATACCCGAGTGCATCCATAGACAAGAAGAAAGATAGACTTTATTCATAAAGTAAAGACAACTGATTCATAGACATTCATAGACAATCATAGACAATACTTGACTATTAAAAAGCTAAATGCATAGCCCGCCGGCTAGGCCAAAGAAAAAAAAAAGGCGGTAAAGTTCACTCAATTTTCTTTAGCTAATTTCTATTTTTATTTTGACTTTCCTTATATTCGTAATGAAAAGCACAGTGTTTACCTCGGGATAAAGACTTATTTAGTCCCTCGAACTATAGGCCCCCTCGCTACGCTCGGGCGCCAAACCCCGTCTCGGGACTAAATAAGTTACTTTCATCCCTAAGGTAACAATGTACTATTACAAGAAAACTTGTATTTATTTATTACTCATGAGAACATTTAATAACACAAACGAAATATTAAATAGTGGAAAACTAATCAGGCTTGTGGGGTTTAATTTTAGAAAAGGGTAACACTATGTTTATGTGTTTGGTTTAGCTATCATCATAGTTCAAAGAGGTCGTTGGGGTCCCAAGGTGCTGGGGTGGCGTGCTCGCACTGGGAAGCGCAGTATGAGATCAAACTAGTTGCAGAGAGCTGCTGAAAGCAGGCGGCGCAAGGCTGAGGCTTGTGGAAGTCGATGCAAGAAACCTTTGTTCAATATCAATAATAGACGTCTATCGGTTGATAAAAAAGAAGAAGAAGAAGATAGTGCACAACATAATTAGTATCTATGTTGTGGACTATCTTGCGATAAATTGTTTTGGAAACACACTTCTAAAGTTAGATAAAAATTTGTCCTGAAATTCCCTCTGAAAAAGTCAATAACGATATCGACCTAATTTTATCTGAAGTTTGCAGACGCGCCAAGCGAAATGCTATCAAATAAAATGTATTTGGGCTATGTACCAAATAAGGTCAGATTTAGAACCTATTTACATTTTTATTAGCTCTTAGTATCTTGAAGAGATAGGTACCGACATTATCGTAAATTTCCGAATTAATTCCACCTTTACTAAGGTTTTCCTTCTTTGTAAAGTGGGTTTTAAGAATTTTTGATTGTACTAAAGAATAGCTGATGTCTGTTAGCAATCAAAAATTTATCCCAAATTGAATCAAAATATAAATTGTATCGGATCTTTTTGGGACCAATTTTTCTTAAAAAGATTTTTTTTTTTTTGCAAAAATACTATTGCTATATTTAATAATATGAAAAATACTGTTGCCAGGATAAATCCTGTCATACCGACATTATATTTTGCCTATGAATATACACTATTAATTTATTGGTATAAAAAAATTAAAATCTGTGTAAGTCCAATTTTAATGCCACCGGCTCCCCGCCTATCAGGTTCAATCAGAATTTGCAAGTATGTTTGCGCTATAGTCTTATTTCCATTATCATATTATTTACATCGTACCCAATCCCATAATGCAAGTAAACCGCATCTCTCATCCATTAACAGCATTTCAACCCCAGTCGACAACAACCTTTGCAATAAAGCAAATGGAACAAAAAATATTGATGCAACCATTTTACAAGTGTAAATTAAAAATTTAAAACACCCCAGACATGTTAAAACATCCTTATTATTGTCAGTAATCGTTAAAATAAAAATATGTAATCCGCCATTTTGTGGCGGCGGCCATCTTGGACCGATTTTCATCAAACATAGCTAAGAACCCTCCGACTAATTAACCTTTCAAACAAAAAAACAAAATCAAAATCGGTTTATCCGTTAGGCAGCTACGATGCCACAGACAGACAGACAGACACACACACACACACACACACACACACACACACACACACACACACACACACACACACACACACACACACACACAGACTCGTCAAACTTATAACACCCAGTGATTTTTGCGTCGGGGGTTCACGAACGCTATGAAGAGTCACCCAACACCAGACTACCACCATCGACATGCTACGTGTAGATAGACTGTAGTGGAATGTGTTTTCTCTATCCATACCATACCTATAAATTATTATATTGTAGGTGAAAACCTAAATACGGGCGTATTGAGACTGTCCTAGGCTATCCAAGAATTCCTAAGCTGAAATTCAAAGTTCGAAGAGCATAATAAATCTTTTTATTTTTTCAAGGCCTCTCGAAATATAATTTTTTGCCTAACAAGCGGAATGACAACATTCACAATTTTCAATTGCCAAGAGACCTAAAGCATTAAAGTCGTTAGCCGTTAAGCGCCGGAAACGGTCTGATGAGATCAAAACGCTGTCTTTTATTACAGGTAACTAAAGAGCTCTTATTTTAGCGTCGGGACGCGAGCCACCTAATTGGATTAGTTAGCAAAACTTCGCATCAAGACTGCAGTATTTCCCTCTTGAATTATGTTCTACCTACCTTTTTGAAGACCACTCAGCAACGACTTTTGTTCGCAATTTCTAATTCAAAATTGTTTATTTCATGTAAGCCAACTTCTGACTCATGACAAGTCTTTTAGAAAGAAGAGTCGACAGTTACTCTTTTCAGTACGTTAGATGGTTTAAATAAATTGGTTTAAGTAAATGTTTTGTGATATAAAATCAAAAAATTCTGTTGAAATCGCCGTATTAAAGCCTATTTCCATTTCCAAATAGGATTTGAATTTTGAATGCACTTTATGCCGACGTTGCAAGTTATTTATGAAGGTTTCCAGAAAGTCGATTGATCGTAGATTTCCAGGTAGACATTATAATAAATTGAACATTACTTCATCTCTTCAGATTTACTTTCGTTTTACAAACTTCGTATCCATTTAGTATTTTCAGACTAACATTGACTTGTGACAAACTATGAGGCAATTCGAAGTTCGAAAATAATAGGTATAGAAATATATCCCACATTGTAAGGTAAAGCAAACGTCATGATTTGATATCTCCATAATTAAGGGCACCCTCAGGCTACTAATATTTTCTTTATTATTGCATAAATGGCTGAAATGCCTTGTGTGATATAAAATACGAAGAAAGTTTTAACTGAATGAATCACAAACAAAAGTAGCTGAAGCAAGACTTTCGAGATTTATAGAACAATGATTCCATTTGCGTCGGGGATTACATGTTGCAATAGATTATGCCAACTTTGATTAAAAAATGCCATCAGAAAACCAATCACAAGTGCGATTCAATGGCTGAGTCGGATTAGTCGATCGCAGCCCCGCTTTGTGTTGAACTTACAAATTTTGCTTTGAATATCTGCTATTATTAAACTGTAGGTTCTTTTGTTATTTTATGCTTTAATTAAAAAATTTCTAAACTAACTTAAGATAGACGAGATGATGATGAGACAATAGAGAAATTAAATGAGAATGATGATGACGAAGAAGAAAGACCACCAACTTTGATATTTTTTCTACTAATACAGTTGTCAGTTGGTGAAACAATAAGAATTTTTAGGTTACCTACTTGCTTCACCGTGAGGTGGAAAAGAAAATGTCGTGAGGAAACCTGCATGCCTGGGAGTTTTCTATAATGTTCCAAATGTAAGTATGTGAAGTCTGCGAATCTGCCTGAGAGTAGTAGCTAAGAACGGATTCTAATTGAATCTCGGGACGTTAAAAGAAATGAGGCAGAAACTTTCACCGGGGTAAACACGTAGAACAAGAGTAAGTTTGAAATAAAAATGTTCAGGGGACTCTGAATTATTCGATACCACAGGCACGTTTACATCATTATTCTAATTAATCTTTTTCCTTTTTTCCTTACATTTTATTCCAATTATTTGGAAAAATGTATTTGATATTCTTTCTGCTTGAAATACAAAAACTACGACTGCGATATCACGTGTATTACAACATACTCTTTACTGTCAGATCTGCAGATTCGTGTTTAAATACCTACGTCCTTCTTAGGGGACGATTTAGGTACGGTAATCCTATTATATATCCTTCTTCATATTATAAATGCGAAAGTTTGGATGTATGGATGTTTGTTACTCAATCACGCCGCAACGACTGAACCAATTTGATTGAACTTTAGCACAAAGATAGATTATAGTCTGCAATAGCACAAAAGCTACTTTTTATTCCGGAAAATAAGAGAGTTGCCGCGGGAATTAAGAAATCTTAAACCACGCGAACGAAATCGCGGGCGTCAATCAACTAGTTTTTTTATAAAGTCATTTTATCCTCTGACTTGGATTTAGGTATGGTTGGTGAAAACGGGAATCCAATTGTGAACCTTGTTATATGCCTATCATGGGATATGGCAGTAATAAAGGATAAGTTTCAGCGTAGTATTAGTGTAAAGTTAGACCACGACGGAATATCTAGTATATTATTGTACCGGTTTTCGCAAGTTGCAGAAACTAATATAATTAGAGAGAACTTAGCGGGGACACTGGGAATAGATCCCGCCTTTGACATTGGTTGTTATCTTAATTTAGCAAACTTTGGCTATCTATTTCGCTTATACTCGTATTATGACGTGCAGCAAATTTTCTTTGGCTATGAAATATAGTAGCTAACGATAGCTAAAGCTAAGCGATAGCATCACAGCTTCGGCGGTGGGGTGGGTAGTAGCCATGACCAAAGCCTACCACCAGACCAGACCAGAGACAATTTATCAAATAATTTCCCAAATTGCGTCCGCCGGGAATTGAACTGGAAACCTCCCTAAGACTTACAGTGCTCATCACAGCGTCGGGATGGTCGTGAAACTACTCTACAAAGGGGTAGAAATAGAAAATGGGACTTCATTCTGTTAATCCTGTCACGACTGACGTCCATTTTGAAGGTGAATGGGATAAAGGCATCAAATTACCGACGTCAAATTCCAGCGGCACCTGAGCTAGAGGCACGGTCGCCATTTTTATCTCATTTGGAGTTAATATTCCAGGACCGTCCCCGGGCAAGGCCGCGAAACGCACACAAGCGGAAACCGACTATGAATTATTTAGTTCATGCTCATTAAGGCTCTAGAGAGTACAAAATTACCTTTCAGATTCCAGGAAGAATAGAAGAATTATATTTTCCAGTAACTTTTGGCTATTCAACAACTTTTTGATTTTTCAGTACTTAGCCTAATACATATTTCATATTTCAATTGCTGGTCGATTGCAGAAAAGCTGCATTTTTTTTAAAGAATACTTGCCAAGCTGAACTTGACTTATATTCTCCTCTCCCCTCCAAATAAACGAAAAGCTTGTGTTAGGAGTGGCTAGGACAACCTGCGGCTGAATTTATGGCGTTCTTGCTGCGTCAATGCTTTTTAACCAATAGCGGGAGGGTACCAGCCAATCAGACGCCATTGCGATCTTGTGCCGATCGTTACACTGATGCAATCAATTTTAGAGAATCAACACACTGAATAATTGGAGAAGTCTATGTCCCGTATGGCACTCTTTGGGCACGAAACCCCGAAATTAGTAAGAAATATCGACAAGCATATCGATATAATTATATCGATATTCCAGTTCGAAAAGACGGAACTCTCGAAGTAATTTTGGCGTTTGTCAACACGACAATTGAAGATATCATCTCGGCGTTGGCAAGCTAACCTCGGAATCAACTTTGAACAGAAACAAGTTCGACCTACTTTGCAGAACACCTGGGAATTGGGAGCGTTTATTTAGCCGCTCGGAGTACCTATCTATCATAACCATAATCGTTTATTTAGATTATTAACCCCAAATAGATTTTAGAAATATTAAATAGTTCTTGACCACAATTTTATGGTGGATTATGACTACATTTTCATGTCTGGTTGGTTGGCTGAATTAATACTATTATAAATAGAATTTCAGCAGATTTTGGTTTTTTCAGTAGCCAGTAATCATTGTAGTTAATTAAGCTCATTGGCTTAATTTATCTGCAACAATGCACTTTAGCCCATAGCGAGATAGGAACCGTCAATTAGATGTGATTGCGATTGCTATTGCAGTAATTTTTGGACAATCCTGTATTTAAATTTTGGAAATATGACTCTTTGAATGGCCTTTAAAAAATGGTGGCACCTGCCGTACTTACACCTCACTCGTAACGACATCATTAAGGTAGCTACTTATTCCGCGATCCAATAGCATGGCACTCGTAAAATGAAACGATAAGTGGAAAAGATAACACCATTAAAATTCACTTACCTACCTACCTATTGCATGCAAAATTGTGTTCATCAACTTTGTTGACGTGCTAAGGCATAAAAGCCCCTAAAAAAAATAAAGAAAAAAAAAACTTTGTTGACATCTAATATACCTCCCATGTGGTCTTATAACCTAAATAAATAACTTAAATAAATTAAAACTACTACTAAGATTATTCAGATTTTGGATTAGATAGGTTATTGAAACCGATCGTTAGTCTAAAGCGAATTTGCCTGAAGCTCTATTGAGCATCGGCTTATAATTTTCAATAGTCAATATCTCGATCAAGGGACCACCCATAAGGGTGTGACGCACCAACTGCATTCAATGGGAACATTGGCCCGTTCAGGCCCCGCACTTCATTTCATGGTGATTTACATTTATGGCTTAACCCTGGCTCAATAGTTTCCGATATAGCGTTAGGCAGAACCTATGCCGGCTTTGAAATTGAACCATAATAGAAATTGCAATTCTAAGAGTAGCCGCAGACTTGCAATTTCAATTTGGACAGCTAATTCAATTCATAATGCTGCAAAAGTAGTGCAATCATAATGCTTCAATGCATAATGCTGAGCCGGTACCTTTGTGCTAATGTAACAAGTGGGTGCAAAAGCCAGTTCTAACTTATTTTTCTTTTATTGTGTATTAGTTGCGTGGATTAAGTTTTTAAAAATCCCGCGGGAACTCTTTGATTTTCTGGGATACAAAGTAGCCTATGTCACTCTCCCGTCCTATACTCATGCAAAAAATCACGTCAATCCATTGCTTTGTTGCGGCGTGATAGAACGACAAATCAAAAAAAAAACACACTTTCGTATTTATAATATCAGTAAGAATCATCCGCACCATGCCATGATATTATAAATACCTATGAAAAAAGTATATTGCATATCAGCTATATACACTATACCTATGTATCTATTCTATGTTGCAGTGGCTAGCTCCAATTTCACTTTTCATATATCAAAATGCACGAATTTCGGGACAATTGACGTTATGTGATGTTTCAAAAGCGATCGCATCGAGCAAAAAGCATTTCACCATCCATCCACTGTATTCAATGCAACGTCGAATGATGCACTATCGCCGTATATTCGATCGAATACTCCCGCAGCTACGATACATGAAATTGTTCGAATATTCTTTTGTGCATATTGTTTTGCGACTGGATGGAAACTAAATCACATTTATTTCCGAACTAGCCTTCGATCAATAGAATAAAATAGTTTTTTTATTTCAATAAACTTTACAAAGTGCTTTTGAATCGTCAAGTGAATATCAACTCTCTTTATATATATTTTTTATCAACTCTGGAGCCTTTTACATAAATAATCAAAGTCTAGAGCCTCTGTGATTTTCATTCAAAAAGATACTTAATAGATACCTTACGGGATTTTTCGTATTTGGATTCAGCACGATTTTTGTGGGAATAATTACATAAAAGCTATCGCAGGACGCGAGCCAAATAGCGCTACTAAATAACGCGGTATCTGCCGGGAAATGTGCGATAGTATCGCGGCCCGCGCCAAATTATACCCGCGCTGTTTACAACCCAAGTAGCACAGATAGCTGCGTAAGTATTCACTTTTAGACCTATTTGAACCTCTAAGCGTATTAAGACTCTTTTAAGAGTACACTGGTGATCCTACAGCTGCATAATAGCTGTCAGTGATATTTAAACAGCTTAGGCTGATTAAGAGTGCTATAAAGGTATATTTTTTACGACTCTATTCAGCCTTTAACATTTTTTAATGCCTTAACCGCAATAAAGGCTGTTTAGTGGATAAAATTAGCCAAATGCTGTATAAGAAGGTATTTGTGAACTCCTATTACATTGACTTATTAAGGGGGCACGTGTGAACTATTAGACAGCCTTTGGCAGAATATCAGAGTTTTAACTATTCACGTCGCTGTTTAATAGTTAGGGAGCTGGCAAGCAAAATTTCTATATGATCAGCACACATGGCAGACGTTATTAATAGTGATAATTATACCCTAAGAAACATCAAGAACCTCGTCTACCACCATGATAGATTACGAACTGTTATTGTATGTATCAAGCATAGACTACATCAAGGAGAACTAGGTCCTGGCTCCTCAATCCTGATGCTGCTGGGTAGTGCCTACCTAAACTGTCAGTTTCGAATTGATATTGTATGTATCAAGCATAGACTACATCATGGAGCTCTAGGTTCAAGCTCCTGAACCCTGATATTGCTCACATAAATTGCGGGGATTTTGGAATTGTGGATTGTTAATAAGTAGGTACCACAGGTACCAAGTATAGACTACATTAGTAGCGTTTTGGAGGGAAGAGAGAAAGAGAGCAGGGACAAGTTAAGAAGTAGGTTTTTTCAAAAGATTTTTTATGAAGTTAAGTAAAATGATCATAAAAAGCCAAAAAGATACCTTTTTTTAATCTTTATTATCCAAACATAAAGGAGAAATTGTTACAAGGTTCTTGTGAAAGCCTCCACATAAACCACGCAGGGTTTTTGCGCAGACATAGTATACTTTTACATTTTAATTACATAAAAAAACACAAATAAATGGCATGTAATTAAACGAGCTTCTATTTAATACCATTATTGGCTTCTAAATTACTAAGTCAGCTTCAACTAGTGAGCCTCTAAAAAATATAATTTTAGCATCTATATTTATAACTTAGCTTCAAACCGTGAACTCCTAAAATACTTAAATATTAGCATCAAATAATACACCAAATCTTCAACCACATTTTTAATTTTTTTTTTGTGAGAAAAATGAAATAAAAAAATGTTTCTAACTAAATAAAAAAACGTTTTTTTTTTTGATAAAATGAAATTAAAAAAATGATTGTTTTTAAATTTAACTCAAGATAAATACCTACACATAACATTATAACATTTTTGAAAAAAAAAATCAAATTTTTTTTCAACTTTTTTTTTAGTTTTAGGTAGGTTTACGATTCCAACAGAACCTAAGTGCCCGGCCTTTGGCCGGGCACCTGAATATTCATGTATAACCCTAACCTAACCTAACTTTAGTTTAAAGAAAAAATTATACAAAAATAATTGCAATATTAACACACTAACAACAGAACAACAAAAAAAACAAATGCATGTTTTGAATGGCGCTCTCTGATTGGTGCAAATAGCCATAACCAACGAGATCGTGCAAATTGCCAGTCGCATCCGTCTCACTCGCACCAACGAAATCGTGCAAATGGCCAGTCGTATCCATCTCACTCGCACCAAATCGTGCAGTGGCAGTGGACAATAATAAAAATAGTGGCTCTTTATTTGATGCTTTCTTTGGAATATTTTGTGGCCATTGTGAAGAAGCCGAGTTAGTATATTAGAAGCTTCATCATTTTCCCGTTGCTGAGTTATTAAATTAGAAGCTAGGTTTTGATGCCAAAAAATAAATTTTGTTGGTCGACTTATTATATTCCCAAATAAATTAATTCTAGCAAATAATATGTATATATAAATTATTTTCAAAATCACCCTTATTTAATCATAAAGTTTGTGATAGTTCTTTTTATTTTGTATCTTATTGTATAAATAAATAATAAATCAGCTGGCAGTTCATTGAGCAGTAAAGGAAGCATGTATTCCCAAGTCATTTTTCCAGAGGTACTGCTGTAATTGGCAAGTTTTTAAGTTGTCTTAAGTATACCCATCTACTGTATTTTGTTAGTGAGCTCACATGCTCACATCACACACAGCTTCATACATGACTGACAGTTTAATTTTATTATCTACACTGGCTGAATCGCAACCAACTCATAATTAACTTAGACAAAACGAACTTAATGACTTTTAAGCTCAGAGAAAATGCATCATTTAATATGTTTACCCCATTTTAGTTTTCGATCCAACCACAGCCCCAGATATTTTAACTGCTCAACAACTTCCATAGGATAGTTTCCAATTCTTAGATCAATCGATTTCCCAATATGACTTCTATTAAAAATACATACCTTACTCTTGTGCGGTGAAATGTCTAAGCCTAAATTTTGTAGCATCGTACTAACCGAGTCTAACGTAATTTGTAATTTAATTCTCGCAGCTGTCAAGTCTTTATCCGCTACATACAAAACAAAGTCATCAGCATATTGGGAAATTGAGACATCTTGAATTGTTCTACATATATGTGCAGTTACAACATTAAACAATAAGGGAGATATTGGGTCTCCTTGAGCTAAACCAAGACTACTACATCTACTTATGTTGTTTTTGTCTACACAAATCCTCAAAATCCTGTAATTTAAATAATTCCATAAGTAGTTACATAAGTTTGAACCTATACCATAAGAATCCAGTATATGTAGAAGGCTGTAAACGTCAACATTATTATATGCACTTACTATGTCCATAAAACAACAAACCGTGGGGATCCGTTGACCTAAGTTAGTTTCAATATCTATCACTAAGGAACTTAAATTATCTAAACATGAGCGCGACTTCCTGAACCCAGTGGTATTCCTAGAAAATACATTGGCTTTTTCGAAATACCATTCAAGTCTTTTATTTAAGATAGAGTGAAATAATTTGCACACACAAGATATTAATGAAATAGGTCGCAATGAAAGTTGAGACTGTTGGCCGGCTTTCGGAATTGGTAGGACACTAATTTGTTGCCATTGTTGCGGAACAAATCCGTGCTTAAGACACATATTATACAGATACAGCAACCACTCCTTGCCACAATCTGGTAAGTTTTTAATCATCGAATATGATATCAGATCGGACCCCGGAGCAGTATCTTTAGTCTTTATGACTGCCTCTAACTCGCTTCTACAGATTGGTGTATCTAATTTCAAGTTTTCGGAATAAAAATTTGGGCGATTATTTACAACAAAATCAGGAGTCAGACTTTGAAGAAGGATATTAGCACTATCTTCATCAATAGCTTGCTTTTTAGAGTACCGCCCTTTTAACCATTTCATGCGACGCCACATTTCATTTACTGAAGATACTTCACTAATGGAATTGCAAAATTTTTGCCAGGATTTAGATTTCGAATTACGTATAATTCTTTGAGCATCTGAGGTCTTACTCTGTAATTTATCTAAATTATTTGGTGTGGGGTTCGCTCTGAACTCAACAAGCGCTCGTCGACGTTCTGCAATAGCTTTTGAAACAATCATATTCCAATATGGTTTAGGTTCAAACTTACTGCTTGGGTTCATATTAATTTTAATATATGGGATATGTTTATCTGCAGCCTTATTTATACAGTCTAAAAAGGTATTATAAGAACATTGCAGGTCTGACGGTATGACTATGTTACCTAATAAGGATTCTATTTCTGCGCTATATAATTCCCAATTTGCATATTTAAAGTTCCTTTTTTTCCTCACATTATTTGCCGGTAAATAGTAGTTAATATATAATTTAATAACTATGTGATCGCTTCCTAGTAACTCGTTTGTAGCTTGCCATTCAACATTTAAGGCAATATCTGATGTCGACAAAGATAAATCAGGGGAGGACTGTTGTAGATTCCCGTTTACTAGTTTTATTCTAGTTGCTTTTCTGCTATTATTATGTGTAACAAAACTACTTTCAATGAGGGAGTCAAAAATTTGAGCCCCCCTGTGATCTATCTTGTTCGACCAGTTCGAATGGTGTCCGTTGAAATCGCCTAACATTAAAGTTTTATGACTGTTTAATGAAAATATTTCATCCCAGTCCGCTTGCGATGTTCGCGTTAAAAATACTAAAATGGGGTAAACATATTAATGAAATCAGACAAAAAGCTTCAAAATTTTTAAATGTATTTAAAGTTTTAGTGGGACCTGGTTGGGGTATTCATCCAAAATTTCTAAGAAAACTGTATATTTCTATTATAAGGAGTAGACTTGACTATGCTAGTTTTCTATTTTATAATAGTGCTCGCTCACATTTATCAAAGTTAGATGTACTTCAAAATCAAGCCATGAGAGTCATTGGAGGTTTTGTTAAAACCTCCCCTATTCACGTCATGGAAAGTGAATTATGTTTACCTCCATTAATGATTCGAAGACAGTATTTAGGAGGGAAATATTGGTTTAAGGCTAAATCGATTAAAGAAAATAAAGTAATTGATTTGCTAGATAAATATGCAACTAAATATGAAGCGCCTTATTGGAACAGGAAAAAAAAACCTTTGTTATATTTAATGCACGCTGAATATAAAAATATCCCCATACACTCCAGTCCACAGTTGGAAATGTTTTCTTTGGATACATGGATGTCCCAAATTGATGTATCACAATATATTATTACGACGATTCCAGAAGTCAACAAGGGTAAACGCTCATATAACCCTCTGGATCTAAAGTTAAAGTGCATTAGATATCTTAATTCCAAATATCTCGATTATTATAAAATATTTACTGATGCTTCAATCGATAACCAGAGTACTGGTTTTGCATTTTATGATCCACAGACTGACACTCATGTTAAATTAAAAACAAATGCGAAAATATCCATAATGCATGCAGAACTTATGGCTATAGCCGAAGCTGTGTCGTACACACAAGTAATAAATTCCGTTAAATTTATAATACTCTCGGACGCAAAAAGTGCATTGCAACATGTGGCTCGGTGTACCTCGTGTTTACGAGGATTGCCGATAGCCTATATTATATTAGATAGTATACAAAGGTTACAACAAAATGGGAAAAATGTTATATTACAGTGGGTACCGTCACACATGGGTATCGCAGGCAATGAACGGGTCGATGCATGTGCAAAGCAAGCTTGTAGTGATGGAATCGAAATCAACATTTCACCGTACTACTCGGAGGGTATTTTTCATATTAAAAAGAGAAGTAGTAAATTATGGAAAGAATACTTTGACGAAAGGTCAAAATTTAAAGGGATCTGGTATAAAACAATCCAACCGCAGCCCTGTGATAATACCTGGATAGATCTCATTGGCAGAATGTGTCGACAAGACCTAATTACTGCGTTCCGACTTCGCTCCGGACACATTCCGTTGAACAAGTTCGCATACCTCATGAAAAAAGCTCCCTCTCCAAATTGTCCCGACTGCCCAGGCTTGAAAGAGGATGTGTATCATATTTTGATGGAATGTGTCCGAAGTGAGGTCCGAAACAGAACATTGGGCGATGTAAATATAACCCTGGCAAACCCAATGTCAGAAGGAGCGAAGAAACTGTATAGGATAGTTAGAAATAATTTAAAAAATAGACCTAATAACTAGTTGTATTTAATCTAAATTTAGTTAATATGCCATTGTACGTACCTATGAGAGCAACATAGTCACTCCAGTGACTCAGCTCTTTAAAAGAGAATAAAAAAAAAAAAAAAAAAAAAATGCATCATTTGCTTTAGATGTAAATTATGAATGGAAAACTATCAATGAAGTCAATGTAACAAAATTCTTAGGTCTGAATATTAATTCTACTCTAAATTGGAAAGAACACTTGAGTCATATTTGCACAAAGTTAAATCAAATCTCCTACACACTTTATATGTTGGGGAAAACAGTAACTGTGTCAGCGTTACTGACTGTTTACCATGGCTATGTTGACTCGCTGTTGAGATATTGTATTTTATTCTGGGGTAATTCCACTTAAAAAGAGGCTGTATTAAAGGTACAAAAAAAATGCTTAAGGGCAATATTTAAATTAAAATCGACTGATAGTTGTAAACCCTATTTTAAACAATATAATATTCTTACAATGCCATGTCTGTATGTATATGAAACTGTCATATTTGTCAAAAGTAACTTGAATTTATTTCAAAATCGTCACAGCAAAAGGCATGTACCTAATTGAACTGCGTCCACCACCCAGTTGTTGTGCACATTTTTCTAAGAGTTTCTTCTGCACTGGGCCCCTTTTATATAACCATTTAGAAACACAAGAAATACCACTTTTTAAAAAAAGGCTTAAATTTTTGATTGACAGGACATACTATAAAACCAGTGATTACCTCATGGAAAAATTTTAATTATGAACTTTTGACATTTTAATAAGAAATTTTATTAAGACATTTAAATAATATTGCAATGTAAACACAAAGCTTCTAACTTAAATAAATTAATAATAATGTATTGTAATAAATTAATAGTAATGTAATGAAATAGATTTTAAGCTAATTTTTAATGTTGCAAACTGGTAAAATAGTGGTTTGCTATAGGATTGTTTATAACTGCTGTTTGTATACTTAAGCTATGTTGGCTGGGATTGTCCACACATCGTATGAATATGTGATCAATACAACTTTTAGTTATCCTATCCCCTTTAGGTTCTATCCGTGTATACTGCCTTATACTACAGTCAATACCTACTTCACTCATAGAATTTAAGTATAAATTTACACTGGGATCGTTTAACATTATGTTTATATTCATATCACCACTAATTACAAGATTACTTTTACCTGAAAATTGAGAGATTATTTGTTTAAGTTCCTGTATGAAACATACTTGGTTAGTATTCAGAGGTCAGTACAATGCACAAACACTTAATTTATACTTAATTGAAACTTGTGACAATTTCACCAATAACTGATTCAGAGTAGCTTGTATTCACTGTTAACCTGTAGAACAATACACTTTTATGCACATAGAGGATTACAATGGGATTACACCATCACTTCATCGGTGATTCAGTAGCTGCGAAAACATCTTGTAGTTATCTTTGAAACAATTTTGAGTTTGTGACCCTTATGTTAGCTTCAGTAACAACGACAATATGAATTTGGTTCGAGCTGTTCTTTATTATGTATTCCAGGCCCACGTCTGCTATTGCAATTAAAGTTCTTGAGACTTATGTTTACATCCAGAGTACACAAGTTGTTTGTTACTTCTCCGAAGGGTTTGTTACTTCTCCGTTGTCCACGAAATCATTCCATTTAGTGCATTATGAGGGTTGTCGATTGTTAGTAAATATAACCTAACTTCATTTAGTGGTGGCTAGATTCACCAATCTCTCTATATCCTTGCTAGATCGTATATGATGTATTTTGTCGGTTTCATCTTTACGTACTAATATTACGCAGTTCTTACACCAGACAAACTTATAAAGATCCGTTTTTATTTACTTTTTTTCGGACGAACACTCTTTTTTTATATAGGCCTTTATTCTAAGCTATAGGCTTTTAAAATCATATCACCAGCTCTCTAACTATAACATGATATCCACCATTTTATTGTATAACCTCACATAAATATACTGATTCATTTTTCAACTTTTATGTTTTGTGTATGAATTAGGAATGGATTGCATTAGTTTTTACTTCCGTATATCATAATAATAACTTTTTATCTTATAATTCTTTTCAAAGCACTAAAAATTGTTTATTCAAGTTTTCATCACGGCTTATTTATATCACGAAACTAATTAAAAACCGAATATTTTCGTGGCGCACTTAAATTTTCTTAGGTAATATATATGTATAATGTCAGTAAAATTACATTCCCAATCATTTTTAGGGTTCCGAAAAAAACTTCGGAACCCTTATAGGATCACTTCGTTGTCCGTCTGTCTGTCAGTGTGTCACCACCGTTTTTCTCGAAAACGGCTCATGATACTAAGTCGAAATTTATACTGAATATAAAGTTCAGTGGTCTCTTAGTGTTTTAAGAATATCAAGCTTATAGCTTAACTCAGTGAAAAGTTACAGCTTGAAAACCACGGCTTTCTCATTATTAAAACAAATTAAGGCACATCTTCAAAAACAGTTTTTTTCCATACCTAATTTTTAGTTTCATAGTAAGTCCCGTTATATTTTACAAACACCAGCCTTAAAATCTTACAAATGACGGAGATTTTGATACCTCTAAACCTCATAATAGTACCTAAAACAGCCAAAAAAACAAAAAAAAAACGATATCTTACTGTGAATTACAATCATTGCAATGCTTACTTTAGTGACGCGTCACGTAGACATATTATAATGGTGCGGCCACACTATGGTAAACTTCAATATCGATCATCTCAACTATTATCGCGGTTATTTCCACCGATATTAAACGCGACAAACTGAGTGCCCACACTTCGTCAACGTCAAAGAAAATTTAATTGGCGATAACGCAATAATTCTGTATTAATTTTTTAATGATGTATTTATTAATTCTGTATTAATTAATTGGCGATAACGCAATGTGAATGCAGCAGCGTCAGCGTCCATCTTGAATCAGGACATATTATCGTCATTATCGGGCATTGAAGTTGACTGTTCAAGTGTAGCCGCTCAATTTTTCGCGTTAAATATTGCCAGAAGCTGCCGCGTTAACTGTGGCAACGTTAACCCTTTAATGTGGATAGCTCCTAAAGGCTCCTAGAATAATAAAATGACTAAAGTGAGAAGACATTATATCAAAATATGTATGTAAGAGCAGGACAAGGCATTGTGTTTCTATTTGGTAGGTACCTATCCATTGACGTATAGCATAGCTCCGTCTCTATCTCCTTTAGAGAGCCATCACAGACCAGAAAGAGAGCCATGCTGATGTGAGGCTCTGTCAAACTCAAGTGTCAAGTTTGTGTTTGGTTTTGTTTCGCGTCGTGTTATGTTATTTTGTATTTAAATCATAATTATTTAATAAAAGTTTCAATAAAGGTTTTTAATGTACGGTTTCACTCAAGGTGGATATAAACCTTCTAAAAATACATCAGTTACAACGAGATGAATCCGTTTTCGTGGTTTGGTACTACTTATATGTATATCGACTACAAAGCTGCAAAGGTATTTAACTAAGTTTATTACTGAATGGCTAATACTGTCTATATATTTTAATGTAACAAATGAAGATATTTTCGTTTAAAGATGTTTAGTAACAAGGTACATAGTTGACTCATAATTTAAATAAGTATCTATTGAAAACATAACCTACAAAACAAATACTTATATGTATTTCATTTTATTTATGATTATAAAAGTTAAATTAACTGTTTTAGATTCCAAGAAAATGCTGTGTGCCCGAATGCAAACCAAATTACGACAGTGTTATCAGCATTGAAGGAGCTAAAAGTACATTTTCTTTCCCGAAAGATGCTCATCTCTCTCAATCGTGGTTACGTGCGATTCCACGAAAAGACTGGGTACCTACCTACAAAACACTCAGCTGTATGGAGCAACCATTTTTCAACCCATGAAATCCAGACTGAAGAAATAATTATTGGAAGTGAGCAATTGAAATACCCATGTTTTGGTCGAGGGAGCAATACCTCATATTTTCAATAATCTCCCATCATACATGTCGAAGAGTACTCTACCTCCAAGAAGCAAGCCCGAAAAAATGAAAGAACAAGCTAAATAATTTCATGAGGAGCAGGTGTCTAAATTTTTAGAGAGTGACATAATAAAATCATTCGAAGTATAAATTCCAAGAAAAGTTAAAAGAGTCTAAATGGTTATATCAAGTGATACCTAATAAGAGGCTATATTTCTATTTGTTAAATCTTGATATTGAAAGTGATAATGGTGACGGCAATGTGAAAGTAGTTAATAGTGTGTAGTGTGTGTGTTATAGGATGAAAATCTAAGCTTTCAGGTATATGTAAAAGGACATTTAATGCATCATGAAGATTTAAGCTGGATATTACCTAGTGAACTTAAGCTTAGCAGATGGTCACAGCTTGAAAATATACTATATTGTTATTATAACAATAGTGAACCAACAAAGTCATTTGACTATTGTCTTGATAGGTCTATTGAGTACTTGAATGAAGCAGTTATTACTGAAAATGATAATTTTGCTGCAGAGCTTGTTTTAGACCAAATAAAATTGCTAAAAAATAAGCAACGTAAATATAGTGTTGAGACGGCTATGCGTATAGTATTATTATGTCAATGTTGGTATCAGATTTTTGTAGTGCTGCCAGGGATCCCAACTAATGGGGGTTTCTCCCCAAAAGGGAGTAAACAAGTGAAATGGGATACTTATAGTATAATATACCTAAGTATATAATTAAGTAATTATATATCACTCCCTATTACCACTGTATATATTGTATCAACTATTACCGAAACACAGGCTAATATCCTATTATTCTTTTATTTCTCTCTTGTTATTACTGGTCTATCAATTTCTGTCTCGGTCGGGTCACTACATCACTAAAGGCTATGCCTGAAAATCAGCACTGCAGCCATAACACTGCACCATTATGCTGAGGCAGTAGCCTTTTCAGCTCCAACACGCACCTTTATGTTATAGATTAATGCTGAGATCTATAGAGTGTACTCTGGCTCGGCTCGAACTTGGGTTAGAGTTGAAGCGAGCCACAGAAATATGTTCTGACATAAATCTGTCTCGTTTTGGCTCTGACTTGAGTCTGGGCGGAGTGGGGGTGCAGTCACTTAGTATTACTCAAACTTTGTACCTACTTTTAATTTTTGTGTGAGCTGAATAAATGTTTATTTTTATTTTTTATTTTATAAAATTGGCTGTGAACGAAATTGCCGAACGAAATCAACCAAAAAAACGAGAGTATATAATCAAAGATATATTGTTGTATAGTTCAACCACAGATTTGCATGCTGGGGATGTTTTCAATTTTTCAATTTACATTTGTATGGTATGTACTCGTATTTGTTATACTAAAAATAACAAAATTGTTTCTTTTCAAATGTAAACTTGAAAATTAATTTTTCTTGAAAGAGACTTCTCTACATTGTACCTGGAGACAAAATATGGGTGTCAGACTCAGACTATGAATATTAGATGGAACTAAGTGTAGTTATTGATTTCTCTGCTTTTACATTAATGCCCAAGTAAAGGAGTGTAATGTTTGTAAGGAGTATAATGTTGAGGATTTATGTATGGATATGAATTTCTTTATTCCACCATAACTTCTAAATGCCTGAACAGATTTGTGATATTAATTATTGTTTCTGCGAGCAGTGTATGTGATATTTTGAAACATGAAAAAGACTGGGACATAAAGAAGGAAAAGTGTAAAAATTAGAATATCCAGTTTTACATGCCAGTAATAAATAATTATTATTAATAAAAATAAATAATTAACTTGATAAACGTTTTGTTTTGTTTATGAATCCTTAGTAAATATTAAGTATGTTAATAGCCATTATAAGCTATAGGAACTCTGCATTAAAACTGCGCGCTTAAGCTGGTCATCTAGTAGATACCTACCTAATTTGCATAATCCACACAAGGTTCGGAACCCTCAGAACGCGAGTATGACTCGCACTTGACCGGTTATTCTTACTAATCAGGGAACTTTGAATATATAGCCACGTATTCAATTCACTCCACGAAATTGTGTTTAAGCTACAAGGTTATAATTTGCTAGATTAAAGTTTGCTACTTCACTTTTACGTCATGTGTCACATGACGTAATTTTAACTGAATAAAGAGTAACTTGTTATCTTTTACTCAGTCGTTATTCAGCGCATAGTACTGTCGTTACCCTTTATAACACTGTTATTTTGCTGCTATACAGCTCTTAAGCAGCTATTTGAACTTAAGGCTGTATAATTTGTGCCCATTTAAGAGGTATAAGAGCTGTATACGGCCGTATACAGCCCTTATGCAGCTTTTTTATACAGCTTTAAGCGTGACGGGAATTTGTTATTCAGCTGCTAAGCAGCCTCCGTGTGCTACTTGGGAACTACATTAAGGCTGCTCTTATCTATTGCTTCTAGCACGTAGGTGACCCTAGGTGCTTTACCAGGGCTCTATCACCATATTACGTACAATCACAAGATGCTCATTAGGTAGGTACTATACGTTCACTTCAAGTTGGCCGTCGTCGACCGTTATAAAATGACGTCATACGGTACCGTTGACACTAAAATAATAATTGTATTTTTCACTGTAACCACGACTGTGACGGAAGTTTTTCTTTTCAGGCAATGCTTTTTATGGCAATGACGTCTTAAATGACGAAGGGCGCGATTTTTAATTTCTTGTTTCTCCTTTTTAAAAAAAATCCTTTTTAAATAAATATATAGATAGATATAAATTTATCCTGGTAAAACAGAGATTTCTTGCGAGATTTTTAAAAACTTACCCACTTGGTTATTATTTGGACACTGCTTTTCGAACGAAGTCACTTTGTACATTATAAGTGTATGAAGTCACTTTCCCAGCACAGGAGTCGCCCCTGGATACAAAATAATCGATTACAGCCCGATACATTAGGCGATAAATGTAAATCATCCAGAACAACGTTTCCCCCAAAAGTGCTTGTTACATAGCTGACATAATTCCATATTAATGCACATATTGAAGCGCTAGCCACTATCGGCTAGCGTTTATCAATGCTCTGCGTTTAATATGGATAGATAAAGCCAGTGTTTAGAAACCATTAACAAATTAAATACACATGTAATCAATTAAAAGTAAATAGCGAAACTTTGTACCATGGTAATAAATGATGGAATAACATTCCTCCTCCGATAGATTTGTTTGGGAATTTCGGCATTTCCTTTTCTGTAACTTAAACTTATATTATTAATGAAAGTGGCCTACTTTTCTTTTTATTACTTTTACTCAACGTAACCGTTGAATCGGTATATACATAATACAGAAATAACACGTATACCTACCATCATAATACGACAACCATCCACTAAGTATTTATTATGGTAAATAAAACGTTTCAGGTTTAAAGTCTTCATAAATTTCTTCATTAAAGAAATCATTATTATTATTATCCTACTATCCTACTGATATTTTGAATGCGAAAGTGCGTTTGTTTGTTGGTTTGTCCCTCAATCACACTGCAACAGAGCTACGGGTCGACGTGATTTTTTGGATGTGTATAGTTGAGAACCTGGAGAGCGACATGCTATTTATCTCGGGAAATGAAAGAGTTCTCTCGGATTTTAAATCCACGCGGACGAAGTCGAGAGCATCAGCTAGTTATATAATATATACTACCTGGTACTACACAGGTACACGTAAATCATTCGAGAGCACATTTCCATTGGGTACGGTTACTTTATAGCTCACAGAATACCATACTGAGTAGGGCATTGAATCGCCAACCGATACCATAGCTCTACGGCAATAAGGCATGATTTATTTGGTCACTGTTCCAGCGCCCGTGAGATTGCAAAGCGGCTTTTATGTGTCAGAAGTGGGCATTAATAGGTGTTTTATTATACCTACGTCGAAAAATGGATACTCTTCAGGAAAGTATACTGAGAAACCTTGTAAGTACCAGTAGTATCAGTAGACCGACAAATTCCTGAAAAGCCGGCAACGCATTGGTGGTGCCTCAAGTTCTACAAATGTTCATGGACGGCGGTAATAATTTAGCATCAGGTGACCCGCCTGCTCGTTTGTGCGCTAAGAAAAAAAAAAGGATGAAGAAAAGGTCTTAGATCCACTTGGCCGAGGCAACAGTGAAGTTGACTCATGAGGCGTTGAACGACTAAGACTTTCTTGACAATCTTTCTTCTACTTCTTGACAATAACTTAATTAACAATTATTCTTCTTGACAGTAACTTAATTAACAATTATTGAATAGGTATCATAAAAGCGATTAAATATATTCCGCGCCTGTTACTTACATAAAATACATAAGCCTGTATTAAAATTTTCACCAGCATCATGGTAGGTATAAAAAAATTTCGAAAAATTCACAGCTCTCCTTTTAATGGAACCATTTACGAGAAGAAACGGCACTGCCAAAATATTCGATATTGCTTATTCAATTAATGCCTTTTTCGATTATGATATGATAATGCAATTAATGCCCTTTTCGAAATTGCTCATTCAAGTAATAATTAACTTAACTGGCTAAAATTAATTGTTGCAACATAAACGCTATAAATTCAGACAATCATAAAATGATAAAAATTATTGAGACTGTAGCTATGATTGATGCAATTTTTCCGGAATCGACGCGACGCGACGTGGGCATATTTTAAAACAAAAACTGAAGTGCCTATTAAATATGTAGATAGCTTCTTTAAACTAGTTCCACATTGAATTGCCTAGATACGATACACCTGGACTCGCAGGATCGATTGAGTCTTGCAACGTGGAGCGATAAATGTAAATCACCCGGGATAATGTCCCCATTGAGCGCAGTTGGCGCATGGTAAGCATAACTTCCTACTATATTAATGCTGCGAATCGCCCGGCAACGGTAATATAGCGTTTTTATTTACTAGTCTTACTTAGTACACAATATGATCTACGAATATGTTTCAAGTGAAATTGTAACGATTTTCACGGCTGTTTTTCTGATAACATTTGGATTTTTTTTAAGCTATTGCATAGCTTCTATCGCGGGCCTTGAGCGTGGAGACCGAATCCAGAAATTCCGTAACGAAAATAACCTGACACGGGACTCCTCTCACCGCTAGATGGCGTTGATAAAAAATGCTATGCAATAGCTTTACCGCGGCAGTCCCCGAGTGCCACACGTCTTTTTTTTAATTCTCATCATTTAATATGGGACTTTTAAAACAGCTTAATTAGTTTTTAAATGAATTCGTACATCAATGGCAAATTATCGCATTCGTTGTTTTTACATCAGTTCATTTTCCACCAGTTACTAAGCAATGGATAACAGCTTATTCTTTTCTGATGAAAAGGCTGGCTATTTTGAAAAAGCCTTTCGTTGATACAATGTATATTTTATACTACAAGTAGGTATGTACCGTATGCGTGTAACCGTATTGCTAAGCAGGTGATCAGTCTTATTTCAGGAACATGTGAATTAGTAGACTTCACACACCTTTGAGAACATTATGGAGAACTCACAGGCGTGCAGGTTTTCTCATGATGTTTTTCTTCACAGTTGAAGCATGTGATTTTTATTTACTTAAACGCACACAACTCCGAAATCCGAGTTATGTGAACCTGTGACCCCCCGAATAGGAGATCGTAACCACTAGGCTATCACTGCTCCTTGATATTGTATTATTAGCATAAAAATGTTGTCGCAAGTTCTTTAATCAAATCCCTGTCATAGTAGCCGTATCCAGCTCAGGTAAAGGGATATAGGGATGAGGATATACCTGTCAATAATTCGACGCTTTAATCCCAGTCTCATAAAGATGGCAAGGATTGAAATGACATGTTTCCACTTAAGCGATTTAAGAGCACAGGTGCTTTTTATGTTGCGATGGTAACATCCAAACGCGAGAAATTTTTCAATTTGCAGCAACATTTTTCAATAATGTTTTTTTAATTCATTGACTTCAAATTCATTTGGAAAAGAATCTAGTTATTTGAAGAAGTGAAAAAAAAAATTAAGTATTTTCATCATTACTGGAAATAAATTCGCGTAGCATTTCCTGAATATTTACTTAAGTTTATCGAGCAATGAAGGAAAAGCCTCAATCATTACGGATTCGCGATAATCCCATTACATTCCAAGTTTTGTCGATTCGAAGATCGCTTTCTGTAGCTATAAAAAGTTATTACCAAGGCCCGGACGAGTGGCTCCAGATATTTGTTATATCATATCAACTCAATACATGTCTGACGTTTACTTAAGTAGGTATTTATTTGATTAGCAGACTTGTCTTTAGTCGTTATTTTTAGGGTTCCGTACCCGAAGCGTAACCTACGGGACCCTATTACTAAGCCTCCACTGTCCGTCTGTCCGTCTGTCTGTCAGCGGGCTGTATCTAATGATCCATAATAGGGTCCGCTCCACTCGCGGTGGAAACCTCGCTTAGCGGTGCAATTGTAGCTTTATTAAAATCGGTTCACGTGTTTCATCTCGAGAGCATCACAAAGGAACAAACGAAAAGTTTAAAGATTCAATGTATATTTTATATTGCTTTAACGTCGCTGGGCAGGTGACCAGTCTTGCTTCAGGAATATTTCTCCCAATTCCCTGTAGGTATTTAGACCTGTGTCTAAGCCAGGACACCCCCAAACCTAACTGTAAATGTTTGTAGCTAATAATTATATACAGTGATCATAAGCAACTCATTAACGTTTCACTACTGAGCGCGGGTCTCCTCTCAAAGGAGGGTATAGCTTATAGGCTATACCTAGTCCACCACTCTAGCTCGAATGCGCAAATCGGTAGACTTACGTAATATAAACGCCGCGGATGCGTAGCGCAGTCAGGTAATAACGCAATAACGCTTGGGTAAGTCATTTTTGGCCATTTGTTATTTCAAAGAGGCACCGTCGCTTACAATTAAAACAAGTGGAACACATGTTGAACAGTGCTCACGTGTGCTTTACGTGTCAGAGTGCCTACTTTACACGTACCGAGGGCGGGCGGACGCATTTTCATACATGCTTCCTGAAGTGGGCTTCATTTAAAGCCCGCAAATCTTAATTAAATAAATTACGGCAACTAAAAACAGCGGCTTTTCACTTACAAGTGGAATGCTAATAAGGAGAAAAAGGACTAAGTTTCCGCCAAAGTTGCCCGTGCTCCGAGTATTTTGTTATAAAAACATTTCAGAATACAAATTTTTTCACGGTATTCTGAGTTTCATTTTCGTTTAAAAAAGATTCTTTGGCTTGATTATTTATAGTTGCGAAGGAGTTGGTGTACTTATTTATGCTTCATCAACAGTAAATGATTTGATTTTTTTACAGTATTTAAATCAAATTTTGAGGTAGAGCGGCAGATATTGCCGCGACGAAAAAAGAGAGGAGGTTCTCACTTTTTCGCGTAAGTATATATTTTTTTTTATGTTTGACCAGGCATAACTTTTTACAGAGTCGTCCGATTTTGTTGATTCTTTTTTTATCGGATACGGTCAACTTGCACAAAAAATTGAACCGACGACAGAAGCTAGTTGCTTCTGTCGTAGGGAAAAATAAAACAAACCTTTTTAGTCTTAAATTAAGAATTTTATTTTTTATTTAGTTTTATTTAGTTGCTTGTAACGTCGGTTAAATTTTTTATCAAAAAAGGTATTATTGTATTCCAAAATTGGGCAATTCTTAACTTAAAACCTCGATTTTCCTGAGAGGGCAAGGAACAGGTACCTATTCTTACTCATCATTTTTTTTTTTTGACTTTTTATAGTCTAATGAAATCAACTCATTATTTGATTTAGGCTTTATTAGTAGGTGTTTTAGGCCTATATTAGTACTTTAGTTCTATTGCCTGAATTTGACTACGAGTCTTTTCTATGCGATTTCAAATTTATACTCAAGCGCCACTGCCATCTACGCGTTTGCTTTCGCTATACCTACTTAACTATTTTGTATGATACAAATTAGGTTAGGTTTCCATGCGAACGAAGTTGCAGGCAAAATCTAATAAAATATGTGATAGAATAAAAAAAAAACATTTTTATAATAATAAAAATGTTTTTCTATATCATACTGGACCGTAGTCCGTACCAAACGAAATAAGGAAATTCATTTCAGATAGGTATAACTTCGTTTCGCGAAGATAACATTGTTTTCGACCATCTACATCATGTGCTGATAAATGTTATAAGAGAAAGGGTCGTTCGTCCCGAGCAGGCAATTTTGTATCTGATCAAACCAAATGTAATAACTGAACAAATATGGAGGAACAATAGAAGGTAAATTAGTTTCTAAGGGGGAGTGAAACTCAATTGTCAAAAGGATCGCCCCTCTTATCTGCCGGGTTTGCACTCTACAGCTTCATAATATTTACAGCCGGTTTAAGATTACTTTAGTTCAAGTGTTGAGAGGAGTATATCTCTAACGCACTACGAGCAAGCCGGTTTTGCCTCACAAGCAAATTTTTATTATTTACTAGATTTGCCCGCGGCTTCGCTCACGTTAAGGTTGATTTTTCAAACCCCAATTTTACCTTTTTAGGGGTTGAATTTTCAAAAATCCGATAAATAGCTATAAATGCCTTTCAGCTGGATTCGTCCAGTTATTTGAGCTGTGCGTTGATTAGCCCGTCAATCATTGATAGATTAGTCCGTCATTCAGTCAGTCAGTCACCTTTTCCTTTTATATGTTTAGATTGAAATACAGAAAGAACTATTGCATAGAATCAGGCATTACTTTGCGGAAGTTCATGATTAGCAAGAAAAAGTTAGAATTATTTTGCTATAATCCGCCAACAGAAAAATCTGTATGGACAAACATGCAGTTACAAGCTAAGCAGTTAAGCACCGCTTATCTCCCCAACCAAGCAAGAAAACCAAGTTCCAAAGCAAGCAATGCTACTCACATGCGTTCGAGAGTCTTTAATAGAATTGGGCAGGTCGTAAAAACAATATTTTAAGGTAAAGTCATCCAAATTTGATTATAGTTGCCCCCGGAATGTGGGACGCGATATGCGGAGTAATTTCAAGTTTTAAAACTTCATTATACGCATCGCTGGCGTTCGGGGCTAATGAATATGTATCTATATTCTATAGGCATATGTACACACATATCTTCGCTGGGACAAGGATAATATTATTATTCATGTGTTTAACCATGACAACAATTTAACCCTTTATTTATATTAACTGAATATTGTATAGTTCAACGACGCAATGGCAATAAGTGGGTTTCATAGTTCCAAGAACTTAGAGACGTCGGGGATTCAAGGTGTATTCAAGGGAATAAGCTGGTACACATGTGTTGGCATCAATTGTATGTGGGATAGGACAATTTCAGGTGAAATTTAAACTGAAATACTTCGTTAACATTGTGATTTTTAGAGCAATTTCAATTATACGGTGCGAAACGCGGCGTGATTTCGATCGGTTTTCCGAGAAAAAAATTGTGAAATGAATTTAACTTTTAGTTTTTTAAAAAACATGCATTGTAAATTTTATTTCTGCGTTAAAGCTGAGTTGTTTTGTTATTTATTTTATTTTACGAAGGCCTTAACCGTCTAAAATTCTCATTTTCATTAAAAATCGAAGTGTGGGTTATAGTTGCCCCTTTACTATATATACTATGTAAGGCTTATTTATTCGTAGTGTAAGGCCACAAATTCGTTAGCTGATACCGTGACCTATTATTCACTTGAAGGGACCTTATTTATTATATGCCTACAACAAATACAACAAAAAACGAAATGAAATAAGTTTACCTTCGTAGGTATTATCTCCTTTTACTTCAAATATACTTAACAATAAAAGTTACAAATAACTCCAATAATAAAATGTCATAGATAGAATCTTGCAATTATTTAAAAATTCTTTAACAAAGTGAATAATTCGCGAAATTTTATTTCCGTATTCCATTTAAAATAGGTCAGCGATTCTAAATAAAGGTCACAAATTATACGCTAAACGAGATAAAAGTAGCCTTTATTCTTTATTCCAACGAGGATTCATCCGGTTCTGTCCGCACCTTTGAATCATTCATGAAAGCACTCCACCCTGCGTTTGGCTTTTTTGAATGGTCCAAAAATAAAAGATAGAGCTAAGTAAAGCTTGAAAAACTCAACCTAAAATGAATAATCCTTCTCACTAATATAACTATATTAATATAATAAAGCGGAAGAGTTGGTTTATTTTAAACGCGCTAATTTCTAGAACTAACAGTCGGATATGAAAGATTATTTTCGTATTTGAAAGCCCAACTCCTAGTCCTCAACTAAACTATGTAAAAAATCATGTCGATTAACGAAAATTCTCTTTCGCATTTATAATGTTAGTATAAATTTATAATATTAGTATATCGCAAGTATAATATTAGTAATAAATACATAACTATGGAACTACCGGCAGCTACGAAGAAGGCTTCAACTATCTACCGGTCTATCTTTATAGCACTTTCCTTAAAAGGTATTTAATTAAAATAAATTTCTTTTAGTATCTAGCATTCACTGATGAAAAATTCTTGAAGAGTACTCGCGATTAAGAAGATAAATTAAGCCAATTTGGTTCGTTGAATCTGAAAAGCACTTGGTGGACATTTAATTTGATAATTAATTGAACTGCAGAGTAAAACTTGTAATTTTTTGTTTTATTGGAAAGTTAACAACTGTTGACATAATATATATTCAATGTTTAATTAGCCTGAAGCTAATTACAGGTTTTCGCAGATAAATCCTTACTTAATATTATAAATGCCAAAGTATGTTGGTTTGTCCCTCGATCACGCAGGAACGGAGCAATGAATTGACGAGATTTTTTGTACGGGGTATAGTTTGGGACTTATAGCTGGCAAACCCCAGGCACAAAGTTACGTATCGAAGATTGTGCCCAAACAATGACAAAGTATAATGGTCAAGCGTTGACTTACATTATTCATTATTATTCATATTACCATAAAGTCAAAGTTAGCGGTGGGTTTCATTCCATCTCAATAAAAATCGAATGGTAAAACTTCTTTCTTCTTGATTTTTTACTTTTTTTTCGACATCTCAGAACGACTTCTTTAAATACATATCTATTTACTAGCTTTAACCCGCGGCTTCGCTCACGTTAGGTTCGATTTTTTAACCCCCTATTTAACCCTCTTGAGGTTGAAATTTTCCAAAATCCTTTCTTAGCGGACGTCTACGTCCTAACAGCTACCTGTATACCAAATTTCAGCTCGATCGGTCCAGTGGTTAAAGCTGTGCGTTGATAGATCAGTCAGTCAGTCAGTCAGTCAGTAAGTCAGTTAGTCAGTCAGTCAGTCAGTCAGTCACCTTTGCCTTTTATATATTTAGATTTTTAAATAATACTTTGAGCAAAGGCAATGTTTCTAATCTACTTTGATAATTCAATTCTTGCACCGAAAGTCCATTATGCAAAGACACATGAACGTTCCGAGACAAAGTGTTTCATGCTATCCTAGTATCAAAGTTCAGACATGCAAGTAGTAAACTACACGACCAATGCCAATTAATACCGATCACTTCCTGCAGACTAAGCTCTGCTATGCTTCTACGAAACAGTGTTTATAGTGTAGGTACTGTTTACGAATTGTTTGGTAGAACTTGTAGGAAAACTAGCTAAAGAGCTCTTGTAGAGCGCAGTTTGAGGGAAATTGAGGCAAGATTTTCTTCACTTAATCAGTTTAAAGTATTTGGGCAACTATGAATTTTGCAAATTTTTCCTCGCTGGCGTCTGTATTAAAAGTTATACGTGTAGGTAGTATAAGAGGTAAGACTTTAGAAGAGTTATTTGTTGTTTTCGTTTATTGGTGCTGATTGTGTTGTACCTACACAATATGTAATAACTAACATGTTTAACGAGACAAGTCAACATAAGAAATTAAAAATCACACCTTTCGACATTGAAGTCGTCATTGCCATGAAAAGCATGCCAGAGATAAAAACTTCCATCACAGTCGTGGTCACAGTGAAAAATATGCCAATTTTTAAGCTATTGCATAGCTTCTATCGCGGGCCAGCGTGGAGACCGAATCCAGAAATTCCGTAACAAAAATAACCTGACACGGGACTCCTCTACGGTGAGCCGCTAGATGGCGTTGATAAAAAATGCTATGCAATAGCTTTACCGCGGCAGTCCCCGAGTGCCACACGTCTTTTTTACTTTTCGTCAACGGTACGGTATGACGTCATTTTGTAACGACCGGCGATGGCCAACTTGAAGTGAACGGATAGTATTTGTAGAAAAAATTAAATTCTTTCTTTTTGGCCCAACCCGCGACCCATGATTCGCAACCGAACAAGCTAGCCACTAGACCAACTAGTCAATAGATAGGAATCTAACAAAATATGTAGGTAGTTCCATTTGCAATTTAATTGAGGGTACCTATCGATAATAATCGTATGATTTGTACTGGAGAGCCGATTCAGAGTAGCCCGCGAGTCAGTCAAGTATCCATTTCTGCGAGCTATTGGACCGTGGCAGATACTCAAATAAGCTCTCAAGTGGAAAATTGCTGGAACTACGAGTATACTATTTCAGTGTACGCTTATATAATTTAATTCCAAAGGAATCACTGGATTTCCCATTGCACAAACAATGCGTAAAAATACATTTATTAAGTCGGGGTTATGACAAACTAAGTGATTTTGAGAAAATGGCGAATATTTTTTTTAGTTTTTCGAACTTTACTCTTAAATTTTCTTTGGAAACTATTAAGTGTTTATTATCAAAGTTTAAGATCGAGTCCACTATTTTATTTTATTCTATTAATATTATCAATGCGAAAGTTTGGATGTATGGATGACTGTTTGTTACTCAATCACGCTGCAACGATTGCATTGATTTAGCTGGAAAAATTATTCCGGAAAATAATAGAGTTCCCGCTGGAATTAAAAAATCTTAATCCACGCGAACGAAGTCGCGGGCATCAACTAGTAAATCATACTTTCCTTCAAAAGCTTGCAGAAATGTGTGTGGAAAATGCTTTTAAAAGCATTTACCATTCATTTTATTTTATAGAGTGCTGGAGAGAGCTCAAGTGACCAACTCTCTAATTAACATAATTATAATGAAGGAGTTTCACACGGACTCTATGAGAGAGCCTCTTTTCCAGGCCGCAAAACTTAATTAAGGATATAATATAACGCAAATATCAAATTGATTTTACCATGCAATTGTAATTTTTGCGAATGAAATGGAGTTCCACGGGTCGTAAGAAATCTCAAATAATGGTTGATTTTGTGAGTAATTTTATGATGTTTTTATGACCAATAGAATGACAAAACAAACCTTTCTTGTTGAACCGTGTATAAGTAGTTATACTAACTTTAGGTGGCAGTATTAAAGCATGGTGTTTGAAGCAGTAAGCTCTAATATTTTCCTTTCCTCAATTTTTTATGCTAAGTTTGTTAATGTGATTGTTATTTTATGCTTTAAATATTTGTAAGATTTGACGAACAAAAAACAAACGATGGAGTCTAAGATGATAGCGGGCTAACTTGGAAGGTTTATGTCAGTGTACATTCAACCCGTACCCCTTATCGGTTTTTACACGCCCTCGAGCTGGAACGCTAAATCTCTTGGCGGCATGTCTTTGGCGGTAGGGTGGTAACTAGCCACAGCCAAAGGCTCCCACCAGACCAGATATAATTTAGAAATTATAAATTCCCAAATTGCCCCATCGGGAATCGAACCCAAGGCCAGTTATAAGACCACAGCGCTCACAACTGCGACAGGAAGGTCGTCAAAAATAACAATATAAAATATTACCTCTTTTTTGTGTACAAATCAAATATGCAGCGTGACAAAAATTCAACCAATTTTACTGTGCGTGTTTCGATCACTCATAATTACGCCTGCCGTGAATGTTAATATTTAAACAGATACATGTTGGATGTAACGAAATTAACTTTTCGCACAATTTCAATATTCGGAATTATTTATACCGCTACGTTTGTTTGTTAATATCTACCTCCTAGATAAAACATATTTGTTCTCCCTATTATACATGTAAACAATAAAATAACTTTTGCATAAACAAAATTTATACCTAACTGATTCAGTTTTATTATTGAATATTTATTTATCGCTGATACCATTGATCGCTGATTGACGTTTTCTGCAGCCGCGAGGAAAAATAACTGATTTTAAAGTTCTTCTAAATAGCGTAAAATCATTTGTAAACGCATTCTTTTAAACTGCACAGAATGCCAGAAATTTTAACGCAATCGTGACTAAGTGATGGAATAAAACATGCCCAAAACCTCGTGCGAATCGCGACAGATGCTAGCGTATTGCGCGGATTAGGAGTGTAATGAGTGCCAATTACATCATGTATTTCTAATAACATTTTTTTCTTAAATGGCTATATCGTCTCTTAGTAATATGTATAGGAGTTATATAAAAAGTTTGGCTTGCCAAAATTGAAAATAAATGCAAATTGGTTAAAAAATTAGACCTAACTTCGCGATTTTGTTTTTATTTTATGTTTCTACTCAGTATTGTCCCTCAGTATTATGTAATTTTTGCCTATTCTATTCTATTCTATATTTGATCTACTGCTGTAAAAATCAAATCTGCAAGATTTACCATTAGGTACACGCGCTCTTAACCGGTTGAGTAAACGAAACCGTTAACTTAACCTAAATGATTCCGTTGGGGTTAATAATAATCCAAACCAGCTTGATCGTACTTCCGAATTTCGAGCCCTGTGTTTACCGATGTACGGTATAAGGTAAGCTGGAATAATCCCACCAGATTATAAGATCGCGGTTGCGTTTTCCATGCATTTTTAAAGCCTATTTGGCGTCCATCCAACAGTTCAGTTGTTTGCCAAAGACGGTTACTGCTTACGTGCAAGTGGATATTATGAATACATTTGAAGAGGGTTGTACTATTTGCCGAGTCATTGAAACTGTTAAAAAGCTGTATAGTGGGGTTTAAAAAGCCCATTTGTCATTTAAATGCCCTAAAGCAAGAGGCAGTTGACTTGGCAAGGAAACTATTGTAACCTTGTAAGAGGTATATCCAATACTCCAAACTTGCACGGAGTCCTTGTGTCCTTGTACCGTTACCATGGCAACGGTAGGCGATTCCCCACGCGGCCACCTCGTTACCCCTCACTCGCCCGTCACAGTTGCGAACGCGCCCCGCACAGTTGCAGTCCGATACAAACGGCGTCCATGCGCACACGCATCGCGTATACTATGTACTTAGTTTTCGGTCGAACTTACCCATTGTTCATAATTCATAATTCATTTATTGCGTGATTATGAGTTACAGTAAATATTGTATTTCATTTGCCTTTTTTAAGTTGTAAAAGGAATTTGATTTCGCGCATATTGCAACCTTAAATACTTATTGTAACACTTGATGTGCGATAATTCATCCGCATGGAATTCGATTTTTTGAAAATGCTATATTCAAGGTATTGCCCCCCATATTAAGAGCCCTTAATATTTCCGGATTAAATAGTAGTTTTTGTATTATATCATTTTTTTAAAAGAATGTTAACCAATCTTCATTTGACAAATATTTTCCTCTCCCCTCTAAATAAGTGGAAAGCTCGTGTTAGGAGTGAGTACGACAAAATTGCAATGGGCAGGCATTGAACCTGCGATCTTTCAGTTTTCAGCCCACACCTTTAACCGTTGGGCTATTTAGGGTTAGATAACTATTTGCAGTTAAAAGTTTCAGTACCAATTACAAGTTTTTAGATATGACGGAGAAGATATTACTAATTACTATCTGTATTTTGTAAGTTACAAGTATTTGTACTTATCATACAAAATCAAAAAACCAAAAAAAATATATACAAAAAATTGTACAAACAAAATCATTGCATTCGCTTTAAAATCACAATTGACTAGATATCTACATACAAAATTAAATGCTGTTTTAGTAAAAAGGCGTATTTTGTTTTTAGTAAACTACGGATCGGGAATTTTAACTATAGAAAACTTGGTTATTTTCTTTTTTTCCCTTTCACGCCATGAATTACCATGTGCGGGCTGTAGTATTTTTGTTCGACTTTTTTAACGGAAAACGAAGGATAGCAGTGCGCTGTCAAAACTCAGTTCTGCACAGCTCGCTCAAACTATGCATACAGTTTTACTGACTTTGCTATCGTTAAAGTAGATAAATCTATCTGGCAAAACTGACAAACGATTCCTTGATTTGATTTCACACCGTCGGTTTGACTGCCTGAGAAAAACGATGAAAGATTTCGCTGCTACGTCATAGCACAATGAACCTTAATTACCCTCGTTATTAATTTGTGTACTGAATACACGTTCATTTCAGTCTGACGTCATTGTGTTGACTCTCGAAATTGTATTAAAGTTGTCGAGATATACTCGTACTAAGGCTACAGTAAAACAAAGGCAAATAATACGTCATCCTTAACGAAAAGCAATAAGAGATAATAAAAATGACAATCCCTGTGCTAGTCGCTTGTTATCTTGCCCTTCGAGAACCAAAGGACGCATTAAATGGGGACATAAACAAAATTTAACAGGAAAACTTTCTGAAGCTTTTGTTATTATGATATTATGACTTATAAGTTACAACGCTGTTATACATCTAATGGGTGAAAAATTTTGATGGGATTTTTACGTAAAGTTCCTATACTATAAAACTGCAAGTCTACAAACAGTTCAGATGTTTCAAACCGAGACAAAGATGGAGAGAAAAAATGTTTGTTTACGTATTAAAATTTAATTAAAACTTTAATTAATATATTTTTTTTAAAAGAATATCAGCCAAGCTGAAATGAACTAATAGGAGGATTCCTATCTTCTCCAAATAAGCGGAAAGCTTGTGGTAGGAGACAATAGTGCAAGGAGTGGGATTTGAACCTGTTACCTTTCAGTTTTCAGTCCGCATCATAACCGTTGGGCAATAGCCCAACGGTTTAGATTAATTAAAGGCTCAATAGAGGCTTTAATTAATCGTAATTGTTGTAATCGACAGTTATTTGGAAATAAAATAAATTAATAAAATGGAAGTTTGAAGACAGACACAATTTCAATTTTTCTTATTAATTGTGCCTAGAAAATTATTTAAAGTAATTTCCTAACAACAAAAATTTTTATAGTTAGACAATTTTATTTGACTTTATCATTTCATAATAGTCGTATTTATAACTTTCCGAGATAAATCCGAATTATTTTCAAGATGAAGTCAAATATTTTATAACTAAAAAAATCATACAAAAAGTAGCGCTTACTGCCAAAGTTTTGAGTTAGGCTATTAAAACTTTTTCCTCCTATAAAATGAGACGCGCGTATAAAAACCATCCCAAGTCAGTGTGTTTTGATACTTAGACAATATTTCACGGAAAGCTGTATCTCACTTTATTATGAAGTTTTTGTCTTCAGTATATCTAAGTACTAGCTTATTCCCGCGACTTCGTCCACGTGGAAAAAGTTTAGAGTGACTTGCTACTATTCGCGAGAAGTTATGTCCTCTATCTCTGATAGAGGACATAACTTCTCACGAAATCTTCACGAAAATTGTACAAATTATTTCTAATAGTACTCAATTTATAATAAAAAAAGAATTACCAAAATCAGTTTAGATTTGACTGAGTAACGGAGTAAAATGGACAAAAAAAATTGGATTCGATAATAGAGCTTCCTCCAATCCAAATTTTCAAAATATATTTAATGAACAGAATTCGTTTCGTTGCAGTTTTATAATAAGTAGAGATAGGAAAGTTTGGATGGATGTATGGATGTTTATTACTCAATCACGCTGCAACGACTAAACCGATTTGGCTGAAATTTGAAGCAGAGTTAAGTTATAGACTGAAGTAGCACATAGGCTACTTTGTATCCCGGAAAATAAGAGAGTTCCCGCGGGACTCCAACCTCAATCCACGCGTACGAAGTCGCGGGTATCAGCTAGTTTAAGATAAAAGTGGGGAATAAAAAAAGAGTACCTCTCTCTATCCACTCAAATTCGACAAATGATAGCGTCGCACCTGCACCCTTAATCAGAAATCGATAGAGGCTCTCGCGACGGGCGATAAATGTAAATCACCTCATTGACTGAAGTATATTGGACAGTGCTCCATTGAACGTCGTTACTGGCTGGAAAGTTAAATTGACAGAAAAATATTTATACCTGTATTGTTTTTGTTTTACATGGCATATAATTTTATTATTACTCACTTTGCAGTAAATTGACGCTTTTACTGGCACAGAGATAGTAATGCTATCATGGAAATAAAAGTATACATTGTACAATTTGTTTGTTACAGTAATTTTATTAGGGATTCTCGTTAAAAATTCATGTTTCGTAACTATTCGATAGGTAAGGTATTCCAATTTTCAAACGATGTTGTACGATGTTTTCTAAAGCAAATCCAGAGATAGATTATAGTCTGTAATAACAAATAGGCTACTAAGACATAAGTCTTGGAAAATAAGAGAGTTCTCATGGGAATTAAAAAACCTTAATCCACGCGAAGTCGCGGGCATCAACTAGTAAAATATATATCCGATTCAAAATTTTTTTTATGTTTCATTTATTATTACAGTATCGTCGCATTATTACAAATTCTGAGAAAATTATTAAAAATGACTGAGAAAGGGTGTCATAATTCATCAAATAACCATCAAAAACGTACCTAATTATCAGCAACAGTAGGTACAAAAATCAGAGGTAATAATAGGCCTTGATTACCTAATACTGTAAATATCTAAACAAAATGCAGCTTAGACTTATTTGCTCGTGTGCTTGGGCTCTAAGTCTTCATTTCATATATCTGCACGGGGGCAATATTTCACCGCTTTTTAATATTACATTTTTAACCTGATATATTTTACTTCCGCTATATTTTTCATGAAATTGCAACATCCACTTAACGTAAGAGTTAAGAATGTGGGAGGGTAGTTGGAAAATATGAACGCGGCCGAGATTTTACGCAACGAAGATTTATAACGACACAGTTATCTTAATTATTGTACCTCTTAGGGTGAAGCCAAATGAGCGAAATAATGTGATCCACGGTGTTTTAGGTTGAGCAATTTAGCACCGGGTTTCATATTAAAGATGATGATGTAAAATGAGGTTTGGTCATTAAAAAACTTACGGATTTTTTGTAGACTCAATAAACGGACTTTGGATAGTGTATGGGAATAATTGACGAATAGCAGGTTTTTGGTATAACCCAATTGTAGTATTGGTATTGTGGTTCTGCATAAAATGTAAAGTCGCCGTCCTGTGCCGATAAAAAAATTACAGAAACGATCAAAGGTCCCCAAAAACGGTTTACCGTGGTCATGTTTACTGAAGAAATATTTTCTATTAACTTGTAAGCTAAGCAAATTTTCTACAAAAAATATAGCTTTACCTTAGCTATATTTATTATTAGGGTAAGGATGCCGAATATGAGATAGTTGCCTATATTATATTTTTGTTTTGTTTTGTTTATCTGTTTTCTTTAGTGACTTTGTTACTGTAGTATGTACCTTTTAATCACGCATCTCACGTCCACATTGAGAAGACTCGATTGCATAAGATATAAATTCATAAATCTACTTTATTAATCTAATTTAAGCAATTGTTTTGTGGACTTATAATTTAAAAAAAATTAGGATTGGCAATCGCTACGCTCCTGTAGCGACTACCAATCGCAGATCTCAGAATGTGAGAATGTTTATTCATTCGTAATATCTCGACGATAATACTTTTCTTGACATTCTGAAATGTGCTGTGTAATAATTTATACAGTGCCATAAAGTGCCATATTTCTGTACTGCTCTCCCGTAAATATGCTATTTAATATTACACCCCGTGCGTTTTATGTCGCAAAAATTCATGTTTTATTTGCTCTGTAACGCTTCGAGCTGAGTTTTGGGAACTTACATTCTTTAATGCTGTCTGAAATAAAAATGCGCGTGTTTGGAACACGTGTTGACTTATGAATCGGAAACAAAGTTTCCAACGGGTCTCATAAGAAAGCTCAGTCAGTCTACGAATGTTTGAGTTTTACATAATATTTTTAGTAAAAAAACGTCTTTATTCCTCGGTTAAACATTAGGTATACAGCGATTTTTAAATAGGCCTTAATATAAGCATGATATTTGTGTCTCGTTTTAACTCTCATCTTGAGTGCGAGCTAAGTCAGAGCACGCTCTGTAGATCTCAGCATTAGACTGCATCGTCACTTAATATCAGGTGAGATTGCAATCAAGGGCTACTTAGGAATCTATATTTATATTATAAAGCTGAAGAGATCATAATAACAGAAATTGACGCGGACGAAGTCGCGGGCAACAGCTAGTGAATAAATAAATTATGCCTTGGGAAGTTTAAATTTTCAACTGAGTCTGGTTGAAAGTAATCCTTACTTTTACGGTCAGATCAGGTTTAGCTTGGACTTTCAGCGTGGCTATCTACCAACTCATCGGTAAAGCTGTCTTGCCTAGTTGTTCAGACAGCTATTGAAGCTTCTAAGAGGCATTTATGATACTAGTTAGGATTGTAGTGTGTTACAATGTTATTTTGATACGATAAATCAAACGTCTAGACTATTTGACTGTTGGAATTATTTTATGCAAATAATACGGGAAAAATAGTTGTTTGGTTATCGCAGGACGCGAGCCAAATGGCGCCACTAAATAACGCGGTATCTGTAGGGTAATGTGCCTTGATAGTATCACTGTGAGCGCCAAATTATATCCCCACTGCGCCGGTGCCCCGAACACGCCGTAGCTTTACGGGAAATATCTGTTCTATTCGTAAAATGTTTAATTTTTGTTAATTTACGACAGTAGAATGGTCAACACGCAGAATATTTAAAACGTAGAATGTTCAAAACGTAAAATGTTCAATTTCGGTTAATTTGCGACAACAGAATGATCAATACACAAAATGGTCATTACGCATAATATAGTCGCAAGACGCAAAGTCGCAACATCGATTTGTAGTTCATGTTTTTTTTTATAGACAGGAAATGCATAATGAAGACATTATGCATTTCCTGTCTATAAAAAAAAAGATAAGGAATACAGGATGTAGTACAGTCTAAAGTAAAATTATTTGTTTTGTTGTCTCGAGCGCTATCTGTGATCGATATACATATTAAGTAAAAGCTTAAAAAATACTTTTAACTAGTATACGTTGGAGTAATTGTAATTCAGGTACATCGACATTCAATGTGACATTGTCCAATATACTTCAGTCAATGAGGTGATTTACATTTATCGCTCGGGCGGGAGGCTCTATCGATTTCTGATTAAGGGTGCAGGTGCGACGCTACCAATTGTTGAATTTGAGTGGATAAAAAAGAAAGGCTCTTGTTTTTTACAGCGCTGGAAATGCGTTGTTTTATTGAGTTGAACAAAGCCTCTTTTGATGGAGTATTGATGTTTGGCCTATTAACCTTTATGTCCTCTTGACCGAATTGCGGTAATGGTAGCTAATCTCAAAGGCGATTAGGCAGCCATGTAGGAAATTTTATAGTGCACAAGAATGTGCGCTAATATAGGTTCCCACACAGGTAACTTATGTATGGCCAATCCCAACTTTTTACACTAGGTAAGTACCTATACCTGATGACACTGAAATAATTTGATCACTTTGATCTGATGCTGCCAAAGCAGTTTGCGGAACATTCAGCTCGTCAATAACTTACAGCAAATGTATCATGTAATATAAATGTTTGGTTGGCTAAAACTTTTTTATTTAATTTTAATTTAATGAGTTTTAGTGTAAAACATAATAAATTTAATATCAAACGATAGTAATAGTTGCAGTAGTATAAAATTGTGGCGAAACCATTCACGCTTACATTCAAAGACACGATTATAGATAGTCAGCAGCCTACGTTGATGGAAATTCGGCTGCCCCATTTCAAAACCTAGTAAGTGTGATTGACAAAATTTTACAAGAGACCAAAAAAAACATGTTTTATGATAGATGGCTTAGCAAATTAATAAATATATCCTATGAAAGTTTTCAAACTAGTTTATTTACGAAACATTAATTCATCAACAGATACTGTAAGAGTTCAGAAGGGCTACCTCAAATATGTTTTTTGGTGTTCTGTAAAATTTTGTCAATCACACTTACTAGGTTTTGAAATGGGGCAGCCGAAATGGTGGGTAACAGGAAGTCGGGTACACAATTGATTTCCTACTACGGGGGTCTTTTAAATGAATTTACCCTTGTCTCTTCAGACTCACAAAAATCTAATTATAAGATTAAACCAAATAAGTGTACTTTATAATTAGGATCACAACACGGGTTAAGGAGTTAAACTTCCTATCTGGAGCGGAACACAAATCCTTGCGGTCGGATAAGCTGATTAACAAGTTAAAAGGATAGCCGAAGGGAACTGCGGTCGCTGAATCCAGTTAAGCGAATTAAAACAACCTCATTATCCGACAAATTCCGTGAGATCCCCGTTGAATATTGCCGAAGAACAAAACCTTAACGAACTATGCTCTATGCAACTTGTTAATTTATTATTAAGTTAAGTTATTACCCGACTGCGCGACTCAAAGAAGGGTATGTATAAGATTCGATAGATGGTATTCGTATTCAATGACATTAGCGTTAACATAAGAAGGCTCAGGATCACTCAGCGGGCGATGGAGAGAGCTATGCTCGGAGTATCCCTGCGTGATCAAATCAGAAATGAGGAGATCCGTAGGAGAACCAAAGTCACCGACATAGCTCTGCGAGTGGCGAAACTGAAGTGGAAATGGGCGGGGCACATAGTTCGAAGAGCTGATGGTCGATGGGGTCCCAAGGTGCTGGAGTGGCAACCCCGCGCCGGGAAGCGCAGTGTTGGCAGACCCCCCACTATGTGGGCAGACGACATCAAACGAGTCGCAGGGAGCTGCTGGATTCAGGCGGCGCAAGACCGAGGCTTGTGGAGGTCCATGCAGGAGACTTATGTCCAGCAGTGGACGTCCATTAGTTGATAAAGAAGAAGAAGAAGCGTTAACGTAAAATGAAGGGTACCCCTAGGGCATTTCTGACTCTGCTGTCTGTAGTAGACAGGCTCAAAACTAATTAATGTGCAGGTTTACTATTTATTTCGTTGTTTATGTGGCCATTTCCTACATCCTTTAACACAAAGGGCAAGAAATAACAAGCCGCCCACCCAGGGATTGTTATTTTTATTGTCTTTTATTGTATCTCGTTAGGATGTTATGAGGATTATGTATGTCAAGAGGATTATTTATGTTAGATCCCATTATATACTCGTACTTATGTTTGTCGTCGACTAAAATTAGTTACATTAGTTTAGGAGCTTAGTTAGGAAGACTAAAAAGATTTATATTTTATTTTCCCTTTGTAAAAAGTAATTATTAAATATCTTAACTCCACACGGACGAAGTCGCGGGCAAAAGCTTGTAACTAATATCTTTGCAACGTAGGTATTAATTAATTTCAAACTAATGGCAGCCATCGCGTCACTTCACGCAGCCATCCAATTACTATTAGTTAGCGTTTCCAATTACGTAGTCCTTTTATTCGGATTGTTTCCATTTTGATTTGTGAATGAGAGCGAAATTGAATAGTTGAGAATTGTATTAGTTCGTTATTGAAAATTTGAATAAACATTAATTCATTTCATTCATTTCATTAAATTCTAATAATTTTAGTTTCGATCGAGTATGTTGGATTTCTTCCACACAAGGATGCCAACGCTCACGACTTCTCTCTTATAATATTAGTGGAATAAAAACCCTTTTATCCCACTAATATTATAAATGTTTAAGTTACGTACGTACGCTCGGACTGATAAGCTACGAACGTACCTATATAGCTTTAAGACTGACTGGGTATCGGTTTCCTCGATTAATTTTATCCAATAGGTATAGTAACTAGAGTTCTTAAAACGAAATGGAGTTAAGTTGAAACGTTGCAACTTTGGCACTTGGAACATGAAACTCATTTTACTTGAATGTTGTTTGAAAGCAACTACGCTGAGAACTGTTTCCGAAGATTCAGTAAAATAATACCTACTTACCTACTATTAATATCTCGTTCACATATTATATTATTGAGATAGATAGACTATCAGGTAAGATCGCAGTCAAGGACTATCTTGTCAACGAATAAAAAAAAAAGTTGCTCGTAATCGCGTAGTTTCATCCTGGGTAAAAAAATAATACATACCTTCATCGGAAACATTACATTTCGTATTCCGTACAAAAACCTTAAAGCCTTCTCCACACATTCGTGGCTTACGCATGAACCGTGCGTGACATGAAATAAAATTTCTTGCATGCTCATTATGTAGATTACCTTAACGATCGCGGCTTACATTATCGTCATACTAAATTGCAGTTACGAACTCTCAGCTTCGTTTGAACAGCTCCGCGAGCAAAGGTTGTATATTTTGACTTTAAATAGCTAAAGTCCGTTTTCACCAACCGTGCCTAAATCATCCTCTAAGAAAGCGTCTCTTTACGCAGGTAGCCAAAATTAAGTTAAAAGCTATGCAAAACTTTTCCTTTTTTATTCATCGTAGAAGACAATACGCTAACCAAACAACACTCACTAGACCGCACAAAAAGTCCATGAGCAGTTGATAGAATGATTTGTTCTATAGAGTAAGAAGTTATCTAGGACTAGGCGGAAAAAATCTATCGAAGAGTAGAGTTTAATGGTAAAAGGCTACACGGGTAGATTGACCCATTGATTTCTAGCCATTGCGGGCAACATATTTCGGGATTAAGTGAAACATCAAGTTTAGCGGTTCACCCGCTATATAAAGGGGAAAGAAAAATGGTGCACAAAGTGAGAGATTTGTTTTCTCTTATTTGCTTGGAGGTATTTGAAACCAGTAGGGCTAACATGCGCGCCTCGAGAAAATTTTGTCTACACGATTACTCGTAATCTCTATGTGAATCTCTACAGAGATTCACGAGTAAAGTGTAGACAAAATTTACTCGTGGCGCGCATGTTAGCCCTACAGGTCTTCAACTACAAAATGTTACATGAGACTTGATATGATTAAATATAAACCAACAAACTAATACAATGTTAGTGGGTAACTTTGTGTTAAATATTCGTACGCATACTATTAATGAGGGGGAATTCGTGCACGTGCGATAACTTAAGGATGTAAGCGTAGCGTCAAAGCAGAACTTTGCTAATTAACGAATAAAGTCGCACTTTGTATTGTAGTTGAACGAGCAACTTGTCGCCTCCATTGCCGCTCATATATTGTGCTTTCTATTTATTAATAACGATATTGACAAACTTGTATTAATATTAATCAAAAAATAAGTTTGTAAAATAAGTTTAAACAATGATGTTTCATTGTTATCCTGCTAATATTAGAAATGTGAAAGTTTGCATGTATGTATAGATAGATGGATGGATGGATTGATGGATGAAAGGATGTTTGTTACTCAATCGCACCGCAACGATTGAACCGATTTGGCTGAAATTATACATAGGCTACTATTTATTTCGGAAAATAAGAGAGTTCCCGCGGTAATCAAAAAGACGTGTGGCACTCGGGGACTGCCGCGGTAAAGCTATTGCATAGCATTTTTTATCAACGCCATCTAGCGGCTCACCGCTAGACGGCGTTGATAAAAAATGCGCCATCTGGCGGCTCACCGTAGAGTAGTCCTGTGTCAGGTTATTATCGTTACGGAATTTCTGGATTCGGTCTCCACGCTGGCCCGCGATAGAAGCTATGCAATAGCTTAAAAAACCTCAATCTACGCGAACGAAGTCGCAAGTACTTAATAAATAACACAAAATAATAAACCTCCAAAACAATGGTCTATTGTTTTGAAACTCCGTTTTTCAGGGATAAAAAGTAGCCTATGTTAATCTCAAAGTCATCAATTTTAACCATGCAAAATATCATGTCGATCCGTAACTCCGTTATTGCGTGATTGAAGGAAAACTAAATAACACATTTTGCACTTATAATATCAGTAAGGATAAAGCGAGATAACTACGAGTATACAATACAATAATTGGTAATATTTTCCAAAACATTACAATACAATACAAGTTGGTTATTTAGTACATATTCGCTGTACTAAATAACCAACTTGTATCGGCTTCCATGTCATAATACATTTCCTTTGATAAACTCGTAGATATCAGTAAACTTTAATATTAACCGTATAGATTATACTCGTACCAAATTAGAAACTTTGCCTCATGAACTCATAGCTCTGTAGTGATATGTAATTATGACTTCAACAAGTATTATACTACAGTACAACGGTATCTGCGATTTATTAATCAATTAATTAGTTACAAGTTCATTTTATTTAAGTTCACATTATAATATTAGTTGGGATATTAAATAAATTTATTTATCCTATATATGTATATTTCTTTTCCAAAGAACATAATTAAAACATGGAAAAAGAAGATGTCGTAGGTGGTCAAGGAAACATTACTTCCACTACGAATCTCTACTAAAGTCTCTACTATAGGCCCTTGATGCACTTAAAGTTTTTCTTTATTAAATTTTAAATATGTACAGTTCTTGAATTTTCATAATTATACAGTTATTGAATTTTTCATTTCCGCGACACTTTCTAACAAAATTGAACAGTTCGCCATGCCTTTGCTTTTCAATCATTTAAATTAAACAACCAAAAAACGCGCTCACTGCGCTCGTTCAGTAGGTAATTTCTTTTTATCTGGGAGGATTTATTGATGTAGGAGTGTAGGCTGCAGAAACATTAGTTTCATAATGACTTATATGAAGAACTTGCTCAAACTTGCTTGTTTATACAAATACGATGCAGCATCAAAGTAAAGTAACTAATTAGCAAATAAAACGAAGTTTACTCGGTCTATGTACATGTTACGCTCATTATATAATGCTTGTTGCATGATGTTCCAAACTATAAAATAAATTATTTTAATAGAGTATTTCACTATTATATTTATCTTCATACAGAAGCTAAATCTGCTCGGCAATTAATATACTCGTAACAAACAGTTTTCTAAATAAAATTATCTTGTTACAAACTTAAAAGTACGTTGTAATACCATATTTACTTTTAAAAATACAGGTTCGATTTTAAGCACTTTTTTATATAGTTTTATATAGAAAATCATGACTAACTGCAACGTGGACCACGTTGCTGTTAGTCGTTATCGAGATGTTTAAAGTTGTACTAACTAACTGTACTGGTTACATTCAATATTTACAAAATAAAAAATACTCCATGCAAAGTTTGTGATATTCACTGTTATCAAAGGAATTCGTAATAAATGGCATACGAGAAAGTTTGCACGCTCCGTTATATTCGTTAATTAGTGATGCACCTCTTTGATTCCGCTTCAAGTTCGCAAACGTTTACCGCTTGCAAGCGAGCCCCTCATATAAATGATCACGAGGATTTAGGGACTCAACTTGTTTTTTAACGCTTTTTGGTTTTTGAATTTGCCGTCTAGACAGATTTGATACTCATTTCTAATTAAATCCTATTAATATTATAAATGCGAACGTTTGGATGTATGGATGCACATACATACAAACTCACACTGCAACCACACTCCAACGATTGAACTGACTTGGCTGAAATTTGGCACAGCGATAGATTATAGGCTGGACTAACACATAGGTTACTTTTATCCCGGAAACTCACACTGCAATCACACTGCAACGATTGAACCGGTTTGGCTGAAATTTGGCACAGCAATAGATTATAGACTGGAATAACACATAGGCTACTTTTTATCCCGGAAAATAAGAGAGTTCCCGCGGGAGTTAAAAAACCTCTATCCACGCGAACGAAGTCGCGGACATCAGCTGGTATTTTAAAAATAGATCCCCTTTTTTTGACCAAGAAACCTAAATCTAAACAGTTAAGTAAGTAAGTTCCACAATAGGTAATTTTATCCCTACATAGGCAGAAATCAATGACTCTTTCGACCTACACAACCTTTTTCCATTAAACTCCACTGCGAAGGCGTAAGTATAATAAATTTTTTCCACTTCAAAGAATTTCGTTAAGGCAAATGATTGTACGATATCTCCCCTTTGAATATTTTGCTAAATCGGGAGTTTGACTTCTGTGAAGTAAAACGAAATTTCTGGCAGGTGTATTAAAGGCAAAGGATATTTTAGAAGTTTGGTATACCTATACGTAGTAATTATTGAATCTTATTAAGACTGAAATGTTAGAAATGTTTGCTGTTCCTTATCTTTTACTGAATACAAAGGTCAGATCCACAGAGTAAGCATAGTAGTACCTTTTGCCCGCGACGTCGTCTCTGTTTTTTCCGGGATAATAGGTGATGTTTATACCCATGCAAAAAACCACTTCAATCCATTACTCCATTGAAGCCCCAATAGCCCAATGGTTAAAGGTGCGGACTGAAAGCTGAAAGGTCGCAGTTTCGAATCCCACCCGTTACACTATTGTCGTACCCACTCCTAGGACAAGCTTTCCGCTCATTTGGAGGGCGTAGGAGGATATTAGTCAACTTCAGCCTGGCTAATGTTCTTTTTAAAAAAAAATTGTTTTGTGTGTAAAGGACAAACAAACAAACAATTTCACAGATACACACTTTGACCTTTATAATATTAGTAAGTGAGGATTCAAGCTTTATTAATTCTTTTGTGATTTTCAGGTGTATTTTAGGATTGCGATAATGTATGCTTTTACTTTTAAAGTATTTTTCTTATTAATTTTTGCTTGTCGGTTTGGATAATATTTTTGTGGGAAAATCTCAAAATACAGACGTTTTACTTAAACTTGCTAGAATACAATAGAATAGAATAGAAAATATTTTTTTTTATTCAAATAGATAAACTTTAAAAAGTGCTTTCGAATCGTCAAATGAAGTTGACACTAAATAAAGTCAGTGAAATATATATAAGTCAATGGCCAGAGAGCTAAAACAACAACAATCGTCAAATGAATCTACCACTGTTTCGCTAAGTCGAAGATTAAAATTATTTGATAAAATAACTGTGTGAACACGTAGAAAATCTGAACATACTCTACTCGTGGTTATTCAACGTATACGGGATCTATTATAACTGCAATTTAACGTAGCGCAAACGTGAATGTCACGTCGTCAAAGTAATCTACATAATGAGTGTGCGAAAACCTTGGCCAAAACTTTCTTCCGTGTCGAAAATGGAACGTATTTTTGACTTTTCTTAGTGCCGATTTCACCAACATCGAGACAACATATTGGGCGTTCTTTTTGTATTGTGAAATCCGTTCTTTTTAAACCTACTTCATTATCAGAATACAAAAATATTAATTTTTTTATTCGATGACAAGATAGCCCTTGACTGCAATCTCACCTGATGGTAAGTGACGATGCACTAACACATGCAAAACACACTAAGATGGTAGCGGGCTAACTTGGAACTGGTATGGCAGTGTAGATTCAACCCATATCCCGTAATCGGTTTCTACACGCCATCACGGCGCTAAATCGCTTGGCGGCACGTCTTTGACGGTAGGGTGGTAACTAGCCACGGCCAAAGCCTCCCACCAGACCAGACCAGAGACAATTTAGAAATTATAAATTCCTAAATTGCCCCAGCCGGGAATCGAACTCGAGACCTCCCAGTTATAAGACCACAGCGCTCACTGCGCCAGGGAGATCGTCGAAATTATTATTATTATTTATTTATTTATTTAATTACTATTCACAAAATTCTTATACACTTTTACAACATAATGCACTTCAAAAAAACCGCAGAGGTTTGTCCTCGATGCCACTCTGCACCGTAGTATTTAAAGAAAAATATTCAAAATTATAATTATTATATACTTAACATACGGTCCCGTTCATTCAAACAGGTAACATAAATATATCTATCTATATAAAGGGTTCCCGAAGGATTTCAATCGACTTCAAAAAGTTTTTGTATGTTTGGAAGCTAGTGGAAATAAATCAATAGTTAGGCGATTCGGTACGAAAGTACAGATTCCATTTTCATGCTAATTAAATGATGCATGAGTAATGGAATGGATATCGCGTCACATATATTTTTATTATTTAAATTAAATGGAGATAACAAATCTTTTAAATTTTAAATGCCTTGCGTTACGGTCCAATCAGTATTAAAATAAACTCGATAAATGTTCGCATAAAGCGATTGACTTTACGAGAGCAGAATTTCTTTTATCGGTACTTAATTGCTCTGTCACAGGAGTGATAACTCAATAAGGTAAGAATTTACGACTGGGTCCAGGGTTCAAATCCCAGTCACATTTTAGTTGGTTCTGAATAGAATGGCTGTAAGTGATACATGACACACAATGATAGATGGACTGGAGGGAACTAATTAGGCTTCCGTTATTTAATGAAGAATCTTAAAAATGGTGTTGTTGGAATTAAACTTAAAATAAAGATCAATTACTTATTTAACTAGCTACTCTTTAAAAAATGTCAAAGCGCGCCGTAGTATGAGAGATAATAGTGACTTGTGACGTGATAACATTTGACGCACTTTTTATAGTTCAATCGATAATGGGCAACTCTTAAAACTAACAACGAACATGTATTTTACTTATTTTGGAGTACCCTCTATTTAGATAATAACCGGTATGAAATAATTTATTTTCAATATAGGCAACATGCCAGTTGCACGAAAAAAAGAACCCCGAAACTCCCTCGTCATAAATAAAACAAATTGAAACTTGAATAACCAAAATGTTGAAACGAAAACATTAATTACAAAGAAATTGCTGTAGAAGAAATGTACCTATACCGTGCAGTACTTTATGAGGCCAGTGAGGCGACTTACTCCCGGGTGGGAATTATATCGCGCAATTTCGCAAATTTGATGTAAAAAAGACCTGTTCACTTTTAAATTAGGGTGCAGTCTCGCTGGCTTTTTTTCCCTGTAATAGAATTTTCAAATTGCCCTTTAGAAATGAATAATTTTCTGTTTGATGTCATTTTTATGATGAAAAAATGATTTTTCCTTGTCTCACGATTATTAATTGAATCGAAATGAATTAAAAAGTTGGTGGCATAATATGTATATGAAAATAATTTATGACTGTAAAACTATTTACATACCGTGTACGCTTTTCATTCAGTTTGTATAGTTATTGTATATTATTCATAAACTGTCTAAAAGCAATAGATTTGAATTTTAAAATACCCGTAGTTATTGTTTATTTAAAAAACAAAAATAAAATACTGCATTTAAATAGGAAAAATAAATGCATAAACTGTCTAAAAGCAATAGATTTGAATTTTAAAATACCCGTAGTTATTATTTATTTAAATAACATACAAAACTATTTCTAAAATTAAAACTAATATAAACGTAGTTTAGATTAATTTTGAAATTATAAATTCAACGCGCAATAATCACATTTCTGTGTAAATTATTATATAAGTTAAAACCTTTGTTTAGTAAATATGGGAAATACGGGGACAATACACGTAGTTAAGTCAATTGTGTAAATAACCGTATACAATTATTTAGAACAACATAAATGAATTACGGTGTAATAATATTACTTACTATCTAAAAATTACATTGAGTCAGGGAGTACGTTTAATAATTCTATTTTTCTTATTCAATTTAATTAATTTACTCTATGTACGTAAATACATTGACAGCCACAGAAGAAAATTGTAAAACTACACAATAGGACACACATTTTTTTATACGATGACAAATAGTCCCTGATTGTGATCTCACGTGATGACAAATGATGATGCCCCCATATACCGCGTACGCGATGAGCTGGCAGTGGACATGTACATTGTACACTTGTACACAAGTGTCGCAATCTTGTAGGTAATAATCTATCACAGTGCGGTTGTACGAGGCTTTGTATCTGTTCATATATTTACTCACGTGGATCCGTGTTAAACTGAAAATCAAATTGGTATTACATTACGAACGAGTCTATTCGCTAAATGTAAATATCCTTTTGAAATGTTTCCTGTTTTCTCGTCCGGATATGTTTAATTAAACGTACCTTATTTAGAAACTCTACGACCGAAATGGGGTGAAAACAAAGTAACGCACTCTCTTTAGTGCTGAGCCATGACGTTGGCAAATACGACAAGTAAAAAACTATAAATTCGATTAACACTCTTTCTTACTTATCGTTTAAATCTTAAGGGGCTACAATGACTCTTATGGATCTGTCGTATAACGAAAGAGTTTTCAGAAAATTTGTAACTAGCTGATGCCCTCAACTTCGTACGCGAGGATTGATTCCTGCGGGAACATTAATCCAGGATATGAGCTATCTCTATTCCAAATTTCAGCCAAATCAGATTATTCGTTGTGGCGTGAAGGAATCCATCCATCCATACTTTCGCATTTATAACATTATTAGTAGGAAATAAATAAGTAACTTTTAATCGAGAATTTCGTTCCCTATCTCTTTTCTATCTCGTAGTGAATTTAGATTTCAGATCAAAAAGTTTATTACACATAAATATATGAAACTCATTATGTATCTTAATAGTTTGCAAGTTATGGCTTACCAAAAATCGCATAAATTCTTGGGATATTATTATGTCTCGTTAACTAAAGTAACTAAATAAAATTCGCTGATGTGATGAGGCAGTGGCCCAGCGGATAAGGTTATCGCGCCGACTGTTTTATTAAAATCATAAATCCTACGTCAAAAGCACCCGCTGTATTCGAGACGACTGTAGTATCGTATTTTACGTTAAAAATAAATTTCTTTTTTAAAAAGACATCTTGCAAATTGGTGTATGATTTCGGGGTAATTTACTGACATAGATTTTTTTAACTATTATTTATATTTTGTTACCTCGCCAATTTTGAGATAGAATAGAATAGAATAGAAAATATCTGTCAATAAACTGTTTGCTAAAACGTGCTCGTTGTTAGCTAACATAGGTTAATCCATAAACTTCAAGCATATAGCTAGTTGGAAAAATGGTAGGTAGCCGGAAGGGCCTCCCAAATGTGCTATGCGTATTAGGAACGAGGAGGCAAAGCGCTTTTTTAAATATACAGACTACATAGCTTAACTGTGATTTCATCTGATCGTAAGTGAAGATGCAGCCTAAGATGGCGCGCGCTTGCCTATAAGGTGTATATTCATTATTGATTTAGATATACCTAAGATATAGTTAGGTAGTGATCGTGGCATTGCAATCACATAATGATGCAGATCCAAACGATTCCTAGATAAATTTGAAATATGTACGCATTTTTATGTACATATTTGTGTTTATGTATTTCACCAACAAATAAACGTTATTCTACTCTATTCTATTCTATATAATATTCTAAATCTATTCTATATAATATTCTATTCTATAGGAGCAAAATTAGCGCTAGGTACCCAAAAGAGGCATTATCAACATTGGATTCATATTAGCTGTGATGAAACGATGTTAAACAACCCTTGACTCGTATATATGCGTAGTATGTAAACAAGATAACTCTAATTTCGCAGTAGCGCAGCGCTTTGCAACGAAAACAGTACAAAGAGCTTTTCACGTGAACTACCGAGCGTCAATTATGTAGGACATGAAGCATCAAATGTACGTAAAGTAGTATAGAGTATACCAACCGAGCTGTGCACTGGATAGTTAAAGGTTGGTTAAGCAAAATTGTTCACACGTAGAATGCTGGCGGGGTTTCTGTCGTCGCTGAGAGATGACGTCGCGTCGCTAACGTAGGAAAATTATCTCGGAAAATTAAAGAGTTCCCGCGGAAATCATAATTACTTTTTACAAGAAATTGAACTGACGCGACGATAGGAGCAAGTAAAAAGGGAAAAATCAAATATAAATCTTTTTAGTCTTACTAAGCTCCTAAACTAATATCAGTAACTAATTTTGAGTCGGCGACAAACTCTTTTAAAAGGTAAACTACGAGCTTTATTTTTTTAAGCATAGCAGATTGCTTGACTACGAGCTGTATTTTTAAGCATGGCTGCGAGATAGCTCTTAAAAAAAATTGTCACCGACTCAAAATCAAATAATATTAGGTATAGGTAATCCACGCTTTTAGATATTTTTAAGCGAATTTTCTGAAACAAAATATAGTTCAGCTTTAGAACTATATTTTGTATTATTTCTAAGTTCTTTAAACTTAGAAATAATACATTCACTAGATGAACTCAATATTCAAAACTTGTTTACTCCTAAAGCAAAAATAAAATAATTGAATTCTTATCTGAGTGAATTTTTTCTAGCTACTTTTGTTTTTGGAACTTTCAGAAAGTGCGATTAAATATTAAGTATTTAAAAATTATCGCTAAGTTATATAATTTAATTTGATGATTTATTGTTATTGAGCGAATGAAGTAAAAAAAGAAAGTGGTCCTTAATACCCCTCGTCTTTAAAAGCTAGTTCTCATATACCTAATAGGTATTGCTGATAATATTATCAAGTTAAACCGAACTAGCTGAATTCGCAGAGGCACTTGTACAAATTACTCGAACTATCAACAAACGAAAGTTATACTTCTCCCCGATATTATATTACGAGTTAGTTTATTTGCTGAGGATTCGCAAATTCGGTAGAACTTGTGCTCGTATCATATAAAGTAATACATGGTACTTTATGTATTCGAACAGTAATTATTAAAATACTAGATTATATAGGATGTGGATGAAATCGCGGGGATTATCCCCGCGACTTCGTCCGCATCTTATTTTTTGTGATCAAAGGTGGAAGGTGGAAGGGAAATCCATGCGGGATTAAGATTTTATGATACCCGCGGAAATTCTTTAATCTTCCGGAATAAAGTGTAGCCTACGTGCTATTCTAACGTAGTAATGTAAAATAGTTGCACCAAAATCCGTCCAGCATTTTGTGTGTTTGAGGATCGGGAGAGTGACAGGCTACTTTTTATCCCAGAAAATGAATGAGATCCAGCAGGATTTAAAAAACTAAATCCACACGAGCGAAGCCGCGGAGATCAACTAGTATGTTATATGTGGGAGGTCTCAGGTTCGATTTCCGGTAGGGGAAAATAGCGAATTTTATGGCGGTGAGATCTCAGTCAAGGGTTCTCTTCTAATCTAATTAAAAAAACTAATACTCATACGGCTTCTAACAATAACATTATAATATTTTCGTCTCCCATGATCTTTATTTGCGGCGTGGCCTTTGTATCGGGCTGCGCGGTACAACAATGGCTTCACAAGTCTAAGATAATGGATATTGCCTTTGCTGCGAGACAAAGCCGTCTACTTTGGGGTCTCTCATAATGCGCTTAGAGTTCGCAAAATACGTTATTACGCCTCAGTGGAAACATTTCCTGGGCCCGTTGAATACCCGGGCTTTTTCGATAGTTTTACAACGTTATTTACTTAATATACTCGTATGTATGTGCCTACTTTAGGTACAGGAATTTCTTTTAAATGTTACCAATGTGAAGATTCTCAGTCATGTCTCAAAATGAGTATTTTAATATTAGTATTCAATTCGATGCCTTAACTTGGGTAGCATAAGTATGTCATGCTCTCTTTAAACATTTTTGTGGTGGTGTCGTGTGGTGCGGGTTGTTACATTCCCTCAAATATGGCTGAGCGAAGCAACGGCTGGAACTTGCGTCATGCTCGTGAACGGGTGCCACCAACGGGAATGGGTCTACTTTCTGTCTGCCCATCTTAACATGTATTGGATTGTATGTACCTACGTATGCATTTTTGAAACTTCATTTTTCTCTATGCCTATTGTAAAAAATTTTTTTGAAAAGAGCGACTGCTGAGTTTCTTGCCGGCTCTTCTCAGAAGAATCTGCATTCCGAACCGGTGGTAGATTTATGACGTGTCATAAGAGCTACAAGTTGGCTTACATGAAATATTGCATTACATGAAATATTACATGAAAAATTTGAATTTGATTCTCTTTATCCTATGTAAAAGCTAAATTAAGCTCATTTATCTAAAGAGTGTCCTTCTTCAGGTTGGTTCCGAACATTTGCACAACGTTGGCCCGAACAAGCCCCAATGTATGGATGCACCAATATTTGCTACACTTTACGAGTAAATCCTTACAATAAACGGCACAGTAGATTGTCCGCTCAATTGTATCCCATCAACAATTAGTTACCTAGATCAACGCAACGCTCGCTGCGCCGTTCTCGCGCAGAAGCAATAAATAAAATCTTTCTCCATTACGCAAACGAGTGCCGTTTTATTATTTCATTTAAAAGTTCCCTTGTATTTACACTACCCTATAAAATTAACCCGCTTAACGTCGGTAACGAGCAATTAACCCAGCAAAAACGACTACTGCGTTAAAGTGCTCGCTTAAATGTACTGTGAAAGACTAATCCTCGTGAAAATGTAATTGAGTCTGCATTTTTCCACTTAGGTTTCCACTGTTACTCAAGGATGTCTTTGATGTGGTTGCGTTTTATTATTTTTCTTCATAAATTCTGTGGCCTTGAAGCCTTTGCGAGCGAGACTGAATCCTACTTGACGGTGTAACTTAAAGATTTCGGCTTTAACTTGAACTTTTCGAGCTTCAGATGCGGAAGTGAGGATTGAAACCTAAAAAGTTACCTAACTGTAGTTTATACAAATATAGTTTGTCCGTCTGGAATTATTGAACTTTTTTTTTTTGAGATAAAAGTATAATTTTTATTTTAATACAACAAATTATTTCGTGATTTTTCTGCAGATATTGAAAGAAAAATCACGGAAAAAAATAGGTAGATGTATGAGGTCTGCAGACCTCAAAAAAGAAATAAAACTCAAATCATAGTAATGTCGATTACCATATATACAAAAACTCATACAAATATCAAGTCGGTCCGTTGCTGCGTGATTTTGTAGACATTTTTAAATAAATTATTATTTTTCCCGCGACGAGATCTGCGTGGAGTTTGGTTTTAAAATTCTCGCGGGAGTTCACTTTCATATTAATTTATCTATTAAGGATTATTAACGATAGGTTTGAGTATTTGCACAGTTTCATTAGGTACAGGGCAAATCAATCAATTAATGTTGGATTTAAGCGTATTCGTTTTATTCTTAGGGGTGATGAAAATTTCGGATGTAAAAGTTCTTAAAGTATAAGAGATGAGGCTCTTATCAAAATGAAGACGCAAAGTGCGGTACATAATAATAATTATACAAAGGCACTCATCATAAGTCAAATGAAAGCGTATCATAATGCAATTTGGGTTGAGCAAATTGTGTGAAGAGAGAACGTTAATTAAAAAGAAATTGCCGCGAAAGTATTCTAGAACAGAGGGATGTTGATATTTCATTAGCCCAGTATCGGTCTCCGGGGTGCGAATTACATTGCTTAATTTTGCACGCTGTATAAAAATGGAGCGCCAAAAATGTAAGGGCTTTAGGACCTTAGGGATTTAAACTCATTTTTTTATTAAAACGCGCGGCTTTTTCCGCATGAAATCCTAAATTGCTAGTAGTCCTTTCATTAGCCTGATATCCTAAAACGCCAAATTGATGCGTTGAATAATAATAGTTTTTTCTTATGGCTGTCGAATAATTTAACTAGATATTATCGGTATATCTAGTTCTCCTACAGATCTCTTCATTTCTGATGTGATCTCGCAAAGACACTCCGAGCATAACACTCACATTCTGAGCTTTCGATTAATGTTGTATCTTTTAATAGGTGCTGTTAAATTTCCTTCCGAATGCCAGCAGATCAGAAGGTTTAGGTTCCAAATTCCGGGACAGCCCAGAAAAAAGTTATTGCGTTTTCAGTCAAGAAATGTTGTCCAGTGTTCAATGGCACGGCAAGCTAACACGGCCAGAGAGATCAGACACAGGACTGATGGAATTACGAGAAAGCAAGAAGAGAACATTGTACATGATTGTTAAACCAAGACATTACGTTGTGTGTGTATAAAGCCTTAGTATCACTTAAGGGGTATTGTTTGTGGATATCCCGCGCGCATTAGTGTGCGGCAAATATTTGCACTCTCCGATACGCCATCACAGAGAGATCTTATGACGTATGTTTGTGTGTGTAGCGTGTTGATACACTTGTAACTTGTACAATTTAATACAATATTACGCCTACCCACATTTTATAATATTTTTTGTAAAGTCTCAACGCATCGTCGGTCTACTTTTGGGTAGAGTCGCCTTTTGAATGAGAGGGCTTAGACCAGGGTGCTCTCCCGGCCTCCCGCAGCTATAGTTAAAATGTATTGATGCAACAAAAACATCATGAATGCAGCCAATCAGAGGTTACACTCACCACCACAGAGTCAGTCACAGAGTCAGGTCAGAGGACGACCGTTACACTGATGCAATCAAGTTTAGATAATATATGGTGATATTTACGACTACGCCTACGACTTTATCCGCGTGGATTTATGTTTGAAAATCCCGCAGATACTCTTTGATTTTCCGAGATAAAAAGTAGCCTATGTCACTCTCCAGGTACTCAACTATACCCATGCAAAAAATCACGTGGATCCGTAGCTCTGTAGCAGCATGATTGAAGGACAAACCAAAAAACAAACAAACACACTTTCGCATTTATAATATTAGTAACAGCGAATGAACTCAATCGCTGATTAGTAAGGATGTAATATGAGTACTTAGGAATAATTGCTTATATCGTTTGCTATATCCTTCAAGCTTATATCCAATGATCAATATAAATATCATTGTATCAAGTCAAGCAATAATGTAAGTTGTTTGTATTGCTAACTTAATATACCTACTGTCGTAGTTCACGGTTGGCCCGTATATAATCTATAATATAAAAATGAATCGCAAAATGTGTTGGTAAGCGCATAACTCAACAACGCCTGGACCAATTTGGCCAAATCTTTTTTTAAAATGTTCGTTGAAGTTCAAGGATGGTTTTTACGGCGAGAAAAATTAGAATTATTGCTTGAAAAACCCTAAAAATAGCCCTTTTCTTTTTCCCATACAAATGATTTGAAACTAAAACGTAGTCAATTTGAGCTTTATTGCTATGGTATAAAGTTCATATTAAATTACAAGCACTCACTGTTGTCTAAGCAATGTAGGTGTGTTCCTAACGTCAAAGATCATATCTATCAAAACAATGTGCGTGTGTGCGTTGGAGCACAGAATACATAGTTGGAGGAGTTTAATGTCGCGTTCCGAAACTCGCGTTTCTTTTGTATTAGTTTCGGCACGCGAGATAAAATGCATCAGTTTCCACGTCATTACATCAGTCAAACAAAAAGCGAAGTATCGGTGAAAAATGTCGCAAAAACGGGGAAAATTATCCATATTTAAAATCTTTTAAAAACTTCTTAATCGCGATCATAATAATAGAAATTGACGCGGACGAAGTCGCGGGCGTCCGCTAGTACTGTATAGATATTTGATCTTTGTGAGTTTGCCTCGGTATTTGTTTAGGGACAGTTCTGTACTCGGTATATGTATAAATTAATTTGATCAAATGAACTGATATCCAGTAGCTATGTTTAATGCTACACATAATAGATTAATGATTATATTATGTTTCGTTATATTTTATCTTAGTTTTACAGTTCTTAGTGCCGATTTCACCAACGTAAAATAAGTCTTATGCGAGCGTTTCTATATTTCGGTAGATTTTATTATAACTGTCAAAATACTGTCGCCGAAATTCGATCGGAAAAATATTATTTACCCTTTTTTATTTTCTTTTAAATATTTAACATAAGTAACTTAGTTTAATTGTTTTAATTTAGAATTTAGTTTTGTATTATTTTATGTCATTGTTCATAATTATTATTAAATAGTAAGTAAGGACTAAGGACCTCTCTAGATTTTGGCACGAGTCTGTCATTAACTCGACGCTATAAATTGAGGAGCTGGCGAACAAAAAGGGGTAATTGCAAGATATTAAATTTTACAGTAGAGGCAAAATACTAAAACACTAGGTTCTAGACCACCTATAGAGTTGTGATTTTTGGATTCATATGACTCTCAAATTTCAAGTCTATATACGTTTTGGCTAATTTTCAGAACTCAATATTTAACGAAATACAGACTAGACAAATTTTCAATTAACCCATTTTGTTAGCCATCGGTTCACTTATTCCGTTTTGATTGAAACTGATGTGCAATTACCACATTTTGATCATCGATTGAGTAAAAATAAAAAATACTCTGTTCTAGAATAAAAAAAATTTAATCAACTTAAGAATTTTTTATTGTTACATTAGTAATTTTAAAAAAATTAGTTTTATGAAAATATTATAGAAACTGATAATTATTATTAAAATAGTACACGTTTAGTTCTACATCTACTTCAACATTGAAGATTGTGGAGAAAGATGCGAATCTTTTTCAACAATCTTCAATGTCCTCATTAGCGTCACTTTTACCCCTGTTTTCTACGTCACCCAAAACCTCGCCGTACCATACTAAGTCAGGGTTTTCAAGCCAGTTTTCATCAAACTGCTTACTCAGTAGTATTAGTCCCCGAATTCAGCCCAGAAACAGTGCTAGGACTTCCAGATGACATTTTAAAACTTTTTTTGGCGCGGAACTGGCTTCAAAGATACACAAAATAACAAACTAAAATATTGCCATATTTAAATCGGGGATGCCAGAGTAATATAAAAGAATTTCCCCACAAAATTATGCTAATTACTTCGTTTTGATTGAAATCCATGTTCCGTAATCTTGAATAATATGAAATTTACCCCCTTTTGATTGGTATTCAAAAATATATTTGAAAGACGGGATTTTTATTTTACAATTACCACGTTTTGAACGGAATCGTCAACTTTGTGCCCATTTTGATGCAACTTTTAGGCCGTTTTCACAGACTTTTTTGCACGTAATAGATGGAGAGGTATGATAAGAACAGGATTTCATGAAAAAAGTTGTTTGAGAAAATTACGTAATTACGCCCTTTTGTTCGCCAGCTCCTCAATTGTTGTCTGCAAAGCGACACGGCACTGTCGCCGCTTATCCGCAAAACGATGTTAATAACTCACTCATTCTGTACCTATATAATCTCCTTCTTCTTCTCTATCCACTGATAGACGTCCATTGTTGGTCAAAAGTCTCTTGCATGGAGTTCCACAGGCTTCGGTCTTGCGCCGCCTGAATCCAGCGGCTCCCTATGATTGGTTTGATGTCGTCGGACCACTTAGTGGGAGGTCGGACTGAGTAGACTTAGGTTAAATGAGGCATTTGACCTTAAAATAAAAATCAATACAAATCTTCGATGAGACCTATACAATAGGTACATATAGGTACAATATCTTCGTTTCAGTTTTTAATTTAAAGACCTATTTCACAATGCAGAATAGTATTTAACCGAAGATGAAAAGTGAAGTTTGACAGTTTTTTTTATTAGTAATCTGCTTCGATCGTAATCTGTCAAAACGTTTTTTACATCGCTATAATAATTAAGATGAAAATCATAAAGTTTTTGGCGGCTACAATAAAAACGCTCAGTAAATTAGCGAAAGGTAATTGACGTTCATGCGGCTCGGAAGCATTGCGGATTGCTGAAATGTTCTCGATGCTTCGAAGTCGGCATTTGGCGAGGGTAGCCCTTATTCGTTTCCTCTCAAGGGACGTGATGCCGTGCGTACATCTCAGGGTTGTTACCTTTTGAAGAAAAAATATGAATTAATCTATAGAAATAAACTTTGATAAACACAATTAAAGAGTCTGTATGCTTCTCCGGGCTAATGTGCAGAAGCGAAATCTAAAGACTTTTAATAGACATTCATGCCGGTCAGAAGCATTGCGGATTGCTGAAATGTTTTCGATGTCTTGCAGTTGGAATTCGGCGAGACGATCTTGCTTTGTCTTATTATTTATTTTCGTTTCTTTTAATAATGATGGATTAATGAAGAAACGATGGAAAAATGATGGAAGAAACTTGAAATTTTCATAGCATTAAGAGACCGTTGTATTTTGTTGTTTGTATTCCATATACCTACATTTCAACTTAGTACCTCAAGCAGTTTCTGACAAAAGGGAAAACACGGACACAATAAAAACACGGACGGACAATCAGACAACAAAGGGAAACTTATAAGGGATAAAATAACTAGAAATATACTAAATAAAATAAAAATACCACATCACAAAGTAGTAATGCAAGCCCTAGTCCCCGAGCACAGTCTTCTCAATATGGCTTTATTTATCTAACATTCCAACATTTGACCCGCGGGCCGCGCAGGCTGCGGCGCCGCGTTCTGATAACTTTCAATACTCCGCAGTCCTCACAAAAATTGTCGTGCGGCTTTATATTTTTTTTCTTAAAAGCCAGTTGTTCTTCTTCTTCTTTGTCGATCGATACACGTCCACTGTTGGACGCAGCTCGACTCTTACATGGACTTTTACAGGTCTTGGACTCTCTTGGACTCGCCTATTGTTGTCGGTCCACCTAGTGAGGCTAACACTGCGCTTCTTAAGATTCCCAGATGCGCTTCCCAGTTGTTACTATCATTTTAATAAAATAATATAAACGTAAAAATTATTTTTACAAAACCGACTTCAAACACCACTACAAACTACCAATTGTGCCTGTAAATTTTGAAGAGTTTCATCGATTTTTCCAGGATCCCATCATCAGATCCTGACCTGATTACAATGGAACCACCTGGAACCTGAAACACATCAAATTCATAAAGTCATAATAATTCACCGTTGAAGTGGTATCGCGACAGAATTGCAATATTTCACTGGATCGTCTAGTTCAACGAACTATCGAAAATGTTACATTGTTATAATATAGGTATTGGGATCCTAGTGGATTGAGCGGTACATTGACTTAGGAATGAACTTGGAACGAATGACAATGGGTACTCGTAAGTTTGCAATAAGTTATCTTGCAAGTTTTGTCTCGTCGTTGAAGTTAGATATTGTTGCAGATTTGACATTTCAATAGTTTCTGGTTCACCGGAAAATATGGACTCAATCATTTAGATTTTACACAAATTGATTCTTAGAATCATTTTCTACATCGGTACTTGGAACTTGCTACCAATTATGTGCGAATAGACAATACCCGCGACTTCGTCCGCGTGGATATAGTTTTTAAAAACCCTCGGGAATTCTTTCCGGAATAAAAAGTAGTAGTAGTAATGAGTAGTATGTCACTTTTCTGATTCTTAACTACCTACCCATGCAAAAAATCACGTCGATCCGTAGCTCTGTTGCAGCGTGATTAAAGGACAAACTAACAAAGACACTTTCACATTTATAATATTATATAGGAAATATAGTAAGGATAGGAAGGATAAGCAAGGAAGTAGGTAATAATTACCTAAGTAAGGATTACATTATTACCGTCATATTAGGTATTTGATTAAAATTATATTATGTTTGGAATTAGGAAAGTGTTGAACTCCAAAATATTTCAAAATTAACAAAATAACTCTTCGCTGTCGAACAGTTTCCCTCTGCTCATCGTTTACGCAGTTCAAAACTAATACCTGCCACTTCGCGAGTTGTGAGCGATGAGCTTCAGGTACCTCCGAATACCAGTTGCCTCAAAATATTCCATTAATCACTACATGTTGTAAAGCGAAACTATCTCTGCTGAGTTCGTTTCCCTGTACTTATTCCTAGAAATTACCAGTGCGATTTCCTTTTAGTTTTCACTAATGGATAGCTTGATTTTATTTATAAAAGTTCTAGCAGCTAGATAAAAAAAATTGACAAAAGCATTAAACTTGTCCTACTAATATTATAAATGCGGAAGTTTGGATGTATGGATGTTTGTTACTCAATCACGGCGCAACGGCTGAACCGATTTGGCTAAAATTTGGCACAGAGATAGATTATAGCCTGGAATAGCATTGGCTATAATATATAAAGTGAGAGTGCGATCTATAGATTTCAGCCTTAGAAGCCCGCCGATTTACTGCGGGCTGTCGGGTAATATACATCTATTGAAGACATAGTCACAGTTTCTGGGAGAAATCACACATGCCGTAGCGTGCACCAATGACTAATTCCGAGTATAGACGTCTTACGTAGATACCTACGAGCTATGGTGGAACCAGAACGCACGACTGAGTTTGTCACATTACAGCCTACAGTTAGTGTGAGTTAATATATCTCGATAACTTCGATAGATTTTAGCATCGAAACACTATATAACGTAAAAGTAAAATGGAACTAATCTGCCTGTTTTCAGGCTTGCCTAATCTCATCAATATATCGACTAACAGTGTCAAAAGCGGAAACTGACCAGCGCTGAACGCATTACTAAAACGAGCCTTTTGCTTTGCTTAAGCCTTCTGCTATGCAAAAGTCCACAACAGTGATTGATTTCGAGAAATTAAACATAATAATGTTGGGTATTGCGTCGAGTCGTTGACTGCCGCTGGATACAAGCGGCGTGAGGACATGTTCTCTGTTGTTACCATGTCCAGCACAGAACCTTGGTATATGCTGTTCAAAATGCACCTGTAGCATTTTCTTTTAAGGTCTTAAATATTCAGTACTATAAATTGTTATATCACAAAGTTTCACAAAGGGACAGCGGTTGTAAATTCATGGACGAACTTAAGCCTTAAAACAAGGCGTTATATTTATTAGGGTTTATATAATCGAAATCTATAAACGTTATCGAAATGTGCGAACTCGTACAAAGGGTACTGAGTAGTGAGTAAAACGTCCAAAGCATTCGTAGTTGATTAACCGAGCCTTTGATGTTTCTGTGACAACATGATTAATAACCGATTCCCAAGCTTGCCGTAAACACGGTTCCTTAATACCTAATGGAAAATTTTCCACTAAAACTGTGTTAATTAACTTTAGAATTTATAGTACTTAGAAGATATTTGAGAACGTGGTTATTTGAAACCCCGACGCAAGTGTGTCAGGTTACAGATTAATTTATATTTAAGTTTATTATCTTTTAGGGTACCCTCAGATTTACAATTTCAAGTTGAACAACTAAATCGCAGCGTATACTAATAGGCATTGTGATTTACGGTACCCCGCACATTTCATATAACTATATCACTATGCCTATTGTATGCTCTGCGATTTAGTTGTCCAACTTGAAATTCTAAGTCTTCAGGAACTCTTACTGCACATTTTTTCCGAACAAAACAAAATAAAAGATTATTAGGAAATCAGACTTATGGATTTGAATAGAGCTATGAGCATCTTTGGATGCTGGCCGAGCCAGTATATTTAAAACGTCTATTTTGTATTCATTGGTATTCTCAAGTAATAGTCGGTAGTCAAACTCATCAATATTTCATATGGACTTGAATTGGTAGCAATAAAACTAAGGTAGGACATTGCATAGGTACAGAATGAGTGAGCTATTAACATCGTTTTGCGGATGAGCGGCGACAGTAATTGCCGTGTCGCTTTGCGGACAACAATTTATAGCGTCGAGTTAATAGACTCAGCCCGCACTCGCCAAAATCTAGGTATAGAATAGTTTTAGTCTAACAGGAATTCAAGTAATTTCATTTGCAATTAAACAAATATCAATATTTTTTTTAAATATTAACACTAAAATCAAGATGGCGCGGGCGTAGAGTTACAGAAATCAGTGATCTTATAAAAGTTTTATGAACAAGATGATGCCCGCGACTTTCATTCTACCGTCCTTCCCAACTACCGTCATTTCTTCGGACTATGTGCTCCGCCCATTTCCCATTCCGCCCATTTCATCCTCAGGCGTAGCATAAATAATGCCTTATGGTGTACAATACTGTAGGTAGGTGATAGAAAAACTGTCCACACACCCTTGCGATATAGTCATAATACGGTGGTCACGTGCGAATTATTGGCGACAAAATCACAGGCTGATATCAATCGAAATCCCACCGTCCACCCTCAAGTAATATGTACCATTGATATTGTTACCATTTTCCGCAATATTCCAAACATAGCAACAGGGCTGGTGGCAATTTCGAAGAAGTAACTTGATAAATACTATTTTTAACCGACTTCCAAAAAGGAGGAGGTTATCAATTCGGCCGGTATATTTTTTTTTTTTTTTCTATGTATGTCCACCGATTACTCCGGGGTTTCTGGACCGATTCACGCGATTTTTTTTTAATCGACAGAGGAAGCTTGCGAAATGGTCCCATAAAATTTTTTACCTTCAACTCTTCAAGCCTGATGCTGCAGAGGTACTTTCCCCCTAAATTATGGGGTTTTAGGAACTGTCATTTACGAATTGGTATGCTTGGCCTAAGCATATACTAGATCTTAGAGCTTCAGGTCCTACTCCTCAATCCTGATGCTGCAGGGTACTGCCCACCTAAACCATGAGGCTTTAGGAACTTTCGCTTGCGAATTGATATTATTGGTATTAAGCATAGTCTACATCGTGGAGCTCAAGGTCCTAGCTCTTCAATCCTGATGCTGCAGGGTACTGCCCAGCTAAACTATGAGGATTTAGGAACTTTCGCTTGCGAATTGATATTGTTAGTATTAAGCATAGTCTACATCGTGGAGCTCAAGGTCCTAGCTCTTCACTCCTGATGCTGCAGGGTACTGCCCTACCTAAACTGTGAGGATTTAGGAACTTTCGCTTGAGAATTTATATTGTTAGTATTAAGCATAGGCTACATCGTGGAGTTCAAGGTCCTAGCTCTTCAATACTGATGCTGCAGGGGTACTGCCTACCTAATCTGTGAGGATTTAGGAACTGTCGCTTACGAATTGATATTGTTGGTACCAAGCATATACTACATATAAAATTTAAGGTTCTAGCTTCTCAATCCTGATGCTGCAGGGTTGGAGGGATTACGAACTGTCACTTTCGAATTGATATTGTTGGTACCAAGCATGGACTACATCATGTACCTCCTGGTCCTAGCTCTTTAGAAATTGTATGTTGTTAATAAGTACTGTAGGTACCAAATACTTTAGTACCGTAGTGTTGGAGGGAGGGGAGAAAGAGAGCAGGAACAAGCTACACTAAAAAGCTTAAAATAAAAATTCTTTTCAAAAAACCGACTTCAAACGCCACTACAAAGTATAAAAATAATTTTATTTTGTACACGTTTGTTGAAGTCGGGCGGGCTTAACTAGAAACGATGAATTCGATGCGCGACGCTTACCTTATGGTGACATATAAGAGACACGCTTATTGAAATCGGGTGAGCATCGCGTATCGGTTTCATCGTTTCTATAGTTAAGCCCGCCCGACTTCAACAAACGTGTACAAAATAAAATTAATTTTATACTTTGTAGTGGCGTTTGAAGTCGGTTTTTTGAAAAGAATCTTTTTTTTGAAATATACTTTCCCTGAATATTATAGCATTACGGGTTGGGATTCTGAAAAGAAAGCCCTGTGACTGTGATCTCACCTGATATAAGTGAACTATAACTCTGAGATGGTAGGGGGATAAATTGTAAGAGGTATAGTAGTGAGTTAGTACATTTAACCCATACCCTTAATCGGTTTTACGCCTCATATTATTGGAACACTAAATCGCTTGGCGGCACATTTTTAACGGAAGGATTGTAACTAGCTGTTTTAATCACTTTATAAGACGTCCATTAGCCAAAGAAAACAGATAATGACACAGACAATCTAAGGGCTAGTTTACATGACTGGATTGCGTAACAGCAACTCATGAATTTGTATTAGATTTCACGAATAAATGGGTAGTCAAAATTGTCTCGTGCCCTAAAGGTCCCCAACTATAACCATGCAAAAAATCACGTCGATCCGTAGCTCTGTTGCAGCGTGATTGAAGGATAAACCAACAAACCAACAGACAAACACAAAAACACATTATTCCCACCAGCTCTGCAGCTATCTACGGCTCTGAGATGATTTCCCAAACATATGATTGCTTCCATTGTATTGGATATAGTGGCTTCCACAGAGGCGAGGTCGCGCGATTGTAATGAAGTTATGCCCCGTGTAATGGGTCGCTATTGTTTGCCTTATTGCCGCATGAATTCTGTGCCTGGTTCGGTGGTCACACGCAGCAGCTATAAATTGTTGGATAACATTTCATAACAAAATCCTGCTAATATTATAAACTATAGACGATGCCCGCGACTTCATCCGCGCGGATTGAGGTTTTTTGATTCCCGCGGGAGCTATTTAGTTTTCCGGGATAAAAGGACCATGGGCAATTTTGTATGGACCCCGTCCCCACCCTCCAACAGTCACCAGACTTATGTTAATATGTTCATTTGGATCCAAATAGACGTAAATAGTTGGTTTCAGCTTCAAAATCGATGGGGTTCTTAATAAAAAAAAAAAAAAACTTTTTGTTTGAAATTGATTTATTTTTGTTATTTTTTCTATATTTTATCGTACAAAAATCACATAACAATAAAAGTAACTACTTCTACTCTGTTACAGACACCATTTTGTACATTGACATCATCCGCGTTTCTTTTAATTTCTGGACCCTGGGCGTCACAGTCTGCGTTTCCGATGCGACCTTGTCGCGTAGCATTGCTAGGCTCTTTGCCAGCATCTATGGCACACTGTCATCGTGTTATTGAACACAACCAGGAAAAAGAAGAAAACTCGAAGAGTATTAGAATCTGCCTTCTGAAGCAAGGGTCGCGGGGTCAAATATCTTAGGGCACAAGTATTTGTGTAACGAATATGACGCATTATATTGTATTAACTACTGTTAATACACGTCATAAAAAAATGAGAATATTATATAAAAAAGATATTAGTTACCTGTATCAGCGCATTTTGTGAAATATATTTAACTAACTAGCCTCAATAGCCCAACGGTTAAAGGTGCGGACTGAAAACTGAAAAGGTCGCAGGTTCGAATCCCACCCGTTGCACTATTGTCGTACCCACTCCTAGCACAAGCTTTCCACTTATTTGGAGGGGATAGGAGGATATTAGTCAACTTCAGCTTGGCTAATGTTCTTTAAAAAAAAAAAAATGGGTCGGTGAGCGGGGGGAGGGGGTTATTTTGTAGCTGGTTATCTTTATGTGCATGCTCCGCCCGCCGGTGTGCAATAAATAGATATAAATGAGCAGGTATTTTGGAATTAGTCATCAATACTACGTCATCGAAATATTTTTTGAAACGTAAGATACAATGAGAACCCCATGCATTTGGGCATCGTCGCCATAATAAAAAAATATCCTCTTGCCAAGATCTATCAATTGCGCTACATTTCATTCTTGTTGATAGGTGGGGACGATTCCGCCCATGGTCCTTTAGCCTAGGTGTTAATCCTGGGTATGAGCTATCTTCATACAAAATTTCAGCCAAATCGGGTCATTCGTTGTAGCGTGAAGGAGTAATAGCCCAAGCGCAGTGTTGGCAGACTCCTACTAGGTGGACCAACGACATCAAACGAGTTGCAGGGAGCCGCCGGATTCTGGCAGCGCAAGACCGAGGCCTGTGGAAGTCCATGCGAGAGACCTATGTCCAGCAGTGGGCGTCTATCGGTTGATAAAGAAGAAGAAGAATCTTTCATCTCATCCACAACCCATAGAGAACTTTATCCATGAACTTCTACAAGCAACGTTTCAAATATCTCGATAGCAGTCGTCGATTGCTATATCGCACTTTCCTCGGGCTACCCCTTTAGTGATGATTGCAATCGTTAATTAGGCTCAAACATTTCCTGTAGATATGAATCGCTTGAGCCACCGCCAAATAAACGATTCAGCGAGTTAATTAACAGCAACCCTGTGTCTTTAGATAACGACGGGTAGACTCCGATGCGGTCTTCAACTTGTTATCGCAATCGTTTGTGCAAATCTGCTCCCCAGTGCGGCACTACAATGCGATTTCTGATACGACTATTCAGTAGTAGTACCTATTCAGTAGCCTCAGCACAAACATTTTAACTTTCGAATAGTAAAGGTGAAATTAACGTCAGCAAGAAATTTTGTATGAAAATGACTGAAGCGTTTCCGTCATTTTCATATAAAATTTCATATAAAAAACACACACATACAAACTTTCGCCTTTATAATATTAGTGTGATATTAGAACGAGCTTTTGCCTGCGGCTTGGCTCACGTTTGGATCGATTTTTCAAACCCTCATTTTATTCCCTAGGGATTGAATTTCTTCTTGATCCTTTCTTAGGGGTCAAAAAATCTTTTCTAAGCGGATACCTACGTCATATTAGCTATCTGTATGCCAACAGCGTGTTCCTTCCAGATGTTCAGCTGTGCGTTGATAGATCAGTCACTCAATGAATGAGTCAGTCAGTAACCTTTTTCTTTTATACAAGTATTTAGATATATGTACACACAAAAGAATCTGTTACATATATTTAGATATATGTACAGTGTACACACAAAAGAATCTGTTACATATATTTTTTACATGAATAATTGAAAACCAAGGAAAAAGGCAGAATAGAATACTATTATTGTTGTTGCCCGTCGGGAAATGAAGCAAAGGAAAAGGGACTTATTCGTTTACCCCAAGGCCATCCACAAACTCGAAAATGGATTACATGTTTTATTAACTAAATAAATGTTTTATTTTAACGTCACGATACAAAATAAAATATAAAGGTTACTCTACAGTTTAATCTCCTCCGACTTCGACTCTGGAGAGAATTTAAAAAATCTCTTTACCGGAGGCTTAGTAATATTGCACCCTTGGGTACGGAAGCTCAAAAAGGAAAATTCCATTAATCATATCGATCAATAGACGTATTTTTCGTTATAATAGAAAAATTGCAAAATAGAAATCATTGTCACACTAGTCACACTAATATTATAAAGGCAAAAGTTTGTGTGTGTAAGTGTGTGTATGTGTGTGCGTGTGTGTAAGCTTGTTACTCCTTCACGCCACAATGAATGAACCAATTTGGATGACATTTGAAATGGAGATAGCTCACACCCAGGGTTACCACATAGGCTACATTTTATTCCGAAAAATTACAGTTCCCGCGGGAATAAATAAGCCTTGATCCACGCAGACAAAGTCACGGGCATCATTTAGTAGATATAAAAATTAATGGTACGATTTAAGTATCTATTGGTAAGAAAAATGTATTTTGGTTTTTCAATACCTCTTTTCGATTTAGCATTTTATACGAGAGAGCTCTCGAAAAGGGTTTGGGTACTAAGTAAACACTCGACAAGAAATATTTTCCGGACTACCACAATAATATATCAAATTGTGAATATGATTACAAAATATTTTAATATTTGCTTCTTTTTTCCATGCACGATAAATTATATTTTTCTGAAATAACAATTTTCTTCATATGGGCATTGTACTACCTACTCGAAAATTGATAAGCTACCCTAATAATTTGATATGTAGTTAGCTTTTTTTAATTACGCTTTATTAATAACTAGCTGATACCCGCGACTTCGTACGCGCGGTTTGAGGTTTTTTTGGAGTCCCTGTCTATTATTTCTGTCACATAAATATTATATTATGTAGGTAAGTTAAGTTAAAAATACGAATGTGGTCTTTATTTAGTGATTGTACTTCTACACTACTATTATAAAGAGGAAAGATTTGTGTGTATGTTTATAATGAATAAACTCAAAAACTACTGGACCGATTTGACTGAAATTTAAAATGAAGATAGATTATACCTTGTATTAAAACATAGGCTACTTTTTATCCCGAAAAAAACTATAGTTCCCGCGGGATCTTGAAAACTAATTTCACGCGAACGAAGTCGCGAGCATCAGCTAGTTTTTAATAAAGGAAACTTTTCTTAATATGTTATGTAAGTATGCCACGACACTTTTGTATAAACTGCGCGAATTCGAGTGGAATTCTGAATTGTAGAAATAACCTTTCGAATAAAAACGGAACCGTTTCTAGATATTTATTATCCCGAAGATTGGTTTCGTTGTGTTGAGATTTAAGAGGCACCTCCTAAATGAATTTTTCGGTCGCGCCATTGTGGTCATATACTCGTATAATGACGTCTCAATTTCACGCCCCGTGCGCAGATCGCCTATAAATAGACTTGTGGGGTGAAGTGGGTCCATAGACTGGAAAGTATAGATAGTAACTAAGTATCTTTAAGGTCCATACCCAAAGTTTGCCAGCAATGGGACCTTATTACTAAGCCTCCGTTGTCCGTCCGTCCGTCCGCCTGTCAGCGGGCTGTATCTCATAAACATAATATGTAGATACTTGTCAAAGAATGTATATTTCTATTGCCGCTTTAACAACAAATATTTAATAAAAAAAAAAGACGTGTGGAACTCGGGGACTGCCGCGGTAAAGCTATTGCATAGCATTTTTTATCAACGCCATCTAGCGGCTCACCGCTAGATGATAAAAACCGTTGATAAAAAATGCGCCATCTAGCGGCTCACCGTAGAGGAGTCCCGTGTCAGGTTATTTTCGTTACGGAATTTCTGGATTCGGTCTCCACGCTGGCCCGCGATAGAAGCTATGCAATAGCTTAAAAATTAGTTAAAAAAGAGAGATCCGTGCTTATAAACTTTTGTTTTTGCTCGATCTTAATAATATCTGGGGTTAAGTCTTGTACGATAGTACGGAACCCTTCGTGTGCGGGTCCGATTCGCAGTTTGCCGGTTTTTTTATTCATGACAAGATAGTGCTTGACTGCGATCTCATCTGATGGTAAGTGAAGATGCAGTCTAAGATGGTAGAAGCTAGTTGTCTTGTGCAAAGTCAAATGCAATTATTAAGTATCTATCTTGTGCAGAGTTTCTTGATCGTAGATTTCAAAGCTTCTGAGTACAATTAATTACAATAGGTACTTAATCTACCTTAACCTTGAAGGATATAATATCCTTCAAGATATCCACAGAAAATGGGTGCCACCATCTGGAATGGGTCTGCTTTGACTGCCCATCTTGACATGCTTTGGTTTGGTGTACCTACGTATGCATTTTTGCATTTTTGAAGCTTTATTGTGGAAGCACATAGCATAGCTTTGTAAAAAAAAAATTTTTTTTTGAAAAGAGCAACTGCTGAGTTTCTTACCGGCTCTTCTCAGCAGAATCTGCATTCCGAACCGATGATGGTAGATTTATGGCGTGTCATAAGAGCTACAAGTTAGCCTACATGAAATAAATTAATTTTGAATTTGAATTTGAAATATTATAACAATAACTAATCAGAAAGTTTCTCATCTTTAAAATTGGACATTTTATTGTAACAGCTTGCAATATCGCATGTCTCAAAGTTCAACATTTAACTGTGCTGTATATCAACGCAATATCGTAATATATTTCTTACGCTGAAAACGATAGCCTTGTCAATATCGGGACCGTATTATACATTTCATTCCAAATAATATATTCTCGATATTCCGTAAGGCTTCAGAGTATAAATCACGCTCTTTTAAAAGTAGCGCGGTGATATGTTACAGTTCAGAGTTAGGTAGAAGAAAGTTTTGAACTTTATAGTTGGAGCATGCATTCTATCGACTCCGGCACGGAGTGATACGTTCAACTATAGCGTGCATAGCTTTTAATAACGACTTTTGTGATTTATTAGATTTAATGTTAAGTCAGTTTAAATACTTTCACGCCCGGCTTTAATACTAGCACCTACCTACAGTACATCCTCGTTCTGTACTCCTTTTTAGGGTTCCGCAGCCAAATGGCAAAAAACGGAATCCTTGTAGATTCGTCATGTCTGTCTGTCTGTCCGTCCGTATGTCACAGCCACTTTTTTCCGAAACTATAAGAACTATACTGTTGAAACTTGGTAAGTAGATGTATTCTGTAAACCGCATTAAGATTTCCATACAAGAATAGAAAAAAAAAAAACAATAAATTTTGGGGTTCCCATACATAGATCTGAAACTCAAAAATTTTTTTTTCATCAAACCCATTTGTGTGGGGTATCTTTCGATAGGTCTTCAAAAGTTATATTGAGGTTTCTAATATCATTTTTTTCTAAACTGAATAGTTTGCGCGAGAGACACTTCCAAAGTGGTAAAATGTGTCCCCCCTCCCCTGTAACTTCTAAAATAAGAGAATGATAAAACTAAAAAAAAATATGATGTACATTACCATGTAAACTTCTACCGAAAATTGGTATGAACGAGATTTAGTAAGTAGTTTTTTTTTTAATACGTCATAAATCGTAAACCGCAATTGCTGCTACGGAACCCTTCATGGGCGAGTCCAACTCGCACTTGGCCGCTTTTTTCCATACTCAAAGGGTGGCAACGGAACCCTTTTGTCTAAGCCTCCGCTGCTGTCCGTCTATCTGTCTGTCCGTCCGTGCGTTACTGATTACAGTTAGTAGGTACGGTAGGTAGGTAGATTGTGTATTGCTATTGCCGCTATAACAACAAATAATAAAAAACGGGGCCCCATTCAAGAAACGTAATTACTTGGCCGGTTTTTTAAAGAATATTACCCATGCTGAAGAACATGACTAATATTCCCTTCTGCGAATGCGAAAATGCGAAAGTTTGTTCGTTGATTTGTTGGTTTGTCCTTAAATCACGCTACAACAGAGCTTCGGATCGATAGGTACATGACATAAATCAAAAAAAAAACAAAGAGATCGCGTGGGATTTTTAAAAACTAAACTATAGTTACGGGTCACAGCTAGTTACATTTTAAGCAATCTACTATGGTCTATGTAACCGCTACTGATTGGCAATATCGTCGAAAATACTGGTCTTAATAAACGTATGAAAAAGGACACCCGAACGATCCGGCCAAGGCAAGATATTTCGGTCACGTGCGAATTATTGACAGCGGGATTCTAAGGCTGGGTGTCAATGCTGCAGATTATTACATACCGCATGTTTCAGATACCTACTACCTGTCCATCTCAAGTTGGCCGCTACCTCGCCTCGCACCGCACCTCAAGTCAGACCCGCTTAGTACAGATAGCAACGTACCGCTTGCAAGTGTCACTACCAAATTTTTTCAAAGTTTTGTTATTGTTACGTTTTGAATGTTATTGTTAACTTTAAATTAGTTATTTATTTTTGTTTATAATTATTTGTGCGACTTCGCACCGAGAAGCGCAGTATTGGCAGACACCAGACGAATCGCAGGAACCGATGGATACAAACTGTGCAAATCGAGATCTCGTGTGTGTGTCTAGATCTGTGAAATCTAAGAAAGAGACCACCTGTATGTATTACTAGCTTTTGCCCCCGCGACTTCGTCCGCGTGGAATTAGATTTTGGGGTGGAATTTTCAAAACCTGTGACACACGTACCTTTTTTATTTTTAACTGAAAGCTCAAATACCAACTTTGATGGAAACAGCTTGAAAAATGACGGAGTTTCATATAAACTTCCATCCCCTATTTAAACCCCTTAGGGGTGGAATTTCCAATAATCCTTTCTTAGTGTGCGCCTACGTCATAAAAGGAACCAACTGTAAAAATTTCAAGTTTCTCACTTCTGTAGTTTAGGCTGTGCGTTGATATCTCAGTCAGTCAGTCAGTCAGTCAGTCAGGACTTTGAATTTTATATATATAGATAAAATCGGTGAAAATATTTATTACGTGTATTCATAAAATCAACAAGGATATATATTGTAAATAAAATTAAACGCTTACACAATGTCTTGGAGCCCAAGGGAGAACTCATTTGCAATTATTCAGGGCGTAAGCAGGCAGCAGTGATGGAAACTGACAGCTACAACTGATTACGGGAAATAGGCTCGACCCGGCGAAAATGTAGTTAGGCTGGCAGGCGGGAACCTATTTTACATAATATAATTAATTCAACGTTCCGTTTTTCGCAAGAGGTGGAATTTTGGAAGGATAGTTTTTCATAGATAGATCAAGTAAAAAATCTTTAGTAAAACAATAAGACTGGACAAGGTCATTTATTTAAGTTTTTTTTTAGTATTACTGTAAGTTATGAAAGTAAGTAGTAAGTAAACTATCACACCACGTTGAGAACTTGAATAGAAAAAAAAATGGACAAAGTGTCATTATCTTAAGTCATTGCCTGCGAAAATCAGGGGAGGCAATGGTAACTGCAGTCCTAACCACTAAGTTATCACTGCTAAAGTTTTCATACAACAAACTTTCTTTAAAAACACAATGAAGAACTCTCAGCCATGCAGATTTCCTCTCAACGTTTTCCTGCACCATACATTATACATACATAACATTTTTTTTTAAAGAATATTAGCCAAGCTGAAGTTGACTAATATCCTCACATCCCCTCCAAATAAGCGTAAAGCTTGTGCTAGGAGTGGGTACGACTATAACGCAACGGGTGGGGTTCGAACTTGCGACCTTTCAGTTTGCAGTTCGTACCTTTAACCGTTGGGCTATTGAGGCTTCATAACATTGGACAATGTATGGACATTGCTGTGGATCTTGTCCATCTAGTTCTATCACTGTGTGCTTTCTTTACTTTTTATATAAAAAAAAAACATCGGGTGTGAATCGCACGTTATTCAGTCATTTGAATAAGATCAACGCCCCGTTCAAGAAATCGATTCTTCCACGTCACGAAGAATAAAATACCTAATAAATACATATGTACATACTCCTACAGCTATCCGTTCCATTGTTAAGTCTACTCCAACAAAAGGGGGATAAAACTTGTACACGCATACAAAAAGCTATTATTACTTCGTAAGTTAAGTGCAGGAAGAGTTTATGTAGGGGTATTTCAGTTTCCATTCTGAATGATGGAAAATAAATCAATCAATAACCTCAGTCGTCGATCCGTTGTACAGTGACTGTGTGATTGAAGGACAAACCACTTTCGTATTTATTTCGTACTAGAAGCCCGCGCCGACTTCGTCCGGGTTGAAAATTTAAATATTTGTTTTTACGGGTCCTGATCGCACAGAGCTTCTAATAGGAGACGATTGTAAATAAGATCACCACAGGAATCACAGGAATCTGCCGCGCCGAAACCCGTCACCGTGCACCGCCCGCGCCGGCCGGCACCATTTTATTATTTTGTCGCGCGGAAATATTAATTTTCCGATAACTCCTAAGATATTTATTTAAATTGTATAGAGTAAAGGCAAATATGTTCTAAATTAAACACTTGCGATGATAAACATATTTATTTAGATATAGATAGACATCATATCGGTTAAAGAAGGTCGAAAATAATTCATTATTTTTAATCAAAATTTGAAAGATAGAAATGGTTACTGTAAGTTATCCTTAGAAGCTAGATATATGCTATCGCGGACTTTTTTTTTAGAACTTTTTAAGAGGAACAATTCACCCATACATCATTTTCATCCAATAACAGTATATGACCCAGCGCACGCCTTGAAAACGTTTGAGAGTCAAAAATTTTTCCGACTTCTTTAACAAATTTGCACATAATATCTAGCCATAATACATTTATGTGCATAATATATAGCCTATAACCATCTGGAATAATGTACCTTTGAAATGGTGAAAGAATTTTTGAAATAGGTGCGGTGGTTCCAAAGTTTGCTCCGGACATACATACAAACTCACAAAATTCGCGCTCTATCTTTATTATAATAGTATAGATTATATCGCTGAAATCTATAGACCGCACTCTCACTCAGCTTAGACTCAAGACAGTGTATATTTGTGTCTCGTTTCAACTCTATCTTAAGTCCGAGCTAAGTCATAGTCATAGAGCACGCTCATCTCAGCATTAGTGTTAAGCGTAAACAAGGCAGTATTAATTCACAAAGACGACAATGATACAGGAGAGTAGTAGGTAGGCACGTATTTCCGACCCTCCATTGTTTCTGTTAATTAACTTGCTGAACTGTTGTCAAATTAATTCGATAAAAGTTCCAACAATTGATGTCTTGAGATTCGGATTCAATAGGCGATTCTTTTACAAATAATAATACTATGTTGTAACTTGTACCGATCCAATATGTCATCCGTCAATTAACCCGTCCGTTATCTTCCGGAGTTGCTGGCGAAAGACATCCGTTATTCGTTATTAATACGTAATACGAAGATATCCGTTATGATATGATATTTTCAGCATTTTTGACGACCACCGCAGTGGTGAGCGCTGTGGTCTTATAACTGGGAGATCTCGGGTTCGATTCCCGGCGGTGGCAATTTAGGAATTTATAATTTCTAAATTGTATCTGGTCTGGTCTGGTGGGAGGCTGTGGCCGTGGCTAGTTACCACCCTACCGTCAAAGACGTGCCGCCAAGTGATTTAGCGTTCCGGCACGATGACGTGTAGAAACCGATTAGGGGTATGGGTTGAATTTACACTGCTATACCCCTTCCAAGTTAGCCCGCTACCATCTTAGACTGCATCGTCACTTACCATCAGGTGAGGTCGCAGTCAAGGGCTATCTTGTCATCGAATTAAAAAAAAAAAATTTTCAGTGTGATTTCAGTCCCACTTAAACGCTCGTTTTCGCCGTATAGTAGCTAAAATAGAATTGTGTTATTTTGCATTAGGTAGGTACGTACTGTTGTGTACACAATGCAAGTAATCTGCAGAGAAAACAATTATTAGATGTTAGGAGCATGTGCTAACACAGACTCGGTGAGAGCGGGCGATGTTTTGTGTTATGATAAGGGATCAGTGGAGGGAGTTGTTTGTTGCAGCGTTGACTTTGTCGAGTTCGCTCTCTGTTATTCACACAAATGCCCCGATTAGCATTTCTCAACTTGCTCAAGTAATTCGTACTTCAGAGACATTATGATAATTTTATAAAGAAGATTTGGTCTGCAACTTTTTCTGCACTGTCTTTGCATTGCACTTGTGTACTTTTTTGTGACTGCATCGTCAGTTACCATCAGGTGAGATCGCAGATATTTTGTCATCGAAAAAAAAAACTTTCTGTGTTGGTATTTAAAAAATTCCGCAGGAACCATTTTCTTTTCCAGGATAAAGAGTAGCTATGTCATTCTCACGGTCCTTAATTCTATCCATGCAAAAAATCACGTTACTTTTCTGGTTTCAAAGGTAATATTTATTGGATTGTCGATACAATGTACTCTACCATAATTTCTGGTCAGGCAAACTCATTAATAACATGTGATGTTGGATTGTTGAACAGCTGTGATAGCTTTTAATAATTGCCCCTATTATATTTTGTGAGAGTCGCTAACCACTTTTTAACCAATATAATTTACGGATAAATTACCAGAGTCCAGACCAAATAAATTAGCTATCCATACGAATATTATTTATAAATGCGAAAATGCGGCAGTGCGTCTATTTGTTTGTTACCTTTTCACGTCTCAATCGCTGAACTTTCACGAAATATCGTAAAAGCAAAGTAGAAATAGCAAATAATCTGGAGTAGAATAAAACTATATAGAGGGCGTTAGCTCAAAATGAGATCACTATCCCAAAAAGAGATATTAACCCCAAAGGTTATTTCATTATGCTCCAAATGGATGTTTTACCACAAAAATAGTCACTATCCCAAAAGGGGGCACTATCTCAAACGGAGTTCACTAAAATATAAAAACGGGATCACTGTATACTTATCGTTACCGATAACTATATTACGGCTTTACTTACTACATTTTCCAAACAATAAATCTTAGATTTCCTACCTTACCCCCTTCATGCAGGATCCTGTATAAACATTAAACTTGAAAACGACACACTTTCATAAGATACATTTCGTTTTAAAAAACACAGACATATCGTATAAAACGTTCTGTTGAAGGGGCTACTTTACCCTTGTCACAATAAATCACAAGAATCCTAAACTCCTCTTCCGGAGCCATTGTTCTGTGAAGGTAAAATTGACGCATAACCTTTAACGTTTTCATATAAAATTCCTCCTGAGTTGCTAAATGGAAAATTAAAAACCATGTAATTACTTTGGCACACGGACCAGATGAGTAAAATGTGGCGCAAATATAATGACATTCCTCGAATTGATATGGTTTTGGTTTGTCTTTATTTTTACTCTCGTTTTTTGTTGGAAAGTTGAGATTTATATTTATACTCCGTTAGCCTTTGCATACAGGCAGTTCAAGTGGTATGTAAATTATGATATCGCAATATTGTCATTCTTAGCGCAAACCTTATAATCGCTGGAAAACTTTGACATTGAACATTATGGCAAATTTTTAATTTCGAAAACTCTCAGAACGTCAAAAGCTATTAATTATTGTGATGATAATATGTCAACAAAACCAAACCACGGCTCTTCTTTTTTTTTATGATGTGATAGGCTTGCGCTTGACGACAGCTAAAGGTGGGAATCACTAAAAAGGTCTAGGTTGGAGCGCGCTTGCCTAGAAATGCCTATTCAATCTTATCTTTAACGTAAAGTAAAATAGGCTCGCATATAGTCTCCGTTCCGTTCTCAAAATGTCAGACGTCACAAATTAAATGCGTTTGGCGCGGATTTGCTGTAAAATTTGTATTAAAAGCAATTTGAATGTATGTTGGCACTACCTACTTGGAAATCGAATTTTAGAGCTTCTCTAAAATTACGACCGTCGAACCAATCGGCACCCTGTCAGCCCCTTCAGATAATACAGGTGTCGAAGACGACGCCTTTATCACAGGCAAAAGTAGTCCAGTTTTCAATAAGAAGGGGACGTGATTTGAATAAGGAATCTGCAGAAATCGTATTTCTGCTAATACAGATCCTATTTTGGCAAGTAATGATGAAAGGAATAAATGTTCGTCAGATAGGTAAAAGAAAGTTCATAATAGAGACTATGATATTGTATATGTATGAAAAGAGGAATAGAGATGAAAAGGTTTGTTTAAAACTGAGCTTAGAATTAAGTTAGATTAGCATAACGTCATCATTTTCATCAACTAGGTGAACCGATGACATCAGACGAGTTGAAGGGAGCTGATGAATACAGGCGTAGCAAGACCGATACTAGTGAAAAACGCACGCCACAAGAAATGAAATGATGTGATATCTTCAATAGATGGCAGTGGTAGTTCCTAAAGACGCGCTACAGTTTATTTAATTCGCCGTGAAATAGCTTTCCGATATTTCCCATTCGATAAGAGAGAAAACACAAAAGGGGTCATAATATGAATCTTCGCGTATGACAATGATAGACATACAGAAACAGATCGGACACATTCATCACCATTCATGTAGAAACTTTCTGTATAGGCAATTTCATATCTCTCAGTGCAGACCTCATTTAGGACGTCCCCAGCTCAGGCACTCACGAAATCAGGTTTGATAAACATCACCCCCAATTGAATAGCGAATTCACTCAAGTTAGATTTGTTACTTTGATCTCCATTAACTTTGTAGGGACGTTTTATCTATGATAGAATTTTGAAATTGATGACTATGTAATTTACAGGTGCCGTTGTCTAACTTTTTTTTTTAATTTTTAATTTTATTTTTTATCAATGACGAGATAGTCTGCGATCTCACCTGATAGTCAGTGACGATGTAGTCTGAGTCGTCTGTCAACGGCCGTATCTCATGAACCGTAATAGACAGACATCTGAACTTTTCATTGAGTGTGTATTGCCGCTATAACAAAAATAATAAAAATTTAACAAATACCTATACAGTGTTAAATCTTGTAGGATGGTACGGAACCCGTCTTGTGCGATTCCGACTCCCACTTGGCCGGTTTTTTATTTATTTTTCGTTTCTGCGTCCACAATGCATCGTAAGTAAGCAAACGCGATGCAGCGCAAATATTAGGACGCTTTTAGACTGCTGGTTTTTATAGATCGTATCGTACATGTACATTGTTTTGAAGAGCAACTGCTGAGTTTCTTTGCTCTTCTAGCAGAATCTGTTTTCCAAACAAAGTGTTTCTCTAGTCAGTTAGTTAGTCCTGTTGTAAGATTATCTTAAAGTTTAGTATCAACATAATTACGCTGTCAATGCGATGTTGGCGTGTAACCTATGTCGTTATGTTCAATTGGGTATTGATTGTTGTCAAAATGTGGATATTCATGAAAATGTAACATGTAAAAATAACGTTTGTAAGAACAGAAAATAAATCGGTCAAAAACAAAGAAGTTATAAGCTGTTTTACTGCGTTACTCTTTCTAAAACGAAATGTTGTATGGAGCTACTGTATCGTGACGTCATGTTGCAATAGCGCTTCCTCTTTTTAACAGGAATCTTAAAAGCTCTATATTTCCGAGTATATTAAAAAAAGAAAAATGACATTGTGTATAAATGTCTCTCTACTAACCCAATATTGCTGTGCCCCAACGGGGTTCCAATGTAAAAATACATTTATGATCTCTGAGTTATTTTCTAAGAATCATTGTAAATACATAACATATTTGAATGCAATAATATATGAATATGAATAATATTAAAAACCTTTATTTTAAGTGTATTGTATATAATTTAGTCAAATCGCCAATTACTTTATCAAAATTTTAGTAATGCGAATTTTGTATAAAACTTATATATGAATAAACTTTCTAACGGCCATTTTACATATCAGATTCTAAACAACCCTGAGGAATTCCCAAACTAGATTCTCAAATAAAACTTTCATTTAAGCCGGAGCCTTAATTCGCTTAATTTTGTTTTATGTGTACCTTTTGATTTTCATAATGTTCTTGAGATAAATATAATGTATTATAACAAAGTTAAAAGTTAGTTGTTATAATAAAGTTTCCCGCATTAAATTACAATAATATTACATTATTTAACATTAAAGTTTTCGGCTCAAATTCTATAGAATATGGTCATATACAACGTGTAATGAAACTCCGAAATAATACTGAAGGAGGTGAATGTGCTCATGAAACTGAACAACTTTCCCCAAGGAACATAGGTTGAAATGTGAAAAAAAAAAATGTGGACCTCCCATACAAAATTGACGATCAGCTGATTGATTTACTATGGGAGGTAAAAATTTTTTTTTCATATTTCGACCTATGTTCTTTGGGGAAAGTTGTTCAGTTTCATGAGCACATTCACCTCCTTCAGTATTATTTCGGAGTTTCATTACACGTTGTATATGTAGCTAAGTATTTGAACATGAATTTTTCTGGCAGCTTTCCATAATGTTCTCAAAGGTATATGAATTCTGCCAATTCACATTGGGCCAGCGTGGTTAACTAGGGCCTATACTTATATGTACTTCTCTTAGAGGAGACCTGCGATTAGTAGTGACCAGTGAGCCAGTTATGGATTGCTGACTTACTGCTGATGATGACCTTTATTATAGGTACTTAGAACCAGTGGTAGATTCATTCGACGATTCGAAAGCACTTGTACTTGTACTTGTAAAAAATATTCCACATATTCTATTCTATTTTTTTTTAAAGAATGTTAGCCAAGCTGAACTTGAATTATATTCTCCTCTCCCCTCCAAGTAAGCGAAAAGCTTGTGCTAGGAGTGGGTACGACATTAGTGTAACGGGTGGGGTTCGAACCTGCGACCTTTCAGTTTCAGTCCGCACCCTTAATTGATGGGCTATTGAGGCTTAAATGTTTTTATGTTTGAATAAGGTAAAATACAAAGCTACCCCCGTCCGGTTTGAACACGTGGGATTATAGCGGCCCTTTCCAGACCGATGTCAGCATTAACTGGGATTAGTTTAGATTCCCTCGCAGTACGAAACCCGTCAAACGCTTCTGGAAACACCTAAATGTGAGCAACGTTTAAGAATGTATTAACTGTAATCTTTGAAATAATTTTAATTAGTTTATTAGGAAAATGCTCAATGTATCTTGTGTGGTGGTGGATGTGAGTGGTGGTGGCATTACCTACTTGTTTGGGAACTTTGCTTTCTTGCTTGGTTGGGGAGGCAAGCGGTGCTTAGCTTGTAACTGCATGTTTGAACATACAGATTTTTTCATTCGATGGATTACCTATAGCAAAATAATTCTAAACTTTTTTTGCTAAAAGGATATTACTTTATCGGGTTTTATACGCACTGAAAAACTGTTTGCGATTTTTTCAATCACATCGGGGCGTGGGGTGCGGTATCGGTGCGATCAGCGCGGGATATTGAAGCGACGCCGTTCACTCTTAATCAATCAGTCGGTGTCCGGGGTGATATCACTACATTTGGTGGAGTTTTCATAGAAAATCGTCTTTTTTTGTCATCCTAGCACGTGCCCATAATTTTTTTTTTATTCGATGAGAAGACAGTCCAATCTCACTCGATGGTAAGTGACGATGTAGTCTAAGACGGTAGCGGGCTAACTTGGAAAGGGTTCTACACGCCATCGTGCCGGAACGCTAAATCACTTGGCGGCACGTCTTTGACGGTAGGGTGGTTAGTAGCCACGGCCAAAGCCACCCATCAGACCAGACCAGAGACACTTCAGAAATTATGAATTCCCAAATTACCCCCGCTGGGAATCGAACCCGAGACCTCCCAGTTATAAGACCACATCGGTCACCACTACGCCAGGGAAACCGTATTATGTACGTCAAAACCGTATTATGTTTCATCAAGTTAGTTATTATTATAATAAAACTAGTTTATTAGTCCAGATGTTAGGTTGTTCTTTAGGATCCATGAACAAAGTAGCGGACGAAAGCCAATGGTTCAATGTACCGTTATTTCTTACGAACAGATTTTCGGTTACAAGTGCGAACTGTAGGATTAGTATAAGATTTAATACGATTGATCATATTCGTATTCGATGTCATTAGTGTTAAAATAAAATGGACCATAGTAGCATTGAATTAGAGCTCAATTTTGTGCATGTATTCTTATACGGAAACGCTCCAAATTCAAATCAGTTGTACTAAAGTTACCTTAAATCAATACTGTTAAAGTTCATTTTAATTTTCTTTGACCTTAATGTCATCGAATACGATCAATCGAATTAAATCTTATACTACCCCTACTGTAGAGAATTGACACCGTCCTCTGATTCACGTTGCCAATAATTCGCACGTGACCCGCATAGTCTGCAAGGACCTTTCCGACCCTTTTCACTACGCATAGACGCATAGGCTCAAATACCTATCTATGTTGTAGTTAGAATACGGAATACGTTAATGTGCAGATTTTCCAGAATATCGTTACGATTCATTAGATTGAAATTAATTTATTTTATTTTATTTTACTTTATTTGACAAACCAACAATATTCATGTACAAATGTAAAAATATCAACAAGGAGACTTACAACTAAAAAACACATAGGAAAAATATCAATAACTGGCATGTACAAAAGATTTAGGGACATACAGATTATTTTAAGTATGACTTATTTATATATATCTGTACCTTAACATACCTGTTTAATTATGAAATTGGGTATATAATAATAATTTAAGAAACCTGAACTCAATATATTCGAAATAGTTGTGTAAATATGATATTATGCAAAAAATTTCAATAAAAGATACACAACCAAAATAGTATATACCTAACATACTGCATATTCATCCAAGATTTATTGTGTTCAAGGCGGTATGGCTTCTTTGGATGTTAAAACTTGGCTTTGAAATGTAATGATGATAAATTCAAGCAAAACCCATTAGAGAAGACAGTTTAACGAATGCTTGATCGTTAGTCTGTGGATACCTAGGGAACCTCCAGATTAATTAGGTAGTTAATCTACAGACCAGACCAAGTTTTCACGTCAAAACTGACTTAAATAGATAATTAATCGGTTGCCCCATTTCAAAACCTAGTAAGTGTGATTGACAAAATTTTACAGGAGACCACAAAAACATGGCTTAGCGAAGTAATAAATATACCAAATAAAAGCTTTCAAAGTAGTTTATTTACACAACATTAATTCATCAACAGATACTGAAGAGTTCAGAAGAGCTACCACAAATATGTTTTTTGGTCCCCTGTAAAATTCTGTCAATCACACTTACTATGTTTTGAAATGGGGCAGCCGTCATTTGTCAAATAAACAGGAAAACTCGACTTTGACTAGGTTACTCACATTAGCAGTAACATTTGTGCCAACTAGTATATTATGACCGTCGTAGATGAGCGGTAAAATGTGCGGTGAATTCTCTATATAATATTCTCATGAAGATGAGTAAGATGTACTAAATAGATATACTACTATCAATACCTACAATACATATTAATGAACGTATATGTACGTTGAAAGTCGTACGGTTGGAAGTCCGAATTTTACTTATTTCTCATGACATATAATAATGTTATTTCTTGATGGATTCTTTTTAATGTCACTTCAGACAAATTATTGGTAGGTTCATAATTTTTAACCGATTTTAAAAAAAGGAGGTTTTCAATTCGTCGGAATCTTTTTTTTCATGTATGGTCGCGGACAGAAAATGTTTATCAGTTTTCAAAGTAGATTCTATATCACATTGCGTGCAGTAAGGTCTATAACGCCATAGAATATCGAAAGCATATCGACTGTTAGGCATAGACGTGCGCATGTAATTATGAATCTTAAGGTGGTAAACATTTTCTGTCCGCGACCGTATGTTCCCCGACTACTTGAAGACGCCTGGACCGATTTGGAAAATTCTTTTTTGTTTGAAAGGGTATACTTCCCAGGTGGTCCCATTGTAGTCAGGTCAGGATTTGATGATGGGATTCCAGAGAAATCGAGGGAATTCTTCAAATTTTATAGGCACAATTGATTTACTTTGTAGAGGCGTTTGAAGTCGGTTTGGTAAAAATAATTTTTACGTTTATAGAGATTTAAGTTCATAGGCACAATATTATAAGTCTAGTTTTAAGCTAACGTGTTTTTCACTCCCATACTTGCAAACTTTTCTTACCTGTATTATTTTATGTTACAATTAGGTCTCATTACTCCCCGTCTCTGAAATATTTACTCACGTACGTACGTGTAATTTATTCCATACAAACAACTTGTTAGTGAGGCACGTACCAGCCTCAAAGCAAAGATAATATTATGAGACTGCTTAGTTTAAAATACCATCAGAAATTCTCACAATAAATTCAAATTTAAATTCGAATTGCTCTAAAGCAAATATAACAAAAAAAAAAAATGTAGTTTGAAAATAATTCTTACTAGCTGAGAGGATCACAATTTCAAATCAACTAATGAAGTGACATCTTTTGACAAAGCGCCTACTATACGCTAAACACACCCCTAAATCTTTAAATTAACAAACTTTTTCCATTAATCGATTTTGTTGAAAGTTACGTTCAAGTTACCTGTGAAAATTCGTGAAAAGTATGAAAAATTTGGAGATAAGCGAGTTCAAGCAGACAAATAGTCAGATATATTCTGTAACTTCCAACATCACCCGCAATCAGTTAAATCGCTTGGCGGCACGTCTTTGACGGTAGGGTGGAAATTAGCCACGGCCAAAGCCTCCCACCAGACATATGTAGTTACTATAGGATATGCTGCTTACTTATCTGCTGTGAAGCCTTTGCACAGACACATATGGCTGCCTATTCAACAATTTTATTAGTTAACAGCTAAAAGGCACGTCATTACCGTCTAACCGCAAAGACCACGGCACCCGAGGCCCAAAGTTGCTTTACATACGTAATAATCTATTGTAAGCAACCAATTGAGGTTAGCATATTAATCCATTGTAGTCTGCAGAATTACAAATCTCCCCAAGGGCTCGCCGGATACTGTACTGAATATGGCATTTAGGATATAAATGCATACTGCTACACAGATTCGGAAACCCGTGAATTATGTTGTTCGCACATTACAAAAGAGCCACAAAAATTAATTATCCAGGCTGCAAAATTGACAAGCGCCATACTCACCAAACACTTGTCATTATTTATACTGAAAATTATGTTAGCTGAGTACGGCCTGCATCGTCGAATGCATTAAAAGAAATTAAGCTGTAGCGTGCCCCTTAAAGATAACCTCGTCATCCTTGTTCTGAAAAATACATATCACCATATCACTCATACATTAAAATATAAAATTTGCCATTAGAGCACTCACTTTATTTACAGCGTGGTTAATCCGTACTTTTCCTTACTTAATATTATAAATGCGAAAGTGTGTTTGTTTGTTGGTTTGTTGGTTTGTTCTTCAATCACGCCCCAACACAGCAACGTATCGATGTGATTTTTGCATGGGTATAGTTGAGCACTGGGAGAGTGACATGGGCTACTTTTTATCCCGGAAAATTAAAAAGTTTTCGCGGGATTTTAAAAACTAAACCACGCGAGCGATGCCGCGGGCATCAACTAGCAGCTGTTAAATATAAAAAATTTGAAAAGTTATGAACTTTCTACGTCTCTAGCGGCTATGGCTTTCAGTGAATTTAACGGGTGTGCGACCTCTTTTATCGGGAAATTTTCTTAACGGGTCTCTGCACTGGACGTTTGTTGTTGTAAAGTAAAAATAACAACCTACGACGTTCCATATACATTTCTTTGTACCGTTAACACAAAAAAATGTCAGTTCTTGTTAACCTATTAAGTCGTAGGTGCCACTTTCCATTAGTTCCCCACTTACAGCGTGAATAATTGCAAATGAGTTTTCCCGGAGAGCAAGGCGTTCGGGAAATTCTGTTAGCGCTCAGCTTGCTTTATGTGGCCGAAATTTACATATCCCGGACAGTAATATGGATTAAGTAGCTATCCAAGTGGATGGGATAACTTGAGTTATTTCCAAACAAAATATTAAAGCTCGTATTGGGATAGAGCAATATCTACTCGAGCGAACTACGATGGGAGATTTATGTAACTTTTCCAATCTATTTGCAAAAATAATAGGATAAACGATTGATATTGGGGACAGTGCTTTGGGAATAAAATAACTTTCCATATCACATTCTGAGGCTCAACTTTAGTAGGTACGGTTGCCGCGGAGTTAGTACTTAATTTTTTTACAGAAAGGTCTTGATATAATAGACTTCTAATAAGTTGAATTTATAGTATTCTTGCTGTAATAATGCATTTGTTTTACAGTGCAATATTGAGAGAGTACCAATCAGAGGTTATTGCGATCGTGACAGTGTATAGCAATATTATAAATGCGATGTGTTTGTTTGTTGGTTTGTCCTTCAATAACGCTGCAACAGAGCTATGGATCGACGCGATTTTTTGCATGGGTATAGTTGAGGACCTGGAGACTAGCCTCTTTTTCTCTCGGAAAATTAGAGTTCCCGCGGGATTCTAAAAACTAAGTCCAAGCGGATTAAGTCGCGGGCATTAGCTAGTAGGTAGGTATATAAAGGGAAAAGATGACCGACTGACGACTGACTAATCTATCAACTTATAGCCCAAACTACTGGACGGATTGTGGTGAAAGGCAGATGTTTATTATAAAGTAGGCATTCGATACGAAAGGATTTATTTTTGAAAATTCAAGCACAAAGGGTAAAAATAGGGGTTTGAAAAATTGAACTTAACATGAGCGAAGCCGCAGGCAAAAGTAAGTTTATAATATGAGTAAGAATCTCCTCTCAGTCAATTTTATTTTTCAAACTTAATCTTTCAAAGTTATGTTTCTGTACGGAACTAAATTCGGAAACTTTAATCAAAGCAATGCACCGTGAAATGTAGCTTGTCGAGAATTGTGCTCGATTATCTTTATGGAGGCAGTAAATTTGGGTCTCGATACGTTATGCCTTATTTAGCAGAGAAGAACTCACTTACCAAGCTCCCCGACCCCTTTCGAGGGCTCTCGTATCCAGCGACTCGGAACCCCTTACAAAAAAACGGAACAACGAACAACGGTTTAATTCATCGTTTATTACGAGACGCTCTTTTTTTTAGGGAAAAATATTTAAGTACTAAATTTTTTTTTTAAATTTTACCAAAATATATGCAATCATATTATTATTATGCAAAATTATTTTTAACCAACGAAAATCAAAAGAACGTGAAAGAGGACCCGCATAATACCTATAAATTTTTTTGTAATAATATAATAATAATATTATTTATTTGCCACAAAAAGCTGAAACATGAACCTAAGTAGGTTTGTGTTTCAGTAACATTTTTATCCTGCGAATCTATGCTTTTTTTTTAAAATAAATTAGATCGCTTGCCAGCCGTGTAAGTAGAAAAGAAATGTATCCAGTCTCTAAGAATTATGTGAGATAAAATGCAACGTGATATTTTTACAAAAAATACCACAATCGATTAGTTTACTGTTTCTGAACCATTTTAAGATTCTTCTTCTTGGTCGCACACTTCATTGCCGAAGGTCGTGTCCATATGAAAGTGCCTTCGTAGCGTTGGTAACGGCTTTTCAAATTGCGGTTGTAAGTGGAAGCCTGTGAGTGATTTGACCTGGTCTGACCAGCGGCTAGGTGATCGGCCACGTGGTCTTTTCCCCTCCACCTTGCCTACAACTATACGTTTTTCTAGGTAACTGGGCAGGCGTCGGGCAATATGACCAAAATTTTGAGCTTACCTATTAAAAAAAAAAAGTGCGGAACATTAGAAAACGGGCGAGAAGATCAAAATAGAATAATAGGAATAAAATAAGCTTAGCGAGCCCACAATGGCGGATACGACAAAGCGGCGGGGGAGAGCAAACGGCGTGAGTGCGAAGAATGTAATTAAAGGCGCACAATAAAAGAGCACGTTTTACAGCTTTTGACCGCAACCAGGCCCGCAGCTAGGGGACGCGGCGCTTTTGAACGGAAATGTTTTCCATTCAAAAAAAAAAATGGTGTCCGACGCACACATTGTACGGCTACCTTCTTAGACTTATACATAGAACTAGCTGATGCCCGCGACTTCGTTCGCGTGGATTAAGGTTTTTTGATTCCCGCGGGAACGCTCTTATTTTCCGGGATAAAAAGTAGCCTATGTGTTATTCCAGACTATAAACTATCTCTGTGCCAAATCGGATCAGTCATTGTGGCGTGATTGAGTAACAAACATTCAAACATCCACACTTTCACATTTATAATATTATTATTAAATTATTAATTATTAATCATAAATTATTAATCATAAATTATTAATTATTAATATTATTAATTATTAAATTATTAATTATTAATTTTAGTACGATCAATAACCAACCTATCTTATCCAAAATGTAGATTTTTATTAAGATAAGCTATTTAATCTGTAGAGATTTATTTTTTATTTTTATTTCATGACATGGTAAGTGACGATGCAGTCTATTATGGTAGCGGGCTAACTTGGAAAGGGTATGGCAGTGTACAATCCACCCATACCTTACACGGTTTCTACACGCCATCGTGCTGGAACGCTAAATCGCTTGGCGGCACATCTTTGACGGTAGGGACGTAACTAGCCACGGCCAAAGCCTCCCACCAGAAAAAAGAGGACAATGAATCACTTATTACCCACCACATTTTTTCTGGCAATACATAAACTAAATACATTGAGAGCCTGAAACACTTTTCTGGCTACGCTCTACAGCATTCCCATTGCACGCCGCTAAAATTATTATCTGGTTTTTTTTAAATTTTCCACTCGGAGAACGGGATTTAAAAATGAAAACATTACACGATGCGGTTTAATTTTGCCTTCACGAAACAATAGGGGTCGGCTTTTAGCATCCGCTTAATATATTATGCTAATAGTCAGAAAATGGGTAGCGGCAACAGATTTTTTCAGCGGGTTTCCATATCAGTTTGTCATCTCGCTCTTTTCGCTTTCTACCCGACCACGGCAAGATAAAAGAAAGGGTTGTGATTTTAGCAGTGTATGTGACAATTTACGAATGTTCCACCGTAGCGAATAAACTACTGAGCCGATTTTGATGAATGAGGTATCAATCGATTCGTCACGAAGCTCCGGGTGACATAGGCTACATATTATACGAACAAAAACAATATGATGTATGCTATATGCAATTTTCCGTAGTCGGGTTAAAAATCTTAAATTTGGATCCTAGTTCAACTTATTTTTATCTCTTTTTTTATGTGATAACAAGTAAGCCCTTGATTGCGATCTCGTAGCGGTAAGTGACGAAGCCGTCTAAGAGGGAAGAGGTCTAGATAGATAATTATATGGGTAGATAGATAGATAGATAGACAGATAGATAGATAAATAGATAGATATATAGATAGATTATTCACCAAAATGACCAGGTACAATGTGATGGTATAGAGAAAATCGACCCTAATACATTTTACGGACTGGTGTTGAATATTATACAATGCAACAAAATGACATAAAATAATTAATTAATAATAATTTATACAAAGAAAATTGAGACTTGTAGGTAATATTATGTTTAATATAATTAATATCGAGAAAAGGTTATTAATTTGAAATGCTGTGGTCTGTGATAATAATTTTTATAACAAACTAACTTGGAAGAGATTTAAATCCTCTACCTAATTAATTATTAAAACCTAACTAATTATTATCTACCTATCTTTAAGATTGGCCAAATAGCCATTTTATATTATTATTTAATTACTGTTAATAAAATTGACAGAATATTTCCTTACTCAAATGTCTATTAAATTTCCCGACAGTATAAGAATATTAAGAGGATTTCACAGCTCGCCCGCAAGATAATTAAAATTTAGTCCGAAACAATAACAATGAATGAAGGAACGCTTATTAACTGAAATTTACTGAAAATGTTTTATAAATGAGCGAAAGATTCATAATAATATTTATAATATTGCTACGGTGTTTCTCTCCAATTTATCAGAAACACCGTAGCACCGTAGCACCGTAGCACCGTAGCGTTTGATTACGGCAACGGTATTTTTAGAAAATAATTTCTAAATAATTTCTGATCTGGGGCCCAAGTCTGCTATTGCAATTGTAGAGACTTGGGGCCCTGGTCTGGTGTGAGGCCGTGGATAGTTACCACCCTACCGTCAAAGACTTGGCGCCAAGCGATTTAGCGTTCCAGCACGTTGCTAAGTACGATAGCTTATAGAAACCGATTGGGGTAAAGTTATAATTTACACTGTCATAACCTATCTAAGTTTTTCCACTACCATCTTAGATTGCGTCGTCACTTACCATCTGATGAGATCGCAGTCAAGGGCTAGTTATCGAATAAAATAAAAAAATCTATTCGAGGGAAGTCGCGGTCATTAGTTCGTTAAAAATGATAACAGTCATTGTCTATAGGCTTAATTTTATTCTGTTTCTATAGATCATGTCAGTCATTTAACAAACCGTTGGAAACTAGCGGCGCAAGACTGTATCCTGTAGTCTTTACCCTGAAAGAGACCTAAGTCCTTCTATGGACTTCGTTGGTTGAGGAGGACGATGTAAGTTATGGCTGTCGATTTCTTGGAAGCGAAGGTGAAAACAGCAAATTCTTATCCTTACTAATCCGTACTATCTTTACTAATATTATAAATGCGAAAGTGTGATTGTTTGTTGGTTTGTCCTTCAATCACGCTGCAACAAAGCTACGAATTGATGTAATTTTTTGCATGGGTATAGTTGAGGACCTGGAGTGACATAGGTTACTTTTGATCCCGTCGGATTTTAAATTAAATCCACGCGGACGAAGTCGCGGGCATCAGCTAGTTATTAATAATATGAAGCTGAAAGTATTTTGTTACATTAAAAATACAGTCATAATACATAATAAATATTATTTTGATTCCCTGTGTAGGTACTATAGGCACCTACTTAATACAAGAGGACCCCTCTTTACTAGAATATGATACGACTGATGAAAATTTGTATGTTTTAGTAAAATCCGGAATTTTAGACGTTATGGCACCCAAAATAATGGCTAGAATGCCGTGAGTAAATATTTTGGTAGCTCATTGTGGTCTCTATGCATTAACACAAGTCGCATTAATTTGTAAGGAGTCTGTTTGTTTAGGAAATTTCGGACGCTGTTGGTGGCTTTGTGCAGAAATCGCAGCGTTCAGATTAAAAATAAAATATTCATAAGCTATTTCATGTTTATAAAGTCATTGAACTGCCCCTCTGAATGAAAGTGTACACCATAGTTAAAGACAGGCTGGCCCCATAGAAAAAATATTATATTTTTTAAATATATAGTATAGTAAGTAAAGATGCATTTTCATCTTCACATCTTTTTAAGGCTTCAGCTTAAGATGGTGCGTGCTTGCCTAAAAGATGCCTATTCAATCTTGATTTAATGATACCCAAGGTATAGTTATTTGGAAAAACGGAAGGCGCAAGGACAGTCCAAAATTTTGCGGTGCGTATTAGAAACGAGGAAGCAAAGTGTTTAGTGCGAGATCATGGAATTGTGACCACTTAGCGGTGCAGATTCATGCGAAGCCTTGCGGTTCGTTGGTAGGAAGGCGATGGTTAAACTAAATTGAATAGATAAATAATTTATGTTGGGGTCATTTTTTTAACGTAGTTAGACTTCCTTACTTATTATTTATTCGTAGCTTTTAGAATACTGACAGACAAGCCATATTTGCCGTAAATAGACAGGTAAAAAGTTTAAAAACTATCCCCCGACTACGGAAAATTTGATGTAAATCCATTTCGTCCGTACAAAATGTAGCCAGTCACCATAACAAAGCATTGATTGGCACCTTACACTCATCAAAATCGGCTCTGTAAGCGATACAGTGGAAGAATAGAATAAAAATATATACATACATAAAAATATAAATTATAAACTGCTAAAATCATAGCCCTTTCTTTTGGCTTTACTTTTAAAAAAATCGTATCTTGAGTGAGAGCAGTTTTATACAGCGGCCTTATAGCTCAGTTACACAAAGGAGAGTTTCTCGGCACTCACATTCGAGTATTGGTCAACTGATACGAGTTTTTGTCATAATGTATAGTAATGTTATGTATAATTGTGGGCGAAAAGTGTATACAGGGTGATTTTTGGGTAGTACACAAATTATTTTTTTTGGTGGTTCTATATCGTTAATAGAACACATTTCCATTAATAGTTTCGTACCTTTTTTGAAATATTTTTTTTTACGATATCTGACCATAAATTCGCCAATCATGGTCAGTATGACCATTCGATGAAATTAAAATACGCGCTCAGAGGTCAACGGCCGCCGCGCGCGCCTAATGTATCAACAGCTGATAGATTACGTTTGTAGAATAGAATAGAAATATTTTTTATTCAAATAAGCTTTTACAAGCACTTTTGAATTGTCAATGAATCTACCACTGGTTCGGAATGCCTTTCCTGCCGAGAAGAGCCAGCAAGAAACTCGGCGGTTGCTCTTTACAAAAAAAAAAAATAATGAAACTATACTATGTATACAGTGCTTCCACGATGAAGTTTCCTAAGTCCAATACAATACAAATACAAAGAAATACAATCCAGTGCATGTTAAGACGAGTAGACAGAAAGCAGACCCATTCCCGTTGGTAGCACCCGTTCACGAGCATGACGCATGATCCAGCCGTTGCTTCGCTCAACCATATTTGAGGGAACGTAACAACCCGCACCACACGACACCACCACAGAAATTTTAAAGTAGGGTGGGTGACCTTTACCATCTGTTTAAAAGTGAATCTCTTCTTCTCTCTAAAAATTGTGCACAACCAAAAAAATCACCCTGTATATTGCCGCTCATATTCGAAAAGCTCTTCTTGTGTAACTGACGCCTTAGACAATACAAATAGGGATGCTGGGGATGCTCTTTAAAATATTCATCTCCGCGTCACTATTACCCGCGTCCACCATTCTGCGATGAATAATTTTATAAATTTATTCTCTCACCATCCATTCCTCTCTTTATCAAATTCTTATTCAATTCAGACGGTCTTGAAGGAAACTATTTACTTGTAGAAACTCGACGTCGATAATGGCGGCGCGGGGACGGCTAGAAACTAGATTGTTTGGTTTCGATGTGGACTGTATAATTTTCGCGGGGTTTGCTCAAATCCGACTGGGTTGGGTTTGGGCCGCGGAGTTATGGGAGTGTCTATAGGAAAAGGGTAAAGGCACTGACCTGAATCCTTAGGAGCGGCGCCGCGATACTTCAGCGAGCCGCGCGTACATTCATGGATACTTTTCGATGCTTCACTCTTCCTTTCTCACTTCTTCGACTGACGAAAACCAAGAAGGCAAGTTTGTTGGCAAGTCCAGATCAACACTGAATCACTAGGAGCGGCGCGGCGATGCACCAGCTTTAGCGGCGCGTTTACGTTAATTGACGGTCATCGATGCACTGACACTTCTTCAGGCCAGGGGGGGTCGGTATTAGGTAGGAAATTTTGACAGGATGGTCGGATTCGAGCGGTTAAACGAAAACTATTCGCGCTTCGGCGCGACCATGTCCCCGGGCTTGAAGGGCTACCTTCAAAGAAACTACGACGCGGAGAGTTTAAACGAAATTATTTATTGACTTAAGTATAATAAGCTAACCTAACTAAATAAGAATCCTAACCTAAGCAGATGAGTTGAAGTTAAACTAATTACTGTTTAGGTAAGGGACAAAGACGCACTACAGGACGTAGATAGGTACCTGTAGCAGTACGAACGCGGACAACACGCGTGACACCATTCGATCCAGGAAAAACTTCCTCGACTAGCCCTAACGGCCAGTGAAGAGGCGGTGCATTATCGACGGTAATTATTACCACATCTCCCTTAGCGATCGGATTGGTTGGCGTGTTCCATTTGTTTCGAGTCTGTAGCGTATGTAAATAATCAGCCTTCCATCGTTTCCAGAATGACTGAACAAGTTTATCAATAAGTTCTTGACGCGAGAGCAAATGTAACGGACCATCTTCTATCTCCCTAGCCGGAAGATATTTTAAGGGGGTGAGAGTGAGAAAATGAGCCGGTGTCAACGCGAGAGGTTCCGATGGATCATTAGATAGCGTGCGGCACAATGGACGGGAGTTCATTACTGCCTCGATCTGAGCAAGCACAGTATTGAACTCTTCCAAGGAAAGAATTTGGTCGCCTATCACGCGATATAGATGAGTTTTGAGGCTCTTAATGTTGGCCTCCCAATTACCGCCAAAATGGCAAGCAGTTGGAACATTAAGTGACCACTCGATGCGATTTTCGGCTAGTATGTGACCAAATTCAGACCTGAAGTGTTTGGACGCTAAAAATTCGTGCAATTCCGAAAGCGTGCGCTTGGCGCAAACATAATTTGACGCATTGTCGGAATGAACGCGAGCGACAAAACCGCGGCGGGATAAAAAACGCTTAAACGCCCCGAGGAAACTATCTGTACTTAAGTCGCTGGCAACTTCTATGTGTACAGCGCGAGTGGTTAAGCACACGAAAAGACAAACGTATGCCTTCATTGATCGAATTCCACGACCGCGAGAAACAGTCACCTTAAAAGGCCCTGCGTAATCAGTGCCAGTGTGTATAAACGGTTTCACGGCCGGCGTAACTCGACAGGAGCGGTGATCTGCCATTTCTGGAAAGTTTGGTTTAGCGCGGAGTCTAAAGCAGGGTAGACATTTGTGTACCCGGCTTCGAATTAAATTACGAGCGGAAAGAATCCAATACCTCTGACGGAGTATGGACATCAATAAATCTGGACCTGCATGACAATTGACTTTATGATGATAGTCAACTAAAAGATTTAATATATGATCCTTTCGAGGAAGTATAATCGGATGTTTTGTATCGAAACTTATATCGGCGTTTCTCAGACGACCTCCGACTCTAATGATGCCGTCCTGACGGAAAGGTTTGAGACGTTGAAACATTGGACTACAACGTTTACCTGCTTGTAAATTAACAATCTCGTTCGCGAAGTGAAAGCGCTGAAGTTCACGCAATATTAAACTTTCAGCGTAATCCAGATCCGATGCAATCACCGTATCACGACGCGGTAGTAGCTTAGCGAAGCGGCAAACGAAAACCACACAACGTATGAATTTCGACCATGACGAAAAGCGATCAGCTAGCGAAATTATTAAATTTCTTTCACTGCTTTCTGCAGTGAGCAAAACGTGTTTCTTTTCCTCTGGAGGCTGTGACACGGTGGAAGGATTGAAAGCGGTAACAGGCCAAAGATTTGAATCTAACTCAAGCCATTTAGGACCAGAGAACCAAAGCGGGTGATCAGTTATTTGTGCGGGGGTAAGACCTCGCGACAAACAATCAGCGGGATTTTCCGTGCCTTGCACATGGAAAAAAGTTTGAGCGGGAAATTCATTTTGAATTTTGGTGACCCGATTGGCCACAAAAGTGTCCCAACGATGAGGTGAGGAGTATACCCAACACAACGCCACCGTTGAGTCTGAAAAGGCGAGAACTCGGTCAATAACAAGGCGGTTATGGCAGGCTTCAATGACCTTGGTCATTAAGCTGCTCAGCAACAGAATGGCACAAAGCTCCAACCTCGCAAGCGTTATAGTCTTGCGAGGCGAGACTTTGGATTTAGCTGTTATTAAAAAGACTGCGTTTTTGCGAATACCTCTGCTGTCTTTCACGTGGAAGTAAATTACTCCTCCGTAAGCCTTTTCGCTCGCATCTGCAAACCCCACGATCGTAATGATATCGCCGGTCGAGATGCCTACGTGCCGTGGAATTTTCAATTCGCTGAGCAAAGGTAGTTCTCTTTTGAAACAAGACCACTGATCAGCAATGTGACCAGGGGGCACATCGTCCCAATCACATTCACACAACCAGAGTTGTTTAATGAGAAGCTTTGCATATAAGACGACGGGAGCAACGAAACCCATGACGTCCCATATCCTAGCGACACATGACAAAATGGTACGTTTTGTACAAGATTCAGCGGGAACACTAATTTTGAGACCGAAATAGTCTGTTGCGGGAGACCAACATAGGCCGAGCACCTTATGTGGCTCAGAGTCCTCAAACTCTTTAATCGCGGAAAGTCGATGCGACAGCGGAATCGAATTTAACACCTTTTGTGAGTTGCTTGTCCATTTCACCAGGTCGAACTGACCAGCTTTCATCAGAGCAATCACTTCGGCAGCGGTGGAGATAGCATCGTCTTCATTGTCAATGCTATAGACAAAGTCATCCATGTATAGCCCTATATCTAAAGTTTCTTTAGCGCGCGGGTAAGAAGCACCTTCGTCTGAAAGAAGCTGCTTCACTGTACGAAGAGCATGAAATGGACTTGACTTAAGCCCGAAACAAACGCGGTTAAATTCATAGACCCTTAAGGGTTCTTGCGGAGAAAAGCGGTATAAAATGCGTTGGAATCTGCGATCACATGGACGAACTCCAATACAAAGAAACATCTGACGAATGTCAGCTGAAAGAGCGGTACGATATAAGCGAAAATTAACAATAATATTGAATAGATTCCCTTGTAGATTCTGACCGCCATACAGAAGGTCATTGAGGGAAACTTGAGTGGTTGTCTTGGAACTGGCGTCCAGGACAACGCGCAACTTAGAAGTCAACTTGTCATCTCGTATGACCCCATGGTGCGAAATCGTATACGAGGGCAAGCTCTGCGTTGCCTCCGTGTCCGGGGGTGCGGGAGAGATATAACCTTTGTCTAGGTATTCGGTAATGACGTTGTCGTAGGCCTCCTTAAGCTTAGGTGACGCTAACATTTTACGCTCTAAGCAAAGGAAGCGAGTTTTAGCCTTTTTAAAAGAATCGCCTAACGACAATACATCACCCTTAAATGGAAGTGCGACTACATATCGTCCGTCTGCCTCACGGGTAGTCGTGCTGCTATAAATTTCTTCACACGCCGTGTCATCTGGACTTAATTGTTTCGGTGCGTTCACCTCTTCTATTTGCCAGAATTTTCGCACAGCATCATCTAGCGGATCTGTAGCACAACAATATGATACCGTGGCGAAGCTGTTAACACGTACAGGAGCAGAACCAACGATAACATAGCCCAACACCGTTTCTAGGGCTAGCGGTGAGGTACAATTCGATTGACCTTGAACCTTGCGAGATAATAGGAGATGCGGAAAGATTGAAGCTCCAATCAGCAGATCAATGTCTCCTGGAGTGGAGTAAGTGTCGTCAGCCAAAGGTAAGTTATTGAAATTTATCAAACTCGAAATATCTATCGGGACTGTGGGCAAGAGTTCCGTTACCTTGTCTACCACGAGCGAGTCCATGTTAAAACAAACGCTGAGATCAAACCTAGAGAAAAATCTAATAGAAACTGCGCCTTGGATCGGTTTGGTTGTACCTCCAATCCCTTTAACTACAGAACAGTTTGGATTCTGGTTTGTCTTTAAACCTAAGCGTTGACATAAATCCCGACTGACGAAGTTACTCTGTGAAGCACTGTCCAATAATGCGCGCGCAGAGTACTCCTTGCCTTTGGCGTCGAAAACTATAACGCGTGCGGTAGCGAGCAGCACCGTAGTCGGTGCACGAGAAACATTACAACTCGATAAGGAACAAAGCGATACTTCCTTGGAGTGCGCGGGTGAACCTGAAGGTTTCGAGTTACTAGTGCCGGTAGTGCTGATAGAAGCAGGAGGCTGCTCAACAACACCGGGCATCTTCTGCGAAGAAGCATCACTAGAAGCCGCACTCGAAGTTGCGGAATTTGCGGTTGCGGATTGCCTGTGGAGCATACTATGATGAGGTAACGAGCACCAGCGGCACCTTGACTTGCTAGAACAAGTGGCCAACCGGTGGTTTCCAGTGCAATTTATACAAAGATTATTCGCCTTAACAAACTTGAAACGATCTTCAACGGACATCTTATGAAAGGCGGAACAATTATATAAATGTTCGTGTTGTGAGTTACAAAGAGAACACAAAGACTGTGCAGACGTAGTCGCGGTACTAGTATAGGTATGCGTCGGCTTGGGTGGTTTGTGAGGCTTAGATGCCGTATCCACCTTCCGCTCAGCACTTTTCGGAACTTCTTGTTTCCCGGAAGTGCGTTGCAGTACCTTAATATGTTCGCGAATGAAAGCAACGAAATCGTCATACAAGGGTATCTCACAACTATGTTTATTCAACTCGAACAGGCGAACAGTCTCCGGATCTAACTTCTTTTGAGCGAGGTATAAAAATATGAAGTCAGCCAGATTACTCAAATTTAAATTTTTAAGCGCGGCGATCGACGATGCAAAAGTGTCCAAAAAATTTTCAAGGTTGGTCGGAGTCGCGTTTGACATCGCCTTAATGTTATAAATTTGATCCATATACGACGTAGCCAAATAGCGTTTATCTTCAAATTTATCTACTAACGTTTTAAAAATTAATTCGTAGTTTTCTGCGCACGGTGTAATACCGGCACAAGCTAATTTCGCCTTTCCCGACAGCTTACCTAAGAGATAATAAAGTTTTTCGGCGTCCGTAAGGGACTTATTTTCGTGTATAACAGTTTTAAAGTTAGCGTAGAAGAGACTCCACGATTTTAAATCGTATCCATCGAAAGACACTAATTGAATCGGGGGCAGATAAGGTTTAAGTCGTCGCGGCTCATTCTCATTCTCAACCTTATTATCATCGGTGTACTGCGAGACTAAGCGCTTGATACGACCGTATAGGCGTTCGAACGATAACAAACATTTGAACTCCGGCTTCGCTTTCGGGTTCAGTGCTAATAAACGATTATTATAATCCTCCACTATTTTACTGAATTCAGAGCGTAACGTATCGACATTACTACTTGCGTCGAGAAATTCTTCCCGGACCGACGGGTTAACGCCTATGTTTTTCGATAAATCGAATGTTTCTTGTAGATACTCAAATATCGAATTGCGTCTCTGTTCTAATAGAATTAATTGTACATCTGCGGTATCTTCAGTCTTCGTCATTTTGAATACAAACTAGATTCAAAAATGTCGAGACTAAGTTCCTAATACACGACTTCGATTCGGCGTATAAGTATTTAAAGTTATGAATTTCAGCAAAGTGAAAGGGAGCGAGCGGGCGGTCACGGCCGCGATGAAGGTCACGCACACCGCTGTAATCTAAGATACAAGTACTTGCAACTATGCACCGATGGCCAAGCGAATACGTTTATGACGCGTAGGTAATTACACAAAATAATTACTTAAAATAACTACTAATAAACTAATATCGGGATCGGGATGCGATATACGATTAGGATTACGATAAATAAGTAACGTATGACCTATCTATCACCTATATGAGCTATATGTAGGTACCTAGTTAATACCTAAATGAACCCTATTTCCTAAGCAATGCGGGACGAACGATAATAATTTGCTTAGGGAACAAGATTTTAGGACGCGGGAAAACAATTACCTACTTGGAAATTGTAAAACTATCGAGAAAATTAGCGATTTCGTTAGCAAATTAGCGATTACAAATCCGGTTCGATTGGAACCAAAAAAATATGGCGGCGCGGGGACGGCTAGAAACTAGATTGTTTGGTTTCGATGTGGACTGTATAATTTTCGCGGGGTTTGCTCAAATCCGACTGGGTTGGGTTTGGGCCGCGGAGTTATGGGAGTGTCTATAGGAAAAGGGTAAAGGCACTGACCTGAATCCTTAGGAGCGGCGCCGCGATACTTCAGCGAGCCGCGCGTACATTCATGGATACTTTTCGATGCTTCACTCTTCCTTTCTCACTTCTTCGACTGACGAAAACCAAGAAGGCAAGTTTGTTGGCAAGTCCAGATCAACACTGAATCACTAGGAGCGGCGCGGCGATGCACCAGCTTTAGCGGCGCGTTTACGTTAATTGACGGTCATCGATGCACTGACACTTCTTCAGGCCAGGGGGGGTCGGTATTAGGTAGGAAATTTTGACAGGATGGTCGGATTCGAGCGGTTAAACGAAAACTATTCGCGCTTCGGCGCGACCAGATAATACTAACTGATATTAGGTATTATATTAAGTTATTTACAATTTCTAAGAAGGGTACAAATACGTATGGGATTTTTTTCCCATTTATTTATTCTTTGTGTCGCATAAAAAATGTATTTTATTAAACGTAACATATTTTTCTCGCTAAAATGTTGTCAGAAAATCAAAAAGGTACCTTCATTCGAAAATTAAGTCGAAAAAAAAATCGAAAGGGCTGTCAATCATGCACTCAAATTTTCAATCAAAATACAAAAGAATTAATTATGGCTCAGGGGCTCAGTAAAATTTATGGTAAAAATGTATGGTAAAATTCTTGAAAGTTTTGAATAACAGTATGTGCAAAATGCCTCTACCAAAGGCTTAGAACAAGACGTTGCGTTTATTTTCTGCCGCACAGATTTTTTTGTCGTATCTACATAAATCTTTACTAATATTATAAATGCGAAAATGTGTTTGTTGGTTTATTTTTCTTTGAATCGAGGAACAATGAGGCAACGCTTTTTTACATAGTGCATATAATCAAAGGTGACATAAGCAAATTTTTATTCGAAAAAGGGCTAGTGCAGGATATTTAGAAAAAATGACTAAACCGTACTTGCCATCGGTCATATCGGTCGGACCGAAGAAGATTTAAAAAAAATTTAAGCCATGCTGAACTTGACTAATATTTCCTTTTTCCCTCCAAATAAGAGCACAGCTTGTGTCAGCAGGGATTGAGTCAAACGCATTAAAAAAATTACAACATTCTTTCATAATATTATAATCATCAACATATTTTATCTTCATTGTTAAAAACCAATTACTTATCCCAAAAATATACACAATGGTAAAGAATTTCTTTCATTTCTGTTCTACATAGAATTGTTACAGAAAAAAGTCGCGATACATTTATTTTGTTCGTTATTCTCATCCTCATATAAAGGGAAGTAAAACACCTCGGAGTACCTATTGAATGGAAAAGTACTAATATAAAAAAACATAGGCTTATATCGAAAAAAAAAAAATCATTCTAATTGCTTGCGACTTTACAGCAAATTCCAATTGAAAAGATTGTTTAGAGCGTATACATATTTAAATTGTTTATCTTAATGTAACATAAAAATATCATCTAATTTTCGTTCGTAAACACGTTAGGTATGGCTGGCATATTAAAAAACAACTATGATAACAAATATGATGTGAAACAAATATGAACTCATCGAATGTACATAGAACCTCGTAGGTATATTTTTTCCGTGTATTAATAGTTCTCTATTCCAATAAATAAATAAGGTTTCCGAACTAAAGCTCTCCATAACAGAACTTAATTGAGCAAGGTATAGAATAAATTGTTCTGTTCGCTATTAAATATCAACGATGTTTTGTTTGCAATAATTACGAAGCGAAGTTTGTCGGCAGGCAGTATTTAGTAACAATAATATTAATTTCCTGTTCATTAATTAGTTCAATAGAATATTTAACAGACAGTTTGGCTTATATTCTGTTGAATAGAATAGAACAGAAATATTTTTTATTCAAATAAACTTTTACAAGTGCTTTTGAATCGTCAATGAATCTACCACTGGTTCGAAATGCCCTTCCTGCCGAGAAGAGCCAGGAATAAACTCGGCGGTTGCTCTTTTAAAAAAAATGTTTACAATAGGTAACAAAACACAAAATTGTGTGTTGTGAGACCTAATGCCCATTTTCATCAACGCCACCTAAATTCCCAAGTAGGAGTATTTTTTGGCAGTTTTATTCGACACACGGCTTTACATTTACTTAATTTGACATTAGATTTTGACAGTTGAAAGAATTCTTCACCAGATGGCATGTTCAAATCCGCCAAAATAAATTACGCACTGTTAGAACTTCAGTGACGTCATCTAAGCGATTTACTGTGAGTTAAACTTATACGTGTAATTGCGGCCTTAGAACACCATAGTCCTAACGACTCGCTATCATCATCATCATCCTCATCACCATCTATCATCAATGGGGATAACTACCAAAAACATTTTATTGAAATTCCGTAAAGCATATTTTTAGAATTCCGTGGCGTCACACGAATCAGGGCCCTGGCTGAAAATCAGCGTGCTCTTTTGCATGTACAAAGCACACAGCATTTTGCTGAGTTGGGACCTTTTTTACGGGTTGTGCCACACATGACTTAGTTGTTCCGGCGCTTCTGCTTGAAGTCTTTGTCTTTGTCTTTAATGCTCAAGTGATGGAGGCGCCGGGACAATCTAATCTAGGGATACCTATTGGGTGATGTGTGGCACAATTCATAAAATAAACCTTTCTTGCTTTTTCTTTCTTTCTTTCAAATTATCGATAACTTGAGAACATTACAAACGCTCGCTCTATGCAAACTTATTTTCTTCCACGTAGCAAACCACAATGAGTGGGTATTCGGTTGCTTCACAAAGTTTGTTGTTTAATAAAAGTTTTAAGTTGCCCAATCTTTCATACTTCGCAAACCTATTTTCGACGATCTGTTCCTTGAAAATGCTTTATAATAACTGTTTTCATAAACTTTGGAGTTTCTTTTTTTATTCGACTTAAAACATTTATTTTGTGTTGAAAAAAAAATACTATATATTCAAACTAACGGACGCCCGCGACTTCGTCCGCTTCTTCAATTCACAATCGACAGTTCTTAAATCCCCACACTTTATTTATTTTATTTTATTTTATTTTATTAGGTTTACTTACAAACACTTACACTAATACATCAATGAACATACTAAAGACTAACTTCATACTAGCTGAGTGTAGTGATTACTTAAAAGTAAACACAACATGGACAAATAACAAAAACATTCAAAAAGACAAAAATATTAAAAAAACACTTTAGGTTGGCTATCTAACAGAGAACGTCCCGTCAAAATCGGTCCAGCCGTTTCGAGATTAGCGGCAACAAACAGACAGACAGACAGACAGACAGACAGACAGACAGACAGACAGACAGACAGACAGACAGACAGACAAACAGACAGACAAAAGTTTGTTTGTTATAAGTGCCGTATTTAGTTGAATATGCATTTAGTAAAAAGCTGTTATTATGATATTACAAACAGACACTCCAATTTTATTTATTTGTATGTATAGCTCGTTGGTCAAGCCATTTTTGAGTATGAGTCAGAGTAACGAATATCAATTAACTTCTATATACACCTATACTTGTAGATTACAATGGACGACTTGCTCCGGCACGATTACGCCAGCCGTAGAGATCGCATAGCGTAATGGGTATAGTTAAGGGCACGATCTTCGGCCGCAGTACCTTGCGAACTATTGAAGTGAGGCGCACGAGCCACTTTGTTATAAAGAAAGTAAAACAGTCATGATAAAAAAAAAGAAAACTTTTTAGAAAAAAATTAACGGTAAAATATTCTTCTAAAAGCATTTGCCTATTTTTAGACATTTTTTTTAGTTTAACTTTAATATACTACAAATAAAACCTGAAAAACAATTAAAAACTGTTTTCGGAATAATATTTGATCGAGTGAAGTTCAAACTATGGACCCCTGCTACCCCTCACAAGTTAACCCGCTTCCAAGTGAAACTGTACCAACCAATACCATCACGAGTAAAGGATTTATATTCGCTCACAAATAAAAAAAAAATGGTTTTGTTAAGAATCCATGATTTCTGGAAAATGCGCTTCATCCTTGGAATAACAAAAATCCACGTCTCATTAGAGTGACAGCTGCGCGTCAATTAAACGTAAAATATAGACCTTGGAACATCCCCCTTTATACTTACCCATCTTCCACCCCCCTGTACCCACAATTCAACCTTCCAGGATCTCATTAGAAGAGCTTCTAAATGTACAATTTATTTTGAAACAGGCTCCGTACAATGTTTCCCTTACAAGGATCACCACTTACTTATGGTTAGTATCGCTTTCCTTCAATTAGAGTTTTAATGTGAAACCCATCGAAGTTCGTCGGAATTAAATTACTTGCATTAATTAGAAGCCTCAATAGCCCAAAGGTTAAAGGTGCGGACTGAAAACTGAAAGGTCACAGGTTCCAACCCCACCCGTTGCACTATTGTCGTAGCCATTCCTTTTTGGGGTTCCGGCGAAATCAAATCTAGTTATAGTATAGTCTAGATGAGTTTACGGCACGGGTTTAGGGTACGGGCACTTTACTTGTGGTTACGTCGTGTAGGTACATGCACATTGCGTAAGTGTGCGTGCCTGTCGGGAGCCTAAGTGGGAGCGGTCAGGCGCGAGCAAGCTCTCGCTCACACTTATACAGATACGACACACACACAACCATGAGCCACGAGCCTTCGTGAAATGTAATGGCGTGTCGTTATGTCCAATTTCGTATTGATTATTGTCAAAATGTGGATATTCATTAGTTACAATAGAAAATGTAACATGTAGGTTCACACTCACACGTATACATATTATATATACGACACACACACACACACCCACACACACAACCATGAGCCACGAGCCCTCGTGAAATGAAAGAATAAGTGCCCGTAACTATAGTTACTCGTAGTTTAGGTAAGATATCGTTAGCTTAAACTTGAAACCACACGTACCAACAAACGCCAGGAGCTAAGATGAGATTTATGCGGTTGTCGAGAGCCACACAATCTAACTCGAGCCTGTGACTACGCCATTATTCCTATCCACTTATCTCCATTAAACTCTGCCTCGTTCAAAGATATCTAATTCGAGCTGAAATGCTTCTCCGCCAACGTCATAATTTTGGAATTTAACTAGGCGCTATAGAAAATCTATAATCTAAATCTATTTTTAACCGACTTCCAAAAAAGGAGGAGGTTCTCAATTCGTCGGAATCTTTTTTTGAACGAGCGAAGCGAGTTCTCTGAGTCAACTAGGGCGCTTGCCTACTAGACAGAGAAGTGTGTCCGTCTAAATGTCTGTCAGAGCCCTATAACTTCTGAATTACTGAATATTAGAACGTGAAACTTGGTTGAAAATTCAGTTATATCCTGTACTTGAACAACAAATACTAAAATTAGATAAATGTTATAAAGAAACGAAATTATTTAATTTTAATGCGCCATCTATTAGCATTATTGTGAAGCTAATAGCTTCACTATAATGCTAATAGATGGCGCTGTGTCAGTAAAACAGTTTTATGTCAACTATTATTTTTTTTATTGCGTCTAATGTTAAAAGTTAATTATTACAATATATAATTAAAACTTTTGGGAATTATGGGATATCGCGAGGTCTCAGTTCGGGGCGAACCACTAGTTTATGTATGTTCTCCAATTACTTGAAGACGCCTCGACCGATTTGGAAGATATTTTTTTTTTGAAAGGGTAAGTATATTTTCCAAATGGTCCCATAGTCATCAGGTCAGGAAATCCTGACCTGATGACAATGGGACCACTTGGAACATCATCAGATGATGATGGAATCCTGGAGAAATCGAGGGAACTCTTCAAATTTTATAGGCACAATTGATATATTTTGTAGTGGCGTTTGAAGTCGGTTTTGTAAAAACACAATTTGTACAACAAGGTTGTGCATTGCAATATAAAGCTTTGATGTTGACGATGCCGCGACCTCAAGGGTACTGTCGATTTCTCGACACTAAATTTTATTTGAAACAACTTTCAGGCGTGTTGAAATTAGTTGCATGAAATTAATCTCAACATGCATGAAAATGTTTCGTAATGTAAATTCGGCTTAAGTGTTCTCCATAATGTTTTCCAAGGTGTGTGAAGCAAATATTGCTGAACCTATAACCCTTCTCTAAAAGACCTGCGCTCAGTAGTAAGCAGCTGAAAGGTCGCTGAAGGTTGAAAGATGCTGATCATTATAATGTTTAAACTTACTTATTCTAAAGTAGGTAATACACACAAGGACAAAAGACTAACTGAATAAAGGGTAATCTCGAAATGGTTTATCATTAGTAACTTAAGCTCCCGTAATATATTTGTATGGAATGATAAATATTCAATTCGGGAAGGTCATTGTTGCCATACAATCTGCCGTGAATAAGGTAATATTGTTGTACATAAACAAGCAGCTTTGGGGCCCCTGTCACACTCACCTTGCAATAAATTTTAATGGAAACACCGGGGTGAAATGAACACTTAAATAGTTTACGGAAACAAAGGCAAATTGTCTCTTAATAAGTTATAACATGTTAGGTATACTTCGTTAGTTGCGAGATTAACTTCGTTAAGGTTTAAAACGCGATTGAAGCGATTTTCAAGTTACTCATTAGTTTTTTCATTAACCATTTTCATTGATCTTAAGGTACATTGGAGCCTTATTAATTCCTCAAACTTGCACCAAAATGCCGTAAGTGACATAGCAACCCTGCTCCTTTTCTTCTGGGTCCTTATGAATTATAACAATAAATGGATAATTGTATGTAATTGTGAGATCATTGCGATCGTTACAATGATGCAATCAATTTTAGAGAATACCACTATAGAAGCTTAAAGTGCTCTCTGAGGCTCGAACTTACGAAAAAGCTAAATTAGGTCCTCCAAAGTTGGTCATACATCCAGATACTAACTTGGGTCCTATCGCAACTAGTACCCCACACTTCACACAACACACGTACCTAACATTGATAAAAGAGATTTGAAATAGAATACAAAAGACGGCACAAAGGGACAAAGTATCATCCTCACGAAGTTACTAAAAATCAAATTTCCTCACAAAGCAAAACTTTGTCAAACACAGATGAGCCATCTTAAAATGTACAATAAGCACATCTCCGCGTGAAGTCAATCAGACGTCACGGAAAAAAATACACTTCAAAAGAAACTTCCCTTTGTCAAAGTTGACTTGGGAATACTTTTGTATTTCTTCGAGATTTGATGAAATTGTATTTATTTTGCGCGCTTGTTTATATTGATTCTCATATAGTTATTTGTTTGTGCCCGGACTTTCCTCGCATGCAGCAGCTCAAATTTATACATATAATAAAATTGTAGAAAAGTGGTGTCTGTAGAATGGAAATATATAAAAAAAAAGTAGCAGGGGTTGTTATTATATCGATGCCGAACCCGAAATTGTAATTAATTTTTTTTTTGTCTGTTTGTCTGTTTGTCTGTGTGTTTGTGCACGCTAATATCAGAAACGGCTTATTCGATTTAGATACGGTTTTCACTAATATATTGTGGTAAGCTTCACTTACCATTTAGTGTTTATTTCATGTCAATCGGTTCATAAATAAAAAAGTTATGTCAATTTAAAGAATCACGGCAAACATTTTTAACGTACAGAGTACGTACTACACGCCTCGCGCCTGAGCGTCCGTGGCTATATAAAGCGCGCTGAGAGCCGCGCCCCGAAAAGTCACTATTCCACGCGAACGAAGTCGCGGGCACAGCTAGTAATAAATAATTAAGTATTTAAAATAATTAGTGCAGTTATCTTAAATATATAAGAGGAAAAAGTGACTGACTGACTGGTTGACTGACTGACTGGTCTATCTACGCATAGGTCAAACCATTGGACGGGTTGGGCTTGAAACGCTTACAGATAGTAATGAAGAAAGAATTTTTGCAAATTCAACTCCTAACGAGGCCGAGGTAAGATAGAGGTATCTGGCTAAGATAGAGGTTTGAAAAATGGAACCAAACAAAAATTAAAAGCTAAACTAAAAGCTAGTTTGTAGTATTATAGGGGATATTTTAGGAGCATTAGAAACTTTTATCTCATGACGTTACTTTGGTGGTTGTACATTGTAGAGTCAACATCTACTGAGGATGCTCTAGTGTAGGAGTAAGAAGTATCTGCATGTAGCATGTTTAAAGGGACATCTAATAAAATCAGTTGTTACTTTGGCGATTGTACAATGTCCATTGTAGAGTCAACATTTACTAAGGATGCTCGAGTGGAGGAGTGAGAAGTATGTAGAATGTGTTTACAGGTTTATTGTGGTTTATTAGTAGTACGTAAAGTGAAAATCAAGCTGTAAATTGCTACATGCATGCAATCTGGCGGCGAATACTGCAAGTTGTAGTACCATCATGCGTCGTGCTCGTGAACGGGTGCCGCCAACGGGAATGGGTCTGCTTTGACTTCCCATGCTGACATGTGTTAGATTGTAATATGTATTGTATTTTTGAAGCTTCACTGTGGAAGCACTGTATACTTAGCTTACTTTTATTACTTATTGTAAAATTAGTTTATTTTATTTTTTTGAAAAGAGCAACTGCTGAGTTTCTTGCCGGTTCTTCTCAGCAGAATCTGCATTCCGAACCGGTGGTAGATTTGTGACATATCATAAGTGCTACAGGGTAGCCTACATGAAATAAATAAATTTTGAATTTTGAATTTCATATAGATTTTTCTGGTTCGACCGATTATAGCACAATAAGTTTATTGTTGCGTGTGTAGACATTTACTTTTATTACTGCGGAAGATGGTAAACACATAGTTTACTTATACTTTTATTAAGTTTTGTTATAATATTATTCGTATAGGAAGTATAAAGAAGGCTGCCAGGCTATTTGGCAGGAGCTGTGACAGTCGAGAAAGAGCGTTATTTACAGAGGCTATAAGGGCTGGAGTAAATCGTAACTTCTACTAAATGCCGCAGTCTACTCTGTAACTAGTCTTGACATTTATTTTTGTTCACAATATGGTGTTTTTGTTTTCAGCAAAATGTGCGCTTTCGCATTATCTCGTCGATTGACCGTTGTGACCGTTGGACCGCATGGTTCCATTACGGTGTGCAAAATAAAGTAAGCTTTAAGTATCATAATTTTCTAACCAGTGTGAACAATTTTTTCTTTACATTTACGATGAATATATGTAAATCCAAATGAAACTACTATAACGATAACAAATTAACTACTTATAGTAAATTGTTCTTCTTCTTCACGTGTCTCTCCACTACTACAGGCCAGCAGCCTTTTTTTAAACTTCTCCTTGTTCATGTCTAGACGGAATAGTTCTTGGACTGTCTTGATGCCAGTCCACTAAAATAAGAAACAAGTTTTGGCTCAGAAATATAAGGATGTTCCAAAGCCAAGACTTCTTTTTTCTTAGCAGGCGCTACCCTCAAATCCATTATTAATTGATCGAAGGTTTGACTAATTAATTTTTTTTGTTCGCTGACAAAATAGTCCTTGTCTGCGATCTCACCTGGTTGTAGGTAAGTGTAAGTGGCAAAGAGTATGGCAGTGTACATTCAACCCATAATCTGTTTTTACACGCCATCGTGCCGCAATACTAAATCGCTTGGCGGCACATCTTTGACGGTAAGGTGGTAACCACATAACAGTAAAACTTCGTTTCTATGGAGCGCGCTAGTGATAAACTTCTCATAGTATTATTCTTTTCCCATCCTCAATTCCGAAGTTTCATATGAAAGTAGAAATGGTACAAGCGTTACAGATCGGATTATCCGCTTCAGAAGAGTGGCGTAAGGAACAATGGAGGAAAGTTCTGTTAGAAATCTTAGTTGCGGATTTAACTTCACCTTTCCTTACTTAGCTTTTTACTTGTTAACTGCCTCGTTAGTATTGTGGTTTCAATGTTCGACTGTAAATGACGAGGGCCCTGGTTCGATTCCCGATTCGGGTCAAACATAATGTAATGGGGTTTTCGGTGGAAGTGTAACTAGCCAAGTCTACTCTTTTCCCAGAGTGATTTTGATAAATTGTTGACTATTCGGGCCTCGTCCAGGTGCAATAAAGTGTGGTAACTTCCATATTATATTACTAGCTGATGTCCGCGACTTCATCCGCGTGGGCTTAGTTTTTAAAATCCTGCGGGAATTTAATTTTGCGGGATAAAAAGTGGCCTATGTCACTCTCCAGTTCCCCAACTATATCCATGCAAAAAATCACGTCGATCCTTACCTCTGTTGCAGCGTGGTTAAAGGACAAACAAACTAACAAACAAACACACTTTTGCATTTATAATATTAGGATATACAAAATGAAAAATCACTGCGAAAGTAATTGCATTATATAAACATGTCAAAATGCACATCGATATAATCGATGCTCATCTGCAATTATTATCTCGTCCCGAATTATTCAGATATTTGGTATTAAAATTTCCGTAAATTTATTTTATTGCATATTGGTTGTCATAAATATTTATAAAGTAATAAAATATCTTTAAACTTTATGAATGGTGCACCAATTAGTACAAAAATTCCCTTGGCGTTTCAATCAAAATACTCTTAACTTTATTACTCGTTTTATTGGATCGCACTATGCATTTCCAAAGATTGATTGTTAACGAATATTACCTTTATTTCAAGAATATTATGGTTCGAAAGTCGGTCACACTAAAATTGCACTTAGGTACACGGATTTTCAAATTTTTTTATATAAATTGATAGCATGACCATTATATTTCTATCTATTTTAAGAAAAATGTGGTGTGCAGCTGCCATCGCTGAAACGCTGAAACAAAATCTGTCACACATTTTTTGTGTGGTTTTTAAACAGGTGTGACAGACATTTTGCTACGATGGTATACAGGCATGCAGCTGGGCAAAATTATAATGCCCTTTTTCTTCCAAGTTTAAACTAACATAAAGCTAGTGCTTATAGGAATGGCCAACGGATTCGACTAGTGTAACGGAACTAGCTTTCACCAGTCGAGCGTTGCTAGATTGAGGCTATTATCGCCAACTCGTTATTAATTAAAACCCGCAAAATTGTAATAGGTACATATTCCGAGCATTTACCTTGTAGTGTAAAATATTTTATTTTTATATAGATATAATGTTTATTTTATGTTAATTTTATTTTATATATAAATTTCGATTTTCGATGTCAACACACGGACATCGATCGCAAACCTATTTTTATTATAGCGAGCAGCGCAGGAGGCGGAGTTTAGAAAGGTTCAATACCTGCAGTGGACATCGTCCGATAAAATCAGGTGACCAGTCGATGCACTTACGCGGTCCGTGACGGGCCTATGCCGATTGTTTTAGCTTACCTTTCTCCTGCGCTGCGCGCTGTACTTAACAAATAACGCATTTTATTATTTTAATATTTTATATCTAGTATAAACATATAAACTGGTAAAAGACAATAAAATAGTTGTTCGAGTTCGAGTGTTTGATTTGGACTTTCGCAACTAAATTGGTGACCCCGACGTGATGAGTGACAGCAGCAGCGAGGATCACGGTGAGCCCCACGTAACCGTGCGGCCTACCAAGAAAGTACGCACATCTCCAGCTTCCAAGGTAGACGACGAGGTAGCTCCAACGCTCAAGGCCCCAACGGAACGAAAATTTAGAGTGAAGGTACCACCTTTTTCACCGGACGAGCCGGAAATCTGGTTCGCCCTGCTGGAGGGCCAGTTCGAGCATTACGGCATAAAGGATGACGCGGCGAAATTCACTCATGTCGTAACGAACCTGGACTTGGTGCACGCCAAGGCGGTGAAAGATGTTATAATCAACCCGCCCGAACGCCACCGGTATAGTAGGATCAAGACAGAGCTTATACGTCGACTCTCGGCATCCCATGAGAAGAAGGTGAAGCAGCTGCTGACTCACGAGGAGCTGGGAGACAGGAAGCCATCACAATTTTTGCGCCACCTACAGGATCTCGCCGGACCAGCCGTCCCAGCGGACTTCATCAAGAGCATTTGGAGCCAGCGACTACCAAATAATATACAGACGCTGGTAGCCTCGCAGCCGACGCTCACGCTGGAACAACTAGCTGACCTAGCCGACCACGTTCACGACATCGTCACGCCTTGCACCGTGGCGGCAGCGTCGTCGAGCCACAGTAGCCCGAGCAACGTCACCAGCGAGATCGCCGAGCTGAAGAATATGGTGGAACGCTTGTCACTGAAGGTCGACGAACAAGCTCGTGCGTTAGACCGCGCTTATCCCCGCGGTAGATCTAGGCGACAGTTTCGTAATATAAACCCCCGCTCCCGATCCCGCCCTAGGTCCAGGTCAGCCTCGGAGCATCGGAAATATCCCGTGTGCTGGTATCATCATACCTTCGGCAGTAGGGCAAGTAAGTGTACAAAACCGTGTGATTTTTCGGTAAACCCCGCGGGCAGTCGGTAATGGCGGCCGGCGACTGTCCAGACACGGGTCGCTTATTTATTAAAGACGAGCGCACTAACATACAATTTTTAATTGATACTGGCAGTGATCTTTGTGTTTTTCCCCGTTCTGATTTAATTGAGCCGCGCCAAAAAACAAGCTATGAATTACGTGCAGCGAACGGGTCTACGATTCATACATACGGTTTTGTGCATTTAGTATTGAACCTAGGCTTGCGCCGCGACTTTGCTTGGCAATTTATTGTAGCGGACGTCACAAAGGCAATTATCGGCGTTGATTTTTTATCTAAGTTTAATCTTATTGTTGATGTCCGCGGTAAGCGCCTTATTGACGCCAGCACTACACTTTGTACCGCGGCTTTGCCTGCATTTTCTACTGAGGGCATATCTTCGGTGAAAGTGGTTACGGGTAACTCAGTGTATCATAATATATTGTCTAACTACCCCGAGATAGTTAATCCATCTGGCATGCACCGCACACCCAAACATAACACAGTTCACCATATACGCACTACACCTGGGCCACCAGTATCATCCACGCCACGTAGGTTAGCACCGGAAAAATTAAAAATTGCTAAAGCTGAATTCGAAGCTATGTTGCAGATCGGTACCTGTAGACCATCATCATCTCCGTGGTCTTCACCTCTTCACCTCGCGCCTAAAAAGGACAGCAGTTGGCGTCCGTGTGGCGACTACCGCGCGCTGAACGCCCGCACCGTGCCGGATAAATATCCTATCAAGCACATTCACGACTTTGCCCACAGCCTTGCAGGATGCAGAGTCTTTTCAACGATTGACCTGGTCAAGAGTTTCAACCAGATCCCAGTCCACGTCGATGACATTCCAAAAACAGCCATCACCACACCGTTCGGCCTTTTTGAATTCCCGTACATGACGTTCGGTCTTCGAAATGCCGGACAAACATTTCAAAGGTTTGTGGATGAAATGCTTCGTGGATTAGATTTCGTGTATGCCTACATCGACGACTTTCTGGTTTTCTCTCCAGACGAGAAGACCCATCAACAGCACCTGCACCAGCTATTCTCTAGGCTTCAAGAGTATGGTATGGTGATCAACGTCGGTAAGTGTGTCTTTGGTGTTCCTGAGGTAGCATTTCTCGGATACAACATTTCAGCTCAGGGTACCAAGCCACTACCTGCCAAGGTTGAAACCATACGTAACTTCCCCATCCCAAGGACAGTGCGAGAACTCAGACGATTCCTCGGGATGATCAACTTCTACCGCCGTTTTATTCCAGATGCTGCGGTTCACCAGGCTAAGCTCAATATCCTCCTCACAGGTTCAGTGAAAGGCTCCCATCCAGTCAATTTAACGACTGAAGAACTAGAGGCCTTCAACTCTTGCAAGGACAGTCTATGTAAGGCAGCTTTACTAGCGCACCCCGTTTGCGACGCAAAGCTGGCCTTAGTCACAGATGCTTCAGATAAGGCGATCGGTGCAGTTCTACAGCAACTGAGGGACACTTCTTGGGAACCTCTTGCGTTCTTCTCCCGTAAGTTAAGCCCCTCCCAGCAAAAGTACTCTCCTTACGATCGAGAACTTCTCGCAATTTATGAAAGCGTGAAGCACTTCCGCCATATGTTGGAGGCTAGGGTGTTTACGATCTTCACAGATCACAAGCCTTTGACTTTCGCCTTCAACGCTCATAAGAATAATTGTTCTCCTAGGCAGTTTCGTCATCTGGACTTCATTTCACAGTTCAGCACCGACATCAGGCATATCTCAGGTAAGGACAACATTGTCGCCGATACCCTGTCTCGTATCGAGATGCTGGGGAAGCCTATCGACCTGCAGATTTTACAAGAAGCTCAGAATGCTGACTGTGAAATGAAGACCCTTTTGAGCACTGGCTCGTCACTACGACTCAAAATGGTGACGCTGCCTGGCTTACAGGGTGAGTTATGTTGTGATGACCGTGATGGTAAGTTACGACCATTTGTCCCAACTCAGCTGAGGCACCAGATCATCAACTGTTTGCACTCTTTGAGCCATCCGGGTGCTAACGCAACTGCTACGCTAGTATCGGAACGCTACGTATGGCCTGGCGTGAAACGTGATTGTCGTGAGTGGGTACGTAATTGCCTTGAATGTCAACGCACGAAGATCACGAGGCACGTCTCTGCTCCGTTGAAATCTTTCAAACTTCCGAAAGCCAGATTTTCCTTCGTCCACATAGATCTGATTGGACCTCTGCCAGTGTCACAAGGCTATCGGTATTGCCTCACTGCCGTCGATCGCTTCACGCGATGGCCTGAGGTAATGCCAATAGCAGACATTACTGCAGAGACCGTGGCGAAGGCTTTAGTCCACACTTGGTTTTCTCGTTTCGGTTCTCCATTGGATATTGTAACGGACCGTGGGGTTCAATTTCAGTCCAGTTTATTCAAAAACTTATCGCAGCTGATTGGTTTCCAACATCGCAGAACCACAGCTTATCATCCACAATGTAATGGACTAGTTGAAAGGTTCCACAGACAACTGAAAGCAGCGATCGTGTGCCACAACAACTCTTCTTGGGTGGATGCATTACCTCTCGTTTTGTTAGGCATTCGCAGTGCAATCAAGGAGGACTTAAAAACATCTTCAGCTGAATTGCTGTATGGGGAACCTCTCCGACTTCCCGGTGATATCTTTGAGCCCACGGAATCCTATACATCTGACATGTCTGATTATGTGTCACGGCTACGTAGGTTTGTTAAGGACCTCCAGCCGTCACCCACCAGTCAACACTGCGGAAGGCGTCCAACTTTTATTTTCAAACAGCTTGCCACATCGTCTCACGTCTTTCTCAAAGATCATAGCACCGTTGGCTCCCTTAAACCAGCATATACAGGTCCTCACGAGGTTTTGGAACGAGGTGAAAAGGTGTTTAAGATTTTATATAAAGGAAAAGAGGTAACAGTATCGATAGACAGACTCAAACCAGCCTACATACTGCGTGACCCGAACACCACTCATACATCAAACACACAACACACCTCGGACACACCTCAACAAACACCAAAAACTAACACTCCACACCCTTCACACACACCACATACAGACACACCAACAATCACACCAGATGATCAGCCTAGCAATACCATAAAAAGAACTAGGTCTGGGCGCAGAGTGGTATTGCCCGACTTTTATCGCCCGTAGGACGGTCTCTGGTGGGGGGTAAAATGTAGTGTAAAATATTTTATTTTTATATAGATATAATGTTTATTTTATGTTAATTTTATTTTATATATAAATTTCGATTTTCGATGTCAACACACGGACATCGATCGCAAACCTATTTTTATTATAGCGAGCAGCGCAGGAGGCGGAGTTTAGAAAGGTTCAATACCTGCAGTGGACATCGTCCGATAAAATCAGGTGACCAGTCGATGCACTTACGCGGTCCGTGACGGGCCTATGCCGATTGTTTTAGCTTACCTTTCTCCTGCGCTGCGCGCTGTACTTAACAAATAACGCATTTTATTATTTTAATATTTTATATCTAGTATAAACATATAAACTGGTAAAAGACAATAAAATAGTTGTTCGAGTTCGAGTGTTTGATTTGGACTTTCGCAACTAAAACCTGCTCTTCACGCTGTTTTGCGAGTACGTACGGTCGAGTTGTGAATTTACCACTTGTTTAATGTCGATTAAATCAAGAGATGATCGCTGTAAGCAACACAATGACGGTGTATATTGCGAGATAAATTGAGCATTTCGAGCTTTACTAATGACATCCTGGGAGGTTAAATTGTGGGTTCGGGGAGGAGCGGAAGGGGGACAAAGGGACGGCGCCGAGGTCTATATTTTATGTTTAATTGACGCACAGCTGTCACTCTAATGAGACGTGGATTTTTGTTACCCGACTGAGACAAGTTCAGGTACCTACCTACATATTCATATAAAAATAACTAGCCTTAGCCTTTTTCCGCGTGGAATTAAATCTTTAAAACTTCAACGGAATTAAAAGCCTATGTCACCAGTTACCTCTTTTCAGGTCCTTAACTATGCAAAAATGTAGTCCGTTTTTCGTTGATGCATATTGATGGTCAAATATATAAATTTTTTAGCTGTACATAGGGGATTTACATAATTATTTATTAATTCTAAGAACATGTGTTTATCTTTAAGGTATTATAACATTAAAGCTCTGATGAACAGAAATCCCCCAAATTGACAAATATCAACTACGTTTTCTTCAAACTGTCTTACCGATTATAACAAAGATTGATTTTCAATATTAAATTAAACCGAATTGATTCCGATAATGGGAATTCCTTGCTCAATTAAGTTTCCAATAGGAAGTTGTCGCTTTGAGAGTATTAGCTACTTATTTTAGATGAACAGGAAATTGGTGGAGAAAATGACAGCGACTCTCATTATAACGCGTTTTAATTAGAAATAAGGATTTTATAATACGAATAGCTCAAAATATTATCCATCTTAAATATCTACATTTTGCAGGATTACTTATAACGAAATCTGTCTTTCTGGATCAGGTACTTTTGTGACGTGCCAAGTCAGAAACTCCTTAGGCGGAGTGGAAACAAAATTGAGTAGTGTTCGCAGATTTGGTTAATTTTTGAGTAATTTTCAAATAACATAATTTCTAAATTAGACATAACATAGATACAGACATTTAGGTTTTAGAATGCGTCAAAAAAATTTCATATTTATTCAAATAAGAATCAAACTTATGGAGCCTGTTCGTGAAAAAATCTTTTTTTAAATATTTTCTCTCCAATTTTGCAATAAAAACTTCCAATAAAAGATAGAATTTATCGAACCATAAATAGATTCTCGTAATTTGCCGTCAACAATGGACCCTTCCTACATATATTTTATTCTTTGACGTTCGATTTCTCCTTCTATTGAAACACGCGGCATTGTTAGGGGACCAATCGGAAATGGGTGAACTTTCGAAAAGCCTTCATACATTTTTAGATCATCCTTACGTTTTTACATAAGGAAGTAAAGGTTTGGACACATACGGAGCCCGAAGGCTGCGGCGTGCGAGGGCAGCGGTTGCAACGCGGCTCCTAGATCAGTAACTATCTACTTCTTAATTCTATTCGTATTCATGTGCAACAAATTTCTAGCAAATGCTCATGTGATTTCAGGCGTCTTTTTCATTTTTTATATTAAGTATATTGAAAATAAAGTAGGTACTTTTCTCCGGTGTTTTGCTGACGCATTTCATTGCAGAAAATTTTCTTGTATCATTTTCATACTTAATAAATAATAAAATTTAACATGAGAACATTCCGCCAATATCCTGGATATTGGCAGATCGAATAGGCTCTGCATATATGCTAATGTATGTAAATTGATAATGATTGTAATTTAGATGCGAATTGGTTGAAATTGAAAATTTATACCTTGCGGTTTTTTTTTTTTTTTAAAAAGAATATTAGCCAACCTGTAGTTGACTAATATCCTACTACCCCCTCCAAATAAGCGGAAAGCTTGTGTTAGGAGTGAGTACGACAATAGTGCAACGGGTGAGATTCGACCTTACAGTTTTCAGTCCGCACCTTTAACCGTTGGGCTATTGAGGTTGTAATTGAAAGACTCTTAAAGATTTAAATTTCAGCTGTGGTACACCGCATCGGATTTATACTTATTTTTCTATGATCGAAGGATTTATATAACTAATCCACAGATACAGGTTATATACTTTGGTGCTATTTTGCAATGCGATGTGAAGCCATATAGAAGCGTCCAGAGTCTTATCGATTGTATAAGTGCGTAATGGTGAATAATACTATTTTTATGGTAGCGATGTAATACAGCATACTCTTAGGAGCACTGATTGTTGTTCGTGGCAAAAATGGTACAAAATGTATGAGAGATGTACCAGGTTTGCTATGAAATACGTGTTCCAGTTTGCAGAATCTTGAATGTAGCACTGCAGCGGGTTACAATAGGTACCTACGTGACATTCGCGCGCGTTTTTCAGCTAGATTTGTCTATGACCTTAAAGTTCTTAACGCAGCGACATAACAATATTCTTGTACATTTGAGTTTGCTAAAACAAAGTTTGCCGCTACAAACACGAAACAATGTCTGACGAGGCGTCGTTTCCGCGGGATAATAGAATCAACACGGCGCGCCACTCGACACAATGGCTGTTATGAATACATAACGAGACATTAGCCCGTATGTGTGCGCTCATTAACTATACAAATACAAATGTTTATAGTAAGGCTTCACGAGAAGATGAATGTCCCTAGGGTAGATCTAGCATGGCAAGTTAGTCAGTAAACACACGGGTCACGCAGATGCTTGTGTAGACGTTCGCACGCGTTTGTCCTGTGCAATTAAAAGGTTCTTTGTCTCTGCACCGCTTAGCTATACAGATCTGCTTATTCATCCCCTTTGCGCGCGGTCTACCACCCTTTTTAACCGACTTCAAAAAAAAGCGGCATCTACACAAATACATACTACTACAAAATTGTATAGAGGTACAAATGTTTTTATGCTGCTAAATTCAAAAAAATAAAGCTCTAAGTTATGCTTTTAAAAAGCTTGCTGTCGCCGGCTCAAAATTAGTTTCTTACATTAGTTTAGGAGCTTAGTTATCACGACTAAAATGGATTATTTTATTTTTCCCTTTTTAGTTGCTTTTTAGATGTTAAGTTTCTGTTAAAGCACCTATAGCACATAAAAAATGCGCGCCGCAGCACATTCTTTAACGATTTCAAATGACAACTTACAAACAACCATGCAGCAGACGTTTTATTCATACTCTGTACCTTCTGACCTAATGAACATGGGACTATTTGGAAAGTATTAAAAAAAACGACGTGTGGCACTCGGGAACTGCCGCGGTAAAACTATTGCATAGCATTTTTTATCAAATAAAAAATGCGCCATCTAGCGGCTCACCGTAGAGGAATCCCGTGTCAGGTTATTTTCATTACGGAATTTCTGGATTCGGTCTCCACGCTGTCCCGCGATAGAAGCTATGCAATAGCTTAATAATCAAAATCGGTTCAGGCGTCTTTGAGTAACCGGGGAAAATATACATAAAAATTCCGATGAATTGAGAACCTCCTTTTTTGAAATCGGTTAATAAAATTACTAAGTAAGTAATTGTAAAGCTGTCAAGATAATATGACTCAATGTTTTTATCAGAATACAATGAAAATTCATTGGCAGTTTGACAGTCTGAAACTTAATCCAGTAGGTACGTCTCCGTGGGAAATTTGATGAGGGGCGAAATCTGAATTGAGACTGAAATTCAATTAGTGAGAAACCAATTAATTGAACGCAATGAGTAACTGGTAACACTGGACGTACATATAGGCTAATAATATCTTAAAAGCTCCATATTAAAAGCAAGTTTGTTTTCTGATAAGACACAGAGCAGTCCACATAACTCGAACAGCTAAACTAAATAAATGAAATAACTTTCTTTGTCACACAAACAACTTTGTGACAAACATCATGGATTTACAAAAGCCTCTCTGGCGTCTTCAATTTCAAAGTTTCAGGGTAAAAAGTTGTAAAGGGAGAGCGTTTTAGATCGGATTAGGCGTCTTGGGCGAACGGAGTACGGAATAATGGAGGAAAGTTCCAACAGGCTCGATTCAGCTTCTGGAATAGTGTTGCTATTTTCATCATTTACCCTATTTGTAGGTATGTTGATTTTTTGAAGACAACATTCTAATAATAATTAATTAATCAATAATTTTGTTCGTTAGCAAAAATTGAAACCAGAGCAGCTGACGTGGCAACGACGCTGTATCCAGTGTTGGTCAGATTCTAAACTTAACTTTGTCTTCAACAATAATTTAAAAGTTTACTGTGTTTCTGTATTTTATGTAACACAAGCAAAATAATCCGGTACCGCGATTTTTTAATTAAAGTCATTGTAAAAGTTTTTTTAAGTTTATCAAATAGAAGGAAGAATTAAAGTATTGCTAATATTATATCTTGATTACATTAGTTTAGAGCTGTAAAGTTTAGTAATTTATTAATGAAATAAGACATATATGTAAAATATAGTTGAGGACCTGTAGAGTGACATAAGGTACTTCTTATCCCGAAAAATCTAAGAGTGCCTATTTTAAAAACTAAATCCACGTGGACGAAATCGTAGTCATTAGCTAGATATTAGCTAATAATTATAGGGTATTTAACAAAATGGATGGTAGCAACACTTGCTTTGCGAACCCCGGCTGGGGACTGGGGATTATGTAGCGCGCACTCTATACTCGTAAATTTCCCCTTTAGCTTCTGGTGCTTAACGTACGATTCTAGCTGTGGCCAATACCAGTTTACATTGTGAAATATTTGTGAATTAAACTGCTGTTTGGAGGCTGAGTAAATCGCACTCTGGGCTGTCGTACGTCGAAGGATCTGAAAGCCCACCTCGTCACTATCGGAAGAATACAGCCAAAGGAATCACTCTTAGCAACGTAAAACGAAACGATCTTTATTTTGCTTAGCCTGAGGTATTCATTAAAGACTAATTGGTGTTTACTCGATACTTGTCTAATTAATGGATATGTAATTGGTTTATTTATTCAGGTATAACGTAGACATTGAGCTTCGCAATGTAAACAGTAAACATCTGTGAATAAGTAGATATAATATGTTCTCTCAAGTTAGAAGCAAATACACAGTAATATAATTTGAGAATTACAACGCTCTTTAGGCCTTTTGTTTACTTTCGGGGAAATACTGAGACGTATTTTACCATTTATATAGAGCAAGAGCCCGTGAACGCTTATAAAGGCTGATCTTTTTTTGGCCCAAGTGCACTACAGAGGCCTTATATGTTTATGTTCTTCTCCTTTATCAACTGATAGACGTCCACGGCTGGACAAAGGACTCTAGTTGGTGGGAAATATAAATATCTGAATAGAAAATATCTGCCATTTATTTTTCCTATTTCGATCTTAATAATTGCAAGTTTGTTTGTTGGTTTTTTGACGTGACGTGATTTTTTGCATTCATATAATAATTGACCTGGAAAGTGACATAGGCTGCTTTTTTTCAATGGGGATAAATAAGAGATGAATATTTGTATGAATGTCCGTAATATTTCAAGTTATATCCGCGGACGAAGTCGCGGGAGCAAAAGCTAGTTACGATATAAAATCTGTCCACTTATCTAGACACTAATTTTGTGTTCGAATTACATTTGAGGTAATTCGATCGCGTTGTTACACAAAATTAGTGTCCTTACAACCTTTAACGCTAGCTGTTAAAGGGAAAATAAACATCCTTAGCGCGCTAAGTAACGACGTCCCCGCTCGCTACGTAAGAAAATTCAAGGAAACTAGCCGGAAAATTAATCTTATCTCAATTTTACCGTATTTCCGCAGCGCTTAGCCGTGTTTAATTGTGCAAGTTTTAATTACATGCTGCTTCGTACCAATATGGCTCATTCGCTTCTACTTTTGTTTTACTTGAGCTACGTCTTAAATCCAGTTGGATTAGTACGAGGTTACGCATTTCGACAAAGTTAACAGATTTCGTGTATTGAAACGAAAGTATTGGTCTTCCATAAAAAGTTGAACAAAGAGCTAGACATTTGATAGGTTTGTATTGAAAATTATAATAGGTACGGATCTACAAGATATTAACACCAGTCAATATTAGTCAATATTACAAGAGTTTAGTGTACCACTACTACTCAAATATTCATATTTAAATCTCTACAGAGTTAAACTACTCTTTATCCGGAGCGACGTTAGTTATAATAAAGAAAACGACAAAGACTTGAAAATAAGAGGAAAAACTAAGGATCTTAATTTAAATTTACAGTGTTAATAAAGTTACTGAGAGGACCAGCCCCTGTAAGAAAATTATGAAAGATAACTTTTCAACTTAAATATTCACAATTCATACAATTCGCTACAGTTAACATGAATATAATGAAATTTTCTTCATAGTTTGATCTTAAATACAGAGTCTGTCTATATTACACTTCACACTAATATTATAAAGCCGAAAGTTTTTGTGTCCGTGTGTCCGTCCGTCCGTCCATGCTTGCGTGCGTGTGTGCGTACGTGCATGCGTGCGTGCGTGCGTGCATGCGTGCGTGCGTGCGTGCGTGCGTGCATGCGTGCGTGCGTGTGTGTGTGTGTGTGTGTGTGTGTGTGTGTGTGTGTGTGTGTGTGTGTATGTATGTTTGTTACTCCTTCACATACTATTCCTACATTTTATCCGGGAAATGAATGTGAAAAACAATACAATAAGATAATCTACTTTACCTCTTTACAGAAAGAAGAATAAAATAACATATACCCACTCGTATTTTCTCGGCAAAGCAACGAAGGCGTTATCATTAATCAGTAAAACAATACACAAAGCTGTCCGTGTGGATCCAATTTGATGAATTACAATAGATATTCACTCAGAGAGGGAGAGAATATTTGGATATTCATTGAAATGTATTTCCAAAGAAAATGTAAGTATATTCACCCGAGATTAAAACATAAGGCCTGGGGCATATCTAACGGAGATTCGTACAAATCATAATGTGCATTTTGTCTCTATGATATATAGGGATGATAGGCTAGATGTGGTTAGGTGGGTATGAAAACAGTGGAACGGGTGGGTTGGAACCTGCGATCTTTCAGTTTTGACGACCTCCCTGGCGCAGTGGTGAGCGCTGTGGTCTTATAACTGGGAGTTCTCAGGTTCGATTCCCGGCGGGGGCAATTTGGTAATTTATAATTTCTGTATGGTCTGATCTGGTGGAAGGCTTTGGCCGTGGCTAGTTACCACCCTACCGTCAAAGACGTGCCGCCAAGCGATTTAGCATTCCGGCACGATTGCGTGTAGAAACCGATTAGGGGTATGGTTCGAACGTAAAAAACCTTTAACCGTTGAGCTATTTAGGCTTTTCAGAAAAAACGGGAGAATCATTTATAATATGTACATTGTACGTATAATAGGTAAATCAAATAAATATTACAAAGGCTACCCAGAAAAACAGATTTTTAAAAACCTGGTTAGTATTAATATTAATATATACTTTGTTGTATAGCTGTAACAATAAAACCTAATTTAAACGCTTTACTTTTATGTCTCTGCGCAAATTATGAAGGGCCACGTAATGTATCGCAGTTTCAGCAGCTTCTATATCTGCCAAGAGATCGCAATGTCTCATAGAAAATGGCCCCAAGACATTTTATGACTTGTAAGTTTATAGTCGGGGTTTAATAAAACTCTGTCGCTTCAAAAATATAGATACGCGAGGCGAAATATTTTTTCATCTTATTTTATGTGTTTGTGATAGAACGCTTTCCTTATTTTATTCTTGACAGGAGTTTATCTCGAACAAGTCCCGAATAAACATAGTTTGATTATTTGGATATTAACCAAATAGTTTGATTATTTGGATATTAACCAATCAAACTTTTTGACGACCTCCCTGGTGCAGTGGTGAGCGCTTTGGTTTAAAAACTGGGAGGTTTCGGGTTCGATTCCCGGTTGGGGCAATTTGGGAATTTATAATTTCTGAATTGATTCTGGTCTGGTCTGGTGGGAGGGTTTGGCCGTGGCTTGTTACCAACCTACCATCAAAGACGTACCGCCAAGCGATTTAGCGTTCCGGCACGATGGGTCCAGGATTCTTCAAGCTTTCTTCTTTGAAAGTTAACTATGCAAACAACTCAATATTCTCGTAGATATTACGTGTAACTGTATTGCTACCTACCAACACAAATAAACAAAAACGATCATTTTATTTTTGCGCGATTTCAAACCATTTTGTAGCAATAGTTACAGCATAATTATATCTATTAAAAATGGTTTAACGATGAAAAATTGTGCACAGACCACTATTTAAATCAGAATATTAATGAGTAGAACGATAAACATTAAAAGTTACCGTCCGACAAATTGAGTTACAACTGTGCGTAGGTAAACGAGTTAATCGAGCATTAAATTAAATTTTATGGGAATTTTCGCTCAAATGAGTAATAATATTTTATTGAAGTCAATATCGTACATTTTACCTACTACACACTAGCTTTTGCCCGCAACTTAATCGGTTTTTGAAAATCCTGCGGAAAATCTGTGTTTTTTCGGAATAATAAATATCCAAGCAGAAAATCACATCGATGCATTGCGATGTATTTGAAAGACAAACCAACAAACAAACACACTTTCGCATTTATAATATTAGTAAACTAAACTAAATGTCTTTTTGAGTACCTAGCGGTAGAGATGTTCATGATTTATTTTTATTTATTTATTAATTAGAACGGAAATTTCCAATTACACTAACTAAGGTAATTAAAAATAGACATAGCTTAAAAATAATCTTGAAAATTAAACAAAAGTCAAAAACAAGTTTTTTAAGATGATGATGATGATGATGAATATCAAGCTTCAACCCAAGCAAAGAAGAATACGAAGAATAAGAAGAAGTCATTAGTATAACTAGGCCCGGGTGTTACCCCGCACGGGGAGGCGTTCGAAGTCTTCATATGAAGTTAATTGGATTTTTCCCGTTCCCCGTCGCAAAGCGTGCGTGTTCCGAGTGAATAATAAGTCTCTTAATAGTGTTTCCAGTTCCCGCCGGCACGTGTCTGTGTGACCTTGCCGTTGGTGACAAACTCTATATTACCAAAAACGAAGGGTCACATCATTCCAGTTGCTTGATCCAGTAGGTTTCATAAAGCACTTGTCCCGATTTCCTACACTACATATTTATTTATAAAAACTTTATCTTTCTTTACAGAATTACACCTAAATACTGATACGATAGATAAGTAACACATAATTGACTTACAGTTCCTAAATAATATTAATAAATATCAAGAACTTATTAGGTATCTAAGGTTATGAAACTTAAGTGGATAAAGTTTAATTACAAAACAAAGTTCCATTGTAAAAGTCTGTGTTTGCGCAATTTATTTCAAAAATTGCTGTAGAGATTTTCATCCGGTTTTTTAAAAATGGATAAGATATAATAATTTCGCGAAAAGGTAAAGGTAGGTTATTAGATTAAGATTTAGTAGATATAAAGTGGCTAAACTGTGACCACATAATGTATAAAAATGACGTGTGGCACTCGGGGACTGCCGCGGTAAAGTTATTGCATAGCATTTTTTATCAACGCCATCTAGCGGTGAGGAGTCCGTGTTCCCGTCGAGCCTTAGGTTTTTTCGTAACGGAATTTCTGGATTCGGTCTCCACGCTCAAGGTCCGCGATAGAAGCTATGCAATAGCTTAAAAAGATAAATGCGAAAGTGTGTTTATTTAATGGTTTCTCTGTCATGAGTATCGTTGAGGACTTGGAGAGTGGCATAAGCAATTTTTTATCCCGGAAAATCAATGAGTTCCCGCGGGAATTTCAAACCTAAATCCACGCGGATGAGACGAAGTTATGGACATCAGCTAGTGTACAATAAATCATACTTTTTCTTTATCTTTCAAGTAATACTAGCATAATGTGAACCAGCCAAGTTCTTTCATGAAAGTAAATCGGATTATTTTGTTGCGACTTGCGAAACTTGCAAAAGTTTTTTATTATATTATCAGGACCCATTTAGAATATTTTATTATGACTAGGTAGGTATTAGATGAGAATTTGTACCTAGGTGCAAATTCTCATCTAATCTAGTTTAGTTTAGTTTTATAACACGAGTTAATCCAACGCAGAATCGTATAAGTGCATTCCGCGAAAAACAAAACTTTAATAAAATCAGTTCAGCACATTAGCTGCCATGTTAAATGTTTCTAATGTATCTAAACAATGCTAATACAATTGTTTTTAATTGTATTATTCCATACTAACCCATTCTATATTATATTTCACATTAGAAAATTGATTAGTGAAAGTCTAGGTGTTATCTCATTCGCTGAACCAATTTTGATGAAATATTACACAGAGATAGCTTGCATCCTGGGACTGCCGTAGAATCCTATTTTCCATCAAAGGAAAATAAAGCAGTTCCAGAGGATTATTAAAAACTCTAAAACAACACGGACCAAGTTACAGGCATCCACTTTTATACTAAAACAACAACATAAATTAAAGTGATACTCCGTTAATTCAATTCGAAATTGTAATGAAATAATCGGGATCCGAACAATAAAACTTCGACAATTAAATATAAGTCCTTGGCATCGGGCGACGCAGATAAGACTCAATAGCAACCCTCACTTGGGTACTTGTGCTATTACTAGGGTGGCCCCATTATACACTTAAATAAGACTCCTTCTTCTTCTGTATCAACTAGCTTTTGCCCCCGCGACTTCGTCCGCGTGGAATTAGGTTTCGGGGTGGAATTTTCAAAAACTGTGACACACGTACTTCTTTATTTTTAACTGAAAGCTCAAATACCAACTTTGATGGAAAAAGCTTGAAAAATGACAGAGTTTCATATAAACTTCCATCCCCTATTTAAACCCCTTAGTGGTGGAATTTCCAATAATCCTTTCTTAGTGTGCGCCTACGTCATAAAAGGAACCAACTGTGAAAATTTCAAGTTTCTCACTTCAGTAGTTTAGGCTGTGCGTTGATATCTCAGTCAGTCAATCAGTCAGTCAGGACTTTGAATTTTATATATATAGATAGACGTCCACAGCTGGACTAACGTCTCTTGCGTGTACATACACAGGCTTCGGTCTTGCACCCCCTGAATCCAGCGACTTCCTGCGACTCGTTTGATGTCGTCGGTCTGCCAACACTGCGCTTCCCGCTGCGGGGTCACCACTTCAGCGCCTTGGGATCCCATCGACCACCAGCTCTTCGAACTATGTACCCTGCCCATTTCCACTTCAGTTTCGCGACTTGCTGAACTATGTCGGTAACATTAGTTCTCCTACGGATCTCCTAATTTCTGATTTAATCTCGCAGGGATACTCCAACAACATTCAACATCATAGTGTTATTACATACTATTACTATTTTTTTTAAAAGAGCAACCGCCGAGTTTCTTTCTAGCTCTTCTCCTTTAGAATGGAAATCGAAACCAGTTGTATATTCATATTTTGATGATTTCGAAATTCGAAATTCGAAAGCACTTCCCTATCTTGGAAAGACAATGTCTATAATTAAAATTGAATAGTCTATAATTAAAAGACAAGGGATATAATTTTTTTTTTCAAATAAAAAAGAAAGAAAAGGATTAGGCGAGATATTAAAAAACCTAGCTCCACACGGATGAAGATGAAGAATAATGAATGGGCATAAGCTAGTAGGTATGCATAAATATTGATATAGGTATTTTCTAAAAACTTCTAGTATGAAAGACAAAGAGCAGGATTTTCTATGAAATTGGTCACCCTAGGCTACCTTAGTTTTAATTGGCAAAACTTTCTGAACGACGGCTGCGGACTCGAAGCAACTTTTACTTATGCCTCTATAATTGCTTTTATTGCTTAAAGATGGCCATTATTCCGATAAATTACAAGCCTTTCTTTCTCCTTATTCATCTTCTAATATCTGCTGGACAACTAAGTCCCTTACATTCTTCCACAGGTCTTAGTCTTGCGTCCTTGTATCTAGCAGCTGATGTCGGTCCACCTAGTGGGGGGCCATTATTTGTGTTTGACGGATTAGAAATGTCCCACGGATTGTCTTTCATCTGTGCAGGGCCTTTGATTCCGCAGAATCTTTATAAAGAGCGTTTTACCAACCACAGTTGTTCACGCTAAATCCCTAATTTGTGTCAATATAATATCACCAAACGAATGTAATACTATTTTATTATCTCCATACAAGGGGATAAGACGAGATTGATGATGTTCGTGTCCCCGCTTTATTTCCCCGCGGATAATCTCGTTGTCTCCAGCTTAAGGACATGTAAGGAAATACGGGGGCAATTTTCCTGCAACTATAGAAAAATGGGGGACGTTTAACATCGCGCTTGGGTGCCCGTGAGTAGGCATGACGCAATGATGTTTATCCCCCCAACTGTGATGAGGAAGAGGCTGGATTTGCTATTTTATTATACGACTATTTCAGGAGAAGAAATCGTCATGATCGTAGAACAGTGACGGATTTGTAAAAGGTCCAAAAATGACTCTTTGCCATATTTGGAAATTTAATTAACAATTATTATTTGTTTACTATTTTAAAACAATTTTATTAATAGGTATGTAATGTAATTTCACATTGCTACACATTATAGTTTTTGCTACCTATTATAGTTTTCAGTTTAATAAAATCGAAGGTAAGATAAGCCACCTTTTCTTTCACAATGATCCAGTGCTTCCTCCGCGATCCTTTTCCAATTCAATAACAGAGTTATTAATTTGAAATATAGCGCTCATTTTTCGAGATCAAAGGCTGGCAATGGAATGTTTTGATTGTCCTCCCAGAGTGTCCGAGGAATGTCCCTCTCCCATTCTGCGTGCTTCGCCAAACCGGGCGCGTATTCCGGGAGGGTTTGGCTCAGAAGTGGGAACGTTCCATTCATAGTGCCCAATAACTTAGAAATTTCATTTGTCTAGTATGCTTCGGCTAATCTAAGGATATTTAAAACATTTTTTCAAAATCTAAATCTACGCAGACGAAGTAGACTAGCTAGAGAGTAATCAAACACAATAATGGCCGCTAGGCATTGATAGCGCCGAAGTGGCGGTTTAAAATCAAACATGGCGGTGAATCTATGAGCGCACTTATGAATTTTAAGCGGAAATTCCCAGCTTAGTGTTATATCCATAATTTGAATTTGGAAGCACGGTCTAGTACAATAATATAAATTTAGTTTCCAGCTATTATTGTAGACCAACTCTCTGCATTGGAATATTATGCAGTTAAGGCGTAAGACCCTACTATATAGTACTTACCTATTTACTCATATAATAGTGTTATATGGGTTTTCACGCAGGTACCTACTAAGGTTATAGAAAACAGTTTGCGTTCCGTAAATAATAACTTTACAGAACCTCGGTAGGCCTCACAGAAATAATGAATTTTGAAACCTTACAAATTCAAATTCAATTCAAGGTGTAATAGGTGTTTACTTTAGTCTAGTACCTACATAAATAAAAATATAGAGCCTTATTTGTAGACATATTACCAGAGTTTCTTTTTCTTTTAGGGGTGCAATTGGCAATGTGTTTTCATGTAGGTATTGGAATAAAACTAGGTGGCCCTAGCAATTTATGGAGCCTACTCAAGGCTTGTCTTATAATAATTGATTTAAAGTAACAGCTCTCAACAGTTACAGAGATATTATATTATTATTATTAAATTCTTTTGCCGCGTTGCAGATTTGATAAAAGAAAAAAAAAATAACAGAAAAAATACTGTTGTCCGCAAACATAATATAAATATCATTGTTGTTCATTCGCCAAATAGTAGTAGTATTTTCCGGAATATCTGAACGAGCGATGAATTATGTTATGGCAGAATGAGTCGGTAAATGAAGCCAGTTTGTCGACAAGTCAGCGCTGGCAGTGGCGCTATATCGTGTATATTGTTTTCGAGTTAATAAATTGATATTACGGTAGTAAGATGTTCATGGCTAGTTTATGGTGTAAACATTGAAAACATTCGCTGTCAGTGAATTGTCACTGACAACGTATTGACGTTGCAGAGTGACATCACGTTTTCATTGTATTAAACCCGAATGATAAATAATGACTGACGGCTACGATTCGTGCAATTTTATCGAAAAGTGCAAATTGAAAATTTAAATCAATCTATAGCAGTAGCTCAGGGTTAACGTGTCTTTAAAATAATCCGAACAGTATACCAAATTTCAAAATCAAAATCAAAATCAAAATTTATTTATTTCATGTACGCCAACTTGTAGCTCTTATGACACGTCATAAATCTACCACCGGTTCGGAATGCAGATTCTGCTGAGAAGAGCCCGCAAGAAACTCAGCAGTTGCTCTTTTCAAAAAAATTTTTTTTTTTACAATGCTTAACAAAACTAGGTTATGCACACAGTGTTTCCACAAAGAAGTTTCAATAATGCACAAATTTCAAATCCATCGCAACAGTAAAAGCCGTAATCAAGTAGGAAATAAGCTGATGATTTTCAAACGTTTCAAAGCAGATCTTGAGAAATTATATCTAAGATCAAACTCGATCACGTTAGCTTTCAAACAGAGAAAACCGCATTAAAATCGATGCATTCGTTAGGGAACGAGGGAACAGACAGACACATAGATACTCCCACACTCAGATACAGAGATACACAGATATAGATAGACAAGAATTATATTTCAAGGAGATTATAATTGAGAATATTCCGGTTAATTCAGCGAATAACAGCAACGTTTTCAGGGCGATATATTGTGTGCGTCGCGATACGAGATCAACGCGCCATGCTAATGAGAATCTGATAAAGCGGAATTTACGAGCGAGGCATTAACACGCCGCCGCCCTTGGCTGCGGATACAAAGTGCTATTACGGGGAAATTGTATATAAAATACTATCTTTTTTTTTATTAAAGGACTAGCTGATGCCCGCCACTTCGTCCGCGTGAATTTAGGTTTTCTAATCCCGCGGGAACTCTTTGATTTTCCAGGACAAAAGTAGCTTATGTCACTCAACAGGTCCTCAAGTATGTAAAACATCACGTCGATCCGTATCTCTGACGCAACGTGATTAAAGGACAAACTAACAAACAAACACACTTTCGCATTTATAATTTTAATAATTAGGGATTACTACATAATGACTAACTAACCAACTTTTACTGTCGTATATCTAAACGATCAATCAAGATGAAAAAGTACAAGAGAATCCTGACAATGACTTTCAAATACCTATTAAATGATAACCCAATTAATATAGTTCATCGACGTTTTTTTTTTCACAATATGGAGTCTAGTGATCGCCCTATTGAATTTTGATTACTGTCATATCTTTAGTGACACTCCCAAGATTAACATAAATCGATTGACACAAGAATCATCAAAATCGGCCATAGCGTTCGGTCTCCAGAGTATCGTACGTATATACATACATACATAGACTAATATTGATGATGACATTACCCTGCTTTGCGTCGCGCAGTCGGGTAAGAACTGATGCAATCATTTTTAGACCAAACCCACAGTTGATGTTGCGCTTTTGAAGCTTACGAATCACCGTGCGTTCATTCGACCCTTGAATTATAGTTTTTACGAGGGCTCGTGGCTCATGGTTGTGTGTGTCGTATCTGTATAAGTGTGAGCGAGAGCTTGCTTGCGCCTGACCGCTCATAGGTTCCTGACAGGCACGCACACTACGCAATGTGCATGTACACGACGTAACCACAAGTTAAGCGCCCGTAACTTCGTGAGATAAACGTACCATACTCCGTGCCACATCAAAGCTTATAAAACCCACAAAGAGTAAGTCCACACGGAATAAAAAAAAAGTGCTGTGCGACCAGATATTTTCAGAAAGTTGATTCAAAAATAACATGACAATAGCAACTTTCCGGTCGACTCAAGTGCACTGACCTGTTTCGCTATCCGTGAAAAATAACAAGCGCCCCCAAAATAACCATGACAGATTTTCCTCTGCGAAATACGATTTCTGAAATTTTGAATTGCTAGTTAGTGCTCATGAATTTGCTTGGATATAAATAAATAAATAATAAATAAGCTTTATTGTTTCCTAATTGTTAGATTAGAGAAACTTAAATCTATGGCTAAACTAAACACTAATGATACCTACACAATATAAGGCAACATTTCTGTATTTCATTTAATGTTTTCAAACTTGATGATTGAATGGGGCAACTGCCCCATTTCGATTAGATTTTACACAAAAATTGCGCTGCGTCCTCTGCCTTTTATTTTTAATTTATACTAAAAACTAACTTCATATCCCAGTAAAAAAAAATGAAAAAAAAAAAACAATAATAAGTAGGTACAGGAAAAGATAAAACAAAAACTGAAACATACAAAAAAAAAAAAACAAAAAGTTAAAACGCGACTAAGTCAATGAATATATATTACACTAGCTTATACGGTAAAATGTTACAATTAAACTAACTAACGTATATAAAGGCTAAGACAGATACTACGCGGAATAAAAATGGATATTCGCTCCTAGAAGTAGAGGACTGTTCATTTATTATGTAAGACAAGACAAGGCTGGTCTTAACTATGGCGATTGATTGAATTTATTTTATTCTTGCTGTGACAATACATTTTACCCAATACCGAGAGAAGATCGCCCAGTCATAGGTAATTCCGATCGTCACATTGCTTTAGCAATCATTTTTAGGGTTCCGTATCCCAAGGACCAACGGCCAACGCGGGACCTTATTACTTAGCCTCCGGAGTCCGTCCGTCTGTCAGCGGGTTGTACCTCATGAGTTTCGCGGGTTGTATTTCTGTTGCCACTAAAACAACAAATAATAAAAAAACAAGTTAACAATTAAAGAGGGTCTCTACTTTTTGCTCGATCTTAATAATAGCTGGTGTTAAATCTTGAAATATGGTACGAAACCTTTCGTGTGCGGATCCGACTCGCACTTGACCGGTTTGTAGTTAGTTCTGTTTGAAATAATAGTCGCCTTCGCAATTAAACGTAAATCCAAAATCGATCACCCATTCAGATACCGACTTGGGTCATTTTGGCTTAACCAACGCAATTGGCCGTAATTTCACACACACACAAAACACACGTCTTCGGTACCAGGTACACTAAGATCAACACGGATCAAAATACCTACTTTTTTCTTAACCCCCATTTGCACTTGTTAGGAAGAGCGTCGGAAAAACACGTCAATTTGATCCCACAGTGAATAAGAGGTTTCGTGTCATTTGTCAACGTCAGCCACTCGGCGCCTCAAAGCATAATTTCATAAAGACATCCTTGTTACGTCACTATCCCATTTTTTTGGCGTGTTTTTGTCATCAAGCCTAATCTGATAAAAGGCGATAATCGTTATAATAGCGGGCAATGCGTGTGATCTTAAACATATTTTTTGCGCTCGCAAACCCTTGTGAAAACTCCTGATTCATATACCTATTTACCTATGGCTTGTGTTTAAACGCCTACCAGAAAAGTACCTATTCTACTACCAAAAAATTCGAAATGCTCACCAGAATGGATCAATGTTCACCAAATTGTGTTTCATAAAGTAATTGTAGAAAGTGGACCTATTTTTTCTTTTTATGCTATACCATAAGAGTTCATACTTTGATCTCATTACCAAAGATGCGAAAAGTACCTAGAAAGTACACTCACTGCTTCCCATTTTATCAATGTAACGCCTGTAGGGCTAACATGCGAGCCACGAAAAAATGTCAAATTCATACAAATTCAGTAGTAAATGGGTGACAAAATTTTTCTCATGGCGCGCATGTTAGCCCTACTGGAAGTATTGCCGTCGCGTGATTTTAGATTGAATAGCCCACATAAACTGACTATACGTATCCGGAAAGGCCAGTGTTCCAATAGAAGCAGGGAGGATTAAACCAATAGAAGTGATAATAATAGTAGTACACTGTACAGTTCGATTTTATCGTAAGCAAATAGCCGAATAGAGACAAAACTTTGGTGTAATAAAACCGTCCTACGCTAGCCTTAGTTAGGGAACAAGGTAGGTATAATATTCTCTTGTGACAACCCTACCAAAATAGGTAAAAAATCGCGCGGTTTTAGAAACTTTACCACTCTTGGTTATTTACACATGTTTGTGGTTCTATCGAGTGTTGGAAGTGTAGTTGGAGTGAGAGGGTCTAATCTGGATAATGTAAACGATTTCATGGGATGATATTATAATAGTTTGGGTGTTTAATTATTATGAGTACAATAACCATACTACCCTATGTTAATAATTCTATTAGATACAAATAATATGCGTGCTAGTCACGTTTTCGTTGCATGAACTGATTAGGCAAATGCGGGAATTATGCCGAACTAATTCTACTATCGTATGATATCATTACATCATTTAATCTAATCCCTATCAAAATCTTCTACAATTGTACCTTTAACTATGTTATGTTATGTAAAATAAATTTTAACATAGAGTGGACACGTCGAACAGAGGCGATGAAAGGCTTTTCATCAGATGGATTCGCGAAAAATATTATATTTTCTGCCAATTTTTGCGGTCTGACCAAAATTTTTGCCACGAAGATGAAATACTACTTATAATAATTGTGCGACACCACCACCAATATTGGTGCCCTTGCACTTCATCTTTCAGCCGAATAAGCTAGCCACTAGACCAACCAGGCAGATAACAAAAACATTATAAATACATGGCATGCCTTCAAGGCAAGAGTGAATAGGCATTTTCTAAGCAAGCACGCTCCAACTTAGGCCTCATCAGTGCTATCCAGTATTGATTGTCGGCAAGCGCAAGCCTATTTCAGATAAAAAAAAACATGGTACCTATCTCAATTTATTCTCACCGTAAGTTATGTTGTAGTATCGTTCCCTCTTGATATATGTATTATGCAAGTATCATAGACAAGAAGAATATAATATAGTCGCACTCTTCCAAAACACAACGAACGAAAGAAAGCTGACATTCATTTTCATGAATATAGAGAGGTTTCGCAACGATATTACCATGTTTATCTTGTTTACTATTTGTGTTCGAATACGTTTATCCGCTAAGTATAGTGGCCGATAACACTCTAGGCAGGCCATATACGATCAAGTTTGCCGTCAAGTTTGCGTGATGCTTAGGGGTTCGCAAAAGGTATCGATACCTGAGCAGTATCGATAATTTCGGTTCAATACCTAGGAAAGCTTTCAAAAGCTGTACCACTCCATCGAGAGAGATAACGCTATACATCAGAAAGATAATAGTATAGACTGTCTACTTACTAACGGTAATTTAACAAATACTCGATACTTTTATCTCATCACTACATTTCAGACGTAAGACAGCAGACTATAGTCTATATATAGTCAAGTTCAGCTTGGCTAATAATAATCTTTAAAAAAACTACATAAACAAATTAAATACATAATATTACAGAGTATACATAGTAATTAATTTCTGCTTCCTCAAAACTCAAAACAAAGCAAACCATATGGCAATTCGCAATACACTCAAGAAAGATTTTGGTGTCGTTCCATTTAACAAAAGATGTAACATGATAATTTATTGTCACTCTATCAACGAATAAGCCGATAATATCCTACTGAATATTTAATCAGGGGTTAAGATCAGTATTCCAGTCTGGTCCCATTAGTATGGAGAAAGGATGTTCTCAGTCTTGGGGGTATCTGTAACCAGGTTACTTAACTGTATTTATATCGTCTAGGGACGATGGCATTAACATAACTAGTTTATATAAATGCTCCGGCGACAAATGAGTTTTCCTTGTTAGTGAATCTTTTTATGAGAAGGTCCCTCCTATAAACGAAGTTCGATTCATTTATTTTCATTTAATTATTTTTTAACCCCCCGATGCAAAAACGACGGGGTGTTATAAGTTTCTGTGTGTGTGTGTTTGTGGCATCGTAGCAGCCGAATGGATGAACCGATTTTGATTTTGTTTTTTTTTTGTTTGGATTACTTTCACAACTCCCTCAATATGGGTATCAGTTTTTTAATTTCAAATGTCAGAGGTGTTTTAAATTTTCAATTTACACTTATTTTGTGCATTTTTTAAATCTCATAATTACCCAGCAGATCGTTGATTTCAGACGAAGTTGTTCCTAACTCTGGTCCATAATAAACAGAGACACGGAAAATTATTATTCACTAACTTCGTCCTAAGCGCTAAATTTATGGTGCGCTTACCGCGAAATTTCTGAACTGTGTATACGAATCGCTGGGGTTTTATGCTTTCTAACTTCGGTCTGTGCGGCCTGCGATGCAAATAAGCCATAAACAACGAAAAGTTTACTTTAGGATTCAAATGCTAATACCCGCATTGTACTACGTTACATTTCTATGTCCTTTATGTGGAAAGTTAACTAAATATGAGTATTATATTCGCTCGGAATAGTTTCACTTTTTGTCGCCCGGTTTAGGGCAAAACAAGCTGCTTTTCATTAGCTGTTATGCTATCGTTATAATTTTATCGTTATAAATGCGAACGTCTTGCAAACGTCTAAATAAACTTTTGAACATTTGTTCAAAGGTTGATACTAGGTTTATGAGCATGTATTAATCTGGTTTTAATCATCAGATCTTTTATTCAGTTTTTGTGTGAGTTTTGAAATATCATTATTTTTTCTCCGCATGAAAAATGCAACATTCATCATAGTGCATCAGAGATCGATTCTTAGCGAATAAGACCGCCATTTGTGCTCATATTAGGTAATATATTTTAAGTTTATTTTTTAAGGTTTCATTTTTATGTGGTGTACATTTCATTTTCATTTCATTTCATTCCAACATTCTGGTCCCTTAAATTGCCTAAACTTGTAGGTGAAATTGTAAAACCCCCAACTGATCCTAGACCTCATATTTTACACAAATAAAGAGGAAGATAATGTAAAATATTTTGCCGTAATATCCCTATATATTATTATTTAGGCTTGACCTTATCGGCAACTTTCCGCTCATTGGAGCGCAGGCCGGTGAGCGGGGCATTATCGTATTTCAGCAATACCTTTCTTTATGTAGGTCGGTGAAATTTGTTTAATATGCTCGAGTAGACTCAAATTTTGCAGACACAGCCTTGCTTTGATAGCCATAGAGTATAGATAACCTAGTAGTTAGGGATACAGTCTCCTATTAGAGAGGTCGCGGGTTAGATTCCAGGTACCTCTGACCTTCTCATCTCTCCTTATTACATGCTTTAGCACAATCATCACAATATGAATAAAAACATCATCTGCACGCTTGAGAGCTCTCCCTAAAGGATGTGTGAAGTCTGCCAATTTGCATTGGGCTAGTATGGGCTGACAATGGTCTATAATCCTTCTCTGTGAGGAAAACTGCGCTCAATAGTCAGCTTTGCTTTCATAATTTAGCACTACATACATGTCTGACTGACAACAAATTTTGCAATTTTAATGGGTTTGACTTTTGAGACAGATATAAGCTTAGCTTAAGCTTCTTTCGTACTTATAGTCTCTGAGTTAAACTACGTACAGACAGACAGACAAGAATCAAATTATCTGTTCCTTGCCCGTACCTCGGAAGCCAGTGGTTGTTTCTGAGATTTAAAGACAATCTTGAAGAAGGTAACGAATCACGAGGGAGATCCGATGATTAGTTTCCGAGCCTTGCGAGAGCCGAGAGGGATTGCCTCACATAAAAGTAAATTGAATTGTTCTCTGGGATGTTGTTAGACGCAGGTTTCACAAGCCTTGCTATGGGGCTCTGGATTTTTCAGTTTTGCAACGTTACTGAATTTTTATCGTGCTATACCTATCTCCACGGAGGTATATAAGCTGGTATAGGAGGTATATACCTAAAGTTCTGATTATAGAACATCAAGACTATGCATAATCATAATGGCATTATGATTACGTATTCTATTTGGCTTTCTATCGTTAATAATTTACTGTTTCAGTATCTTGCATTTAAGGGGTATGTAACATGAATAGTTCTTTTGATAGTTTTTTTCATGTGCTTACACGGCGATTTCTTCATGTCTCTATTCAACTTTTGCATCTCGGAGCTCCCCATCATACAATTGGGTGGAAAAAATGATAGTTTCCCGACACGTCAAACCCTTTTTATTACGAACGAAAGTTTTCCGAGGAGAGAAGCAAATGACGTGGAAATACATTTTTGTCTCGTCAGCCCGTCACCTAAATCTTTTTATTGAGTTATCTCGACATAATATTGATTATTTTATCGGGTTACAGGAAAAACGTGCACGTTTTTTGTCGTTATATTGCACCGAATGTATGGTTGGCCGAACTTCTGTGTGATGGGACATTGATAGATTGATCTATAGGCCCGTAAATCTAATCCATTGAGTTTGTGTAAAGCGTTGTTTCGCTTGAGTAAAAGCGTATCCGCCAAACATTACTATTTAAGTGTTTTAGCGAGGGTTTTAGTTCGCGTGTCACAAATACTGAGAAACTGAAAAGGTGCATCGAAATCAATGATTTTAACGCGCTAGAAAATATTATGCTTTTTCACTTACTTGCTTATTTCTTGATTTATGTAGTAAAACATAGTTATTTCAGATAAGTAAAATATTTTCGAAAATATGACAAGGTTAGTCGTGAGTCGTGACTTCTGTTCGGCCAACTAAGTTCACGCGTACTCTACGTATTCGTAGTCGAACTCTACGCTTCTACGGGCAGTCACGCTTACCGCGCGGTCAGTCAGCGCGGGCGGTAAGCACGCTAGTCCCGCGTAACTCGCTGTAACATGTTTAATAGTATGCTTTACGTAACGGTTACGTAGTGCCAATGAACCGCGCGCGGTTTGACATCAGCGCGGGTCAATAATTTCACAATTATAACTTTACAAGGAAACTATAGGCACGTGCCCCGCGCTCTCACCGCCGGCGCCGTCGATAAGCGTGACTATGCAACCAGCCTACGATCACCTGTGATTAAAATTCACATTGCTGATACAATTTAGCGGACCCTGGCTTAAGCCGGGACAAACGCTAGGAGGAAGAAGATTGCTGATACATTTTAGTCACGTCATATAACTCTACTATCTAAATATATAAAAGGCAAAGGTGACTGACTGACTGACTGACTGATCTATCAACGCACAGCTCTAACCACTGGACCGATTGAGCTGAAATTTGGCATACAGGTAGCTATGATGACGTAGTCATGCGCTAAGAAAGGATTTTTCAAAATTCAACCCCGAAGGAGGTAAAATAGGAGTTTAAAAAATCGAACCTCACGTGAGCGAAGCCGCGGGTTAAAGCTAGTAAAAAAATAAAACTGGACACTGGACTTATGTAAAACTACCAAGTTTATGTATTTATTGTGCACATACCATACCTAAATAACAAAAATCTTACAAAAGACTCCAGAACACAAAATATATTGCTAGTTGTCGAAATCGGAACACTATTTCAACGGAGCTGATTTCGGATGAAGTACAAAGAGACTAATAAATAATTCAAACGCTGCAATGCGCTCCCTGAGGATCAGCGGAAAATGCTTTTATGTATAGTGGATTTGCTTTGATCGATATACCGACGCGTTATTATATAACAATACCATCCAGGTTCCAACAGGCGATTTGTAATTCCAGTATAATCCCACTTGGAAACTGTGTAGGTATAGACGTATGTGTTTAAATAAATTTTGTCGGGTGGAAAGCTTCAGTCTTGTTAGGCTAGTCAGCCACCCTAGTAGTCAAAGACGTGACGTCAAGAAGCGTGTATCGGCATTAAGGCGTATGTAGAAAGCTATTACGGACTACAAGTTTAAATAAACGCGCTACCATCTTTGCCCACTATCTTAGATTGCATCGTCACTTAACATAATAATGTCCTCCCGACCGAATCTGGTCACGGCTCCTCAGAGATTAGTAATCTGCGCGGGATCATTGCACAAATGTGTGCGCAAACACAGTTGCACAGCTGCACTCTCCATTCCCTCACACTCATAGTCCGATGGGATGGAAATCCGACACGACCGGAGAAAGATCAGCCGCAGGACCGATGGCTTAACGGCATCATCACTTACCATTGGATGAAATCGCAGTCATGGGGTATCTTGTTATTCTTGTTATCAAATACATCAAAGAAAAGAAAATAAGGCGCACTTTACGTACCAGTATTTTACACGTAACTTTCCATTATTACTCTATGTACTTACGTCTAAATGGTTACCACAGAATTCCACATTGAAAGCCTTTAAAAAGACGCAATAATAAAACTGATATCGGACATAAAAAGTTAAGGAAACTGACCGACTTTTTTTATTTATTATTTGAGATCAGTCAACTGTGGACAATAGCTAAAGTTTGAGAAACTCACTTTAGAGCTTTTGGCAAGGCTGTTATACAAACAATAATTATTATTATTTAGAGCATGTAAGTTCATAGGTACCTAACGAAAGCGAAGTTAGGTCATTAGCGCTTGTTGGCAAAAGTTTCTGCTCTAATTAGCAAGATAACTTGCTAATGGTTAGTGTATAGTGTATAACAACCTATATTGTAAAATATAACACGTAATTATATTGATTTCTGAAATGGAGGATGATATCACTTCGAAGCGAAATAATTAATTATATGTATTAAACCTACTTCAGGAAAATTAGTTATTGTATCTATGTTTCGTTAATGTTCACTTTCATTAGATAAACCAATTTTAATGATACTTTTATTATTTGTATTATAAATTATTATTGATTTCAAAATTTAGTTTTCAAAATTCCGCTGAAACTTTTTGATTTTCCGCCTATGTCACTCGCCAGGCCCTCAACAATACCCATGCAAAGAATCACTTCGATACGTTGCTCAAACAAACACACCTTAGCGTTTATAATAAGGATGGAAAAGAATTAGTAAGAAAAAAAATATATATTTATCTTACAAATACACGCGGATTAAATTGAGGTCTTCACTCTTCAGCTAGTGGCCAATAAATAAACGTGACTTTAGTTAATGCCGCTCACGTATCACAGTTTATCTGTTCAGGCGGCATTTTGTGTATGTTATGAGAGGAGATCAGCCTGACATGCTAATGAGCTTCGATGATCGGGAGGATTATTGCGCAGTATTGATTTATTTATGCGACATTTGGTACGGGTGGTGGTGATGAAAACTATAAAGACAATAGCTGATTCGGACGATTTCGTCCTTGGCAATTTAGAATTTTTTTAAGCTATTGCATAGCTTTTATCGCGGGCCTTGAGCGTGGAGACCGAATCCAGAAATTCCGTAACGAAAATAACCTGACACGGGACTCCTCTCACCGCTAGATGGCGTTGATAAAACATGCTATGCAATAGCTTTACCACGGCAGTCCCCGAGTGCCACACGTCTTTTTTTCTAAGTTTCCATAAAATTGTTTTTTTTTTTTTTTCACCCGTTTAGGGGGTTCAAAAAATATACCTAAATATACCTCAAAGCATCAACGAAGTTCCTTCCTCCTTCCTTCAATCTCTGAGTTCACAGAATGTAAAAATTCCTGTTATTCGACAATGACGAAATAGGCCCTTATGGATATAAATGACCTTGACATTTGAATATATTATGCTGTTTCTACTCATTATTTCGCCCAGTGGTAGTTTAAAACTTTATTAAAGCTTTTGGTAAGAATTGCAAGCAATCCAAAAATATGTAACACTCAAATACTTTCTTGTAAAAACTTAAAAATAATCTTAAGTTGTAACTTCACTACATAGTATAAAAAAAGTCGCTTTTTCTGTCCCTATCAATCTAAAATCTTTAAAACTACGCAACGGATTTTGATGCAGTTTTTTTAATAGATAGAGTGAATGAAGAGGAAGGCTTATGTATAATAACATCCATAAACAGTGAATGGCATAGGCTATATATTTTATACCCGTGCGAAGCCGGAGCGGGCCGCTAGTTTTTAAATAAAGAAAAATACAATTTCGCTCAAAAATAACAATATTAATATTGTTATTTTTGAGAAGTTTGCAGAAGTTCCTGGTTCTCGTAATCGAGACGACTCTCAGTAGGTACCTCGCGGAGACGCGGAGAGCTCTCTGCGACGGAGTTTGAAGCCAGCTGTAAAAGTTATTTTTCCTTCGCTTCTGTTTAGACAACGTTATTACCATTCCAACTTTCAAAATTATTTTCTGGGACTTCCGAGTTCCGAACAAGAATGATTTTGTTTTATGACTCTCTCTTATACATTTGCGTTTTTTATACTGAGTTCTTAAAATATGACGGTTATGAATATAGAGCAACGCGCTCAATAGGTACGTAGATAACTAATTTAGTTCTAAACTAAACTAATTAAACCAACAAGTGATGTAAGAACAGTGATATTCTGTTCAAAATGTCCATGTGGAATACATTTTGTGGATCTATTAATTCAGTTAACTTCTGAGATTTTGTCCAAAGGTGGAAGAACGGTATCAATGGAGTCGCTGGGAGCCATCGGATACAAGTGGCACATGACTGCGTTCTGTGGAGATCCTACAAGAGATCTCTGTTCAGCTGTGGACGTCTACTATTTAAGAGGACGATGACCGAAAGTTTCAGACTAACGTTTAGAAGTAATGATTATAATATGTTTGGACGAATTTATTACTACATCTGTGACCTGTCTCTGTTCATACGGCCTAGTAGACGGCGTCTCGTATTAATTGATATCGTTAAGCACAAACGCCTATTAGTGAGGCACCGTCCCCCGGGACGCGTGAGCTGTCATTTGCAGGAATTAACACCCTATACTGTCTCACCCGGGGAATTACAACCCTCCCTGAATCCTTATCCCTGGGAGAATAATGAGTGTTAGTTTTTCTGATTTTGGGTTCACCTATTCATATCCCTCTATCTCCTGTGTGGTAGTGAAACATGGCTGGTCTTAGAGAGGCATTTACAAGAACTGCCGGGTCGCAGATATGAAAATGTTGTGATGGATGTGTAAAGTCACACCTTATGACTGACAACTCAATGATTACGTCTTGATCGCAAAATTTACCGGAAACTAACCTAACTACATAGGTATTAGTATAATTCTTTCATTTCACGAGGGCTCCTGGCTCATGGTTGTATGTGTGTCGTATTTGTATAAGTGTGAGCAAGAGCTTGCTTGTCCACCCCCACCTAGGCTTCTGACAGGCACCCACACTTACACAATGTGCATGCACACGACGTAACCACAAGTAAAGTCCCAGTAACTTCGTGAGATAAATGTACTTATACACTATAATATTATTGGGTCAAAAACGAACGTCCCATGCGCTGTACTTTTTGAGACAAACCACTTGTTTAACTTTTAAGATAGTTAAGGAATGATAAACTAGTACACCAGACCACAGATTATTGTGGTTACTTGTAGCGGGCGTTGGAAAGAGCTTGGAGTATCCCTGCGAAACCACCGTCACTGATATAGCTCAGCGAGACGCGAAACTGAAGTAGAAATGGGCACATAGTTCCAACAGCCAATGGTCCTTGGGGTTGCTGGAGTTGGCGACCCCGCACCGGGAAGCGTAGTATTGGCAATACCTCCCATTAGATGGACCGCCGGCATCAAACAAGCAACAGAGAGCAGCTGGCGCAAACCCAAGATCTGTTGAAGTCCACTCAAGATACCTTTGTCCAGCTGGTTAATAAGGAAGAAGAAGATACCACAGGTTACTGTGTGATCCAAAATATTATTTTATTTTATTCTATCCCTGAACAAATAGATGTCAATGTTCTCACGGACGACATTGGAACTCCTCATATGAAGCTAATTGAATTTTTCCGTTTGCCACCGAGCGCCGCCGCGCGGCGCGTGCTCTGTTTGAATAATAACCCTTTTAATAGTGTTTTCTGCTCTATGTCTGTATTGTCACGTAGACCTGCTACGTGATATGTAAGCTTGTATTTGTAATAACGATAATCCATACTATGTTTAATTAATATTCATATTAATTTTATGGCCTCAATAGCCCAACATTTAAAGGTGTAAATTGAACACTGGAAGGTCAACGGTTCAATTTTCACTTTTTGAAAGATTAGTAGTCATCTTTTTCACAGTTACGTCGAGTGGCATTTATTCGAGGAATAAATGGGGTGTTCTGACAGTTTTTGTACTTACCTACTGAAAATCTGATAAAATATCAACGCTCGGATAAGATATTTTACGTTGGTGAAATCGACCTTAAGGCTAAACTCGTTAAGTCACCAAGATAAAGTTGCTATCCCTATTAAATACTAATAGTATAAATGCGAAAGTGTGTTTGTTTGTTGATTTATCCTTCAATCACGCAGTAACGGAGCAACGAATGCTAATTATAAGAACTGTCAAATCTAATTCGTCATACAAAATCGGATTTGACAGTTCTTAGTCAACTTTTGACAACCACTGAGATAGAGAATTGTTCACAGAAGAGTGACATATAGGTCACTTTTTATCCCAAAAAAAAAAAACAAACAGTTTCCGCGGGATTTTTAAAACTTTGCTTTTTATTTTTCATATAATATAGACTAGCGTTTGACTGCAATCTCACCTGATGGAAAGTGAAGATGCAGCCTAAGATGGAGCACGCTTGCCTAGAAGACGCCTATTCACTCTTGATTTAAAAGGTACTCAAGTTATAGCTGATTGAAGAATCATGTAGCAACGGAGCTACGGATCAACGTAATTAACCGACTTCCAAAAAGGAGGAGGTAATCAATTCGGCCGGTATATTTTTTTTTTGTATGGGCATAGTTGAGGACTTAGAGAGTGACATACGCTACATTTTTATCCTGGAAAAAGAGAGGGTTACTGCGGAATTTTTAAAACCACGCGGACGAAGTCGCGGGCCAAACATAGTAGTAAATAAACAGCATAATATTTAGTCAATGAAGTTGTACTAAGAGCTTTACATGATGCTATGGAGCAAACAGACAAATAGACTCCAATCAGTCTTGTGTTAACATAACGGCGGGAGTTAATATTAATTAGCCGCCGTAACTTATCGGAGCTTCAGTTTAATGCTCAGATGTTTATCAAGTCATATTTACGGAAGAGTTATTAATAGTTCCGGAAACCGTATTAATTCCGGAAATGCTGTTCATCGAATGCTTGTTAGTCTTTCGAGTAGCTGCCTCCACAATATTATGAATTTATCTAGGTACTTGTAGTTCCCTCACCGCAGGCGCTTCGTACGGTATACAATGTAGTTGATTAAAGGATTCCTTTGTTTGTTTCTTTGTTTGATTAGATGATTGGTGTTTTTCAAAAAATCAAAATCAAAATTTATTTATTTTATGTAGGCCAACTTGTAGCTCTTATGACACGTCATAAATCTACCACCGGTTCGGAATGCAGATTCTGCTAAGAGCCGGCAAGAAACTCAACTCAGCTGTTGTAACCTATGTATGGCCTAAAGTGGTTAGACATACATACGTTAGTTGGTGTCGGACGGCTATAAGGGGAGGTGGAGGCCTTAGCTATGTTAGATTAGTTAACTGGGTTATCTAGGGCATGGGTCCCATGTTATTTAGTGATGATTATACGATGTATTCTTACTCTTATAAGGTAACTGCTGAGAATAACGTTCAATTTGGTCGTTGTTCTTCCTTTTCGCTTCTAATGTTGAAATTTTGAAATGGGCCTGTTTAAATAAATGTTAAGTATTATGCTTTCAATGAATAATGATTTTTTATCTAAACAGAGTTAATATACCATACGTAGGTATTTAGGTATGTACTTGCTTTTTTGTTGCCGGATTTTCTAATTGGATTCTAGTTTTCAAACCTAAAATTGAGTTTATATGATAGTCACGAAGAACATATTTGACGTTTTAGAAGCCATCTAAAATAAGTCTACGTAATATCCAAATCTTAAAAGATAAACGCCGAATTGAAAAAACCCTCCTCCATTTTGGAAATCCGTTACAAAATGATTTTGATTTTAATCGCGGCGTAACAATGGCAAGGTACCACCATAATAAATTTTATCGACATTAAATAATGCGTTCAACGAATTATTTTCGTCCGTTTACATAACTTTCGGTCCATGGAATCCAATAATGGTCGCCTACAGCACATTTTGTTTCGAACTTAGACATCTCCTATTCTGAACTGTATTCCTAAGAGAATAGGGTTCAATGTAAGCGATCATTACCTGATATAAAACTTTAGTTTGCATCGTACTGGGTATCACCTGGGTTGTACGCCTCGCTGCCTGCAGGCGGGCGGCTAACATGGTCTGTTATTGCTGTGATTTCAATTAAAAGCTGACTATTCTTTCATGTATTGTATAAACCATATATCTAGCCGAATTTAACTACAACATTTAAATGAATTGTGCAGCTTTGATTATAAACACGGACATCATTTACCTACTTCTTGCTGGTTCTTCTCGGTTGGAATGGCATTCCGAACCAGTGGTCACTTGTCGACTCGAAAGCACTATGTTAAAGTTTATTAAATAAAATATTATGTTCTATTCTGTTCTATTCTATTCTACATATTATAGCTAAATTTTAATGTGTTTTTGCATATATATAGTTGAGGACCAGAAGGACTGTTCTCTGTCTCAGTAGCAGGAAAACAATGGAAAGTTGCTAAATACGAACTGAAACTATTTCGTCATACAAAATGCGGATTTGAAAGTTCTTAGTCAGCAACTTTTGATAGGCACTGACTACTGAGATAGAGAATAGCTAACAGAAGAGTAACATAGGTTACTTTAAAAAAAAAAACAAATAGCTTCCGCGGCATTTTTAAAAACTTAGCTTTCATTTTTCATATAATGCAATTGACTAGCGCTAGACTGCAATCTCACCTGATGGAAAGAAATTTGGATTGGAGATATATTCCAACTAGCCCCCCGATTCAGACCCTTCCGATAACTTATTTATCGATCGATTCGGTTTGTTACCGTACGATAACATATATTTTCAATTCGTAAATGCTCTTGTAATCGAATGTATCTTGTCGATGTCGATAACGTAGTCGATACCGAATCGTATCCTCAAACCAAACGCTCTGAATCACACGACAAATTTTTTTTATACGAGATCGATATCTAACCGTATCGACACGGTATGTTATCGATCAGGTCTGAATCGCCCCCTGGACTTTTTATCCCGGAAAATTAAAAATTTCCTACGGGAATCAAAAAATCTTAATCCACTCTCTCTCTCAATCATTTAGTAAAACTTAAGGACATACACAAGGGCAGCTTACCTCTAAGAAAGAATCTAAGGAAGAATGCACCCGTTTAGAGCTGAATAACATTGCCTATATTTTTGGTTATTTCCATTGTAGTCGCAGAAGCATATATTAGCTAGGAAGCATGAATCCCGAGCTATTCGTAGGTAGTAAGCTCAGACACTAGTGGTTAGCGCATTATGAATTCAGCTTGCACGGTGAAGTAACTGAATAACATTTTGTGTCTCTGTTTATTATAAGCCGCAATAGTTGGAAATAAATAAAATTGTTAGTTAAAGTTGTTAGGTAAAAGTTAGTCAGTAAAAATTTGAAGTTTTAAACTAATACCTAATTATTTCTACACGGCTGCAGGTGGGTAGATAATATAACACGGATCTAATCTGGGACGAAAATATATAGTCGCTAACTACATATTCTTTTTAACCGATTTCCAAAAAAGGAGGAGGTTTTCCTTATATATCCTTTTTTTAAGTATGTTCCCGATTACTCGAAGACGTCTGGACTGATTTGGAAAATTTCTTTTTTTGTTTGTTTCTACACGCCATCGTGCCGGAACGCTAAATCGCTTGGCGGCACGTCTTTGACGGTAGGGTGGCAACTAGCCACGGCCAAAGCCTCCCAACAGATCAGACCAGAGACATTTCAGAAATTATAAATTTCCAAATTTCCCCCGCCGGGAATCGAACCCGAGACCTCCCAGTTATAGGACCACAGCGCTCACCACTGCGCCAGGGAGGTCATCAAGAGGCTGTCTCCGGCTCAACGTGATGTTATTTATCGTGTGTATTAGGTACCTACTGTAACATGGATGGAGGGAAAGCACGTCAGTTCGATCTGACAGTGAATAACAGCCCGTGTCGTTTATCAACGTCGACCACTCAGCGCCACAAACATGCACCTCCGCATACGAAGGGGGTCATGGCTATAATTAAGCAATTGGAATATTTTCAAAAATACCATATATAAAATACTAGTTGATGCCTGCGACTTCGTTCGCGTGGATTAAGATATCCTAATTCCCGCGGCAACTCTCTAATTTTCCGGGATAAAAAGTAGCCTATGTGCTATTCTAGACTATAATCAATCTCTGTGCCAAATTTCAGCCAAATCGGTTCAGTCATTGTGTGATTGAGTAACAAACGTACATCCAAACTTTCGCATTTATAATATTAATAATAGGATAACAGGACTAGTTTTTTTTTAAAGAATAGTAGCCAAGCTGAACTTGACTTATATTCTCATCTCCCCTCCAAATAAGCGGAAAGCTTGTGCTAGGAGTGGGTACGACAATAGTGCAACGGGTGGGGTTTGAACCTGCGACCAGTTTTCAGTCCGCACCTTTAACTCCGTTTGCATGGATTGAGGTTTTTTACTTGCCGCGGGAACTGTCTTATTTTCCGCGATAAAAAGCTAGCTATGTGTTATTCCAGACTATAATCTATCTGTCTCTGTGCCTTTCAGCCAAATCGGTTCAGTCGTTGTGGTTATTGAGTAACAAACATCCATCGATCCATCCATCCATACATCCAAACTTTCGCCCGACCTTAACTCAAAGCCTACCCAAAACAACAGCTATCACACTAGGTAGGTATTCCAGTTATTCTGAAGTCCCTTGTTATTTTCCATATATAGAAACAGGTCAGTACCCTTGACTTGTCACGTAGAACGTAAATGCAAAACCTTGTCATTCTTCCACTCTCACCCGCTGTAGGAATTAAGAGGCAATTTTCTAGACGCCAAGCCTGAAACATAAAGAAACTAAATAGATGTGAGAATACAATAGGTAAATATTAATTCAATAGCACTTCAACAGAGGTACGGATCGACGTGATTTTTTGCATGGGTATAGTAGAGGCCCTGAAGAGTGACATAGGCTACTTTTTAAGCCGGAAAATCAAGGAGATTCAAAACTTAGAGAGAATTTCAAAACTAGATCCACGTGGACGAAGTCGCGGGCATCGTCTAGTAAAGATGTTTCGCACGTAATATTATGGTGCGTTATGATTTGATCGAATATGTTCTCACATACCAATGAAAAGAATGGAACAGAACAGGAAATCCAATAATTTTTGACCCAATCCAACTCGATTCCGGGACTTCAAGATCTTGAATCGAGGTATCAAGTGAACAACGAGGTAGCCGACCAAAAAAATGTTATAATGTACGCCGAATGTGGTGTATTTCTGTTTCGTAACCTTCCAAACATTCATTAATAACAAAGGATCAGGGTAAAGCAATAAAAGGATTCACACGTCAGCCACACAAGAAAAAAAATGTATTTTCTTGTCATTTTATCCCTGTAGTGTCTTTCAAAAGTAATAAAGGGGCGGCGAATTAAATTGATATAACGACATGTTCACACAGTATGGATCAAATACTAATTGCATTCTTCTTACGGATCGGTTCTTATTTGTATTTAGGTATTACTCATTTTAATAACTGTTTTGCCAGTGACTTCACCTACATTGGTTTTATCATTATTATTATCATAATCAGCAACCCATCGGCTCAGTAGTTTAGGTGTTACGGTGAACGGTGCTACGATGTACGGTGGAACATACATACATATTACATAGACTGCTAAAACCATGAACCTTCCTTTTCGCTTTCACTCTCTCTATATTCTCATGACTGAGGGTTGAATCGCCTCACGTACGATGTTTTTTTTTTTTTTTTTATTCTATGACAAGATAGCCCTTGACTGCGATCTCACCTGATGGTAAGTGACGATGCAGTCTAAGATGGTAGCGGGCTAACTTGGAAGGGGTATAGCAGTGTAAATTAAACCCATACCCCTAATCGGTTTCTACACGCCATCGTGCCGGAACGCTAAATCGCTTGGCGGCACGTTTTTGACGGTAGGGTGGTAACTAGCCACGGCCAAAGCCTCCCACCAGACCAGACCAGAGACAATTTAGAAATAATAAATTACTAAATTGCCCCCGCCGGGAATCGAACCCGAGACCTCCCAGTTATAAGACCACAGCGCAAAAAACCGAGGCACATGGCGCGACATCGTTTACAAAAGAGTCCTGGTGAAGAGGTCACGACCCTCAGTAATGGGGAACACGACGCAGAGAGAGAGAGAGACGATGTTTTCCAAATGGCTCTATTATTGGCATTGAGTTGACAAATTTTCTTGCTTGTTTTGTGGGTTTATAACGCATCTCTAGCAGAAATCATAACACGCTAGAGATTAATGATGCTTATGTCCCCGCTTTATTTCCTCGCGGATAATCTCGCTGTCTTCGGCTTAAGGACATGTAAGGAAACCTAAGGGTGCAATTTTGCTTTATCTGCGGAAAAATGGGGAACGTTTAATTGTGTCGGAAGATAGAGCAGTCTAAGGTCCCTTATCGATTTCCAATAAAAGTTGATTTACAGTGAAACCCTTTTAACACACAACGGAACAGGTACGTAAAGCGTTAGAGGTTGTGTGTTTGTTTGTGTGTGCTTTATTAGAATCATTCCCTGATAGGGATGGGGACACCCCTGATCTACGTGGTCGTGGATCTTAATTCTGAACAGGTGTATTGTACTTTTTACTGTTGGCAGTCCCCTGAAAATCTAGTGTTAAACTTAGACAATTTAGACGCAAATTCAATTACCTAGGAGTAGACTTTAATTTAGTCTTATTAAATGATCATAATTCAATCGGTGGTAAATATGCATTTGATTCGTATGTTAAATATTTTCTTAAACATCAAAGTACTTTCCACACTAATTTATAGTAATTAAGTGGTTTTTCATTTGTAGAGGAGCAATAAAAGCAATTATGGAGACATTAGTAAAAGTTTTCCGATGCCCGCAGGACGCCGCGGTCGTCTACCACGTTTTGCCAATCTTAGCTGAGGTGGCCATAAATAGTGACCTTATGGGCACATTCCCAGATGGTACAGATCAAGGTAATAAAAATAGATCATCATTAAAACCGACCAAAACAGGAAGAACGATGCAGCTTAGTTTGCTTACTTTTGCGCCGCCGCTCTGCCGTGCTAAACCAAAACACTGTATCTTCACTTCAGATACAATGTGTTATTGTAACAGCGATATACGAGTTCCTCGCACATGTTTTATAAACATATAATGGCATTTAAATATTTCAATTAAGTCTTAAAAATACTAAGAAACTTCAAATGGAAATACGGTATATCTCGTACTAGGAGGATTAAGCTCTGGAGTGGCCATAGGATGCGTACCCCTCTGTAAGTTTTTATTTGACGGGTATGCCCAGCGGTCATACCCGTTATATAAAACTGTTTGACTCGCGTCACGCGCCTGTCAACAACGTATGGTTAGCGGAGGATGAGCTCCGGTATAATATGCCGACTATGAGTGATTTTCCTTCTAAAAAAATACCAAAAATATCCAGTTTATGAAAGGATAACATTACTTTTCTCCTGATATATTCTTTTATCCAATTAATGCACTATTAAAGGAGAAAACTTAAAAATACTGTTGATCTGAAAATGTTGCTACGGAATCGTACAAGAAATAATTTCGGGAAATTTTAAAAAATTAACCAATCTACTTATTACTCGATTGGAGCCCTTTATCATGAACTGCATAATGACTTGATTACATACAATTAAAATTACGATCGAATAGGAAAGGTTGGGGGTTTATGTTTATATTAATTTATAAACTTTAGGCAAACAATTTAATCGGTTATTTTGAAAAGGACGAGTCACACATTTCGTCAAAACTGAGTTAAGTAGAATATTCGTTAACATTTTATAATATTTTGTTGTCGTGTGACTGAGATTTTGTTGGTCTTGCATAGTAAAAATATATCATTATCTGTAGTAAACTCTTACTAGTAAACTGAGCTACTATTGTAGCTATGTCACTATAACTACTTTTTAACATTTTAAAATTTAATAGAAATCCGACCAAAATCAGACCAAGTTATTTATACCTTTGCCTTAATCCTTACCAAAATAAATGTTTTTTCAAGCAAGGCTGTTTAAATACCTGCAAATTACTTTTTAGTTTATTAAAATCGGACATTCCATTCGAAAGATATTACGAGTTCATTGATGTAATTTATTCTGTTATCATTTTGTTTTCAATCATCAAGTCCCATACCCAAAGGGAGCCAGCGATACACTATTGCTAAATATATTATTATTTAGGTAAGTATGTCCTGCATTTACTGTGCGTTTATGCCAAAATGTTTAAAAAATAAATATCCACCCTTGCGAAGCCGGGACGGGCCGCTAGTATAATATAAGTAACCGATATAATTGCATGCGCAAAAATCATTACAAACATACACAGATTTGTGATTAAAAAGCCTTATTAATATTCAATCGCCACAATTAAATGCCCTCGTGCCACCTCGGTTTATGAAAAATTAAATTGTAATAGGTATTGTACCCATTCATAAAGTTGGATAAGCTTATCATTAACAGTATTTTTAAGGTAGTTTTTTGTTCAAAAATGAGGATTTTATTTTAAAGAAGTTGGTCACACTGCAAGAAAATTAGGGCTGGAAGCAGAAATTATATCGATATTGATATTTTCGGTGTGTATGGTATAGGTACATCATGTATTTTTTAATTTTCTTATAGAACCAGTTAGTGTTCCAACAAATGTCTACTATCCATTGATAAAACATGGATAAAAGTTTAAAAACTATAAACTCGACTACAAAATTGTATGTGGCATTTCTTAAATTTATTTATTTACTAGCTGATTTCCGTGACTTCGTCCGCGTGGCGTAGTTTAGAGTAACTTGCTACTATCCGCGAGAAGGTATGTCCTCTATCTCCGATAATATTTATTAGATCTTCACCAAAATTGAATAAAATAGTATTTTTCAAAAACTTTCATCCCCTATCGCGGATGAACCTTATTGTTTATTAGGATAAAAAGTATCCTATATATTAGATTCAGAACATTCGATTTAGATTTATATTCTCATTTTATACAATTCATTAAAAACTTTTTAAGTCTTAGCCAGACCAACGAACAGTAATTGATTGCTAAATTGATTTAACAATATTTTAATTTATAATATTAGTTGAACTTCATTCATTCATTAATTCATTTAGAACTTATCGAAAGTCGATAATCGATAGTGTCGCAGCCCAAAATTGCTTACATAAATGACATGATTGTTTCGTGTAAGGATAGAACGTCCCTGTGTGTGAATTTGGTTGTGTGCGTATACTTTAAGGTTGTGTTTGGTAGTTTTGTCGTGTGCGTGCATAGCGACGTGATTGAAAAATGCACCTGTAGTAAGAAATTGTTTATGTGTGCTACCTCGCCCCGCACCGTAATTGACAGATTTTTTTGCAAAGAAATTAGACGTCAAGGCGTCTCCATCTAAAACACAAAATTTTTTTTCCTCCGAGATCTCGTAAAACATAGTAGTGAAAATAAAACCGAAAATCACGATTTCTGAAAAAATGCTTGTTTTTAGATTCACTATATTGTTATGGCACGGTAGCGCTGTGGCTTTCTACATTGAGAACCAGTGTAAAATGAAAAGTTAAAACACCACATATGCGACATACCCAACATCCTGTTACCCATTTTTTTGCTCCATCATCAGATCTTTGATGAGCTGATGATCTTCAAATGCCTGAGCAGCTCTTCATGAATTATAGCTACGATCTATCTCAATTACGTTAGCTTTCAAACAGTAAAAAATCTCTTCAAAATCGGTCCATTCGTTAAGGAGCTACGAGGAAACAGACACATATACAGTCAAAGTCATTCATTGAAGTAAGTAATTTAAAGTCGTACTTGTTATCTAATTGGAGTCGTCATTCCATCACTAAATAAGATTGAGAAAAATATGGCTCTATCTACTTTATCGACTTTTACATTTATTGGCTTTTGAATATCATAAAAATCTCTCTTGGATTTTCACAAGAAAATGCTGAATCAGCGAATCATAGCAATCCGAGTATAAAGGACGAATGCGATTCCCCGTAATCCTTGAGAAAGGAAAATGCTAAGCTGTCTTTAATACCAGAGTGTCAAGCGCAATCTAGCGTATATCTGATGTAGAGTTTAGACGAGCCAAACGGGTCGGGACAGTTTCATTTTAATGTGAAAGTAAGGCCACCCTGTCAGTAGGTATGTAACAAAGTTCTCAACTAAAGGCGCATCTTTACCAGGCGTCGTCAACGTCGATAACAAGCTTTTTATTTTTATAAAAGTGTTTGCCTACACTTGAATATAAATACAGATAACAAACGGCATGGTTGGAAGTTGTCTATCCTCGGATTTTTGCATCAAGGGCCTATTTTACTAGTTTTTATGTAGATATGTTCCCCGATTACTCGAGGACGCCTGGATCGATTTGGAAAATTCTTTTTTATTTGAAAGGGTATACTTCCCAGGTGGTCTCATTGTCATCAAGTTAGGATCTGATGGTGGGATCCTGGAGATATCAAGGGAACTCTGCAAATTTTATGGGCACAATTGATATACTTTGTAGTGGCGTTTGAAGTCGGTTTTGTAAAAAGAATATTTATGTTTATATTTGGCCATTATGTGGGCAGTATGAGCTATTAATAAATAATACGTACTGCCCACACAAAATCAAGTGATAATGACCGAGGCTCTTAACAGCCAGCAAAATATCAGCTGCTAAATATACGCCTAGTGAGAACGTGCCCTAAACTCTGGTATTGTGTCTTATCTAGCGTCTCCCGATGCCATTGACTTACATTTTGATTACCGAAGTTTTATTGTCACTTTCGTCACTATTTTGTGGTAAAATGGTGTAACTTCTAACTGTTATTACTTTAGTCCTTAGTCCATACTCGTATCTACTGTTTAAAATAAATAAGTTTCTGTAACTTAAGCTTCTCTTAATGAAGGAATTTCATACTCTATTTTATTAATTTGGGTTGTATCTTACTAGGTTACTCGTTACGTATGAGTGAGCTTTACTTACCTTTTATACAGACTAGAACTGACTTGTTAGTCTAATGGTTAGTGTGGTATAGTGTAGGTGAATAATAAACTTTTAGACGTAGGTAGTCAATAACTCGTATTGACGTTGGAACAGTTTGAAATAAAGTCATTGCTCGGACTGGGCGTATTATTTGCATATATTACAGTTAGCATGTTTGAATACGGATGACGAGTTCCTCAGGTTCGTTTCCTGGTTCGGACCAAAAAATGATTTTTCTGTCAAGAAATTCTAAGTAAGTACTAGCCTGGAGTAAGGAAGTTGGTGGGGAGTCACCCCCGTTCCTCGGAGAGCACGTAAACCCGTCGGTCCTGCACCTAATCTCTCTCCGGTCTTCTCGGATTTTTGTCCCATTGGACTATGAGAGTGAAGGAATAGTGCACCTGTGTTTTTGCACATACACTTGTACACTATTCCGAGTTTCTTGCTGGCTCTTCTCGGTTGGAACGGCATTCCGAACCAGGCAGTGGTAGATTAAGATTCATTAGACGATTCGAAAGTAGTACTTTGCAAAAGTTTGTTTGAATAAAAGATTATTCTATTCTATTCTATTAATAGTTATCTCCCTCGCAGATGGCTAATCTCTGAGGAGGTTAGCCGCCGTGACCGGATTCGGTCGGGAGGACATTATTTCTTACAGTTTGTCGAAAAACGGGATTGTAGGCGCGTATGCAGTGAAGAAAAACTGACTGAACAATTCAATTTACTTTTATGGAAGGTGATCCCCTTACGAGACGGAGTCTGCGGAAACTAATCATTGAACCCCGCGTGATTCCTTATCTCTTTGAAAATTTTCTTTTAAATCCCAGCTCTCACTTTGCTACGAGTGAAGAGGGGTGAAAATGATGAAAGTGAAAATGCAATTCTGTCCCTTAATCACCTACATCATCTTTCTTTGTTACGTTTTTTTAAACGTCAGTAAAGCAGAAATAAAATTAAGGAGCAAAATAGCCTTACTTTATTTTACAATAGGCAATATCTCATCTTATTCATCATCAATACACCAACCGGATTTCATTCTTCTAATAAGTTGCACTGAAAGATAATCCCTGGTGGGTTCAGGACTATTTTAAGGAATGGAATTAAAATGGGTGCTATGGACATGATAATATCAAGGCTATAATTTTTTTTTTATGCGGTGACAAGATAGCCCTTGACTGCGATCTCACCTGATGGTAAGTGACGATGCAGTCTAAGATGGTAGCGGGCTAACTTGGAAGTGGTATAGCAGTTTAAATTCAACCCACACACAATCGGTTTCTACACACCATCGGTCTCCGGCACGCTAAATCGCTTGGCGGCACGTCTTTGACGGTGGTAACTAGCCTCGGCCAAAGCCTCCCACCAGACCAGACCAGAGACAATCCAGAAATTATAAATTTCCAAATTGTCCCCGCCGGGAATTGAACCCGAGACCTCCCGGTTATAAGACCACAGCGCTCACCACTGCCAGGGAGATCGTGAAATAATTATTCGTAATAGGAATAAAGGGTAGGGTCACACCGGGGCTGGCGGCTCGCCGGCTTTTAATTTGTAAAGTGCGTATCGAACCCCCCTGCCAACAGTGGCTATTAAAGTAAGATAATCCTGTTAGTTGGTGTGTTGCCAGCGCGTCTCGCTCCGCTGGCCGCCTGCCACGGGCTCGCCGATTACACTTCGACAGAGATCAATGGGATCGGCTTTTACTTTGTTTTTGGTCTGTGTTGCTACAAGCCGATGAACGAGTTTGCTCTATGGAAAACCTAAAGCTGTGTCTATGTTTGACTACGGAACGCAAACTCGTGATCTATTAGGTAATTAGACACCGTCATAAACTAGTAACACCTTACTATCGTCTGCGTAGAGTGCAGAAGTCCTTTGTGGGGTCGAGTATACGCTTTTATAACTTGATTCCGAAAGAATTGGTAGATTTACCATTACATAAATTTAAACAGTATATAAAAACACATTTAATAAGTAGAGGTTATTACACAGTTAATAAATTTCTTAATGACAAAGTTGCTTGGAACCAATCTGCTTTTCTTCAACTGTCCATAAGATAGATAAGCTAAATATTGTAACATTTTTTATTTTGAAAAGGGCAACTGCTGAGTTTCTTGCCGGCTCATAAGAGTTACAAGTTGGCCTACATGAAATAAATAATTTTGAGTTTTGAGTTAAAAAACAGTTATGGGGACTGCCGGCAGAGGTAAAAACACGTCACCATCACGTCACACAGATAACATTAGGTACTTATACAAGTAGCATGTCAGTAACGCGAACTCATAAGATTTCCCCCATATTTCCCCCTAACAAAAATCGCTCAACGCGCCTACAGAAGGTTTCACTTCAAAAATATTTTAGTAGCAAACCTGAAATTCAGTTTATAGTCTAGGTCGCTCCCGAGTACCTTACTAGCTTTGTACTAAATAATGTACCTACTCCTCTTCGTCCAGACGCTTTAATGAACACTAATTGGCGGATTCAGGATACCTAGTTTAAGCTTTGAGGCATAGGATTTATTTCTGTAACAGAAATTTTTTAATGAATAAAATTAAATAAGTACTAAGATATAGGTAGATATGAGTAGCTATATTAGTAACGTAGCTAATTTAAATTATCGCATTAAATAGATAAAATTTTCTTCTTTTGGTAACCGACTTCCAAAAAAATCTTTTTTTAAATTTTTTATGTATGTTCCCCGATTACTCGAAGACTCTTATTCTCTCTATATACTCTCGTGTGTGCGTGCGTTCACGCCACAATGAACGAACCGATTTGGCTGGGAATGGTGATACCTCACCGAAAATCTGTGATAAAGAGTTATCACAGAAATTTAAAAAAATTCTTGCGGGAATTAAAAAAACCTTAATCCAAGCGGACGAAGTCGCGGGCATTATCAAGTATTACATATTTACATACGTGTCGAATTGATAACCTCCTTTTTTTGAAGTCGGTTAATAATACAGTAATGTCTGGCTATAATTATAGATAAGCTGCAAGAAGCCCATGATGGTACGGTCATGTAGCACGGAAACAACAAAGCTACGTCGGTAATAGATGTCTTAACATCGCCGTCCCTGAAGCTAAATCTCTCGGTCGTCCAAGAAAGCGCTGGCTAGACCTTGTAGGCTCCGATATGAGAGCCAATAGATTAATAACATCGGATGCACAAGACCGGGTAAAGTGGGCAAAAGCATGCCGGAAAGTAGACCCCACCTAGTGGCACAACGCTAAGTAGAAGAAGAATGTCTGGTTATATTTGTCAGTGGTGCCTACGATATTTCAAATGTTGCTGAATAAGAAAATCGCTAGCCGGAGATGGGAGCCTCACCGAGCCTTTGCTCAGCGAAGCAATCAAATTTACATAGGCCTCCGCGAGCCGATGGCCGATTCATAAAATTTATACTTATCGCAACCTTCCTCAAGCAAATGTATATATGATCATTTATCAGTTGTTTCTATTTTTATTTTTTGCGTCAAACTTTTTGCTATATCTATACCCATACAGCTTTTGTCTAATGCATTGGTTGTATAAACAAATAACTTATGTATTCAAAGCTGGGAACGTTTCTAAGCCTACTCTTTGCTGAAAGGTTTAGGGTGGGTAAAAGCTGATTGAAATATATACAAAAGAAATAATGAAGTTAGGTACTTTTAGCTGAACTTTATTTTGTACTAAAGTAATAATAAAAGTGTTTACACTTAATTATGAAAATAATTTTATTATTTTCATAATTATCTCCTCTCCTTAAATACAAAAGTCATCGCAAAAATTGATTAAACATCTAATAAAAAAACGCATACACGCGGGGACTGCCGCGGTAAAGCTATTGCATAGCATTTTTTATCAACGCCATCTAGCGGCTCACCGTAGAGGAGTCCCGTGTCAGGTTATTTTCGTTACGGAATTTCTGGATTCGGTCTCCACGCTGGCCCGCGATAGAAGCTATGCAATAGCTTAAAAGGTGGTTCATCATTGGATGTGTACCTAGGTGTGTATTTATAGAATCCCAAATCAGTGTAGCACAATCATTTGAAAAGATCCCCGAATAAGCGTTCTCCCTACAAAGGCAAACATGTAGAAACAATGCAAAGCTTTGTTTTGAAGAACGCTGAAAACATGGGACAACGAGACAAAGGTCAGCAACGAGAAAGCTTATAAAACATACATGTCTCCCAAAGGAAATTCATACATCGAGAGTTGTGACTGTTCTTTTTCGATACCGTTTGATTTCGATGCGATTGGAGGCTTGAGCCTAACTTTTTTCGTAATACGCTGTGTTACGTAAAACGTAACTTTTTACGTAAAATACTGCTGAAGCCAGGGATTCAGGACATGGTTTCGAGTCGGCCTGAATTGGAATTTCTTTATCGACTTTTTTATGTTTCTTTCAGTTCATTTTCTTTCATTAATTAGGTATGTACTAGCTGATGCCCGCGAATTCATCTGCATGGATTTAGTTGTTAAAAATCCCGTGGTAATTGTTTAATTTTCTGTGATAAAAGTATCCTATGTCATTCTCCAGATCCTCAATTATACCATTACTTCTTTGCGGCGTGATTGAAAGACAAACCAACAAACAAACACATTTTCGCATTTATAATATTGAGTAAGTAAGGATAAGTAAGGATAAGTAAGGATAGTAAGAAAGTAAGGATTAGTAAGGAAATAAGGATAATAATATTATTATTCATTGAATCAATTTAATCTATCTCAACTTGGTTGAAAAAAAAAAAAAACAAGAAAAATGATAATATGATATGACTAAACGACATCGACACTCGCTCTATTGGCTAAATTACACTGTTGCAGCCAGAATACCATAATAAGAGCCAGTAACCACGATGCAATGATTGATGCAGCTTTTCCACAATACAGCAGGCGCACAGATAATGTGACCGGGTTGTAGAAGGCAGCAGTCATCGAATTATAACGCTTAGAAGCGCAATTTTAGATGCGGTGATAAGCCATTTTTAGTAAGCCTTTAAATGCCGAATATGGAGTATCTTATTTAATACGACGAGCTCACAGAAAATTATTAAATAAAAACTGACGTACTGTCACAGTTTATGGAGGTGGTAAGTACTGTGCTGTGAAACGGTTATGACACCAATTCATCACAATAACTACCAAAAACAAACTTATCACTCTTCTTCTTCTTTATCAAATTATAGATGTCCACTGCTGGACGTAGGTCTCTTGCATGGACCTCCACAGACCTCCGTCTTGCGCCGCCTGAATCCAGCGGCCTTCTGCGACTCGTTTGATGTCTTCAGTCCACCTAGTGGGGGTCTGCCAACATTGAGCTCAGAAAATATTTTCATTATGTCATGTCATCCTCGCTTTAAACATTTCTGTGGTGGTGTCGTGTGGTGCGGGTTGTTACGTTCCCTCAAATATGGTTGAGCGAAGCAATGGCTGGATCATGCGTCATGCTCGTGAACGGGTGCCACCAACGGGAATGGGTCTGCTTTGGCTGCCCATCTTGACATGTGTTGGATTGGTGTACCTACGTATGCATTTTTGCATTTTTGAAGTTTATTGTGGAAGCACTGTATACATAGCATAGCTTTGTAAAAAAAATTTTTTTTGAAAAGAGCAACTGCTGAGTTTCTTACCGGCTCTTCTCAGCAGAATTTGCATTCAGAACCGGTGGTAGATTTATGACGTGTCATAAGAGCTACAAGTTAGCCTACATGAAATAATTTTGACTTTGAATTTTGAATTACACTCAAAATTCATTGGTTGTCTTGAGTCTACGTTTGGAGCGGAACTTTGTTAGTGTCCGTTCTAAGCGTTATGGTGCGATGGCAGCAGTGTTTGCCGGCTGAATTACCCGTAGTATCGCAGACTAAGATGAAGATACATTCGGTATATTGAGCAGGGCGTCTAATGCACACCGCTATTTGTTAGCGTCGGGCGGAGGCGGGCTCCGAGCAAATAAATTGTGGCATTGTGGTAACTCGCAATGGACGTGAGATGACTTCTGTTATCTCACGGAGGAACATCGTATGGTTTTACCTCTGAATTTAACTACAAAATATATATTCCTAGTTTCTATACAAATAATTCAAATTGGGGTGTTGCCTATATTAATAATATAGGGTAAAAATTATTTTTTACAAAACCGACTTTAAACCCCACTTGATTCCCTCGATTTCTCTAGGATCCCGTCAACAGATCCTGACCTGAAGACAATGGGACCACCTGGGGAGTATACCCTTTCAAACAAAAAAAGAATTTTCCAAATCGATCCAGGCGTCTTCGAGTAATCGGGGAATATAAAAAAAAGATTTCAACGAAATGAGAACCTCCTTCTTTAGAAGCCGGTTAAAATAAATTATTTCTTCTCTCTCTCTCTTTTTTTCTCTCTTCTGTCTATGCATCGTATTCCTCATTTCACAAACGACACGAATACCACGATAATAAGCGGATTGGATCGAGTAGCACGGTGGGTGAACGGTACATTATTAAATATTCTGTAGTGTTCTTTTCAAAAGCACTTTGTAAAAGTTTATTTCAATAAAAAATATTCTATTCTAAAACACCATCATTGTCATCATCATCATCATCAGTAAGTAACAGCAGCAGCAGCATCAGCAGCAGTAACAGCAGCAGCAATCCGTATATCGCGTATTACTCAGAAGTCAGAGGTGTACGGGATCCGCGACCTCCTCCGCCCACTCCCCAAATGGAAAACCGCAGTCCTAACTACATCTCTTGTAACATACATAGCTATTATATTGCTTTATTGGGTACTAAACGAACCAGCAAGATAGGTTTCTAGCAAGTACATCATCGTCTCGCCAGGTCTCGCCGCTTAGTTCGGGACTAACTCCGGCGCGGCGAGTAATCGCATTGCAAGGCGTTGCGGCCCCGATTGCCGGCAACAACGCGCCGTAACAGGATTAAGCTCGGGAATGCAGCACAAACAACGTCGCGATAGGATATCACTTGTTAACTAACTTATTGCACACATCGTGCCTAAACCAATCGAGCGACTAGTTGCCCGACAAATATCACTATGCCGTGTTAATATTGCGCAGCGCCCTATTCAGCTCGTCAAACAATAGAACGCTTGATGCACGCCTGGTAGGAATTCCAGAGAACCCATGTTTATTTCTTCTACGTTTCCATAATGTTTTCATAAGTCTGCCAATTTTCAATGGGCCAGCGTGCAGGATTATGGCCTAGAATGGCCTATAATCCTTTCTGAGAGGAGACCTAGAGGACCTAGAAGAGGAGTAGTGAGTCATTGATGGGTTGCCTAAGATGATTATTTTTTTTCGATGACAAGTTAGTCTTACCTGATGGTAAGAGACGATTCAGTCTAAGATGGTAGCGGACTAACTTGGGATATGGCAGTGTACATTCGACCCATACCCCTAATCGGTTTTTACACGGCATCGTACCGGAACGCTAAATCACTTGGCGGCACGTCTTTGACGGTAGGGTGGTAACTAGCCACGGCTAAAGCCTCCCAGCAGAAATGATGATGAATTTTCTTTAACCTTAGCGTGAAGCTTGTTCCACAAAAATAGTGAAAATGGTGGGCTTCGAACCGTTGACCTTTCGGTTTTCAGTCCATTAATAGGTGATTGATTGATCTAAGTATAGATAGCAATTTCAGGTACACAACGCCTATATAGATAGATCAGGAAGGTCTGTAGATAGAGTGGCTGCAATGTGGCACAATTAAAGGGCTTTGTGTGGCACAATATGTGACTACGTAGCGTTCAACTCACGCATGCTTTCACGCTGTTGCCAATTTGTACCGCCCTGTTAGATACAACACAATTTGCTACATGGCTCTACTACCTACCCAAAATATTATAGACAACTAACTAAGCTTTTGCCCGCGGTTTCGCTCGCGTTAAGGTCGATTATTCAAACCCGTATTTTACTCCCTTAGGAGTTGAGTTTTGAAATATCCTTTCTTACCGGATGCCTACGTCATGATAACTATCTTTCTTTATGCCAAATTTCAGCCTGATCCGTCCAGTGGTTTGAGATGTGCCTTGATAGATCAACAGTCAGTCAGTCAATCAGTTAGTCAACTTTTCCTTTTATATATTTTTAATAACATACAATTAAATATAATTTATTTCACTGTTCCTTTTATTCGATGAAAAATACAGATTTGATTGCGATTTTCAATTCGACTCAAAGTAGGTTTTTTTTAAACGTTCTCATTTTTTTCGATTTGCTTGATTCTTTTTTTATTTGTCAGAGGAAAATAATAGAAACACAGGAATTGTTTGCATTCTGAAAACAGACATAGATACCTACCCTTTTATCCCTAAATTTCAAAGATTTACATCGGGATCTCTAAAAACCTAAATCTATACGGATGAAGTCGCGGGTATCCATAGTTCTAAATAAATTATGGTATCCACCTAGATTTCTAGGTACCTAGCTAGTAACCTAGAGCTCTGCGTAAATCGATAGGTCATTTTGCTCCCCTTGTTTGTCTGTCAACACAAATATTGGAAATCCATTAACGATCACTTCTCTGAGAAACGAACTAAAAAAATTACAATACAATGTATCTAATTCTCTAGATACTTACTTTATGTTACTGGTCTTAGATATATTGGAGCAGCTTAGGTATAGAAGATTTAACTTAATTTATATATAGGTACAAAGGCTTTTTCTCCACGAAAACAACTGGTTCTCGCAGGAAACTTAAAGCACAACAAGAGCAAGGTCGCGGACAAACATTGGTAATTTTTTTTTATTCGATGACAAGTTAGTCCTTGACTGCGATCTCACCCGATGGTAAGTGATGATGCAGTCTAAGATGGTAGCGGGATAACTTGGAAGACGTATAGCAGTGTATCTACACCTATACCCCTAATCGGTTTCTACACGCCATCGTGCCAGAACGCTAAATCGCTTGGCGGCACGTCTTTGACGGTAGGGTGGTAACTGGCCGCGGCCAAAGCCTCCCACCAGACGAAAATGAAAAAAAAAAACTCTTATTATATGTCAGTTATTCACGTGGGAAGTTAAAACCGCCTGATTTGCTCGGTTAGCCGCAGTCAGCTCGTCTCTAATTGGAGAGACCACAATGCAACATTTTATTTTTAGAAATTCCGGCTTCCCGCTGCATTCGAAAATTTCTAGAGTTAATTGAGAATGGCTCTTGGTTTAAACCAGCATCAGTGCTACTTTGAAATAAAAAAATGGCTTGCTTTAAAAATTTTTAATCAGTGTCACTATTAAAAAGAAATTTGGAACTTTTTGATAAGTATTTTCAATTAGTTGATGCCCGCGACTTCGTCCGCGTTGATTTAGTTTTTAATAATCCCATGAGAACTTTAACTCGATCACGCGGCAACGACTAAACCGATTTGGCTGAAAGGCACAGAGTTTATAGACTGGAATAGCACATAGGCTACTTTTTATTCCGGAAAATAAGAGAGTTCCCGCGGGACTCCAAAAAACCTCAATACACGCGTACAAAGTCGCGGGTATCAGCTAGCTAAGACATATTTCGATGATATTACAAGAGCTCGTTATTTGTAGTGACCATCATACTTGGAATGCACCGTCACTTACCATAAGATGAAACGAGAGTCAAGCCCCAACTTGTAATCGAATATTAAATAACTAGGGCGCCAAGCAAATCGAGAGGTCACTCCGCTTTCCTTGTTGGTCCGTCAATACAAATATTGAGAATCCATTAGCAGACACTGTGGGGGACGAGCCTGTATTAAAAACAACAATGAACTTTCCCCCGAGGTCTTTAGCAAAGAGAAATCTGAATACGAGTAGGTACACTGTTGGGTAACGATTGTTGTTTCTCTTTTTTACACGACTTCCCAAAAATGTATGTATATATGTTTTCTATAGTCCACCATAACTTAAAAATGCCAATGGATGTAGGTTATCATTAGAATTCTTAAATCATCCCAAGTGACACTGCTTATTTTCCAGTTGATATTATTTAAAGCAATCGGATTTTTTATTCTATTTTAGTAATAATTTGCTTGTTCTGGTTTAAATAGATAATATTAGTTTTGCGTAAATCTGTCACACGATTAGTATGACGAGAAAGTAAATTCATTAATGTAGTAATGGTAGATTTATTTGACGATTCAAAAGCACTTTGTAAAAGTTTAACTTCTTCTTTGAGAAGAACCCTTCTCTGAGAGGACAGCTGATGCCTGTGTTCAATAGTGAGCCGTTAATGGGTTGCTCATGATGATTAATATATTCCTTTTGCACTAATTATTTATTAATTACTTACGCCTTATTGAAGCAAAAATATCAATAAACATTAATTATTCGAACAGGAATTAGCTTTCGCGTGTTTAATTAAAACGCGATCGACCAATATTAATTAACCCCAAATTGAACTTTAACTAATTTATTTAGCTGCCCCGCTTTTTGATATTTAAAAGACAGATTCACGCCAAACGCGTTGCTTATGCCAATTATAATAGCCTCAATAGCCCAACGGTTAATAAAGGTGCGGACTGAAAACTCCCAGGTCGCAGGTTCGAATCCCACCCGTTACACTATTGTTGAACCCAATCCTAGCACCAGCTTTCCGCTTATTTTAAGGGGATAGGAGCATATTAGTCAACTACAGCTTGACTGATATTCTTTATAAAAAAAATACTTTCTCTACGAACGATGCCACGGGATCTATGACACGTTGTATAGTGAATTCTCTAAAAATGTTTGTATCTATCAGTGTAACGATCAATGACCTCAGATTGGCTGAATTTACGACGTTTTTTCTGAATCAATGCACTTTAACCAATAGCAGAGAGTATCCGCCCTCAGAATCAGAGGTCATTGCGATCGTTACACTGATGCAATCAATTTCAGAGAATACGGCCAAAACTTGTTACAATACAACAGGGATGTTGCCAACTAATAAAACCAGCAATTCTTTATCACCCGTCAAAACGCGCACATAGCATGGCAGCTTGTTTTAAATAGTGAATTGTGACGTCATAAACATTGCACACAATAGATGCGCGTCTATAAAATTTAATTCAGCCTAGAACAACATTTTAGAAAGTACCTAATATTATTAACTGAGTTCGTGGTCTATCAACATTCTGTAAAAATATGCAGGTAGGTTGGTACCTAATTTCCAAGTTATACGGGTCTAAAGATTTATTCATACAAATCTTTGGGCTCGCTTGGGAGTGCTCGAGGGAGACTGCCCTTAAATCACGGCCTTGCGTCAGTATAAATTAAGATTCTAATTGCTAGCAAAGGTCAGCTTTTGCTGTCATTTGTGGTTTCTGTGAGTTCGGACGTACCGTTAGTGGTGTACGGCTGAGCGTAGGCAGCTGTATTCCGAGGTGGGAAGGTAATATCTAACGTGCTCGTAGGTATTCTCTCCATTTACGAACTAATCTTTCCCATTACAGTAAACGCTGAGTTAAAAATACTTAATCCATATGGAGTTATCTTGCCTGAATACGGCAAAGCTAAAGGGAAGGATTTAAGCAGTAGGCTCGATGCAGTAGTATGCAATACATAGTATGTTTGTAGCTATGTATCTTTATCGACCGATAGACGTCCTCAGCTGGACAAAGATCTCTTGCATCGCTCCACAGAACTTGGTCTTCTGCCGCCTGTATCCAGCGGCCCCCATGCGACTCGTCTGATGAGTCCTCGTATATTATCTATGGTAAAATCTGTCCACTATCAGTGGGTCCACGATCGTTGCAGCGTTATTGAAGGACAAACCAAAACACACTTTCGCATTTATAATATTAGTAAGGATATGTTCCAAAATACAATGTTACTGATAGAATAAACTATATACCTACATTTTAAATTAAACGTAAGTAGGTATTAAATTAATGGTCAGAATCATAATAATTTAAACTCTATTCATAAATTAGCGTATCTATACAGTCCACACTAACCAAAATAATATCAATATATTCGAAGTGATGCCAACAGCCATGTGTTATGAAATAGATATTGGCAAGCTGAAAATATAGCGATAATCGTGTTTTCGGAATAGCTTTTTGATGTATTGTATCAATAAATCTGTAACAAATATAAATTGCGAACATTTTGTGGATGTATCGTGCAAAATATTTAAAAATCTTTCTAAATCCGAATAACATTGGCAGGTATCTATACTAGTTCCTGTATAGCATTTAGTGAGGCAAAGTTTAGGGAGGTTTCAATGATTTCTACTAGGGATGAATTATATACTTACTCACAAAACAAGCGAAAAAATTATGCCGAACGACGAAGAGTATAGGGTAAGGATGCCGAATATGAGATGGTTGCCAAATATGAGATAGTTAGGTTTTGGCGAAACTAATCGCCGCAGCTATTTGGCGATACTGTCACCAGAAGCCGCGTGGCAACAGACTGAAACATAATTATGTTGATGCTTCCCAGTTCGAGGCGAAGTCAGGTTGTGTACGTGCGGATTTTTACGAAACCACAAAACCCGATTTTTGACACCAAATATTAACGAGGTATGTTACAACTTTATAGTCACACTAAATGATTTAAATTTACAGTCATTGTATCAGTCATATGATTAATTTTACAATGCATTTGCAGTTTAGTTGTATTTTCTTCGTCAAGAAATAATAGGCAGCCTAGTTTTTAAATTTGGGTGTTTTCCTAATATGAGACACGTGGGGGCTCCTTAAATGAGATATCTCATATTAGGATGTATAGAAATACGACTATTTAAAAACCTCTTTTTCTAGATGCCGTCGATCAAGGAAGTCCCAGGACCACGATGCCATAATACGGGCCGTGAGTGCAGTGCGAAGCAAACAAATATGTTACCTAATAGCATCAAAACTTTCGATGTTCCTAAGAGTATCCTAGAACGTTATGTCAAAAAAGATGCTAATGCAGAAGTATTTGTCAAGGTTCATGGGAAGACCTCCAGCTTTTTCTGACTATTTAAAAGCAAAAATAGAAAAATATTGTAAAGTTGGACTAACGATTTTATGGGTTACATCTACATCTGAAGAACGTCAAGCACTTGGCACAAGCACATGATAATATATTATTAAGTTGTTACTAAAACCTTTTTAATTAGTAGTACGATGTTGTAGATTAATAAATATCGCCAATAAAAAGTTTTTTTGAATTGATTTCTTTCCTTTTTCTCTAAATCTATACTATCTCATATTAAAAACCCTTGGTATCTCATAATAGGAGACCATTTCCCTGAGACGTAATTTCTGACTTTTCTAATATTATCTGATATAACAAAAAATCTATTATACCTAGCACTAAACGGTCTTTCAAGGATAAACTTCATTACATACTTATCGAATATAAATGATTTTCATAGGCGTTAGTGCAATAATTTATTTTTTATGGCCGAATATGTAAATGGTATCTCATATTCGGCATCTTTACCCTAATAGAGTACTTCATTGTCAAATGATAATATGACAAATTACGACAAATATCTGACATTACGCGCTTCATTTACCGCACGCTTGTAACATATCCACCCCTTTTTATACATATACAATATCATAGTTTACAATTTGACGATCTTCATTCAGTTCTTTGCTTACCTATTTGTATTATAAAATCATAGGTAAGTACGCATATTATAGGTATACGCGTGTGTCCTAAATTGAACACTTGCCGAACTCTAACATAGTTTTCGTCTCGATTTAGAACCTCTCAGAAGAGATACCATACCTGCCTAGCTAATCTTGAGCGCAGACCACAAACGAAGTTTGATTAATGAAATTTTGGAGACGCACTCTAGAAACTAATATCGGAGTCTGCAACTACCTACCTACCTACTAGAAAAAGTTACACGAGCTCAAAGTTACCGATGATATTAAATCTTAGAACTCGTATTACCTTAGGTACTAGTCTCAAAATCTAAGAAACCGCAGACACAGAGTAGTACGTAAATATTTTTATTAAGCTATTGCATAGCTTCTATCGCGGGCCAGCGTGGAGACCGAATCCAGAAATTCCGTAACGAAAATAACCTGACACGGGACTCCTCTACGGTGAGCCGCTAGATGGCGTTGATAAAAAATGCTATGATTTACCGCGGCAGTCCACACGTCTTTTTTTTTACACCGCACTCATAGAAAGAAACAAGATAAAAATGCACTACAATTTCGCATCTGAAGACGGTCACATTTATCAGCCACAGTCAAAGATCATCTTAACATATCTGTCTGTATATTCTTTGGCCACAGTATAAAAAAAATCATACTTCGTTTGTATGGTTCGTACCTATAATATCTACTCTAAAATCTGTGGTTCGCGCAGGGTTCGCGCTCGCAATTGCTCAAGCCTATATTCTTTTAGGCTGAGATCTAATATAGAGTGTGCTTTGATATCAGACAAGAGTTAAAACGAGGCACAAATATGTCAAGAGAGTCAGAGCAAAGTGAGAGTTCGATTAGATTTCAGCCAGTGACCTCTATCTATGATTAATACTGGACTTTCTGTCCTTAAACAAATGACAGCCTAAATTATGAATCAATTTGAAGCACCACTTGACACACCAGTGTCTCTGGAACTAATAATATTGCAAATTACACACCGATCTCTGTAATTAATCTATGAAATCATATAACAACAACAATGAAAGCATAGATTAATTATAGAGGCCGGTGCGCCATTTGCAATATTACCAATTAGTTTCCAGAAACACTCGTATAGCTACAGCTTACAGCGCCAAAATGGCGTCAATTAAATCCAAAATGGCGTTAATTAAATCCAAAACGATGTCAACGAAGGTAAGTCCAAAAAAGAAATCACAGCAGCAAGTCCAATATTAATCATATATTACGTTAGTTATATTACATACAGAGGTCTGTGATTTTAGCCTAAAAGTTGCACCAATCAAACAAAGGGTCACATAAGCGCTGTCACGAACGCAATATACCTACAACGTTTGCTCTTAGACAGTGTCGGGATGAAACGGAACGTGACCTATGCTTGATTTGCTAATATCCCAGCGTTATCTTTTCCCGAATTGCTCTCGAGCCGACATTCGCTATTAGAGCAAAATAATCCTGTCAGTTGGTGCGATGCCAGCGTGTCCTGCAGTGTATTTGGCTGACGGCCAGGAGTAGGCGCTGCGATTGTGTCGGACAGAGATCAACGACTGGAAAGCGTTTGCTTGCATTGCTAGATGCTCATAAGTACATACAACATTAGGGGAATAACATACTGTTTTCCTGTCGCAACGATGCAGATGTGCGACCTAGCGGAAAATAGTTTCGTACTGCTCTATACCTACCTACCTAATTTCTTTAACATACGAGTACCTACTTCATACATCCATAGGTTTTAAGCTACTGCATAGCTTCTATCGCGGGCCAACGTGGAGACCGAATCCAGAAATTCCGTAACGAAAATAACCTGACACGGGACTCCTCTACGGTGAGCCGCTAGATGGCGTTGATAAAAATGCTATGCAATAGCTTTACCGCGGCAGTCCCCGAGTGCCACACGTCTTTTTTTTATTCGATGACAGAATAGTTACTAGTGAGATCGCATTCAACCCATACCCCTAATCTGTTTCTACACGCCATTGTGCTGGAATGCTAAATCGCTTGGCGGAACGTCTTTGACGGTAGGGTAGTAACTAGCTACGGCCAAAGCCTTCCACTAGAACAGACCGGAGACAATTCAGGAATTATACATTCCCAAATTGCCCCCGCTGGCAATCGACTCGAGACCTCCCATTCGAGACCACAGGGCTTACCACTGCGCCAGGGAGGTCGTCAATTCAATATTTTATCATGCTTGTAATGGTTCAGAAGGCGACGTTTCCGAGTGCAAGTGTCTAAGTAGGTAGGTCCTACCTCTTTCACTCTTTTGTTACAGCAGAAGTGTGTTTACATTAAATTATTTTAACAGGTATCTACTTATTTAACACAGGTGCCTATGAAATCTTACGATTACTTAAGTAGATAGGAACAACGTTACTAGAAAGTTTCAGGATTCTAGTATAGAAAATATTAAGTGAACTTATTAAGCATGTTCTTTTCATTTGTAAGTAAGTATATTCGACTTTACATGCACTAAAAGCATTTCAGTACATACCCCATTAGACAGTACGATGTCAGTGTTTAAATAACTTCGAAATGGGACCCAACGTTCAATCGGTTTAATTGCCAGCGCATGCTTTTATTTTGCTTCTGCATATTTCTCTGTAGTGGACGTTCGTATATTGAACTAGACCCGAGATACGAAACGCTTCTCGTAAGAGCAATAAACTTAATTGAATTTCAAAGTTTATAAACTACTTGAAATTGAGCGAGTGTCTTACTTACCTACATATATAGATAGGTACATAGTATTATAATTACCGAGTACTCTGATAAAACTAGTAGTAAGTTCCTAGGTCTTAACTACCTTTCTTCTTCAATATGTTATGTACAAAGAAAAATACATATGTACTTATCTAGGTACTTAGATACCTATTTATCTCATTCATCATTATTTTTTTAATTCTCAACCTGTCACCGGTCCATTGTAATATTGTAATAAATATTAATGAAGCCTCAATAGCCCAACGGTTAAAAATATCTACGACCTGCGGACTGAAAACTGAAAGGTCACAGGTTCGAACTACACCCGTTGCACTATTGTCGTACCCACTCCAGGAACAAGCTTTCCACTTATTTGGAGGGGATAGGAGGACACTAATAATCAACTTCAGCTTGGCTGATATTCTTTTTAAAAACAAAAAAAAAATAGATACAGATTTTATACGTAACCGAACAACGGAACTTTGAAATACAGATTTTGTCTTAACTCATTTGAATTTCTACTTTAAATAACAACGAGCCAGTCAGTAGACAAAACAAATTGGGAAAACAAAAGCCGTAAGGGCGGTAATACTAACTCCTTATTCAAACAAAATTCCAACAACTCCTTCGAACTAGGTAAATTAAATTTTCATTATGTAGGATCTACATAATTATTGTGTTATAGGATTCTGCAATATACCAACCAGAGTTTATTACTTTCCTAATCCTTAAGAGTTCATCTTTTTGTACACGAACAATTTTCTATAGCTATACGCAACATAGGTACCTACGTAAAACGTTGGGAAAATTTACTGAGAACCCGTGAAAAGATGTTTTCAATAGTAGGTAGGTACGTACAACAAATACGCCCATACACCCATACAAAATAAATTACTAAATAAGTAGGTATTAACACCACAGATCGCCACTCTGCAGTCTGCAGTTTCCGACTTTCCGTATTTTTTTGCACAGTCAACATCGTTCATATTATTTTCGCGGGCTTTTAGTTGTCAATGCAAATGTCAGAAACTTTTACGTCAAAACTTTAAAACTTGAGTTTTCGAAAAAATTCTTAACCTGAATCCAATTTTGTAGACATTGAATTGAAGACATTCTAATTAAAAATTATAAGAAGTCAGATAATAAGTGATGTGAAGTGGATTCAGTGTGTAAAGTAACAATGAGTTCTTTACTTTCCGCAGAACTTTCAGCGACTTGCAATGCTCTAGGAACCTTCAATAAAAAGACCGGGAAGTATTTAATAGATGATTTCACGCTCAATACAGTTAAAGACTTGATCAGGTACTTGAGGCGTGATGGAGAAGACCACGAGATTCGTAGGCATTTCGGTCAAACTAAAGTGCTACAAACTGACTTGCTACCTATGTTGATTGATCATTGGGAGAAAGATGAACTCTTTGATGTAACACTTAGGTGAGTTTTAGAATATACATATACTAGTAATGGAGACAAGGGGATCAGGTAAAGGATTGGTGGCTTAAAGTGCTCTGAGGCATTGGGGTGTACTTCCACTGACTTCCCAAGTTAATTTCTTGATGGAGAAACCCAAAAATTATTGACCTATAATCCATATTGGGTAAAATTTGTTTGCAGCAATGATATATGTGGTAATTAATACAAATTATTTCTATTTTTGCTATTTTTTGTTCTGATTGATTGTATTCATTAGAATGTTTCTTATCTTCACCTTTTGCCTTTATCAGGCTAATTGTAAACCTGACAAATCCAGCGCTCCTGTTGTATAGAGAAGAAGTTCCAGTAGAAAGGACTGCTCGGCACAACTATTTGCAGATATTGACACATCTGCAATTGTATAAAGAGGAAGCCTTCACTAAAGTTGAAACTTGGCAGGTGTTTGCTAAGAAATTGGCTAAGATACTAGAAATAGTGAGTAAATAATTAAATAACAACTGCTAAGTAGTATAGGTAACTATTCTGGAATAATTTTAATTCATTTTTGACACAAGGTGAGGGAACTACTGCTCTATTAAACAACAAAAATATAGAAGCATTTTTGTAATGTACTGTATGGGACTTAACATAATAGTATCTGATAGATAAGAGTATTGAGTCAATGTAGTAGGATGATTGTGGGCCTTCAAATAAATAGAAATGGGTATTATTTATGATTCTCTGGGTACTGAGTATGAAATATAATATCCATTTACCAATTAAAGATAACAGATACAAGTTTTTTTTAGTAAAAATGTCTATATACAGCATAATATTAATGCCACAACATACAAACAAAAAATGAAAAAAATCCACTTCCTTAGCATACATGCTACAAATATTTATTTTTATATTATAAAAAAAATCCTAGGATTGGTCGGAAAGGGATGAAGACACTGGACTCATTATAGAGAGGATTTTAATATTGATCAGAAATGTGTTACACGTACCTGCTGATCTTGATAAAGAGAGGCGACCCGAAAACGATGCTAGCATTCATGATCAGGTTCGTACAACAGTTTTTAAATAAACATAGTCTTCGTTAATATAAATAATTTAAACGACTTATACTTTAATCGACTAATTCCTTTTACACCTCTTTTTTTGGAAGTCGGTTAACTACTATGTAATGAAAGTAGGACAGGTTTAGTGCTATCATGTATATGAAACTTAAATCATTTGTTTACCTTTTCTTAACAAAAGTTAATACAAGCGGGTAGGTAAATTAATTCTGTAATTTTATCATGTCATGTCTGCTACCTAGCACAATAAACGTGTTCCTATTAATTATTGTATTATTTATACATAATAAGTGCATATAATAGCTTGCTCTATAATTTTTTGCAGGTACTATGGGCTCTAAATCAAGCTGGAATCTTGGATATAATCTTATACATGTCATCCGAAAACGAGAAACAGTATTTTATGCATATCTTAGAAATTATATCTCATTTATTGAGAGAGCAAAATCCAACAAGCTTGGCTGATGCAGCACTACAGAGGAGCGTAGATGAAAAGATCAGAGATGATCAAGAACTACTCATGATCAGGATGTCTGAGAGTAAAGAGAGGTTGAACAAGGTTAAACAGTATTCTGCTACTCGGTAAGTGATTTAATAATTGCCTTGTTGGTCAAAATTCAATGGTAAAAATGGTATTTGACAATTTTTTTTATGTACTTAAAATAAAGGTTTTTTATTTTATGAAACAATGACATTTTTCTTTTTTTCATATCTTAACTAGTAGAGCTTTTAAGTTTCCTGTTAGAAAAAGAGAGCACTATTGCAACATGATGTCACAATTTAGTAATTCCATACATTCCCATTGTTTTAGAAAGAGATGGATACAGTCGTATTAAAACACCTTATAACTTATTTGTTTTTTGACCAATGTATTTTCTGTTTGTACAAATGGCAATAATTGCTAAATTAGTTATTGGTTTCACATTGATTTGAAATAAATAAATAGTATACTTAGTAAATTATAAAATCAATTTCAAGGAAAAAAAAAAATTAAAAATATATATACTTACTCATATTTAGGCATTCACGTTTCGGAGGTACGTATGTGGTGCAAAATATGAAGTCCATATCCGACAATGAGCTGATTAGTCTGAAGCCACTCAACAAGATAGCCAATTTGGACTTCAGTGGCAGCAAGAAGTCCAAACTGGTCAAACCGAAGAATAGAAGGCCTGTTGAGAGTGGGATTTTGGAACGAAGATCGGCTTTTGCCATTAGGTAATTTTTTTTTGTTTTTGTTAAATATTTGTTAAACATCTTAAATTCGAAAATATGTAGGTAGGTACTTAATTATTAGAAAATTAAATAGGCACATATATTTTTTTATATTTAGCTTGTAGGTTTTTGATTTTTAAGATTTTGTTTTATTTAGATTATAAGTAGTTAATAAGTATTTGGTGTGATATAAAAATATTTTTATATTTGTAGAGATAAAGATCAAAAAAAACAAAAACTGTTCTATACTAGGTTCTATACAAATAGGCTTTTGTTGATTGAATAAAATAAATTATTACATTACTTGGAGCTAAATCAGGGTTCCATATCCAAAGGGTGCCAACGGGAGCCTATTACTAAGCCTTTATTCTCCATTCCTCTGTCCGTCCGTCCGTCCGTCCGTCTGTCAGCGGGCTGTATCTCATGAATCGTAATAGGTAGATGCTTGAAGTTTTCACAGAATTAATTTATTGCCGTTATAACAAATAAAAATTAAATTAAAAAAAAAATAAAGGGAGTGCACACTCCACATACAAGAAACGTGATTTCTTTGGCGTTTTTTGCTCAACCTTAACAATCGCTGTTACGATAATACGGCACCCTTTCTATGCGAGTCCAACTCGCACTTGGCCGGTTTTTTTTTATTTTATTCGATGACAAGATAGCCCTTGACTGCGATCTCACCCGATGGTAAGTGACGATGCAGTCTAAGATGGTAGCGAGCTAACTTGGAAGGGGTATAGCAGTATAAATTCAACCGTGCCGGAACGCTAAATCGCTTGGCGGCACGTCTTTGACGGTAGGGTGGTAACTAGCCACGGCCAAAGCCTCCCACCAGACCAGAGACAATTTAGAAATTATAAATTCCTAAATTGCCCCCGCCGGGAATCGAACCCGAGACCTCCCAATTATAAGACCACAGCGCTCACCACTGCGCCAGGGAGGTCGTCAAAAGTTTTTAAAATCCGTAAACCTCGTTTGTTTTTCCGGTCATGGGCTAACCCTTCGCACTCGCGGTCATTTTGATTGCGGTTGAACCTTGGTTAAACGCGAAACCGCGCTAAAACAAACTTTATATTTTGGTTTCGTACAATTTTTTTTAAATATTTGATAAGCTACAGGCAGCGAGCGTATTATAGGCGACCTCCGGGTGGTTTTTAGCGAATTTTAGAATATTTCATCACCTTTAAAGGAAACTACGTATTTGATATCTTAACTACCCAACGGTCTTTTTTCTGTAATGTAATAACACCATTATATTTTGAATTAAAATAATAAAATTATTGAAAAGAAACGTAAGATAAGCGTAAGTCGGACGAAAAGGTTCCGTACTATCATATAAGATTTAACACCGGCTATTATTAAAATCGAGTAAAAACAAAAGTTTATTGTATGGAGAGTTGGAGAACCTCTTAAATTTTTAACTTTTTTTTTTTTAATTATTTGTTATAGTGGCAAGAATTCATTCTGTGAAAATTTACCTGTCTATTTATTACGATAACGGACAAACAAACAGACGGACGGACTTAGTTGTAAAGTCCATTAAAATAATGTTTTGTATTAACACAAGAGCTTAATTTATTTAACCCGGCGGGAGTGTGGCGGGGTGTAGCATACCCCACCATTCCTTTTTACTGGCGTACATTTTTATTATTGTAAGTTACATGGTAGCGGCTTTGAGTAGCTGGAGCTGAGGTAATGCGGGAGGGCACAGTGGTATGATCCCAATGTGGCGTCAGCCGGTGTTCGAGATACACACGAGTAAACTTGCGTGGGGTAAGTGACACCCCGCCCCATAGTTTACGTGTGCATTTAATCATAACATTATTTACATTTAATTTTATTATTTCTTGTCTTTTTTAGGCTTTTGACAAACATGGGTGAAAACAGTAGGTAAAATAGACAGGTCTATGTTATACGACATATTAGAAAATTCTTCAGACGAATCGAGCTCGTCGGATGTGATGATGATGATGATGATCATTGCAGTGAACACAATATAGTTAGCATCCGATAGGGAACAGGAGCTAAATGTTGAGAGTGGTAGTGATCAAGATTCCGACGATAATGTCCTTCTTTCAATTCTTAGAAATCGTCGTCCATCTACTCAAGGTCACGCACCTCATAAATATACGTCACAGAATATCTTCCCAACTCAATGAAACATTGCAACCAGTTGTCCAGAATGCTCCGGAATGTTATGTTCGATGTTTTGACTGTACACGCGATAGATATCGTAAAACAAAACACGTATGTGTAAGCTGTGGAAAGGCCATATTTTGTCTTGAACATGCAATTTTTTCCTGCAAAGACTGTGTTGATTCTGAATCTAGTTCTTGATGATAGTGTTAGATTTTTTTAAGTTTTTTTATTCAAGATCTCATGTTCTTTATGTTTTGTTGTTTAATTTGATAATATTAGTTTAATTAAAAAGGATTGATGCTTCTTATGGAAGACTGTTTTGATTTGTAACCAAAAATTAGTGCCTTAACTTTGGTAATAAAAACTATTAAAATATATTAATATGACTAAGTTTTTCATTTAAATATAAGTACAGGGATTATGTTTTAATAAATAAAATTAAAATTTCAATTAAATTTGATTATTACAATCATATACAGGCAGTTTAATTTACGGGTATGTCATACCCCGCCACATACTCGATAAAATATTTTGTCACCACACTCCCGCCGGGTTAAGAGATTAATTTGTTGCAGATTATTCCTGAAAGAGTTTTGCATAGAGTTCTTGAACTCTTCCTACAACCCGTTGATGCATTACGTGAAGGACGTGCTAGTGAGGGCCAAGGCGCAACAAAACGACGAGTCCTACTACCTGTGGGCTATGAAGTTCTTTATGGAGTTCAATAGAGGCCACAACTTCCAAGTTGGATTAGTCAGGTGCATTATTTTTACAAAACCGACTTCAAACGCCACTACTAAATATATCCATTGTGCCTATAAAATTTGAAGAATTGCTCGATTTCTCCAGGATCCCATCATCAGATCCTGACCTGATGACAATGGGACCAGCTGGGTAGTAGACCCTTTCAAACAAAAAAAGAATTTTCCAAATCTGTCTGTCTTCGTCTTCGAGTAATCATGGAACATAATATAAAAAAATTTAAAATAGATTTAGACGAATTGAGAACCTCCCCCTTTTTGGAAGTCAGTTAAAAATTAGTCTGTGATAGAATGACAGTTTGATTCAGCTTTTGGATTTTCCTACTTTTTTGTTTCTGTGTCTAAACCACCCCTGTATCAAGGTGAATAAAATAAAAAAAACTATTAAAATCGTTTAAGCCGTTTTTGAGTTTTAGCCAGTTTAACGAACAGCAATTAATTTTTATATATGTATATAACTAGATGGTAATATAATGAACCTGCAATTAATTAATTTATTTCAGTGAAACTATGTCCGTACCAATGTTTCACTATGTGCAACAGCAATTAGAAAAGTACTACGATATGATAAAAATAGAAAAGAAAAAGTTTGGACCCTGGGTTCGAAGGCTACATCTATCGCTGAGGGCTTACAAGGAATTGCTCAATACCTTACTGGCCATGGACAAAAGTACTGATGATTCCGTCAGAGACTCGGCCAAAGTGTTAAAAAGTAATATATTCTACGTGTTGGAGTATAGGGAGTTTATACTTTCCATATTCCTGAACTATGATGAGAATAAGATGCCGAGGTAAGAATCCTATTAATCCTATTAACCTATTAATTATATCCTATTAATATTATAAACTCGAAAGTTTGGATGGATGTATGATAAATTTTGAATTTTGAATTTTGAATTTTGATGTATGTATGTTTGTTACTCAATCACCCCGCAACGACTGAATTGATTTGGCTGAAATTTGGCCCAGAGATAGACTATAGTCTGGAACAACACATAGACTACTTTTTATCCCGGAAAATAAGAGCGTTCCCGCGGCAATTAAAAAACCTTAATCCACGCGAACGAAGTCGTGGGCATCAACTAGTATATTATTATAAATGCGAAAGTTTCGATGTATGTTTGTTACTCAATCACACCGCAGCGACTGAACCGATTTGGTTGAAATTTAACACAGATAGAATATTATAATATGGAATAACACATAGCTACTTTTTAACCCGGATAATAAGAGAGTCGTACTCACTCCTAGCACAAGCTTTCCGCTTTTTGGAGGGGATAGGAGGATATTAGTCAACTTCAGCTTGGCTAATATTCTATTTTTTTTTAAAGTGTGGTAGACTGGCCTTAAGCATTTCATGTTCAAAATGAAAACTGTTTATTTTTAGGTCATATTTGGTTGATTTAATAGAAACGATACATTTGTTTTTAAAAATGTTAGAGCATTACTGCAAGAAAACAGGTCTCGTGGTGCAGAAGAAAGTGCGCCGGAAGGCCAAAGCGAAGAGTAAAAGTAAGTTGGATTGTAAAATACCGATTTATTTTTTTACTAGCCGATTCCCACGAATTCGTATGCGTGGAAAAACTTTATTGTGCTTGCTACTATCCGCGAGAAGTTATGTCCTCAATTTCCGATTATATTTAGTAGATCTTCACCAAAGTTAGAATTTTTCTAACAGTACACAATTTATAATAAAGAAAGAATTATTAAAATTAGTTTATATTTGACTGAGTTATGGAGTAAAATAGACAAAAACTTTTATGCCATATCCCGGAGGAACCTTATTGTTTCTAAGGATAAAACTATCCTATATATTGACCCGGAGTATCAGCTACCACTGTACCAAATTGCATTTAAAACCGTTCAGTAGTTTTCCCGTGATGTGCGCACAGACAGACAGACATACAAAAAATTCAAAAAAAAAAATGTTTTGGACTCAGTATCGGTAATAAAGCATCCTCCGCTTAAAATTTTCAAACTATATTTAATGTACAGAACTTGTCCCGTTACAGTTTTATTATAAGCATAGATTTTTTATTTTTATTGTGCCAAAGTAATGTTAATGTATCGACTGTTCCGTAGAACAAAGTCACATCTGCTAAATTCACAACTTGAAATTTGAGCCCTAAAACTTAGATTTCTAAGGCTCAAATCTCAAGTTATGAATTTAGCAGATGAGACTTTGTTCCACGGAACAGTCGGTATGTTCCACGTTTATTGGCTTCAACTGGGCCTGTTGTCAATAGAACGGAAACCCCGTACCACCAAGCCCCAAGTGGAAATAGCCCCGTGGGAGGAGGTCCGTCCTCAAATGGCGGCAGTGCTGAGCGCGGGGGTCGAAAACTACCCACCCCCGTTCGACGCGGCCTCCGATGTGCCCATTGACCAACAGAAGTACGTATGGCTTTGGCCAATAAGATATATGAAGGGTTCATCATTATTACCCATCAACGGCTAACTATTGAGTCAAGTCTCCTCTCAGAGAAGGATTATAGGCTACCAATGCACATCGTCAGACGTCACATACCAATACACATTACAATATGGAGAACTCAAGCGGTTTCCTCACAATGGTTTCCTTTGACGTTGAAGCATGTGATATTTATAATATTGATTAAGAATATTTATTGTTTATATTTATAGTAGACACTAGCTGTGCCCGCAACTTCGTTTGCGTGGAATAGTGACTTTTCGGGGCGCGGCTCTCAGCGCGCTTTATATAGCCACGGACGCTCAGGCGCGAGGCGTGTAGTACGTACTCTGTACGTTAAAAATGTTCGCCGTGATTCTTTAAATTGACATAACTTTTTTATTTATGAACCGATTGACATGAAATAAACACTAAATGTTAAGTGAAGCTTACTACAATAGATTAGTGAAAACCGTATCTAAATCGAATAAGCCGTTACTGATATTAGCGTGCACAAACGCACAGACAAACAGACAAAAAAAAATTAATTACAATTTCGGGTTCGGCATCGATATAATAACAACCCCTGCTACTTTTTTTTATATATTTCCATTATACAGACACCACTTTTCTACAATTTTATTATATGTATAGATTTCTAGTAGGTACCTACTAATGAAGAAAAGTGCAAACCTCTTCCTGAAAAAAAAAAAAATGACCACTCTTCCTGCACACCTATACATTAAGTCACATGTACAAAGGTCGACCGGCAGCATATATAACAATGCAGCATTAAGTCCGCATTTTGTATAACACTATTATGTTGCAATAAAGTAAAAAAAAACAACCTCGTATTTCTTTGTATATTCTATGTAATTTATACATTTACACTCACAACGCCGCGCACACTATACGTATACTTGTCACACAACTAATTTGGACCATCTACACGTCTGGTGGGTCGTCTGCTATAAGATTGCTGATAATGTACAGTCACCTTTATCGCAAAAACTTCTCCAAAGATGGCGAACCGTGTCTCATTTCATTAGGGAAATGGTTTGGGGGAATGAATACATTTTGCTGATTAAAATACTATCCTTGTGAATTTTTTACGTTCAAAATGTTTGGTTTGTTAATAATTTTGAAAGCCCTTTTGATGCATCTTCGAGAATTTTTACTTTAAATGGTATCTGAATATTACGGTTCTTCTCAGCAGAATCAGCGTTCCGAACCGGTTGTAGATTCTGGACTTGCCATAAGAGCCACAAGTTGAATTTTGAATTTGAATGGATGACAGCAATTTCCCTCACCTATATGCATATTGGTCTCAGCTATGATCTATTAAAATTGATGGAGCGTCGTTAAAATTCCACTTTTTGCACTCAACCATTTTCTAGCATCAAAGCAAATAGTCTAGATGCTTGGAAGATTTCTCATAAAATGTTATGCTAAAATTTATTACGCTTAAGAGAAGCTTTTAGCCTCGCCTGTGTCGTCTAGACGTTTAATTTTGATGATAGAATCGAACAAAGGATTTCGAAGACTAAAACTGCACTAAAACCTTTGAATAAATTGCTTATTACTTAGATGCGAATACAATTTGAACATATTATTTAAATGCGCCACACAAAGCGGTGTTCTGTTTTTTATTCTTGACTCCGATCTCATGATAGGTGCGATGCGATGCAGTCAAAGCCTAAAATCTCAAGACAGAGTTAAAACGAGACAGATTTATGTCAGAGCATATTTGTGTCTCGTTTTAACTCTATCTTAAGTCTGAGCTGAGTCAGAGCACGCTCTATAGATCTCAGCATAAGTGCCAATTTCGCCATCGCCGAGGAACGTTATGGAGAAACAAAGATGGCGTTTTGGTAGATTTTCAATACAAAAACTGTCAGCACTTTATTCCTCTATCTAATAGGTATTCTATTTGATGACAGGGAAGACTGCATGAAAAAAATACAGAAGTTAATGCGCAATCATAAATACGAAGAGGCAGTGGGTACATTCAGAGCGGCACGGTAAGATTTTCTTTTTTTTTTGAGTTTTTAATACTGCTATCCCGTAACAACTAAATGATAAGGGATAGCAGTAAAGAGTATTTAGTAGAGAGAAAAAAGACTCTAGTGTATTTTTGTTCCCCGATTACTCGAAGACGCCTGGACCAATCTGGAAAATTCTTTTTTTGTTTGAAAGGATATTCTTCCCAGGTGGTCCCATCCTGGGGAAACCGAGGGAACACTTCAAATTTTATAGGCATACTTGATATCCTTATAGTAGCGTTTGGAGTCGGTTTTTTTAAAATAATTTTTATGTTTATAATAGTATAACATCCCCAATTTTCATATAAAGTATCACAGATTCTATTTTTTTTTGCTACATTAGGGAGGTATGGCCGGAGGAGGGTCTATTCGGAGTGGCCGGTATGCCAGAAGACGAAGAACTTGATATGCTCGAAACTGTTTATAATACTGATCTAGGAGTTGAGGAAATTGGTAAGAACATTTTATATTATTTATTATTACGTGATATTGTAAAAAATCCAAAGATACAGGCGGCACAAGATCGTTTTCTGTGGCGATTGCTTTCAAGAAACGCTGTTTTACTGTACTGTATCTGTCTCTTTCTAAAACGAATTTTTCTATGAAGCGTATATGGAGCTGCTGATTTGTGACGTCACACGCTAGTAGCGCTCTTTCTGTGCAACAGGAAACTTAGAAGCTCTATGTTTCCGAATCTAGTTAAAATATTAAAAAAAAATGGCATTGCCTTTATAATATTTATACTTTGTACTACCTGAGCGAAGCCGCTAGCTCGCTAGTAAATAATAATACTAATAATTTTATTCTTTCGAACTATAAAAGTTTCGATTTAGTTACCTACCTACTGAAAATATGAAAATATAAACCTTTTGTTTTAGAAAATGATCCAGATGAAACCCAAGATAACTCTGACTACGATGAAGAAGGTAGGTAGGGGAAATAATTTTCTGGCGTAGCAAAGAGTTGAGTATTTGTCTAATAAAAATGATAGCTTCAATGTGACGATTGCAATTCCCCTTGACTGTCGGACACTCGTTCGCCATTGGCTAAATCCATCATGGCAGCTAGAATACCATATTTTTAGCGAGCAAACGAGTAGGCGGGTCACCTGATGTTAAGTGATTACCGCCGCCCATGAACATTTGCAGCACCTGAGGCACCACCGATGCGTTGCCGGCTTTTCAGGAATTTGTTGGCTCTCCCCTTGAATAACCCCATGTTGTAATTTAGTGGGAACACCATTTTGAAATCGCATAGAGATAAAAACTTAAAAAGGAACGCATAGAGCAAGAATTCAAACAATCCGGATAATGGCGTCGTGGCGCAGAGCTCGTTAGAGTGGCCTATCCTATACTACTAGGCCTATCCGTTTTTTCTTAGCTATCTTAATAGGTAAACAAATCACGTTTGGTTTTTCAAATGCTACCATCGAACTATAACGATTAGAACAGAAATTAAAAAACCTCAATCCACACGTACGAAGTCGCGGGCATTAGCTAGTAAATTATACATATGTAGTTTGGATCTGGTAGAAGGCTGCGGCCGTGGCTAGTTGCCAACCTACCTGTACGGACGTCCGCCGGGAGATTTAGCGTTCCTTTACGAGGCTGGCTAGAAACTGATTATAGGTAGTACTAGTTGTGCCCGCGACTTCGTTCGCGTGGAATAGTGACTTTTCGGGGCGCGGCTCTCAGCGCGCTTTATATAGCCACGGACGCTCAGGCGCGAGGCGTATAGTACGTACTCAGTACGTTAAAAATTTTCGCCATGATTCTTTAAATTGACATAACTTTTTTATTTATGAACCGATTGACATGAAATAAACACTAAATGTTAAGTGAAGCTTACTACAATATATTAGTGAAAACCGTATCTAAATCGAATAAGCCGTTTCTGATATTAGCGTGCACAAACACACAGACAAACAGACAAAAAAAAATTAATTACAATTTCGGGTTCGGCATCGATATAATAACAACCCCTGCTACTTTTTTTTTATATATTTCCATTGTACAGACACCACTTTTCTACAATTTTATTATATGTATAGATATGGATTTAGTTGAATTGCCATTCTTTTTTTTCTTATCTTCCCATATCTTTTTAAAAAATAAATTTGCAAGTATGAGACTATTCTCAGCTATACCTTTCAAAATGTTACTCGCGGAAAGGGAGCATTTGTTTTAAAACTGTCTACTTCGTTCAGAGATTGTATATAAGTATAACCATATGGTAATTGTTACAATCGAATGGAAGAATTTTAAAAGTACTTTAATGAGCGGGAATTCAAAGGATCGGGAAGGGATAATATCACTTTGGGCGGCGCACTTGTTACTGTGACGCCAGCTTTTGTATGTTTTTTTTGTGATTTATGCTCGCAACTTGTCGCACGATAAAAAGTCTATTTATTTATTTGAAAGCACATTGGGTAGCTGCCCTAGGAATATCCATCAATTATTGCTACAATCTCAATTGTGGCGATTCGCTGAATTTATGGCATTCTTGATGTAGCAATGCATTTTGCGATCGTTATACTGTATCAATCATTCTTAAACAATCCTTCAGCAGGTTGAACTTTAAAAATGAAAACCGGATATTGTGACTTGATGCAAATTCTCTATTGCCCGCGACTTCATCTGCGTCTAAAAATTTGTCTAAAAATCACATGGGAACTCTTTTCCAGGGATAAATAATATCTTGTGTCCAAGATACGAGCTGTCTCTGAACCTTTTTTATTTAGCTCGACTAATGTGTTGAGACTTGCAAAGGGTTACCTTAACAAACTAACAGATAATTTTTATATAAAAATTACCCGTAGTCCCTGGAAGGGACCACGGGTAATATTTTTACCCGTAATCCCTGCGAGAAATACAATGCTGCCAAATTAAAATGGTAGCCCCTTCTATAGTTCCTGGAAGGTTCCCTCCCATCCCTCTGAGAATTACAATACTGTATTAAAATTGTACCTAAGTCAAGTCATAGTACAGTCAAAACAAAACAAAAAATACTTCTGAAGTTAAAGTAATTAATGCATTCAACTGTATTATTACTTGATTTAGGCACAATTTTAATTCGGTATTGTATTTCTCCGAGGGGCTGTACCCTCCAGGGGCTACGAAAGGCACCGTGTTCCATGGTTTTGTATTATAAAGTAGTCGGGCTTTAGTTTTGGTTTTTAATTGGACGTTATCGTGTAGTCCTTGTTGGTTTTGTGTGCTGCATCACTGGAGAGACGAGACAAAAAGTCGCGAGTGTGTCCTAGCTCCATATTGATTCGTATGTGGCACTGGCAGCAAATAAATACGTTTTTCGATATAATTGAAAATCCGTGTGCTTATTTTTGTCTCGCGGATTATTATTTGTATGTATGTATTGGATTTGGAATTTTTAATCAAAACCGCTACATATTGAATAGCTTTACATGATCAACTTTTAGTACAAAGTGAAAAAGTATGGGAGACGTGTGGGCTAGCGTCACTGCATATCAGCCGATTGCGCAGGTTAAGCAACGTTGATCCAAGTCCGTAACTGGATGGGTGACCGATTTTGGTGTATCAAATTGAACGTTTTCAGACGAGGAAGATGAAGAAGAAAGATCAACAGCTGTCGTCGAAACCGACTTCGACTTTCAAGATTTTGTCTTGAGGTAAATCATTGCTTATTTTACTTTGGAGTTTGATATTATTCAAATATTATAATAATTGGCCTAAGCCTCAACTACTAGCCGTCTTGTATAAAATTATTCAATAGTAAAGTACTTGACACATGTAAATTGCTTTTGTTACAATAATTTCATTCGTTTAGGGTCTAGACAACTGAGTCGTATTTGGACTGCAAAATTGCAGTTTTGTTGCAATTGACATAACTGCATGTTGTAGGTACTTGAACTGCACGCAGCCTGCATGTAGAATGCACGCAAAATGCGATATTAATATTAAACTAACATGAAACCTGCAATTCAAGTGCAATTGTGCTGTCGGCATGCAGAACGTCTGTCTATACGTCAGAATTTGACGTTTTATGGCATGTTTCTGTAATGGCCAGGGCTTTACTGCCAACGTTTACAGCATATACTGTCAACCTTATAGTAATTACTTTAAGCATTGGCAATATAGGCCCAGGCCAGTCGGCAGGCCGTAATAGTTGTTTATCAATTTTCAGCAGCTTTTGCATTATTTCAGACTAATAAAAAAGGCGAAAAATCCTAACATGCCAGTTCATTCCAGACTTTTTTTCTGTAAAATTCCAAAAATCAGTCCGAAAGCGGCCGTATTCAAAGGCTAACTTGAATCTAGGGCAGTGCATACATGGTACTGCATAGGAGGCTCGCTTTCAGATTCTGTCATCCGCGTATTTAGCATACGCTCGTATCTACTGAAACTTTAGGCCCGAAATCTTAAGTCGTTTTGTAAACTAGAGTTTGTCACAAATCTACAAAACGAAAGGGGTATCTGTATAGTGAAATGTTCGGCCTATAAGCTAAAAACAAGCTCTCAAAGGAAATTTCATTTGTGCGCTCATTGGTTAATGCGCGTGATCTTAATTAGCCAAATCGTTTTTAGGATCGTCTTACACGTCGGATTCTCAGTACGCTCATAGTTGATTTTCATCAAACATAGCTAAGAACACTCCCGACTAATTCACCTTTCAAACAAAATCAAAATCGGTTCATTCGTTCGGGAGCTACGATGCCACAAACAGACAGATAGACACGCAAGCAGGCGCGCGCACGCACGCACGCATGCACGCACGCACGCAGGCACGCACACACACACACACACACACACGCACACGTACGTCACCGAATTTTTGACTGGTTCTTTTCCGTTCGAACATTAAAAAGTGGTACATTAATTGTCAAAGTTTATTTGAAAAACTATTCTATTCTATTAAAGTCAAATTCAAATATTTGTAAAGTAGAAACCAACGAATCAAAAAACCATTTCTAAATTCCCAAAAGGTGAGCAAAAGCTGGAAATACAAAATTCAAAAGCACAGTAAAATCTAGAGCACGATTTTAAAACGATGTACCCTTTCAGGTTCTGTCATCCGCGGGTCGTAAGCGCCTGTGTATGTCTCCTAGAGCGTTACGACAAAAACCCTCCTCACACGAACCACTGTATCGTGAAGATGCTGCATAGGATCGCATGGGACTGTAACAGACCGGCCATGATGTTTCAAGCGACCCTGTTTTTGATCTTTCAAAGGATACTTCACAACCCAGTGCCACATTTGAAGGTAAACTAATATACATGTGTACCGTTGTGGTTTTTTGTGACTCTCTGGTCGCGGCTTTAGCACAACTCAATGGTATTTGACAATTTTGACGACGTTGTACGTGGTTTAGTTCGTAGCCAGTTTACGAGTTCGGATACATCCAAATGTAAATCAAATCCTTGTAGATACAAGTACGTTCTTGCAACTCACGAGGGCGCGTGAGCTTTACTTGTGGTTACGTCGTATACATGCACATTGGTTAAGTGTGCGTGCCTGTCAGGAGCCTAGGTGGGAGCGGTCAAGCTCTCACTCACACTTATACAGACACGACACGCACACAACCATGAGCCACGCGCCCTCGTGAATTGAAAGAACTTATACTAATATGAATGATAATATTAATTCATTATTGCTACTAATATTGTAAAGGCGAAAGTGTGTTTGACATAGTTGAGGACTTGGAGAGTGATATAAGCTGTTTTTATCCCGGAAATACATAGGATTTCCGTGAAATGGCGGACGAAAGCTAATATGTATTTTCTAAAAACAGTTTATTATGCCACGCATAATCGATATTGAAATAGACGTCCGCTTAGATTGAGGTTTTTAAAATCGTGTGGAAAATCTTTGCTTTCTTGGAATAACAAGAATCCCATTTAAATCTTCAGGATGCAAGACAAACGCCAAGATCAGTTCAGCTAGTCGTGACAAGTTAACAAACAGACCAAAATATTAATTATCTATTTGTCTGTAGTAATTGTTTTCTTATAAATTATTCTGTTAATGAGTTTGTGTTATCCCGATCGATAAATGACTTTTGATATTTATGTTGTGTTTTAAAATTATTTATCATTCCACCCAAAAAGCTAAAGCGTTTTAAAGTATCAATTTGAGTTTTTTTTTAAATATTAGCGTAAATATTGGTCGTAATGCTTCTCTTTTAAACTGCTTTTAAAGCTAGTGGAATGGATTATTTTGTCGTATTTTATTTGTATATTGATAGAGTAATAGCGGACGAATGTGGTTATAGCGCTTTTGATATTGGCAAAATACTAAATGAATAAATCCCTATTTTCATATAGGTCAATAAAGTTTGTGAATGGGATTAATAACATGTAATCGCTTCGCGTTATGAATATTGTTAATACCTATATGGTTATGGAATATGTATGTGATGATTATTGATTTACGAATTTATGATAATGAATAGTAAATTTTATTAAACGATGAATTAAAGTAATCATCAATGTTATCGGATTAAAGCTATGTTTAAAAGCTGGTAGTAGGTAATCCCTAAAGTAACTAAATCTTTCATTCTTGCATCTTTAGCAAGGATATACATTATACATAGGTGTTTAAAAATGTTGTAGCAACTAGGAAAACTAGTTTCCACAAAAACAAACAAGAAATAGCTCTATTTACTATTAAAAATGTTTTCTTAGATCTTTTAACAGTGCACAGAATGCCAGAAAAAAATATCCCGCGATAGATGAAATAAAACATTCCCAAAACCTCGCGTGAAATGCGACAGATACATCATATATTCTAATAACTCTTAAGATATTCATTTTTAAATAAATGGCTGATCTGTCTCTTGGTAGTATGTACTTATAGGAATTTTATATAAAAATTTTGGCTTTGTAATTTGCATTGAAAATAAATGCAAATTGGACCTAACTACGCGATTTTTTTTGTCATTATTTTATGTTTTTACTCAGTATCGACCGTTGGCAATATGATAATATAATTTTCACCTCTCTAGCTCAAAAAGGGCGCCTTTGCTGCCCAAAACCAGTGAGCAAAAGTCGTTTTTGCTCACTCAGTGAGAAAAAGTGTTTTGAATATAGAACGCATTGGATTGACGTTTCTTCAACTCATCGTCTCAAGAAACGTTCAGAAATTTTGTATATAATATTGCATACCCTATACATTTTATTTCGACAAAATTTTTTAACTCTCTATATTATTATTGAAACTATTTACTTTTCGTAAATGTGTTTTAGACTTTATAATTCGGTAACACAACATGAAACATAAAAGAAAATTAAAATTAATTAATTAATATATTTTATTTTATGTTAAGTTTTCACCGCTCATGATATTGAAAAGTTTTTAAATAAATAAACCTAATTTTTAAAATTTTAAAATATCCTTTGTGTTTTCATAAATATTTTTCTTACATCTTGTATTTTTTCGCTATTGAGGTGAAAAGTTGTATGTATCACACGATAGCAAAGTTTTTGCTTCTTGTGCCTTCGAATCCCTCACTACTCTCAGGATTCTAACTTAGAATCCTTCGTTCGCTCGGGATTCAAACTAGGCACGCGCAACAAAAATGAACTTTGCTATCTTGTTGAACAAATAACTATTTTGCTTAATTTTTTTCGGATTGTTAAAACTTGATCTACTGTTGTAAAATCAAATCTGCATCTGAAGATTTACCAGTACACGCGCTCTTAAGCTACAGTTATTTATTCGAGTATTCCATATTCGAATAAATAAATAACATGGTGAAATTCATTCAAATAAAGTAAATATACCTACCGCCGCAGCGTCTGCTCTAAAACGACTTGCCTACAGATCTGGTAACCAAATAATCAAGATCCGCTCTTTTCCTTTAACCGTCTGCAATTTCATGGTTCAAGTTATCGTGGTAACAGCCAGTAAAACACTTATTACTAAAACCCCGCCTATTACCGCTTTATCCAAATAAGTCAGGGAAATGTGCTGAGGGGAAGAAATTGGAGACGAATAGTCTAGCCAATTGGCACATCAGCGGAAATAGAACAAATCTGATGTGGTGTAAATCCAATTTCTACCTGCAGTACAGTTTATGAAGATTTGCAAATATGTTCGGTAGGTAAGGTGGTAACCTACTGTATTATATAGTACCTGCTCGTATTTATACCGAAGTATTTTGTAGGTTTGTATTATTGCTTACATAGGGGGGAAGTATTTCTATAGTACTGTATGGATACCGCTTAGGAGAACATTTCATTTCTGGTTGGTACGAATATATTATATGTGTTGATTTATCTTGTTTTTTGAGGTCGTTATCTCAAAGATTCTTTCTTTCAAATTAACGCATTCCAAGTTTTTGGCTGTAATTGTACCTATAGGTACGACTTATATTAAGATTTATTACTAAAAGACGATCAACAAAAACTTTTCAAAAATTTTTTTGAAACCGCATGGTGCAATATTATGGTGGATATTTTTAAATCATGGATCTTTAACCTTGAGTTCAAAAATTAAATTGCTAAAATTTTACCTACAACTTATTCTTTTTAAACAGGAATTAGAAAAGTTCGCCTTATTCGTTCTAAGAAAATTCTCAGAAATAGCTTCGAGGAGCGGCAAAGTTTTTATCGAACTATTGTTCTGGAAAAATTCGAAAGACGCCGTCGAAATTGAGCACGGCTATGATCTCTACAACGACCACAGGTAAGTTTAGAATTTTTGGAAAATTATATAATACTCACCACCTGGGTGCCTGGAGCACTTCGACCATCCGTTGCTCCAGATCTTTCTTTCCACGTACCACCAAATTGTGGAATCTTCTCCCTTCGACAGTGTTCCCACTTAATTACAATATGGGGTTATTCAAGGGGCGCACCAATAAGTTCCTGAAATGCCGGCAACGCATCGGTGGTGCCTCTGGTACTTACCAGAACTTACCGCTGCCCATGAACACTTGTTCATGGGCGGCGGTAATCACTTTACATCAGGTGACCTGCCAGCTCGTTTGCCCGCTATTCATATAAAAAAAAAAAAAAAATTAAATCCTGACCAGAAAAAAGTCTGCTCTGGGGCGCCACAGCGCCACATTTCACTATTGCCAAGTTCACTTTAACGAAAGCATATATATATCTTTTGCCCGCAACGTTACCTCGTGAAGTTAGGATTTTTCATTTTTGAAAATCCTGTTTTTTTTTTCGGGATAAAAATGTAGCCTATGTCACTTGTCAAGACCTCAACTTTACCCATGCAACAGATTACATCAAGTCGATTACATCTCCGTTGCTGCGTGATTGGAGGACTTTGAGTATATAACCAACTATATACTCAAAGTTGGAGGACAAAGCAACATACCTACACTTTTGCATTTTAATACTAGTTAAGATTACATCAATTCCTCATTAGCCCAACGTTGGGGGGGAGACGAAAAACTGAAACGGCGGTTCGGGAAGGGAGAAGAGAATTTTAGTTAAGTTCATCTTGGTTAATACTTTATCTAGTTAAAATGTTCTTTCAATTTTTTTTCATTTTCCACGAATACAAACGTTCAACAATGATTGACGCTAAGCGGTTGCTATAAACCGCGCAATGAAACTCCAGTAGTCCCCAGAGGCATGTTCCAACCACCGAGAATTTAATCAGAAGAACGAAGGGACCAAGTAAATAAAAATTCTATTTGGAACTTTTTACTGGCCCAATTCCTAATTACTGTGGAGCGCAATTGTGGTTTTAGTAAACCTATTTACCTAGACTAGGAGTCCAAGAAGAAATTTTATAATTACAAAAAATATTTTGCAAAATTAATTATGCCCGTTTTCACTAACGTTCCCTAACTTTTACGGGCTACCTAAGGTAAGTTAGTTGACGCTTTCTGTAAATTTCGGTTTCACGAACCTTAAAGTAACACTAAAGGAATAAGTAAGGGTGATTAGCTGTGGTCCATAAAAGAGTCCCGTCCTCCATCTTTGAAGAAGAAGTGGCCTGAAGATAATATAAATTATTTTATTGAAGGCATCATTCAATAAAAAGTGAAAAGTTATGCATGATATCGATAAAAATATGAATCTTTTTATATAAATTGGATCACATATTTCACACTTTAATTCTGTCCAATTTAAATATAATTATTCCCAAATTGAGAACGTGGCTTATATTCAAAAAATTAAAAAATAAGGTTAAAGATCCGCCAAAAAAAGTAATGGAGAAGGATCTTTTTTCTCCCTCGTATATCCGGCACATCACTAATTTTAACACCTTGAATTTTTTTTTAATTGGTTTTAAACAATAAAGAATCCCATCCTGTACGGTTCAGGAACGCACAGTAATAAAACTGCTGAGTAGAAGACTTAAGTTTATTACTACTACTCTACTTAGGCTAATTATAACCTAATAGCAGTGTGAGCGCGATGCGATGTTATGTGCACTGATGTATGATTAAATGAAAAGCGTATTTATAATAAAGCGTGAATGATGACTGGGCGAAATGTACGGTTTCGACATAGACCGTACACATCCCATCCCTTATACCTACGACCCTTGACCTTACGAGTAAATTCTCGTGAGAAAATACGAGAGCCGTGTTTCATATGTTTAACATTCAGACATTGATTGATCCGTCTTATCTGACTCTCTTTATATATTTATAAAAACGCCTACCTGCCTTTTTATGGCGTGACGGATGATCTCGCGTTCAGCCTAATACCCGTAAGGTCTGGAGTTCGTCCTATTTTTCGTCGACAACTAGCTTCAAATATACTTAAGGTAATGGGTCTATTAGGCGTACAACAGGATGATTCATTGGAAAATAAATTATCAGGTTTTCTCGGAAATTGGTCGTATCAAAGGTAGTAGAAAAACTTTTCGTTAGGAAAAATTGCGTTTGTGAACTAGAGTCATAATCTACCATCGTAGACACCTTTAGCAATTTTTTTTATTGGTTAGGTACCAAAAGGTATTAAAGTCGGTCATAATTCAATTCTGTCATAATAAAGTAGAACCCATACCTGTACACACATAATGTCTTTCTTCTACAACTGAACCGCTCGCTACCGAACACAATTTCACCCTTACCCTCACTTTCACATCCCTACTGAATATTATATTCGAAAATGTTAGTTTGTTATTTTTGAATGGGTATAGTTGAGGAGATCGAGAGTGACATAGGCTACTTTTCATCCCAGAAAACAATGCGTTTCTGTGGTGTTTTTAAGGACCTAAGTCGAATGAAGTCGCGACTAAAGTTATCTATACATATAATAAAATTGTAGAAAAGTGGTGTCTGTACAATGGAAATATATAAAAAAAAGTAGCAGGGGTTGTTATTATATTGATGCCGAACCCGAAATTGTAATTAATTTTTTTTTTGTCTGTTTGTCTGTGTGTTTGTGCACGCTAATATCAGAAACGGCTTATTCGATTTAGATACGGTTTTCACTAATATATTGTAGTAAGCTTCACTTAACATTTAGTGTTTATTTCATGTCAATCGGTTCATAAATAAAAAAGTTATGTCAATTTAAAGAATCACGGCGAACATTTTTAACGTACAGAGTACGTACTACACGCCTCGCGCCTGAGCGTCCGTGGCTATATAAAACGCGCTGAGAGCCGCGCCCCGAAAAGTCACTATTCCACGCGAACGAAGTCGCGGGCACAGCTAGTTAGGAAATATAAATCAGACAAAACTCAAGACGGGATAGGAACGTATGTGTTTTAACTTTTATTCTTAGCTTGTTAAGGAAAATGGGCGCAACAGTCGAAAGTTGCTCGCGTTGGAAATGTTGAATAGTGATTAATTGTTGGAACCTTTCAGGGATAAGCCCGGCAAGGGAGCCTGGAGCGAGGAGCAGGAGGAAGAACTTCGGAAACTTTATATGGAAAACCAAACCAACCCCGCAACGGATCAGGGTGCGTGCAAATTAATTTTAATATAATCCCCTGTTTATTTATTATAAGGGCAGCCGAAGTGGTGAGATATTTTGGAACAGGTTTTATCGAGGTTACTTCACTGATGGAACAATTTTGGTATATCGCTCATTTGCGACAAGATTGACATAATTCAAAATCGACGATGAGAGAATTCTCTCGTTAGAGTAATGTTTCGTGGATGCTGCGGTCTCGAAACAACACAGCGGCCAACAAAGCGACAGAGCATTAAGTCACAATCTCTCTCGCTCTTATTTTTTTGTGCTTAGCGTAATGTTGTTTTTATAGCAAAAAGTATAAATTTTCGACACTAAAATTGGTGAATTTTGAGTTATGTTACTCTTGTCGCAAGTGAGAGATATGATAAACTTGTTGATGAAAACTTGATGGGTAGTTAGCTTTTTTTTTAAATTTATTTATTAACAAAAATTAACAAAAAATAATCTTAACTAATTATCGTCAAACTAGGTTTAGATTTCAGTTTTAAGAGATCTAAATTTTAATACCTACTTTACTTTGCACTTCATAGAAAATACGTACACAATAAATTTTTGAGACAGGTCATACTCGGGTATACATACCTAGATAAATATTATTTCTCCTTTACTTTCCTCATATCTCATGTGATTGGAGGATCGAAACTTTATATATTTATATTTAAGTACCTAAATATAATTCGGCAAGGGTTAAGCTGTTATTAAAACTTTTGGGTAGGCGGTGTAAATCGCGGCGTGTTATTTTCCTCCGCAAACATTGCCTAAAAACCAATATTGATATGAGAACGTTCGTTATAAATAAGTAAATGTAAATACTCAATAATTGCATGAAAATGTATAGGCGCTTTTTTAAAGCGCTGCCTATAGCTTGGTATTAATATTTTTTTGAATAGTAGATCTATTTATCTCGAATTAATTTTAAACTTCACGCATAAAATAGTTATTTGTGTTATATGGGGCCAAAGAAAATTTTTGTTCCCCGAGGGCGCTATTTTGAATTCAGAGCGAAGTGAAGGATTCTACAGTAGAGTCCCGAGCGCAGCGAGGGTTTCTAAAGTAGAATCCTGAACGTAGCGAGGAATTCAATATACGCCGCCCGAGAACAAAAAATTTGGCTCCGAGCGACACACACTATTTTTCATCATTACCTATGAGAAAAAGCTAGGAGTATCAACCTTCTATGATCACGTGACTTATCAAAGACAACAGCTGCTCAAACATTTTTGAATTTCGAGTGTTTTGAATTTCTGCAACGATCGCAGTAGTAATAAACACTGTATACTAAAGCACGGGACTAAAAATTAAATTTTGCTCCCGCTATCCTCTGAAGCCAATATTCGTTTTTCGAATAGGTATGATGAAAAAGTATTTTCGCCATAGTTTTTAGGTTTCCATACTGAAACTGTTGTACCAATAAAAGAACAAATAAATATTAAAGATAATATTATTATGTCACTTGTACTTTAGCGATGAAACCTTCGTAATTCCAAAGCTGACAGGATAGGTAATAAAGTATGAAATGAAATATTTCGAGGCTTGGGAGGACATAAAATATTATAAGAGTGAATAGGCATCTTCTAGGCAAACGCGTTACATCTTAGACCACATCATCATTTTCCATCAGGTGTGATAGTTGATTACCACACATATGTATCAAAACGATAAAAATACCCTCTTGAATCTAATAATCACTTTAGCTTCGATGTATTCGATTTAATATCGGCTTTAATTTCAAGAACATTATTTCGAATAGGGATTTGGGCTTTTATAATAATTTAGCCTTCCATCAAAGTTTGAATTATTATTAATTAATGTTGTTATTTGATACGTCTTTCAAAATAGTGTTATTATTAATTTAACACACTAAAATGTCAGATCTTTCATCTAAATATTTGATTACATTTATATTTGGTGACCGTTATTAAAACTTAATATTAAGTAAATTATGAATTATCATTTTGATTCCATCTGATGTTGTTTGATCTCTTCAATGTTTTCAAAAACTACCCGAGTTTAGTTCCCAGGTTGCATTAAGCCTGTGCAAAAATGAACCATAACCTCTTTGAATTTTTGACGACCTCCCTGGCGCAGTGGTGAGCGCTGTGGTCTTATAACTGGGAGGTCTCGGGTTCGATTCCCGGCGGGGGCAATTTAGTAATTTATTATTTCTAAATTGTCTCTGGTCTGGTCTGGTGGGAGGCTTTGGCCGTGGCTAGTTACCACCCTACCGTCAAAGACGTGCCGCCAAGCGATTTAGCGTTCCGGCACGATGGCGTGTAGAAACCGATTAGGGGTATGGGTTGAATTTACACTGCTATACCCCTTCCAAGTTAGCCCGCTACCATCTTAGACTGCATCGTCACTTACCATCAGGTGAGATCGCAGTCAAGGGCTATCTTGTCATAAAATAAAAAAAAAAAAAAAAAAATTAGAGCTCAATTTCTTATTCTTATACGGATATGCTCAAAATTAAAATCGGTTGTATTGAATTTGTGACTTTAAAGCCATATAAATAGGATGCATTTTACTTTGATGCGAATGTCATCGAATACGAATACGATCAGTCGAATTAAATCTTATACTAATCCTACGTATTGCTTATTAGACGTGATCGATTGGATATTGGAAAACTTGATCGACCAAACCCGCACGCGACGCAGCGTCATCAAGAAGTTGAAGGAACTGGGCCTGGTATTCAAAGCACCGACCAAGAAGAGCAACCGTGAAAGAAGAGACAAGGTTCCCAGACACTTCAGCGAGGAAGAAGACGAAATGTTGAGGGAACTATGGCAGCAGTACCAGGATACACCAGGTGAGTAACTGGCATCACCCAAATGAGGTTTTTTTGTAGGATATTTCCAGCACTTTGGGAACCTAACGTCCAAGATGCTAGAATGGGGACCACACACCAGAAGGCGCAGCTCAGCAGGTTGGTAGATCTCCCAGCTAGTTGGTAGATCTGAACCAGCAATGTTGTAATATGGGGTCTTGGAAAAGTAAATCAACAAATGTAATATGTCGCTACTATGTCGCTAACAGTTCCTATACAACTGATTGAAAAAGTACATATATATGTATACCTATCACTAATTTCGTGGATCAATTTGGCCGTAGTGTAACGGTTAACATACTCAGGGCGCGACTTCCGAGAGACGTGGGTTCGAATCCCGCCGGCCTCGGAATTTTTTGATATTTATTTATAAATCTATTCAGATATTTCATTTAAGTGTAGTTAGTTCATTAACACTTATTAAAGTGTAAGTAAAGAAATATTTTCACTTTAATAACTATTTGACCCCGCGCGATAAGACTTCACTAAAGGTTGTGACACAACTTACTTGTTCTTCTACTTCGATTGTTGGCAGCATTCAGAATATCGACCACCAAACGTTATTACATTATTTTTTAAACTTAGCTCACATTAAAACATTGCATTTGATTTCATTGCCTTTTATCTTAGAGACAGAACTCAAAAGGTATGATCAAAAGGTAAAATATAAAGGTACCTGAAACTATTTACTTTGATCAAGTTTAAAACGTCCTTGAGACTGACAAACCGACGGGAATAAGCACTGAAACTAGATAATTTTGTAGCAAATTGAATTAGAACATTAATCACAAAACGAATTCCAAATAAATGCTTTGGATTAAATCCACCGGTCTTTATAGAAAAAGCTTAAAAGAACTTTAAATTAGTGCCCGAGATAAAATATTTTATTTATAGGGTTGCCAGCAATCGTTCTAGTTTTTAAAGTCATTTGGATCGCGGTCGCATGTGATAATCGCTGTATGCTTTTGTAGATAATTATAAAACGATTTCCAAGTAAATGCTTTGGACTAAATCTGCGACTCTTCATAGAAAAAGCTCTAAAAGAACTTAAATTAGTGCGCGAGATAAAATATTTTACTGACAGGGTTGCCAGCAAATTTTCTAGTAGTTTTAAAGTCATCTGAATCAAAGACATCAATTGAGAATATTTGCTTCTACTAATATTATAAATGCGAAAATTTGTGAAGAAGGATGGATGGATGGATGTTTGTTACTCTTTCACACAAAAATTACTAATTGGATTTTAATGAAACTTAACAATGTAATAGCTTATTCGTGACTGGGACGTGACTTAGGAGTAGATAGTCTTCTAACAATAATGGTAGAAAGTAAGAAAAATTGGGCCCTGGTACAGGATTTTATGGAGTCCGTAATGGAGACAAAAGAGAAAGATGAACGCGGGGGAAGAGCGTGATTTAGACCGCGGCAGTGTTGGTTGGCTAGAGGGCAGGAACAATACTGCTTGGAGGTAGGAGGGGTTTTAGTCGGTAGGAGTCCGACACTATCCGTCGCCTTTGGATGTCGGATGTCCATGAGGATTTCCCCTCCTACAGAAAAAAAAAAAAAAAAAAAAAGCTTATTCGTGAGAATATCACATAGGCCATATTTTTAGTCAACTAAAGTGATTTTTTTTTTTCTAGCCTTTGCCAGCAACCCTATTACACCTACGGTTCTGGGACAATACTTTCATTCAATATTTTATTTTTATCCGCTTTACGGGCTTAAAATGTTCTAGATTCCAGCGGTGGAAGCTTTTTGTCTCTATCATTTAAACTATATTTAGATTTATTATATGAACATTCGCTTTGTGTCCCTTGCATTTTAGAGAGCAAAAGTGTAAATATTTTATATAAAATGCGGTGGAAGATAAATGTGCTACGTTTAGTTTGAAAATGTTTTACCGAGATATTTTGTCGCAAAAACGATCTCTCGAAAATATAATATGTCACGAATAAAGCTATATAATGTGGCAAACCCATTTTGAATAGCCCAGATAATATTCTAACTTTACCCGTTTACACGTCGTCTACTCATAGTGAAATGTGAATTTCACTTAATACCTAAAATGTAATCCAAAATGAGATCTGACCACCCCGATTCCACGTAATCTTATTTCACTCCTGGAGTGTTTTGAAAAGCACAAAACCAGAAACTTGTAGAATATTCTATACATATACTTATTTGGAAAATAGATTCTATGTTCTATCCTCGGAATTTTTTAGGTAGGGGGTATGTATTTAAAAATTTATTCGTATATTTCCTTTAAGTGTAGGTTAGCACTTTTTATTGGTAAAAGAGTTTATGGTTATTTTTCATTCATTTTCATTTTCTTGTTTTTGATTGGCTGAAAAGACGCATCTCTCGATTCTCTAGTGAATGGCGTCAAAATATCAACATCGCCAATTTCTTACGTGGTGTTATAGTATAGTACGTTTATTTCACGAAGTTACGGGCGATGGTTACGGGCGCTTTACTTGTGGTTACGTCGTGTACATGCACATTGCGTAAGTGTGGGTGCCTGTCGGGAGCCTAGCAAGCTCTCACTTACACTTATACAGATACGACACACACACAAACATGAGCCACGCGCCGTCGTAAATTGCAAGAACTATAAAACTTTAGTGACGATATTATGTTATTTTTAGATCCAATGGCACTGATAGTGCCTCGAATGCCCCGTAAGCGTTCAAAACGCAGTTTCGTAGACAGAATGCTCGAGCTCGGCATAATCCAGGACAGGAAACAATGCCGTAAGAAGAAACAAAGGAATAAAAGCGCCGCGGACGGCGACAAATCGAACGGTGAGTTTCTAAGCAATTGAACGGCATCCGCTGACTTGTACACTTGTATTGCACTATTTTCTTTACAAGTCTCGAACGTATTTTCATTTGGAAACTTGTATGTACTGTACAGTTTTACTTGTTACGCCATTTTTACTGTGCGAATGTATTTTTTTTTCTTTATTGTGCACGTAATGCATGTGTGCGTGCGTGCATGCGTGCGTGCGTGCGTGCGCGTGCGTGCGTGCGTGCGGTGCATGTGTGTGTGTGTGAGAGAGTAGATTTTGGCATATTCATCCCTAGGTACCCATAATTCAATGTGCAAAGTTTCAAAACTTTCGCAATTTTCCAGAGGTTAAACCTTCTTTTGACTGGACTAATTCGGGACGGAGACAAATACAACAAACCAAAAACCATGAAAATCGGTCTAGCCGTTCCAGAGTTATAAGTGTTCGAACAAACCCGAATTTGTTTTATAGTATACGGGATAAAAAGTATCCTATGTCCGTCTCCTGATTCTAAGCTACCTTCCCACCAATTTTCAGCCAAATAGGTTCAGCCGTTCTTAAGTTATAAATAGTGTAACTAACGATTTCTTTAAATATATAGATATAATATCTACTTATTTAATATTTTTCATCTGAATACAAAAATACATCGAATAAAATAAATCTTCTTATTCATTGTAGAAAGTTCATCACAATCCGACGCCTCAAATTCCGATAGCGAAAACGATGTCGGGCCTGCACCCACAATAAATGTCAAACCGAAGAAAAAGAACAAAGCAAACGCGGAGAAAAAGCAACAAATTAAAAATAAAAAGCCATTTAAAAGTGTGGAGCTAAGTGCCAATGAAATTGCAGAACTGCTGGTGCAAGCTGTCGATGGGGGTAAGTTTGCTCGTATTTTTGGTTTATTCCACTTTGTTCACGCTCAGTAAGATGGAATTGTTTCTCCTTGGAATTAAATCATGTAAGTTCTTCCGTTTGAAAAGTTATCTCGATGCCGTGCTTAAAAAAATAATGCTCGTAGTTTTGCTTTAAAAAAAAGATACTGGCCGAATTGATAACCTTTTTGGAAGTCGGTTAAAAATAAAGCTCGTAGTTGTGCTGTAAAAAAAATAAAGCTCGTAGTTATGTTTTTAAAAAAATAAAAACCAGCCAAAAAAACTTTTAAAAAACCAGCCAAGTGCGAGTTGGACTGGTATTTTATTTTTATTATTTGTTGTTATAGCGGCAGTAGATATACTTATACACGTTCTGTGAAAATTTCAAGTATCTATCTATTACGGTTCATGAGATACAGCGGACAAACGGACAGACGGACGGACGGACAGCGGAGGCTTAGTAAAAGGGTCCCGTTAACACCACGTACCCAAAGGGGGTACGGAACCCTAAAAAGTTAGTCGCCGACTCAAAATTAGATATTTACATTAGTTTAGGAGCTTAGTTATTAAAGATAAAAAGGTTTATTTCATTTTTCCCTTTTTAGTTGTTCCATCGTTGGTTAAATTTTTAATTAAAAAGTTATTATATTCTCTTTTGTCGAGCCAGGTATACAAAGTGGAACAAACCGTATTTTGCTTTTTAATAATGCCTTTATTGCGAATTTCGATTTTTCGTTTGCTATTAGGTTTTCTGAGGAGTTTTTCTAAAATACATTGTTCGCTTAATACCACCATTTCAAGTATTTTATTCGACTTCTCTGAAAGCATTTTTAGGTTGCAGTTTCTTTTCATTGAAATATAAAGTTCATAATAACTATTTTCAGTAGCGGGATGTGAAATATGGCATAATAGAAGCCAATTAAGCTGATATGTTAGGTATATTATGCTGTATCGAATTTTAAATTACATTTGTAAGAAAGTCCGACTTTCTAGGAATTTATTTGAAGTTGAGACTTTGGTTTATTTGCTTACACTTATGTCCATTTCTCCAGGTTACACAGAAGCTCTAAGATGGCTAGCGGAAAATCTAGAAGAAGTAGCGCTGGATCAAGAAGCTGAAGGTTTTGATCCTACAGCAGAAGGAACCCCGCTCGTTCCCATTTCAAGTGAATCTGTAGAAGCTATGGACAGTGCGATGTTCCATAAAGTGTTGAAAAGTATTGGCGTTCTACCCCCGGTTGACGAACAAGTAAGTACCTAATAAGCACCTAATACGCACCGCTAACTAACTAACTATAACTTGGGTACCTTTAAATCAAGAGTGAATAGGCATCTTCTAAACAAGGGCACTCCATCTTATGCTGCATTGCTTCACTTACCATCAGGTCAGATTGCAGTCATGCGCTAGTCTATATTTAAAAAAAACTAAATTTTCAGGAAACCTACTGGAGGATACCAAGCAACTTGCACCATGATACCATCCGTAAAAGACGAGAAATTATTATTAAGGCTGTCAACAAAGAACTTATTTTAGACAATACAAATAAAGATCAAAATAATACCGAAGACCGAACTGAAGATCGAGTCGAATCAAGTGATGACGATGGTTTATTCGATAATTTACGTAAATTGCGGGATAATATTCCTGACAAAAGTGATAATGGACCCAATTATAAAAGCGTATCGAACAGCAAGAATTCTTCCAAAAATGAAAGTGTATCGAATGATAGGATCGCATCGACAAATCGTAAACGAAGTCGCAGTGTCGATTCAGATGAAGGGAATAATCAGAAAATGCAGAAACTGATCGAAGACGAGGATGAAGATATTTTGTCGTTCGCTAAGAAGACTTTGCAAACGGAGCTGCCTGATACTGAGGATATATTGAGTGCACTACCCCAGCACAGTGGTAAGTAACTCATACTTTTAATGTTTGACCTAATTGCGAAAATTCTTAATGCATAGGTATTTTCTTGTCAAACTGCTGAACAAATATATATGTTTGGCAAGTTGAAAAGGACATATTGTGATACTTTTGATCCCTGAGAATTATCTAAGTTCTAATAATATGCTCTAGAATGAATTCTAAGATTTGTACGTAATAGATCTGTGAATCCCGTATATCTTTTAAACTACATTCTTTTTTATTTTTCTGTTGTACAGCAATCTGGTTAATCATAAACGTATGTATTAGAACATTTTTGTAGAACACAACTAAGCAACTTTTCTACAATTACGGATACATTGAATGTAGGAACTGGATGTAAATGCGGCCCAAAAAAACAAATAACAAGAAATTAAACGTCCGTATTTCCATAAATTTGCCGTCTACATTATTTTTTGTCTTACAAAATGTCCCCACAATTAGTATGGAGATTCTCTTGTAAAGAAAAGGATTCAGCAGTAATTTAACGTTCCAGAGCCTGTTTTCATTATATCGTGACGACCGATAAATAATCGTTTTTTCTATGGCAGGGCTTAAAAGATTTCTAACTTGCTGCAACTGTACGAAACCAAATAAAAATATAATCTTAATCTAGGATAAACTATCATGTCCTTTTTAGGAAAAAGATGGAATTTAGGACTGTTAATTTAGGTCAATCTAAATAAAGCCTCAATAGCCCAAAGGTTAAAGGTGCGGACTGAAAACTGAAAGGTTGCAGGTTCGAATCCCACCCGTTGCACTATTGTCGTACCTACCCACTCCTAGCACAAGCTTACCGCTTATTTGGATTTTTTTTTTTTTATTCGATGACAAGATAGCCCTTGACTGCGATCTCACCTGATGGTAAGTGACGATGCAGTCTAAGGTGGTAGCGGACTAACTTGGAAGGGGTATAGCAGTGTAAATTCAACCCATACCCCTAATCGGTTTCTACACGCCATCGTGCCGGAACGCTAAATCGCTTGGCGGCACGTCTTTGACGGTAGGGTGGTAACTAGCCACGGCCAAAGCCTCCCACCAGACCAGACCAGAGACAATTTAGAAATTATAAATTCCTAAATTGCCCCCGCCGGGAATCGAACCCGAAACCTCCCAGTTATAAGACCACAGCGCTCACCACTGCGCCAGGGAGGTCGTCGAAAAATTTGGAGGGGATTAAAGGATATTTATATTCTTTATTAAAATAAAAAATAAAAAAATCTAGAAATTATTGTTATAACCGAAAAACATTGCAAGTTTCAATCATAGTTGTTTGCAATCATTATCTGTCAAATTACAGCAAAAATACCCTTTCCGAAAAGGCTGCATCGATCATTGCTAGTCTTAATTGTGGTGATTAGCTAAATGGTGTTCTTGCTGTATCAATGAATTTCAACCATTAATGATAGAGCACCAGCCAGTCAGAAGCGACTGCGATTGTCACACTCTAGCAATCAATTTTATAGTATGAAGTCAAATAAAAAAATTGTTGTTAGCAAAGGAAATACACATTCTCTGATTTCAACTCTATCTATTACGGATCATGAGGTACAGACAGACAGACAGATGGACGGATGGATAGCGGAGGCTTTGTAATAGGGTCCAATACCCTTCGGGTATGGAAGCCCAAAAAGTAATGAAAAAGTTAAACAGTCGTAATGACGCAGTGAAAACCGTGTTTTCGTCTTAATTAAAAAAGAAATGTGAAAGTTATCTCGTTTGCTTCAGATGACAGCGAGCGGGAAGACGGCGGCGCGGCGAGAGGGAAACGCAAAAAACTACGAGTAATTAGCGACGACGAATCTGAATAAATAATTAATTTATTAAAATATCTTAATGTTTGCCCATATTTTGTTTTATTTTTTGATGAATTACTTCTTTTTTGCCGCGACTTCGTCCGCGTAGTTAGGTGTTAAAAAATTCCGCTTCCTCGACTGAGTGAATAAGCCTTCTTTTTATTCCGAGATCCTCTATTTTTCCCGACTAAAAGGTTGTCTATGTCATTCTCCAATCTTTCAAGTATGTCGATGCAAAAAATCGCGTTGATCCGGTGCTCCGTTTCCGCGTGATTGAAAGACAAACCAACAAACAAACCGCATATTTTATAAGTTTAATAACCCATAACCCATGGTATAAGTATTAGAACTGTTTTGCCTCAATGAGACGAGCAAAATATTGAAAAACTACGATCGTTTAAAACCTCATTTCAAGCGGACGAACTCGTTGACAAAACTTATTCTAACAATAAGTAGCACCTTAAGAATCTTTCGCTTAGTACTTGGATCAAGGGCAGGATATAGAAGGCGGTACTCCTTGAGACGGCACGCATTGTGAGGAGGTTCCTCACTCTGGAGCCCTGACCACTGGCTACTTGGGTCCTACCCCGCAGCAAGGGGACCCACTTCATTGTATTATTTTTGAAGATGTTATATAATATATATTTGTAAACATTTTTTTAAAATAATATAATGTAAATGTGTGTGAAAATAAATGATAGAATTATAAGTAAGTACATAATTCTAGTGAAATACGAGTTTAATAGTTAAACGTTGCAAAAAAATCCTGTACCTACTTACCGAAGTAGATATAGCAAGGGTGCACCAAATCCGTGCACACAGCATCAGATTATCAGGCACTTTCCGTTAAGCCCCTCTCGTTTGTCGAGACGCTATTATTTCTAAGGGGAACTTCCCCTATTTGTTTTAGTTAACCCATCGTTGAATCGCCAGAAGCAGCACTTTTTAATCTTCGAAAATCTCGGGCGATTGGGATGGGGTCCTAAGGTGGGCACCGACTTAAGGGACTCAATAACCCAATGGTTAAAGGTTCATATTAAACTGAGAGGTTGACGGTCCAATCCCCACTACGAACACAAGCTTTAGATAGATTTGGAAGAGGGAAGGGATTATTAGTCAAATTCAGCATGACTAGCGTTCTTTTATAAAAAAAGTTGAATGAACGAACAACTCGATAGCGAAACTCATGTCAAGACGGCGAGACAGAAAACCGCTTCTCTTCCTTGGGGTATCCAATAACATCTCACGTGCATTGCATTATGCATAGCTTTAGGGTTGTGATAGGTATCTGTGTCCACAACAAATAAATCAGGTATAATTTATCTGTTTTTTGAACCTACGAAGTTGCAGATGCTTTATTTATTGTGCTGAGCACGTGCTGAAAAACATTTAAACCTTTGTAATAAAAGCAACGCTCAAGTGGAAGGTCAAGTAACGTCGTAAATACTCAAACTCGGTACAAACATATGTATACATATATAGCATAACACGAAATATTGCATGTTAATTTTATGTTATTAAGTTAATAAGTACCTAATATGCATTATTTTAATGGCCTGTTTTCTTGACATTGCCAAGTGGATAGGTGTCTAAGTAAATTATATACCTACGAAAAAGACTGGTATCCCAATAAGAGTAGATAATAATTAAGTAAATAATTCCCTGAGTTATGTGCATTTTAAGCAATTACAGTAACGAAGAAAAACATCGTAAGGAAACCTGTAATCGTGAGAGGTCTCCGTAATATTTTATTTATTTATTTAATTAATCTTTATAGTACCAGTAACATAAAATAATAAAACATTGGTAAACAAAGGACGTGCATACTGCACAAGGACCGCTTATCTCTAAGGAAGAGATTTTTCCCAGATGCCCTCGAATTTGAGAACTGTAATAAAAATAAATATACCTATAAGTTTTAAAGTTGTATAAAGAAGAAATAAGGAATAATACTGTAATATAAATTACATGCAAATAATTTACAGGTTACCTGTAAATTATTTTTTGTATATAAAATTTTAAATTTTATTAAAAACTATGATGATGCCCGCGACTTCGTTCGCGTTGATTGTGGTTTTTGAATTCACGCGGGGCTTTTATTTTCCGGGATAAAAAGTAGCCTATGTGCTATTCCAGACACACAGACTAATCTATCTCTGTGCCCAGCCAAATCGGTTCAGGCGTTGCGGCGTGATTGAGTAACAAACATACAAACTTTCACATTTATAATATTATCTATATATCTATATACTTATATAAAATTCAAAGTCCTGACTGACTGATTGACTGACTGAGATATCAACGCACAGCCTAAACTACTGAAGTTAGAAACTTGAAATTTTTACAGTTGGTTCCTTTTATGACGTAGGCGCACACTAAGAAAGGATTATTGGAAATTCCACCCCTAAGGGGTTTAAATAGGGGATGGAAGTTTATATGAAACTCCGTCATTTTTCAAGCTGTTTCCATCAAAGTTGGTATTTGAGCTATCAGTTAAAAATAGGGAAGTACGTGTGTCACAGTTTTTGAAAATTCCACCCCAATACCTAATTCCACGCGGACGAAGTCGCGGGGGCAAAAGCTAGTGTATTATTGTATAATATAGAATAGGATAAAATTAACATAGAGAGGAAAGATAATCTGCTTCAGCCTCAAAGGTCTTTTCAAAGGTGTGTCAAGTCAGCCATTCGCAGTTGTGTTCGCAATACGATAGTGCGACGGATTGACATGAATGAAAATAGAATTTTATACATAGGTAGATCTTAGAAGAGCTTCTCAGGTAGGTACTATCTACGTTCTAGTATTCATAATACTCTGAAGCCGATATTAGATACGTTCGTGTAAGTAGGAATTTCAATATTCAGCCTCGCAACAGCAATACACTTTAATGGCGCACTTTCCGGTATTTTCCTTTCATTGCAGCTGGCGCAGGTTCATGCATGCAATAAAAAAATATCGAGCAATATCAGCAGCTCTACTAAAGAGCTAGAATACAAATATGAGGGTTGGTATCTGATAAACCAGGGGGTGGTTTCTGTAACTCAGTACCTATCAAAAAATGAAAGCCACTGACATATATTTTTTATCCATTGAGGGTTTACTATGAAATAGTAAGTGACATTTCTCTACAAACCTTCAATGGATAAAAAATGCCTATCGTTGTTGATAGGCATCGAGTTACAGAATCAGGGTGCTGGTCAGTAAATAAGGGATCAAAATGTAAATTGGAAATTTAAAACACCCCCGATGTACAAATCCATGGCCAGAAAAGTCCGGCCATGGACTACCTACGACATACTATGTCTACGTAGATACTATAAGGTGCGATATATCTGACACCGTTACCCAGTTTTCTACTCCATCATCAGTTCCTCCTCGATCCTCGATCTTCATCCATAAAACACCTTCCAAACCCAAACGATATCTGCTGTAAGTTGCTGACGAGTTGGGTATCCCGCAGACTACTTTTTGCTGTAGCATCAGCTCAAGATTACCATGTCTTGGAAGTAATCTGAGTACCTTCAAGACAAGAGTGAATAGGTATTTTCTAGACAAGCGCGCTCTAACCTCTGGGTTGATGAGGTCATCAATGCTCTGTCATCAGCGCAAGCATATCTCATAATAAAAAAAGTAACACTTAGGTACACTAAATTTCAAATTAATCGCTCCAGTGGAAGTTTGTAAAACTCTTTGACTATGTAGGAAATTAGCTGATGAACTTCAAACACCTGAGCAGTTCTTCATAAATTATAGCTAAGATCTACCTCGATTACGTTAACTTTCAAACAGACAAAACCGCATCAAAAACGCTCCATTCGTTAGGCAGCTACGAAGGAACAGACAGACATACAGATACACACGCCAAACTTATAAGACCCTTTTTTCCGTGGGAGTTAACAAAGACTCCTTTTTATATAGGTATTGCACCACTTCACAACAAACCTTTGTGAATATTATCGAGAACTCTAGACATGCATTATTTGTTCACTAGTTAGTTGATGCCCGCAACTTCGTTCGCGTGGATTGAGGTTTTTAATTCCCGCGGGAACTCTATTATTTTCCAGGATAAAAACTAGCCTATGTGTTATTCCAGACATATAATTTGTCTCTGAGCCGCTGGATTCAGGCGGCGCAAGACCGAGACCTGTGGAGGCCCATGCAGGAGACCTATGTCGAAAAGAAGAATCTATCTCTGTGCCAAATTTCAGCCAAATCGGTTCAGTCGTTGCGACGTGATTGAGTAACAAACATCCATCCATCCATACTTTCGTATATATAATATTAGTAGGATAATTACCTTGAGTTTCATGTCAGCAGAAATTATCTCAACAGTACATTGCTGTTCGTGGATGGATAATGAAATCCCTTGACCTGTGACTTGCGAATCGATATTGAGTCATTGTTTTATGAATAGGTCCTACGTCGGTGTACCTATCTAGTGCTGCGGATGCAAGATAAACGGCCAGTTGCGTGTCAGACGACGCGCAGTGTAGGGTTCCGTGGTAAACCGGTTATTTTATGCATAGTTAAGTGAGAGTACATAGGTAGTCTTAGATAGGTACCTACAGTACCTTAGCGGGAATTAAAACTAATCAGGCCTTAAGAGAAGGCATCTCTTAAAACACTGAAAACCCTACCTAAGTCGCCTCTGCTACTCTATAGCGACCCGTCACCTCACGTCTACTCAATTTAACCGCAAAACAGGTACAGATAGTGAGGGTAGTTATCAAATATATCAAAGCGTTAATTAATTAATTACTCGGCTAAGCCTAAAAGCAATACCTACTTAGTTATTCGATTAGGGTGCGATTGCTATGGCAATCCCTCAATCAATACAACAACTTGGACTTGGACGTAGAACCGTCTAGGTTGCCTACTACTTAATCGAATGAGTCTCAAGCTGAGACTGACTTCGTAATTACAAAACAAAAACGGAACCTTTATATAGTTCCGAAAAGGTGTTTTAAGGGTTCCTACTAAAAACTAATTTAAAGAGTTCTTACTTAAAACTACTTTTGCAGAAGTAATTAAATAGATACTTAAACCTATACAATATACATCGATTTTTCAATGTTCAATGATAATTCAAAAACGAAATGATTTAATAGAAAATAAAAAACCTATTTACAATTCTTATAATTCGTATGTCCGCCTCTGAAAGCAAATTATCTACGTGACAAATTGAGTCATTTCCTCATATAAGTGTCTAAGTGGGTATATCTACTGTTATGGAAATATTAAATAAAAATACAATAAATTACTTCGTATATTAATCGTTCGTTGTATCATTTCCTGCAAATTCAATCGTCCTTTCGACCTTGTGTTTAATAAACTCAGCTAAGTGCGAGGTAATAGACTCGTATTCAGAGTTTTTTGGAAAAATAGTGGCATACTTAATACATTACGTAAAATATATGTAATTTTTTTTTATTTACCTTTATTTAACTAACTTTGATTTTTGTTACAAAGGATAAATGCTGACTACGTAGCCAGTACTTAGGTAGTTCGCAGTTAGCTGCGACTTCATCCATGTAGAGTTAGGTTTTTTGGAAATCCCGCGAGAACCGATGTTTTTTTTGGGATATATTTATAGGACCTAAGTCCTCAACTATACCCATCCGCAAAATAACATAGATCGGTTGCTCTGTTTCTGCGTAATTGAAGGAAAAACCTACAGAAAAACAAGGCTAATATCATTTTATTTAAAATTTTTCGCTATATCGGAAGTAGGTACCTAATGGGGTAATTTTTCAAGATACCTACTTACGAGTAGGAAGGTACATATCAAAATTTTTGGAGTGTAACTGACGTTGACTCCCGTTGCAATGAGAATTTACATTTTGGTTTTCGGTTTTATTATTATTTCGGATATAATAATTTAGCCATTCGAGGCCTTATTTCAACTGGTAATCTCAACCAATTTCTGAAAAAAAAAAACGGACTTTAAATTTCAGTTTCCATTATGAGGTACGGAACCCTAAAAAGGAATCCAAATTAGCAGCATAGTCTCGTAATACTACATACCTATGCCCAAGCAAGATAAAAACTTCAGCTCTTATAAAACGAGAAACGTAGTCTTTTATAACTTAGTGCATCGCAATGACTACTGCAATAAAAGTCTCTTTGTCTCTATATTTACTGACTTTAAACTCAGTGCAATCAGCAAAAATATTAGCAGTGGTTCCAACGCCTTCGATCAGTCACCAAGTTGTATTTCGGCCACTGATACAGGAGTTGATAAAACGTGGGCATGAAATCACAGTTATCACCACAGATCCGGCATTTCCTAAAGGAAAGGCACCGAAGAACTTGACAGAAATAGATGTTCACGACCTATCATACAAAATATGGTCGGACGTACTCGAAACATTTACTGGAAACAAAAATGATATTTTATCCCAATTCGAAAGAATATTGCGAGCTATGGCAAAAGTGTTTGAAGGTCAAGTGTCTACTGAAGAAGTTCAGAATATAATCCATAAAAGGAAGGGACAGTTTGATTTGCTAATTTTAGAAGCTTATTTCGAACCCATACTGGTGTTAACTCACATTTATAAAGTCCCAACGATTCAGATGAGTTCATTGGGCGGGTTACAACATAATTTTGAAACAGTCGGTGCTGCTATGCACCCTCTATTATATCCAACGTTCACGCATGCAAAGATATACAATTTAACTAATTACGAAAAACTTCAGGAGTTGTACAATCGATGGAGGATAGAAAATATGTTTGGCACTATCGAAGCAGAATACGACAAACTCTTGCGAAAAATATTTGGACAAGATGTACCATCAATTCGAGACTTGTTCAATAATGTTCATATGTTGTTCCTGAATGTCCACCCGATTTGGACGAACAACCAACCTGTTCCACCGAATGTAGTGCATATTGCAGGAATACACACTCATCCGCCGAAAGAATTACCACAGGTAATTGTGATAAATTATACGAGTACCACGATAACCTACCACGATGATTGCTTTAGTTGGAATTGACCATATTTCGATCCAGTTGCATGGACCGTGGTCACGACGACGGGACAGGACGGGTGTTTGGCAGTGCATAAAATATATCTCAAAAAGAACTTAAAAGCTCATTGTGCCTGCACTTTCAATTATTTGATACTATTTCTTTAATTTTAAATGTGCGGAATGTTAAGTTTTTTTGCCTGTTTTCTTTAAATTAGTTATCTGTAGGATTTTCGTATTGTCCGACAGTTTTCGTTAAAAATTCCTTTGATTTAGTGCTGAGTAGTATTTTCAATACTATGTATGGCCTTTAAGCATAGACCAGTAAACCCAGACCATTTAAATTAGGACATAAAAAATTTGCTAATCTGATTTGAATGGGACTTTTCTTTTTCAGTAAAGGAACCTGATTTCTTTTCAGGATCTAGAGTCTTTCTTGAATAGATCGAGACATGGTGTTATTTACTTCAGTTTGGGGACCAACGTTATACCGTCGACGTCTTTGCCACCAAACGTAATTCAGATAATGAAAAATGTTTTTTCTCAACTCCCCTACGATGTTCTATGGAAGTGGGATCTGGATACGATGCCCGACATTACAGATAATATCAAAATATTTAAATGGCTTCCTCAATCGGACCTACTCAGTGAGTAAGAATTATTTATTCATTTATTTATTATCATTTAATTTCCATCTGCTGTCTACAATCCACGCGAACGAAGTCGCGGGCATCACCTAGCGTTTTTTATATCCGTCTTTAGGTAGGTAAGTAGTCAAGATTTTCTCGGCGATTGATTTTTCACTAATTCTTAATACCCATTTTATAATTTTATACTTAAGATCGCGTGTAATTGTAAATCTTCAGATGCCGATTTGATTTTGACAGCAATAGATCAAGTTTTAACTATAAGAAAAAAAAAACAGGCAAAAATGACATCATATTTCCAAGAGACGACACATAAAATAGTGTTTGTTCGACAAAAAAATCGCGAAGTTAGCTCTAATTTTTAAACAATTTGCATCAATTTGCAGAGCCAAATTTTTATACAAACGGTTACGACATTATTACGATGTATTTATACCTAATACTCCTATTCCGCGCAATACGCTAGCATGAAGTCGCGTTTTGCACGAGGTCTCGGGCAGTTTTATTTGATCGCTTAGTCACGATCGTTTGGGTGAAATCTGATTTTTTTCTGGCATTCTGCGCAATCCAATGAGGTTCCCGCAGTGAGTGGAATGTATCAGAGACGACAGTCAAATATACCCTTATAATTCACAGGACATCCCAAAGTCAAGGTGTTTATCACCCAGGGAGGACTGCAATCAACGGACGAAGCCATAGACGCCGGGGTGCCGCTTATAGGGATACCCATGTTAGCGGACCAATGGTTCAACACGGATAAATATCCACACCACAAAATTGGAATTAAACTTGATCTAGCCACGCTAACTGAACTCGATTTCAAGGAGGCCATTGTGAAAGTTATTTCCGATAAATCGTAAGTAGGTGACTTCTTACTCTAAAGTGCTTCACTGTGGAAGCACTGTATACATAGCATAGTTTGGTTACTAATTATTGTAAAATAGTTTATTTTTTGAAAAGAGCAACTGCTGAGTTTCTTGCCGGTTCTTCTCAGCAGAATCTGCATTCCGAGCCGGTGGTAGATTTATGACGTGTCATAAGAGCTACAAGTTAGCTTACATGAAATAAATAAATGAATTTAAATTAGAGTTCGCCGTCGCAGGGAGTCGCCGCACTGGATACAGGCGGCGCAAGACCGAAGCCTGTGGAAGTCCATGCAAGAGACCTTTGTTCAGCAGTGGAGGTCTATCGGTTGATAAGTAAAAAGAAGACATGTATAAGAACGTATCCTTACCAATTAATGCGAAAGTGTGTTTGTGTGTTGGTTTGCCCTTCAATCACGCCACAACAAAGCAACGGATCAACGAGAATTTTTGCATGGGCATAGTTGAGGACCGGGAGAGTGACATAGGCTTTTTATCTCGGAAAATCCAATAGATCCTGCGGAATTTTTAAAAAGTGAATCCACGCGAGCGAAGCCGCGGGTATCAACTAGTGCTTTATAAATCATTTGTGGTCTTTACAGATATCGGGAGAACATACAAAGGCTGCGTTCTGTCATGAGGGATGAACCCCAGACTCCGTTGGAGCGAGCTGTTTGGTGGACCGAATACGTGTTGAGGCACGGTGGGGCCAAGCATTTGAGAGCGGCCGGGGCCAACGTGTCGTGGCCCCAATACCTAGAACTTGAATTGGTAGCAGTAGTCCTATCAGTTATTGTAACTTCAGTAGTATTATTATTCCTCATTCTGCACTCTATATGGAATATATTGTCAAGGGCCAATTTTAAAATAAAAACTTCGTAGACATTATGCAGTGTTTTATTTAATGAGTGCGAATTCGATCCGTGTATAAGACCACGTTTACAAACAAAGCACGTTATTTTAAAACCAAATCCGTGTTACGATTTTATTTATTTATACCTATAGATTTAAATAAAAACAGAAACAATGAATCAATTTTATTTAGTAGGATCATATATTAGGTATTTACATTTGGCTCTTGTTTTACGTTGAACCTTTCCCCCGTGTTCCCTCGACAGTGTTCCCTTAATTACAATATGGGGTTATTCAAGGGGCGGACCAAAAACTCCTGAAAAACCGGCAACGCATGGGTGGTGTCCCTCTGGTACTACAAGTGTTCATGGGCGGCGGTAATCACTTCACATCAGGTGACCCGCCTGCTTGTTTGCTCACTATTTGCGTATAAAAAAAAGAACCGCCTAACAACTTTAAAATAACAAACTTGTTATTCAACCCCAAACAATACGTAAGTACCTAATCGTACCTACAAGAAAATAAAAGAAAAACAAAAATACATAAACTTCCCCTAAAATATTCAGCAAATCGCGGTCGGAAAAAACATCAACGATGTTTATTCTGTATTCCCAACTTCCGCGAGCCTATAGAGTTATATAGGCTACTAGATGATGCCCGCGACTTCGTCCGCGTGGATTAAGGTTTTCAATTTCCGTGGGAACTTTTCAATTTTCCGGGGTAAATTGTAGCCTGGGTGCGAGCTATCTTCATTCCAAATTTCAGCTAAATCTGCTGTGGCGTGAAGGAGTAACACACATACATACATAAACAAACTTTCGCCGTTGTAATATTATATATTGATAGAGATGAAGACTTGGTTTTCTCTCCTCTCAGAACGAGGTTCTTGGCATCGAACTGCAACATTGGCTTAGAAGAGCAATACATAGTTGGCGTAGTGACAAATGATTTTTAATGAGCCTTTAAAGACCGACTACTCAGTATCGTCGCGTTCCTACGACGAGCTCACAGACAATTATTATTAAAGATTAACGCACCTACTATGCTTTGAGAGGGTGTCAAAGTTCAACACAATAACAATCAAGTACCTATGTAATTATCGGTACCAGTCTAGTACCAGTACAGAAAATTATGTAGAACTGGTGGGTTTAAAAATAATCCATTTCCATGTTCCTCCTAATTCCATAACGCGTACCTACCTTTCCGAACTCGCTAAATATGTCTAATTCCATATCCCAACCCTTTTAATTTGACCGAATAGAAACGTCACTACCTCACTCTATGTCACCTGGAAGTTCAATTCGGACGTGTTTTTGTGAGCTCCAAAACCTTTGCTAAAAAAGATGATCTGCCACCTTTAAAGAATTAATGTGGTTGATCACACACGCCTTTGAAAAAAGAAGTCTTGAAATCCTGCGCAGGAGTTAACTAAAGGGAAGAAGAAATCTTTATCGTGAGTCCTCCATTCTATCCGAAATCCTTTGATTTAATTCGCATTTTCAAAATTACAGACCATTTTTTGACGCATTTTTACCACCAAGAACTTTTGAGAACATTATGGAGAAGTCTCAGGCAGGTTTCCTCAAAATGTTTTTCTTCGCCGTTAAAGCAAGAGATATTTAATTGTTCATGATCACATGATACTAGGAATTGTCTAAAAATTATTCCTACAATGTGGCGATCGTAATCACCGTAATTGATTCACAGTCGGGGGTGTTTATTTAATTTACACTTGCAGACAATCCCACAGCTAAAATCATAACCTGTCTCCTCTATTGTTTGACAGCTCTCTGCTGTGCTGGAGCCTATTCAAATACTCAGCGAGCCATTTCAGTGTTTGAGCGCAGCGTCATCAATCTCAGCGGATCGGGGCGGCACGGTCCTACTACGTGCCCATTAATGCACCCTCTCGCAATTATCCACTCGAATAAAAACGTTCTAAGTGTTAAATTAACGATATCTCGGCGCTCACTTGTCTGACTCGAGTGATTAATACGTTACTTCTGGTCGTTACGCGTTTGTTGAAGACGAGTCTGAAAGTTTTAACCGACTTTCAAGATTGGAGGTTTTTCCAATCGGAATGTTTTTTTAGGGATTTTTTAAGTATGTTACGCAAAATTTCACCGATTGTGAATTATTCTTTTTTTTTATTTAATAAGTTAGTAATAGTCAGGACGTCCCTGAGCCTGTAAAGAAAGTGTATTTCGCCACTAAGGATTAAAAATTCGGGTTAAAACCTACGTGCACCAAGTTGCGGGCGTCTGAAAGTGTTTTAACTTTTAATATAAAATTTAATACAAGATCAGACCACTTAACTCACCTAGTTATAAAATTTAAAATGAGTTTTTAACTCGAAGTTAGTGCCTACTTACCTGACTACTTAAGTACTAGGCAAGTACTTGGTACAACTACGATTTTTTGTAAGCGAACGAGACTATACATTAAAACTATAATATTGTTTTCGTCATCGCATAAACATAAATTGATGGTTGTAAGTTATGTATGTTATTTCTGTTCTCAGATCTCTAACAATAAAATAAATTAAAAAATTTTTCATTAAGTCAGGACCTGTTGCAGAAACATGTAACTGCCCCGCTGGGCAAGGTATAACCGTTTTGGCTGAGGATAATTAAACAAAGTCCCTGCATTATTCGCCGTAGTGTCCGTGCTCTAGTGATGCGCAAAGTCCGGGAAAAGATATGTTTCTTTTGGACCAGTGACGTGTATCTCTAAATCAGTTCTTAATCTTTCTTTTACCGATCTCGGCTCAGTCACTCAGTCAAATGGAGAGATCTATGCTCGGTATTTCTCAACATGACCAAATAAGGAATGAGAACATCCGATAGAGTACACGACTAACCGACATAGCTCAAGGGACGCGAAGCTGAATTGGTGCGGAACGTTGGGCATTAGGGTTCCAAGGTCCTTACATTCAATAACTTCAGTACAGGCAAACCAAGGTAGATGGACGATATCAAACTGGATGCAAGCGCTGGAAGTTCCTTAAAATGTAGACGAGTTTGAAGTCGGAAAGATTTACCAAACAAAGGGTTGGCACTTATAGGTAAGTAGTAAGATAATGTCATTCAGCTCACAAGACATCTCACAAAGTAAGCACCTGATCTCGACTCAAGTGAATCTTTGAAAACTCTGTCGAGGAACAAAGAGGACAAACTTAAACACATCTTGGGTGTGTTATTAAGATGCCGATACAGATTTTTAATAAATGATGCAAATGAACTAACTTACTAACATATTGTATTAGTTCATTTTTATCTCTGTTATGGAACTACTCAAAGTAAAAGCACCCACTCATAATTTAGCGCGTCCAGTATTAAGCACGACAGAGATTTTAATTAAAACGTGGTTGCATGTATATTAAACATTTTCACTCGGAATATTAACACGCGGCGAGATCACAAATTACAGTGTCCTTCCGGCCCTGGAATATTTTGTAGGAACTTGTCAAGGCTTATTTGACGAATATACGGATTTCAAAAGTTTATTCAACGACTAGCTGTGCCCGCGACTTCGTTCGCCTGGAATAGTAACTTTTCGGGCAGCATATTTTGAATTACATATTCCGTCGACGCTCAGGCGCGAGGCGTGTAGTACGTACTCTGTACGTTAAAAATGTTCGCCGTGATTCTTTAAATTGACATAACTTTTTTATTTATGAACCGATTGACATGAAATAAACACTAAATGTTAAGTGAAGCTTACTACAATATATTAGTGAAAACCGTATCTTAATCGAATAAGCCGTTTCTGATATTAGCGTGCACAAACACACAGACAAACAGACAAAAAAAAAATTAATTACAATTTCGGGTTCGGCTTCGATATAATAACAACCCCTGCTACTTTTTTTTTATATATTTCCATTGTACAGACACCACTTTTCTACAATTTTATTATATGTATCTATAGATGTTATTGAAAACTTGTTTATACAGATACGACAGCCGCGTACTTATAGGAGACGGTAACGTGTCTTTTAAGTTGTAATCGACTCTTAGAAGTTGTACGTAATACTTATGTGTAAGTTTAGGCTTATCAGCCGTCTACGTTTGAAACGCGTAGTGCGACGTCGTAACTCGTGCCGCGCAGTTACCGCGTCGTGTGTTTCAGACCTTACAACGTTTTCGTTTTAAATGCGCCGGAGCCAGTATGTTATTTGTATTAAAGAAACCCCCGAAGCTAAACAAAAGGTTGTGGTGTTGAAGTTTGAACAACTGCTCGGACTGGGCTCGCGGCGTTGGACGTGATGCGCCTGAAAAGATCGGTTCCACGAAAACTGTCTACGAAAGATTCACTTGGAAATACGTGTTTACGTAAGTACGTGTTGTTTTGGTAGGTAGAGGGTACAATCACATTTGTCAGTATCGATCCGCATTTAGATGGATAATATTGGACACTTGAATGAAACATTTTTCAAAGGCTCTCTAATCGTTACACATTATAACTATCGGCTAAAATGATAGTACTACTAGATTTTAATGGCATATAATATAAAAGAAATAAACTTCGACCGATCGACTTTGAAAAAAAATACTTGTACAGAATAAAGAGAGTAACTATGTTAAGTCAGACAATGTTAAGTCCCATAAACCTTTCATGAGAAATTGAATTGCGAGATAGTAATAGTCTACGAATAAATAATAAGTAGGTATATTTATTCTTCGAGTATAGTAAGTTTATCTCACGAAGTTGCGGGCGCTTTACTTGTGGTTACGTCGTGTACATGCACATTGCGTAAGGTGCGTGCCTGTGAGGAGCCTAGGTGGGAGCGGTCAGGCGCGAGCAAGCTCTCGCTCACACTTATCAGATACGACACACATACAACCATGAGCCAGGCGCCGTCGTGAATCGCAAGAACTATACCTACACTAAAGAAGTCACTAAAAGCACTAGCACTATTTTTTTATTCACAACTGTAAAAAAAAACAAAAATTAAACTTAAATTTACCAAAGTGCGATGCTAGGCGGATTGGTAAAAGGACTCGTGACGTCATGCCCAGCCATGAGACCGCCATTCCACTAGTCCATACGAGTGCCTTAGTTGGTGGATCTTGCGATTTATTCCTTAAAAATTTCCTAACACTTCAGTTTATTTTAACAAGTAAGTATTTTCTCATTTCCAACTCGGTAGCATTCTAAATCACGCTGCGAAAACACCCTCTAAAATTAAATTAGAAACCCCGTGGTTTTTGAACTACCAGCAATTTTATAAACAAGTATCTACATTAGGTAAATAAGCGAAAGGGTAGATAAGGGTCGGAATCCACTTGTTCGCATCGCTTGAAAAAGGATTCGAGGATACAAGTTGCGATTCACCCATAGAATATCATGTCCTTAACACTCGAGGCTTAGGTACTGCCGCATGCACAGTCGAGACATTCAGTAAGTTCTATTTATTAATCATTCAATATTAATTTTATCATTAAACCTCTTAAATCATCAAGAGCCGATATCACCAACATAAACTCTTATCTGAGCGTTGATATTTTGGCAGATTTTCGATACAAAAACTGTCAGAACCAATTTATTCCTAGGTTAAACGTCACTTGAAGTAGGTGATTCAAGGACTCACATTATCGCGACAAGTGTGATGGAGTAGTTCGTTGAATCGCGATGTACTCGGGGAAACTCGAATCCTTATCGCAGCACTGCGAACCGCTAATGTAGCCCTGGCATAAGGATAGGTGTTATGTTTAGGTATGGATACTATCTACTTAAATTGCATCGTTACTATTACCATCAGATCGTGCCATCGGATAAAAATAAATAATCTGTAGTAAGCAAATAACGTAACGATAAGCGACACTGAGTGCGGCAGTTAGACGACGTTGACTCGATAATGATGATAAGTGGGGTGAGACCCTAACCGGTACAACCCCTGTGTAAGCGCGTTTAATGAGTTGGTAAATGCAGCGTCAGTGTTACGTTTCAAAGCTTAATTGCTAAGTAAGCTGTAAAGCTACCTGCTGCGTCTAGTGGGCGTTGGGAGAGACAAATAATACCAATCTGAAAGCAACGCCAACGCTTGCGGCGCAGCAAGTTGTAATTTATTTATTTATTTAGGTACGCCAACAGCGAGTTCACAAAACTATGCTAACGAAACTACATTTACATAAGTTCTTATACTGTGTGACACGCTACTTATAGGTATACACAACAATTGCCAAAAGTACATCAATGCAAAAGAAGAGTACAAACATACTTAAATGAATATTTTATACATTAAAAAAAAATTAAAAAGGAATTAACAATGTCAAGGCATAAGGATTACAATAATGAATATAAATTGGATTACATAAATATTAGTTTATTTACACTTAGAATATGCGTGCTGATACAACTTTTTCTTGAAACTATATAGACTGTCGTACGTCGTGACGTGTGGCGTGTCGATATACAACTATTGTTATTTTATTTATTTATTTATTTAGTACCAGAATAATGTAAACGTAAAAATTCTTTTAAAAAAACCGACTTTAAACGCCACTACAAATTATGTCAATTGTGTCCATAGAAGAGTTCCCTCGATTTCTCCAGGATCCCACCATCATCCTGACCTGATGACAATGGGACCACCTGGGAAATACCCTTTCAAAAAAAAAAAGAACAGAGAAAGAGGAATCAGATGCAAGAAAGATATCTGTGTTCACCGGGGGCATAGATAAATGATCTTACATATATCCATTTAGCTATACCGGGGGTGTTAACAACGCTAATTTCACTACTCTGCTACTGAGAACTTATTGATAGAAAAACGCAAAATCCAACACAAACCAACACTCGTCACTTGAATCCGGGAACTTACGACGCGTACCAAATAAGCCAGTAACTAGACCAACGAAGCAGTGCACTGTGGGAAAATAGATAAAATACAAAATGTCGGCTTATCCGCCGCGAGCGATTTATTCAAACGACCAATAAATATTCAGGAGTAATTAACCGCCCACAGCACCACCTCTCGTCGATACAGAGGGAATATTTTTCCAGTCGACGAAGGCACCGGGAGGTAGCCACAGGCTACATTAATCCTCGCAAAGGTGGATTAACGAAAATGAGTTCGGGAAATATTTCTATGTGCCTTTCGTAATTTAAATTAGGTTCTACCTACTTAATACGGCCCAATCTAAGGGCCGACACACATTTACGAAGAATTAAAGCACATCGCAGCGACAACACAGCGCAATAATTTATATTTACTTCGATTTACGATTAAAAAAAATCATTTCTGTATAAAAGTGTAAATTAAAAAACCCCCGATATGAGTCTGATCTTCAAACCCCTGAGCCGACCATCATAAATTACTCTTAAATCATAAACTACTTCATCTCGACTACTTTAGCATTCAAACAGTAAAAACCGCATCAAAATCGGTCCATTCGTTAGGGAGCTACGAGGGAACAGACAGATACACAGATTCACACGACTAACTCATAAAATCCCTCTTTTTACGTCGAAGGTTAAAAATAGAAATTAGTTGTGAAGATAGACGCTATGGTTATGATGAATAATAAATAAATAAAATTAATAATTTGAGTTAGTAGAGTGGATCCTAAATTCGGAAATTGAAAGAAAAATGGAAATAATTAGGACTTGCTTATCAGACTTACTTATGGAAGTGGTGAGAGCCTAAAAAATAAGAGGTACCTGGGATATGAACCCTGTGCGATGGCACATAAGGAAATTAATAAAACTATTTAGACGTAAAATTTAGGCACATATATATTTTTTAGCAATACATTAATTGTATGAAAAAACCGTCCCACAGTCCGTCGATTTAGCGCGTTGTTTTGCGAACACCGTCACCGGCGCGGGCGCCGACCGCCCCGCCCGCGTTCATGGTTGGCGGGGAATTTAAATGAGCGCGCCGACATACTCCGGGCCCTTGAAAGCTGACAGCTTTCAAGCTCTGGCTGTCTCTTCAGGTCTCGGCAACAAGCAAATCCTGTTGAGCGCGCGACGCACAACTCCTCTCGATGTCGTTATATTTGCGACGCGCGCTATGCCGTCAGGACCCGGAAACAATTGTTCTATTCGCCCCAGACGCCAGCATAGTGGTGGACTGTTCTCTTCTTTTATGACGACCAAATCCCCGAGCTGCAGATCCCGGCTCTTAACGCGCCATTTACTTCGGGTCTGCAGCTCCGAGATGTACTCGAGGCTCCAGCGCCGCCAAAAATGTTGTTTGAGCTGCTCGATGCGCTGGAACCTGTCGAGACGATTGATGTTATGCCCTTCTAAGTTTGGAGACGGCAGCGCCTTGAGAGGTCTACCAATTAAAAAGTGGCCTGGGGTTAAAGGATAAAAATCGTGGGGTGATGAACTTAAGGGATAGAGGGGGCGGCTATTTAGGATGGCTTCTATTTGAGTAAACAATGATGCTAGCTCCTCGAAGGTTAAATGCGTGTTCCCTAATATTCGAGCGAGATGAAACTTGGCCGATTTAACGCCGGCTTCCATCAGACCGTTAAAGTGAGGAGCGTAAGGTGGAGAGAAGCAAAATTCGACGCCTTCGCTGGCGGCAAACTCCTGAATAGAATTGGCGTTTGCGCTTAAAAATTCTTTGACTTCCCTGGCAGTGGCGACGTAATTTCCGCCATTATCACTGAAAATCTTCCGGGGAAGGCCCCTACGTGAAATAAAACGAGAAAGGCTTAATTCGAATGCCTTTTTTGACAGCTCTGATACCGCCTCGAGATGAATGCACTTGTATTTAAAACATATAAATATGCATAAATAACATTTCGTAATTTTACAACCCCGACCCTTGCGATCTGTGATCATAAAAGGCCCAGCAAAGTCAGTGCCCACAATACTAAAGGGAAAATCTGGTGTAAGGCGTTCTGTGGGTAAATTTCCCATAATGTTTTTACCTACTCGACCTTGAATCCGCCTACAAACATTGCAATTTAAAGCGATCCGTCTAGCTAGGTCTCTCCCATTGATAGGCCAAAAGCGAGTTCGGATGGAGGCTAGCAGAGCTTGCGGACCAGCGTGTAAAAGTTTGCGGTGTTCCTGTTCGAATAAAAGCTTGGTTAAATAATGTTTAGAACTTAATAAAAGGGGGTGCTTCATGTCAAAACTATAATGGGACTCTTGAATGCGGCCACCTACTCTAATCAAATCTTCATGAAGAAAGGGATTAAGTGCCGCTATGTTGGATTTGGGGTTAAGTGACCTGCCCTTTTTCAAAATGTTGATTTCTTTAGGGAAAGACTCAGCTTGAGAAATGTAAACTAATTTATTAAGAGCCTTGTCCAGTTCCGAAATTGACAAACAACCTTGGTGCTTATCATTAGGATTACTACAATTGTGTAAGAAACGATTGATGTAAGCCATGATGTGTTGTAGTGTCTTTAACTTGGAATATTTTTCCATGTTAATGAAAGAAGTTTTGACATCAGGGGTTTCAACGACAAGCGCTTTCACCTCTGGCAATTCGTTCATCTCGATATTAGCTTGGGACTGCGATATAGGCCATTCAGTTTCCGGTGATGACAGAAAATCAGGTCCAAACCACCACAGTTTACAGTTGGAAACCTCTTGCGGATCTAATCCACGAGATAAGAGATCAGCTGGATTGTGTTTTGTGGAAATATGGTGCCAGGAAGCAGTTTCGGTTAGTTCTCGAATTGCGGCGACTCTATTAGCGACGAAAGTTTTTAGGTTTTTGGACCCTACACGTAACCAAGCTAACACTATACTAGAATCCGTCCAATACATTGTTCGCGAAATTTTACAGCGTAAAGCCTGTGATACGGTAGAACTCATTTCAGCTGCAAGTAGAGCACCAGAAAGCTCAAGACGAGGAATGGTAGTAGGAGTGGATGCTGGAGCAACACGCGATTTAGCGCAAAGAAGTTTTACGTGTACCTGACCTTCTTGGTCCATTGACCGAAGATAAATGCAGGCACCATAGGCACGTTGCGAAGCATCGCAAAAACAATGCATTTCTATATTGATTGGGTTTGAGATTAATGCTAACCGTGGGATAGTCAACGAAGAAATGGATTGAAGACCCTCGACGAAAGTCTTCCACGATTTAACAATCTCTTTAGGGGCTGGATCATCCCAGTCCAATTTTAGGGACCATAAGGTCTGAATTAAAATTTTGGGAACGATAGTGCACAAAGATAGGAGGCCCAAGGGATCGAATAATTTAAACGTGGTAGAAAGAATAGACCTCTTTGTAATATTAGTAGAATCTTCCACGATTATAGGAAACTTAAGAATATCCGAGGAAGGATCCCAACTTAGACCCAGGGTATTAGTGGTTTCGCTTATTACTAGATTACCGCTAGCCTGTAGATTGTCTGAAGATAGCAAAGAAGGTGAGTTAGAGCGGTATTTGCGTAAATTGAACCCTGCCTTAGCAAGATTTGTAGCAACGGACTGCTGAATAAATTGTAGTCGCTCTTCATCGTCATGACCTGTCAAAAGATCGTCGACGTAAAAGTCGGTTTGTATAATAGTTTTAATGACAGGATCATCGCACTCTTCGCCTATTTGCCAGAGACACCGTGTTGCAAGAAAACTTGCGCTTGCGAAACCGTAAGTAACCGTATTTAGCCTGAGAGTTTTTAAAGGTTTATCTTCCGCATCACGCCATAAAATCAGCTGCAAATTACGATCTGACTCGTGTACTAAAATTTGTCGGTACATCTTTTCAATATCCGCCGATAATACATAACGGTATTGACGAAATCGAATCAGGATATTGAAAAGCGAGTCTTGTATCGTGGGACCTATCATTTGTATATCGTTTATAGAAATACCAGATTTTGCTGTGCGAGCCGAGGCGTCAAATACCACGCGAAGCCGGGTTGACTCAACATTGTCGCGGATGACTGGATGATGAGGAATGAAATGGCCGTTCTCAGGTCGGTCAACTTCTGAAATTGAGAGATGTCCCAGGTGAGCATATTCATTGATGAATTCGACATAAGCGGATTTAATTTCAGGTTGTTTTCGAAATCGTCGTTCCAGATTCAGAAACCTTTTTTTCGCCATGAAATATGACTCTCCTAGGCAATTTGGTGTATTGGTGAGCGGAAGCTTGACGCAAAAACGCCCCTCTTTAGTACGTTCAGTATGTTTTAAAAAATGCTGTTCACAATCTTTTTCTTGATCTGTAAGAAGAGGCTTTTGTGGCAAGCTCTCTAGCTCCCAAAACCTTTTTAAATCATTATGAAAATCGATTAAATAATTTTTGGGTTCATCGTGTGTCACGTTAGTGAAGTGACATTGAATTGTTTTATTATTGTTGTCACGAGTATAGTGCATGGGACCTGCAATGAGCCAACCTAATTTGGATTGTCGTAGGATAGGATTGCCCTGACCTAAAGAGTGCTGCTTAGACAATAATATGTCCCAAAAGGTGTCAGCACCGATAAGCAGTCCTATTTCGGCAGGCTCATAAAAGCTGGGGTCTGCTAGCTCAAATGACTTTAGATTTAAATGAGTAGTGTCTATGAAAGACTTAGGTATTTTGCCTGATATTTCGGGTATAACTAGGCAGGACAAAATAACACTGAAAGAAGTCAACTTTGACTGAATGCGAATGTCACAGCGTTCAGCACCAAGTTTGAATGGTACATTACCAATGCCGACAACGTTCTGTATATCAGATTGCATAGATTTTAGGTTTAATTGCTCTTTTAACTTTTGAGAAATGAATGTGCATTGGCTACCACTATCTAGAAGAGCTCTTGTGGTTATAGCTTTATTAGTTTTAGGATTAACGACATCAACTATCGCAGTACATAATAGAGTCTCTGATGAGGTAGTGGCTGACATCGCAACGGATTCTGAATTCGCTGAATTACTGGCTGGTTTAGACGACGGACAAAGGAGTGTACTATGCCGTACCCTGCAATTCCTACAGGACCCTAGAAGCCTACAAAAGCGCTTATTGTGCCCTAATCGTAGGCAATTGGCACACAGCTTTAATTGTGCTGCTAGTGCTGCTCGCTCATCAATAGATTTTTCTAGAAATTGAGGGCACTCGTAAATTCGATGATCTTTGCTACAGACAACGCACTTATAAATCGTCGACGCATTAGAATCATTGCTCTTTTCCGCAACAAAGCTTTTAGTTGATTGAGAAGTATGAGGTTGCTTGGCGCTATGAGAGTAGTTCGGAGCTGTCTTGACACTTTTACTCTGATCTTGCTTACTATGAAAAACAGACTCGAGCACGTCGGCGCGAGCCTTCAAAAAAGTCATGAAGTCATCAAGAGTAGGCATCTCCGAAATACTTACATTGGCGTGAATATATTCCTCCCACTTAACTCGAGTGTTGTTGTCTAACTTTGCTGCGACCAAATATATGATCAAAGTATCCCAATGCTCGGTTGGTTGTTTAAGAGTGTGAAGGGCGCGTAAATTCTTAGTAACATGATCTACAACGAATCTTAGAGACTTGTTAGATTCTCGAGCCTGTTCGAAATTTAATAGCAATTTTAAATGATTATTAATCAATTGACGCACATTATTGTAACGTTCACAAAGTAGATTCCACGCTTCAGGGTAATTACTGTCAGTTACTTGCAAATTACTAATGACACGGGCGGCTTCGCCTTCCAAATATGAATTTAAGTAATGGAATTTATGTATATTTTTAATTTTACTATTGTTATGAATTAATGAGCTGAAGGTATCTCGGAACTCCAGCCATTTATAGTATGTTCCGTCAAAGTTGCTAATTTTTATTATTGGTAGGCGAAACCCGATCACTTCAGAATCATCCTCGTCAGCGGTAGCAAAGCTGAGCCCGTGCTCGAGTGACGATTTTTTTGATGTATTTTCTGCTATGAGCTCCTGAGCCGCGGCTATCGAATTATGAAAAGCTTGTTCTATAGATTCCCTCGTGTCCAATTCAATGCTTAAACTATTCTCATCTATGCTTTCTATTTGATTTTGCACGCCATCGAACTCGACAAAAAGCGCTTCAATTTTTGCTAATTTTTGTGTCAGTATGTTAACCTCGGTTTGCATAAGCTTACAGCCTTTCAAATCATCTAAATAATTGCTAAACTTGGTAATGCGTCCCTTAATAGAAGCACGTTTGAGATTTAAAGATTTAAATGAAGACTCCATAGTCAAGGCTAACAAACCAGGCACAAAATAATAATTAGCTTATTAAAATGATGGAAAATTGATTACGATACGCTCCTCGCTTCAAAGTCGATACCCCGTTGACCAGCTGATGTGAAACGCGCGGAGTAGGTACGGCTGGCGGCCAACGCTGAACTTGACCTCAATTCTTATCAGTTGTCGCGAGAACCCGGGATGAACGCTGGTCTGCGCCCGAGCGCGCTCCGAAGTTATTCGCTGGAATAGAATGTTTTACGGCTCTGTATATGCGAAAAACAATAGTAGGTACTTAGCGAAGGCGATAGTGAATGTATGGGAAGTTACAATAATGCAATAATTACAATGAATCAGTTTAAAATAGCTATAGTAATGTGAAACTTAATTAGTGGAATCTATCGATCGTTATTTTGTAGGTATATTGTGCGTGCGCAGTAAGCGGCTTTGAATTATTATGTGCTAAAGGCAAGCGGTGCGTAATACTATGCAAGTTGATCAAAGGTATGTATAGGCATTGAACCGTTATATCGATCTATGAGTTTTAAAATTGGTTTAGCAATTTGATATATTTTGTTGAATGTTTTTCCTATATTTATTTTTTATTGCAAAGACTTTCAAGTCTGTAAGGAGCTAAATCATTGCTAACTTAACTAGAAGTAGGATAAATAAAAGGAACGGGCTCACTTTTTCTTGGCAAAACCACTTTGAAGCACGACGATTGTAGCTCGAAGATGTCGAATGTTAATCCAATTTCCACTTTTCACGGTCACGGTCGCCACTTTATGTGCGATGGCACATAAGGAAATTAATAAAACTATTTAGACGTAAAATTTAGGCACATATATATTTTTTAGCAATACATTAATTGTATGAAAAAACCGTCCCACAGTCCGTCGATTTAGCGCGTTGTTTTGCGAACACCGTCACCGGCGCGGGCGCCGACCGCCCCGCCCGCGTTCATGGTTGGCGGGGAATTTAAATGAGCGCGCCGACAAACCCTAGATACCCGAAGAGTAGGCCGATATCACCGCACCTGCTAGGACTGATGAACAGCTTACCGTATTATTGATTGATGCTTGCATGACAAAAATCTGGACCACTCTCTTCTCCACCAGTAATTCATCAATAGCTAACACACGCACGCACCCATTTACAAACACTCACACATTAGTACGCTCTCACAGCATGGGAACAACTAATAAATAATTTAATAAGGGAAGTAACCAACCTATCCTCTAATGGACCCCGTAAGTTCTACGTACAATTTTCCAACCTGGGAATGTTTCAAACCAATTTACAAAGTAGGCACCGACTTACCTATTAAGAATTTTGTAAGAAGATCGCTTACTTAATATATTTATCTGCAAACCAATTTTAAGCTTCCCCCTAAACATTTATCCTGCCTTATTCTGTACAATGTATCCCGGGGGATCTTTTTCCTGAAGTACTTATATAGGTGCTATTAAAGCTCTAATCCGATTTATTGAGATTGACTTTTTGTATTAAATTTTTTAAGTTTGTCGTCGCGTAAACTCTGCACTCTATCGACCCTATGACCATATTATATGACTAAATAATGAAACTAAACAGATTCAAAGGCTCTTAAAACTGAATTTATACCTAGTTTTGTTAGCTACGAATCGTCAATTTTTAAAGTAAAAGTAAAAAAAATTTAGTTTCTATAACTTTTATATTATTTTTGGCTTAGAGTTGGCTTAGTTATTTGTGAATTTCAAGTAGTTATATTCATTAATTCAGAAGTTATAACTGACAGACACTCAGACAGGCGGTCAAGTAATATATACTAAATAATATATAATCGTACCTATATAGAGTACAGCCCAGGGTAGCTAGCGCTTTATTGCCTCTACGGGAAGCGTCTGCACTCAGGTAATAATAGACTCCATCTTGGTGGATTATATTTCCGAGAAAGTCCTCCTTGAGGGAGACAAAGTAATCACAAAAGGATTACACTGCACTGAACTAACTGGAAATGATAATGTTGATTCTTACGAGCTCAGTTGCCTCCTTCTAATGAAAGATACCCAAAAAACTTAGAAGGAAGTAGTAGGAGTACTACAGAGTTAATTTAAAAATACTAACGCCATTCAACAGGCAACTTTTACATAATAATAATATACGTAGGCACATTACTGAGAAAAGCTTTTGTTCAACGACTTTTTCAACGATAAATCTTCACCACAAAAAACCTTAGCATAATATGAACCATATAATTTCATGCCATTACATATTTGAATTTTCCTTTTTTTTGACGCGGATGAATTCGTGGGCAAGAGCTAGTTGAAACGTGAACTTTCATACGACATGCTCTAGCTTGGAACTCACTATAGTGATTACTTCTTCAAAATATACTACTTAAATATATTAGTCGACTACTATATTTCTATTTTATTGGCAAGAAGAGAATCTAAATATATAAAAGGCAAAGGTGACTGACTGACTGACTGACTGACTGATCTATTAACGCACAGCTCTAACCACTAGACCGATCGAGCTGAAATTTGGCATACAGGTAGCTGTTAGGACGTAGGCATCCGCTAAAAAAGGATTTTGGAAAATTTCAATCCCAAGAGGGTTAAATAGGGGGTTAAAGTTTGTATGAAAGTCCGTCATTTTCAAGTTATATCCATGAAACTTTGTATTTAAGCTTTAGAATAAAAATAAAAACAAATACGTGTTTCACTGATTTTGAAAAATCCACCCCCAAAGGCATCAAATAGGGGATGAATGTTAGTATGAAAGTTTTTCATTTTTAAAGTTGTATAAACTTTGTATTTGGGCTTTCGATTAAAAATAAAGAAATATACATGTTTCACAGATTTTGAAAAATCCAGCCCCAAAGGCATCAAATAGGGGATGAATGTTAGTATGAAAGTTTTTCATTTTTAAAGTTGTATAAACTTTGTATTTGGGCTTTCGATTAAAAATAAAGAAATACATGTTTCACAGATTTTGAAAAATCCAGCCCCAAAGGCATCAAATAGGGGATGAATGTTAGTATGAAAGGTTTTCATTTTTAAAGTATTGTATTGTATTGTTTATTTCTTCGATTATGATTACTGATTGATACGATTCTTTTGTAAAAAAGCGTTTACGAATGTCAACAAATTTTACATCAATAAGTACAAAATACTTAATAAAAATAAAAATAAATTAATTAAATGTCAAAAGATAATAATGTGATGTCATTAAATATAATATGATTAAAAAAGAAATACAATGTACGTATAATGTAATATGATGTACTCAAGTACATAATTTTTATGTCAGAAAAAAAAAGAAAAGATATATACAATAGCACATAATTTAATTTTTTCCTAACCTCACAATGGCTTGTGCAAACTTAGATTTTCCGGGCGTTTTTATCTTCTATAATATAGAATCTATATGATCATTTATTTTATAATATGCCTTTTTTATTAGAATATATTTTATTTTTGCTTTAAATTGCATGTCAGAAAGATTTGTAATGTCCTTTGGAATTTTATTTTAAAAGCGTATAGAGTTTCCTATAAATGACTTATTTGTTTTCGATAACCTGCATTTCTGCACGGTAGAAATTAATAATAAGTGGAAGTTTATGTTAGAATAATATTACTTATTAGCCTACAGGCTAGATGGTAGTATAAAATAAAGCCATCATCACATTATGGTGCGGTTTATAGTAGAAAGGAAAAAAAAAACTTTGCATACATATAGCTATGCTGACGTAGTCATCCGCTAAGAAAGGATTTTGCAAAATTTAACCCCGAAGAAGGTAAAATAGGAGTTTAAAAAATGGAACCTAACGTGAGCGAAGCCGCGGGTTAAAGCTAGTATTTTATATTATGGTATTCCATCTGGATAATAAAGATTTTGTAGGCAATTTTTTTGAAATTATTAACTTTAACTAATGATCACAAACCAGCGAAATCTGGGTTTATGGAATTAGGAGAAATCTCAGTAAGTAGGTAGTTAAAAACAACTTTACCTACTATTAAACTTTTTCTCGTCTCAGTTTAGGATAAAATTCAAAAATATTATGAAAACTGCATAAACTGGGTCCATTGAACAAAGTTCAGCAGCAGCAAAACTCGTTTAGTTGTTGAATCGTCCACTTTGAGTAGTTTTCCACATCGATTTCATATTTTTCAATTAAATAGGGTCAACAAAAAATCCGTAAAAATTAAAAATGAATTTATGAAAACATTTACTCATTTCACTTCTTTGTTGTCCATTATAAGACGGTAACTTTTTGATTAGTTGTCCAAATTATATAACACACTGGCCACTAATAGGGCCAATCTATGTTAGTATTTATTTAAGGGCTGCTAGCATCTTAAGTTTTTACCTAGAATATATAAAAGTTATTAGATACCTACGTCTTACTCTAGTTAACTAGCAACTATCAAAATTAAGTCATACCACCGCGCCGTGGAAAGGTGCCCATGAGCTTAATATATCTCTTACGGTAATATAAATAGATTAAGATAGAAATAACTGATATTGTTTTGAAAGTGAGCAGTAGGGCTAATATTTGCGCCATGAGAAAATGTTGAAAATTCACGAGTAAATGGCTAGACAAAATTTTCTCGTGGCGCACATGCTAGCCCTACAGGTCGAAGTAGAGGTGCATGGGGCATGTTGCTACTGACTCGCTTGATGCTTGAGTGGAGTCTACGCACCGGCAAGAGAAATGTGGGGAGAAAACCATCGCGCTGGTCCGACGACATCACCAAGCTTGTGGGAAAAACTTGGATGAGACATTCACTCAATCGAAAGGAATAGCGTGCACATGAGGAGGCCTATGTCCAACGATCACATAAAATAAGATCAACAAGAACTGTGAACAAGAACATAAAAATGGCATCAAGTCTGATAGTAAGCGTTTGATTAATACCTATCACGCTAAAGGTGCTATCAATCAGGCGGACGCGGAGGGTCGGATTGGTTGCGCTGATGGCAAATAATAATGTGGTCATTTATTTCATTTATTTTATTGTGAACCTATACGTAAAACATTTTAGACTTGATTCGTGGTTTAATGACATAATCGGTATAAAATATTACGAGTACACCACAGTTAATTTTTAGTTGGGATTGTCGATATTTCGATCTAATTGCATGGACCGTGGTCACGACGGGACCACGCGGTGTTGCGAGACGTCAAGTTGGAGCTGTCGTGGGTAGAATCTATCTATTCTTGGTCTTTTCGGAGGAACATTCAAAGTTCGGCAAAAAACATGTAATTGGATCGAAATATCGACAATAAAATAATTTCCGTGGTACGTACGTGTAATATTTTATAACAATTATACCTACACGTTGTCATATAATCCTTTTAAAGTAGGTACAAAAGCACGATCTTTAGATACTTTGCCTCTGATGAAATTTTACTCCACCCCTTTATTGATTTAGAAATATAATAGATAAGTAGATACAGTGCCTTGGTAGGCTCACTTCATGTCGATGTCGCCTGAGATTTATCGCCACGACCCCGCCTTTCGACGTCGTCGCAGCTTCCGCCTTACATTTCTTACCACTGTTATAAAGGCATCACATTTAAGTATTTCCGTTTAGACTTACTCCTTGCTGTTGAATTTAATCCTATCTTTATAATAAGCTTTTATGGAATCTCCGTTACCTAAATGCGTTGCATGAAAATCATCCAGACTACAATATACTCGTAGAATACTAGGAAAAAAAAACTCACCTCCGCATGAAATACGATTCCAATATTTCCGTGAAAACCTTTCATGCGGGTCCGGGGGAATATTTCAGGTTTTGTTTTATAATATTTTGTGTATAAAAGCCGGATAAAGTGTCGGATGTTTTTACGAGGGCCTCTGCAACCGACGTAGCGTTACGCCATGAAATGTAAATGTGGCGCACAGTAAAATTGTCTACTCGATCGGTTGGCGTAACGTACAATTTTATGTCTCTCTTCTGTAGGTAGCTACTTAATTCAATAAGACGTATTAAAAGTCGCTTAAAATTTTAGGAGCCCCATTAAAGTTGAACTCAAGCTGAAATTTAATTTTGTTAAAAGCAAGATTTTATAGTTCAACTGAGGTGGAATGAATTATTTATTAGCTATAGAGTTATTTATCTTGTTAAAGTTACTATAGACGTAACTCTTTATATACCATATAGACACATCATAATAACCACTCTTATACCAATATTTTATGAAATACTAGTTATTGCCCGTGGTTTCGCTCACGGTATTTCAAATCTATATTTTACCTTCATTAATTTTTATGAACAATACTTTCTTTGCGGATGTCTACGTCATAGCTATCTGTAAATTTCGGTCTCAACCGGTTTGCGTTGATAGATCTGTCATGATTTCTAAATTCTGTTAAGATTTTGTTCTGATTCTAAAATGAAGAGTGTTTGATTTGACTTAGATAATTTATCGTTTGAGTCAAATCACATATTATCAAAAGAGGATCTTATTTGACTACAAAAGATTGGAGCGAATGAGAACGGAAATCTTGATGTTCGAGCCTCCGCTAGTTTTTAAGTTAGTTCTAGTTGAGGATTGAAACGGAGAGATTGTATCCGAAAGTATTTCATGAGTGATTTAAAATTAAAATTTAAATAATAATTAAAGTTGTGTTACTGCTGAAATAGGTGATTATAAAGTGAATAAAATCGTGTCATTGCTGAAAAGGTGATTTTCTTTATATATCAGAAGTGACAAGAATCCAAAAAGGTACGTAGACTATTTTAGACAAGATTGTTAAAACGCCCACATAAGAAAATTCTCAAGAGGCATATGAGCATTTACTAATATCTCTTTTATTTACTATTCTAATTCTAATTTGCTAATTGCATATCGCTACACATTAGGTCAGGGCGCCTCTCTGATAATGTGTTGCGCTGTGTAGATTGTGTGAGGACGTGGCTAGGGCTACTCTCTGGCCGTACTATAGCGTACATTTATTGCACATAGGACATATAGTTTGCTTGATTAGAAATACTTTTGATTTTACGGGATGTGTTCATTTTTGCTACTATAATCTCGTGATTATATTGATTTTAGTTTAAATGAGCAACACTTGAACATATTCATTGTTAAATAATTTAGAAGCAAGTGATAAAAAAATATTATTATTTATTTATTTTTTGTGTCATAACTTATATCTTTGATAAATGAACTATGATTGTTCATTGGATTTATTTTCATTGTTAAATTATTTACAAGCAAGTGATAAAGATTATTAATATTATTATTTATTTATTTTTTGTGTGATAATTTATATCTTTGATAAATGAACTATGATTTTCAATGGATTTATTTTTAATGGGCGTACCATGCGACTTTGCTGGATTTTTTTTGAGTGGGTATGTGCCCCACTGGATGTTTGAGCGGGTCGCTGGTCGTCGGATAATGTTAGTGGGCGTACTGTGTGACTTCACTGGATTTTTTTGAGTGGGTATGTTTCCTACTGGTTTTTGAGTGAGTCACCAGTCGTCGGATAATGTTAGGGGGCGTACTGTGTGACTTCACTGGATTTTTTGAGTGGATATGTTTTCTACTGGTTTTTGAGTGAGTCACCAGTCGTCGGATAATGTTAGGGGGCGTACTGTGTGACTTCACTGGATTTTTTGAGTGGATATGTTTTCTACTAGTTTTTGAGTGAGTCACCAGTCGTCGGATAATGTTAGGGGGCGTACTGTGTGACTTCACTGGATTTTTTGAGTGGATATGTTTTCTACTGGTTTTTGAGTGAGTCACCAGTCGTCGGATAATGTTAGGGGGCGTACTGTGTGACTTCACTGGATTTTTTGAGTGGATATGTTTTCTACTGGCTTTTGAGTGAGTCACCAGTCGTCGGATATTGTTAGGGGGCGTACTGTGTGACTTCACTGGATTTTTGAGTGGGTATGGTTCCTACTGGTTTTTGAGTGAGTCACCAGTCGTCGGATAAAAAGTTGTTCTATGGATATCTTAGTAACTTGAGCTTCGTAATATTATTACCAACAAATGATAATTTAGCAGGAGATCTGAGTTATGAATACTATGCTACGAGTATATGCATTGACGAATTTAATGGAAAGCAATATCTTTATTTTATTGCCCCATGAATTTATTGAATAAAAAGATTTTATACATATATTATTTAGTGGTTATAAAATTTTGTTTCCAAATACTAGTCGATATTGATACTTGATGATGTTTGTTTTATTTATTATAAATAGATCTAAATTTAGATATTAAGGTTTATGAAACTCGATTTTAAATGTGTATGATTGTGAATGGATTATGTCGGAAGTAATGTACATGTTTCAGTGAAGCGCGACGATGACGTCCGATGACAATGTTGATTTAACTTTATTTTTGTGTGGTTTCCATGTTAAAATACTGTCAATGATTAGACCAAAGTATTTTTCTTCGGTAGACTGTTTAATTTGAATATTATTTATTGAGAGTAGGGTATGATCAGGAATACTTTTGTTTTTTTTTTGCTTTAAAAATAACATAGTTTTAAAATGTCTTTTATTGAACGTATGATTCAAAAGTTTTAAAAGCAGTGTCCGTTATTTCTATGTTTTAAAGTTAAAAAAAAAAATAATAAAAAAAAAAATAGAATGACTTACGGTGTCAAAAGCTTTCTTTAAGTCGATAAATATACCAAGTGTGTAAGTATATTTTTCGAGTCAATATTCGCTTTGATCTATTGTAGCTGATAGTGTATTTGATTTTGGATGAAACCTATACTGTCGTTCAAAAATAAAATTTAATTGATTAAGGTATTTATCTAGTCTATTATATATAATCTGTTCAAATACTTTTGATACTACTGGTAACACGGAAACTGGCCTATAGTTATTGGGATCTGACTTCTTTCCTGATTTTTATATTGGAGTAACTTTTGCCATTTTGAGCTCCATTGGGAACTGACCTTCATCTAAATAATGGTTAATACAATTTGCAAGTGATGGAGATAAATAAGTTTTCTTACACTTTGAATCAAGGTGGTTTACTATCTGGATTACTTCGTCTACAGTACATGGTGTAAATTTAGATAGCTTTTGATTTTGTTGCAAGGTATCTTGGTTTGTTGAGCTGGTGAATATGTGGGATATTTTAGTGAAATTTGTTTTGATTTGAAATTGAGGACCAATTTCAACGAAAAAGTTATTAAAATGCTTACATATTTCATTACCGTCAGAAATTTCACCAGAATTAGTCATAAGCTTTGGAGGAGCACATTCAGTTTTAATTTCATTATTAGCTAGAGTATTTATAAGATTCCATACTCTTTTACGATCGGTTTTACATTCTTCAAATAAATTTAAATAATATTTGTTTTTAGTTCTTCTAATTAATTCACAAGTTTCGTTTCTCTCTTTCTTGAAGTTCGAGATGATATCATCCTATTTCTCTTATTAATTTTATTTATTATGTCTTTGTTTATCCAATCCTGCTGTGGTAAATTAAGTATCTTTGTTTTCTGTATTGAACTTTTCTCTATTACTATCAAATCTGACTTCTTTAGAGTATTTAAGTAGGTTGTCGTAGTTAATTGCTTTATAAAGAAAAAACTTTTTGAGGAGGTTCAGGTTTGTAATTTTTAATTCCGAGAACAATTTGTTTGTGATCCGATATTGAGGAGATGAGAGCTATGTGTTAATTTCTATTTTTTTTAAATTTGTCAAGATATGGTCTAAAATACTGTTTGTAGTAGTCGTAGTACTTGTAGAATATTCTGCTGTTATGTTGTTAATGATTTTATATCCATTTTCTTCTATCATTTCTGTGTGTTTCCATCTTTAGCCAGTAGATTAATGTTTAAAGTCACCTAATACTATAGCCCGTTTACTCTGCCGTAGTTGCATCGCAAAATCATTCAGAAACTGGTCCATATTTGAATGCCCCGGTTTATATACTAGTCCTATATCCATTTTATATTTTTCAGTATGAATCCATAAATAAATGTTACCATTTATGTATGACTCTTTGAATAGTGATATGTAAAAACGTTATTTTATTGTCTGTTATTAAGTTATTAATGAGTAATTATCTTTGTATGTACAATTTCATAATGTTCTATTACGTCAAACTAAAATATTATGTTCAGGAACATACAACAACATAAATAAAACTTAAATAACTTAAATTAATTAAATAAATTAAAACTACTACTTAAATTGTAGATATTGTATGTAAATAATATCGTTCAAGCAGATTGTGATATTAATATTGTGACAATATGCAAAAATGTAATTTTATTTTCTACATTGTTAATAAATTTTAATTAATTGTCTTTGTATGTAAATAATGTTCTTGCAGAATGTTATATCAGTGTTTTATATTTTTGTTTTGTTTATATAGGAATTTCTATTTTATAAGTACTTTATAAAGCAAGAATGTCATGATTTAGTTAAAATTAAATCTTGTGATTGTGTGCGCCAGGAGGCAGCACACTGTCGGATGGCCGAATGTCATGATTTCTAAATTCTGTTAAGATTTTGTTCTGATTCTAAAATGAAGAGTGTTTGATTTGACTTAGATAATTTATCGTTTGAGTCAAATCACATATTATCAAAAGAGGATCTTATTTGACTACAAAAGATTGGAGCGAATGAGAACGGAAATCTTGATGTTCGAGCCTCCGCTAGTTTTTAAGTTAGTTCTAGTTGAGGATTGAAACGGAGAGATTGTATCCGAAAGTATTTCATGAGTGATTTAAAATTAAAATTTAAATAATAATTAAAGTTGTGTTACTGCTGAAATAGGTGATTATAAAGTGAATAAAATCGTGTCATTGCTGAAAAGGTGATTTTCTTTATAGATCAGTCAGTCAGTCACCTTTTTCTATTTCAAAAAACGGTGAGAGAGATAGTCTTAAATCCTCAATAATTAAGGTTGAGTTGAATTCTATGCGGCCTAACAAAGCAAAGGTCCCTGGCTGGCCGACAAATTCAGCGGACAGGCATTACGTCACCGTGATGTATGGGACCATGCGTCTTCCCAGCGATGACCATTCGTTTGCCATCGCAACGACGCCGCGTCGACCGGCCAGATTGATTGCTTCTAATTCTAACGCACCTTTAACATTGCGCTTTAATAATAAAAGAAAGAATAAAAGCTTGTCGTGGCGGAAATTAAACTAAAATAACATTTTCACCTGACTAGCTCAGAAAGGGGTGCCTTTGCTGTCTAAAACCAGGGAGCAAAAGACGTTTTTACTCACTGGTTTTAGACAGCAGAGGCGCTCTTTTTGAACTATTTATTTATTAACTAGCTTTAACCCGCGGCTTCGCTCACGTTAGGTTCGATTTTTTTAACTCCTATTTTACCTCCTTCGGGGTTGAATTTTGAAAAATCCTTTCTTAGCGGATGACTACGTCAGCATAGCTACCTGTATGCCCAGCTCGATCGGTCCAGTGGTTAGAGCTGTGCGTTGATCGATCAGTCAGTCAGTCAGTCAGTCAGTCAATCAGTCAGTCAGTCAGTCACCTTTGCCTTTTATATATTTAGATTCTGTACATTATAATCTTAAAAAATAACTTCTATTATTATCTACTAGAGATAGCAGTCAAGGACTATCTTGTCATCGAATGAAAAAATAGTAAGTAAATATAGCTGACGGTAGTGTAAGGAAACAAAGTACCTAATATGCCTATGACTTACGTTTTTAGGTCAGTCTCTGTATTCAAGTCTGTACTGACACAATTTCTTTGTTTGCCCGCCTTTTACCCGCTGCAAAGAAGCGACTGGCTCGGTTGAGAAGAGCTGAGTGAGAGACGTGTAAAGACGTTATAGCGATGTATTACTGAATTCTCATTTTTTCTGGCTCAAGTTAACAACAGTAGCTTTTTTTTTAATGATGAACGTGTCTATCTTAACTACCTTCTGCCCATTACTTCGTCCGCATGTAGTTAGGTTTTACATTTTTTTTTAATTTTCCGCGGGAAAACTTAGTTTTTCAGGGTTAAAGGTATTACCTAACCCGGAAAAATAAGTTTTCGGTTAATACACTTGTATTCTGTATGTTACTCTACACTAATACTCGAATGTTACTAAAAATAATAATGAAAAATGAATGTTTATAAAAACTCCAAAAAATCAAGTCGATCCATAGGTCTATTGCGGCGTGATTGAATGACAAATAAACACACTTTCGCCTTTAAAATATTGGTATTTCTTTTTTTCAAATAATATTCTTTTCTTTTAAATCCAATGACAAGATAGCCCTTGACTGCTATCTCACCTGATGGTAAGTGACGTTGCAATCTAAGATGATAGCGGGTTAAAGTTTAAGGGGTATGGCAGTGTAGGTACATTCAACCCATATCCCTAGTCGGTTTCTACACGCCATCGTGCCGGAACGCTAAATCTTGCCTGCTTGTAGCCATTTTGTGTGAAAGTTAGGCGCGTCAACTAGCAAAATTATTAACCTACAAAAGCTGGGAAAAAAGAAAGTAATAACAAAAGAAAAAACATAAATAAGCGTGAATGTGTTTGTTTTGGTACGCTCGCTTTCGTCGCCATTGATTTTGTCGTGACTATTGTATCTAATGGTCCTCGGAACCAATTTTTCTTGACCTATCTGCCCATTGTCTTTTATATTATGTACTTTGTGACTATTTACCGCATCAGGCACAGCCCTTCGGTTTCGGGTAAATCTCAAACCAGCTCCTAAAAAGGAATCCGTACTATCTTGTGAAAATGTGTTTGTTTGTTGATTTGTGTATTTGTCCTTCAATCACGCAGCATGCATGGGTACAACTAAGAACAGAGCCAGGCCACATACATACATAGGCCACCTTTTATCCCGGTAAAACAGAGGGTTCCCGCGGGATTTTTAGGGTTCCGAAAAAAACTTTGAAACCCTTATTAAACCTACCGCCACAAAGTTGCTGGCGAAAGCAAATGATGTGATATATTGGTACATATCACGATAAATGTTTTAGTTGGAACTGTCTAATGAGCAGGAATCCTGTTACCCAGTTTTTTGCTTCATCATCAGATCCTACTCCTCGATCCTCGATCATCATTTATTTAAGACCTTCTCATTGAGACTATTCTAATGAGCTTAAACACACCATATCTGCTCTTAGTTGCTGAGGAGTTGGGTATCCCGCAGATTATTTGATGCAGCATCTTCAGCTTCAGATTTAAAATCAACTAGAAAATGAGCTGATGATCTTAAAACGCCTGAGCAGATCTTCATAAATTATAGCTTAGATCCATCTCGATCACGTTAGCTTTTAAGCAGAAAAAGCCGCATCCAAATCGGTCCATTCGTTAGGGAGCTACGAGGGAGCAGACAACACACAGATACACACATCAAACTTATACCCCTCTTTTTCCGTCGGGGGTTAAAAAGCTTTCGTATGTGTCTAAGGTTCTTTTCTCTGTTTTAAATTCCAGACAAATGTTTAGGTAAGGACTGCGTATCATGTTACAGTGGTCGTCGTTACCCTGAACAGCCCCGGGGTCAGTAATTTTAAATTCCCCATCGGTCGCGGCCCACCGCGTGGAACATGGCCCGTGAACTTATTGCTTTCTCTATCTGTGCTGTAGGCAGGGCCGTTTATATACCGGGAGCCGGTAGCATTGATGCTGAGATCTACGAATAAATAATAAGTAAGAAAGTGTAACTGCGTTAAAAAAATTGCGCCGAAGTGGGTGGAGATTAAAATTAAGCCGTTAGAGGCGGGGATTATAAACAAAAATAGCACGTCAACAGTTGGGCATTTTTCGTGCACGTCAAATTTTTATAACATCGTCCAATGACTCAGCTGTCATAGTGTGGGGGACTAAAAGGGCTGATGTAAGTAAAATCGAATGAGCCGCCTGCGCGCGGCAGAGTGGGGCAGTTGGTCGGCGCCTACCAACTCGGTTGGTCATGTACATAGTTTATAAGTAGATAAGCTCTGTTGTTGCTATGTGAATTAAATACATGATCTACGGTGGTGTCTGAGTTTAATTGAATCAGTAATAAGTGACCCAACAATAGCAAACACAGCACGCGCGCGAAACAATCATTGCTTTCGTTCTGAGTTTGAACCGATCACCAAGCATGTCTACCTGTAACCTCGGAAGTAATTCGTATGATTCGTAAATCGTATGATTCAAAAGACGATTTACGAATCATACGAATTATTTCCGTCGTTTTGGTTTGAAGTAGGGCCATTTTTTGAGTGGATTTTGTTCTGAATTAGACTTCCTTACTTATTATTTATTCGTAGGCTGAGATCTATAATGCGTACTCTGACTTAGCTCGTACTCAAAATAAGAGTTAAAACGAGACACAAATATGCTCTGACATAAATCTGTCTCGTTTTATCTCTGTCTTGAGTTGGAGCAGAGTGAGAGTGCCATCTATCTCCGTCATGCGTGATGAAAAGTTTTATATGAATTGTGAATTTTATTGTTGTCGAAATGTGGATATTCATTAATTACAATCGAACATATAACATAACATTGCGATTGTATCCGTCTCTTTCTAAAACAATATTTTGTATGGACAGTGTATGGAGCTACTGACTTTGTGACGCCACATGTCAGTAGCGCTCTCTCTGTCTAACAGGATACCTTAAAGCTTTAATTTTCGAGACAAGTTAAGATATTAAAAAACAAAAATGACATTATGTTTTAATATTAAAAAAACTTTATTTTAAGTATTTAAAAAAAAATAGTGATGACCCAATTGATGGTTAAAAATTAGGTAAGTAGCCGAATAAAATAAGTTTGGTATGAGTTATTTTTAAGAACCGAAAAAATTAAAACAAAAAAATCCTACGACTTCGTTCACTTATGTTAGATTAGGTTTTATATTAAAAATCTCACGGGAACCTCAGTATCCCCATATACTCACCCCTGTAAAAAGTCCTGTCAACTTCTTACTTCGTAGTTGCGTAAATGAAGGACGAACCGACAAACGAACTCACTTTCGCATGTATAATATTAGGAAGCATGGTAGAAATCCTAACAAGCCTCTTTGGCGGATTTTATGAGCGCCTATACAAGCGCTGTAGCGTGGCGCCATAAAATGTAAATGTTGCTTCTGCGAGTGAAATTTTCCGCTTAGCAAACACGCGATTTGCGAGACATACACAATTTTACAACTCTCTTGCCTATATTACGAGCGGAGGATTATATTCTTACTAGACGATGCCCGCGACTTCGTCCGCGTGCATTAAGTTTTTTGATTCCCGCAGGAACTCTTTAATTTTCCGGAATAAAAAGTAGCCTATGTTTTAATTCAAGGTATCTAAATATATAAAAGGCAAAGATGACTGACTGACTGACTGACTGACTGATCTATCAACGCACAGCTCTAACCACTAGACCGATCGAGCTGTTTGGTATACAGGTAGCTGTTAGAACGTAGACATCCGCTAAGTAAAAAAAAAGTATTTTGGAAAATTTCAACCCCAAGAGGGTTAAATAGGGGGTTAAAAATCGAACCTAACGTGAGCGAAGCCGCGGGTTAAAGCTAGTAATCTATAAATTCATGAAGTTACACTGGTTCAAAAATTTTTATAAAAATCTTTCCGAATAGTAAAAATTATTTAGTACAATGCGTACGAAATCAGTGGCTGTAAATAGCTAGAACTTGTTTCACTTAAATCAGAGTATAAATACGTAAAGTTGTTTTAATTAATTGGAATTTTTAAACAACAAGTCCTCAGAAACAAAGAAACAAGTTGAATTTATGTTTCAACTTCTAAGCAGTGTTAGCAACTTCTATTTTGTTCTGAAGAAATTTCAAATGAAATATTGAAAAAGTCAGATTGCTAGTTGTCCCTCAGGGAAGCGTCCGACATGAAAGTGAGGGAATAGAGAGTGCACTCAGTTTTGCGCACACATTTGGGCACTGTGATATTTCCATTTATTTATCTATGCGGGATACCGCAACGGCACCGCAAAAGCATTACCTACAGCGACACCGCAACCTTAGGCTATGTTCAGATGGCTGAATTGCGACGCGCGTTTTCAAATCACGCGCTTAGACATCCTAATATATACCTAGCAACCGTTCACATGCGCGCGCGTTAACGCGCGCCAGCGAGCGTCAACGCGGCGCTCATTTGGCTATGTTCACATGTAACGCGCGTTAACGCGCGTCAACGCGCGATCAAATTTGAAGAGAGTTCAGATGATGAGCGCTAATGCGCGTTGCGAGAATACTCGTCAGTCTAGTTCGGTAGAACGTAGAAAATGGACGTGGAAGAGGCTATTATTTTGTGGTTATATTATAAAGAAAAATATAGAAAAAGAAAACGTATACATTGGGTTCATCCAATTTTGAAAATTCCGAACCTATATTCCAAATTGCTGGCCTTTTTTCTACTTCATCGATTAGTAAGTCGATGTCAATATCTTCAATTTCACTCATTTTAAATGCGAAAACAAAATATAATTACGAAAATTAACAAAATTACATGCGATCGCGATGAAAGCGCGCGCTCAACTGAACAGCAAACGGACATTACATTAATATCAAAGCGCGAGTCAACGCGCGATTGTCTGCGTCTAGAAACTTTTTCTCTGAGCGCCGCGTTGACGCTCGCTGACGCGCGTTAACGCGCGCGCATGTGAACGGTTGCTAGGTATATATTAGGATGTCTAAGCGCGCGATTTGAAAACGCGCGTCGCAATTCGGCCATCTGAACATAGCCAAAAAGTTTCTAGACGCAGACAATCGCGCGTTGACTCGCGCTTTGATATTAATGTAATGTCCGTTTGCTGTTCAGTTGAGCGCGCGCTTTCATCGCGATCGCATATAATTTTGTTAATTTTCGTAATTATATTTTGTTTTCGCATTTAAAATGAGTGAAATTGAAGATATGTATTGACATCGATTTACTAATCGATGAAGTAGAAAAAAGGCAAACAAACTGGGTCTATTTTTCAAAATTGGATGAACCCAATGTGTACGTTTTCTTTTTCTATATTTTTCTTTATAATATAACCACAAAATAATAGCCTCTTCCACGACCATTTTCTACGTTCTACCGAACTAGACTGACGAGTACTCTCGCAACGCGCATTAGCGCTCATCATCTGAACTCTCTTCAAATTTGATCGCGCGTTGACGCGCGTTAACGCGCGTTACATGTGAACATAGCCGTCAACTGCGGCGACTTAGGGTGCCGTGTTTACATATCGCCCTACCGATACCGACACCGATAGCGTCGTTTGATACCGCCACTGGTATCCTTCGCACCTGTGTGCATTGAATTATTATGTACCTACGAAATGTCTGTGTGATGCTAATCATACTCACCTTAATTATACTTGGCCGTAATTGGATTTCTCATTCTACCCACAATATCTTTAGTAATCCTAAACATAAACAACTTTGTTTTGCAGAATTGTGGATATTTACAGTAATTATGCAACTTAATTAGACCCTTCTAAAATTTATCTACTGTCACTGACAGTGTGCAAAAATTTAATACATTTAACTAATTTAATTATTCTATTTACATTTTCTGTTAACATTTATGTGAATATAGTAATGTCAATGCCCCGAGATGCTGGAGTGGCGACCCCAGTGTTGGTAGACCCCTCACTAGGGACCGACGACACCAACCGAGTCGCAAGGAGCCGCTGAATATAAGCGGAGGAAGACCGAGGCCTGTGGAAGTCATGCAAGAGACCTTTGTCCAGCTGCGGACGTCTATTGGTTGACAAAGAAGAAGAAAAAGTAATGCCATTACGCCAATAATGCCACATACGTTAGTGGCACTTGGAAAATTTAAAAAAAAGGATTTATTTTATTAACAAAAAAAATACTTATTACTAGTGTATGAGAATATGGTGAATATAACCGATGTTAGGCTAAGAACGACTAAATCTAGGCTTTGAATCTAGGTTTTACGTGATGGTAGACTTTGCAACGTCGGCGATGTTCGTAGGGCTGCCAAACGTAATTTCTCCACCCTCTGAACGGCAACTATTTGAGGACTTTCAGCGAAAATGTTGCCGGGACGTTTTACAACTCGGCGTTGACTGTAGCTGCTTGCTTCGTTTCCCTGCCAGGCCTCTTCAAGGATCTTTGAATTAACCAAAGGATAACAAGAATGCATATACCTGATAGTATTATATACAAGGGTATGGTAGTGTGTTATAGGTGCTCGATTGTACCTACTCGTTGGATATATCCAAGCTTTAAACACTTAAATCGAGGTTTAGTGTGATCGTCGTTTAAGTGCTAGTCTCATTAATCACACGTTTGGAGCAGCAGTCGCCGTCCTGTACAAGACTCCATCGCGTCGCATATACATCATCATAAATCACACGGAGCGGCGCGCGGTCCAGATATTTGACGATCTTCTGCCCTAGATACCTAGTGCTTGCCTGCCTTGCCTAGTGGTTGCCTGGAAGAGATCGCTTCTTAGCGATGTGCTGTCATTTATATTATTTATTTTAAGTTTATTTTATTTGCTTGCACTTGGGAATTCTCTTTCCAATCACAAAACATTTTTCCATTCTGTCTCGGTATAAACCGAGACAGAATGGAAAAATGGGCAGGGCATGTATACCTACATTTTTACAGGCTACTAAATACAAATACTACTTACGAAGCGAGCATCAAGCATCGTTTTCGTCGTTTCTTTTATACCGCTATGATGTATATAAGCGTATTTAAACAATTCTTTTTAATTTAGTTTTATTTATGAAAAGAAATATACTCGTACATATTTCATTATTGTTTTGTAATTACGTGGGTCGAACTTTTTATGCTCAATTAATTGGCTTTGTGAACTCGTTTTCTCTATAAGATACGAAGATACATTAAATTAAATTTTGCAAAGTTTGTAGGTAATTTTTACAAATGGCAATGATATTTTTCATAAATCCCCCTCTAGATACAAACCACGTAGCTAATGGGACCAGAAAAATCGTTGTACCCTCGTTATAAATTTCAGCAGTTGGGGCGGTGAGAGATTGCACTCTCCACGTCACCAGGGGGTGCTAATGTAGCCGGTTACATTTATCAGCAGCAACTCGCGATAACATTTATTATATCGCAACGTCGCCGGTTTCTTTCAGTCAACGAGTCAGCGAAATGGACCCTTATCTATACAAATAAATAAAACCGAAGTGTCCGTCTGTGACTTCAATATAACTGTATCTTGTGGTTAATATGATTATCTGAACCATAGCAACACACGTTAAAAAAAGGGGCTAATCTTTGGATCGCCTGAACTAATTTTGACCGGACTTTCACAGACAGATTAATCTTCTACTTAACTAGGTATATAATGATCCAGGCTAGTAGGTATTTTACTATAAATAAAAAGGCAACTGTTGAAAAGCACATAAAAAAACAACTGTTGATGTCAAGAACAATACCTAGGAATTCTTCTAGTCTTGACGTTTAGTACAATAACGTGCATCCTGGAGAAGAACATTCACTTTAGGCCCGGAAAATCAACGTGCTCCAATAACTCCTTAATATACGTGGATGAAGTCGTAGGCATCAACTAGTATATAACATAGATTCATATCACCCTTGGAAGACGATCTGTTTATAGAAAAATACTGGAGGAGGGGCAAAAATTAATAAGTAAGTATAATAAGATAGCGATAAATGATATTGTTTATGTGTTCATCTACAATAACATCATTATAACATTACCGTTATAAATAAGTATCTACTAACATCGATGTATATACGTGTAAATATGGCGGTTCGAACACTCACTTTGTTCAACTGAACTGTACTGCAGTCCGTACAGCTTGTTCATGGTGGCTGACATTCGCTATGTACTGATGGGCGCTATTGCTATGCGATAAACTTTTTAAAAACTATGAATTGAAAATACAACAGTACCTAGGTATCTAGGTAACAGTGGATAGGTATCTATATTCAAGTAAGATTGTAAGTGTACGGACTGCAGTACAGTTGGACAAAGTGATTGTTCGGACCGCAACACACATATACATTGACTAGCTTTTGCCCCCGCGACTTCGTCCGCGTGGAATTAGGTTTTGGGGTGGTATTTTCAAAAACTGTGACACACGTACTTCTTTATTTTTAACTGATAGCTCAAATATCAACTTTGATGGAAACAGCTTGAAAAATGACGGAGTTTCATATAAACTTCCATCCCCTATTTAAACCCCTTAGGGGTGGAATTTCCAATAATCCTTTCTTAGTGTGCGCCTACGTCATAAAAGGAACCAACTGTAAAAATTTCAAGTTTCTAACTTCAGTAGTTTAGGCTGTGCGTTGACATTCTCTTGGCGTGCATCCTGGAGAAGAACATTCACTTTAGGCCCAGAAAATCAACGTGCTCCAATAAGTTCTTAATATACGTGGATGAAGTCGTAGGCATCAATATCATTGTTGATATCTCAGTCAGTCAGTCAGGACTTTGAATTTTATATATATAGATAATTTTAGTAAAATAGTGCACGTGTTTTCAGAACTATATAAAACTGTATCATAAGATAAGAACGTGATACTGATTGATCAGACGCCTGTCCCTGCTGGTGGCAGCGGAATTACGGATGCCTGCGTCACGCGCGCCGCGTACCGAGCAGGGATAAAGTTCAGCCTCAGGTAGTCGCCGCTAAGCCGACAGATTGAGACGCTCCACAAACTCTCCGTCGCCGCTAACAACGGGGAGAGTATGGAGGGATTTGGATTCCTCTTTTGCGTAATCATATAAAATTATAGCTTTCGTCCGCGTGAAGTTAGGTTTTTAACATTCTTCGGGAACCCTTTGGTTTTCCGGAATGAAAAGCCTAGGTATGTCAATATCGTATTATTTTTATTCTAACTTATTTTAGAGGTAGCTAGCTTTTTATAAGAATATTACAATAATATGCGTCATAATATGTTATTTTGTCTTTTTTTTAAGTTCTTTATGGTTTTTATCAGGCATTGGTTCTAAATAAATGTTTTTTACTGGGCAGCATTCTGTCTGTGTTCATACGGTGCAAAAATCTTTCGTATACATCTACCAAAAAGAATATTATATCGGTTAATTTTTTCAATAGATCAAATCAGATAGTTCAAACCGACTCGATCGTTTTTTTTTTTCGCATACTCAAAAATTCCCAGTCACTTCCACAGTTAAGAAGACTCTAATGTCAATCCGTCTAAATCGCTTAGACTATAGATATAACCAAAGAAATAGACATACATACACACATACGCTTGTAAAACATTACTACTTCTATTCGACAGTAAGCATATTATTATCAAGTACAACTTCTATCGTATATCACGTCTATTTTTAGTCCTACTTCCATGCATCTATATTTCCGTAGTGAGCTATAGACTGGCTATAGACGACACAAACACTCGCCACAGCTTATGAATGGCATGTGTCGACAAACATGACAGATATTATTTTTTAATCTGTCGATATTGCAGTCGACCGCCCTTGCGGGATTGCTAGTTGACATATTTCTCTGTTTAATTTACCCACGTACCTAACTACCTACCCAGTAAACCCATGTTATCGAAACGACTGAAGCGAAATAAAGGAAAAAAAAATTACATACATAAAAAAATTTAACCCGGCTATTACTCGTATATATATAGCATTTAAATGACTGAAAGACTTTTTTTTTTTCGTAAAATAATATCAAAATCAAAAACCATTTATTTGTTGAATTAGGTAAAGGTTGGTTCAAATTTTGTTCTAGGTATCACTATTCCATACCGGAAGGTGTACTTTAACTTGAAAACTTGGAAATATCAACTTCAGAAATGGAAAAATATTCAACAATTATTATAACTTGAGGGGCGATTAAGCGCATAATCAAGTTCATAAGGGTTTATTGCACTATCACCAAGTTAACTTTAACCCACCAAAAAAGTTTTGACAGATTGCCAACACAAAAACTGTTAAAACATCAACTTTATCCGTCGATTAAACACTATATTATTAGGAAGTTGTGAAATATGTCCTTAGAATATAAAATCCCTATCTTTATTTTTATAACTAACCTAAGTACTTATTAGATAACTTTGTATTGTAGTAGATGCGGGACAGAGAGGAAATAATGCAAGCATCTATTATTATATAAAAGACATCATTTAGACGCAGCCGAGCGTTCTCTTCTTTGAGTTGGTTTTGTTTCCATAAAAAGCTGGTAGGTAGCGAATACAGCGGAAAATGGTTCGAGTCCACGCCAAGCGGAGCGTGCACTCACGAGCAGGACGGTACGGGCAGATGCAATTTGTTTGTATTCAATTTTTCCCTAGATTTGCTTCTTGTTTACTTAATTAATTTTAATTACAATAATAAGTACACAGCGTCTCTTAATAATACTAGCGATATAACTTATTTTTCCTTAAAAGGTAAAAAAGTGGTTTCTCGCAGAAAGGCGTACGCGACGCACTAATATTGAAATCTATAGAGCGTGCTCTGACTAAGCTCAGACTCAAGATAGAGGTTAAAACGAGACAGATATGCTCTAACATAAATCTGTCTCGTTTTAATTCTGTCTTGAGTCTGAGCTGAGTGAGAGTGCGGTCTATAGATTTTAGCCTAAGTATCGCACCATAAGTAAGTTCAAGGCAAGATTCACTCTTGCCTTGAAGGTACTCAAAGGCTGGCATTTTCTAGGCAAGCGCGCTCCAACATAGACCTCATCAGTGCTTTCCATCAATAATTCCCGTCAAGCGCATCCTACAGCCTATCGCGTAAAAAAAAAATTTTTTTTTGAAAGTTATATAACATTTTGTTAAACTTTGCAGTGGTCTCGTGTATTTAAAATTAATAATCCTGCCATCAAATAACCAAGAGTGTGTTCAATTCGATATTAAGTATGGCTGTGGATTTTGATGCACACAAAAGTATCTGTGTGCTGCAGACTGTGATTAGACAAAGGGGCACGCCGCGTGGTTGTATTAAGCCGTAGCGGTTAACCCTGCTACGCCGCCCTGCTACGGCTATTACCGTAGCAATGGCCAGGATCAAATAAAATAAGCGCGTATAGACGGCGAGCAGTCTGACCGCTACGCCGCGCCGCAGGCTGTTTTGCTTAACGTCACGTGAAGCCTGTGTTCACTTTTCCGATTTACGGACTTCGCGCACTACGCAGCACGCCATCTTAATCATAGAAGCACGGGTAAACGAACGCTCGTACCAAAGTATAATAACTAACTAACTCGTACCAAATAGTAAGTACGCGATGGGTATTGGGTTACGGTCACAAAAATATACTGAAATAGAAGGGTTGTCACTGCTGTTTCACTACTTACATTCCTAGTTCAGGTCAAAACCAGGCCGTCCGTGTTGTTTGAAATTTTGTTTTGATGAAAACAAATACTATAAAGGAAATGCTTCCTTTTTTGAGATTAACCATACAAGTATCTTCATACTTTTTTATATTTATTTAATTTGAAAAGTGTTGTACTTTTTTTCTTTTTCTTTTCGTCTTGCTGGGCCAGTCCCCATACATATGCCGTAAGGTTTGGTGTGTGCCCCGCATTGCACTATTAATTTTTGACACGCGTGCCCCGTCGACTTTCCGTTCTTCTCTTGAATATCTTGAAATATATTTGCATGTTTCGGTTACGGTACTAAACGGCCAACCGCAACCAAACCAAACCGTTTGGAGCTGCGGTTGGAGCCGCGTAGTGTGCGAGGAGATGGACCTGTATATGTGCAGACTACAGTAGGTAGGTAACCTTACCGTAGGGCTGTATTGAGACTGCAGGGCAAGCTAACCAAAAAATTTAATGTCGGTGCAGTTTTATTACCCCAACCAAAAAAGGGATGATATGAGTTTGACCGTTTTGGTTTGTAAGTATGTGTGAGATATCGTAGCGCTTAGCGTAAAAGTCAAGCTAGGCTGCCCGAGCAATGCTGCGCTGTGCTTTGCTCAGCTTACTTTCTAGTGCTGTTTTTTTATATAAAATTATATTTACATATTTTTTTCCATAGGAGAACCCAAAGTCACCGACAGATCATCGAATTGCGAAATTGAAGTAGCTAAATGGGCAAATGGGCGGGGTACATAGTTTGAAGAACTAATGACCGTTGGGGTCCCAAGGAGCTGGATGGGGACGCCGCACCGAGAAGTGCAGTGTTGGCAGGCCCTAGGTGGACTGACGACATTAAACGAGACGCAGGGAGCCGCTGGATTCTGGCGGCCCAGACCGCCAGACCTGTGGAATCCATGCAAGACCTTTGTCCAGCTGTGGACGTCTGCCGGTTTACTAACCGATGCCGGTTTACTAAGAAGAAGAAGATTTTTTTTCATAAAAATACCTTCCCGAAGGAATTCTCTGAAATAATAGCGAAAACAGTCTGTCGCTTAGTTAAGAAGAACTAAGCGCACAAAGTCGCGGATAACTTTGTATTACACAATTTAGAGAGAAAAAGAGATGGGACCAGACAAACAAAATATAAAATATTATGTAAAAAAAACTAAACTTCTATAAGAAAATATTGTAAGCGATTGAAGAAATAAATTTTATCTAGGTAACTTTACTTGAATAGGAATAAACCTAAAAGTTTTTTCATCAAAACTTTTACGTTTTTCGTAATATCTAGATAGGTCACAGACGTCGTAACACTTACTTATTTCAGGAGTTTTAAAAAAGACATCAAATATTTTATGAATAATAGTAACTAGGTAGGTACAACACGGTACTTACAGATCTGGATCCGTGAGTATTTTATTTAAAAAAGCCTTCTATTTCCCGGGACAAAGACCCTGTGTTCCTTTCCCAAATGTACGCTGTAATTTTAATCTTCCAATAAACTAATTTCAGTAGCTAGATACGATAGCTTTTTAGAATTTTTAAAAAATAGTGTAGGTTCATACGATCAATTCACAAGAACATTTTGTTTTGCTCCTTAAAAAAATATTTAGATCGGATAGAAAAGCATAATATATGTATTTGTATGTATGCTGTGAATTATGCATGGTTAAGAGTCTAGTCTGAACATAGTCTGATCACAAGTGATTTGCTCTTATTCATTAAGGAGTTCCGTCCTCCATCTCCGAAGATATTCATTTTTCACCTTTAGATGATACCAACCTGACAATACGTCCTTTCAAATGAAAAAAAATATTGAAATCGGTCCAGATATGACAGAGTTATGGAGTAAAATCGCCAAATATACATACGCATACCGAAATGAGAACCTCCTCCTTTTTTTTAAGTCGGTTAAAAAATTAAATTTCATGGCATTGAATTTCATGAGGCAGATGAGGCAGCTCTTTTCGCCCCTCCGCGATGTCTTGTGCGAGTCACGCAAGTTGGCGGATTTTCAGCTGTTAATACAAATAAACGCCACGTTGAAAAATTACTACGTCATAAATCTGGGGGGAAGGTCATAAATCCCACTCGTTGCGCCAAATGTAGGTACGGTCTGCAGCCGCACTCGCTGAGTGGACTAATATATATACTGGGTACATTTATTTTTCTTTTAGTACTTATTGCTATGAACAGGTTTAATAACGTGCGCCGGTTGATCTATTTATTTTGCTGTGGTTCTAAAACTAGTAAGTTCTAACCATGTACTAACTAGTTTAGTTTTCAGTCTAAAACAAACAAACTACTAAAGTTCTTAAACATGCTCTTTAAACATCTCCATTTTAGAGCTTTTAAGGAAAATTCGTGTCCGTGACGATAACTAATATATCGCTGTCCCTGGAGAATAAAATGGTAATTGCCATATTAAGTATATACTAATTATAAAATTATAACACTAGTAAAAGTGTAGATATTTGGTTTTTTGATTTGTTTTTGATCAGCTATGAAACAACGGGTCGATGTGATTTTCGCACGAGTAAAAAACCTAAATTAGCGGCTGTCATTGAGTTTCCTAATAAATCTTCATATCACACCGCATTCAAGCATAAACTGTCTTAAAATAGGTGTAAAACTAGTTCCAAGTCTATTCCTCGCTATATCCACCTCACGTTTCCCAAGTCCCAATTAGAACAATTCATAAAATAAAACGGTTAAGTTCAAACAACGGCAGCCGGAGATCATCGCAAGTTTCTACGTGTACGTGACGCGAATCTGAAGTCACCCTAGAAAGTAGAAAGGCACATAGATTCAAGCTTAAGGTTCATTTACACTTATCACTTTGAATATTGATCTAGGAGGAATCTTTCATTTGATTTCATCCGAAGTCCGTATTGAAAATTAAAGATGTTAATATCCTCCCGTCCGAATCCGATCATTTCATAGAGATTAGCCATCTGCACGGGAGATATTATAGTGCACTCAACACAGGTGCACTCTCAATTCCCTCACTCTCATAGTTCGATGTCACGAAAATCCGACACGATCGGAAAAATCGCAGGTTCGAGAGCTTAACGTGCTGTTCGAGGCACGGGGGTGACTCACCGCCAACTTCCTAACTCCGGGCTAGTAATGAGAATTGTTCTCATCATCTCATCATCACTTAGAGCATTTAACCTCATCACTTAGAGCATTTAACCTCATCGATTAGAGCATTTAACCTCATCGATTAGAGCATTTATCTGCTCTAAGAGGCTCTAAGCTACATCGCTTGCTGAGATTAGATTAGATTTTGTATGTGACTGCACATCTTGTACGTTATTGACCGGTGCCGCCTTATCCCAACACCGGCCAGCCTATTGATCGAACGCTCCGATGCGGTGAACCGGCTATTCATCTAATCTCAATGCTAACAAGATCACTGAGTAGCTCTCATGTAACGTGTATCAATAGAACATCTTGTATCAGTAGGTACACCTATGAATATTATATTGGATCACGTTCAAGGATCAATGGATACGTAACCTGAAACTATAGAGAACTACTTAAATATAACCTTTATTTTTAGTTTAAAAATAAATTAAATTGTCATCATCTCATCAATCTCACCGCCAGTGCAGCATACCAAAATATAATGTAATGACAGGCCAGCATTACCCTTTGGACGGCCAAATTAATGCTTTGGGCAAGGAAGCTGGCTCTTGCTGAAGCTCTTGGATCGCCGCCTGGTAGATTTTTTTAATCTCAAATATTTATAGAGGGTTTGTTCTTAGAACATGCACCCTCATCGGGCTTCATCTTACGGACCTATACTACCTTCATTTTACATGTAATTTGTATTTCTGATAACCCTATTTTGGTTAAATATTTCGATCCATAAAGAAATGTCAATAGATCACCGTTAGATCCTTCAACCTTATGTTTCACATATAGGTACCCTTGAACTATTTGGAACTATTTGGAGGTTTTAAAACTCCCGCGGGAGTCGTTTGTTTTTCCGGAATTAAGTCTTAGGCCTCCAACTATTTCCATGCAAAAAATCACATCCATCTGTAGTTCTTATGCGGCGTAATTAAAGGACAAACAAACCAGCAATTAGGGTTGGGATAATTAGGATCTAGGTGGACGGAAATTAAACCCGTATGCTTAAAACTTAAATATCTATATTTGATTGTTTTTTTAAATGGATATTTCATGTGGTTTAAATAATAGCGCGCACCGTTTTAGGCTACATCTTCACATACCATCAGGCGAGATCGCAGTCAAGCGCTAGTATAGATATTAAAAAAAATAGGTAGGTAAATCTTCAAGATTTATTTATCCCTATATTCGAAATCGACAGCTGTTGGCGCTGAGTCAGCAAGCTCCCGACACTTCGTCAAATACAGCAGCAGGATGTTGAAAAATCTACGCTTCATAAATCTGGGGTGACGATAACAAATTATATGACTGTACGATATTACAGCCGTTTATTGAACCGGGGAACTGTAGGGCGCGCACACACTAGCAACTTTTCTCTCAACAATTACTGATGAGAGAGGTGTGCTCTATACGAAATGTATAAAAATATTAGCACATTAAAAAACTGTTACAATCCAGTTTTTTTAAACTAACTCCACGCGGACGAATAGAGGACGAAAACCTTTTTTTTTAATTCTCATTATTTAATAAGGGACTTTTTTGTACTTACTTTAATGAATAGTACAAGTCATGGAGTGACAAAAACCTTTGACCATAATATACAAAATCCTTGCCATTGACCGGCAAGACGGTTCTATAGTCTATGCCTTTGAATCACCAAGCAAGTCTCTCCCTTTGTTAAAAAACTAAAAGATGAAGATATGCAACGTCGCTGTAAAAATAACTTTGATCGATGGAAGCATTGCAGTTTCACATAATATTATTAGACGAAGGAGCAATGAAAAATTGCAGCATGTAACGGTTGTGTCGAACAAGCGGTGTTAATATAGCAGAGACCATTTATATTCTGCAGGCTGAATGGCTGCGTTGTCCCGCGACTACACTAGAGTCTTAGCCTTTACTTTGCTTCGACTAATCCTCTGACGCCGATCTGATTTAACTGTAGTCTTCAGTCGCATATCTGTAGTCTGGGCTTTTTGAAATCATTCAATTAAATTCAATGAGTTTATTTGCTAGATAGAGTGCGCTCTATCGTATATAATATGAATCCATAATGAAACCTCAACAGCGCAATGTAAGCATTATTGCCGAACTGCAAAACCCAAAGGTCAACATCAAACCCTTCCTGATATTGTCATGTCCACTCCTAATACTGTGGTCACATTATCGGGATTCGGCGAATTATCGCGATAAGTGTGTCTGAGTAGTTCGTTGAATAGCGATGTATTCGGGCGAACACGAATGGTTATCGCGGTACTGTGAACCGCTAATGTAGACAAGAACGTCGCGTTTTATCGCGACAACCTTCGCACCATAATGTAGCCGTAGCATTACACAACCTCTATTGGAGGGGGAAAAGAAATAATTATTGGTCATGTTTAACATTATTTAAAATAAAAACATCACGTATCCTTTGGGTTAAAGTGGAAAGGCGACGCTATTTACTCTATGGCGTCAATTCATTTTGTATGGAACGACGGATCAACGGGACAGGTTAATAAATTGCCCCGATTGCTCGCTACTTGATCCGCGAATAACAATGTGAAATAAAGAGGAATATAGAGTACCTTCTTACCCACTTTGAGGGATTAGGGGCACTGGGTTCGCAAATATCTTACCTTAAATGTGGTCATAAATAATACAACACACGTTTCACGAAGGACTGTTCCCTTTTTTATTTGAGGCCGGTTTGCGGTTGGTTAAATCTTGGTTTTAAAAATCTTACATCTCTTTCGGTAATCGTAATTATGTTTCAGAAAAGGTTCATCATTTTAAAAGGAAAAGTTACTGACGCAGCAATGTACCACGTATTTCGCAGTCTTCGCTTTTTCTATTAAAGAATGGACTTTGAATTATTGAAAATGTTTAACATTTACGAGTAAGTATATATTTAATAACGTGGAGTTATTCAAGGGGCGGGCCAAACAAATTCCTGAAAAGCCGCGGTTAATTGCCTCATCTGGTGATCTCTGTCGGCTGGGTCTCATTTTTTTGCACAACGGATCAGCCTGACTGTCCAGCCCAGAAATGCAGCCAGTATTCTTGGCACCATTCCACGCGGACATGATTTTTATAGTAGGTAGTTAGATTAGTTTTGTTGTAACAGAAAAAAGACAAAGCAAATTAATTAATTAATTTAAATTAATTATTTTACTTATAGATTTTTTTTTAATTAATTACTCGCCTCCTTTCACCTCACTAAGCTGATTAGTGATGTTAGCATTAGCCGATTGAACGTTCCCGCAGAGATTACGCGGTTAATCTAGCGTAACATTGCAGTCAGCTCTAAGCCTATTAATAAAAGTACCTACCTACTTTAAAGTGCAACTATTTTTCATTGATATTATTAAAATGTGATAGATTAAAAAATTGATGAAATGGTACAAACTGATAAAGTTAGAAATGCTCATTACTTTTGCTACCTTTTGCGTTGACTTATTAATTAATAGATGGAGTTGAGGGATTTAGAAAAGAATATTGCTTTTAATGAAAATTGATAATGATAATTAAATCTACTTCTGGTATAACTATCACTGTCGCTGCTTTAGTAATTTTGCTTACACCTGACTTAATCTTTAAAATCAGTTTAGAAATTGTAAATGATACCTAGGTATATCCCAAAAAGCATACCTATTTTCCTATCATTGTTTACTTTACCTAAACTGAAAACTAAATACCGTAAGAGGTTTCATTCAGTGTTGTCATTATAATAAAATTATAGATTGAAAAAATAACTGTTTAGAGACTGTACTTTTTTAACCGACTTCTAAAAAAGGAGGAGGTTCTCAATTCGTCAGAATCTTTTTTTTTATGTACCGATTTGGAAAATTCTTTTTTTCTTTGAAAGGGTATACTTCCCAGGTAGTCCCATTGTCATCAGGTCAGGATCTGATGATGGGATCCTTGAGAAATCGAGGAAAATCTGCAAATTTTATAGGCACAATTGATATACCTACTTTGTAGTGGCGTTTGAAGTCGGTTTTATAAAAAGATTTTCGTTTTTACTTGTTTAAAGTAAGGAACTCTGTCTAAAGTTAATTGTGTTGATTAGAAAATGAAGTGACATTTTCAAATCGGATATCGGATGTTCAGGCTTTAATAGAGGTCCATTATCCAGAGTGGTCTACAAACTCTAAACCTAGTTGGCTCTGTTTACAGAGGACCCGAAATCCGACCATCGGTTATCAACGCAACGTGCTGTGTAATGTGAGTAGACGCCGGCTCAATGGGACCAAATCATTGGAAACTAGCGAGCCTCTATTAATCCCAGCGCTTCCACGAATTGTGCGAGCGACCCCTATTCAAATATTATGCCAATGTACATTATGTATTAACTAGCTGCTGCCGGCGACTTCGTCCGCGTAGATTTAGTTTTTAATAATCCCACGTGTATTTAAAAATCTTTGATTGTCCAGAATGAAAAGTAGCCTTCGGTTCGGCTCTCGTCGGTTGACCGCTCTCGGCCACCGCCTCTCATTTCCCTTTTAGTAATTCGTTTTCGCTTAGCGTTTTTTTTTACTTTCTCTCTTTTTGATCGGCTTCTAAGGGTCGTGCCGTGATGTAAAATAGACTATAACCTTCCTCAAAAATTAGGTTAACAAATGCAAAGAGTTCCTGGGGGCTACCTAACTTGTGCCTAACCTAACTTGACACATAAGTCAAATGGGTTTTTTTTTGTACTACTCTCCAAGCCGCGAGAATTTGGAGTGTACCTAGTACAAAAAGAGCCACAATTTGGCCTACTAATAAATGATTTTGAATTTGAATTTAGGTACCCATTCCTTTTGCTTTATGTACATAAAGCTACGTTCAATCACAAAATTACTTAAGCGCCGACTCGAGTCAGCTGAAAATTTTGTGTCAATTTTCATTTCGTCTCAAAAGAACACGGTACCTAATAGAAAGCTTTCTATTACGTCGAGAATTCTTAAGGTATTCTTTCCTACTAAACTCGCATTTCTTAGAATTTTCATCCTTAGATGGCTATAGTTACGAAAACACACACATTTCGTATGAGAACCTCCTCTTTTTTTGAAATCCTTTAATAATAACCGGTCGGTTTCTAGTAGGAGGGTTTGCCTTTAATTTTTAATTTATTTTTATTTTTTGTTGTTATAGCGACAACAGACATACACGTTCTCTGAAAATAGTTTCTGAAAATTAACTGTCTACCTATTACGGATCATGAGATACAGTTCGCTGACAGACAGACGGACGGACGGAGGGACGGACGGACGGACGGAGGGACGGACGGACGGACGGAGGGACGGACGGACGGACGGACGGACGGACGGATGGAGGCTTAGTAATAGGGTCGCTTCGGGTACGGAACCCAAAAAATGGCCGCTAAGTACGCCCGTGATAAAGGATTGCGATGGAACTGGGATAAACTGGGGTAAAGCAAACAATCGCGATCACGTGACACGTGAACGTAAACAGGGAGATATTAAATATTTTTCAATCCGACATATTGCAGACGACAATTTCTTGTTTGTCTGTTGCTGCTGTTGTAGTGAATTGCAGAGTGATTACATTACGAGGACTAGAGCTTGCAACTTTTTTTTAAAGAATATTAGCCAAGATGAACTTGACTAACATTCTCCTCTCCCCTCCAAGTAAGCGGAAAGCTTGTGTTAGGAGTGGGTAGGTAACAATAAACAACAATAGTGCAACGGGCGGGGATCGAACCTGCGACCTTTTAGTTTTCAGTTTTCAGTCCGCTCCTTTAACCGTTGGGCTGTTGAGGCTTTATGTTTTCGTGTATAACTTAGTATTTATTACAAACGATGCCCGTGACTTTGTCCGCGTAGATTAAGGGTTTTTAGTTCCTGTAAATTTCTGGGATAAAATGTCACCTATATGTTAATTCTGGGTATCTTCATTCCAAATTTCAGTCAAATCGAATCATTCGTTGTGGCGTGAAAGAGTAACAAACATAAACACACACATACACACACACATGCAAACTTCGCCTTTATATAATACTAGCTTTAACCCGCGGCTTCGCTCACGTTAGGTTCGATTTTTTAACCCCCTATTTAACCCTCTTGGGGTTGAAATTTTCCAAAATCCTTTCTTAGCGGATATCTACGTCCTAACAGCTACCTGTATACCAAATTTCAGCTCGATCGGTCCAGTGGTTAGAGCTGTGCGTTGATAGATCAGTCAGTCAGTCAGTCAGTCAGTCAGTCAGTCAGTCAGTCACCTTTGCCTTTTATATATTTAGATTAGTGATGTGATATGATTATTATTTGCATGAGTACGTTTGAGGACCTGTAGGGCTAACATGCGCGCCACGAGAAGATTTTCTCTACCCATTTACTCGTCAAATCTCACACAAGTTTACGAGTAAACAGGTAGATAAAATTTTCTCGTGGCGCGCATGTTAGCCCTACTGGAGAGTGATAGGCAACTTTTTATCCCACAAAATAAAAGAGTCCGTCCGGAGTAAGAGAGAATTCCAGGCGGACGAAGTTGAGGGAAAAACTAGTATGTACCTAAGTAGAAGCTAAAAAGCTTATATTGCTTTCAGTTCGTAATAAGTTGCTTGTACCTACTAGCATTATTTCGGCCCCGTAATTTGCTCGTGTTTTGATACGCGCTCAATCAGATCAGTCAAAATATGAACCCACAAAGGGTTAAAAATTCTTGCATGTCCAATAAGTAAAGTTATTCTGGCTGTAACACAAAAATATCCTTTCCTACAAAATAATAAAACTATGCAAAGTCAACCAAAACAGCTGGAGGGCGTTGCTACAGGCAGTGTGATGCCTGTATGCATATAAAGTAGGCAGGTAAACCGCGTTTTTTATTTGGTCACTGTATTTCCTACGCTCCGAAACAGAATTTTTTCCAATCAAAATATTAACTGTCATGAACCAAAGTGTTTTTTAAGCATTTTCAGGACGCACCTACCAAATCGGTAGGTACATTATACATTATTAAACCTTTTTGAAGTAAAATCGCTGGGTAAAATGTCAAGGCATTAAAATTTTAATGTACGAGTACATATTATTATTTAAACCGACTATAGTGCAACGGGTGGGATCTAACCTGCGACCTTTCAGTTTTAAGTTCGCACCTTTAACCGTTGGGCCATCGAGGCTATTTTTTTTTTTTTTTGAATGAAAAAAGAACGAAATTGAGAATCTTTTTTGAAGTTAATTTAGGACAAATTCTCAGCATCTAAAGACAGCGATAAATAAACTTATAAATATTATGCCCATACCACAGCCTAGTCTGACGAGATACAAGTATCATCGAATATTCGCACGGTACAAGCAACATTTACGGCTTTCTTAAGACATTACGCTGTACAGCTCCTCGCAGTACTCCATTGATATAAGAAACCAATGATACTACTTAATTACTTAGTTCATTTAACTTCAATAATGGTACTTAACTGCACACCTGAGAGTTTTCCATAAGGTTTTCAAAGGAGGATCAGTAGTGAGACATTAATGGGTTTCCCACAATGATGATGCATATTATTTTTATTTCCGACAAAATTATAGAGTCATTTGCTTACAATTTTTACTGTGCATGAAATTATTTTTTTTAAAGATATTTTTTTATTATATAAACATTAAAGAATTTATGTACCTCCTGTCAAAGTTTAATAAAAATCTTAAAATAAATACCTACATTGGGATACTTTCTGTCTTGTTGCATGTGGTTAAAAAGGTATTCACACAAACTGACATAAGTCGGTGGCGAGTCACCCCCGTGCCTCGGAGAGCACGAAACGCGGTCGGTCCTGCACCTGATCTCTTTCCGGTCGTGACGGATTTTCCGTCCCATCGGACTATGAGAGTGAGGGAATAGAGAGTGCACCTTCGTTTGCGCACATACTTGTGTACTATAATATCTCTGTGGACATTGGCTGCTGTGGCCGGATTCTGTCGGGAGGACATTCTTCTTCTTCTTCTTCTTTTTCAACTTATAGACGTCCACTGCTGGAGATAGGTCTCTTGTATGGACCTCCACAGGCCTGGATCTTGCGCCGCTTGAATCCAGCGGCTCCCTGCGACTCGTTTGATGTCGTCAGTCCACCTAGTGGGGGGTCTGCCAACACTGCGCTTCCCGGTGCGGGGTCGCCACTCCAGCACCTTGGGACCCCGTCGACCATCAGCTCTTCGAACTATGTGCCCCGCCAATTTTCACTTCAGTTTCGCGACTCGCTGAACTATGTTAGTGACTTTAGTTCCCTACGCATCTCCTCATTTCTGATTTGATCTCGGGAGGACATTATTCATATAATATTAAATTTAATTTTACTCAGTGGGATATTTTTTCTTTAGTTTATCAACGGTGTGTTATAATTTCCGTTGAATCGGCTCCACTCTGTTTTACAAGAGGAAAAGAGAAACAGACGTGGGCACGCTCTACTGCTCCTGAATGACGTTATCATAGACTATACAGTTTCTCTATTCCTTGTTTTCTCTAACAATGTTACGTATACGTTTAATTTTACTCGTATTTTCCGACTATAAAAGTTCGTGCTATGTATTCTTCTGTTGCCCTTATCTCGCGAACTAATTCTTGTATTTGAATTAAACAGCTGGAGCTTTCATATTTCGTGGTTCTCCTTCATTTTAGTAACTACATATCGGATTGGTAAGGAACTTCGTAAATGTAATGCGGTGGTGTAAATGCTCGGCCTTATTATACACCTACAACATATAAATTAAACATTCAAGTTTCGAAATTAAAACAAAACGATCAGGCCAAGAGGCGAAAATATGAAAATCTTGATGGTAGTTTCGTATTTGTGAATTAGTTTGGCCGACGTTTGGCCATTCAAAGGGGCAATGCTGCCAGCATTTTGGGTAGGTACTATGCCGCTCTGCGATGGTATCGATGAGGTTTTAGGTTTATTTTAGAAATAATTATTAGTTGTTTTAATTTTAGAAATAATTGGTAAACTCTATGTGTTAAACAATATTTTTGTATTCGAATTCGATCTTACGGCGATCGATTTGCATAGGAAGTACTTGAGTAATGTAAGGTTATATAACTATTAGTGTCGCTGTAACATTTCAATTATGCACAGACATCGCCGAAACATGAATACATAAATAGATACATAGAAATAAATGTGAATAAAATTGCCTCCCTTTTTGAAATCGGTTACAATTTTTCAACCATGCCCTGAATTGTAACAGCGAGAAGGGTGGTAACTTGCACCCGCTGCGCGCACCAGAGGGCGCTAATGTCGTCGGAAACATTTATCAACCCCAGTATTTATGATATCGAATCTTTGCTGGCTTTTGTCAGCGACGCAGCGAAACAGATCCGGGCGTAAAATAGAAATATTTTCTTCACGACGAAAATGGAATCCTCGAAAAAAAACATTATAGGGTTTCAAGATGAAATGAGTCAAACGATTAACAAAAAATTGCTAATTTTATAACTCATTTAAAATAGCACAGTTTTTCAAAACCTAGGTCTGTATTTGGACAAAAGTTGTTATTTTTTACTTTTCCCAAAATCCAAACAATTTTTCGCTACCAAAACCAAATCCAGAAAGAAAGTAAAAATCTACAAACATGAATCTTTAATTTCTGTAAGGCATAAATAAAAATTTAGACCCCAATTTTTGCCACCCCCAAAATCTACCGCCCTATGCTCCAGCCTTCGATCACAGAAAAAAAATATCCATATATAGGCTCCAGCCTACTCAGCCTGGTGGTAAATTCCCCATTGCTAAAATCTGATGATGGTGCAATATTCTAATGGGTACCAAAATGTTCCTATATATCGTACATTGATCCAATCATCTAATATGGACACGCTGTACTAGAAATTTATTGGTGTATCACCAAATTAATTCCAAATACATGGCTCGATTGCCCGCATAGTGAGAGCCCTTTCATGTTTATGCAGGGGACGCGGTTGGTAGCCCTTGTAATTACCTTCATGTTTGTAGATCGTTGTATTATGGATTAGATCGATTACATCTTAGTAATTAAATGCCTAACACTGGTTATATGTAAATTGTATTGAACCTGGTCCTGGTAGGTACCTGTTCCTAGTAGTTATCATGCTGTTAAATGTGATGTACCTACTTGATTATTTATTATTAATTTTATGAGCGCGTGTACTTGTAAATCTTCAGATGCAGATTTGATTTTTACAGCAGTAGATCAAGTTTTAATTTTAACAAGACACAGAAACCCTAAATAAAAATTAGCACCTGCCAAAGCGGTGTGGAATGCAGCACGTTGGGCTTCACTAGAAGGAACCGAAGAACGAGATGCAAAGATATAACACAAGTCACAAAGCTTGAAGACGTAGTTCTTTTAACGAAAAAACTAAAGAGGAGATGGGCAGAACACAAGCCTCTCTATATGAAAGTAAAGGACAGAAGGAAGTTAGAGACTACTCGAAATGAAAAAGAGGTAGACAAAGGAAGTGTTTGGTTGACATCAAGCAGATGGCTATAGTCACGTATAGCCGTCACCTCCACACCAATGAAACACCGGCATGTAGTCTGCGCTTTAGAGAAATCCTTTGTAAAGTGATAATTATGCATTTGCTACAATACTAAGCAATGTGTAAAAACAAAAATTGAGGTTACAAAGTTAGTGAATTTTTTAATGACAAAGTTGCGTGGGAATAATCCGCATGGCATATGGTTGCTCCTGCTGCCCACAGGGTAATAATAATAATATATTACATTGTAATAGCTACATAATATCTAATACTATTTTATTTTGAAAAGAGCAAAACTAAGTTTCTTGCTGGCGCTTCTCAGCAGAATCTACTATCTGAACCGATAGAGTCTTGACTTGTCATAAAAGCAATGGGTTGGCCTACATTAAATAAATAATAATTTTGAATTTAACATTTTGTTTTGAAAAGAGCAACTGCTAAGTTTCTTGCCGGCGCTTCTCAGCAGAATGTACTTTTTGAACCGATGGTATTCGGTAAATAATTTTGAATTTTGAATTTGAATTTCATATCAACGATCGTAAATCTATCATATTAAGACGTGAAGTAGGTAGGTACAGCAAGCGTTCATTGAACTATTGATTGAATATTCCTTAGCCCCGGCGACCCTTATAATCTATTCAATGCTATAATCTATTCAACGCTAATACTATCGCGATCATTGAAATCATCTCAAGCGATTTGAATACCAATGGCGTGTTACATAGAGAATTCATTTAGACCAACTAAATGGGTAATTGTGTATTGATGCTGTGAATTGTATCAAATTGATTTATTCGGTTTCGGTGTTATATTTTCTTAAAGCGGTGATACTCGTAGCATAGTGGTTAAAAGTTCTTAAGCCCTCTTTTCAATGGTTCGAAACGCACCTCTAACTTCGCGGAGTTTGTGCGTTTTAGTTTGTTTTATTTATTAAAGAGGCACACAAAACAGGTTAAAACTAAAAAGTATACAAAATATATTTAGAATGAAATGAATGAAATAGTCAAGAAACAAGTAACAACCCCTAGTATGTTTACACAACATTATTGAATAAAATTAACAAGTCAAGCTTGACATAGAAGTTATATCATAAAAAGTGTGGTCCAGAGACAAATAACGTAAGTAATAAAATTAACTTGTATACCCACAGTTGGGATCTTCCGTTTGCAAGTGTGCATTGCGCCTAACGATACAGTATCTCCATCAAACTTTTGCGAACGTAAAAAATAGTCTTGTTCTGAAAAATGACCTCCCTCTATCGTAGCGCTGCGGCAGTTAATTACTCCTGAATATTTATTGGTCGTTTGAATAAACCGCTCGCAGCGGATAAGCCGACATTTTGTATTTTATCTATTTTCCCACTGTTACTTTTTAAGCACAGGGTCACTCAGCGGGTGATGGAGAGAGCCATAGCACCAAATCACGAATGATAAGATCCGTAAGAGAACCAGAGCTACCGTCATACCTCATCGAGTTTCGAATTTGAAAATAGACCCCAAGGTGCTGGAATATAGTAATCTCACATCGGAAACTGTTACTACGGTTTCCAATCCCCTTACCAGTGGACTGACAGCATCAAGTAAGTCGCAGAGAGCCACTAGATACAAGCGGCCCAACACGATGGCGTGTGGAAGTCGAATTTGGAAACTGTAATATCCATGCAGGTGCTACAGGTGATACGTGAATAATGAATCTAACAAAAATTACCACTACGAGCGAGGTAGAGGAGTAAGTGTTAATTTTTCCCCTATTTAAGTAACATAACATTAAAAACATTCTAAACTTCGCCTTCCCTATTACAGCTCCTGCAATATAATTTCAGGAAATTGGCCTCAAGTCTGCAGGGGCTTCGCCTGCGCCGGCCTGCACTGCGAAGATAAAAAGCTTAGGCATCTAGACATGACAGCAAATGAAATCCGTAAATTAGTGTGCTGTACAATTTGCTAAGTGTGAATTGACTAGCTAATGACCACGATTTCGTCGGCGTTGAGTAACCTTTTTAAAGTTAAAGTTCAACTGATGCAGTACCATCTTTTAACTTTTCATAGATTTTTACTAAGATGAGCAGATTCCATAAAATTTAAGATATCTACTTTATATTATTTTATTTTGAACTGATTTCGATGAAATTACGTTAATTTTACTCGTACCTATGAAAACTCCTTTAAAAAAGTTTTGGTCCCCATACCTAAAATGCGATAGTAACTCTAAGGCCAAAATTTGAGCATCCTGAGAAAAATGTGAACTACTTTTAACGCGGAAAAATGAAAAAGTTTCCACCAGACTTAAAAAATGTAAATCCCCACAGCTGAAGTCACAAGCATCAGCTAGTAATGCATTTGTAAGTGTGAGTGTAGATATTCAATCAATATTTATCAATATTTTTTGCACAAAATAGCCTAACACCTAGTTAGGTACCTATGTCAGTAACTTTATTTGAAAACACCAATGTTTGCGGATTAACTTCGTCTGCGTGAGGGTGATAAGTAGCTTAGGTGGCTGCGTCATGGTAACAATGGACGCTGCCTTAATTTTCATTTAGACTGGCGCACTGCCAGTCTGTGAGCGAAACTGAAGTGGAAATAGGCGGGGCACATAATGCGAAGAACTGACGGTCATGGCCCCAAGGGGTCCCAAAAAAAAAAATATCATCAGTTTTCTAGCAGTGCGTAAGTAATTTTGGCAAATTTTCGCCCTTCGATGAAGCGTTGTGTCATCTGTCAAAATGTATGTGTATCAAATGAAGGAAATAGAAATACGTGTGTGGAATGATATGACGAAAAAAAATTTTTTTTTCGATGAAAGATAGTCCTTGCCTGAGATTTCACCTGACGGTAAGTGACGATGCAGTCTAAGATGGTAGCGGGCTTACTTACTTGGTACTTAGAAGGGGTATCGCAGTGTAGATTCAACCCATACTCCTTATCGGCTTCTACCCGCCATCGTGTCGGAACGCTAAATCGCTTGGCGGCAAGTCTTTGACGGTAGGGTAACTAGGCTCGGCCAAAGCCTCCCACCTGCTCCCACCAGAAATATACCTAAATTGATTTGATTACCTACAAAAGTCACACAATATCTTCATCGAATGACTTTAAAATGTTAAAATTAAAATCCGCCAAAATTACTTCACTGGCGATATCGTGAAAAATATTTCACGTTGTCCTTCAAAATATGAAACATCTTTGACAAATTAACTCGAGAACTTAATTTAACTTTATCAATTTTCATTTGATCGTTTATTTGCGAGATGGGCGATATAATTAAAAGGGATAGCGCAATCGAGTCGAGACTCGATCCACAAACGAAATAATGGCGGATCAATTAAAAGTTGAAGTTGAGGCGAGTTGAGGCGGGTTGAGGCGGGCGGGCGGGCGGCGTGGGCGGATCGAATCATTAGTATTGCTCGACCGAAATACGACAATCGAAGCGAGACTAGCTGTTACTGCCGAGACCAATAATGTTTTATTCAAATAAAGTAGGTACTATTATGTACTTAACAATTAGTATTTCTTCTCATTGGTATTATCTGCATAGGTAGATACAATTTAAATACAGTGTACGCGTTGAGGTTTGTTTTTTGTTAGTTTTTTAAGAATATTAGCTTAGCTGAAATTGAATAATATCCTCCTATCCTTGAAAGCTTGTGCTAGCATTGGGTACAACAATAGTGCTAGGAGTGGGTACAACAGTAGTGCAACGAGTGGGATTCAAATTCACACTAAAGATTTTAGACTTGATTCGTTCTTTAATGACATAATTGTTGTAAAATATTACGAGTAAGTACCACAGTAATCGTTTAGTTAGGATTGTCGATATTTCGATCCAATTGCATGGACCGTGGTCCCGCCGTGACAATTATTTCAGTCCACACCTTTAACCGTTGGGCTATTGAGGCTTAAGTGATGAGCGGTGATAGCTTGTGCCTAGTTGGCACCTTTTAGGTGCGGAAACCTAAAAAAACAAAAACAAAATTAGTCTTGAACCATTTCATTACTTGCTCTTATGAATATCGAGCCCCTAAAACCGTGATGGAATAGTGATTAATCCACCTTCGCCCGGATTACCGCGGCCGGGCGCCGGCCTGGCGAAATACTGAGAGCCACAGACGCGGTGGTTAATTACTTCTGAATATTTATACGTCGTTTGAATAAATCGCCCGCGCCCGATATCACGCCACTTTCGGTTTAATTTTTCCCACCGCTAGATTTTTGCCACCGCAAATACGAAGAGAAAATCACGGAAATGGCTTTACATTCCAATGCTGCTTTATGAAGCTTTTTCTCTTCACGAAGTATGGTCTTCACTAAAATTTAATGTAGCCACCTAAAGATATGCCGACAAAGAAGTAGTTAGTCCTCCAAACCTCTTTTCTTCTTGTTTTCTGCCGGCTCTTCTCAGCAGAATTTGCATTACGAACCCATGGTAGAGTCTCGACGTGTCATAAGAGCCACTCCCAAGTAGCACAGATAGCTGTATAAATACTCACTTTTAGACCTATTTGAAACTCTATGCGTATTAAGACTCTTTTAAGAGTACACTGGTGATCCTACAGCTGCATAATAGCTGTCAGTGATATTTAAACAGCTTAGGCTGAATAAGGGCTGTTTAGTGGATAAAATTACGCCAAATGCTGTATAAGAAGGTATTTGTGAACTCTTATTACACTGACTTATTAAGGGGGCACGTGTGAATTATTATGAAGCTTATTGCTGAATATCAGAGTTTTAACTATTCACGTCGCTGTTTAACATGAATCCACCATTTTGTTGTATAACCTCATAACCTATATAAATATACTGATTCATTTTTCAACTTTTATGATGTTTTGTGTATGAATTAGGAATGGATTGCATTAGTTTTTACTTCTCGATATCATAATAACAACTTTTTATCTTATAATTCTTTTCAAAGCACTAAAAATTGTTTATTCAAGTTTTCATCACGGCTTATTTATATCACGAAACTAATTAAAAACCGAATATTTTCGTGGCGCACTAAAATTTTCTTAGGTAATATATATGTATAATGTCAGTAAAATTACATTCCCAATCATTTTTCTTTTATAAATATGAAAACAATCGCTTGTATTATCGAAGTCGCTCTTTTCGTCCGTGAGTTCATTTTTGACACATCACACTTTTATTAAAATTTTGTGTCTGTCTGTCTGTCTGTCTATTTGTCCAGGCTAATCTTCAGAACAAAGGTACCTACCTGATTTTGATGGAACTATAATAGGCAGGAAAAGGTTTATACAAGGACATTTACCTACTGCTTCCAGTCGGTTTATTTTATCTAAGCCACTGTTTTCGTCCGTGAGTTCGTTTTTGACATATGATAAGCTCAAACACTTTTATTAAAATTTTATGTCTGTCTGTCTGTCTATTTTTCCAGGCTAATCTTCAGAACGAAGGCACCTACCTGACTTTGATGAAACTATAATGTATATATGGAATTATATATATATGGAAGAGGTTTATACAAGGACTAAAACTCTCCTTAATTCTTAGAACAAACATCATCTTTTATAGATGTAAGTAATGGTTTATACCATACGCATAAACATAGTAGATATATAGTACTGTCCCAATATGCTTATCCTACGCAAAAACTCTGCGCGCCATTGATTTTGTGATTTAGACATTTACTTTAGTAGATAATAATAGTTATTAGGTATTCTGTAATTTAGAGTGAATGTGTGCGCGTGTAATATTTCATTTATAATCGCTGCATCAGCGTTGGCGGCGGGCAGCGAGGTTGTATGCTTAGAGAAAAGCACTTTCGATGCAAAATACAGAGCGGGTGTCGGCGCGAGTCATTATAAGTTGGGCGGCGAGAGCCTGCGAATGTCGACAGCCAAGGAAAGTACGTTGACAAAAGAGATTATGCTGTTTTCATTTACTTTCCATTATTCTTTTAACTCGTTTGTCATTCTTTTCACTTGGTAGACGCGTAAGGAAGAGGAATGACGCTTGCTTATATTTTGTTAGGGCTGCTAGGCATTCTGTGAAATAAGGATACCTACCTATTGCATTTCCCTTAACGGAAGTTGACTAACAGTGCATAAAGGAGCTCTATTGGAGAAATCCAGGAGAGCCCGTAAATTTTTAATTCATCGACCTCTTTTGTTTTCCACACAAACATCAGCTGAGACCTGAAACAATAAAATCCAAGAGAACCAATGAAGACATTTAGATAGCATAGGAGAATGCTAGGAGAGAATTTTGTTCGTGACATACTAATTGGCTCCTGTTTTTACTTTTCCTAGCTTATACTGTTTTGCTTTTCCTAGTGTAGACACAGTTTTAGGAAGGTACTAGCGTTGCCAGACGTCCCGTATTTCCCGGGACATCCCGTATTTTAGGCATAGTTTAAAATGTCCCGGCGGGACTCACTTTGTTCCGTATAATTTGAACCGTGCTTCGTTTTTCATTATGATATCGATCCAAGTATTCACACACGCAACGTTCGTAAAAAAGCGAGTTGATCACCGTTTTTAATTACAACTATAATTGTATAGATTTTTACAGATGTCTTAAAACAAATAAAAATATGTTAAAACTGACTTGATCCTCAAAAAAATAATAAAAAAAACGCTAAATAATTTTGTTTTTTTATTTGTCCCGGGTAAAAAACTGAAATGCCCGTATTTTTTTGCCTTTTGTCCCTTATAGGCTGAAAAAATATCTGGCAACCCTAGTAGGTACTGTATTTGATTTAAAGATTACATTTAGGCCTAAAACAAAGCAGTTAAGATCCTTTTAGTTGTAAATCGCCCAAATCGATATCCTACAAAGTAAACACCCCATGAGAGATGTAAGCGCCTACATACCTACATTTTACGTCTGTACCTACGTAGACCGAATTCGGCGAATGGGCGAAATAAATTTGCTGAAAGGCGACAGCCCTACGTTCATGATGCTAAGTGACTAGGGGATGGGCCACAGAATTCAAAATAAGTATAGAAGTGGTGGGGTGACGCGTAGGTGCTTACCAGATTGGTGACCGACTTTGGAATCCAATTTAGGCCTTTTCATTTCTTTCGTGTTCATGTCAAATCCGGTTAATATCACCAGCAAGATCTGATAATAAAATTATTGTTGAACCTCGGAATCAAAATTCCGTACTCAGTATTGAGGTATACATTTCATGAAAAAAAACTTGGGACCCACCTCATCATCAGGGTTCCTTATCCAAAGGGTGCCAACGGAACCCGTTAAGCCACCGCTGTTCTGCCACGCCGTCTATCTGTCAGCGGGCTTTTTTTTTTTATTCTTCGAGGAGGAAAAAATCCCTATGGACTTCTGCATTCTAGCAGGGTGTGTCCGACTCGCACGGACTAAAACAACCTCCTCAGGACACCCAGGTCAGCACGGAACCGCTTTGCATTACTTCATGCAGACCGTCTATATATTTTCTCTTTTGCTCTTCTCTTCCCTCTCTCTTTCCTCTCTCCTCTCCATAATGCCTCTCAACATTCCTCCATATTTAAGCCACTCCTCTGCACTAGAGAGCATGCGTGTTATCAAGTTGCAGGGGTTTACATTGCTCCTCGCCCCTTGTGCCACCAGTCTCAGGTCTGCGCAAGGGGAGCATTCGAAAATAGCATGTCCAAGGGTGTCTTCCTCTCCGCAAAAGTAGCATTTTTCCGTTGGTGATTTGCCGATTGCGAAGAGATACGTATTAAACACCCCGTCAGCGGGCTGTATCTTATGAACCGTATCAGTTAGTTACCTACTTGAAAGGAGGTGGGTTGATAAGGCCGAAAATCCGCCCCTCATACACTCGAAAAAAAAAGTTCCAGATTTCGACAAATTGTAAATGTATTTAAATACTTGAAGATATAAACTTTATTGTAATATAAAGTTTAGATGATAAAAAAAATAGTAAGTTACAGAAAATATTACCCAAAAAGAGAGTGTTTCTTTTACTTTTCTTACATTTTCATACATTTTAGTCGTTTTTTAAGCTTTGATTTAATATTTTAGAATGAAGCGCTCCATGAACCATCGTAAACGTAACTGATAATGATGCTCCTTTTTATAAGCTTTTATATGAATATTAATTTATTTTGGTTCATGGAGCGCTTCATTCTAAAATATTAAATCAAAGCTTAAAAAACGACTAAAATGTATGAAAATGTAAGAAAAGTAAAAGAAACACTCTCTTTTTGGGTAATATTTTCTGTAACTTACTATTTTTTTTATCATCTAAACTTTATATTAAAATAAAGTTTATATCTTCAAGTATATAAATACATTTACAATTTGTCGAAATCTGGAACTTTTTTTTTCGAGTGTATGAGGGGCGGATTTTGTTGCCTTATCAACCCACCTCCTTTTCACAGAACGTGTAATTTCTATTGCCGCTATAACAACAAAATATACTAAAAAAACTAAAAACTAAAGAAAGTCTCTATACAATAAGCTTTTGTTTTTGCTAGTTAGATTAGTCAACTGGTGTTAAATCTTTTATTATGGTAAGGAACCCTGACTAACGTTATCCCGTGATACTTAATTAAAATGTTTACTGATAGAAAACCAAGTTACCTACTCCTGAAAAGGCCACTATTACTTCAAGATTACCTAATGTGGGAATGCAAGGTACCTCGGATTACCTAGGAAATGTATTGGTAAATCTGTAAATTATTTAAGAGAACAGAAGATACCCTTTCTATAAAATAATTTACAATTCCGTGTGCCGGGGGCTCGGGGCAGAAATAAGAAACATTGAGCGTGAGATTTTCCGATTGTTGTTTGTAGACGGGAATTTAACTCGCTATTCCTGATAATGCGAAATGTGTGCGAAATCAGAATAAACGACCCTTGCAAAATGTTTTCTCATTCGGTTGCTTAAATCTCGTTTACGTAATATGCTTACTACTTAGGCACCTATTTTTCTCTATATTAGAAGATATTTACCCATAGGTACGAATTATATGGGACAAGTATGAGGGACAAACCGATTTACACGATTAAAGATTGTCATCTCAACCTACCTACTGCAGCATAGGTAGCATGGGCAGGAGAAATTTTATCCCTCGGGAAAGGATAAAATATTTATCCCCTCACCCAGTTTTATCCACCTGTCGAGCATGCATGAGCAAAACGGTGGAAATAATATCCATAGTAGATATTCTTATAGGAATATAGGTACTTTTCCTTTTCCCTGTCGCCATGCTTTAGCATAGAGAGAAGATAATTTTATCCCCTGTCAGTGGATAAAATCGGGGGATAAAACTTTTATCTCCTCCCCGTGCTAACCCTGCTGGGCAGTGGCACAAGTCTCCTCTTGAATGAGAAGGGACATAGTAGGTAGTCCACGCTGGCCAAGTATGGATATATATTTACTCTTTGGGATTGGCAAACCTTTGAGAACATTATGGAGAACCCTCAGGCATGCACGATTCTTCATGATGTTTTCCTTCACCGTTAAAGCACGTGATATTAATTAAATTTTTTTAATGAGAATATGTTGAACTCTCTGTTCTCCTCTCCCCTACAAATAAGTGAAAACTTAAAACTTGTGTTAGGAGTGGGTACGACAATAGTGCAACGGGTGGGATCGAACTTGCAACCTTTAAGTTTCAGTTCGCACCTGTAACCATTGGGCTATTGAGGCTTCAAACATATATGTATGTTTGAAGCCTCAATACCTATGGGTACCTATTTTAAATATAATAATAAATAGGTAAGTTCTTATTCTTATTTAGGTGTTTGGAATTGCTTAAAACATACATAGGTAACTTCGAAAACTTACGAGAGGCGTGCCTGGGATATTTAATAAAAAAGACGTGTGGCACTCGGGGACTGCCGCGGTAAAGCTATTGCATAGCATTTTTTATCAACACCATCTAGCGGCTCACCGTAGAGGAGTCCCGTGTCAGGTTATTTTCGCTACGGAATTTCTGGATTCGGTCTCCACGCTGGCCCGCGATAGAAGCTATGCAATAGCTTAAAATTGATTGACTTTGAAAGGTTGTGTAGCAGTTTCTAAAAGAATAGTTTTAATTTTAGTAGGTAGGTATCTACTTACAACCTAATATTCCTGGCTTGATCCCAAATTATGACCAACTATCTAATTTAAGCTAGATAATCACAGTATGGATAGTTACATTTCATTATTGCCGCATTGCCATAACTCCTCGTTGGACAGGATTATACAAACTATCTAATTATTGTAATTTGTGCCCATTATAATGTGACAGGGTGTTAACTGCATTGGTTAACTGTTATGGCAAAATTGGTAAACGGTAAACAGCTTATGACACTCTCCAGGTCCTTAACTAAGTATAGCCATAAAAAATCACATCGTCTATTAGGTAGGTGCTTTAGTCGTCATTAAAGGACAAACAAAGACACTTCGCATTAATTTTATAGTATTAGCATAGAGTAAGATCCTTATATACTGTGTATTACTAGGTACCTAAGTACTAACTAGTATCTAGTCTATACTATTATAATAAAGAGAGAGCGCGAATTTTGTGAGTTTGTATGTATGTCCGGAGCAAACTTTGGAACCACCGCACCTATTACAATTATTCTTTTACCATTTCAAAGGTACATTATTCCAGATGGTTATAGGCTATATATTATGCACATAAATGTATTATGGCTAGATATTATGTGCAAATTTGTTAAAGAAGTCGGAAAAATTTTTGACTCTCAAACGTTTTCAAGACGTGCGCTGGGTCATATACTGTTATTGGATGAAAATGATGTATGGGTGAATTGTTCCTCTCAAAAAGTTTTAAAAAAAGTCCTTGATAGCATATGTCTATCTTCTAAAGATAACTTATAGTAACCATTTCTATCTTTTAAATTTTGATTAAAAATAATGCATTATTTTCGAAGCTTCTTTAACCAATGTGATATCAAACTATATCTAAATAAATATGTTTATTATCGTAAGTATTTAATGTAGAACATATTTTCCCTTTACACTATACAGTTTAAATAAATATCTTAGGAGTTATCGGAAAATTAATATTTCCGGGCGACAAAATAATGAAATGTTGCCGGCCGGCGCGGCGGTGCACGGTGGCGGGTTTCAGCGCGGAAGGTTCCTGTGGTTCCTTTGATGATCTTTTACAATCGTCTCATATAAGAAGCTCTGTGCGATCAGTCCCGTAAAAACAAATATTTAAATTTTTAACCCGGACGAAGTCGGCACGGGCTTCTAGTAACTAATAAAATTAGTGCAATAAACGAAAATCTCTAAGGAAGCATAAATATATAAATACCTACTAGAATATAACAATGTCGCTATCTGTGTGTCTGCTTGTACCTACTATTATATTTAAGAGATTTTTTTTCCGGAATGTTTATAATTAGGTAAGTATTGTACGTCGTACTCATTGTATAAAACTAGCTTAGCTCTAGATGAAGTCGCGGGATTTCGAATCGACGGAATCGACACACTGGTATACCTATCTGTGATCGCTGCTCAAGGTATAGTTAGTAGTCGTGAAGGTATTAACTTTTGATCATAGCTTTTGATCTAGAGATGGGAAGGTTGACGAATAAAAAATCAAATCATAAATTAAAAACAGGTACATTTTATTGAAAAAAAAATATATATGTACACAGCAAAACAAATAAATAATCTTATGTTGTACAGTTATTAATCTATAAAACATTAATTTCCTTGAAATAGAATACTATACATAACTACAGTTATAAGAATATTTACATAATACCGTCTTGGGAAGTGTAATCCGACCGATTTCAATAAACAATATCCATTTAACATTTAATACGATATCTTGGGGACATCTATTTTATAGGATAAATTAAGTGGAATCCCTATATTTAATCCCCGATTACTTAAACGCTTCTTAAAATTTGAGCGCACGTCACTGATGTGTCATTTTATCGTCAGCTAATATTTGAGGAACGCTCAAATTTTAAGCGGCTTCTCAGTGTCCGGCTGTACGTAAATATAAAAACAGTAAGCTATTTATTAAATCCTTGATATACGTTACGTTCAAAGATCACATAAATTAATTTTACACATAGACATTATCTAACAATGATCCGTCGATAACAAATTTCCTATCAAAATGTATTCATGCGTGACATGATATTCTAATAATCTAGCTACGATATTATCAGAAAAAACATTCATTACCTAATATAATATTATTATTGTGATTTTAAACAAGCATTTTATAAATGTTTCATTATAAATAAAATAAAATCCCTTGTACCAACGGAAACTTATTATAAGAGACTATTGAATAATAAAAAAATAAAAAGATTTTCCCAAGGTACAAACTTGTGATGTATTGTTTAATATCAGCTTACGGTATTAATGATTAATTCTCGAATGTTCGCTCGTATCCCTCCTTAATTAAACAAATTATCACCATTATTAATTAAGAATTTTTGTTCAAATTTGATAGCATTTTATAGCCTACTATAACGAGACATGACACTGTTTACTATTGGACCGATTAAATAAGTGACGCCCTATTAATAGGATATCTATTAACTCAATAAATAATCGATAGACAGATGTGTAATTTGCATTTCTTAATAAAATTCAAATGGAAAACGTCACTTATTCTTAATAATTATGCTCTTATATATTTATTGTATGAAATAATTCTTGTCAGCATAGCCTACCCTGACCTACATAACCTACTCCTGAGTGTAAAATGCCAATTACAAGTAAGCCCCTAAGGCTCAAAAAGAACAAACTAACAATCAAATCTGATTTTAAGGCTCCCTTAATATAGGATTTGATTGTTGTTCATTAGCGGGATGTAAAATATACCATAATAGAAGCCAATGAAACTGATGAAAAAAAATCGTAATTTTTCAGTTTCGATGACATATAAAATGTGTTAAAATAATATTTTTTAACAGAAAATAATATTATAATAATATACTACTGTGAAAATATATTAAAAAAAAAAAACAGTTTGGTATCTGAACTAAAATGACTTTAATAAGTAATTATTTGAAAATATATCGCGAATAATAATTTCGTATATTTTAAGGCGAAAGTTCACAAAGAGTAGGTATTTTAGGATTTTATGTTCGCAGTTTAACTTCTTCAAATGTTATACTTTGTTACCTATTTCGAACTTCGAAAGCGAGTTGAAGGTGCTTGCTTTTTTAACCGACTTCCAAAAAGGAGGAGGTTATCAATTCAGCCGGTATCTTTTTTTTTTCTATGTATGTCCACCGATTACTCCGAGGTTTCTGGACCGATTCACGCGATGATTTTTTTTTTAGTATTTAGCCTAGTGAGCAGATTCGTCTTAAGAAATGCAATTTAAACACTTTTAAATGTTAAAAAAGACAGATTTAGGGCTCTGGCATATTAAGGCGAGCCATTCCACGCTAAAGTATTTATTTCTGATCATTTCGGTCCCGCCATAATATGCGTTTAGCTTAATAAGCATAAAATATGATATGCGTTATTTGTAGGAATTTGATTTAAATACACATATTAAATGAATATGCTAGGTACTATGATTGTTTCAACAAATTGACATCTCTACCGACTCTTTAAAATCTTACTCTTTATACTTATCTTTAAAAATTATTAACAAAAAAAAAGAACTACAGGACCCAGCTGTAAATATGATGCATAAAGCCCTAGAAAGAGACAATCGGCCTACTTCAACTTGCGTAGAGCGCTGTCTCTGTCGTACAAAGCGACAAAATGAGTGACAGAGACGACACACTACGAAAGTAAAGCAGGTCGATTGTCTCTTGCTCGAAGTCGATGAGTGATATTGCCAGCTGGGATCTGTACTATTTAAATACAACGTCAAACAATTCATACTGTCTGAACTCAAAATAAATACTGCATTTATTATGTTTAAAATATGTCGCCAGGCCCATTTTATTGTCAATTATATTTCATACGCGTTATCTACAATTTAATATGCTCAATATTTTGACTAGAAATCATATTATTATCATTATTATTTAATTATAAAAAAGAAAAAACAAAAACGTAAAAAATGTACAAGATATTCATATAGCACACTCTTATTCATTTACATTTCATTAAAAATTGTACAAAAATGCTGAAATTGTGATAAAACGCATAGTATGCGAGAAGGCCGGCGTGCGGGCGACGTAGAAGGGGCGGGGGGGCGCTATCGATCCCCGCATGCGTCCAGTAGATAACTGTGGGGTTAGTATAAGATTTAATTCGATTGATCGTTTTGGTATTCGACGACATTAGCATCAAAGAAAAATGAATCTTAACTGTATTGATTTCAAGTCACAAATTCAGCACATCCAATTTTAATTTGGAGCACTCACGAAATTGAGTTCTAACACAATACAGTTATGGTCCATTTTAGTTTGACGCCTGAATGACGCGTGCGCCTCATAAGTCGGCCGAACTCTAGCCTTCTTGCCGTCTGTATTATATAGCCCATAATATATTATTGATTCCCGCAAGGTCCTGTAAATTTTACCGACCCCGATATAACCCTGATTTTTAAACCGAATCCAGTAATATGGCAAGCTGGCCTATTCTGTATCTCAGTGTTTATATAATTTAGTTGAAAACCACAAAAAAGATTCACTAATTACCAGTCGAATTTTTAATTTGTTCTTGTTTAACCTCGGTTACCAACCGAAATGATATCATAAGTAATAAATCTTAGCAATTTGCAAATGTGATACAAAATAGGTCTGTTGGAAGATAACACTGCGCAACAAATTTCGGAAAAAATTGAGTACCCATTTCAATTTTTCCTGTTTATGTATTCATACACATCACTTAATAAGAATGCATACTTAGTTTTTCTCTATCACGTCTTGTTTTTTAGGTACATGGTAATAAACAATTTACTAGTACTGAAATTAAAAATTAAATACATATACACATTTTATTATTAAATCATCAATAATTCGAGTAAAATTTATTCTTAATATATTTGCACACGTTAAAATATAAAATAGACGATAAAAAGTATTATATTATACACAAAAAATGAAAAATATTTAACTTTTCGCTTTATGTTAGGAAGTATTTTCTTGCGTTAAACGTCAGCAGTCATCTCCTAACATAGATGTATCCTAATGACCTTGAAACCATTCTTTAAGCCTCCTTACATCCTGGGTAAGCGGATCCACTGGTTCAACACCCACAAATTTAAGATTTATGGAATAAAAAGAGAAATGGATATGGAAAAAATGAATTTTTAATGTCATCCAGCAACCAATCTTTTTATATTTTTTTAACAAATAATTCACCAAGAGTTTCACGTTTTCAGCTTTGAGAGTACCTTAACAACCTTCTATCACAGCTTTTAATTATTTCCATGTACATAAATCTTTTTCAATTGGTTTTTTAATCGTAAAGTTTGTTTTACGTTAATGGATGCATTTGTGCCCTTATTTTTAATATTGCGTAACTTAATTTCGAAGAAAATAAGTTAAGCAATATTTAAATATAAAAAATCCTTCACTTTTCATCCATTTCCTTCAAAAATTCTTTTTTCTTGAGACTTAAGAATGTGACGTAACCACACACGCTACCAATATTTGTTTTTTAATTTCTGCGCTGGCGGTGACTACTTTTTCCAGTATTTATTTTAAAAATCATACGATTACATTCTTAACTAATTAATTACAAAGGTACCAATGTGAAATGAACATATTTTGTCAATAACGGTAAAGCTAACTTGTATGGGAAAAATGAGGGTATGAAAAAATTTAACGGTGTGTACCTCAAAAACTAGACGTGATAGAAACAAAAGATATGCACTGTCTAAATACTATGACTAATAGAAAACTAAAATAGCAATCAGTTTTTCGGGTACCGAAACCGTGTCACGCAGTGTAATATAACCAAATATGGAATGGAAACTTTTGTCGGTTACGCCAACGGCTCGGTAGATATCATCAAATGTTTTTTTTATTTTTTTATTTGATGACAAGATAGCCCTTGACTGCGATCTCACCTGATGGTAAGTGACGATGCAGTCTAAGATGGTAGCGGGCTAACTTGGAAGGGGTATAGCAGTGTAAATTCAACCCATACCTAGGGGTATGGGTTGAATCGGTTTCTACACGCCATCGTGCCGGAACGCTAAATCGCTTGGCGGCACGTCTTTGACGGTAGGGTGGTAACTAGCCACGGCTAAATGGCTCAATATGGACCGGTAAAATGTTACATATGCTGCTAATAGGGCCTAGAAAATATACTGTAAAGTATCCCTAATAGTCCTAGGTTTTGTTACACATGCTAAATGCACCTAAACGGGACATTACTTAGGACCTAATTGTAATATAAAAACGCGTTCTATTAAATTAATCTTTCTATCCCTTTTCAATCTCAAATATAAAAAGAGAGAGAACACCACATTAAAAAAATCTCTATTAATTACATAATAATAATAAAATAAACTGTTTCTCCACTATGTAAAGAAAACAGCAATTTTGGTTGTTCTTCATGAAAAACAATAAGTAATACTATACTTTTACCGGTAAGTATAGAAAATCTCTTAATATTTCCGCTCTATATTAATCCGACAAATTAAGCTTAGCCAGATCATCATAAACTAAATTATATAATATATTAGGCCGCATTCAGACTGACTAGATAAAAGACCTTTGGTAAAAGGCCTCTAGTCGTACTAGCAAATTTCAAATTTGTATAATCTGGGCCTTATTTTAGTCCATGGAAGGATACAAATACCTGTACCAGTCATTCCGAATGCGACCTTAGTGATTGTATCACATCTAATATACTAGCTGCTAAAATTTCCATCAGTTTCCTATTTTTATTGTAAAACGCTGGAATATACATATCATACACATTATTACAATTAAAATTTTATAATAAGTAATTTCCATAAACAGTTCAAACGTGTGCGAAAATTCCGGTCGAAATCGTATCGCATTTGTTTGATCCAAAGAAGTTTTAGTTGATTGAACATTTTTTTTTTTTCATTTGGATAGAAGCAGGTGTTACTTAGGGCCTTTGCGCACCACGTTTTTTAAACGCGCCGTTGATGCGCGTTTAACGATACAAACGCGATGCTAACGCGCGTGTTTATCAATACATACGACAACAAACTGCTCTGTAGGAAAAAAAACGCGCCGTCGACGCACGTTTCTAAAACGCGCGTCAACGGCGCGTTTAAAAAACGTAATGTGTAAAGACCCTTATGCGGAAGAATATGGGAATCCACCGTATTATTATCTCAAGAAAACTCCTATCATAATATAAATAATGGAAAAAGACCACGACCTTCAATAATGAGGAATACGATTCAGAGAGAGAGGACACACATGAAGTGCGTTTGTTTTTGAATTCAAATTTTGTGGCCGGCGCGCAGTGCCTTTTATCATTACGGTGAGTATAGTTTTGCGCAGGCAACGGGTTATCGAAATGTACCTATAATTTTCACACTTTTGTTTACTACTCTCGGATGTAAAATATTGTTTCAGCTTTTCTATTAACAAAAAATAACGTATGCAATCAATGATTATGTAAGAAAAACAATGTTAAAAGGCATATTTTTATTTTCGTCTTGCTCAGTATACGACCCACGTAAGCAAAACATAAAAAGAAAATGGCAGTTTAACGTTCCCACTCTGATCGCATTAACATTTTTTTGTCATGTACCCTACCGCCCATATACGGTTCTGAGGGTAGTATTTAAATACTTACAACAAGGTTAGAACTCTCGGACTTAGCGACGAAATATTATATTATTACATTCAGCAGTTATAATATTATTAATATTGATTACGAGTACAGCTACCGATATTTAATATTATTAATAATAATTTAGGCTTTGCTTCCACTATTGATACTTTCACGATAAAAAAGTCCTATTAAACATATTAGTGGAATATCTATTTTAAAACTTGCTTTGAATAACGACACCAGACTTATTTTATTTGTACATATTATTAGTATTATTTCCGCACACAACGGGCCGCACCCCAAACGCTAAAATCTAACTTCAGGCTATGTTCGTCTGATTTGTGTTTTAGGTGGTAGCAAATTTACGCCATGGCTATGGCTTGTGGTGTTCTAAACTCGAAAACGAAATCGCCTCTTTATGTTCTTACCTTGTTCGTGTTTAGTAACGCTCGGTTTCTATATTCAATCTATCTGTAACCTGTCGATAAGTTACCTAGCAACCGTGTTATTTGTCAAATTGTATGAACTTTTACGACAAATAACAACTTCATCTTATCATAACTAGACACGGATCTTATCTTATTGAATAAGAAGGGCCACGCTGGCCAAATATTGATTGACAGACTTCAAACACCTTTGAGAACATTATGGAGAAGTCTCTGGCATGCCGGTTTCCCAAGTAAAAAAGTTGCTAGGCAACTAATCGACAGATTACCGATAGATTGAATATAGACAATATCTATATTCAATAACCTTAGCCGTTGGGTGCGGTCTGTCTAGCGTCGGTCGCGGAGTCTAGCTACAATACAATAGTATAAACGACTTATTTTAACATGTAGATGCCCGAAAAAAGATTAATATTCATTATTGTATTGCTACTCTCTTCAGTCGCATCGTTGAAGTGGATAGTATCTAGAAAGTATCACTACATTTATTAAAAAGTAAAGTCCCTCAATTGAGTTTGTCCGTCGAGGAATTTATCTCAAAAAACGCAGTGTAGCGATTTTCATCCGGGTTTCAGCAATGGATAGCCTTAATAAAAGAGAAGGTCTAGTTAGGTCTATCCTCGGTAATATTTTTTTTTTTTTTTTTTAATATATAGACTAGCGCTTGATTGCGATCTGATGGTAAGTGAAGATGCAGCCTAAGATGATACGCGCTTGCCTAGAAGATGCCTATTCACTCTAGATTTGAAGACACCCACATTATAGTATTTAAATACGAAAGTGTGTTTGTTTGTTGATTAGTCCTTAAACCACGCCGCGACAGAGCTATAGATCTAGCTCTATAGATGTAGCTTAAGGTCCTCAACTATACCCATGCAATATCTACGCGAGATAGATCTAGCTATAGATATTGCATGGGTGTAGTTGAGGACCTTAAGCTACATTTTATATGCAAGCTATGTCACTCACACATGTGAGGTTGGCATGTCAAAGAGATCTAGCTCAATAGATATAGCTTAAGGTCCTCAACTATACCCATGCAATATCTACGCGAGATAGATCTAGCTATAGATTTTGCATGGATATAGTTGAGGACCTTAAGCTACATTTTATATGCAAGCTATGTCACTAAGTCACTCACACATGTGAGGTTGGCATGTCAAACCAACAAACAAACACACTTTTGCATTTATAATATTTTAGAATAGAGTACCTAGACTAATTAGCTGAACTAAGATCAAAATTGTGTGTCGACCTTAGAATTACCTGTTATCCTAATGGTAAGATCTATAGAGCTTACTCTTGACTTAGCTTAGACTTAAGATAAGAGGTAAAACGAGACACAAATATGCTCTGACATAAATCTGTCTCGTTTAACTCTGTCTTGAGTCTGAGCTAAGTGAGAGTGCGGTCTATAGATTTCAGCCTTAGACTTTATGCATCTAATTTACACAAAACCATTACAAGAACTTAAGTCTTTTCGCACAGACTATCCGTTGGTGAAAACCATTTTTTATTTGGTTTTCACTAACAGTAGGGTTAGTCTAACTTTCGTATGAGAATTCGATGACGTTAGCGTCAAACTAAAGTTAATCATCAAGGCATTGCATTAGAGCTCAATTTTGTGTATGCATTCAAGTATACGAAACGTTGCAGCTGTACTGAATTTGTGACTTTACATCCATAAGTTTGAGGTTCATTTTACCTTGACGCTAATATATCTTATACGATTGTTCGATTTAAAACTTAGACTAACCCTATAGATAGCCTATACAATAGTCTCGGAGAATTTGAATTTAGTTTGCAGAAAAGGCTACCCGTGCGAAACCGGTGCAGATCAGCCAATTCCTGTATGATCCGAACAATTGAATAGCACCTACACTTGTCATCGAGAGCTCCGTAACCGAGTGCCGTCAACTTTGGCCGCGTTTTTCTTGTGCTTGCTCTTGAGTTTGTGGTGTTTCCTCTTCGGAGTTTCTGTGATGTCCACGAGGTCCTCCGCGCTTTCGTCTGGTTCGTTTGTTTCTGTCTTTTTATCGAGTTCCGCCATGGCTTCCTGTATCGCGTTCTCTAGGAGTGTGTTCAGTTTTCTGCTCCTGTTTACAAAGTTTAATAGAACTTATAGCCCAGTCATATTAGGGCTTTCACCTCGGAATGAAAGATAATAAGATGCAAATTGGTATGAACCTTTGTTTTGCCATTCTAAATGTTGTCTCAAAAGTCACAATCGTTATCGTGTCCGCGTCTCAAGATATTCAAGGTCAAAGGTCACAAAAATCGGTTTTTCGCGAATATCTGGCTTCCTATCGGTTAAATGAGATTTGCATTTATTATAAAAGTTGTAGGCTATAAAATTCCCTACAACTTTTGTTTAAACTTTTTTTTCATACGACCAACCGTTTTGAAGGTAGAGCGCGAAGAGTGCACATCGTACAGTCATATACGGCCTAATGCAAGGTCAAGCGTGAGTTATGGTTATCAGTACGTTATAAAGTCAATTATTTACTTGGAAATTATAATTATTAAACAATGCCTATTATTTATGTACTAACTATTAATTATTTATATTTAATTAAAGTAAGTAACTTGATTATTTATATATAATTATTCATATTTAACTATTTAAGTATAAAATATTATTAATTCTGGATTATATATTTTAGTTTTATTTTAAGTTAAAATGATAGTAAGAGTATATATTTTACACATATTTTTATTTATTATTAAATACGGCATAATATACATTTATCAAAATGTGAGTTCAAATATCAAAAGTATCTTTGTTGATTTTAATTGTAATGAAATTGGAAATGGAAGCTAATTATCTTCTTCTTGTTCGTCGTCTTCTTCTTCTTGTCGCTCAAAAATGTTCGATTCATTGTCATCATCCTCATTATCTGTCATGTTCATCTCCAAACCTTCCAGAATATCGGGATCATATGTATTTTCTTCATCGGGATTACTTGGATACAGTGAAGCGTTGAGGCAAGCTTGTCCGTTGCACTGGCCGCAAGCTAAAGAACATTGTAGCCCTGATTTTCTGCATCCACAGCGGGAACCACAACCATTTTTGCAATTGCAAAATATTACGTTTAGTAGTTCGGCTGGTGCTGGAGGTAATAACGTTCGTATGGGCTCCAGGATTTCATTTTCAAGCATCCAGCCCCATTCTTGAGGTTCTAAGTCCTTCCCTAACCACGTTTGAATCTGGTAGTAGACACGTTTTATGTGTTGATGAGCTGCTACACTTGTTGGTGGAAGTGTTGACAGTTGTACAGGTTTATTTAGTTTTGTAAATTTGATGAATTGCGTGTAGCGTTAACGTACTGATAACCATAACTCACGCTTGACCTTGCATTAGGCCGTATATGACTGTACGATGTGCACTCTTCGCGCTCTACCTTCAAAACGGTTGGTCGTATGAAAAAAAAGTTTAAACAAAAGTTGTAGGGAATTTTATAGCCTACAACTTTTATAATAAATGCAAATCTCATTTAACTGATAGGAAGCCAGATATTCGCGAAAAACCAATTTTTGTGACCTTTGACCTTGAATATCTTGAGACGCGGACACGATAACGATTGTGACTTTTGAGACAACATTTAGAATGACAAAACAAAGGTTCATACCAATTTGCAGCTTATTATCTTTCATTCCGAGGTTGACCCCTTTTTTTACCTAATATGACTGGGCTATTAGTCAACAATGGCCAGAGTGTCTGAAAATGATAGCTATAGTATGTATAACGATAGCAATCACCTCTGATTGGTTTAATTTATGGTGTTCTTACTGCATCAATGCACCAATATCACGAGAGTAAAAACAATTACTTCAATCAAGGTCAAGAAAACAAATTAACTTTCGGTTGGGTTAATTTAACAAATATCAGGTCTTGTTACACAGAAAATATTTGCCAAAATCAATTGCGGATGATGTAAGAATTAACAGAATACAGACGTCTATTTTGGAAACTTGGTCCGTCTGAACAAACCATAGACCACATGTCACATAAGATGGCTAGCCAATTACAGTCCAGAATCGTAAGTTGTGGTCTAAGAAAACAAATCTTAAGTAAAACAGGGCTAATATAATTCTACAAAATGTATGGATGTTGTCAAATAAATCCAGTTGCGAATAGTTTACACACTTGTATTTCTGGAAAAAATTCTGTTTTGATGGTCGTTAAAAAAAAATTCAATGTATATAAAAAATATAAAAAAACATTTTAAAGGACTTAATTACTCCTAATTTATCACAACTTATCTGAAATTTGGGAATTTGATAGCAGACACAACAGATCGTGTCTGGCCTATCCCGTAACAAAATTCACAACGCATATAAAGGTTTGGTGGACACAAATAGTTGTTTAAAGGCGTCGAACTCACTTCCTATGGCGCATTCTCGCGGCGTGATGAGCTTCGAGGCCCTCGCACAGCGTCAAGAGTCTGGAATGTTCCACCTCCCCGGGCGGGCGGTCTCCAAACCAGCGAACACTCCACTTGGTGTCCGACACTCGCGCCTCCAACTTGCCGGGCCACGACGCGTAACCTTTCACAGGACCCCAAACCAGATCCCCGACTTCGAGCCTCCGAATGGAATTATCGCTCGACCCGTCCTGCGATTTGTCGTCCGACTCGTCTTCGCTCTTCGAATCTACCGATCGAAGTGCATTTTAGCTTTTTGTAGCAACAATTTGTAAAGTACTTCCATCACCGATCCTTCACCATAATGTTATAACTTATAATTAAGAAGATAAAAATGGCCATTTCAAAAATTAAAAAAGAAAAAACTACATGCCAAACTTGGCCTGACGATAAACATGATTATTCATCAGTGAATTCTATCATTTACACCGTACGTCGATGTGATTAGATACAATGCCATGAATCGAATATTCGGGTTATCAGACCAACTTTGGCTAATCCATAAGTCGGATATTCACATCTTCGGGCCAAAGACCATAAGACTTTAAATTAGGACCACAAGTAGTAATCTCGCCGAAAAAATATCGTGGCGGTGGACGCCAGCGTGACACGTAAAGAACGACCAATAGTTGATGATTATATTTTCGCGTCTACCAATAATATTTCAACTACGCAAGCATTACATGGTTAAAAAATGAAAAACAATATATATTAAAAACTTAGGCCATAGCTTGGCCTACATGAAAAAATTTTTATGATGTTGTGGCTATTATGATATAACTTAGGTAATATATGTGGTCTATCTGTACAAACAGTAAATATTGTGGTAATTTGTCTGTCTTCAGATAAAGATGACATAATTTTATGTTTTTAACAGTTTGTTTTTTACTCAAAATGGCCTTTTTTAACTTCAATAACGAAAGGTCGGTGAAGATTTTTACTTTTGTAACGATTTATTGCTATCGGTGAATTCTGTTTTTTAATACTTCAAATACAAAATTAGTTTCCAAACAGAAAAATTTTAACCAACCTCCAGATTTTTTTATGGGAATACATTTTCTTTTAATCGATAATATTGCATAAGCTTAGAGAGCAATGACTTTTTTTAATCAAGCTGTTATTTTTTTGTAAGTGGATTAGGCATAGTAATTTACAAAAACAATCTCAGATCGTGTTTTGAAAAAACTCTTAGATTAAAAGCCGCTGGCAGTCGAAAAAATATTATTTATTAGAACATATTTTATATGATAATACAATATGTTATCTATACCTAAACATTAATATAATCAAAAAGGGAGCATGATTTTCAACAGATTACCAAAAGAGATGGTTCTCAATTCTGCCGTTATCTTTTTTGAATTCAACGAAATTTTTTGATATATGTATGCTTTTACTTTGAATATATAATATGAAAAACCCAATCTTTTTAATAATCTTACTAAGGTCGCTAGATAATAATAATTTTTAACCGATTTCCAAAAGAGTAGCTTCTCAATTCTACCCTTATGTTTTCTGAAGTCAACAAAACTTTTTCGATATACCTATTACGTATGTGTTAATGTTGAACATATATGAAAAACTCAATCCTTTTAATACTTTTATTAAAGTTGCTAGATAATATTTTTTTCTAATAAAATAACTCATGATTATTTGATACACTAGGAGTTGATCTCTCTCTCTCTTTTACTTATCGAGCAAGTTTCGTTACCCAAAAAGAACCTAGACAGAGAAACAATATGTACATTGTTTATGTTCTATAATCAACTTTTGAACGGTCATAAAGAATATTTTTTCCATCAGCCAGTAGAAAAGGTTATAAGTAACATGAAAAATGTGCTTTACTTACAATGATGGACAGATAGTATGATGGCTTTACAATGATGCGTTAGTAATGTATCCCAATGTGTGAGCCAATTTTGTGTTACTTCAGCGGTGCAATGGAAAGCGACAGAAAGCCTTCTGATAAGTTTCCACTACACCTTCATGAACAGCTGTATCTTGTATTAACCCAACCAAAAGAAAACCAATGACCAATATATCGCATTATGTAGAAGCTGAAATATACCACAATATACAATAAGTACCGCACTCGCTGGACGAAATATTCGCACTTCGCAATGGAATTACGCAGGGCCACGACATTTGTCGCATTAGCGGCAGATTATTACGAGGGCACAGCTTTTAGCTCAGCGACTAGCCAAACAACTTCAAAAAAACAAATGTAGATACACAATCGTCTGACTGTTTTGTGTATTAAGGACCAAGGTTGTGTTGTAGGATATATAACCATTGACGCCATGAAATTGACGCTCAAACCGAAACCGCTCTGGATGTGCGTCAGCGTTAAGCGTCAAAAAAACGGAATTGTGTTTAAACTTTGGCCACAAAAAAGGGCTGCGAACTGCAGCACTGTTCCGAGGCCTTAAAGTATGAACACAATACATTTTTGACGATCAAAACTTTCTTGAGCGTCTATTTAGTGCTTTAGGGCGACACACTCCTGCGGATTTTGCTTCGACAAAGCGTTTGCAAATTCCTTAAGAAAACATCGTCTAATTGTACTTGGCCTGCTGCTCCTAATTTTAAAGAAATATAATGCTTTTTGAAGTCGCATCGCTCGTCACGATTCAAAAGCTGTGGCCCCGCGGTCTGCGACGGCTGACGGCGTTTCGACAATCCAAAACCAATACAAGACACAACATTAGAATAAATTTTGAATTTTGTTAGCTGTGACTAAAGCGTGAGATGGTTCTGTACATATTAGTAGAGACAAGCTTAAGAGTGGTTTGTAGGGGACAAGAAAATCCAGTGCTTTTTTCAAAGTAGGGCTTTTTTCAGCTTTTATTGCTGATCGCACATTACGGATAGACCGCACGCGCCACCCGCAACGCGTTATTAAAGCCGATATTAGTTTTTCGAATATATCGTCGCAAAAGCCCCGCCGTGAAGATATTTTCCTACTATAATCGCGTATTATTCGTCCAATCACTTTGGCAATGCCGTTTTGGTGATTTTAAAATGGTCATTATTTTGAAAATAGTTAACACAAATGTAATCGTCATATTTGCCATTGAGAGCGGTTTTTCAATAGACGAAATCCAAAAATTTACTTTTGCTTGTTACACGGAAAAGTTCTCAACTCATGTTACAAAATGACAAAAATACCGTCGCAAAGACTTTCTTAAAAATACTTTCGCGACGAAAATACTTTCGCGACGAAAATGCTTTCGATACCTATTCGTAAATGTAATATCGGCATTGGTATTGTATCGGAGCAAGGCTAATATTAATAATAATAGCGTGCGGGATGATAATGGTATTTTTAGCAGGTATTCAAAAAAGCGTTGCGTTCGGGAGTGCGTCGATTCCTTAATATGCGATCAGTATTAAACTCAGAAAAATTTGAGAGTAACAGTGGCCCGATCGGGGAAGGTTTCGGCCGTGGCTGGTTACAACTCTACTGATATAGCCGTCGTGTCAAAGTTTGTCTTCTGACTACAACATATTAAACGATAATACATAAGAAATTCAAGAATCACGCTTAGAAATTACTATCAGTCATTGATTATTATTAATTTGGTGATAAAAAAATTGTGCCCTGCTGCCGTATTCAATTTTTTGACATTTCCAGTGCTACGGAAAACAATGGGAAGTTGCTAAGGACTGTCATATCCACATTTCATCAAATGCAGTTTTGACAGTTCTTAATCAACAACTTTCAAAAGCCACTGACAGAGAATAACCGAACCTACCGAACAATTATTTCGAAAAACATCGTGACAAAGAAGGTCGTGGAGATGAGTACAATATTAGTGCTTTTTCGGTTAAACTTTTCTAAACTGAATTGACCCGACTAAACGTATTGCTATCCTTTTCCCACGTAACATTAAGAAAAGGTTAGCATTATCTTTAGACGTGTCAATCATTTTGGTTTAGAGACTGTGTACATCCGAATTTGCACAAATGTCAAGTTCAAGCCGATGAAATAGCGGTCCCACATTTATTTGCATTGAAGCAGCAGAGACAAAGCATTGCAAGGTTTTAGACAATTAAGACTTGGACAGATAAAACGCGGTACGGCAGTGTACAACGTGGCCCCTGGAAGTTGTAATACAACGAGTATATTTATTATAGCAATCTGATCAGCTTCATATATTTCATTGTATTACGAATCGTGCACGCGTTTAGTGGTCTATGGAGACGGACTGTAAGTATTATTTTGGACTGTAAAATTGCATCTCAGCAGAATCTGCATTCCGAACCGGTGGTAGATTTATGACGTGTCATAAGAGCTACAAGTTGGCCTACATGAAATAAATAAATTTTGATTTTGATTTTTGATTTGGATGCGGTTTTAGTGCAGTTCACAGCTATGCTAGAACTGCAGTTGGGCGGAGTTAATGTCAAGTGCAATCAAATTATACGGTCAAAATGAAAAATCTTAAAGTAGATGATTCAGATCCCACTCATTGCACTATTGTCGTATCCACTCATAGCACAAGCTTTACGTTTATTTGGATGGGAATTTACTACTAATCATGTTTAAAATATTCTATGGAAGAATATTCGGCAATCCAAATACATTCTGTCTGCATAGACGCTTCTTGCTGCAGCAGTCACGCGTCGCTGCCGTCCCGCTTTGTGGCTGTCTAGGCCTTTAGAAACTTCTAATAAATTTTAAAACATCGCAAAAATTGCAAATCCGGCGGAATTTGAACCCACTTAAGGCTTACTACTTACTTTCACCAGCTGTAGGATTATCTAAAAATATTTGCATCAGTGTGACTAGCAATCACTTCTGAATGGCTGAATTCGTTCTAAATCATTGCGTTATATCTAATAGCGAGAGAGCACCTGCGATCGTCAAAATTCCAAAAAATTCAAAATCATTTATTTCATGTAGGACAACTTGTGGCACTTATGACAGGACTTAGGACTACCACCGGTTCGGAAAGCAGATTCTGCTGAGAAGAGCTGAATCTGCTTTCCGAATTTCAATCATTTTTAGACAATCCCAAAGCAGGTATTTTCCAAAGCGTGGGAAAAATTCACAAAAGACGGCAACCCAAAACGTGTTGCTAACAATTTAGTAGCAAGCAATTTGGAATTCCGCCGCCATCAGCATTTTTCGGTATGTATTCAAAATAAATTAGAAATTTCCTCCAAGTGTGGGGAAACATTTAAAAGTTAGATGTAAAACTCACCATTGTCGGAACCTAAATGTCTATCGAATACTTTCTGAATGGATGAACTTTCAGAGTTACTGCCAGAGGACGAGAAACGTCTCTGCTTGTCCTGACTCATTGACATGTCGTACTCTTTAGGCATCCCATGAACCATGCCGTAATTCGACCTCATAATTTTATCGTTCCTATACGACGAACCGTCTCCGAAATCGTTTTTCCTCTTGTAGGTTTGCGGTCGGTCGTAAAGGGACGACGTCATTGGCAGTACATGTTGGCTGCTGTTGGATGGGTTCATGCTCTGGTTGTATTGGATTTCGCTCGATTCGACCGAGTTGTGAGTGCGGTTCATGCGCATCAGTTGTATGTTGGACATCATATCTGAAAACGCGGGAATGAAACGAACATTATTTTTTTTTACCTTAATATAAAAAAATAGCTTTTGCTCGCGGTTTCGCTCACGTTAAGTTCGATTTGTCAACCCATAGTTTACCCCCGTAGGAATAGAATTTTCAAAAAGCCTTTCTTAGTGGATGCCTCGTAATAATAGCCAAGTTACGGCCCAATCTGTCCAGTGATTTGAGTTGTGCGTTGATAGATCAGTCAGTCATCTTTGTCTTTTATATATAGATTAGCTGATGCCTGCAACTTTGCCCGCGTGAGTGTAGTTTTTAAAATCCCGCGGGAATTCTTTGATTTTCCGGTATAAAAGTAGCCTACATCACTTTCCAGGTCCTCAAGTATACCCATGAAAAAAATCTCATCGATCCGTTGCTCTGTTGCTGCGTGATTAGAAGACAAACCAACAATCACACTTTCACATTTATAATATTAGTAAAGAAGTATGCGTTCAAAGTGACGTTGTTTCATGAGTCTCTTTCGTCGAGCTTTACTGATCCATGTCAGTCAAAGGCTGTAAATACTTACTTTGTTCAGAATCAGAGCTGATGTCGCTTCTCGGCGCAGGCCACGCTCGCTCTCGAGATTCAGCCATGTCCTGTTCACTGCTAGAAACGCACTGGACCATGGCCTGCGAAATTATAAAAATACCATGGAACTCTTTGGTTTCCTAAGTTCAAAAGTAAACAATGTTTATCTCTAGGTATAAACTATCTCCACTCCAATTTTCAGAAATATCGGTTAAGCAGTCAGGCAGTAAAAATGCATAAGTAACCTATAATATTGTCTCTCATATCAGATTTTTTAACGCCTAAATATTTCCGGTATAAAAAACAGCCGGATTTCTTTGTATAATCTTCTGTATGCCTCCAAAAAAACCGTCAAAATCAGCTAAAACTTGGATCAACAGAATTGTACGGGAATAAGCTAAAATTATAGTTTTAATTTTACGAGAGATCTTTCTGAAAATTTAATTTTAGTATAACTCATTATTCTTTAGCAATGGATTTTTATAAGCTGGATCATTTAAGTTATTGCTTTTTGTTTTCGAGATAAAGAAAACCTATTTTAGGAGATCAAAGATCAAGCAGTAATTATGTAGGTTTAACTGCTTTCGAATTCTTAGTATCACTAATAGAATTTTTAATTTCAATAAAAGTATAGTAAGTAGTATCCCTTATTATTAGATATAATACTCACCGAAGAATGTATATCCGCGGGCTCCGGTGATTTGGTAGTAGTATCGGCGTAGTTAGAAGCCGCCGCATAGATGCGAGGGCTCGGCGCTGCGTCCAAAGCGCCAAGGGGACTATGCGTGGTAGTGTCGGGCGGCGACCCTCCGGCCATGTTCGGAGACTTGCCACCACGTTGGCCCAACGTTTGCGTCGACACGGAATGCCGTACACCTCCCAGTTCTTGCATCAAACGAGCATAGTCCTCCGAACCATCCGGTTTCTCGTCTTTAACCCCGTGATCAAAAGTTACAGGACCTTTTTCGTCTTTAAATTCCACTTGGCTATTCTCCCCGACCAATTGATTGAACCTTTTCGGATTCGCAACGGGCTTCTGGTTGAGTAAAATATTCGGGTCTATACTCAATCTCGAATTCCCACTCGGCATGTTCATATTTTGTGCGTTGTGAGAGTTGGAGACTAAAGTCGTCTGCTGCTGCACTATAGTCGTGTTCTGGACGAATGTGGAATTAGTTCGGTTGTTTGAAGCGGATATGGGAACTTGTTTAGGCGACAGTGGAACCATTAGCGTTTGGCCCATCTGATTAGTCTGAATGAACTCCTGAGTTTGCACGTTTCCCGATCGCACTTGAGGACTTGTGTTAAAGGCGACGTTTGTGGGACTCAAGTTGGTCAGCAACGGACTCAATTGACCGTTAAAGTTGGGACTGTTCATCATTACTTGACTATTCGGAGATAGGAATTGAGCACCAGGGCTATGTTGTGATTGTATTATTTTGCCTTGCTGATTTTGTGCTCTGATAACTACACCGCTGTTGGTTCCTGTGGTGAATAGCCCAGGATTTTGCACAGGTGTTAAAACATTCTGACCATTAACAGTTTGCAATTGGAGCTGCATCGGCATACCCGTGGAGTTATCCTGTATTATGGCCGTTCCATCAGCCGTCATCATCATTCCACCGAGATTCGGTAAAATAAATTGTTGAAAAGCGGGGAAGTTTGACATTACATTATTCGCATTGTTGATCAAATTGACAGGTTGTAGTAAATTGATTTGTTGCGACGGGGACGTATTTGTAATTATCTGCTGTGATGCAAAATTATTTGTGTTTCCTTGACCGTTCATCACTATATGTGCTGGTGTACCGGACTTGCCGGGGACGATAGTTAGCGCTTGTAGCATCGGAGTCGGTGATATATTGTTCGTTGGCGATAATTGGAAACCGCGAGGGGAAAACTGTGGACTCGAATTGTGCTGAGGAGAAGAGTGGTGCACCATAATATTATTGGGATTTTGCTGAGGCGCAGCTATCTGCAGAACATTGGTTATATTTGGCGCCTGACTCTTCTTCTTCTTGCTTCTTTTCTTCAAACTTTCCGGTGACAGCATTGCCACCCCTTGAACGAAGCCTTGTCCGTTTTTAACTTCAATCTGGCGCGAGCTTTCATTCGTTTGTTGACCAGGACCAATGCCACCGGTAACGATTTGAGGTAAAACAGTATTTTGTTGTACAACTTGCCCATCCACAGCCATCATAGGAGGCTGAATGACGAACGGAGTTGGCAAAGTATTGACCACTACTGTTGGTTGGTTGACGATTGGTGGAACTCCGCCAACGGCTGGGCCAACTTGATTTACAGAAGAAGTTCCACTGGTGACAACATTAGAGTTCATGGGCGACATCGATGTTGTATTCTTTGGGGGCGGCGGTGGCATTTGATTACTGGACACCAGTATCTGACCCGTGGAGGAAATGAGAATTTGTCCCGGAGTGGAACAAGCACGTCTTTGAGGTATTGATGTCGGTTGAGTGTTGCTAGTTTCTGGTTTTGATGGTATATTACTTATGACATTTTGCACCATTTCCAGCGGTGATTTCGATATCATATTTTGAGCAGTTGTACCCGCAATATGTAGCGGGTAACTGGTTGGTAAATTGACAGAGTTTATGAAAGGATCGGGTTGGTTGTTAGGTATAGCGTATGTTGTAGCTAAATTAACGCTTGGCGGTGGAGGTGGCCTAATGAAGTTTGCCTGTGATGCATTGATAGACGTAGTCGCCGTGCTAGCTTTACCGGCTAGAACCGATGTTACGGTGTCTCTAGTAACAGAAAAACCACTCGCCATTGTCGTAACAAATGTCTGTATATAACAAGCCTGTATAAGCGAATGTGCTGGACCACCTCCCAAATGAGGCGGAGGACAATATCCAGGCATCGTGTTTTCTATCCTTTTCTTTGGTTCCAGTCTGAAAATCTCCTGTTGATTTTTTAATCCCGGCTTCACTCCGACCATTGATATGTTGTCTACTTCCATCAGATTTTTATTAACATTGTGATTTGATATAAAATGCATCACTTGGTTTCCAGAAACTGATTGGCTAATAGGTGGTCCGGGCGAGTTGTAGGGATATGTGTGATTACTTCCTGGCGTGGAAGGATTGCTACTGTAATTATCTCTACTTGAGCCTGGGTTTGAGTAAACCGGACTTTGTATGGGATATGGGCAATTATTTTGCAGTTGCGAGTTACTTCCGCTACTGTGAGGCGTGTCCGTGCTCCGAGAGCTATTCGACGGTGTCGGCGAAGGTTCCGGCTGCTGTAACGTTTCATTCGGTGACACGTTACTCGTACTAACAATGCCAGCTTGAATTGGGCCACCATTATCATTCATCATGATATTCCGCTCGATATAAGTGGATGATGTAACTGGATTATCATCAAAGACATGTTTAGGACTAGATGTTGTAGCTACCGCACTTTCTAAATCTCTTCCGTAGACATTTGGATGTTGTTTCAAAAATTTCGTTCGCATGTCCATTGTATCTATGCAGTTACCTTTGTAGGGGACATTGCAACCCTTACAGCACTGTGGCATACTATTTTCAACACACTTATCAGGTATGAGACTGCTGTCTGGTGTATTATTAGGTGAAGGCGACGGATTTGGTACCACGTTATTTCTATAGACGTTCATGTGCTCGCCTGGTTTTGTCATCGGCTTACAGTTTTTGTCGGGTTGGTTTAGAGAATTGCACGGTGCACTTGAATTGTCAAATTGATTAACATCATATTGATTGCTAATGCCAACTTGTCTTGATATTGTATTGTTTAGCAAAACTGTTTGTTGTGCTAAATAACCATTGGGATCGTCCATGAAAGATGGGACAGTATTTCTCACTATATCATCACAAGGTTTCGTTTTATCTTGTAAATGTCTAATTCCGTTATTTCCGTAAGTAATAGGTTTGCTTTCACTAAGAGCAGCTTTTTTCTTTGGCGCTTTGTTACACTTAATCTTTTTCTTATTCAGATCTACGCCAGGCCATTGCTGTCCCATCATGTTGTAATGTTGTGGGAGAGGCGGCACGCGGGAGCACATCGAAGGGTTCATTATTTGTTCGTTATGAACGTAGGAACCTGACGAAGATGAAGAGTCCTCGAAGGTGTTGAAGCTAGCATCATCGTAGTCTATATTTTCTAGCCTTTGCAGTTTCGGGCTAGGGCACATCAAAGGATTTGAAGGATTAGAATCGTTTCTCTTGACTTGCCATGGTGGTGTCTTAGCAGAGTTTGTTTTAACAACAGCTCCATTTTGTATTACAAGTTGGCCTTGAGGTACATATTGGTTATGAATAGGTTTGTTCTGATTCATGTGTTCTGACATTTGTGTTTTATAACCCTTCATTACTTCAATTTGTTTCTGATTTCGCTGAATAAATATTTGCTGCTGCTCATTTATCTTTTGCATCACCTCAGGCGTTAGAGGTTGGTTGAGGCCGCAGAATATCTGTGATTCTTCATCTTTATGTTGTTTCATAGCCTGCGCGTCTTTCTCGTCATCTTTTTGGTCTTGTTCCATATTTTGTTGAGGAACGTTTAATGAACTTTTGACATTAGTGATTTGTTTATTATAACCAGTATTAACGCCTATTACCTGTCCGTTCGTCCCCAGTACGGGCTGACCAATATTGATCGTATTATTTACGGGACCGGATATGGGCTGATTGAGTTTCTGGTTAGACTCAATTTCTGGTTGTTGCGTTATCCATCCACTGCTAACTGTAAGATAATGTGAGCTTCTTTGCACGAGAGTTTCTTGTTTCACATCATCTTGTACAATATTTAGCATATTCTGCTGAGAGTATGGAAGACAGGATTGTACAGTTCCTGTACGTTGGGGTATGGCTCCGGGCGATGCCGTCCGCTTTTGATCACAATCGGGCTGAAAAAGGCAATAAATTCACATTACATATATTTAAATAGCTTACAACATAACATAAGTCTTGTTCGTGATTTAGACTGCGTAGCTTTGTCCCGAAGGTTCAGAGTTGCAAAAGGCGTCGGCGTGAATAGACTTAACATTCCAAAAATGAAGTCAAATCAACAATTACATGTTTAAAAATTCGTTGCTACGTTTGACGTGGGCAATAAAAGTGCGGTTGCAGGCTGTTTTTGGCAAGGGTTCAAGTCTTATCGCCGCTATGAATACGTAATACACACCTTGAACTCGTTGAGGGGTCTCTCCCTTTGCACCATCATTTGCGACACGCTCATGGCGGGCATGAAACCGGACCGTTTCTTCATTTTCTTCTTAGCCGTCTCAGCGCCCGGTACTGTAAAAAATATTAATATTTTTTTTGGATTACTATAATAATAATCTAACACGTAAATCATAAGATAAGGGAAATTAGTTATTTGCACCAATTAGTTGAAGCAACATCAAGGAGAGGAGAAAGTTCTCAAACCGACCATACAATTTTTAATGTTATGCGATATTAAGTCAATCTCATTCTTTATTAACTGGACGTCTCGAGGTTGAAAAATCGGGTATGAGTCCGGTTTAATGAATATTACCCGTTGGAAATCGATTTTTTAAGAATAATTTTTATTTGTCTTATTTTATACATATTCAATTTCCAAGGTTTTGAAAATGGCTACCCTCTCACAGAAAAATGAGATATTTCTTAGTCTTTAACCTTTAACTGCATAAATTTCATGAGGTCTTTTTCACTTTTCTTAGCACGTACTAGGAGATCAGAGAAAGGTCGGGGGCGAGCGACCGCATGACATTAATGCGATCTCTAGACGTCCTATCAATTTCAGACGAAGAGGCGTTTGCGTATGCAGCATTACCCTTCTAATTACAAATAAGGCGATAAACTCGTATTGTTTGTTGAAACAATATTGTTGTTTTGCGGTTAAGCAAAGTCTATCCAGCTGTGGTTCAAAATACAGTGAGTAGTCTACGTAGCGTTCGGTGAAAATTATTAGATAGATAGAATTGTCGTCATTCGATTGATCCATATCTCGCAGTAGTTTTCCTACAGAAGGTTACACTTGCACCGCTTGTATCCAGCTGCTTCGTACTATGTAGTGAGAAGTCACTCAACACTGTACTTCACCTTGCAACCTTCACTTCAATCAGTCAATATTAAGTGCTTCAGTACAATAATATTCACCAAACACAACACCTAATGCAAATTCTTAAAAAAACAGAATTTTATGCGGATGAAGTCGCGCATGTTCACAACGATGAATAAGAGGCAGAGAAAATGATGGATAGATTCGCGGAAAAAAAATTAATAAAGATTACAAACCAGCAATAATTCGAAAGCATGGTATGTAATAGGTACCTAATATTATGGTCTTTATTTCAGTGTCAGTTTCACTTCTCTTCTATTTCTGAAATAGTACTTTAGCAATACTTTTCTCAGGGAAGGAAAGCAATGCTTTCCACCTTTATTAAGTGCACGTCACTACCACCCAGCGGTTATAAATTCGCGACCGCAATGAAAATTCGCCATCATGACGTAATATACCTACCCCTTTTTCAATCAAACAGCGCCTACTCTGCTCTAATAGGCGTAAAAAGCCTTTGAGGCGAACAATTGTTTAGCGAATAGGCTCTGAATACACTCCTTTAACAATTACCGACTCGAGTTACATGGAAGTGTTAATGTGTGCCCGTTTAAGGAGATCACAGAAAGAGATTAGACCTAATAACTGAAAATATCGTTAAAATGAAAAAGAAAATGGAATTAGCCGAAAACTATGGCAAAGGAAGGAATTAATAAAAGTTTGGCACAAGATTTAGCCCATTTGGGCTAAATTTTGTGCCAAACCATGCGGGGTTTGGGGGTTCGCATTATGTGCAACCATATAATGCGAACCCCACTTACAAAAAAAAAAGATTAAAATTAGGTTATAAAGTAAAAAGGAGGCAAGTATGTTTGTTTGTTGATTTGTCCTTCAATCACGCGGCAAGGGAGCAACGGATCAACGTGATTTTTTTGCATGCAGTAACGTTGAAGACTTGCAAAGTGAGATACTACCTACCCTGTACGTCTACCTTTAAGCCCGGAAAATAAGTATTTTCCAGTAGAATTTTTAAAAACATACCTCCACGCGAACGAAGGCGCGGGCAAAGGTTAGTAAGCATTTAATTTCAACATCAATAACGTATTCAACGTTACGTAAAGTCCATTTAAAAACATTGTTCAAGTTGTAATTCGATAGCGCTAAATAATAAGCGAGCCGAGGTATAATGGCGTTATCTATTTGCGCATTATCTGGCAGATTTGCAATTAAAATACGAGTTGTGTGGCGGGGGGACGGGGTGGTCTGCGAGGCGCCAGGCGCGGGGGTGCGAGCCAGATCAATAGTCGGCGGGGTGCGCCCACTGCCGTGCACCGATTGTTTCAAATTACGCCTTTGTTCCACCGCTGATCGAGTCGCCAACGTTTTTGTTTGCCTAAACGGCCTACTTCCTTTACGGTAATTACGCAATCCTGCGGCAGCCTTCCCAGCTTCCCAGTTTCCCACTCGACTGTTAATCTATTTTAATGGGGTCTCTTCAACTTGAGCTTTTTGCGTACCTACTGGTCATAGTAATTATTTTACCGGGCGTTACGGATTTACAGGCCGCAAACAACTTTATTTACTTAGCACATTAGTATTATGATTGGGTTTCTACAACTGCCCATTTTCCTATTGGAATGTTCTATTACTAAATTAGGTCTGATGAGACCCCATTAAAACATGAATTAACTTGAACTATTTTACGTACTTATTTGAGGGGGTGTAAAAAATTTTCAGATTGCCAAAAACTTTATCTTTCGGTAATAATTATGAAGGGGTTATGACAAGTGCGTATTTTCCTATTCGAATGTTAATATGTTTTAATGGGGTCTCATCAACTTGAGCTTTCTAGCGTACTGGTCATATTAATTATTTTAGAGGGTAATAGGAATTTTCGTGCTGCCTTTATTTAGCGCCATCTTTCGGTAATAGGTTTTTATATTTAACTCTATCTTACGGTATGTATTAATGGGTTTCTAGGTACAACTTCTGGATCTCTCACTGGAATAATAATGTATTTTAATTAGATCCTATTGTCTTGAGCTTTTTTGGGTACTCGATTTAGAAATATTCAGTATGCTAACAATTTTATTCAGCACAATCTTTTACGACTTTTCAGCTTCCGTCCCGGATGTTAATCTATTGTGGTCTTGTCGACTTGACGATTCTTGTGTTCTGATTACACTCATTATTTAGGGCATGTTTTAAGAATATTTGGAACGCCGACAATTCCATTTATATTCGAGTAGATTTCAATGGGGTTTATGGGATATAGTTTGACAATTTAGACGAATTAAACTTTCCGTAAAGTGTGTCAAGCCTTTTATGTTTCTAGGTAATACCTATTTTGCATTTTAAGCTATTCTGGGACAGATTTTATCGCAGCACAGTTAAGAGTAGACAATTTATCAATTGATGAAGTTTTTTGTAGCAAACTAGTGTGTCATCCCAAAATGCTCAAGTGGGGATTTCGCACGGGGAAATGCATGTTTGCATAGTGGGAACTAAATGGACGAGCTCAAGCGAGTCGCTGGCAGCCACTAAATACAAGCGACACAAGATCGTAATCTGTGGCGATCCTTGTAAGAAACACAATTCCAGCAGTAGGTATATACGGCGTGAAAACTCGCGAGTGAATGTGCACCTAATAAATATATGTCGTTATTAAGGTTTTTTCAGGAGTATTTTATTTTACGGTTTTATCATGGCAACGATATTTTTATTGCTTGCCAAAACAGCCTACTCACTTTTATAAGTATGCAATCTTGACGCAGGTATCTATTAGATAGTCTATTTGAAAGCTAAATGTTTTTCAACGGGCTTTTTATCGGATTAAGGCTGGATTTTAAGGCAATTTATTTAACGTATATGAGCTCATAGAATTTACACCGAGTTGATCTGAATTAATTAGGGAGCTGTATATTTTTTCTACAGCATTTTCTCGAGTAGCCAATATTTGTTCGCGTAAACGGCCTACTCGCTTTATGGTAATTACACAATCCTGCGGCAGGCTTTCCGGCTTGCCCCACTCCAATGTTAATCTATTTTAATGGGCTTTTTATCGCATTAAGCTTAGCGACTTAAGGTTTTTACGGACCATTCTTGACACGCTTTTATGGGCAGTAAGAATTTGGGCGAGGCGTAATTTTATAGCATTTATTTTTTATTGATTCTTCTACTTTAAAGATTTCTTTGTAGATTGTAGTCTCCTAGTTTATAGCTTCTAAGTCGAGAAGCTTAAGCCGCTGGATACAACAAGCGCAAGTCCGTGGCACGTGAAATATCTATACAAAAGACTTTCCAGCTGTGGACAATGTGAATATTTTGCACTTCCATACACACGTGTCGAATTGATAACCTGTTTTTTTAAAGTCCGTTCAAAAGCAATTAAATCAAGGTAATGCACCCTTATAAACAAAGGTTTCATATAAATAATGGAAGGACTCTCATCTCAAGCCTTTTAGATTCGTTGACTATCATGTGACATAAAGGAAATGAGAAACTCTGAGAAAGGGCTTAGTGGAGTACTTGAAACGATATCGTGTGTATAAAAAAGCAATAAAAACTTGCTCGCTTAGGTATGTTGAATAAATAGTGAAGTTACAAGTTTCATAAACTCGTAACAGCTACTAAATAAGTACCAGTAGGGGAGGCTTTCGCTCTTTAAAGAGATTGCGTTGCACGCTGTTACGTTGGTTTTCCGATTAACGCGGGGCATTTTCCACCTATTAGTGCAATACTGTACTGTGAATTTATTAAGTTCCTATGTTATTTTTTTTTCAGTTGGTAAAAAGTAACTGTTACTTATAATTTACCTTTTGGCGGTTTTTAAAACTCCTATGTCAATCTCGGACGACGGTAGGTACTCAATATACTACAGTCTACACCCATGTAAAAATTGCGATGATCCATTGCTGCGTGATTGAAGGACGAACCAACAAACACCCTTCCGCATTTATAATATTAGCAAGGATACTTCATTAAATGTTTTTTCTTTCTATACTTACATTGAAACATTGACTGAAGCTACTAATCTTTTTTTTAAAGAATATAAGCCACGCTGAACTCGACTTATATTCTCCTATCCCCTCCAAATAAGTGAAAAGCTCGAGTTAGGAGTGGGTACGACAATAGTGCAACGGGTGGGGTTCGAATCTGTAACCTTTCAGGTTTCAATCTTTTAAAGTTGATCTTTGATACTAAAATAAGTATAATAAGCATTTAAGTGATTCATGAAATTATGAAAATTTGTAAAAACTTGTCAAACAACTCAATAAAACTGCTGTTTTTAAACACCAGTTGTAGACACTCGTAATGTATGTGTAAGTTTTCTTAACATTTCTAAGCCGTTAACTCTTTTCACGAGTTTCCTCTACTTGGCCATTAAAGCCTTTAGAATACAAGGCGACGTTTCATTAGTGGGGGTAATGCGCTCATTTTACGAGTCAAGTCAGAGGAGTCGTTGACTTTAGACTATTGAGACTGTTTTTATTGGTCGTCGAGAGTTACTGGCTTTGTCGACTTTACGAAATAATTGTTTTCGTTGAGTTTGAATTTGATAAAGATATTATATTTAAAACAAAGCAGTGATAGCCAAGTGGTTAGGATTGCGGTCTCCTATTCGAGGGGTCGCAGGTTCGATTCCGGGCACGCACCTCCGACTTTTCGGAGTTATGTGCGTTTAGGTAATTAAATATAACATGCTTCAACAGTGAAAGAAAACAATGAGGAAACCTGCACACCTCTCCCCTCTAAATAAGCGAAAAGCTTGTTGTGTTAAGAGTAGGTACAACAATAGGGAAACGGGTGGAGATCGAACCTATGACCTTTCAGGTTTCCGTCCGCACTGTTAACGGTTGAGCTATTGAGGTTGCGTAAACGGTGACAATGTAGCGAAATTAGCATAAGTGGGCAAAAACAAGGGTGGTAAAGTTACGAGCGCGGGTGGATGTCGGGTGTACGTGTAGGGTGCAGTGCAGGTTGTTACACCCGCGCGGACAGACTAGTTGCCCGCGTATTCACGCCGCTTCACCCGCCCGCCACTTAACAACAAAGAGATCTACCCTCTTTGTAGATACAACTCTTGCCGTCTTATACTATCCACTGTCGCTTCGCTATTGTAAATAGACAATCTAACTAGCTCTCAGAGCACTCACTTAGCTATATTCATGTTTTTATTCGTCTAGAGACTTCTCTCTATGTTCTATTTTCCGTTGCTACAAAGTACAATAATATTATTCTCCTGATCGTAGAGTAGCAGATAAGAGCGCGTTCATTGAGTTTTATAATTTACAAAGAGTCTACATTGCTGTTATTTAGAGTAATAACTTTGTTTTAGCAAAAATTATAAAGCATCTTAGAATGAATATACCTACTCAAATTCTGAGAGACTTGAAGATGACATTGTAGCAAATTTAAATAAGTTAGTTTAACATGGGTGGTAAAGTTACGAGCGCGGGTGGATGTCGGGTGTACGTGTAGGGTGCAGTGCAGGTTGTTACACCCGCGCGGACAGACTAGTTGCCCGCGTATTCACGCCGCTTCACCCGCCCGCCACTTAACAACAAAGAGATCTACCCTCTTTGTGCAAGATACAACTCTTCCCGTCTTCCACTATCTACGGACTGTCACTTCAGTTTTGTAAATAGACAATTTAACTAACACAGAGAACGCTCACTGCTTATGTGATATTCAAGTTTTCATTTTGTCTGAGGCTATTAAGTATAGTTTCGTTTTGCCTGTCTGTTTATCCTGTCTGTGTAAAATCTTCTTAACATTATAGAGGAGACCATAAATAAATAAATTTAAAAAAATGATAATTACTTCCAGAATAAAACTGAAAATTGGAAAAAAATTACCCGTTGAATAGGTATTTTAAAATCATTATAAAGTGTTATCTACGGTTTTTCGCAATAAACTACCGTTAAATAAAAAGTGCCAAAGTAGCAGTTAAACGTGAGTTGGACATCCTCTGCCGTAACTGCTTGGAACAAAAACAAAAAATATACCATTGTGATAGAGGAGCACAAAGCACAGGCACAGAAATGAAGTTTTAATACTATGTCTTCGAAACCTTATTTACATATATTCTGACGCGTACTGGGCTCATTATTTATTATTTGTATTATCTTCTATTTTGATTTGTCATAAAATAATTGAATTTTATACCGAAATCGAGAAAATAGGATAAGAATAAATTATGAAAAAATACAAAACTTGTGATATTTTTCCGAGTAATTTACGAGTAAAGATGGGTATCGGAATGTGTTTATTTTAGTGACAGTTGTACCAACATGTCAGCTGTCAAGCTTGGAGTTGGCACGTGTGTAGAAATAGACGAAGTTGCCAACTTATACATTCATATACGCGTAGCTGCCACTTAACAACAAAGAGATCTTCCCTCTTTGTTAGATGGAACCTCTCTTCAGTGTTGCTTTACTTTTATAAATAGACAGCTATTTAACTAGCTCCGAGCACTTCCCACGTTGTACGCGTTTATGTGATTATTATGTCTGAGCTCCTCCATTACTTATTTTGTAGAAAAATAACGTCCCTTTTCGAATTCTCCGTAGACGCTATTTATTTTATTCTATTTTGAATTCGCTAAAATGCCTTTTAATTTTATAGAGTACTTAATGAGTCGCCATAATATGTGCTAGACTTTCGAATATGCGAGAAATATTTCTGCCGAAAGAGTTGGGAATTTACAGTAAAAATATGTAAACAATTTACGCATCCTTCGATAAATTCCTGAACACTTATCATAAAAAATATTTGTTGCTACTAAGGCCATTATTAAGGTAACCCGTTTTTACAGTTTTTTCCAGTTTGAGTTATTTATTTATGAATATGCTATGTCCTACCTAGTATGAATAAAATTTTGTACAATTTCAAAAAGGGATTGATTAGTACTTTATTTAATTAAATAAACGGCAACGGGATAGTAAGGGTCCCGTTAATTTGAATCAATTAAGAACTTTGATAGAGTTTCGGGCGTAGCTGTCAATTTTATGCTCGATGTTGAAAGGTAAATACAGAAAGGGTCTAGCTTCTAAAACCTTGTTAAGTTGCGTAACTAAGTTAAACAAAGTCGGCTTACTCAGCGAACAATATAATCCGGCGTGCGAATGAGCTTTCCTATGCAATATCCGCGCTCGTCCCTCTTCATCCAATTATCCGGATGCTCAACCAATGGGATTACTTCAACAGGAGCTTGAATCAACGTACAGTTTTTTAAAGAAGCTTTTTTGTCAGTTGACTTAACCGACTTAACCGTTTTCCATTTCTAGAAAAAACGGGTTAAATAAATGTATACCACTGACAAAGAAACTATAGCTCCTAAAAACGTACACAATCAGAGTAGCTCTACAGAGCGCCGCAAGTACCGTCTCTCTGTACATGATTTTCTTAGAAAATGTACCTACTCATGTATGTAAATGAAAAATGATCGAAGAAACCTAACAGTGATTTTCAAATACCTATTCAATGATGCCCCACACAGTTCGTCAACTTTAATTTTTTTCTTTTTCACAATATGGCGTCTGGTAATCACCATATTGATTACTGTCATGTCTTTAAGATTAATACAAATCGATTGACGTAAGAATCATCAAAATCGGGTCGGCAATCGGGTAGAAAGATCTTATGAAAGTCGCCACTTTTTCATACATGCACACGTTGCTGCCATAGACTACTGTAATACATAGAGTACGTATCCCTTAACAGTATTAAGTGCTTTGGCGTAGCGGCGTCCCAGTGCAAAGTCCCGACTCATCCTGTTCCATCCAATTACACGAGTGTTAGCCCAATGGGATTTAACCTGTATGCAAAACGCTACCCGTGTCGGAATTCCATAACGCATACCGTAATAAAGAATACACGTATTGAATAAGAGTGTTCATTATACATGAGTTCATAGAGTGGCTTTATTAATTAAATTAGTTGTTTTATGTCAAATCTGCTGCAATGTGATGATGACATATTTAAAAAAACAGACATATAACTTTAGACTTTACTAGATCATTTAGGTTTCAATTTACACTTGTAAAAATCTCTGAGCATATTATCTGGAATAAAAAATATACTAGATCTCTTCATGTATGATCTGCCAGTAAAGTATTATCAAAATCTGTTCAGCTATCCGACGGAGATTAACTCCGACAAGTAGAAAGTTTCATTTAATTTTTAGGTATAAGATATTAAATGATCAACAATATTTATATGTATGTATTATGCAATACTATATTATAATCCAACTCAATATGAACACAAAACAAAAAACCAAAATACATAAAGTGTATCCGAAAGAATCATATTGTTACAATCACAATGTCCAATTTTATATGTAATCTGAATTCCAGTTGTCCCTTAAATGGCTTCCATAATTCGAATCGAAAAGAAGATTTTTATGAACAAAAGGCTTATAAAAAGATTGGACTGAATTGTTCTTCACATTAATCTGCAAAGGTATATCATTATTAGAGACCGGATTATATGCAACATAAAAAGCTTGTTATATGCATGCAAATATGCATGAAAAATGCTTGAAATATGCACGAAAACTGGCAGAATATGCAAAATTAAATGATAAATTTTAGGAATCCCTAAAAAATAGAAAAGTAAGTATTCATTTTTTTTATTTCAAAATCAGCATACAATTAGTAAATTATTTTTTGATAGGCGATAATAGGTACAGTAAGTAACATTATATGATATTAAAATGATTTAGAATTTGTGTAAACGTAAACAATCAAATATTTTTCTAAATTTTTAGTGGTAAGATTGTATTTACGGTCATTTAGAATATTTTTGTAAGTAGAAAAGGTTCGCTCCATATCCATTGAAGTAACTGGGCAGAATTTGAACTTGGGTGCTATGGCACTTATAGTTTCCGGCAAAATTTCTGCCGTCCCATTAATGAAACTATCAATTTGACACAAGCTTTGAAAACCTATTGCTCAATATGTTTTCAAACTTTTCTTTAAGTTTATGGGGTAATGCGGCGGCGGCGGAACGCAGAGTGAGTGAAAAATATTGTAAATGTACCGATAATATGCATCATAACTAGATCTTAGGTAAAATATGCTATTACCGCTGAAAATGGCTAAAATATGCAAATGCATATGCGAATATGCAAATGCATATAATCCGGTCTCTAATCATTATTGTTATACATCAGTAAGCTTAAAAGTGGGTCAACGAGTAATTGCTTTTGTATCTAGCCTCCAGCTTTCTCTAACGAAGTAATATATCCAAGGTACTGACTCATATAATTTCTAGAAAGTCCCCTTCACTATTCAATGGGAGATATGATTTAGATAACCAATGTGATGGTTAGTCAATAGGGTCAAAACATATTGTAGCTTTTCACGACTTCTTCAGCAAAGTGTTTCCATAAAACATAGAAAGTCCTGATACATTTCTGGTGGGGAAGTTCATCACCCTACCGTGAAAGATGTGCCGTCAAGCGATTTAGCGTTCTGGTATGATGGCGTTTGGAAACCGATATTTAAGGGCTTAAATATACGCTGCTAAGCCTTCTTAGCCGTCTACCATTTTAGACAACATCACTTCACGACTTCTTCAGCATGATGTTTAAAAAAAAATAAAGAGAGATTCAGTTGGGAGACGACGACGTTGACAAAATGTAAGAATATCAATCAAAGAAAATTCTGTAATCCTTTGATCTTTTTCCTATCAGCGTAACTAAACTAATGGATGATGTTTCGACAGTTGATTGATAAATAGCCCCGATTTCAGTACATCCCGACGTTTTTGGGTCAACAAACTTACCTTTCGCTCTACTGCTCGCAGAATCGATTACTGTGACAGACAATTTATTCGCGTATATCTGGGCATGACATGCTTGCCTACTTTGTCGTTTTCAGGAAATTATTCTCCGTATTTATAGATTGAGTAGAGCTGGTTCTCTTTGTAACTTTATAAACAGTTAAGTATATCTAGACATTTTGAAATCACAAATTTTCTTAATTAATTATATTCGATTGCTGTGGAGGATAGATTTTTAAAATGCTGCCATGCCTCACTACTCGTCGATGCTTTATGAGCCAAGGATTATTATCAGAGCAGACGGCCATTAAGCTTCTCGTCGTCACGACATTCAAATTCCTACTTGTGTTTGTTGTTGCAACTATTTATTTATTGAGTAATGGACATACTTTTAACTATTTAATTGTTAAATCGAGGAATTTGTTTATGTCTTCTTTTTAGAAAAAATAATAAGTATTCGCATTTAAGATACGTGATCACAACATACCTTTTTTCTGGTCGATGGTCTGCGGGGGCGGAGTGACAGGCGACTGGACTCGCGACTGCAGCGACGCGAGCAGTTTCCGCTTATGGTTGCACAGCTTTGTCAGCTCCGCGCCCGCCGCCACTTGGTACGGCTTGCTTACTACCTGCAAAAGATAACATTATATGTAGCTTTAGTATTGAAAAAAAAAAAAAAATAGAACAGGAAAGTCTTTAATTCAAATAGACTTTACAAACTGCTTTCGAATAGTCAAGTGAATCTACAACTAAATCGGGATGATGTTCTAACCGAGAATAACCAGCAAGAAAATAGATGCAGTCTTCATTACAAAGATCATAAAAAGATTTAACTTGCTGTATTTTTGTTTTTTTGATATTTGTATTGAAGACTGCTCCTATTTTGGTGGTTCTTCTTGGTTTTATTTTTATTTCGATATTTATTCCACTTTAAATATTACATTTGCTTTTGAATCAACAAATGTTTTAAATGTTCTAAGTCAAAATGAATCTACGTTTTTATGAAGACTCGAGTTTACTCGAGCATACAAAAGACTAAAAGGTAAGACATGAATACAGTATCGCCGAAATTCAATTCTATTTGGCAGAATTTAAGAGATAAATGGTTAACTACAGTCAAACACGAATGTTCGTGTTTCCACTTGACGTTTCCATTTGTCACATAGATCACCCAGCGTCCAATATCTGCAGTCCACATAGGCGCATTGTTGGAAGTGTGATCGGATCCGCCATACATTACGGATGGTCGCTTTCTGTACATGGTCGCACACACAAATTGCAACGTCCTTTTTGACGAAGCCATTTCGTACTGTTATCAGGCGAAACTGCTTTTACAGCGCTCGTTGCTTGTATATTTGCATATTTACATCTGCAATCCCACTTCTGACGCCATATTTCGTTTTCTTTTGACGAGTTCATCTGCTATTTTCACTTTGGTACAAGAGGTATATAATGAAGAATGAATTATGTGATGAGGTATCACATAATTTATAGTCAAGAGATGACTATAAATTTTGTGATAGATATTTTTAAAATGTAATTAATTAATACAAAAAAACGAAACACAATATGGACAAGTGTTTTGACAATACGTTTGCGTAGTCGATAGAACAGATACAGATAACAGTTCTCTTCAGCACATAACCATTTATGCTATACAGAATCTTAAATACTGTGGTATGGATCTTTTGAACCATCTTCAGATCTTGCGTATACGTTTTCTGCGATATTCTGACTGAAATATATTTTCTTTGAATAAATTACTTTTAGCATCTAATGCCTGTTAAAATCAGTATTTTAACGATACAGCAATAACTTAACTCTTAGAACGAGTTTTATTCTTAATCATTCATGAGTATAGATAAAAATAATATGAAGTATAGCCAGAAAGTGCATATAATATGCATCCACTTCAAAAATGCATGTATCTAGTTGGCCACTAACTTACGAGTTATGACACACCAACGCAGTTAAGTGCATCACATGCATGGTTGCACACATAAGTAGTGTTGCTATATCTGACGAAGCCATTCATAGCATAGTACATAAATTAGACGACTGCACGTTATTTATTACTTTACGTTTAATTGAATTCTTTTGTCCTTCCAGAATACAACAAAATTATCGATCTTCCACTAGTCTTCCACTAGTCTTCCACTTATTATTTTTTGCTTATGAACAGTAATCGAACAATGGCTAATAAGGATCTAGCATGAATGCCGGAAGAATACTATCTCATGAATTTTATCGTCTTTGAATCGAGAAAAGCGATATTATTTTCTTAAATTATGGTACATCATAAATGTTCTTGGTGGTCATATTTCATGACCAACTTGCAATTATTTACTCTACTGCCGAAGGAGGGCAATGTAATATAACGAGCACATGTATGAACAATGTATTTATGTATGTATAGAATGTATGTACATACTTAGGCACGCTCTGTAGTTTTAACGTTTTGATGGATTTTAAACATAATATATATGAGGTATCAATAGATTCCTCTGAACTGTAGGAATGATACAAGTTACCTATAAAATTTCAATATGGTGCTTAGATAGATGATGATCGAGGATCATCATCTATCCTCGATCGAGGATCGAGGAGGATGACATAATGATGGAGCAGAAAACTGGGAAAAAGAATATCAGGTATATCGTACATAGTCCGGTCATAGATTCACTTGTCAGGGGTATTTTACGCTAGCTTAATAATAATTTTAAAGGGCATGTTTTTCGCGAAAAAGAATAAATCGCATTTGACGGACATTCACACAAAAGCCAACAAAACGCGTTGTGGAAGGCGTGATCGCGTTCGCCATACAATACGGATGAGCGCGCACTGTGCATGGTCGCACACGCAAATTGCACCACCGCTGCTGCTGACACAGCTGTTGCATAGTTTATTAAAGCAAAACTCACGTCAACCACTGCTCGCACTTTGCACCCAGCTTCTATTTGCATTCAATTTTGACCTACGTCATGTTAAGATGATCTTACCGAATTTGTAAAGCCTTCTCATTTTATTAGATCCTGCCTATCAACTATAACTACGGTATTTTTGTAGCGGGCTCGCGGTAACAGTTTGGTAGCGTAAGTGGGATGTGCCGAGCGGGCTAAGGCAGTTTTCCCGTGACCACCACCACCCATGTTTATGGGTCTTTTAATATACTAAGTGATTTCAGTATAACGTTAATAGATTTGGCTATGGGAAGAATTAAACACAAGATACTACGTGTACAAATTCTAATTGTGCTTTGACGGACTTCCAATACATAAAAACTTTTTTCATATAGATGAATAGAAAAGATTTTCATTCAAATAAAACTTTTCAAGGTGATTTAAATCTTCAAGTGAATCTACCACACGTACTTCTCAAAGCCTGGGGTAAATACTTCAGAACGTCAGTAACTAATTACTCTATGGTAAAAGATTTTGTGTTATAAACATCATTCAAGTCTATTTTGATGAAACTAAATTGGTTTAAATAATTTTGCGCCGCAAATACGCCTGAACCGTCCAGCAAATTCATATGTTGTACAAAAAAGGTATTTGCTTTAACCAACTAAATCTGGCAATCATCACCTCACACTGCACTTGTTTAGACAACCTGCCGTGAACGCTTGTTGCTTGCACATTGCGTTTGCGGGCTCACTTTAAACGCTTTTGTGGTTTACGCCATTCGCTCCTTGAAATTACTTACTTATCCTAACAATGTTATTGTGTGCGGAATACGTTCAAATATGCCATTTAAATACAAGACCCTGTACTTAAAAGTTCTTCCTTGTGTAACGACATTTAAAGAAAAGAATATTTGAATATTTGGAATTTTAAACACCACTACTACACTCTTTTTACTTTAAACAAACATAAAGTGACAAAAAAAAAAGAGTAAAGGTCCAATTTACGCTGAACAATAAAGAAGAAAACTTTTAAAAGAATTTTCAAGTCCTTCATCTAAACAATGACATTATACACACATAAAACTTTCACAAAAACGAAATTTATTACTGAGAGGTGTGCGCAAGAATCAATGAATAAATTATATTGTGTAACTAAAACAGTAAGTGCCACATGTCAACTATCACTGGTATTTTAGGAAATGCATAATGCATTAAACTTTTAAGGGTTCCTAGGCCGGTGAGAAACCTTACAAAATAACAGGGATCATTGACCGCGACGCGATAATTCAAAGAAAAGGAAATGCTTCTTTTTATTCGCAAGTTCAAAAGTACAAGAATTAAAATACTGCAGCGGCATTTTGTCGCATTATGATTTCGCAAGTGCATTCGAAAAGCACGCTTATGACGAGGGCAGTAACGCTGATATGTTTGTAGCTTGATTTAAGAGCCGCACCACTTATTCTTTTAAAATCAACTGACAGGAAGCTTGGGCAGAACTTTATTGGACTTCACTTTCTTGTACGTATTTAATGAGCTGCCATTTTTATTTTACAACGTTTTTAACTTTTTAATAATATATTGGGTTTGTAAAGGCAAAAGATTAAATTTTTAATCAACGGGAGAAAATACGGTTAAAAATATTTGTTTTCGACAGTGAGCCTTTGTGCTTTGTGATGGGGCGGAAAATATATTATGAATAATATTCTACTAGTACGTTGTCGTTATTTTATTTTTAAGCTATGTTATTAACCACGAGGTCATATCCGACTTCCGATGAGGACACTATTCAAACACTAAAATTGGTAGGTAAATAGTTTTAAGCATTCTGCTAAATTCAGTCACAACTTTATTAAATTAGCAGCAACATTAGTATATGTTATATCAGAGTGAAGAATTATATTGGGAGGTGTTACGATATGCATAGATAGGTACATGTACTTATTTGAATATCTCATTTAAAACTTAACTAGATTGTATTGCAGCAATAAGTATAATAGTTTTTATAGTATCTTCTGGAATGCTTTTTGAATTGAATGAGCAGCCAAGGGCAAGCGAACAAACAACCTCGAAATAAATCAATTTCCATTTAAGTATGTTTTAATTTTGTTTAGATTGGAACTACACACTCGTACAAGTTACTAGCTATTTGCATGTATTTATGTAAATTATCAATAAACTAAAGCAAATTGGTCCAGGAGTCTAATTAATAGTCGGGGCGAGCGTCAATACACGTAACAATGCATAATTCAGCGTCGGAATGTATCTGTCTATTAATTTGCGGGATTCATCGGCGTGTCATGTTCAGCGGGAAGGCGTGTCTGCCTTGACGTCCATCAGGTTGATTGCTTCCGGATAATGATTATATTTACCCCCATCATCCCTACACCACCCCTTACCTACACCATTCCTCTTCGTCTCAAATAGCTATCAATTTTACCTTTATTAATTTAGACCTATAGATTTTATCGGTGAGCATTGAATCAAAAAGCGGCTTTATAAAGTAGATTCTTTATCAGAAACGACCATATTTCAATTCAATCAATATTTCTTCAATTGCAAATTTTTTAGCTATGTTTTGTATTCGGTACTCAAGTATTACTTACAGCAAAAACTTTTAAATTGTTAGAGCAATCAGATTCAATTTAATAACCACGTATTTGATTTATTTTCCTGTCTCTACTCTGGGTACTTACTACCTACCCTAAATTCTTCGTATTTTAACAGGTTTACTACAAATATAAAACATAATAATTATAATTACTATTTTAGTTTTAACGGTTTTTTTATTAAAAATACTAAGTATATATGGCGGTTCAGTTCTATATATTTTTTTTTTGGTCTATCTGCCGCACTTATAGTCGATATTAATTACTTAGTTTAGTGTATATTTAAAAGTTAACTATCAGAGAGATTTAGATGGCTCGTTTATGTAATCTCATAATAACTAATCTCTTAATGAGATTTAATGATTTTTAGTTAGTGATTCATTTAATGGATGTCTTGATAATTTAATAAGTGCGGAAATTAGGAATGATTTATCTACGATCACAAAAGTAGAAGTGTGACCAAACTCTAGGTAAATTGGATTAGAAATCTAATTTATAGACAGTGCATGCTTCGATACAATGTGTCGTTTAACAATGAATTATTCAGTGAGGGAATGTATCTATTAATTAGTGGCTTCATTAGAGAGCCATGTCTACGGCGAAGCGTATCTGCCGTGACGTCCATCAGGGCGATTGTTTCCGTATAATGGGCTGTCTGTATCCACCTGCGTTAACTATCCCTTTTGTATTTTATGCACGTTTGATGCTACGTCTATCAAGTATCTTTTTATAAGAAATATATTTTTTTTTATATTTTAAAACATCTCTGTCTTCTATTAGGCTTTTAGCACGCTTCTACCGCGAAATCGTTGCAGCAGCTGAACGAAAGGGATGGATGCGTAGTCAAGATGTCTGATTTAGAACAGGCTGTACAAAAGCGAAATCAAAGCAAAATTGTGCCACCACATGGGTGCATTTTTAGCGGTCGATAAAATCACAATGTGCTATTACGATATCATATATTTATTAACTATCGCATTAAAAATGACGCAAGAGTGTGCGGAGACAGAAAATAGTACTTCGAATGTAACGTAAGGCGTTTGAAATGCTTGATGTGTGATAAAACAATTCAAAGGTTAATTAATTAATTTGTAATTACAACACGCTACATTAAATTATCAAAAAAACAATTCTTTTAAGACTTTGTTATACTAATGTATCTAATATGGACTTATAAATAGGATAGGAGTTATTTAAGGTAACTTTATAACAAACTAAAATGTGCGCAACATGCGCAACAATCATCAAACAAAACAGTGTTTCTCATCTCGCTCTTGACTTTCCGTAAATGCAGAACTAAATAGCATACTCTCACGCACACGCCTCAGGGCTACTGAAGAAAGTACTCTTCTTGAAGTCTTAACAGTAGTCAGTACCTACCCTCGCTTTCATATATTATTTATCTTCTTACCCAACTATTTCCTCTGACACAGATATTACACAAACTCAATGTAATTTATCTGTTTGGGATAAGTAAGTACCTACTTTTGTAATTTTGTGTCATTTGCCTCCCTATGTATGTCATTTGTCACGTATACGTGGATATTTAACAACAGATGCCATTGTTCTCAAAGTGTTACGAGGTCGAGGTAAGGCTTTATGAATTACGATGTCTACGTTCCTCTATTTATAAGCCAGCCATTATGAGTAAATCTTTTTAAAAGCCTATAGGTATAGCCTATTAGCTACGACATCTTATTAAATTCAAATAAGTAGGTATTATGTATTAGAGCAAAAATCATTCAATTTGGAAACATTCAGCTATCTAGGTAAACAATGTTGCATTCAATTTATTATCTTACTTAAATAGCTTCTATTTCATCAATGTTTTTGTTCCTTTTTAACTAGCTCTATAACATCTTCGTTTACTCAGCAAACTTCATGATTGCGTTAATCTTGCTAATGCATTTGTAGAGCGCTAATTGAACAAAGTAATGTTTACCGATACTCTACTTTTCCCCCTTTGTGAAGTTGATGCCTAATAATACAATCAATCTTAATTCGTAGTATAATATGCAACATTGCTGACGTGGACCTAACATTAATTTTAAATAATAAAAATAAAACAGCAAAAGTGAAAAAAAAATGCTTTTGCTTTCAAATCGTAGTCTAAGTATCTTAGAAAAAATCTTAATCCACAAAAATTGACTAAGTAATTATTATTATATTAATTTACGGTAATAATGACTACAAAAGATAAAAAAATCTGGTCTCGGCATAATTTACGGAAAAAGGAGCAGTAAAAAAACTAAGGCCAAGAAGAAATTATCCCGAGCGAGACGGAAAGAATGATCGCAAGATATAAAGTAAAATAATATAATCGGTGGATGGATAAAAAAGATACGTGCCGAATTGAGAACTTCCCCGTTTTAAAAGTAGCTTTCGAAAAACATCCTTTCGATAAATGCTTGTAAATTTAAAGAGGTGTCCCGAACTCCCGATACAATTTAGCAGGTGTCCGTTACACAAGTTAACACTATACACACGCCACTATTAAATTTGTTTAGAGACAGTTGGCAGGACATGGTCTGCCAGTCCGATGGCGAGATAGGGCCCCGCGGCGGCATCCACTACCTTTTGTTTATTGACCATTGTGAGATCTACCGATGGCCGAAGAATGGAGCAATATACAATGAGGCATATCGCATGAGAGCTCCTTCAGATTGTAAATTGTAATTTCCCACTGGGTGTAATCGACATCGAATGGAGTGAGATATTGCTGTGCTAGTTCTGTTGTACGCTATTTTAGAGATAGCGTATACTAATGTCAAAGTTGACAGAACAAAATTTAATGCCTTTTCTGCAGGAGAAATTATGAAAAGAATAGATCTACTTAAAGATCTATCAATTGAGTTCAAGTTAAACGATGGTGCACAACAAAAGTTGCAACAATTGAAACAGATTTTTTTATAGATCGTAGCAAAGTACAACTATTACGGATTTATGGAGTTTTAAGATTGAAATCATCTTCAATAACGCGTTACTTTCACAGCTATAGATCAACATTAACCGTTACCTCTTGTTGGCGGACTCTCCCTATAGCCTAAAATTAACTGTTGCCACCAGAACACCACTCAAAAATATGATTTATGACAACTTTCGTGATCCGCTACACGAGAGGCAAAAGTTACAGCGGAGCTACAACGGTTCATCACCTTCCGATTCCCTGCAGTAATGTGCTAAAGCTTGCGAGACGCAAAACATTTTGTGGACGAACCAAGCAGATAAATTACTCCCTGTATTTTAGCACAAGTTTCTTTACGCTCGATCTTATGGAAACTTAGCCTTTTATAAAAGTGTGGGTAGATACTTCGGTTAAACGCTTAGTGGGCGACAATGTTTGCACGCCTTTCGACCTGAATAAAGATTACCCGGAGGGGAAAGTCGGACCTCTTTGTGGCCACGTATCTTTCAACAACAAGATAATTACTCATGCAGTTTGTGGTAACGTAATAATATATTACACTCATAACTCGAGCCGGCGCATTAGCGCCACCACATTATTGAACAGGTACCTATTTATACAAGTGGCGTATAATTTAAATAATGTGGCCATTATGATTATCGGCTACTTGCTTTCGCTCCGCAAATGATACACAAATTGATCAAAAATTTTCAAAAATTACGCGGGACGTATTTTTTTCGAAAAAAAAATGTAGGTAACACTCTTCAGATCCACAATTCATTCATTACGACTTATGAGTTAAGATATATGCTTACTAATAAATGCAGAAACAACTAGTAGTATAAAAAACAAAGCTTTAAAGTAGTTTTATAAAGAACCAACTTCCTCCAATAGTATGGAGCTTCGGATCACGTATGCCCTGGCAAAAAATATATCCAGTGCGTTTAAAATACACATACACAGTCACAAGTAAGTAGAGACAAGTTTGGCACCAATAAATGTCGCCATTAATTAGTGGAGAGCGCTTGACGAGCCGGACAAATTGCACAACGCACCGCCGCCACACGTCAAATCGAATGTTCAGTTATGCAGGTGTAACCAATAATATGGAACAGTGATAGCTTAGTGGTTAGGACGGTCTTCTATTCGGGGAGGTCACGAGTTCAATTCCGTGACCTCGACACGCTCTTCTTGGCATTTATGGAGTTACTAGATGATTTTCGCGACTTCGACTTCGCGAATATTAAGCATTTTTAATTTCCGCGGGAACTCTTTAATTTGGAGCAAAGGAATAAATATTATCCTGGGTATGAGCTACCTCCATTCCAAATTTTAGCCAAATCGGTTCATTTGTTGTGGCCTGAAGTAACAAACATAACACAATTTTAGTGTGATGTGATGTGATATGAAGTGAGTTTAAGGAATTTTTCACATGCTTCAACGGTGAAGGAAAACATCGTTAAAAACCTGCACATCTGAGAGAAGGTATATGTGAAGTCTTCAAAGCATTGGACTTTAGCTGATAACTCTTCTCTGTGTGACCTCAGTAGTGAGCCGTTGATGGGTTGCTGATAATAAAATAATAAATAATAATTGTGAAAGGGGTTATATTAGGTGTTTAAAATTAATGGATTTCATAAGCGGAAATGCGACCTTTTTCTTATGAGCAAGTGTCGCTTTTTCTAATGAGAATCGTCCGCAAGTTCGCTCGTTATTCCGTGCCATTCAAAGTTCAAAGTTCTCGTTGTACAAGTGGCTCGAAAAAAATTGTAACAACATTACATTAGGACAAAATAACAATAAAACTCGAATAATAAAAAGTTTAGATATATGTATATACATTTTTCTGAACACCGAAATCTTGAACCAGCAATAGAGCTATTTAAAGACGAGAAATTATAGAGACGCTTACAAAAATATAAAAGAGATACTTTATCTTATTGTATAATAAATTACTTAACGAACAGTAGGTAATAATTCAACCAGTTGAGAAATGTTTAATGCTTTGTTTAATGTCTGTTTTTGTCTACTTCAGATATAAATGATAAAAATTTTAATAGCTATTCCGATTTTCCTGTTCGTGATCGTAAAGACACCTAGGATCTTTTTCTTAGGTCTACGGTTAAGCATTGTAATAATAATTTATAAGGCGGCATTATTTTGCAGAAATTCATGCGCCATTCTAAGCGGATAAAGGAAAGGTGAAACATAAAGGTCATGATTTATTGAAATGTACACAATCTTCCTCGTTATTATATTAAACTAGGCTCGCATCAGATCTAAACATACAAAGAATACTTAATACTTTGATTTTGGCTTTTATTTTAATGCTCATAAGGATTACAATAAAAGGAAATTGTTGCTCATTGTGTGGTCCACCGTACTCTACTCGGTCGCCACTTTCACCTTATACCCTGAGAAAGTCGCCAACGGCGATTTAGAACGTGTTAAAAACAAGTTCTAAGCTTGTTTTATACTGATTTCGATATTGAAACTTGATTTAATTTACGAAACCTGTTATTGAATACTAAATGATAAATTTCCTTGACATTAAGATTAAAACGCTCAAAATTATTATACATAATATTTACGAAACTGATTTATAAGCAGATTTAGATTATTTTATTCATCATCACATTAATCATTCAAGAGATAAAAATAAACCAATTGACAAGACATTATTTATATTATACAAGGCATTGTTAATACAGAGTCACGACGAAGAATCAAAACGATTGACCTCGATCGATCTGTTAAATGTCACTTGAAAACACGTTGCCACGCGGAAACGTCAGACCTTTACCTGCCTTTAGCGAGAGGGCAACAAAGAAATGCCATGGCAACAATGGCGAACCTTTCGCAGATAGCAATCATCGGAGTAAAATTATAAATGTTGGGAAGTAAAGACATCACGACTTGGTGCTACAATTGCAAAAAATACAAGACAAATACACTGTTTACGATGTGTATTTGGTTAAGAGCAAAGTGTTGCATAAGGTTTAGTATCGGGTGCAGTAAATAATATAGTAATGGTCTATAAACGTCCGCGGCTGTGAACGTGTGGCTGCGATGATATCGCTGACAACTTGGAATCAACGACTGCCTCACGACTGTCCGCCACGATGTCGATGGAGCTAAGGGCTCAGAATTATATTCAACTCCTTTTACTACTACTTCACTTGATACTTCTACTGTTACTATGAAACGAAATCTTATTCGATTTTAACATCGCAATATTTTATAACAAACAACAATTTCAAAATTAAGTCAAGAAAAGACTACCGGTGTATCCAATACTTTAAAAAAGCATTGACTTAAGATAATGAATATGTAAAAGATACCCATGTTATAAAAAAAGAGAGGTCCATTGTAGGTAAGATTGACTATTAAATAAGAATCTATTTTAATCATGCTGTAAATCCGGTTATGGTGTCATCTACCAGTCGATATGGAGCGTTTAAATTCCATAATACGTGACAAGTATTAGATACATCTATGGACTTTTTCTACGTTACTTTACATCTGATTTTTATAAAATACTTCGAATATTATAATATTCGAAGTTAGTATTAGTTTTGTTTAAGATAAATGAGTTGCGCGTGTTATTTTATTAGGTATCTATTTCGCCATTAGTAGCTCATAAAAAGACCATTTAAATTCAGACTAGTTTTCAAAATGATATCTCTAGTTTTATTACCACATCAAGATACAAATTTAAATGTAAACTTATACGAAAACTAAATAAAATAATGTTACACAATTTTTATCTTTTTGTATTTATATACTTCTCTAATACGCTCGAAGTCCTGCTTTGAATTTGAATGGCGTTTGAGTACCTAGAGTTGCATCCACGGAATTCTATCCATCAACGACAAGATAGAAAGAGATACCGATGAATCGATTTAACGTTACTGAATGTGAAATCGAGATCTCAGCGAATGCATCTCAAGACGAATGCTCCGAACAAAGAGGAATCGATGAAAACGGGCGAAGGGGGGGTGTCGAGTGCACCGACCTCCTCCCAGCCACGGTGCAATTTGTACATTTCAAGTGCACACAAAGGCAAGGCGAGGAGGTCGCAGCAAGCTTTGACAGAATTAACTTGTCCGTACCAAGCGAATAGGTAAGCATCACCTAGCTATATTGAATTGCGCGGCCGAACGGGATAGAATTTTAGATGCATGCAAATTTGAACCGCATTCAACGCAAAGTAACTACGCTTGTCGGTAACTTGTTCATTGTCGATTTTAATTTGATCCCAAAGTTACACTGCAGTTTAGCAATTTCATGATTGCTTTCAATTATCCTAGATTTGTATCCTACAACATGAGTATGTACCAACAATTAAGCGAATAGATAAATCCAACATTCTGTTAACATGTTAACATTTTGTGTAGAGTTCAAATTAACAAAGCAAGAGTAATTTAAAGATTGGTTCTTAAAGCCACGGAAAATACTCAAACAACAATTTAAAAATTCAATATTTCAAAAGAGGTAAGTACACTGAACTGACGACAAAACAGTAAAAATTGAAGGATAAACATGTTTTCGTGAGATTATCAAAGCAAATAAAGCGTGCTCGAGTTGAGAAGCGGGCCCGATGTAAACACAAAGATTATTTTTTAGTTACATTTATAACAGATAGGACAAACAATAATGCCAGCTCGTTTGCCCGATATTCATATTAAAAAAATGTATCCAAGTTAAAGTTGGCTCCCAAGCAATACTCCCAGGAACCCTCTAAAGATCTCCTCGTGGGTTGTGGAAAAGCTGCATCAATCATTGCTAGTCTCAATCGATACGATTGGTTTAATTTATGGCGTTCTTGCTGGAACTGCATTTTGGCTAATAACGAGAAAAGATTGCAAGAGAAAGATCAGAGGTGGTTGCCATCGTTATACTCTAGCAATCATTTTTAGACAATCTTGCTTCGTGCGGTATTCGAGGCTTCTTGAGTTCCGCCACATAGAATTTCTTAAGGTGTCACGGACAACTTCTAAGCACAGAAGCAGACCCAAAAAGCAGAAGATATTATGGCAAAACAATAATTGTATCATTATTGTGGTCACGCAACCGCGATATAACAAAATTAAGTCATGAAAGTTTAAAAATATTCAAAGCAAAGCAAAGTCATAAACCAAAAATTTGTGTAATTAGGTTGTTATTGCCTCTATTCTGTAACATGGCAAAATTAGTCACAAAGTTTAATATTAAAATCAAAGCAAAGTAAAAGTCATAAACCAAAAAATTTGGAGCAATTTGGTTACTATTGCCTACACTCTCCATCTATTGTGCTGATTGTTGACAAAAATACCAGAACTCATTGAAGTACGAGATGAAAAATTTAGTACGTCAGTATTTGTAGTAGCTTCTCTGCATTTCGGGTAAATGTCTGTTGTAAACGCAAAGTGGGGCGAGCTATAACGACGCATTCGTTAGGCAATGGGTGTGCTCTGAATAACTATACAGAATGATGCCGACGAGGCCCTGTCACCAAGGAGTGACGAGTGACGACGCGTCATAAGGCCGAATATTTTTGCAGATTTTTATTTCCAACTAATATTATAAATGCGAAAAGGATATATGGATGGAAGGATGTTTGTTACTCAATCACGCCCAACGACTGAGCCAGTTTGGCTTCACAGAGATAGATTATAGTCTGAAATAACTACTATGCTTTTTCCCTAGAAAATAATAGAGTTCCCACGGGAATCAATACCTCAATCCACGCGAACGAAGTCGCAGGGATTAGCTAATGCAATGGGTAGCTTTACCCAGAATTAACACATAGGCTACATTTTTCCTGGAAAAAAGAGGAGTACCCGCGGGAATCAAAGAACCTTAATACACGCGGACGAAATCGCAAGCATCATCTAGTTTAAAGATAAATTAACGCATGAATACGACGTGACCCATGGTAAGACGATGGTGAACAATAATGACTTTCTTGTTCTTTTCAACTAATAAACGTCCACAGCTTGACAAAGGTCTCTTGCAAGGACTTCTACGTAGTTCTGAGTCAAGCGGCGCCCTCATCATTTGATGTTGTCGGTCCACCTAGTGGGGGGTCTACCAATACTATCCTTTTCGGTGTGGGGTCGCCGCTACAGTAGCTTGGGAAACCAAGCACTATCAGTTCTTCAAACTACGTGCCCCACCCATTTCAACTTCAGCTTCGCAACCTGCTGGGCTATGTGTTGAGCTATGTCTTGAACCGTGTATTGAATTTAACAAAAATCTAATATAACGGTACTTTACTGTGGTATATGCTTGACTGCAGATAAACTCGGAATGCTGGCAAAAGTCAACTCGTTTAATATACGCCTATTTCCCGCCCTTGTACCATAAAACTTGTATCATAATTCATGGTACCTTGTACTTAACCGAAAGATGCACGTAAACTAGTATAAAAATACATATAATAAAGTTAATTTATCTCACAACTATGATGTTTGTTACTTCGCATGTTCCAAAGTCTGAGTCATCATAAAATATGACAATGCGATTTCACAATATGAAAAGTTCCAACGCAAAAACTGTGTTATTTGAAAACTATATCACAATATCTACGAGTAGTTCCGAATTGAAATTTTTTTAGACGCTCTCGTCAAGGCTAGAATTGGGTAACGATTTCCTTTCAGCAATCGGCCTTCTTATAATTATTTTTTACTTACTCGTAGTAGTGTGGTCAAATAACTGGTCAAATGCAAGTCGGATTCGCATACGAAGGGTTCCGTTCCAAAAAACGCTGAAAAAAACACGTTTCTAGTACGGGAGCCCCCTTCAATTTTGAATTTATTTTTATTATTTGTTGTTATAGCGGTAAAATTTTCACTGTCTACCTATATTAAACCTACTTGATAGGTATCGCTGATGATAGCAATTTGGTTGCGTAATTCACCTGCAGATCAATTTTCCTGGTTTAGTAAGTACGAGTAAAACAAAAACAATAACGAACGCGCGCGGTAAGCGGACCAAAACATGTTTACTTTCACATCGCACCGCATTGTTCACATTACTCATATTCACAACGTTACAACAAACCAGTTCGTATGCTATCACAAAATAACTACCGATACATACTACCACCTTCAAAACCGGACAATTGCGAATCGGACGCGCGCAAAAGGGCTCCGTATGGTTTTAGAAAATAAATTCTTCAAGCCAAGGAATCCTTATCCTTACTAATATTATAAATGCCAAAGTGTGTTTGTTTGTCCTTCAATAACGCTGCACGTGACGTGATTTTTTGCCTGAGTATAGTTGTGGACCTGGAGTGCCATAGGCCGCGGGATTTTAAAAACTAAATCCCCGCGGACGAAGTCGCGGGCATCAGCTAGTTAAGGATAAATAAAAGCAATAGGTAGCTCATTGAAATATTTTCGATATGTTTACTTACTTAATTTTTTTTTTTTTTTAAATCGAAACACCGACATGCTTCATTCACTTTTTGTAATCAGAGTTTCGAAATTAATAATTGAAAATTATACGTTACAAAAGTTAGTTAAATTTTAGAGAAACTAGAAAACACAACATTTTTAGAACATTTAAATAAATACCAAGAATACAACAATTGCTATTGTTAAGTAAAACAAGATTACAAAAAGTTAGCACACGAAGTCGGTAATTCAGTTCTTTATGAATCGTTTAAAGACAGAAATTGTTATTTTTTGCAGCCTACATTTATACATCTCATAAACTAGTCGGAAAACGTCAACGCGGTATAATGTTATACCATCATGCATTAATCATAACTCGTAACGCACAAAGAAACGAAAAATAAACTTAATATTGACAGCATCACTTCAATGTTTCTCCTTTTTATCTTAAGTAACGGCATAAACATTCGCAAATGGTTATAAACGACACATTTGCACATGAATATCGTTATTGACTACAAAAACTTATTATTTGTACCCAACTGGCCTCACCACATCATTCTCATAGTGATAACAAGCTATAATTTAAGAAAAATTATAATGTAACGATGGTTTCCAAATAGGTACCTACAGTTCCAAATGTCAAACTGATGCAGTCTAAAATAATATAAAGAGAAATCTAATAATATTTTAATTTGTATTTTTATGCTGATCACATTCTTTCACACTCAAGACCAGTTTCTTACTGAGATAAAATCAACAAATCGAGACATTCAAATAAATTAATTACCTTTTATTAGTCACAGACTCTGTAATTTATATTTGATGTCTTCAAAAACTATTATTGGAATTTATAAATTTTCAATATTCCCAGCTAATGAGAACTGTGTCTCTTTTAAACGATAAGAAGAATACATAATAGGTAGATATTTCGATTTTGGTTCAGCTAAAAGGTTTTCTGTCGGATATATAAATAGAAATAAAAAGAGCCATTCCGGCAGTTTTATATTTTATTCATCCGCATTTAATAGATCTTCATAGTTTTGCCATCAAACCTATTAAAACAATTAAAGAAGTAAAAAAAAGGAAGGAAAGCAAGTAGAAGTTACCTTAGGATCGAAAAATAAGGCTATAAAAACACTTAAAGAAGTAATAGGTAAAGCAAATAGAAGTTACTATAGGATTGAAACTGAAGGCTGTAAGAACAGTTGAAGAAGTAAATAGGGAAACCAAATATAAGTTATCCTAGGATCGAAACTTAAAGCTATAAGAACAGTTAAAGAAGTAAATAGGGAAAGCAAATAGAAGTTACCTTAGGGTCGAAACTGAAGGCGGTCTCCGGTCTCAAAGGGCAGGGCAGGCCGCACTTACAAGTGCCTGACGTCTGTAAGTAGTCCCGGAGTTGCGACAGGTTACTCAGCGCTGTTCCACTGGGACTGCAACCAAACAAGTGGAATGTCACGTCACACATACAAAAATAATGAAAGGAGATTTATTCTTCGACCCTTAGTTGCGATCTCATCTGATGGTGAGTGTAAGGCAAATTAAAAATTTCAACGAGAAACATACTTGTTAAACTATAATAAAAATGATTTTGCCGTCCATACTCAGAAAGTGGATGTTCACCAAATTTGTCTATACTTACCAACCAAGATTTTAGAATAAAATTAAGGAGACCTTACCGTAAAATTACGTATACATAATTGATAGACCCTTAAGGCCTTAGAGATAGATGATTAAGCTAGAAAATGTAAAGCCTAAGACGTGTTTTACCAAAGCGATAATGCATACAAGGTAAAGTAGTCAACGCGTCGTTCAATTAGTAAGCATTTGATTAGCAGAGAATTTAATGCTTGATACAAGCTTGTTAAAGATGTATCTAGTCTGAATATGGGGCGTTAGAACGATAAGCATTTCTGTACTTAGTTCTAATTGATCTAAGTAAAATCGTACTTGAATATTGATTGTATTGTTTTGTCATACAATCATTATTAATGAAACAGTAAATAATATTATTTATACATGAATAAGAACTTCAACAAGGTAACGAATGTAAAAAATGAAAAAAATATATAAATTTAGTAGTAACATATAAAACTAATAAAAAATTTATTGAAAATGCCCATTTGACTTGAAATTTCTTGCTAAACTCTATAAATGATTAATAAAACAATTGAAATTTTATTAGTCTTCGAGAATAAAATTATAGTGATAATAATGTAAAGTTAATATAATATCTAGTTTCAAAGCAAGGATCACGTTATTTATAATAGCTTTGTGTTCACGATCTACTGTCTGATCAGAGTCTAGACCAAGCTTACCCACAAATAATCATTATGATGCACCGGTTGCAACTTGTTAACGGTTATTTCCTTCTTAAAAAGGTTAACAGATTATTGATATGACTGAATATGTCGATCAGTTGTATGTGACTCTACATTCCCACATAATTACAGCTGCAGTCGTGTACAGTTTAAAGAAAAATATATGTGCCAAGTTTATATATACAGGAAGATGAAACAAAATTTAAAAATTAATAGTTCTTAAGACAGCAAATATTTTCTGGCATATGGGAAATGTCTTTATATAGTTATAAAACTACCTACATTTCAAGTCAATAAAAATATATTGGAATAGAAAAACAAAAATTGTAGTACAGGTAGTTATAAAACCTTGTTAAGTACAGAAAAACAAAATATAATTCAAAGTATAATATACTTTAATTAATGTCTTATTAAGTCTCGAGACAACTAATTATCTTAATCCGGTATTCAGAGACCAAGCGATCTCAAAGGAGCATACGTTTAAAATATAATGATTATAATCTAAGAGAGAATGAAAAGAAGTAAAATTTTCTTGTGCAAAAGAGAATAAATTAAGTTTCTTGCGCAATCGTTTTTTAATTCCAGACATGCTTTAAGTTAGTCAATCAAACAAGAGAATCAAGATTACGTGATTGCGAAATGCCGGGTCGGTGGTCTTTTTTTACAAGCTTAGTGAAAATCGTGTAGCATTACATACTCGAGTCACGATAAATATTCCGAAGGAATTTAATCGGTTAAACATAAAGGTTAAGTTAAAATACTTTTCTGGATGTTTGAATCTTGATGAAAATATCTTGGCGTGGCATTGGTCTTGCGAATAACAAGATTTTCTAATTAAGGGGCCAGGGATGTATATTTTTTACGCTATTTTTTGTATAATACTTATAGACAATGACTTCAAAATTTAGTTAACATAGGCTCTACATTGTTTACGGAGAAGAAAATACATTAGAAACAGAAGATTTCCTTGATATCAAGATACTGGAAAAAGAGGATGAAACATTTTGCGGATATTAGGTAGTTTACAAGCATTCCAGATCTGAGAAAAAGCATTGGATTTCTTAATTGGACGAAGGACAATTAAATCGCTGATATAGAGGACGAAGATCATAAAAGATAGAAATATGTTGTATTGTGATATTATATTAAAACAAAATGTGTCTGTTTCATTATAATTATGCAACAAAAACTTGTCACTGCGGTTACAAGGATAATAAAGTGTAAATTATCAAGTTATTATAAAAAGGACGATAATAACTGACATTAAGCCAACCAGGCTTCTTCTCGCCGACACAAAAAGAACTGCTTATATTATCATAATGGAACTTGACAGTTTTATCCGGTCTGATTTTATAGCATTTTACTTTTGAAAAGTTGTCAGCGTATTTTATTTTAATGTACCTATACTTTCAGAATATTTAAAGACGGCATCAATTTCAATTTCATGATTGCAGAATCTAAAAGCAAAGAAAGAAAGAAGTCGCGGGCATCAGCTAGTTATATTATATGTATTTCAGAATCGTACGTATAAGATTTATGAAACTGCTGAAAGGCTCTCAACTCTGAACTTTGTTTTAAACTATAATGGAGTTAATATTTGATGTATTCGGAGTTACGTAGTTTGTTAATTAATATAGTGTAAGCTGACAGGGGAGCGGTGCGGTGACTCGTGTAAGCGATTGAGAGAGTATTTGCTGAAAGGGTTGAAAAGCTCCTAGTGAACCGTGCTCGCTCAGTCCTGTGATCAACTGACTGCGTGGCCAGTCAATAACACTTAATTGCTTTTCATCCTTTCTGAGGGCAAATTTTACAAATTCCCTTACATCCTGCATTCTGAAGTCAAAAATCGACACAGTTCGTTTAAACCAGGCTAAAATAAAAAAAACCGGCCAAGTGCGAGTTAGACTCGCACGCACAGGGTTCCGTACCATCGAAACAGCGATTGTTAAGGTTTTTTTTTTCATTCGATGAGAAGATAGCCCTTAACTGCGATCGAGCAAAAATCGCTGCCATTCCGGTGTAAATCTATAGTAATAGGATTCTTTTGGCACCCTTTGGGTATGAAACTCTAATAGAATAGTTTTTAGTTTGCAGACGAAAAGTTTACAAACTGAATTTAAACGGATTTTTTGGACAATAGCAAAACCCATTTATTATGGATCCCACCAAAAACATTTTCATGTAAAATATTGCCAAGACGAGACCATATGACTCGCACCGTCATAAAGTTATCAGATATCATGTAGAGCCAAGCTTCTAACTGTACACGCGCTAACTCTTACAAGGCCTAACTTCACAAACTACACCTTAGTCAAAATATGTGGCTTGGATATTTCGCTATATTACTTTTCTGTTATACAATAGTTTTTATAGGAAAGAAACGGCCAAGCCACATATTTTGACTAGGGTGTAGACTAGAGTGTCTCCCAGATATAAACCTTATTTTGTATTTATGTATAAAATAAAAAAAAACACATGAAACTCATAAAGCGCTCGTAAAACAAAGATGCAAGACGTGCCATAGATAATGTAGCGTGTCGATTCCCTAAAAACGATTGCATCAGTGTAACAAATGCGCAGAATTGCGAATCTTTGAAGTACTCTATGTTTCCAATGATTTCAACTTGGCAAAGCGGACGGCCAAAGCAAAACGTTGGCAGTACTCATTTGTATAGTTACATCGCTTTACAAACAGCCTCTTTCATAAACGCTACACATGATAATTCACAGTGATTGTTCACGGTCTGCATCACACGGCAAAGGTAAGCCGCGACCACAAAAAAGATTTTGTTTGCTTTTTTTGATTCTGTTTGCTTTTTATTACGGGGCCTATGCGGCGTTGGGCCACTGCGTATGCGTGTTCGCGGTCGGTCGGGCATTGCGCGGCAAAATTTGCTCTTGCATCGCAGCTAGGGTTGCCAGTTACCACCCCTAAATAAGCATTATTTAGATGTAATGAAATGGAATCCAGATCACTCACATTGAACGGTTTAATCGATATTACTTTTCCACCAATTAAATTAAAACCCTAGGACACTACTGTTTTGAACAGATTTTTTCTGTGTGGAGTGCTGGACAAAAGAACAAAATAAGAAACTTTACGCTAAGGTCAAACTGAAAGTAATTTTTTGATCCAAGTAGGTAACATTGTACCTACTTTGTACTGGAGAGTGGTGGGTGCTCGGATCGTCAACAATTAGGTGGACCACGACCGCTCTGCTACAAATGTTACGAATATCGTAATTAGATTTTTTTTAAGTGTTTTACCAAAGAATACCTAATAGTACCTAAAGGTACAGACGATACACTCCGCAAAATGATTTAAATAAATAGCGACTTCTGTTACCACACAATAAAGTGCAATTCAGGTTGCAACAGCGCTACAATGTTGGATATCGATAGAAAGAAGGAGGTTATGTTACGAGTATCAATGCTGACTTAAGCTCCTGCTGAGTGAATAAAGAGGAATGGACAAACATCTAGGTCATGTGGTAAGGCATAACATCAAATACAATTACGACAGAGTCCAAACAACGAACCTTATCGGTCAAGGCAAATATATGGTGACAAGGCAGGTTATATGGTGAGGTAGAATTTGCTCGTTGCCTATTGTTGCTATCTCTACATGTAGGTCTACACACTGGCATACGGGCAGCAACCCTAATCGCATGAAATGTTTGGGGGAGACGTGTACCTACATAGACAGCTGCCGATAATAATTACTTAGCACGCAAACCCTTTTACACCTTGCACGCGCTGTTATACCGTTTAGTTTCCGCCGAACATCGGTCATTTTTATCTTTTCCTTTTTTTGAGCGTTACACAAGTAAGTATGATCGATCTGCCACGTCTGTTATGTTAAATGTTACTTCTAAGTCCTAGACACCATTTCATTTCATACTATAAATAAATTATAAGCTTTTTCCCTTATCTTACAATTAATCAGAAGGCAATATAATTTGTCATGCGATTATGTAAAAAACGGAGGTATCTATTCGTTTGACACAGTCGATATACACATATAATATTACGACTCCAAAAGTTTAATCTCACTAATCAAGGATTTGTATGTAAATCCTCTTAAAACCGGAATCGTAGTGATGACTCCTCTGGCGGTCTCTATTTCAATGTCTCTATAATCCTGAATCATCGCAAAAATTAAAAAAAAAAAGAACACCAGAATTGTGACCAAATGTGATCGATGAATCAAACAGACGATTCGAGGAAAACGAAGCCGGCGCAAACAAGAAATGCCTAACCAATTACGAACATCTGTCGTCAACTGATGGCCTTGATAGTTAGAAACCTAGTTGGTACATGCATATTGAAATTAAACGGTGTACGGTTTGAGTATGAATGAATAACTTGTTTTTTATTATCCTCATTAATAGTTATTTATAATTAAGTCTCTGAATTATGTTGCTGCTAGCCAAGCGTACTTGATAGGCCAGCAAATTGTTAGATCAAAATAGATCCACTTCACCTAGCAAAGAACTCGACTACGAGTCTACATATTTTATTTTTGACTGCAAGAAACCTTCGTCCAGCAGTGGACGCCTATCGATTGATAAAGATAAAATTCTAGAAGTCGCTATCTATAATAGAGCACTCTATTTGTACCGTTGCAATCTACGTGTTGATCTAGCATTTGTACAATTAGCGTGAATAAATTACGTCTTACGAACATAGGTACGTCGATTCTGTGGAAAATTACTGCTTTAATGTATACAACTACGATCGTTTAATACTTTAAGATTAAGATGTAGCTATGCCGCAACTAATTGATGTAATAGCAAATAACCCTTATATTATCTATCTAAATAATTACAAGTTTCGAAAAAAGTAAGGCAAATTAATAAATAAGTTAGTAAATAAATAAAAAAAAAGGTTAGTCAAAGAAACAAAACAAAAGTTTTTTATTACCAAGGAACTTGAATTATAAAAAATAGTATACCTACTTATTGAAAGAAAAAATCTTTACAGACAGATATTAAAGATCTTTCATGTTAGTGACTGCTTCTTTAAAGTAATTATGAGTTTAATTAAAAAGTGCTATACCCCCTTTTAAAGTTGGCCTGCCATTATCCGCATCGTCACTTACCATCAGGTGAAGTCGCAGTCGCAGTAGTATTAGTCGACAGCTAAGAATAATATTCCTTACCTAATCATTCACATTAGATGCTGAGACTGTAGCTGACACGTCAGTGAAAGTTCATCAAAGTCAAAAACATAAAGTATGAAGGACCCATGTTATTTACGGCTAACGGCTAATGAAATCAAATCCGTTGTCGTGAACCTAATAGACGTACATAAAACTGATGTCGAGCTATGTGCGGTGATTGATCTCATTTCCTTTGTTCCATGGGCGAGGCATAGTATAATGGCTAAAATACTTTGGCTCAAAGCCAATTCCATACATGAATTGACGACGCATCAAGATTCGATGGAATCGAGCGAAAATTCCGATTTACATACGAATCTTAATTGAGTGTAGAACCAGTTGAAATTACATCGCAATTCGCAAACGACAGATTAAATTGTGCAAAGCCGATAATCTAAATAATTATTGGTTCAAACATTTATAGACAAGACGTCTAAAATTACAGAATATACCTATTATAAGTACCTAAAGATCAGACAATACTCAAACACCTTTATCGAGACAATTAACGTTTTTTAAAATGTTTTTCGGAGAGCGCGATATAACATTCAGGTAGCTTCCAAAGTATTTTCATCACAACCATTTCAAACGAAAAAAATTTAATGTTTGATTTTAACACAACAAAGGCAAACAGATCATTTATTTGCCTTGCATTTACAAAAATTATTTTGTACATAAATGTAATCTGATGGAACTTGGTCTGAACCAATGAATAAATATAACAATAATAAACGACAAGAAAGTTTCAGACGATGATGGCTTTTAATACAAGGCCATACTTTATCTTAATTCTAAAGCAACTAACAAAAGTTGTATCCATAACAAGTTCTAAAAGACTCCGGACAATATTATTATGAAAGCGGCTGTGACATATTTGCTGATTGATATTCGCGGCGGTTCTTTAGACACGGGTACGAGCTCTTTGATGGGCCGGCTTGCGTCCTTTATCGAACGACCCCGACCCATATCAACCATCGTCCCCTCGCATGAATAAATAAAAGCTCAATTTGTAGCTCGCGCGCCTAACCGACGACGCATCGATATAAAGTCACCAGACCTAAATGAGCCCCTTATTTCGATCAGTTCACTCCACTCGGAGAACAATATCGAGGATCCTTAATCGAACAAAGGGTCGACGACACTGGATGTGTTTTGGGAAAATTATGTAAAACCGATCGCGTTCGAAAGCTGCTTGCGCTTGTTTAGTTACCCTTTATTAAATTGTGTGTGGGGGACGCGACTCGCTTACTTAATTATTAATGTTAATTCCGGCTAAATGACATTCTAACAAAGCTATTATTGTTTTATTGTGGTTTGCATTGAATTATTTATAGAATAGTACTGTACTCAATTTCATTTTATCGCAGTTTCAAATGATTTCCGGATTATATCATTGAACATTTATACAATTGATATTATTGGTAAATTAATGAATAGATTATGAAACATTATGATCGAAGAGATTCAAGTCGAGAGAAAATAACAAGAACACAACTCTACCCACACGTCTCAAAGAAGTCCCGTTAAAGTACTAGTACAATTAATTTATGGGTCTCAAATAGCTATCCGGAGTATTTGAGGATAATCAGTATTATACATTCGTTGTATGTTACTTATAAAGAATTAGTGTTAATTTCGTAGGAGAACAGCCATTTTAAAAATGAAAAAGAAAGCTATCTTTTTCGACCGTAATACCAAATTATAATCGTTCTAGTGCAAGATTTGTCAAATTATTTATCAAGAAAAGGTGTCGAAGACAAGACAACAATACATAAAGTACAGTTTTCACGTAGTTACAGTGTAAATGTCCTAGCGAACTTGATATACAAGTTGCGATCACTGTGCATGAATGCTGTGAAGGAATCAAAAACCACCAAGCTCATAATAAATCCACAAGTAAAAGGCTAGTCGCGTGAGACTCGTTTGTATTCTATACATTTCATTATTGTTTTGCGGTGGGAAGCGGTGAGTCACTTCGGGAAACCCTTTCGTGACTCGATACGCAATCGTACTAAAATAATTACTCTATTCATGTATTATATGTTGTGTTATCGCCTCTATGATAAACACGCGAGTTCCATATTAAATACCCCAATTATGTGATTGCTTTATAGTTAAATGAGGGCTAGGAGTTATTCTTTAATTTAATAATGACTCAAGTGGACAGGAATAGAAAAACTCATAATATATGACATATTGCATGGAGAGGCAATGACGATGGGATTTGGGAAGTAGTTCTCATCTTCTTTTTGTTTTTATCGATCTGCTTCTCTATATACAGACGGCCAGAAGGATAATCGGCCTTCCTCGTCCAGCCCATTGAAAATAAGGAGTAGTTCTTGCTCAGATTTTTATGCAAATGTTCCTTCTTTTTCAAGTAGCTTTGAAAATCATTTGACCATCATTTTATAAATCTAAACTCTACATTTACAAACCAAACCGTCGCGCCTCATGTTCTGATCTTATAAAATGAATAAGTTAAATCTTCCAGTCATTTTAATCCATATCCAGTTAGACAAGCCATGAAGCCACACAGTAAACGTGCTAGCTGTTAACACTTTTTATATTAAGTAACCCGTGTATAGCAAGCAATGTTGATTCAGGTTTAGTCTCATTAGTTACACCACACTGCCCATATATCACTTATTTAAGACGTTCCTCGACGCTATGATTACCTACGCTGGGATTTTTTGTTTACACTTCCAACTTGATACGGCACAAGTCACGTGGTGGCTTACATGTACTGTTACATATTGCACAGTGTCGAAATTACACCGTTAGGGCCTATTTTCATAATTGTCGAGTAAACTTCGACCGACGAATTTGAACATTTTGATGGTTTGCGAAAATAAAAACTGTCAAAACTTTAATAATTTTATATTGTATCTCTATACGAGAGAAAGAAACAGATGAAAAACCGGGCCGGTTCCGTAGCAAAAAAACACGTTTCTAATATTTCTTTATAACCATAAATGGAACATTCGATACATTAATAAATGTAGAGCATGAAAACGGTTTTGACGGTAACGTCGTAAACGTAAACACTGAAATAAGTTTTAAAATTCCGCTCCCCAATACACAAATAGGAAACGATAGAATAAATGAGGGCAACCCGGCTAATGGAATAGTCAAAACGTGCCAAGAGGTTTAGAAGGGAGTCAATAACAGCATTTCACACGACAGACAACACTTGTCAACACTATCGAAAGTTAACGGAACTACACAAATTGAATGTCAATAAACAATTGATGATACAGCACAAACAGGAAATTCGATACTTAAAAAGGGGTGAACGTTATCCCAGGGTCTAGGATTGGATCAAGCTAATGCTGTATTCATCAAAGTGGGTAATGGGTATTGAGCCAAAGTGAATCTTGAAATATCTAATGCAGCCTGTACCTAAACTTCCAGCTTTCATGACACGTAATTTAAAAATTAGTGACTTGCTGAAGACCTTAAACTAAGATTTGATAGTTGGAAATGTGACTTTTTCTGAGGCGGTTGAGTAGAACTATACAATTGAAATATATACCTTTTAACATGGCATTGAGACACCAGAGTTGTTAAATGCATGCCACGTGGAGCAACAGTTTTTGCAATCCAGAACTCTAAAAACAACGGTTCCAAATTTTCTCCAAAAGAACGATTATAAGAAATAGATCAGTGAACAAGTGATAGAATAACTGTCAAAACAAATCTATTGATTTGCAAGGGTGACAATGAATAGGGAATGTACTTCCCACGACATCGACATGACAGCCCGTCAGCAGTGTCGGAAGGTGGGAGATCTTTACAAATTGAACGGCGTCAATAAACAATTGAAGTGACACTACAACCACAGAATGTATCAAAGGGGGACATAATCCTGTATCATTAGGTCTATTCACGGATTACCGTGCTACGAAGTACGAACATCAGGACGCCCTATTAATTTAATAAGGTTGCATTTGTGTAACAGAAATAGGATGGTCTTTTTATTTATAGGATACGATTTCCCACACACACTGACCCAATTTTCAGCTGCATAAAAATTTGATTAACGTCGTAGTTCAATCAATAATAAGTAATAACTAATAACAACAATTTCAGTATTAGATCTTGTTTCTCTAACAATTAATTTGCAATAGATTCTTCTTTAAAGATCCTGAAACTTTAGATTTAAATAATAATAATTTATATAAATGTCTATTAAACTAATTATGTATGTGTTGTGTACCTACAACAAACATAATTTTTGACGGTCAGACGTTTTTTAACGACACAATCAACATAATTCCCGATCGTTACGTTAAATGAGTTCTTCAAGAAAAATAATGTAGCATAAATTAAGTTTAATTATCTTAAAGTAAGTAATCTTAGTTGCAAGAACAATGCGCGGAAAGATATAATTACGAGTATAACTAGTATTGTACTTAAAAATGTAAACAAGTCTTAATAGTTGTAGTTCTAGTTACCTGTTATGTTAACTGTCAGATTTCTTTTATATTAATTTTAAAATTATAATTTTAAAAATTGCTTATGATCTTACGATCGTTCAAAATCTTGTTCTATGACGATATTTGCATGAGATATATGTCCTACAGTAGAGGTCTATCAATTGAGAGAAACACTCCTGTTAAACTAAAAAAAACATCCCTCAAATTACGCATTGTAAGTCCCTACCCTACCCTAATCGGTCTCTACGAGGTCTCTACATACGATAGTATCGGAATGCCAAATAATCGCTTGGTGGCACTTCTTTGACGGCAGGGTTGTAACTAGCAATGGTCAAAGCCCCCCGCCAGACCAGACCAGCGACATTTGAGAATTATAATTTTCGAAATTGTATACAGATATTCCGGATATAGACATAGATAGACTTATTATTTCGAGAAATCTACCGTAGAATCGCTCGGGATTTTTGAGAAACCTAAATCCGCGTAGACAAAGACAAGAAGATTAAATAATATTATTTCAAATACATAATATGAAACACCAGTTAATACAAAGCCAATATACACGTCAGTTATCGCAGATGAGGGTCAATGGCCTATATGAGGCACACGAACTATGCCAGCCAGGCACCTCTGTACCTGCCTTCGATTTGCTAATTATATTCTATGATAGAGCCATTATGGGAAACAAAACTAAACTCGATGAACGACAAACAAAATTATCAACTATAAAATTACATTTAACTGTTATATATATCAGAAACCCTCGTGTGATAGGAAAAATTCAATTTTAATTATGAAATAAAATGTTTTGATATTAGAGAACCTGACGAAAGGCACAGCAATAGCGTATTTTTTTTATTTCTTTGTTCATGACAAGCTCTTGTCTCCGACGATCTCACATGATGGCAAGTGAGAGATGCAATTTAATATAGTAGCGGGTTAACTTGGAAGGCAGTACGACAGTTTTTAATTAAATCCATACCCCGGTTCTACACGAAATCCTACCGGAACGCTTAATCTCTTGGCAGCACATCTTTGACGGTGAGGTGGTAACAAAGTAGTCGCAGGTGGCCAAAGCCTTCCACCAGACCATTTCAGAAATTGTAAATTTCGAAATAGTCCCTGAATATTCCGGAGCTGTAAGACATTTTTGAGAAATGAATTCCCTCAGGATTTTCGAAGAAGCTAAATCCGCGTGTACGAAATCGCGAGCACCATCTAGATAATTCTATGTCTATAAAAACCATAAGTACCTATTTGCGATGAACGATATGCTTTATTATAATCCAATACAATTTAATTCAAGGCCGCGGCGTACAACAGCGTGTAAACAAGCTAGCATAGCACTACAAAATTATAATAAATGCGCAAACCTTTAACTGGAACGACATACAAAATGTTGTCTAGTCAAGTTCAGGTCCTTAGCAAACACCTGCCACGCTCCCGACCGACGAACGTAGGCCGGTATTGAACGATATCAACCCTAAGTGTTTTTATTAGAAATCTAGATAGGTAGTTAGGTCAGGCCAGGTAGTTACTCGTAGTTAAAGATATTATAGTCCAGTCAAAAAACCTCAAAAAATGACCCAACCTCTGGAAAATTGCAAAAGTTTTGAAACTGCACATCGAATTATGGGTACCTAGGGATGAATATACCAAAAGTCCTCATGCGTATGAGGCGAGCTCTAGCGGCAATTTGCGGAAACAGGACCCTTTTTTTGGTTTTTTGTTTATAGATATAAACCTATTATGACTGGACTAATACCAAAAATATTTACAAAAAGACAAATTGGGTGTTTATCATTAAAAATGAATTTTCTATTAAGTATCGTATTAACCAATGGTCTAGAAGCCGGTAAACCAGAAAGAACTGTCATGCGGAATCGAAAAATTATGTGAATTGATAGATTCAATTCAATGGCGCGTCTGCCGTGTTCCCTACACGGTATCTGTACTTCTCTAATCTGTGTTAAAAGGAGTCCCTTTAGGCACTAGAAGAGTTTAGATTACGCTACGACGGACTTTTGGTATAAGCGGCTTCCTCTCTACTAGTTAATTGCTATACTTTGTTTGAGTCTTATGTTGAGATCTATAGAGCGTGCTTTGACTCCGCTCAGACTTAAGATAGAGTTAAAACGAGACACAAATATGCTCCGACATAAAGCTGTCTCGTTTTAACACTATCTTGAGTCTGAGAAGAGTGAGAGTGCGGTCTATAGATTTCAGCCTTAGTAAAGTAGTAAGCAAATACAGGTCGTACTTCATTGGTGTTTTATAATCAGTTAGTCGGCGAGATTTGCTTCTTTCAATGCTATCGAACATTGTCAATGTGCCTTATTAAAGTGATCTTACTGAACCTGTTTACCTACTGCATGCAAGCTATACGATACGCGGTTAAATCCAGTTTAGCAATAAGTAAACACTTTTTGTTAAGATTCGCCTTGACTGGATCCTTAAAGCTTTAGACAAACACAACGCGGTTAGGTAGGCAGCGAGTAGGTACTGGCGATAAATGGAAGGCAGTCGGAACACGCTTGTACTTGTAGGCCCTGATTCTATAATTAAAACGCGTTATCCTGTATGAGACTTTTAATAAACCTCATCCTATTTATATCGATGCCTCATGTCTTATCGGTTTATATGCCGTATCATAGCGGAACGATATCATCGACTTGGCGTGCAGCACAGCTTTGCTACTAAAGTTGGGATTTTAATTCGTACTTTTTATAGAGGGTGACTTGTTATTCGATGCAGTCCTAGAATAAGCTAATCTAGGATACATTTAAAACAAATTGGACCCAGTTAAGCGGTGGATATGAAGAAAGCTTACCTGTCCAGCAGTTCTTCCAGTTGTTCTTGACAGCAAGTCGGAAATTTATAAAACCGAAAAAATCCATAAAACTTCGAAAGGACTACATTTCGTTCTACAGTTAATTAAAATCAATTGATTCTAGACTTTGGGATCCCGAGATGCTAAAATGGCGACCTCGCGCCTGATACACAACGTTGGGAGACCCTACAGTGCACAGACAATGAAAGTCAAATTCAATGCAAGGAATACATCTTTTTATGGGTGGTAGTATAATTTAAAGTTCGATTGCGTCGCTACACATTGCTATTACGCGTAACGAAGCTCTATCGCCACGCATAGTGTGTGTCCAAGCCTTCACAGCGTCTGTGGGAATTTTTCGATTCGTTATGGCCGTCTGCAGCCCATGTGATTCCGCAAGCATCCGGCAGACTACTCAGTGCTCACATTGAAGCTTGACATTACAGAGTGTTTATTTGTCAGCCTTTGTTATGAGCTACATGATTAATGACGGCTACACATGAACGCTTCGTACAACATGTATAAATCTTAAACAAATGTTTTCATTTATTTGTACATCAGTGAGCAGTTTAGTTTCTGGTTAATCAAGTGCCCTGAATAAAGCTACTTGGCATGGAGATATCTTACACGCTTACGAGTATCATTCGGTGAATATTTTTTAACGCATTCGGGATGCGGGAGATTTCGTATGTCAGGCATGCCATAAAGCCTGAGTCAAGTACCTAATGCTTTTGAACCATTCAAGGTCCATGAGATTTCTCACACGCATTCGAGGAACATTCCTTTTTTTGAAGTTAATTGACTGTAACTAGGTATATACCTACTTACATAACAGCAATAAAAACACCGTACTCGAAAATTAAATAATAATAATCAATAAGGAAATCTGACAAGACTTCGTACTGACGACGAAGCCAAGGAGACTCAAGTACCTACTTATAATCAAGAATACAGAAACGACGATACACAAAATAAAAGATCTCTCTAACGAATGAAATTAATAAAACCAAATACAATATGAGCCACGCACGCTGATTCAATCACCATAACCGAATTCAATACCAGTAACTGTCGATTTTTGTGTATTAATAAAAGGAAACAAAATAAAATCCCATAAAGTTTAGAGATTACCGAACAATATCTTGGTTGACTTGTCTGGTTGATTAAAACGCTTTTTCATCCGAGACTCTTCTCGTGTGTCGTAAAAGGATACGTAATCAAAACAAGAAATAAGATTTGGTCGCGTCAGTTACAAATGGAGAAAGTTACATCGCGTTAGCGAGATACAAGATTGGGTATTATTTAAATTTACGGTGAACAAAGAAGATTTATGATAAGTTGATTCCATTTGTTTTGTTTATACTGAGATAGTCAAGTGCGTAAAGTGTGTTGCTAAGTAGATAATGCGAAATGCTAAATATAGATACTAGGTAGTTACTTATGCATCAAACCTTAGGTACTACGATCTTGTACTACTAAGTACCTAATTGTCTACCACGTACTACTACGTGGTTATTGGCTGAATTTATGCTAATCTTGCTGCATTGCTGCATTAATGCTTTTGGCCAATAGCGAGAAAGGTGATTGCGATTTGCGATCTTCTCGCTGTAGTTGTATTTTTGACAATCCAAGGCCCAGGTTTCCTACATCATTGAAAGCAAAAATCAACAGAGAGCCTGGTCAAAAATGAGTTTCATAATTCAAGGAGGAACAGCCAGCATTAGACCACTTGGCTGAAAGTCTCGGCTGTAAACTTGCCCCAAAGATACGAGAGAAGCTCCTACTGCAGAGATGTCTACAATTAATTGATAGCTTATCGCTAAAGTGACGATTGCAAGCACTTCTAATTCGCTGTTAATCTATAACTATTGGTTAAAATGCATTGATCCAGCAAGCTATCCCACAGCCGATCCTTGTTCTATGCAGTAGCGTCGAGAGTCCAAATAGCACTAATGGTTGCCAAAATTTCAACCAGTTAGAGACGGTTGCGATAATCACACTCATGCAGCCATTTTTAAACAATCCCGCAGCGGATCCTTTTTCTATGCAGTAGCGTCGAAAGTGCAAATATCACTAATGGTTGCCAACCTCCGGTAGAAGCATTTACATATGCAGTACCTACAAGAAATGCCCATGAAAGCGAAACAGAAATTGCTCTCGAATTCTGAACCGGAACATGGAGACCCCTTCAAGAAGGTACGAAAGAGAGGCAAGAGATAGGATTGCACCACTAAAGGTAGACAAAAATTCTGGGAACATTAATGCTTGGAGGAAAGAGGGCTTTTCTCCAGTATGTTCTTTCTAAAACAACACAAGATGAATGGCAGAAAATGCAGCATTAACCTGCTAAAAATTTGTCGCAATACCTCGGACGCAATAAGTAATTAACAGAGCAACGAATAGCCGTAACGTAATGCCTGTATCGTTTATTTGTTGCTCTCCAGTATCCACCCAGCGTGGGCGGTGTGCCTCATTTAATGTGGCAATAAAAAATGTTCGACTCGCTTACGTAAGTAGTGATATTTCCGCGTCTGAGCGAGCGCGGGGGTCAATGAGCGTATGATCTTGTTTTTCAACTGATCTCGCGCTTTAGAGGATAAGCCAATGATAAGAATTAGAAACATTATTAATTACATTTACTTATTGATAATTGAATTTCATAGAAGACATGCTGACAATGATATTTACCAATTCATTTAAGTATTAACAGCTGTGTTAGCAATAGTACTTGCAAATGGACTTGCGATGATTACCTTTACTGTCTTACACAGCCAATCTGGATCATGGTCCGCGATTAAAGTAACAGCCTACATAAGAGTCCACAGACCACATTGCACCATATAATTCTGGTCTGTCATTGGCTGGTCATCTCAAGTGGCATAGCGGTAAGCCAATCACAGGCCAGTATCATTGGGCACGAATTGTTTTGGGGCTGATTGTGGACTGTGGAGTCTCTTGTGCAATCTAATTTTGATCGCAGATCACTATCTATCAAGATGTTAGATTGAATATGTACAGGATATCCTACTAATATTATAGACTATCCTTACTAATTTTATAAATTGTGTAAATGTGTCTGTTTGTTGGTTTGTCCTTCAATTACGCTGCAAAAGAAAAACGTATCGACGTTATTTTTTGCATGAGTATAGTTGAGAACCGGGAGAGTAATATACACCTACTTTTCATCCCGGAAAATCAAGGAATTCCCAGGGGATTTTCAAAACTAAATCCACGCAGATGAAGTCGTAGACATCAGCTAGTAAAGTATACAATCATTATGGAGATACAATAATCTCATAATTGGAATCTTGTCTAAGTGGTAATCAACTATGTATTTAAGTTTTATGGCTCTACCCTCTCGGACAAATTAAAAAAACAAGTGAAGTCTTAAAAATTATAAAAAAACGTAATTCATACTTAAATATCCTTAAAAATTAAAAGTAATAACTAACAAATGAGACCTTGAGAGTGCTCAGTATTAATAGCCATTCACAATTGTGTTGCTAACCTTGAGAACATATTTTTTATTATATCTAAAGAATTAAATTATGTAACAAACTAGACACCTGCGAACAGAAGTATTTTATTCTATTAGCTTTGAACATTAATTAGTAAATACGTATACAATAAATTTTAGGGCTTAAAATATTTAGAACCAAATTGTTTTCAAAATCAGGTTTTTCCTTTGCCCATAAATGCGCTGACGATAAATGAGATGAATAATTGAATAAACTTTGACATTGTTAGAATAACGTCGATATGTTTTGAACCCTGACTAACAACAGGTGAAACCGAATATTTTCGTGATTTAACACTAGAAGACTAATAAGGTCGATCCAACAATGTTTCAAAAGTTTATTCGGCCTTTGTTTTATTGTGACGATATTGTATTTCACAATAGCCATTTATCAGGAGCCTGGACCGTAAATCTCAAATTAGGAACATTGTAAAGTTTTACTGACTTCTAACGACCTCAGGTAGAGATCATATTTCTCGGGGAAACACAATAGGCCAAAATGCTTGTGGTTTTTTTCACATTTCACGGGATTTATGTAGTTTCAATTGCACAATGACCTACATGCATCGAGTATACGACTTAGTATCAATATAAATCTGATAAATTAGGACAATGTAAGCGCATACACCACATTTGGTTCGGTTGGGTCCCAATAAAACTGATTCAGCTTGTTATGTTGAAAATTAAACAAAATATATTACGAAGGTATATTTCTCGTTCTCTTTTTTACTTTGAGCTTGATCTAATTCTGATTTATTTTACCAAGTAACCAGCCATCTACGCAAAAAAAAAAAAAACAAACTTCAATACATATTTAATTTAACAGTTAGGTGTGCCTCAATATTTTCTCCATCTATAGTTTTAATGGAAAAAAATTAAGCAATGATAATCATTTGCTGTTCAGTTGCCAGTTGCCCCAATATGCAGATCGGTAGGTACATAAAAGTCGAAGCACAAAACTGCACTTACACCAGACAAAGTGTTTAGCAAAATTCACAATGGTCTACTTTGTGCAAAAAACAAAGAAGTCTGAAATTGTTCACACGGCGGGTGGTGACAAATGCAATGAAATTGCCGACGCAGTCCATTGTGAGTCTTGTAAAGAAAGTCCGGAACGAATTGTAAATCGGATCAGAGAGCCGGGTGACGCCCATCGTATACGAAGAAACAATCGATGCCCTGTGTGGTTATTGAATGCCGTCCAGATTGCGTGTCCACACAAAAGATTCCAAAACTCCATAGGTTTTAATAAATAAATCCTTCATTTAAAAAGAAGCGACCTCCCGCTTCAGACTTTCGGGCCCGTAAATCAATTGCGCAATGGACGTCAATGAGGCAAAAGATAACTGGCATGAATTTATCACCGGACAGCTGTAAGATGTCTCATATAAGGTTCGCAAACTTACTTCAAGGGAAGACATGATATGTATTTACTGTCAAATACTTTATGACATTGGGTAAGCAGTAACACAGTTTTTCTTAAAGCTAAATCACGCAGTCACTCAAAAAAATTCTGGTACAACAGAGGTGCGTCGTGAGTAATCTGATGCCGTGGCATATAATCCCGGAAATTAATTTTAAAGTTAAAGGATTTTGGATACCAAACTATTTATCAAGTATGAGAAAACGATGTACTAGATATTTATCCTGCCTTCGGTCACGTTCGTATAATATACAAATTACAATCCATTAAATTCAGCCTAAAGATGCATGAGTAACCATATTGTTCAGCAAAGCATTGTGCTGCCAATGACAGATAAGAGGCTCTGTAATGAGCACAGCGACCTACAATGGAATCTCACTAAGGCCCCATACACGCCGCCACCACAATTTAAATATAACGATAAACCATTTAACAATGCAAAACTATTAAACCGCTCACGTATTGTTATATACTTATCCTCTTAAAGTTGTATTTTTAAATTATCTTTTAAACAATGGAGATTGATCACGGTAGGTACCTTCGCAAACATAATAAATAGAGAGCTGTGTCGTTCAAGGAACCATCGAAAAAAAAGGAAAAGAGAAACCATCTAGTGGGAGGTTTTGGTTGTGGCTAGTTAGCAAGCAGCATATAGCCAAAGACGTGCTGCCAAACGATTTAGCGTTCCGGCACGATGAACCAAAATTAAATTAAAATAGATAGTGGCTATGGGTTTAATTAAAACTGCCACACCCCCTTCTAAATTAGTCCACTTTATAGAAAGAGATCGCAGTCAAGGGCTATCTTGTCAAGAATAAAAAAGGTACCTACCTATCAAGCAATCAAGTCCAGATTTAATTTTCCAAACAACACAACGAGCGGACAAAATAAACCCACACAAAATCAAATAGTTCGTGGGAGGATAATCTGTTCAAATTAGCAAGTTCCTGTTGGCGTGGAAATTGTCGGACGAATGTTTGTACGTAAATGTACTCGTAGTTTCTCTTAACAAAACGACGTGCATGTTTAAGATGCTTGAATCATCGGCGAATAAACTTGCCAATTAAGAATCTCACACAGAGAAAACTTGGTTGATAACAATAATTATTACAATTTCTTCTTCTTTTCTTGGTAAATGGCTTTTCTCAGTGCCAAGTTTCTCACAATACACTTCGTCAATGTCGAGTAGGTTGATAGAGGCATAAAGGAGATTGGGCGAAAAGATGTGGCTTCCATTACAAAGCATTAAAGAATTTCCTTTAATTTAATGCTTTGTAAAAAGAAGGGTTATAATACGGCAATAATTTTGTTACTAAAATACAACAAGATTAACAGATACGGACACGTGTATTTAGAAACAGTAGGGATCCAATGTGACTGAAAGTGTCATCACGATTATGATTGTGAATCAATAATTACATCAATAAATGCGATATTTTCATTCGCTGGCGACCTCTACTTGAGTGATTACTTGATAAGTTTACCTTTGTGCTCCAATTTCGTCAAATCTAAACCACAAGGCTAAAGTTTTACTAGAATTTTAGCCTCGATGGTTACACGATTATTTAATTCGAACATTAGGTAACGATTTATTAACGACAAGTAACTATGGCTGCAAAACGATAAGATCTTCATTGTACTCTTTAATTTCTCTGCATTTTCCCTATTTCTTTTGCATAACACTCATTTTTTTCATTTTTTTTAAATGAAGTCAAGGGTTATCCTTGACTGCGATCTCACCTCGTTACAAGTCCATATCCCCAATTGGTTTATGCCACCGTGCCAGAACGCTAATTAATCGCTTGGCAGCATGTCTTCTGACGGTAGGGTTATCAATATCATCCTGCCAAAAGCCTGCCAGTTTTCTTTCAAATAATTATTTTATGGAGTATGTGCCAATACAGTATCTGCGATCACATCTCTGACTCTTATCACTTGTGCCAATACCAACGTCCGTACAGCTGCCCGACTGGTTTGTCCACTTGCGTCGGATTGATTAACGTAAACGCAACGATCTCAACCTCTTTCGTCTTCATGCTCGCCTGGTACTTCATTATCGATTTATAAGTTATCTATAACTTTTATACTATTTATTATTGCTTATTAGGGTAGTTACTTACTTGCCTTAGTTTTTTATTGCCTTTTAAAATAATAAGTATTCTTAATAATTATAAATGCGAAAGTGTGTTTGTTGGTTTGTTAGTTTGCCCTTCAATCACGCAGCACCAGCGCAAGGGATCACTTGATTTTTTGCATGGGTAATGTGGACTGAAGTTTCATGTACATAACTTGAAAAATGAAGGACTGTTCATTAAAACTTTCATCCCCTATTTAACTCGTATAGGGGTGGAATTTGCAAAAACTGAAACACATATTTCTTTATTTTTAATCAGGAGCCAAAATGCTAAATTTTAAATAACTTTATCATGAAAAATGTATTTTGAAATAAACTTTCATCCCCTATTTAACACTTTTGGTGGTGGAACTTCCAAAAGCTGTGAAACAAGTATTTCATCCTTTCTAATTGAAAGTCCAAATATCAAGTTAGCTATAACTTGAAAAATGTCAAAATTAAATACTAACCTTCACTCCTTATTTAACCCTTGGAGGTGGAATTTCAAAAATCCTTAATAGGTGCCTACGTCATAAAAGGGACCTACAATCAAAATTCTTAGTTTCAAACTTTAGCAGTTTAGGCTCTATGTAGATAAATCGGTCAAACAGTCAATCAGTCAGTCAGTCAGGACAAGTCTTTTCTTGTATAGATTAATGTTCTACGAATACAGATATATTATAAATGCAAAAGTGTGTTTTTGTTGGTTTGTCCTTCAATCACGCCACAACGGAGCTCCGGATCGACGTGATTTCTTGTATGGTTAGTTGAGGACCAGAGTGATATATCTAGGCTACTTTTTATCCTGAAAAATTAAAGAGTTCCCACAGGATTTTTAAAAACTAAGTCATAGGCATCAGCTAGTATTCTATAATTTTTTCGACCGTCATTTACTAAATTATGGTTAGTACCTATCCTAAAAAAATAAAGTCAACCTAAGCAGAATATGATCATTAACTTTCTTTCTTTCATAGGCAGATTTTTTGTATAAGTAGGTATATTTAGAAAATACTAGCTGATGCAGGTAACTTTGTTTGTGTGGATTAAGGTTTCTCTGTTCCCACAGGAACTCTTTAATTTTCTGGGATAAAAAGTAGCCCATGACTTATTCCAGACCATAATCTATCTTTGTGCCAAATTTCAGCCAAATCAGTTCAGTCGTTGCTAAGATAGAGTAACAAACCATATGGTTGGTTTGTTACTCTATCATCCAAACTTTCACATTTATAATATCAGTAGAATAACACAGAAAAAAAAGCAATCAAATCATTTTTGTGGATGAATTATTTAAAATCAATAATGTTTTTGAATATTTCATTTCCTTTGAATTAAAAAAAAAATTAGGAAAAAGTTGAGGAAAAATTAAAGGAAATTTTATTTTTAGAAAAAAAGATACCGGCCAAATTGATAACCTCCTCCTTTTTGGAAGTCGGTTAAAAACATAATACGTGTTACATTGATTGTATGTCAGTTGTTAGTTCTAGTGCACCCACAATAATAAATAAATAAACCTACGAGTAGTTATCTTTTAGTCTAATTAAATTGAATAAAATAATTTTTATTCAAAATTCAGTTGTAAATTCACTTGACGATTCAAAACTTTTACAAAGTGCTTTTGAATTGTCAAGTGAATCTACCACTGATTCGGAATGCTTTTCCAACCAATTCATCACATAATATAGTTAAAAATGTTCCCCATATTTTACATATAATCTATGATATTAGTATTTACAAATATTTTTACATTGATAACAATGGTAAGCAATAATGGTAGCAGGCTAGGAAAATGTATGAGTGTAAATTAAATCCTGCTAAATTGCTTGGCGGTATGTCTTTGATAATAGCGTAACTGGCCACAGTCCAATCCTTCCACCAGACCAGACCTGAGATAATTTAGAACTAACCAATTCCTAAATTGCACATGCCAGGAGCCAAACTTGAGACCTCCCTCTTTTGTACCACTGTTTATATAGATACATACAACATAAATGATGGAACACTCACCTAACATACAGAACAGATGTCCCGTTGACAATTCTCCTCCATCCCAATGGCACAGTAACAGTTTGTGGGAGTTCACTATGCACTGTCCTCAGCTCAGCTTCCGACTGAGGTAACACAGAGGGCAGCACCGCAAGCACCACTCCTTCAGGTGTGCGGACCAGCTGTGGCCCATCTGCACCTACCCTACTCACACCAACCTGCTGGTTCAGTATATTTATACTCTGGTTCACTATGGACTGGTGTGATACACTCTGTTCCAACAACTGGTAGTTCACAAAACTCTTGCCAACAACTTCCCTATCACCACAGTTCATATCATCACTTTGCACCACACTATCATTGAACTGGCTCTGATGTGCCACTGGCAACACAGGCATGCTACTATCTACACTTGTCGCACATCTCTGATACCCAAAATCTCCCAACGGCAACGGTATCCTAACATATGTATCGCTACTCCACTCTGCTGTATCACAATCCCTCTTTACACTACTCTGCCTATCTTTGTTCTCGTCAGTCCGTACACAATTCTCTTTTACAAATTGTGTGTGAAAGAATTCTTGGTGACTGCTATCGGAATGGAAAGAGTTTGTTTTGGGTTCAGAATCACTGAAGGGTTTGTAGTAGACAGCAGACTGGGTTCTGTCGCCCTGGTCGAGCTGGGGGCGGTAGAGGGTGCTCCTGGGGAAGGCGAGGTCGTGCGCGTCGCGCGGCGGCGGCGGAGGCTGCGGCGGGTCGGAGCCCGCGGCGCGCGCCTCTAGCTGGCGCGCCTCCACGTAGACAAGCACGCGCGGCGCGCCGGCCCCGCCCGCTCGCGGCGCCACACACGGCTTGCCGGACATCTCGCCTCATCACCCGCCGCATAGGCCGCCCGCGCACTAGCTGGACGCCACCGACGCGAGATCAGCCGACCGACCAGCCCACCCGACGGGGTTCCACGTCGCATTGCTCGCCGCCCTCCGATCATCGCTCCGACCCCTCACTGTATCCGGAAACCGCTGCACCATCCTCGGATCCACTTTTTATGTATCGATGTCATCAATCCCTTCCGTTAATCGTTTTATTGCGGTCCGAACGAACGAAGACTAATACTTTTATGGCGGAGCCTTCTTCGGCCCCATTGTTTAATAGGCCAGGTCGTAAATTCTTCGGAGATCACTTGTACACTACTGGATTTCAATTCATTCGAATAAGATCCATATTGACATTTATGAATGTAAAAAGGTCACAGAATAAAAAATATTTTCTTCATCTTTAAAGTGAGACGAATCCCTCCAACTTTATAATAATGCTTTCGATTGTCGTCTTTGGTAATACTAAAGAAAATTTTGTTTTTCATTAACACTACAAACACAAAAAAATATCCTGTTTTCGCAATGCGATGCCATCCAAATAAAACAACACTATGAATTAGGAAAGAACAACGAATGGAATGAAATCACCCGGACTATGATATACGACTAACCGATAAAGGTAGTCAAAACTATTTCTTTGAGCGTTCCTCTTTATGCTTTACGATCAGTTGGGTTATAATAAAGTTATGGCTACCTCGAGTGCACAAAACGACCAATAAAATCCTCTAAATATTGTCGCTGTCTTGTATCCGATTGGTCAAATTTACTGTTTCTCTGCAAAGTGCCAACAATAGAGTGAAACTACCACATTATGAAAGAACGTATGAAAGAGATACCTATACAAAAGTATATATAGGTACGTAGGTACCTTACGCCATCTATGTACAGTTTTGTCAACTAAAAAGCTTACCCATCGAATGGGCCCCGTACACGGGCAAACATGTTTGTCAAATTTTACGTTTTTGTTACGGCTTTGTTTGAACAAGGTCATCAAACTCAAACACCAGCGCACACGATCAAACTCCATCCGTTTCCGTTTGCCAAACACGTAGTTTGTTTGACAAGCACGTAAAAATGTTACGTATTTGACAAACATGTTTGACCGTTTACGGGCCCCTTAAGAAAAACTGCTTTATCGACAAATATCGTTCGGAAACATAAAGATTTGAACGCAGACATAACAGAAAATGTAGGTAACTTTAGGTTCACTGAAAACATTATCTGTGTCCATCTGTGTCTGAGTCTGTGATGGTTATCCGTGGGTTATCGTGGGGTTATGGGTTATAATAGGGTAAATTTTCGAGCGTACTTTTTTAGGCGTCCTATGACCTTTTCATAGAAACTATCATTTAAAATAGACTAAACACATGTTATTTTGAAAATATACCTCATAGCTTAACTGTATATAAAACTAGATTAGAATTAATATTAAAAACATACAAGAAATTCCACGTTTAATATCCGACTTGTATGGGCGGTCTACCGCTGGGAGGCTTGTCCCACTTCAAATTGCGCTCACCAAACTACTCACTATTACACGAAATTTTAACTTATCTCTTATCAAAATGTCTCATTTTAAAGGTATTTACTTCATTTCACATTTTAACACACAAAAACTTTACTAACTATTAAATTAAAAATCTGAGACGCCAATTTGTCTTTGTCCCGCGTAAAACTGCACTTTCGATGCTCGCAATTGACTACTTGTTTCTTATTAGTCAAGCGATTTCACGCCAAATTTTTTTATCGGTCCACCTGAGCATTAATCTGGCCCCAACTTGTTTGTAGAGAGGATGTCCAATACGCAGGTTTTATAATGTTCCCGAGGTAAGTTTTCCATAAAATATGTTTTGGTCACCGTGAGCGATCAGTTCGGTGGCAAGTTTTAGCTAATGAACAGAGTGATTTATTGTATCGTCAAGTTAGGATGTTATAGATAATTGCCTTGATATTACGACCTGTAAATATCTACAAAATTAATTAGGTAGTTGAGTAATTATCATGAAAAAACCCTTTTGTCGTCATCATGGTGGCGTCATTGCGGTGGCACAGTGGGCCACCGAAATGATGAATGCCTGTATAATCAATACGATATATACTTAAAATACATACATACATTTTCAATAATAACTTAATTAGTTTTATTTTTATAAGAAGGTAAGTACGTAGGTAATTAGGCCTATGTAGGACTCAGAGAGTTCAGTTTCAATATTTAATATTTATTGTCTCCTAAAACACAATTATGGATATGTGATTTAGTTTGGAGCTAGAGGACAGTGTATACAGTATCTAGTCTAAGCATATTTTGTATTTATATTTAAGAAAATTTGCTTACTTAATTCATTAGAGCCATTTCTATGGCTTTTATCGTCATTACGGTGGCGCAAAAAATATTTCTCCGAAAGTACTGTGTTTTAAAGGGCGCCTCACAAATTATTAGATTCACAGCATCTTAATCTATAATCTAACGCATTTAGTTTGGGTGAAATGTGAGAAAAAAAATTAGCCACCTAAATGACGGAAAAAAGGCCGCTCTGAAAATTTACCCAATAGTGTTTAGTGATGTACCGAGTCAGCTTTTTTTGGTACTCGAGTATTCTGATTGATCTTTTTTTTTTGATTTTATAAATTCTTTATTCCCGTTAAACATATAACATCAAACATAGGTGAAACACTTATTTACATTATCTTAAATGGTTAGATAACTTACAGGCTAAAAAAGAATGGAGTCAGTACTCGAGTCGGAGGACTCGGACAAATCGACCTATACGTAGAATAGAGTTATATATGATTATGGCACAAAAAATTTTTATTGCATTTTTAAGCCTAAAAAGATCTCTAATATTTACTAGTGAAATCAAAATTTTAAAAAGTTATGTAGATCCAAAGATACCAGTCGAATAAAGGTACATGTAGTACCATTTCTCCAAAGAAGAAGGGCCCGACAGCACAAGTGTCAGTATTCACTGTCCTGATCAGCGCGAACGGAGGGTCACATCTGCAGTTGTATTCATGTTCTCCGAAATGATAGTGTGCACACGCTCGCACTTTTATCTGCTATTTTCGTATTAATTTTGTTATTATTTTTTACTATATGTGCTCAAAATTAAAAATACACGCTCAAAACATATGATCTTCCCTTCGTTAAAGCCAAAAAAATTGAATATAGTAATACGACAAATGCCGTGGAGATAAAAAAGATGGAAAATTGGATGTTCCAGGTAAGTGAATGGAATTTTCTTTCTTCAGCTTTGTAATTATAATACATAGATTGCTCTTAGATAGTTGTATATAATAATTTTTACATATATATATTTTTAAAGCTAAATAATTAAGTTAAACGGTTCCACATTCATATAGAACATTATACCTCGGAATGTTAGATTTTACTACAAAAAACAATCAAAAAAAGAAATATCAATTCATTACACCTATTAAACATTAATTCATACATTTTAATAAGTTATCAATAATATTAATTATTTTACCATACTACTTTATTATTCGGAAATCATGTAAAATATATCGGGACAATGTGCACAAGTTACTTTGTTCGAGGGAAATTATTTTGAAATTATGAGGTATATGTGTAAATGTTCTTTTATTCTTGGTTTCACATTGAGATATATATCCTTTTTCAACTGAAAACTACCATAAAAACCTAAAATTAATATTTTTTTTTATGTTAAGTATTTATAAAAAAACTACATAAAACTATTTAGACCTGTTTTCTGTAGTTAATTGCTTTAACGTTTTAATGATGTTAATTTTTGTTTTCAGAAAATGGCAGTGTCATTAGTGGAGCTTTTACAATAAAAGCACTACCACAGGGAGCTGAAAAAATTAGGCAAGAGGTCCCTGATATATGGGAAGATTGATATATCAGATGGAACTGTAAGAGACAGTCGATTATCTATACTGCAGCCGGCATATAATGATAAATATCAGTTTTTGCTGCTGACAAAACTAGCCATGCTGCACCATGTTGCTGAAAATTCTATAAAAGATAATAAATAATGTCTACCGTCGCCTGCAATTGCAACAACTAGACCTAACACTTTTAACTCGATCCAACTTTGAAAATTTCCCTGCTGTTAGCTTTGGGAATTTGTCTTGAATATCATCACCAAAATATGTACCGACTCCCATGCCTTCTCCGTTAAATACGCATAAATTGTTCGTGATGCCTTTAAATCTAACCACTATGATGATCACTGGACGCAATCACCATCTACAACTAACTCTTACAGAGCGCCTAACGACTCTAGAGATGGATGATGTGCCGCATCTTCTTTACAAATTCATTATTTTGATTGATTTAAAATTTTCATTTTGCGCGGTACCCAGTGGATCTCTGCCACCACAATATTATTTTTTTCGTGATTTAAAATATCTATTCAATTAAAATATTAATAATATAGACATAAATAACTTAGATATGATTGGTTTCTTATTGATTGCCAATAATAAATCGCACAGAAAAATTGTGGAAAGTAGAGAAAATGTTTTTAAATCTTTTTGTTTGCCAATATTCGGTTGTACTATTTTTAAAACTCCTGAAAGAACTTATATTTAGTCCTTGTAGCAATTTTATTTCGTTGGTTTTATTCGAGTTTTCTATAATAGGATTATTATTAATCTATATACAATATATAAAATTCAAAGTCCTGACTGACTGACTGACTGAGATATCAAAGCACAGCCTAAATTACTGAAGTTAGAAACTTGAAATTTTTACAGTTGGTTCCTTTTATGACGTAGGCGCACACTAAGAAAGGATTATTGGAAATTCCACCCCTAAGGGGTTTAAATACGGGATGGAAGTTTATATGAAACTCCGTCATTTTTCAAGCTGTTTCCATCAAACATTGGTTGGTATTTGAGCTTTCAGTTAAAAATAAAGAAGTACGTGTGTCACAGTTTTTGAAAATTCCACCCCAAAATCTAATTCCACGCGGACGAAGTCGCGGGGGCAAAAGCTAGTGCTAAATAATAGTTCCTAATACGTTATTTATGTTTATGTTTTATGTTAGTTATTTATTAATTTCATTTTGAGGTTTCTATAGTAGGATTATTAATACATACTACTTACATATTTACATAATAGTTCCTAAATTTAATTTCCTAAATATATAAAAGGATAAGGTGACTAATTGACTGACTGACTAATCATCATCACATTGCTCAAAACACTGGATGGATCGGGCTGAAAGACATACAGATAGCTATTATGACGTAGGCATCCGCTAAGAAAGAATTTTTGAAAATTCAACCCCTAAGGGGGTAAAATAGGGGATTGAAAAATCGAACTTAATGTAAGCAAAGTTGCGGGCAAAAGCTAGTATTTTATTATTAATTTTTACATCTTTTTGTAAGACAATTTTATAGTAGATACAAGCTTAGTAATTAAAAAAATTTGTCAAATTATGTTGAATTTTTTTTACTAATAAATGTGTTATTATGAAATAAGAAACACTGTTTATTTTGTATTTATATTTCATCCTTTACAGCAAATAAGACCGTTTGAAGATTAGTATTTCCATAAAAAAAAGTTATATATAGACATGGTACGAACACTTTTCCCAAGTATAAGGTTACATATACATATAGAACATGGAGACATCCGCAAAAAATCGTCACATATGCATATAGAACCTCCTAAATTCCAAATTATGGGGTTTGCATTGAGTTTATTGATAGTAATCAATGCATAATAATGTTCCAAAAGTATACTATGAGAATCAATTCTCTAGAAAAATAACGAAAAAAGTTACAGGCAAGACAAACTTCAAATCGCTCTCCTGTAAAGTAGGGATTTTGCAGAAGTAACTCTATTCTGCGTATAGGTCGAAATATTCGAATACTTGTATATCACAGTCAATCGGAGTAAACCATTCGAGAAATCAAAATAAATCTAAATATATAAAAGGCAAAGGTGACTGACTGACTGACTGACTGACTGACTGACTGTCTGACTGACTGACTGACTGACTGACTGACTGATCTATCAACGCACAGCTCTAACCACTGGACTGATCTAGCTGAACATTGGCATACAGGTGGCTATGATGATCCGCTAAGAAAGGATTTTTCAAAATTCAACCCCGAAGGAGGTAAAAGAGGAGTTTTAAACCTAATGTGAGCGAAGCCGCGGGTTAAAGCTAGTAGTTAAATATTATTAAAATTATTTCTACTAAGTATATAATCACTCCCGTTGATTGCTTCTGGCGGCTGACCGAAGGAAGTACAAGTTCAGTCGGGTTGGTCTCGCTTCACAATAAAAAATAGACTGTAATTTATGATATATAAGGTCGCGATTTGAGTACCCGATTTAGGATTCGAATACCATGAATTATTCAGAACTAGTATTCGAATACCAGTAATTACTCAGAACCAGTATTCATATACCATATTATTGTATCCGAATCCTATAATCTGAGTACTCGAGTATGTGAATACTTATTAATTATTATTAGTCGAGTTGGTACTCGAGTCAGCATATCGTGGCACATCTCTACTAGTGAGTAGTGTTCGTGGTCTAACTCTATGGTCTGTCTGACTGTCTTTACTCTGTGTCCTGGTATATAGTGATTAGTGTATTATCTATGTCTTTGTCTATGGTAAAGGTCTGTGTACCTACCGTAGACAGAGAAGGCAATAGACCAAGGTACTGTGTAACCGCGACTGAAATAGAGATAACATGACGTAACGATGACGTCACATGACAAGTTCGAGTTTAATGTTGCCACAATAACTGCACTCCCCTGTTACCCCAAATTAGATGGAAAATTCTTCCCAGGATTTTTAAATAAAACGACAAAACAGATGCTGAACTGTTTTATTTTTTAAATAACATACCTACACATATAAGGTTGTCTGGGAGAGACATACCTATTAGGGTAAGCTCCTATTTTTTTACATATATCTTAATATTGTGTGCAATAAAGAATTTATTATTCTTTATTGCACACAATATTAACTTCAACCACCACTTAAAAGTATAAAATAATTTTAGTTTGTACACGTAAGTCGGTTTTTTAAAAATATTTTTTTTTATACTAAAGTTTTTTAATGTAGTTTCATAGGACCAATTCACTAGATAATTATTTGCTCCTTAAAAAAAATATTGAAATGCCGAATAGAAATTTAGCATATGTGAGTCACTTTGAAAAAAGATGTATGTAACACAAAGGAAAATTTTTTTTCGTTACTAGTAAGAATGTTACACAAAATAATTTTTAATGAACAGTTAAAATTTTCCTTCGATCGAGTAATGCTATTGAATTAAAAGCAACAAAAATTGTATATTTAGTCATCAAAATCATCATTAATGAAATTAACAGTATATTCCTTTTTTCAGGCAGTCGTATAAAACTGCAACTCTTCATAGTTTAAGTTAATAATTATTTAAAAAAACATTAAAAGTCTGCCTCTAGCTATTTAAAAATGGCTTTAAAAATTAAGAACTTTGTAAATAAAATAATTCTTAAGATCGCCAACAGTTCTCGACTGATCGTTGGACATTCGAACGAAACTTCAGGATGATTCAGAACAGTAACCGACACTATCTAACTGAATACACTTTAATCATCGCCGACATATATTATATTCTAGTATCCATCATCTTTCTTTTCTTTTCTCATAATATTCATTTCTTCCATCACGACTTTATTTTGTTTCAACAAAAATTAAAAAAAAAATTGAAAAAGTAGCCAAAGTAACCCGCCGTTACGGTATGTCAGAGGACATTACTAAAAAAACCTATCTCCGTGCCAAATTTCAGCCATATCGGTTTAGTGTGGCGTGATTGAGTAACAAACATATGGATGTTTGTTACTCGCCACACTAAACCGATATGGCTGAAATTTGGATGTATGTATGGATGGCCATACATACATTCAAACTTTCACATTTATAATATAAGTAGGATAGGGAAAATCGGGACATTGTATAGGTACCTAAAGCTGGCAACACACATAGATACTAAATTTTCTTATTAACTGTCAGTTTGTTTCGCACAAAAGTGTGTCGACCTTGAAAAAACTGGTTACACGATGAGGGACAAAAAATTGGGTAGCTGCGTCTCTGTTTATCACATTAATAACATTATTTCTGCTCTCTTTTTAGTGTGAGTGAGAAAGAAATCGTCACTGGCTCTATGTCTTCTCTCTCTACGGTACCTACCTATCGCATATTTGAATTTTTATTTTTATAATTTAATAATTAATCAATGAATTATTGGTCGTTTGCTTTAGATTGAGACAGTTGATTTAGCTTTATTCGCCTACTGATCCTGTTTCTATTTTAGTTCTAAGTGATTATAACTTAAGAAGACTACTTTTCTCTACATAACCTACAATTAAAATGAAACGTAAAATTTCAAGCTTAGATGAAGAAGAGAACAGGTAATTAATTACTATTCTTTATAATTTATATGTTTTGTCTAATATAAGTTTGAACAATTGAATAATGTAAAATTAGGCTATTAAATATCACTGGCTTTATCAGTGAAGATGTTTACCTTTACTTATTCTTTTATTTTTAAATAGAATATTTATCATACTGTACTCTCACCTTTACTTTTCAAATAAGCGTAAAGCTTGTGTTAGGAGTGGGCACAACAATAGTGTTTCAGGTAGAGATCGAACCATCAACCCTTCTTTTTTAGTCTGCAATTCAATTCAATTTATTCAAAAAAAATACAACCTATAGTGCTTCAGTCTGCCACATACAGCAGCATGCGAAATTGTATATAACAACAATGTCCAATGTACATCTACACAATTCGCTGTCTCCGGAGAATAAAATGGTAATCACCATTTGCACTATGGCGATTACCGTTTTATTCTCCTAGAAGCGTGTTACACTTATTTATTAATATAAATCATAATGTTATGCATAAGTTCATAAATAACAATGTGACGAACCTTTAACTTTGACCTTTGATTAAACTGATTGCTATAATTGATCCAAACTATTATTTAAATTACAGGTTGTCGTCACTTCTTTTCAATAAGTCGCAGAAATTTACCGAAACTATCTCAGCTAATCTGACAAATGAAATTGATATTGATCTTAAACCTGCATGGAGTGATGAGGATGACCAACAGCTAAGTGCAGCCATCATTCCCAAAGTTAAAAATGATGGACTTTACACTCAAAAACTTAAACAGAAATATGAAACTTTGATTGGAACACCTGGCTGGGCCAAAATTACTAAGGAAGATGACAATACTGACAAACTAATGAGAACAGTCGGCCACTTGGAAAAAACAAAATCAAAGGGCTTAAAAAAAGATGTTTTGGAGCTCAAGAGGTTTCCTAGAATTAATAATGAGACAGGCAATGAAGGTCCTATAATATCTACTATTGAATTTCACCCTAAAATGAGTGTTGTTTTAGTCGGAGGCCAGTCTGGTGTTGTTTCATTATTCTCCATAGGTGGTGATGTGAACACCAAACTGCACAGTTTCAAGTTAAAGGATTGGAAAGTAAATGCTGCTCAGTTCAGTCCAGATGGATCTGAAGCATACATTGCTTCAAAAACAAGTCACAATTACTATGTCTACAACCTTGTTAAAGCTGAGCCAATAATGGTACAATTACCCAGAACTATCAAAAGGCCCAAGACTTTCAAATTATCTCCTAATGGCAAACTTTTGGCCACAAGCGACAAATTTGATGAGGTATTCATAATATGTGCACAGTCAAAGGAGTTATTGAGGACACTGAAACATAATAGCAATGTACGTTCGTTAGCTTTCAATCATAACTCTGATCAACTGTATTGTTATTGTGATCAAGGGGAAGTCACTGTATGGGATCTATCAATGTACAGATCTGTTAACAAGTTCATTGATAACGGATGTGTGACTGCATCATGCATGACCCTGAGTTCTTGTGGTCAATTACTAGCCACTGGTAGCGGAGAAGGCATAGTAAATGTGTATGATACTCAGAACTTAACGAATCGTGAACCGTTGCCATTGAAAACAATATCAAACTTAGTCACAAGGATTACAAATTTAAGATTCAACTCATCTACAGAAATCTTGTCTGTGACATCAAGCTTTTATCCGAATGCAGTAAAACTTATTCACATACCCTCATACAATGTTTTTCAAAATTTTCCCAGACAAATTCTGCATCAAGTAGAGACTGTTAGTTTCTCTCCAAACAGTGGTTATATGGCACTAGGAAATAATAAAAGCTATGCCTATTTGTACAGATTAAAGCATTATAAGAATTACTGAAAATTCTATGTTGAATTGTAAATATATGAAAATGTTATTATAATTTTGGTTTTTTTCTGATCATAAATAATCATTTGCGCACTGAATTTGGACAAGTATAAAAACAAATTGACCATAAATTGGCAGCCACTGAGAGAAAAGAAATGAATGCATTAAAAACGATAGAAAATGTATGTTTTATGTTTTAATTTGTAGTTGGCAAACATAAATTTGTTTCAGAATAGTGTTCTATGGTGTTAAATTAGTATTCTGTTTATGTGCTATGGCCTATCTAGACTTACAGGGTCATTATTAATTTACTTCTGCAAAGGACAGATGGAAAGCTAAGCCTTTGTTATTACATAAAATGTACTCTTTTTTTTGGCTACTCTATAGTATACGATAACACTTCTATAAGTGCTATCATATTATTATACTAAGAGCTATCATATACTGTAATACTAAAAGTTTAGATTGCATTGTCCGTTATTTACGTTTACGTTTGAATGGTCTAAGGCTGAAATCTATAGACGGCACTCGCACTCAGCTCAGACTCAAGACAGAGTTAAAACAGCATTTATGCCAGACCATATTTGTGTCTCGTTTTAACCCATATCTTGAGTCTGAACTGTGTTGGAGCACGCTATATAGAATTCAGCATAAGAGCCAGGCGGATTGTCTTAAAGCTTAAAGATACAGTTCCCTGTTATAATCAAGGAAATAGGAGTTAGGTACCGACTTTGGTTTTATAATCTATAATTATATAAAAAGGCTTGTCCTGACTGACTGACTGACTGACTGACGATCAACGCACAGCCTAAACCACTGAAGTTAGAAACTTGAAATTTTGACAGTAGGTTCCTTTTATGACGTAGGCGAGCACTAAGAAAGGATTTTTCGAAATTCGCCCCCCAAGGGGGTAAAAAGGGGGGTTAAAGTTTGTATGAAACTCCGTCATTTTTCGAGTTATACTCATGAAATTCGGTATTTAGGCTTTAAATTGAAAACAAAAAAGTACGTGTTTCACAGTTTTTAAAAATTCTACCCCCTAAGGGGTTAAATAGGGGTTGAATGTTTGTATAATAGTCCTTCGTTCTTCAAGTTATTTTTCAAGTTACGTTTATGAAACTTGATATTTTGGCTCTTGATTAAAAATAAAGAATTACGTATTTTACATTTTTTTTAAATTCTCCCCCCAAGGGGGTAAAAAGGGGGGTTAAAGTTTGTATGAAACTCCGTCATTTTTCAAGCTATACCCATAAAATTCGGTATTTAGGCTTTAAATTGAAAACAAAAAAGTAAGTGTTTCACACTTTTAAAAAATTCTACCCCCTAAGGGGTTAAATAGGGGTTGAATGTTTGTATGATAGTCCTTCGTTCTTCAAGTTATTTTTCAAGTTATGTTTATGAAACTTGATATTTTGGCTCTTGATCAAAAATAAAGAATTACGTATTTTACATTTTTCGAAAATTCTCCCCCCAAGGGGGTAAAAAGGGGGGTTAAAGTTTGTATGAAACTCTGTTATTTTTCAAGCTATACCCATAAAATTCGGTATTTGGGCTTTAAATTGAAAACAAAAAAGTAGGTGTTTCACAGTTTTTAAAAATTCTACCCCCTAAGGGATTAAATAGGGGTTGAATGTTTGTATGAAAATCCATAATTTTTCAAGTTAATATCGAGCAACGGATCTACGTGATTCTTTGATGGGTATGGTTGCAGACAGTGTTATAGGTTACTTTTATTCGGACAAAATCAGGAGTCCGCACGGGATTTTCAAAGAACCTAATTCCACGCGGACGAAGTCGCGAGGGGACAGCTAGTTTTATTATAATAATATTATTAATTATGAGTGCAGACAGTGATAGATGGCGTTAGCAAAGGCAATTAAAAACTATTTGTACCTCATAAATAGATGGCGCTATTTTAAAACGTCACTTAATAAAAATTTACTATTTAGTACACCACTGGAATACTAGATGGCATTGCTAGATATAAGGAAGTCTGTTAATACGGAGCTAAGGGAAAGGGAGCTAGTCTGTTCAAAAAGATAATATAACTCGCTCCAACACTTCATGAGACAGTAATAACTAAATCTGTAGGTATACCACAATATTTTAAAAAGAGCAACCGCCGAGTTTCTTGCTGGTTCTTTTCGATTGGAAATTGGAACTTGTCAATGATAGATTCATTTAACGATTCGAAAGCACTTTGTTAAAGTTTAATTATTCTATAAAATTATATTTTAATTTCTGAACTAACGGGCAGTTAGCTGGTGGTCGTAGTTGTGAAATGGTCAACCAATTCCCAGGAGATGTAAGAAATTTTAGCATAATCTAAATACCTACATAAGTTCTTAAGCGTCAATCATTATATTAGATATGTATAAGTATACCTACTTATGAAGGTACCTACTTGAAAAACCTAGTGTAGGTGGAACTCACTAAAGTTTTGTTTCATCCAATAAAATAAGATTAAAATTAAAATAACTATCAATCGAAGGTGTACACCTAGAACTGTGTCACAAAAAGGTAACTAACTTTGCGGATATTAAAAAGATATTTAGTGCCTGTTTTGCTTATTCGGAATCGGCTTTAATGTTCTGTACTTAAATAAATAATAATTAGGAAATTAATTATCTTCAAATTAGCTACTACTTTAGATAAAAGTATAGGTACTTACTACTATGTAAAGATAAAAAATATAAAACAATGTCCCGCTACATAATATTATTATTGTACACAATTAGGTAGGCAAGTTATACGCTAACCTCATAAAGCATAAACCGGATGCAAAACGTAAACAACATAATTTCAAATGCGGATAGAGGAAAAAAACCTATCCTAGTACTTAGGTACCTACTTGCAAACACTTATCTATCTGCAATTTATCTATCATTTGTGCATCTAAAACTGCAGGGATTTTTTAAATAATTAGATGATGGCCACGACTTTGTCCGCCTGAATTAAAGTGTTTTTACTCATTAATTTTCCGGGTTAAAATGTAAATAAGTCTATGTATTAATCCTGGGTATGAGCTATCTCCATTCCAAACAGCCAAATAGATTCAATCGTTGTTGCGTGAAGGAGTAACAAACATATCCGTTCATCCTCACTTTTCGCACTTATGGTACTAGTAGGATGGTTAAGAAACCTGGCATACCAGGTTAGGCTAGCCATACTAACTGTATGGGCCACATAAGAAGGCTCAGTAAGTGATGGTCAGAGACATAAACATATATTCATATCCCCAACGTTATCAAATTGAGGAGATCAGTGAGGATAACCAAAGTAAATTAACCGACATAACCAGCTCATCGAATCATAGATATAATAATCATAGATAAGTATATATATTTATTTTATGTTATATTATATATTTATTGTATATAGGATGTACCTACTTATTTTTTTATTCATTTATTTGTTGCATTCCAATGACATACAATGATTCTTAAAACTAGAGACCACCCTTTACATTGGAACCCCGTTGGGGCACAGCAAAATATTGCCTTAGTAGAGAGACGGACGCCAAGGGAAGTCACTTATTTTATAGTAGGCTTTATCTATAAGAAATTTTTTTAGGGAATTGATAAACGCCGTATCATTCTTAGTTTCTTTTATTTTACTAGGAATTTTATTATATATTTTAACCTTTGAGATCTATCCTTTGAGATCTACATCTACGTTAGACCGCAGTGGGTTTTTTCAGTATCATTAATTAGAGCCGGCCATAACAATTATTTAATTTAATTGACGTAAATTGTGGTAGTAATCAGATTTCCGGATGCAATTTTATTTTGTTAAGAGATACTATTATTATATGAATATAATATTTTCTTTGTCAGTGAAGAGCTAACAACTTATTTAGTTATGTACTTATCTGTTAAGGCTTACAGGTGAGAAGTAACTGAAACTTAAGTAGGACTAGCAACCCTTAGGTACTAATCCTAACCCTTACTAATATTTCTAATCCTTACTAATATTATAAATGCGGCAGTGTGTATGTTTGTTGGTTTGTCCTTCAATCACATTGCAACGGAGCAACGGATCGACTTGAATTTTTTGGTACAGTTAGGAATCTGGATATGAAATTTAATTTGGATTTTGAAATTTAATTAATCTTGACTTATTAATATGAATGAATTTGTCTTTAATTTTGACTGACTAATATGAATTTGTAATTATTATAATTTTCTAATAATTTCACCTAATGTTACTTGTCATATTAATTTTATAGTTGATTGTATTATATTATTTGCATGCTATTGATTTAGTTGAATGTTCTGGACTTCTATTGACAATTCGACCTATACGCAGAATAGAGTTACTTCTGCAAAAACCCTACTTTACAGGAGAGCGATTTGAAGTTTGTCTTGCCTGTAACTTTTTTCGTTATTTTTCTAGAGAATTGATTCTCATAGTATACTTTTGGAACATTATTATGCATTGATTACTATCAATAAACTCAATGCAAAACCCATAATTTGGAATTTAGGTGTTTCTATATGCATATGTGACGATTTTTTGCGGATGTCTCCATGTTCTATATGTATATGTAACCTTATACTTGGGAAAAGTGTTCGTACCATGTCTATATATAACTTTTTTTTATGGAAATACTAATCTTCAAACGGTCTTATTTGCTGTAAAGGATGAAATATAAATACAAAATAAACAGTGTTTCTTATTTCATAATAACACATTAATAGTAAAAATAAAAATTCAACATAATTTGACTAATTTTTTTAATTACTAAGCATGTACCTACTATAAAATTGTCTTACAAAAAATGTAAAAATTAATAATAAAATAACTGAAAGTACTTTGTATTTTATATAGGTAATACTAGCTTTTGCCCGCAACTTTGCTCACATTAAGTTCGATTTTTCAATCCCCTATTTTACCCCCTTAGGGGTTGAATTTTCAAAAATTCTTTCTTAGCGGATGCCTACGTCATAATAGCTATCTGTATGTCTTTCAGCCCGATCCATCTAGTGTTTTGAGCAATGTGATGATGATGAGTCAGTCAGTCAATTACTTTATCCTATAATTAATCACCTTATCCTTTTATATATTTAGGAAATTAAATTTAGGAACTATTATGTAAATATGTAAGTAGTATGTATTAATAATCCTACTATAGAAACCTCAAAATGAAACTAATAAATAACTAACATAAAACGTAAACATAAATAACGTATTAGGAACTATTATTTAGCATTAACAATAATCCTATTATAGAAAACTCGAATAAAACCAACGAAATAAAATTGCTACAAGGACAAAATATAAGTTCTTTCAGGAGTTTTAAAAATAGTACAACCGAATATTGGCAAACAAAAAGATTTAAAAACTATTTTCCACAATTTTTCTGTGCGATTTATTATTGGCAATCAATAAGAAATCAATCATATCTAAGTTATTTATGTCTATATTATTAATATTTTAATTGAATAGATATTTTAAATCACGAAGAAAATAATATTGTGGTGGCAGAGATCCACTGGGTACCGCGCAAAATGAAAATTTTAAATCAATCAAAATAATGAATTTGTAAAGAAGATGCGGCACATCATCATCTCTAGAGTCGTTAGGCACACTGTAAGAGTTAGTTGTAGATGGTGATTGCGTCCAGTGATCATCATAGTGGTTAGAATAAAAGGCATCACGACAATTTATGCGTATTTAACGGAGAAGGCATGGGAGTCGGTACACATTTTGGTGATGATATTCAAGACAAATTCCCAAAGCTAACAGCAGGGGAATTTTCAAAGTTGGATCGAGTTAAAAGTGTTAGGTCTAGTTGTTGCAATTGCAGGCGACGGTAGACATTATTTATTATCTACTATATAAAAATAAGTCGGGTTTTCCTTCCTGACGCTATAACTCCAGAATGCACGAAACGATTTCCACGGTTTTGCATTCGTTGGAAAGGTCTCGGGCTGCGTGAGGTTTATAGCAAAGAAAATTCAGGAAAAATTTCAACAATTTAAGAACGCGGACGAAGTCGCGGGCGTCCGCTAGTCTTTTATAGAATTTTCAGCAACATGGTCTTATGGCTAGTTTTGTCAGTAGCAAAAACTGGTATTTATCATTATATGCCGGCTGCAGTATAGATAATCGACTGTCTCTTACAGTTCCATCTGATATATCAATCTTCCCATACATCAGGGACCTCTTGCCTAATTTATTCAGCTCCCTGTGGTAGTGCTGCACTGGTAGCATGGGCAGGAGATAAAAGTTTTAACCCCGATTTTATCCACTGACAGGGGATAAAATTATGTTTTCCCTATGCATGGCGACAGAGGAGAAGGCGATGTATATTTCTATAAGTAAATTCACTGAGTGTTATTTCCACCGCTGTGCCCATGCTCGACGGGTGGATAAAGCTAAGCGAGGGGATAAACGTTTTATCCTTTTCCCGGGGATAAAATTTCTCCCGCCCATGCTACCAGGGCTTTTATTGTAAAAGCTCCACTACTGACACTGCCATTTTCTGAAAACAAAAATTAACATCATTAAAACGTTAAAGCAATTAACTACAGAAAACAGATCTAAATAGGTTTATTATTTTTTTTATAAATACTTAACATAAAAAAAATTATTAATTTTAGGCTTTTATGGTAGTTTTCAGTTGAATAAGGATATATATCTCAATGTGAAACCAAGAATAAAAGAACATTTACACATATACCTCATAATTTCAAAATAATTTCCCTCGAACAAAGTAACTTGTGCACATTGTCCCGATATATTTTACATGATTTCCGAATAATAAAGTAGTATGGTAAAATAATTAATATTATTGATTACTCATTAAAATGTATGAATTAATGTTTAATGAGTGTAATGAATTGATATTTCTTTTTTTGATTATTTTTTGTAGTAAAATCTAACATTCCGAGGTATAATGTTCTATATGAATGTGGAACCGTTTAACTTAATTATTTAGCTTTAAAAATATATATATGTAAAAATTATTATATACAACTATCTAAGAGCAATCTATGTATTATAATTACAAAGCTGAAGAAAGAAAATTCCATTTACTTACCTGGAACATCCATTTTTCCATTTTTTTTATCTCCACGGCATTTGTCGTATTACTATATTAAATTTTTTTTGGCTTTAACAAAGGGAAGATCATATGTTTTGAGCATGTATTTTTAATTTTGAGCACATATAGTAAAAAATAATAACAAAATTAACACGAAAATAGCAGATAAAAGTGCGAGCGTGTGCACACTATCATTTCGGAGAACATGAATACAACTGCAGATGTGACCCTCCGTTCGCGCTGATCAGGACAGTGAATACTGACACTTGTGCTGTCGGGCCCTTCTTCTTTGGAGAAATAAACTACATATACCTTTATTCGACTGGTATCTTTGGATCTATGTAACTTTTTAAAATTTTGATTTCACTAGTAAATATTAGAGATCTTTTTAGGCTTAAAAATGCAATAAAAAAATTTTGTGCCATAATCATATATTCTATGTATTCTACGTATTCTGTGTATTCTGTGTATTCTACGTATAGGTCGAATTATGTTACCTACCATCTCATTGTACAAACATTCTGGCAAATAAATTATTATTATTATTATTATTATTATTATGTTCCTAACATAGAAAAAAAGAAAAAGCAGTTATTTAGGCTTCTTTTTATCCCAAAAAACCGGGCTCCCGCATGATTTTTGAATACCTAATTCCACGCCGACGAAGTCGCAGGCAAAGGCTAGTAGGCAATTTTGATAAATAGCTATACTTAGTAGTTTCTGAATAAAATGGCTGTGACGAGCAGACAAACAAACAGGCTAACTGGACGAATCTAAGGATTCACAGTTTTCCTTATTTACTTTTATGTAAGTAGGTATATAGGTAAATAACATAAAAGCATGTCGATAAAACGTGTGATTGTTATTGTTGACAAATAAGATCCAAATACCTACCATGAAACATCATATTGAACTCATTAGAGAGATCGATTTTACCTTTGCTCGACCTTCGAGTTTCATTTGCGGCTTAGACGCGGCCTCAGGCGCAGATCTACTTAGTTACATTACGGGTTTTCCCGAGATTTGTTTGCTGCGGCTTCGTGATAATGGAAGATTCCTTTGACCAGGTGATCGTCGATACAACGTGGGTGTAATTACTCGTAAAGGCAACTCTATGACGACATTAAGGGGTCTTGCCTACATCTAGTGCGTCATAATGAAAAGCTAGGTCTCCTTGACGTCGTCACAGAATTAGAAAACGTAAGATTAATTGTTTTTTTTTTCTTCTCTATATTTTATACGGGACTTTTAAAGGTAACCTTTATGTCAGCCTCATCGGTACACACAAAATATTACAATTAACTATATAGAAAATCAACTAACTATATGTATATCATAAGATTAATTGTTGTTTAAGACGATGCTCAGCGGTTGATGGAGTGAACTCCTATACTCGGAGTGTCCCTGCGAGATCTAATCGAGAACCAAAGTTACCGACATAGTTTAGCGAGTCGTGAAGATGAAGTGGAAATGGTCGGGCTTATAAAGGAAGGGACGAGGCTATAACTAGTTCGAAGAGCTGGTGGTCATTGGGGTCCCAAAGTGCTGAAGTGGCGACCAAGATAAAGAGATTATGCCGGGTATGGATTGAATTTAAACTGCCATGCCCCTTCCAAGTTAGCCCGCTACCATTTTAGACTGCATCGTCACTTACCATCAGGTGAGATCGCAGTCAAGGAAAATCTTGTTATCGATTAAAATAGATTAAGAAAAGTTACAAGTGGCTGTTTGAAAATTAACCTGACCTTTCGAAAAGGACGTAGGTACAGCATTCGTTAATTCTTAGAGCCTCCATTCCTGGTAATGAATATGGATGATATTAGACAAAAAACAATGACGTTCTTTCAATTAGCACTATTCGAAGTTACCTTGACGGTTAGGTATATTTATAGAGCCCCATTCATGGCTCTTTAAAGATTTTACTCGCTAAATGATCAGATCTAAAAATAAAACGTTCTTTCAACTCACGAAGTCACGAGGGCGCGTGGCTTATGGTCGTGTGTTTGTCGTATCTGTATAAGTGTGAGTGAGTTTACTTGCGCCTGACCGCCCTAATCCAGGCTCTTGACAGGCACGCACACTTACGCAATGTACTCGGCGTAACCACAAGTAAAGCTCACGCGCCTTCGCGAAATGCAAGAACTATATTAGCTCTTGTGAACTCATGTTTTCATAAAAACGTAGGTACTTTTCCTTGAGATATAGATAGGTTGCACTCTCACTCCGTCTAGCTGAGTTGTCAGACTTGATGATGCCCGCGACTTCGTCTGTGTGCTCCCGGGTTTGATTCTTGGGTTGGCCGTTGGGCCATAAAAGTATTAGGTAGGTTTTTCTATCAAGAAATTCTCAATGCTAGTTACATTATTAATAATGATGTAACTAATATTATAATTATATTTATATCATACTTGCTCAGTAACTAGGCATTACTATGGTGGAAAGTCTCCTTGTAAGTTGGTGTTTGCAATTCAAGGAAACATTACGTCGCACTATGCTTTAATTGTAATGGTCACATTACAGTTCAAGCTATGCAAAACTCCTTGGTAAACAATCTCTTTTCTTATAAAATGGTAAGAAAACTTTTTACTGAAAAAAAAAAACACTGAACATGGCGGCATTTAATTTCCATACATTTCAAACTATGCAAAACTCCTTGGAACTCAGACCCGTAAAAAAAAATGGAAAACTATTTACGAAAAAAAAAATGGAAATGGCGGCATTTCATTTGATCTGAAAGTTTGTGAAGTTTGTTCGTAAAGGGATTTAAGTTATTTACAACAATGTCAAGCACTTCATCAGATAATGAAAAAGGAGGAGAGCCTGATTTTTGTTTGCTTGAAGCAGAACAAATGATGCAAAACCTTTTGCCGGATAAGTCCAAAGTTACCTCGCAAGAATGATATAAAGTAGAATGCTTACCTCGGTTGCAAGTAGCTATTACACCCTCGAACTATATTCACCCTCGCTCGCTGCGCTCGCTCGTGTGACTAAATATCTCGGGTGCACGCGATCCATTAGCGCCCTATGCGAGCTGCGCTCGCACTGGCGCCAAATTGGATCTTGTTCTGTAATAGCTTACTTACGTCCCTTGTGTAACAATCTACTATTATTGTTGATGGAAACCTCTTAGGCTATCACCGCTGGTTTTTAGGTTCCGTACCTACCCAAAGAGTATCAAAGGGGCCATATTGCTAAGCTTTCGATGTCCGTCCGTCTGTCTTTCGGGAGTAGCGTTGCCAGGCGTCCGGATAAAGCCGGACTTAGGTAGGCTTTTTGATTGCGTGTCCGGCCAAAATAAACGGTGTCCGTCTTGTCCGGCTTTTGTTAGGCTTTTTTTGCTATCCCAGGACATAACGCAAACGTTGAAAGAGCTTTTTCCTTGATAGGTCAGCAATGGACGAAAGAACGCAACAGATTACAGGTTGATACTGTTGCCAAAATGTTGGTTGTAGAATTTAATTTAAAACATTTGACATGTAAGGATTTTTACAACTACATTTTGAAAGAAACTGAGCTCTTAAAGCAGGTTTCGGCAAACCAAAAATATGAATAATTATTTTTATTGTGTTACACAATTTGTGTATAACTCAAAGAGAAAAAGTTTTTTTGTTTCATTATTTAACTTAAAGAGAAGAAGTTTTTGATTTTTTTTTTTTTAGTTAAAAAAAGTCTTATTTGTGCCTTTCATTAGTATTTGAAGCTGCATCCGCACGCTTGGCAAACCTCGGCAAACCTTCACAAACGCAAACGTGCGGATAGAGCGTTTGCCATGGTTTGCCTACGCTTGCGAGCGTTTGTGGCCGATCCATCGAGTGTCGGTCTTTTGATCGCAAACCAAAGGGAATTTGCCGCGAGCGCTTGCGTCTCCGTCCACACGTTTGCGCGCACTCAGTCTCGTTTGTGCACTGGCGGCGATTAGACGTGTTATTGTATTACGATTTACGTATCGCACCTTTAGAAATGTTCATTTTGTGAGTGGGTAAAAACGTAAAATGAATGACTGGTCGACTGTAGAATTTTGAAGACGATTTGTTTATATAATTTAATTAATTAATAGGAAATACACTTTCTACAGTTTATTATTTTTTTTTTTATTTTAAAACTTTTATTAGGTTACAATTTATAATAAATAAATAAAGTAAATACAAACTTAAAATAATACTTAAAAAACTAAATTCTAAATTATAATAATATTATATCTATAACTATTTCTAAAATTAAAACTATTAATTAATTAGTTTTATATATTAATAATAATAAGTGGCGACTCCGCACCGGAAAATGGTAAATAATGGTATGGTAATAGGTGGACCGACACCATCAGGCGACCCTCAGGGAGCCACTGGGTACAGGTGGCGCAAGATCGAAGCCTGAGGAAGTCCATGCAATAAACAGTCCAGGAGTGGACGTCTATCGGTTGATAAAGAAAAAAACAAAATATCTATTGAGTAGGTACATACTAGAATAGAGTAGAATATTTTTTTATTCAAATAAATAAACTAGATAGGTACCAAGTGTTTTCGAACATACTACTAGCTACTACTACTAATCTATAATATTATATACTAAAACTGTAACTGGAAAAATTGTGCACATGAAATATGTTTTGAAAATTTTAATTAGAGGACGCTTTACTATCAACTAGATGACTTCCGCGACTTCGTCCTCGCGGATTAAGGTTTTTTAATTCCCGCGGAAAGTCCTTAATTTTCCGGGCTAAAATGTAGGTATGAGCTATCGCTATTCCACATTTCATTCAAATCGGTTCATTAGTTGTGGCTGAAAGAGTAACAAACATCCATCTATCCATCCATCCATCCATCCATATTCCATTTTAGTAGGATTATTGATCGATACTGAGCTTAAAACATTTGTAAAAATAACTTAGTCCAAATAATAAAGCCGACACAAATTCGACGTCCGTCATGCTTGCCTGTTCAGAACATACAAACGCCCTCGCAAGCGTGCGGATGATTCCCAAATTCAAGGCAAACGTTTGTAGAGGTTTGGCGTTTGCCGTTTGCCACAAGCATGCGGACGCGGTATAAGAAAAATTCAAATATGTTGATAAATGTTTAAGTATCTAGAATTTAATTTTGACTGATGACTATTTGACTGATTAATAATAAAGTACCTATCTAAGACTGATTTGGCATTCGATTTTATTTATTATTTCACTAGAAATTAACAAGATTTATGATAATAATCAAAAAAACTTGATTTTACATACAATTTTTTTGTCGTACCTATTAATACTGAGACAAAATCCTCAATAATATAGGGTGTCCGGCTTTTTTACCCAAATGTCCGGCCAAACTGGCTGGTCTGTCCGGCTATTAGGTTTGGCGACCTGGCAACCCTATTCGGGAGGCTGGCTGTATTTCATAAACCGTAATAGGCAGATAAGTTTACTTAAAATTTTCACAGAATGTGTATTTCGTGAAAATAACGTTTAATTTAAACAACGTTTAACTCTTTAATTTTAAATTTTTCTTGATTTAAATTGCTCGAATAATAGCTGGTGTTAAATCTTTTACGATGGCACGGAACCCTACGCTTGCTGGTCCAACTCGCACTTGACCGGTTTCTTATTCATTCATTATTACTCATTTATTTATTATTATTCATTCATTTAACCTTGTTCTTAACTGCGTAAAGAGTTATGTATCCGTCGATACAATGTTTGCCATGGCTGTCATAAATTGGTTTTCGGTTTTTATGTGGACATTCCCGCGCTGAAGGAGAGATGAATGATTCATGAACTATCCTATAATAAGTTATATGACTATCTTCTATACTTATAATAAAACTGCGGTACGAATTCTGTGCATTAAATATATTTTGAAAATTTTAGTCGGAGGCTGCTTTATTATCGAGCCCAAAACAATTTTTTAAGCTATTGCATAGCTTCTATCGCGGGCTTTGAGCGTGGAGACCGAATCCAGAAATTCCGTAACGAAAATAACCTGACACGGGACTCCTCTCAGCGCTAGATGGCGTTGATAAAAAATGCTATGCAATAGCTTTACCGCAGCAGCCCCCGAGTGCCACACGTCTTTTTTGAATTTTTTGTCTGTCTGCCTGTCTGTCTGTGTCTGTTAGGAAGATTCGACAGTTGACTGACATAGAAACTGCAAAAATTGTTTATTTTGCATATTTCCATAGTATTATGTCATACGGAATCTTAGTATGGGGTAAGGCAGCCGATATTGGAAAAATTTTTGTTTTGCAGAAGAGGGCAATCCGCGCAATCTATAATTTGAGGCCGCGGGATTCCCTTCGAGAAAGATTTAAAGAGATAGGCATTCTTACAGTAGCTTCACAATATATTTATAACAACATAATATTTGTCAGACAAAACGTTTTGAGTTACAAAAAAAAGAGTGATTTGTCCGATAGACCAAGTAGAAATCCAAATAGGCTCATGTTTCCTGGGCTGCGCCTCAAGAGGGTCCAAAAGACATTTGTGAGAATGGGCGTGACGTTTTACAATAAAATTCCACAGTCAATCTTAGACTTGCCTCTACACAAGTTTAAGAAATCAATTAAATCTGCTCTCATGAAAAAAGCATATTATACAATTGAAGACTATGTAAATGATAAAAAAGCGTGGATATAATTCGCTCCAGTGATTCATAAGACAGTAATAACTATCCTGTGTTCAATAACAATTGTAAATTTTTTATTTTTTTTGAAAAGAGCAACCGCCGAGTTTCTTACTGGCTCTTCTCGGCAGGAAAGGCATTCCGAACCAGTGGTAGATTCATTGACGATTCAAAAGTGCTTGTAAAAGTTTATTTGAATAAAAAATATTTCTATTCTATTCTATTCTGTGCGCGCATCACGCGAAAACTACTGAACGGATAAAAAAAAATGAAATTTGGTACAGTGGTAGCTGATACTCCGGGTCAACATATAGGATACTCTTTATCCTGATAAACAATAAGGTTTATCCCGGATAGGGGATGAAAGTTTTTGTTGATTTTGTTCCATAATTTCGTCAAATCTAAACCGAATTTGATATTTATTTTTTTATTATAAATTGTAGGTACTATTAGGAATATTTTGTTCAATTTTGGTGAAGATCTACTAAATATTATCCGAGATAGAGGATATAACTTCTCGCGGATAGTAGCAAGTCACTGTAAACTTTTTGCGTGCAGACGAAGTCGCGGGAATCAGCTAGTCCTACATAAGTACGTATTGCATGTATAAAATACCCTACTTACCTTGGATTAACGACTTCTGATAAATTTCTCAGTATATCCATTATTATCGTGCCATGAGATATCCTACTAATATTATAAAGCGAAAGTTGTTTGTTTGTTTGTCCTTAATCAAGCTACATTATTTATATCTAAAGAAGGACCTAGAAACTGAAATAGGAAGACTTTTTACTCTGGAAAAACGGCAACATTTTGCCGCGGATTTTTTTTAAACCTAACATAAGCGACGAAAATCTCGGAAAAAAGTTAGTACGTAATAAAGTTGTGATATCTATAAACAAGCACGTTGAAGTAAATTAATATAAGTATTTATCTGTATTTATATATCATCAACATAAGTATTTGTATAGATATAGTACCTAGTTTATAATGTGGCGATAGGTAAGTATTACTATAGGTTCAAAATATTATTTTGAGTTAGTCAGTGAGCTAATCCTTACTAATACGAGTATTAGGTATAAATGCCAAAGTGTATATTTTGTCAGTTGGTTTGTCCTTCAGTCACGCTGCAACAGAGCTACGGATCGACGTAATTTTTCACATAGATATAGTTGAGTATCTGAAGAGTGACATCGGCTACTTTTTATCCCGGATAATCGAAGATTGATTGAGTGGGATTTTAAAAACGAAATCCACGCGGATGAAGTCGCGGGCATCAGCTAGTAATTTATATTTTAACTGATTTAATATCTATATATTTATTAGGTGTATAAAGAAAAAATATAAGAATGATATAAGAATGTTTTATTCTAAAATATGCAGGTATAATTTACATTTTCTTAATATTAGATAATAATACGTATTTGATACAACATTTAGAAATTAAAGCTTCATAAATGGCATTAATTAACAAGTTTACTAAAACTAATCTAAAGACTAAAATTAATCTTTGAAAACATAATAACTACAAACTGATACACTCAAATCGCTCTTTGTAATATATGTACTTAGATTTAAAAAATACTATAATATGTTATGTACTTATATCTACTTACGTTGTTCTTGCATATTTTGCTATACATATATGTAAGTATAACAAAATATGCAAGAACAACGCAACACCACACAAGCCAATCGAACTATTGTAATCCTTACTATCATTCGAAAGCGTGTTTGTTTATTAGTTTGTCCTTCAATCACGCTGCAACAGAGCTACATTTAGACGTGCTTTTTTGCGTGGGTAATAGTTGAGCACCTCGAGAGTGACATAGGCTACTTTTATCCCGGAAAGTCCAAGAGTTCCCGGGGGATTTCAAACCTAAATCAGCACAAGCATCAGGTTGTCAACTAAACTTTTCACTGCGACACCAGAGTATGCTAAGTAAACGTTCGATTTCGATTTAAAGACATTTATTTCTCAAAAGACGTTGAATCAACGATACACAATTGTAAAGAAATGCGCAATTTATTGAACGAGCGAAGCGAGTTCTTTGAGTCAACTAGGGCGCTTGTCTGTACTGGACAGAGAAGTGTGTACTTCCAAATGTCTGTCAGAGCCCTATAACTTCTGAATTACTGAACGTAATTACTTCAAATTTAAATATAATATGTAAACTTATAGCCTTCAGCCGAACATTGTATAAAAAAATATAAAAAGCTTTATTTCAGGGGGGCTCTCATAGAAGCGTATTTGAAGTAAAATTTTGTTTGTTGCGTTACATAGACTTGCGATATATCTTTTTAAAGACGACTTTGAACAGAGTACAAAAATATATTTTTTTTAATTTTTCCCTTAAAATTGACGAAATGGGGGGCTTTCAAAGTGGAGATTTTAATTTGAGCCATATGTCAAGAATGACAAGATATTAGAACTTGAAACTTAGTGGTAAATTCAGTTATATCCTGTACTTGAACAACAAATACTAAAATTAGATAAATATTATAAAGAAACGAATTTATTTAACTTTTAAGTGGAGATTTAATTTGAGCCATATGTCAAAAAGTATTGCATATTAGAACCTGAAACTTCGTTGAAAATTCAGTTATATCCTGTACTTGAACAACAAATACTAAAATTAGATAAATATTATAAAGAAACGATATTATTTAATTTTTAATGCTAATAGCTTCACAATAATGCTAATAGATGGCGCTGTATCAGTAAAACAGTTTTGCGTCAACTATTATTATTTTTTATTGCGTCTAATGTTAAAAGTTAATTATTACAATATATAATTAAAACTATCTTTTGGGAATTATGGGATCCCGCGAGGTCTCAGTTCGGGGCGAACCACTAGTTTATTTACATTTTACAGGGTTTTACATAATAACTTTTAGGCCGTGTTTTGAATTGAACTACATAGATAGCTAGGTAATTATTACGTTTGTGGCAATCTGATAAACCGCAGACACAGATATTAGCTTCTAAAGCGTGTCTAGGTTTCAGTGATCCTTTTGATGTACCGCCAACCGAATGCTCATTGCAACCACTAACCTCTAATAATAAATACAAGTTCGTAGTACTGGCTATTGAAGACGTGATAGTGTTTCGACGACCTCCCTGGCGCAGTGGTGAGCGCTGTGGTCTCACAACTGGGAGGTTTCGGGTTCGATTCGGTTCGATCAAAGACAAATTATAGTTATAAATTCCCATTTTGCCCCTACCGGGAATCGAACCTGTGTCTTTGGTTTCCACACTGCTGACCAATCCGTCAGGAAGGTCTAAATTATTTAATCAAAATTATCTGTAATTATCATAAAATAAATTAAGGTTTTACACCACCAGGTGGACCGACGACATAAGAGAGTCGTAGGGAGCCGCTGGACGCCGGCGGCGCAAGACCGAGACCTATGGAAGTCCATGCAAGAGACCTGATTTTAACTGTGGATGTCTGTGGGTTGATAAAGAAGAAGAAACTAAACTCTTATTTAAAACTCAAAACTAATCTTTTTGCGTCCTGATCTTATATTGTTACTGTTTGTTACCCGTGTTACTAACACTTAGCTCACCCCGAAATACTAAGTTATAACACTTATAACTTATACCTAATGCAAGTCTTTCATGGGTAATTAATCATGATCTTGAGTTTACGTAACAAATAACAAGGTTATTATTTATCATTAGAGGTGTAACGTTACTAATAGCTATTTACAAGATAATTACACTAGTTATATAAAAGTTACAAGTATAAAAATGTAGGAAAAAGAATTTACTATAGTAATGTTAATTAACATGGTAAATGGAAATGTATTAAATAATTAAATAAATTTCTGCAAGTCATGTAATCAATTTATAATAATACCTATCCATTTATAATACGTACTTGTAGTATTTTTAGTTTAGGTATAGTTTGATGCAGGATGGTCATAAAAAATATATTGCGACAGACTAATGATCTCTGATTGGCGGAATTAATAGCGAGAGAGGACCAGCAAACTTTGAACCAAATAGATATAGGTAATATAATAAAACAAGTTTTTTGGTTCTTATACTTATTACAAATTTCAATTTTCGCAATCCAAAACTCTATTGCACATAGGTACATTTCTTTGAGTATATTAAACCAACATTTACAATAATAATTGAAATAAAGCGAGATCGTTATTGTCATTCACTCTATTATGCATTCACGTATCAATATTCAATTCATTCAATCGAAATATAAAGTCAATCATTCTTAGGTTCAAAACATTCTTTCAGTTCATGCAAAAATGTCGTTAGGGCTTTGCATTGTATCTATTACCAAGGTAATTGACCTACAGTTTATGTCGAGTCACCTTTGACCGGCTAAGGTTTCCATGTACCTGAAAAAGAAACGGTGATATTAGATATTATATCAAATTATGTCAACTTTTTGATTCCTTGGTAACCGGGTGGCAAGTGACGATGCAGTCTAGGCTAACTTTTAAAAGGCAATTTTAATTAAACCTAGACCCCTACTCGGTCTCATAAATCGCTTAGTGGCAAGATTTTGATGGCACAAGCACTGGTAACTAGCCACGTCAAAGCGTCCCACCAGACCAGAGACAATTCAGAAATCATAAATTTCAACAAACGCCAGCGAAGTCGTCGAAGGTATAGCGAAGTATCCCTGCGAGACCAAATCAGAAATGAGGAGATCTGTAGGAGGACTGAAGCTGAAGTGGAATTGGGCAGGGCACATAGTTCAAAGAGCTGATAATTTTTGAGGGCATACTTGTGCTCTATAACATATCCCGCACAAATGGATCCCTGTGGTGATTGGCCGCCATAATTTTTATACAATCCCACGGCGGATTCGGTCGGGAGAACATTATCTAGTTGCAATCACTGGTTGAAATTATTTACCCTATTGTAGTTGGCAGACTAGGTAAATAAAAGAGAATACACAATTGTAAGGCCATTGAACTCAATTCACCTGAGCATTGCATCGCAAACTGGTCTGGAAACTTCGTATGCAATCGCTCGGCTTTGGCTGTTGAAACGGCCGTCGCACTTTCTCATATGTTTCGCGTGTTGCCGTCGAACGCTTGCCCTTGACACACGTACTCGTAACAGTTTCGAATCAAACAGTTTGATGCGCGATTTCGGCGTAATATCAACTCAAATATTTCAAAATTAGCCACTTCTTCTTCATTAACCGATAGTCGTCCACTGCTGGACAAAGGTCTCTTGCATGGACTTCTACTGGCCTCGATCAGCAGCTCCCTGCGACTTGTTTGATGTCTTCGGTGCTCCTAGTGGAGAGACTGCCAATACTGCGCTTCCTGGTGTGGGGTCGCCATATAAGAAACCCGGGCGATAGAGATCTATGCTCGGAGTATCCTTGCGAGATCAAATAAAAATGAGATCCGTAGGAGAAACAAAGTCAAACATTTTCTTTCATTCTTGACCATTATTAGGTGCGATAGAACTGTGTTTCTATTACAAAATACAGTTCTATCGCATCTAATTATTATTATGATCTAATTATTATGTCGGCGGAACGCGTAGTTTCGACAGTCGAGATGAGGCAACAACGACGTAGATATTTCCAGAAAACTTTGATGCCATTTATGACTTACTTTTAGTGGCTGCCAGAGGCGTAACTATAGGGTGGCATGACGGCAAAATGCCACGGGCCCCCAGCCGGCAGGGGCCCCTGGTCAGAGAGGGCCGGAAGCTCAAGATGATCATAACATTTATAGCCATTGCCGAGCGATCATTTTCAAAATAAAAATTGATATAAACTAAACTCTTTGGGACAAGAAAGGTTACGCACAGTGGTAAATTTACCAAATGGCTGATTTGACTGGAACCTAGGGCAGCAGATTTTAGGGGCGGCGAATTTGGGGCCAAAATTTTTATTTATGTCTTACAGAAATTAAAAAGATACATATTTGTAATACCTAAATGTCATAAGGTCCACAAACACATTTTAAAATAACCCCAATAACAATAACTAAATAGTTGGTAGGGCTGACTTTACCTACGATGCCGAGTGTGCGGCGCATACAAGCGTAGGGTCTCAAGCGCCAAAAGTACAGGACTAGATATGGTGTAGTGCAGAATAAAAAATTTCGCGCTCACTTCGTTCGTGAAAATGTCGCTTTTACGTTGCTATTGTAGGTGCCAAGTATAGAATACTAGTTGCCGTAATGCAACCATAAAAAACTTGGCGCCCGCTCCGCTTGCGAAAATGTCGCTTTTACGTTGCTATTGTAGGTACCAAGAATGAACTACTAAGTGCCGTAATGTATTCATAAAAAATTTCGCGCTCGCTTCGCTCGCGAAAATGTCACTTTTATGCTGCTATTGTAGGTGCCAAGAATAGACTACTCAGTGCCGTAATGTAATCACAAAAAATTTCGCGCTCGCTTCGCTCGCGAAAATGTCGCTTTTACGTTGCTATTATAGGTACCAAGAATGGACTACTAAGTACCGTAATGCAATCATAAAAAATTTCACGCTCGCTTCGCTTGCGAAAATGTCATTTTTATATTGCTATTGTAAATGCCAAGAATGGACTACTAAGTGCCGTAATGCAATCATAAAAAATTTCGCGCTCGCTTCGCTCGCGAAAATGTCGCTTTTACGTTGCTATTGTAGGTGCTAAGAACGGACTACTAAGTGCCGTAAAGTAATATTACGGCACTTAGTAGTCCGTTCTTACTATAAATACAATACGCTCTGACTTAAAGGTTATTAGAAAATCAAGTAATTGTAATTGCGTTTGTATGTACCTACTTCACGTAGTGATTTATGAATAAATACAAAATACTATCTCATTGGGTGAGCTTCTTTATATTGGGGGAGGGAGGGCCCCATCCGATGAATTTGCCACGGGCCTCAAACGGTATAGTTACGCCTCTGGTGGCTGCACATCTGATTCGTGATCTGCGAATTGTATATGCCACTTCATGAAGTCACGGGTATTCAGCAAGTAGAGCTATATTTTCAAGACGACTTTCCAGTTTTTTATAATAGTCGTAGGTACCTACCCACTATCTAGGCACGAGCAGCTCCGCAAATTATAATTTTTTTCTGGTCGAAGAAACAATATAACCCGGATGTTAGGGGCTGTTATGGTTTTCTTTACGCGTTGAATATTGTAATACCTACCTAGAAATATATGAGTCAATAATAATCTGAAGTTAGGAAGCTAAAACTTTTAAGTTCAACTTAATTTCTGAAAAGTAATTAAAATCAATAGCCACTGGAAGTCTGAACAGCTCTCAAGATAAGAAGAATTAATATCGAACTAACTCTGCTTTCAATTAAGTAGGTAGGTACATTGCAAACTTGATAGCTTTTTCTCTTTATCTTATCTTCAGTTTGAGCCTTTAATTACTAGACTGTGTGTAGGCCGCCGTAAAGTTTCGTTGAAAAGTAAGTTCAAACCTTCGACGATTCAGCCGGGACGTGCCTTTATGCAGATTTAGTACCTACTAAACATATTCTGCCACTTTCTGCGGTGAGGTGGGGTAATCACGTACAGCACACATTTACTCACTTCCGCACACTCTTGTAAATACTTAATGTCTCTATGAACGCACACTAACTCAAAAGCTGTCACACTTACAAGCTGAACCGTACGTTTATACATGTACTTCGGCAGAGGGGAATGCGTGCGCTTGCCACATCCCGGCTGAATTGTCGAAGGTTCAAACTCACTACTGGGAACTATCGAACTATAACGCTAAGAACAGAAGTTTCAAAGTTCCACTGAAAACGTATCCTCACAACCAATAAATATTTTTCGCCCCAATAGATACCCCATCAAATTAAGTTTTTTTTATATTTCGGGCGTATAGATTTAGGATAGATAGACGCTGCGCTTCGCAGCTTCCTAAATCCTAACTCTACATAGTATGTTTGCGGGCCATTGTTTTACCTACACATTATTTTGTTAATTTGTCGTAATTTTATTTATTTATTCTTTAGGAGGTTCTGAAAGACCCTCAGATGGACATGCAGACAGACGAGTGCAAATCCATCCGAGTAGTCTAACTTTTCTTGGTCAAATATCATGTAGGTATAACACAGTATAATTAATTTAGAATGTAACTATTTTTTTTGAAGCAACAATGTTGGATATTATTAATAACAATAGGTATCACTTATCAATGTCATTAAATAATATATCTATAATACTGTGCAGTACATAATGCATTATACTTAATTACCAATACTACACGTATAAATAAACCATACTTAAACGTATTATTTTTATCACTTACCGAATGATAAAATAGATACGTGATTAAGCGTTCTGGATGAAGTAGATATGAATCCTAATCTGATAAAATGCATAGAAATCAGAGTTTTTATACCCATACTTGTCTGGACTCAAATCAATTATTGCCATTATCAACAAATACTTACAAGCGCAATATTTTTAAACTAGATTTATCTAAGGGCCGATTTCGCCAATCTATAATAATACTTAAGTCTTTTCCGTGCGTTATATTTTGGCAGATTTTCAATACAAAACTGTCAGAACGCCCGCCCAGAATTTATCGACATTAGAAAAAGACGACGTTAATCTGGTTTTTTAAAACAACTGGGTTTTAGGCTCTGTATCGATAGTAAAGCATCCTTCATAATTATTATGAATTATGATTTCTATGAAATGTGTTGAATAACCCCTGTACATTTTTCTCAAAAGAAATTCGTAATTAAAATGCTTTTGAACAATTTTTTTACCTAATTAGCAGCTACGATATTTTTCTTTAAAAAAAATCAATAGTTCTTGTTTACTAATTACTTTATTTTTTTATCAGGGACAAACCAAAACCTTTTATAAAACGTAGTACAAAGTTTTAAATAATGTAAGTTTCACGGAGGACTTTAATAAAAAGTAATAACCAAATTAAAGCTTCAGCCCTTTGGTGAGAAGAGAATCGTTTTCTCGAAATAAATTATATTAATTTTCATAACAGTTTTTATAATGAAACTGAACGCACATTACACAGCAAGCTGTTTGGCGTCAGTCTTGATCTCTTAGGCCGTCGTTGTATTCATTATAAACATATTATAAACACTTCAACTGTTGTCAAAAATTACCTACTACATTGCCACCTGTTTATGTGTTCAGGTGGGTAAAATTGGAACTAAGGCCGCTATTTTAAAATATCATTCCGTACAAATCCGATGACCAAGTATTCATGGTCTTTGCTGCTGTCAGTTTCTAGTGAGAGTTCTACGAAAATGCAGTACAGATTTCCTCGTAGCAATTAAATTAACCTACGATTAAACGGAGACGATAGGTACTAGCGATTCTAAATCACACTAGATCTATAAACAATTTGAAGGAGCGTTCTAAAACGGAACAGTAACTACTATGATACTTAATCAGCAGGAATATGAGCTGCATCAATCATTAAATCAATACATCAATATGAAAGTATAGTTTTCGCAGCACTTATCATTGATAGAGTCTATAAAGGATCGATGTGAGACAATAATATTTTTGCCAGCTCATTATCTTTAACGATAAAAATATTAAGTTTGAAATGCGATTGCGTAAGAGTTTGAAGTGTCTTTATGAATCTTGATAAAAATTATGTCAGAGTAGGTTTTCACTGATTGATAGGTCGACGCGTTGACGCGTTGTAATGTGCGATCTGCATTAAACGTCTAGACCGCTACCTGCACTATGCTTTAAATAGTTCAGTTTGTTTTAAATTTACATCTCATACCTAGCACATAATAAAATAAATTATATTCTGCTTTGCTGTTGCTATTTAATCAAAATTTATTTACACTTATATTAGGTAGTCTAATCAAGTAATCAAGATTCTAAATTCTAATAAAAATAGTCACTATTCTCAATCTAATTGGGAATTATGAGGGGATTTGCAGAATTCTAGCTGATGCCAGTTGAACATTTATTTATTCAAAAAACTGTTGTATTTTTTTGATATTTCGGGATAAAAACTATTTGTGACCGCATTCCTTGAAGTATATAAAAAAATTTGATTCCTCCATGCCGCATTCCTAACCACCAGGCCTAGGCTATCTCTGTTCAGTGCTCACACATATTGTATAGATAGATAGATATAGTTTTCAATGATATACAGAGCACAGCGTATAAAAAATAAGGCATACAAAAGAATTATTATTTATGAATGAATGCGAAATTCGATTTAATATGTCTGGAATACGCAATTCATATTTAAAGGCATGCTCAAAATATTTATTATAAGGAATTTCATTAAGTCAAGAGAAACAAGTTTTTGTTGTAGCCGATTTATGATCTACAAAACCTTCGTTAAAAGGATGCAAGGCTGAATTTAAAGTGATGAAGACCCTACTTTTTCCTACGCAAGGGTAATTTTGTTTACTTTATTGCACATTGCACAAAAGGCGTGCTTTTTGGTATGGTGGCATCTAAATGCTCTAAGTGTGGCATTTAATTCTCTCAGCACTTAAGGTTCGGTGATCAGCTAAATAGAGCCGAAAGAAGATCGTTTTATTCAAAATCTATTGGTCATAATACTATGAAAAAAAAGGGAGTTACAATTGATCATATTTCTGGCCTGATGCCTGTTTCCAAAACACAATGACGTAAACTTTTTTCAATAGAAAAAAATTGCAAAGTTGCCTCTGCAAATACATGAATTCCAATTTTTCTCAGTTACCATACATTAATTTTTGAAAAATTTAAGTACAATTTGTTTGTCATATTTTACTACAAAAAATGGCAGTTTTAGATTTTTTTTACAGCGACTATTATAATTTAATCTTTTTTTATCACAATTTGTGTCTTGGCCGTTTTATTTCCAGTAGCGGCTTCTTTGTCACTCGTACTCAATTAGACAGTGATCGCTAAGGCGTGCTGCTAGGTGGACCTGCGCGGCGCTGCTCTCGCTCGGCTATCAAATAACATCGCGAAATATAATAATTGAAAATTGTTTTTGTTTTATGTTGAAGAGTATTTTGTATATTTTAGTGAAGTCAAATAGAGTGTACCTAGTTATAAGTTTGTATACAATATATTGTTAATAAATAAACCATAATATAGTTGTAAATAAATAAGTACTAAGTAGTAGAAATTTTGAAAATGGGTCCGAAAAAGAAAATGAACAAAATAAAAACAACAAAAGCAGATGGTGATAGTTATAAGAGTGTCTACCTACCTATTTTTAATTTTATCGTACAGTACGTCAATGTGACGTAAATCGGCTAATCAAACTGTAGTGTGATACTTTACTATAATGTACCTTATTTTCGTCATTCTTTCTAATAGAAATCTGACTCAGTTAGTTTGGTCGCGATTTGATAATTAGAAATTGCAGGTTCGAATCTCAACTACGTTCATTTTGCATTTTCTAAAAAAAGGTTTTATGTTTTTTTTTTTTAGGAAAAGTGTTTTTTTTTTTTCAAAATTAATTATAATAAGTAAAATTGTTTTTGTTTTATGTTGAAGACTATTTTGTATATTTTAGTGAAGTTAAATAGAGTTTACCTAGTTATAAGTTTGTTTATAGTCAATTGTAAATAAATAATCCATAAAATGAAGTTTTAAATAAGGTAAGTAGTAGAGTAGGCTAATTTTGAAAATGGGTCCTAAAAAAAAGCAAAATCCAAGAATTCACTATATAAAAAATATCAAAAGCAGATGATGGAAATTGTAAAGTAAGTATCTACCTATTTTTAATTTTCTCAATATTTTGTAAACGTACGTAGTACGGTGACGTAAATCGGCTAATCAAACTGTAGTGTGATACTTTACTATAATCTACCTTATTTTCGTCATTCTTTCTAATAGAAATTTGACTCAGTTAGTTTGGTCGCGATTTGATAATTAGAAATTGCAGGTTCGAATCTCAACTACGTTCATTTTGCATTTTCTAAAAAAAGGTTTTATGTTTTTTTTTTTTAGGAAAAGTGTTTTTTTTTTTTTTTTCAAAATTAATTATAATAAGTAAAATTGTTTTTGTTTTATGTTGAAGACTATTTTGTATATTTTAGTGAAGTTAAATAGAGTTTACCTAGTTATAAGTTTGTTTATAGTCAATTGTAAATAAATAATCCATAAAATGAAGTTTTAAATAAGGTAAGTAGTAGAGTAGGCTAATTTTGAAAATGGGTCCTAAAAAAAAGCAAAATCCAAGAATTCACTATATAAAAAATATCAAAAGCAGATGATGGAAATTGTAAAGTAAGTATCTACCTATTTTTAATTTTCTCAATATTTTGTAAAGGTTTTGCATTATGTAAGGGATCATGAAATATCAATTTCATCATCAATTTTCAATTACTTGGTAACTTACGTAATTTCTTCACAATTATTACGTATTTTTCAAATTACCTGCGAGATCAAATCAGAAATGAGGAGATCCGTAGGAGAACCAAGTTACCGACATAGCTCTGCGAGTCGCGAAACTAAAGTGGAAATGGGCGGGGCACATAGTTCGAAGAGCTGAAGGTCGTTGGGGTTCCAAGGTGCTGGACTAGCGACCTCACACAGGGAAGCTCAATGTTGGCAGATCCCCCACTAGGTGGACCGACGACATCAAACGAGTCGCATGGAGCCGCTGGATTCAGGCGGCGCAAGAACGAGATCTGTGGAAGTCCACGTAAGAGACCTTTGTTCAGCAGTAGACGTCTAAGGGTTGACGAAGAAGAAGGTAAGTATCTAATAATAATGGTGTACAATACCCCAGTTCGTCGTACAATTCGGCTTATCAAACTGTAGTTAGCTAGTTAGGTACTTTACTATAATAGACCTTATTTTCGTCGTTCATTGTATTAGACGTTTGGCTTAGTCAGTGTAGGAGACAGTTGATAGCTAGAAGTTACCGGTTCGGTTCTTCTACCGTGTTTGTTTTGCATTTTCTAAGGGCATTTTTTTAGGACAATAGTATTTTTTTTTTTAAATTAATTATAATAAGTAATATTTAATTTTCAGTCGGAAAAAACGTTTGAAGCTCAATTCTGAGGAACCAAGAACATTGCAAGAGTGAGTAAGGCCTCTGCTCCGAATCTTGCGGGCAGTGGTGCGGCGACGGCGCACTATGGGACGAAATCATATAAACCGTCTCGAAAATCAATAACTTTTTTGTTTCTTGACATTTTGATTTGAAAATTTGTACACGTATTATTGAATGTATAAGCTACTAGAAAAATGAAACGCCAGTATTTTAAAGATAATATTTATTTCGTGAGAGCATGTCAAAAATCAAATTATTTAATTTTCCATAAGTACTAAAAATTTAATTATAATACTTAAAAATTATTTCATTATTAATAATTATTGTCATTTTAGTTATTTCATTAAAAATAAGTACTAGTTAAATAATAAGAATGATCTTATTTACATAATAAAAAAATTTTTTCACCCATGGTTTCGTGTAGAGGACAAAAATTCATTCGGAGGAAAAATATGGAGAGAGCTGATGATTGAGGATTTCGGAGACGGTTGAGGAGCACCGGCCAGGGTATCGAAGATAGGTAGGGGGTGTTCAACCAAATGTCACTCGAAACCTCATCCAATTGGCAGAGAGCCGAACAAAAACTCCAAAATGGCAAATTCAAGATGGCGGCCATACAAATTTTGTTTGTGTCTATCTCGGAGAGTATAAGAGATGGAAGAGTGGTTTCTTTGCAAAAGATAATCAGGATCCGAAGGTCCACTTGATGAATAGAAAAAAATTCAAAATGGCGGAATTTGTTTTTTCCATACAAAATATATGCACGACTTTATACGGTTCCTTTTCAAAATTTCTAATGGTTTCGTACAGAGGACAAAAATTTATTGCAGGAAAAATATGGAGAGAGCTGCTGGTTGAGGATTTCGGAGATGGGTGAGGAGCACGGGCAGGATATCGAAGATAAGTGGGAGGTGTTCAAACAAAAGTCACTCGAAACCTCATCCAATTGGCAGAGAGCCAAAAAAAACCTCCAAATAGGCAAATTCAAGATGGCGGCCATACAAATTTCGTCGGTGCCTATCTCGGAGACTATAAAAGATGGAAGAGTGGTTTCTTGGAAAAAGATGATCAGTACTTGAAGGTCTACTTGATGAATAGAAAAAAAATTCAAGATGGCGGAATTAATTTTTTTCATATACAAAATATATGCAAGACTGTTAGGGTTCTTTTTCAGAATTACCGATGATTTCAAATAGAGGACAAAAATTCAGTCTTAGAAAAAATATGGAAGAAGCTGATGATTCAGGATTTCGAAGACGGGTGAGGAGCACGGTCAGGGTATTGAAGATAGGTGGAGGTTGCTCAAACAAAAATCACGCGAAACCTCATCCAATTGGCAGGGAGCTAAAAAAAAACCAAAATAGCGGAATCAAGATGGCGGCCATACAAATTTCGTCGGTGCCTATTTGACAAAGAATAAAAAATCGAAGAGTGGTTTTTTAGTAGAAAATGATCAAGTCTAAGAGCAGAAAAACCGCGGTCCACTGCAGCGGGCCGCGCACCCACGCGCTCTACTAGTTACTATATATATAGCTACTGGTGCTTATTCACTGATTCACTGACTGACTGATTGACTCATTGATCACCTCTCCTGTAAAATTTTGTATGGAAAAATTTTTTTTACTCATGGTTTCGTATAGAGGGCAAAAATTCATTCGGAACAAAAATATGGAGATAGCTGATGATTGAGGATTTCGCAGACGGGTGAGGAGCACGGCCAGGATATTGAAGATATATATGGGGCGGTGTTCAACCAAATGTCACTCAAAACCTCATCCAATTGGCAAAGAGCCGAAAAAAAGTCTAAAATGGCGGATTCAAGATGGCGACCATACAAACTTCGTCGGTGTCTATCTCGGAGACTATAAATGGTGGAAGAGTGGTTGCTTGGAAAAAGATGATCAGGACCCAAAGGTCTATTTGATGAATAGGAAAAAAATTCAAGATGGCGGAATTTATTTTTTTCCATACAAAATATATGACTTAGCAAGACTTTATGTGGCTCCTTTTCAAAATTTCTGATGGTTTCGTAGAGAGGACAAAAATTCATTTGGAGGAAAAATACGGAGAGAGCTAATGGTTGAGGATTTCTGAGACGGGTGAGGAGCAAGGCCAGGGTTTCGAAGATAGGTGGAGGGTTCTCGAACAAAAGTCACTCGAAACCTCATCCAATTGGCAAGGAGCTGAAAAAAAATCCAAAATGGCGGATTCAAGATGGCGGTCATACAAATTTCGTCGGTGCCTATCTTGGAGAGTATAAAAAGTAGAAGAGTGTCTAGTGTAAAATATTTTATTTTTATATATAATGTTTATTTTATGTTCATTTTATTTTATTGTATAATTTTAGATGTCAACATACGGACATCGTTTCCAAACCCATTTTTATTATAGCGAGCAGCGCAGGAGGCGGAGTCTAAAAAGGTTCACTACCTGCGGTGGACATCGTCCGATAAATCAGGTGATGCAGTCGATGCACCTACGCGGTCCGCGATGGGCCTATGCCGATTGTTTTTAATTTTCCCCTGCGCTGCGCGCTGTATTTAACAACTAAAAGTGGTTTTTTGGAAATAGATGATCACTACTCGAAAGTCTACTTAATGAATAGAAAAAAATTCAAAATGGCGGAATTTATTTTTTTCATACAAAATATATGCAAGACTAAGATAAGGTTTCTTTTCCAAACTGATGGTTTCGTATAGAAGATAAAAATTCATTTGTATGAAAAATATAGAGGGAGCTGATGATTGAGGATTTCGCAGACGGGTGAGGAGCACGGTCAGGGTATTGAAGATAGGTTGAGGGTGCCCAAACAAAAATCACTCGACACCTTATCCAATTGGCAATGAGCTGAAAAAAACTACCAAAATGGCGGATTCAAGATGGTGGCCATACAAATTTCGTCGATGTCTATCTTAGAGAATGTACAAGATGAAATAGTGGTTTTGGAAAAAGATGATCAAGATCCGAAGATCTACTTGGGGAACAGAAAACACGCGGTTCGCTTTAGCGAGCCGCGGACCCACGCGCCCTACTAGTAATTTTATATACCTAGAACTAAAATATTTTTATTTTTCAACATTATTCATAAAGGTCCTATTATCTGAGAATATTAATCCATGGAAAAATCTTTGGAATCATAACATTCGTCCCAACCATTTATGAGACGGTTTATATTATTTCGTCCCATAGTGCGGCGGCGGCACTATGGGACGAAATAAAAATTTTCTCTAAAATTGATAGTTTGCCCGAAATAGTTATTTGTTCAACAAGATAGCAAAGTTTTTTTGTTGCGAGTGCCTAGTTTGAATCCCGAGCGAGATAAGGATTCTAAGTTAGAATCATAAGAGTAGTGAGGGATTCAAAGGCACAAGAAGCAAAAACTTTGCTATCGTGTGATACATACAACTTTTCACCTCAATAGCGAAAAAATACAACATGTAAGAAAAATATTTATTAGAACATTTTATTTATTTTTTATTCGATAACAAGATAGCCCTTGACTGCTATCTCACCTGATGGTAAGTGACGATGCAGTCTAAGATGGTAGCGGGCTAACTCGGAAGGGGTATAGCAGTGTCAATTCAACCCATACCCCTAATCGGTTTCAACACGCCATCGTGCCGGAACGCTAAATCGCTTGGCGGCACGTTTTTGACGGTAGGGTGGTAACTAGCCACGGCCAAAGCCTCCCACCAGACCAGACCAGAGACAATTTAGAAATTATAAATTCCTATATTGCCCCGCCGGGAATCGAACCCGAGACCTCTCAGTTATAAGACCACAGCGCTCACCACTGCGCCAGGGACGTCGTCAAAAAAAATAAAGGATATTAATTAATTAATTTTAAATCTTGCAAAGTTTTTGTTTCAATTAAAAAAAGATTCACGCAAATCGGTTAAGAAATCACGGAGATATCGATATACAGAAGTAGAAAAACAAAACTCCTTCTTCTCCTTTTTCAAAAGTCGCTTAAAAAAGTAGCCTATACTATGCCCGATGATATCAGCTATCTACCAGTGAAAGTCCCGTTAAAATCGGTTTAGAAATCACGGAGATATTGATATAGTAGGTACATAAGTAAAAACATAACTCCTTTTTTGAAAATCGGTTAAAAAAGTAGCCTATATTACTCCTGCCATCAGCTATCTGCCAGTGAAAGTCCCATCAAAATCGGTCCAGCCGTTCAAGCGTGATGTTTCGACAAGGGAAATAGGGATTCATTTTAAAAACTAATCCACGCGAGCGAAGCCACGGGCATCAACTAGTAATATATATAGAATATAGATTAAAAAATTAGGTAATAAATTAAAAAATACAACACCTAACTTAAAACACTATTTATTCAAATTATGTACTTAAAAAAATGTAAGTAATATTGAAATACATACTATGGTAAAAAAAGGCTAAAAATGAATAAGGAAATTAAAAAAACAATATTACATTACTAGTGTTGGCTAGGAATCGAACCTGTACTCTCTCTCTGAAAATAAACTGTAGCCATACTAACCGAGTCATATAAGTTACAATATGATCGACGAAAATAAGTTACAGTACAGACCTAATATAGTTTTGTCAGCCAGACTGAGTCGTTTCTTGCCGCTATCAAGCTAATTTTGAGCGCTCGCGCTGCATTGTCCGGGGCTCCCCGCGGTTGGCGGGACTAATACCCCGCGCTTTCCTCTGTCGCACCCCCTCAAATACCTAAAATTCGTCCAGAATAGCGTCTTAAGTTTACTTTTGAACGTGCGACATAGTGTCATACAATGTGTAGGATCTTTATGATATTTAAATTGCGTGTAAAGAAAGTCTTTTAAAATAGGTACTTTACTAAGCTTCGATTTCACCATCGTTGTGTGACGTTTAGTCAAGGAATAAATTGGGCGTTCTGACAGATTTTGTATAGAAAATCTGCCAAAATATCAAAACGCTCGGTTAAAACTTTTCAAATTCACAAAGTTCGTACGCATTCAAACTAATAATAGTACCTACTTACGTAGGTTTTGAGCAATTAATGTGGTTCTTACAAAATCGTCTCGTGACCTGCGTTGAAATACGAGAGCCGTGTTTTACTTGAAAAATCATTGGTAAATTTAAACAAGATTATTTCGCAAGTGCAACACTAGCTAACGAAGGAAACCTGGCACGATGAATTTTTATACGATTGCCTGATTTAGATTTTATTTAGCTACAAGACGATGCCCGCTACTTCGTCCGCATGGATTAAGGTTTTTTTTATTTCCGCGGAAACTCTTTGATTTTCCGGGATAAAATGTAGCTGATGTGTTAATCCTGGGTATGAGCTATCTCCATTCCAAAGTTCAGCCAAATCGGTTAATTCGATGTGTCGTGAAGGAGTAACAAACATACACACACATACACAACAAACTTTCGCGTTTTTAATATTAGAGTAACTATTTGGTAGATTTTACTAGCTTGTAATCTCATAGGAAATCAGATATCGCGGGCAACTGTTAACAAACATCTAAAAGGTTAGCTAGTAAATATCTAAAGGATCTTGAATAGATTAAAGACAAAGATTTGTAAGATTTCATGTCGGGGACGGAGATGGTTTAAGATAGTGAGACAGGGAAAAAATAATCTCTAAATTATATTAAGTTACACATTTGAAACTGCATCGTCACCCACAATGTGAAATCACAATCAATCTAACTATGGATAGATCAAGGGCTAAACTAGTCATCGAAGATCGTGTACCCAGACACAAAGTTATAATTGTATTATTATTGAACTATGTCGGTCTTTGTTGCTCTTATTGAATAATTTAGTCAAATGAAATTCGACCCTTAGAGATTAATAGATTACACCAATTAATTAATTAATTGTTAGGAAAAATCAGTACTTCTAACAAACATAATATCTTTTTCTCCAAATAAATTCAGACGTGCTGTCTAAGGATTAATTAAGCTACTCCATTAGGGCATAGATAAACAGAAAAATACTAATAAATAGAAATATGTTCTTTGATTAGGGCAACAAAATCAGACAGTTCATAATGCTAGTCTTGTTATCCTTTATTTTAAAGATTTCTAGAAAAATCTCACTTACCAAATTGTCGGGTACCGGAAAGCGTTAAGCGCCGCGCCGTTTGACGACGAAACTCGACGAAGCTCACTCACGAGCGTATCGCGAACCCGCCGAAAATCCCTCTGTCCGTCGACGACGAACTCGAATACGACGAAGCCGACGAACTCGACGAATTACTGCACTTACTATCCTTCCGCGACAGTGCATGTTTACGCGGTCTCTTTCTCCTTTCCAGAAATCTGTCGAACACTTGTCTTATCGTCGAATGTTTTCTGTCGAACGGATTAGGGAACATTTTGAACACTTTTTGCGTTAACACAAACAGTAAACACTTTCGTGCGAGACGTGCCGCGCTAGTCAAGTGAGTGTGGTGGTGTGATCGGTCGATAGGGGGGCGGCTTGCCAAATGGTAAGGTCAAGTTCATGATCGTATCGGTTGCTAAACGGCTGGGTTACCTAATGCTGTATCATGAAATACGGGAGTTAGTGAGTATGATCCGCACTCCACAAAAACATATCAAGATAGAACGGAAAAGTTGGCGGGTCACGCATGCCAACTATTTGCAATGTAGTGCAAAAGTTAAAAAAAAAAATTGAAACCTGTGAAAATGCTAACCTACTAACACTTTGAAAAGTTGTAACTTTTCAGTGCGTAACTTTTAGAATTTTGAAATGACAGCATTAAGAGACCTTTGTATTCACGATATATTACTGAGTAAAAGGGCCTTGACACACAGACAAATGGACAAGTGATCCTGTAAGGGTTCCGTTTTTATTTCGGAACCCTAATAATAGATTTATCAGGGTAATATTATATTCATACGAAAATCGCGCAAGTAGCGTGACCTTTATAAAAAGAAACAGACATACCTTCAGTTACTAATATTATTATTGTGCAAGTTAGAAGGCAATATTTAATTGGACCATCAGAATATCATGTTTATGTGTCTAACGTTTCTGCCAATCCCTTTGAGTACAACAGTCGTTTTCCCGAGGGGAGAATTGTTCGTTAGTCTGGCCGAAAACAAAATAATTTACTAAGATAATTCAGGAGAATTTACCCCACCTTAGATTGTTGTAGTGAAGTTGATTCTTATTTAAATACTAACTTTTTCCCGCGGCTTCGCTCACATGTAGTTCGAGTTTTCAAACCCCCATTTTATCCCCTTAGGGTTCTAATTTTTTTAGCGGATGCCTACGTCATAATAGGTCTCTCTGTATGCCTAACTCGATCCGTCCAGTGATTTGATCTGTGCGTTGATAAATAAGTCAGTCAGTTAGGTGCCTTTTCCTATATATTATGAAGATTTATCCAGCTTTATTATTTGGAAAATATAATTTTGGGTTAGCCCAGAAATCAATTATAGAACTATTTGTTTATGTTTATGAGACTACCCTCATCGCTGCGCCGATTAGACTTCGCAGTCTTTATTTAAGATTATCCATTATCTAAGATTTTCCATTGTTATTGTTTATTAGAAAGCTAAATCTGTACAATAACCAGTTTATTTATTTTTCATTAATTCTAAAACATTGAATAGATAATAATTAGCTTTTACAATTTATCAAGGCCACCTGTTTGTAATTTAGTGTTTATTCAAACAAAATAATATCTACAACGTTGGGAATCTTGGGATTTTAACTAAATAATAATAATAAACATCTTTTGGTAAATATTCCTCCTCAAGCTCCTACCAAAAGCCTATTTCAACATCGCCAAATAATAAGTAAACTTTACCCGAGGAATAAATATGACTTTTCGCCAATACAAAAACTGTCAAAAAGCCTTTAGATATATGTCAGTTAAAGTTTACTGGTTAGTAGTGAAATAGGATCTTTTTTTTTAAATGTTGATTTGGTTATCTATCCTTGCTTCAGTAAGCTGGCTTTTTTCATATTTTTAGCGAGCAACCGAGCAGGCGGGTCACCTGATGTTAAGTGATTACCGCCGCCCATGAACATTTGTTGCACCTGAGGCACCGTCAATGCGTTGCCACGTTAGGGATTTTTCAACCCCCTTTTTTACCCCTGTAGGAGTTGAATTTTCAAAAGTCTTTTCTAAACGGATGCCTACGTCATTATTTTTCAGCCCGATCCGTCCAGTGGTTTGAGCTGCGTGTTGATAGATCAGTCAGTCAGTTACTCTCACCTTTTATATGTATATTTAAACTACATTTTTATCGAGATTTATCAGATATTCCACTATCAAATTAATATGTTCTGGTGTTAATTACTAGAGAATTCTGTAATGTTATTTACAGATAAACAAACGCGGTTAGAACGGGTTTTATAATGATTGCACCTATTATATCTACGTCAAAACTATTAGGTTAATTAAGGGTTGATTAGTATTTTAATTGTTTTTTGAATATCCAACCTTTTTCGACCTTTGGAACTATTGACATTTAGGTGCCTAATGCCAAAATAATACTAGGTGTATACCAACCATTCACTAAATTATTTTAACAATAGGTAAAAAAAAGTATAGGTACCGTGACTGACTGTTGGAGTCGTAGAGATTTGGAAAGAGGAGGATTTGGAATATCCTCCTCGAGTAGGTAAGCCAGACAAGACCTAAGGATTTTTTTAATTTTTAAACTATTGCATAGCTTCTATCGCGGGCCAGCGTGGAGACCGAATCCAGAAATTCCGTAACGAAAATAACCTGACACGGGACTCCTCTACGGTGAGCCGCTAGATGGCGCATTTTTTATCAACGTCATCTAGCAGCTCACCGCTAGATGGCGTTGATAAAAAATGCTATGCAATAGCTTTACCGCCGCAGTCCCCGAGTGCCACACGTCTTTTTTTCTCCTATAGGGGTGAAAACATGAAAATATTTCTTGTAAACCAAAATCCACGCGAACGAAGTTAACGAATTCATCTTGTATTTTGCTTATCAAGGAGATACTATCTATTAGATAATAATTATATCCTTCGGCAAACAATACTTAATGAACTATGTATTTTATTGGCCGTTCTTATAATAATTGTGGCACCCGGCGCCAGTTGGCAAATATTTAATGGTTTACAGATTGTCGTTTAAATTGTGTAAAAAGAAATTAATAATGTTATTTTATTATTAACTAGCGGTTACCCGCGACTTCGTTCGTTGGTATTTTGGCTTTTGATTAAAAATAAAATAGCACTGTTTCACAGGTTTAACAAATTCCATCCCTATACTTAAATCAACGAGGATGAAATCGTGGAGGCAATAGCTAGTCTGAATCTGAATACTATATAAAAGGAAAGGGTGACTGACTGACTGATTTATCAACGCACAGCTCAAATTACTGGACGGATCGGGCTGGGCATACAGACAGCTATTATGACGTAGGCATCCGCTAAGAAAGGATTTTTGAAAATTCAATCCCTACGGGGATTAAATAGGTGTTTGAAACATTGAACTTAACATGAGTGAAGCCCCGCGGCTTTTTGCCCGTACAAAAACTAGTAGGTACCTACTATATGAAAGGAATACTGACTGACTGAGACTGACTGATCTATCAATGTTCAGGTCCAAACCACTAGATGGATTGGGCTGAGTTATTATCACCGTAGGCATCGGTTAAGAAAGGATTTTTGAAAACCCCTAAGGGGGTAAAATAGGCATTTGAAAAATCGAACTAAACGTGAGCGAAGCCTCGAGCAAAAGCTAGTAGGATATAAGATTCGAAGGAAAAAACAGCTTGGTTAGCGTATAGGTAGGTATTAGAAATCAGCCCTATAAGGTCCCTTGCTACTGGACTAGCCTTTTAAAAGTAATTAAGAGCAGCCTTCTTTTTGTCCTAGCATATTTCAAAGCCTATTAAGGTCCGTTAATTGGTTACAGAGGTTCCATATAAGGGAAAAAGTAATTATGCAACGGTGAGCTAATAAATAATAATCATCGATTGCCATTTGCATTATGTGAAGCATTAAGGGAAAAATGTTAAACATAATCACAATAAAATTTTTAAATCTGTGTAGGTATTTCGTATTGCTCATTGGTGAAAAGTCCGATTTAGTGTCCAAAATCGGTCATCCATCCGGTTCAGAAACTAGCCAGCACAATATAAAATTTAAAGTAGGTGGTAAGCTTTTGATAATTTTAGTTATTACTAGTTTTAACCCGTGGCAAAAATCCTTTACAAAATAAGCAACTTTGATTTTTTTCTATTCTCAGCCTGTTCTTTTGGATTTTCATTTTATATTTAAACCACCCTTGTATTAGCGTGAATAAAACAAAAAAAAATTTAAATCAGTTAAGCAGTTAGGTATTGAGTTTAAGCCAGACTAAAGAACTGTAATTCAAAAGCTAGTTCATTTATAACTATACAAATAAAAGAAGATAGATTACCTATTTATAGATTATAGATTATTTGACTTCCACAATAAAGTGACTCATTCTGAAAGTATTAACAAAAAAACATAATAGGCGATTAGCTTAGCTAGTTAGCATTTATAAAACTGTCTTCTACAAGCGGAAAAATCAATTTTATTGCAGATCGACCAAAATGGACTTTATTTTCTGATGGAAACGAAATACTTAGGTATTTGCCACCAAGAAGCGTTCTTTCCGATCAGTGGGGCATTTTATTGGGGAAAAATGCAGAAAAATTGCTTTTTCTTTCATAAATCCCATAAGCGATAACCGATTCAAAATGGAATTCGGTGAACTCTATGAAATCTTTTTAAATATTACAATCTCTACCTAATAGTTTACAGACATAAATTGATTTTATGATACGAAAAGTGCTTCTAAGAAGGAGCCCAAAATATACAATATGTATTCAATATCTAATATGTATTTTTTTATCACAGCGAATCATGTCATCTCTAAACGTATGTACTAGTTACTAAAACTGAATTCCAATTCTGCATATCTTGCGTAAAGAACGCACTAAATAATCAAAACAATGAAAAATTTCCATTTTTAAAACATTAAATATATATTTTAAATGCATTTATACTAATTAATATCGTTAAACTGATCTTAGGTTAATTACTTTCAACTAAATTAGTACAATCATAACAAACCATTGAAAATGTAAACCGACAAGGCAACTATTGTTGTTAACGTTAGAAGATTAAAACATAATATGCTTACCATATCAGTCTTTCACCCCTTTCCACCCAACACCCAATTTTCACCCCTTCAGCCGTCTACGAAACCAGTTTCACCATATTAAGGGAACTTTGCTACCTCTCAGATATCATACGCAAGTCGCGAAGCTGAAGTGGAAATGGGCGGGGCACATCATTCGAAGAACTGATGGTCGTTGGGGTCCCAAGGTGTTGGCAGTCCCCCTACTGGGTGGACCGATGGCATCAAACGAGTCGCAGGGAGCCGCTGGATTCAGGCGGCGCAATACCGAGGTCTGTGGAAGTCCATTGAAGAGACCTTTGTCCAGCAGTAGGTTTCTATCGGTTGACAAAGAAGATGATGATATTATACTAGGAGTGGCTTAGTTGCGCATATCAATCCATTGTACTGGTAAAATAACGTTTTTTTGTTATTATAGTGTTAAACTAAACTTATACTATAAATATATTAAAGTAATGTTAATCTAAGTCCGTAATTGAACGGCTAATCGACTTTCAAGATCCAAATGTGAGCTATCAAGCTGTTGAGAGCCCACAATAGTTCACATAACGGCCAGTCATCACCTATATATCATCTATCACTTATACATTTAGAAATTATAAATTCCCAAATTGCCAATTGAATCCAAGATCTCACCACTGTGCCAGGGAAGTCGTCAAAGGAGGAATACTTTCCGATTTGCAGTCCGTGCTCTGACTGACCGATTACAACGCCGATTTCTCACCGATGATCTGTCTACGGTGACTTCTGAATTATAGAGATAGTCACAAAAATAATAACATCCTATTCGTTACTTCTCGATTTCAATTTATCTTTAGCGACTACTTAGTTGAACGAGATAAAGTTTCGAGGCTTATTTAGGTAATGATAAGTGAATCCTTATAAAGTTCGTGTAAGAATTACTTATGTTGTTGGATGGTACTTTACTTCGGAACGGAATCATCTCATAATACTAATAAGAGTTCTGAGATTTATATTTACTTCGGTTTGTTATGAATCCTTACTTCCTTATTAATACTTATTTTTTTATTAATATGAAATTTGTGAAAGTGTTTTGGTTTGTTGATTTATTGGTTTGTTCTTCATTCAAGCAGCAACGGAGCAACGTATTAACATGATTTTTTGCATGGGTTGTATAGGACCTAGAGAGTGGCATAGGCTACTTTTTACGCGTTTGCCTAAGAAAAGGGGTGTAATGTTTTAAAAGTACATGACGTATGTATGTGAGTTTCTTTATTCCACCATAACTTATAAATGCCTGAACGGATGAATGGGGTATTGTTATAATACTTACATCATTCTAAGACGTGACACTGGCTATTTTTCTGTTGATATTTTTTGAAACAGATTTATATATATTTTAATAATTTGCTTGTTATCTCAGAGAATCAAAAAATTCCCGCGGGATTATTAAATACTAAATCCATGTGTTAATTGACCAATACAATTATGTACTTACTAGTACTTACTAGATGATGCCCGCAACTTGATCTGCGTGGAATTAAGGTTTTTTAAATTCCCTCGGGAACTCTTTAATTTTCCGAGATAAAATAGCTTATGTCCTAATCCTGGATATGAGATCTCCATTTCAAACAGCCAAATCGCTACATTCCTGGTGGGAAGGAGTAACAAACATCCGTCCATCCATCCATCTATCCATATATCCAACTAACCATTCATCCTCTCAAACTTTCGCATTTATAATATTAGTAGAACTATGCAACGACCACAACCACTCTAGGCTCAGCGTCCTTGACATCGACGATAGATTGTAAAGTAGTTGTGAGCAACTTATCGCCAATGTCTTACATCATTACATCTTTACATCATACAGTTTGACTATACTGTACTACTAGCAAAAATTTGCAGATGTCAAATTTAGCAAGTCATTTGCACGGTGGGGAATTGTCCACTAGCAAGTAACTTGCGAAATGTCTTCTTCTTTTAATATCAGACTGAACTTGCAGAGCTTAAACTTGGAGACATTAACTTGGTGCGAGTTATATTCGTCAGGTCAGCAGGTCGTTCGTGAATTTCGCCAGAACGCATTGTGGTAGTTTTATCAAACGAGTTTTGATCAAATAGTTCATTCATTGACCGAATTCCTCGAACCTAACTCGCAGTCGCTGCAAAACAATTTATGTAAGTTCAAGCTAGTCCGACATTGACCTCTGCAAGGTATTAAGGAAGTTATTTGCCAGTGATAATTTGCTTTAAATGTTACATGAGATGCCTCAACATCCTTCCTGCTGAAGCTAAATCTAGAGGCTATCCAAGAATGTGTTAGCTAGACATTGTGAGCCAATGTATTTAAGAAACCAGATGGCAAAGATCTAGTAAAGTGTGTGAGAAAATGTAGAAAAGGTAAAAATGCTAAGTCAAAGAAAGAGGGTAACTAATCTTCCTTAGTTAAGCCTTTAAAGAAAATATTAACCATAATAGTAGGTATTATAAATGCAAGTCTTTGTTGCTTTAGGTATCATCAATATATTCAATCACGCAACTGAGAAACAACATTAACTTGGTTATTTTATTATCTCTAATGGATGTAGAAAGATCTAGATAGTGACTCTCTACGTATTTTTTACCCCGGCAATACGAAAATGTTCTCGTAGAATACAATATAGACAAAGTCACAGGCTAAAACTATTTGAAAATAAATGGTAAAACGTGACGAGATTACCGAAATCAAATCATTATTGAGCAAAATGCATAAATTATTTTTCAACGTTAGGTAATTCAAATTTGCATAGCATCTAATGTGACAAGGTTGTTGAAAAATTAAATGGTCCAGTATCAAGGGCATATCTACCTAAACTTTGGGGTTCGAGAAAGTTTTGTTTGAATTCTATAACCATCGAAAACTCAACAACAATTGCCTATTATGCATTTATTTGAATTTCGATCATTAGAGTCGAGTAGATAGATGAGCTGCATGTAGACTGTAAGCAGATCGCAATAATAACAATTCTGATGGAGTTGATTATATCAACTCCAACAAACGCAACTGCCTTTGCAGTTATGACAACTGCAGTAGAACTGCATCAAAATTCAATTTTGCAGTTGATCTATTTAATCGCAGTCCATTCAATTAGAAACTATGTGCAGTATAAATTATAAACTAAACTAAAATAAGTCTTAAAGATATGTTATCCTTTTCTGCAGAAAAAATTTGCTGTAAATGTAAACCTAACAGATCAGTAGAGTTCGTTTAATCCAACTCAGCATAAAGATCAGCTATTAGATGCCAATAATAAGGCTAATTCCAAATAATAAATAAAAAACAGCTATATAAAAGTCAATATTATTTTATTTGATAAATTAATTACAATCGAAGCGCCATCGTTGCACACATATAGGTAGTTTTAATGACATGTCGACCATTAACACTGGTATGGATGTAGATGTTGTAGTACTCTTACATTGACGTCATCAAACCTGTTAAATGACCCGTCTCGACCTGAGGACAAGAGAAAAAGAAATTTTAGAATGTTGTTCGTTGACGTAGCGTATTAGACGAATGAAAAACAAAACAGTGCGCATATTTTTAAAGTTGAATGAAATCGTTTAAATGGCTTTACAAAATAAAATTTTTGAAAATATGAACCCTGACTAGATTTCATATTATGCGAGATGATAATGTAAAAAATTTTTGAAGGAAAACTTTTCAATTTTATACTGACAAATTACAAAAGTTCATATGAACCCAAAATCTATTTTATTGATGTAAAAAACGTACATACATATTTTGTTAAAATTTAACTTATGCTTTAGTCCAACTCAAGTAAAACTGATTGTATGGATCTAATAATTACTATTTTGAGACTTTTACGGTTCGAAAGTAATAGTAAGTTTACTTAAAAGAGATAGATTGTATATATATAGGTAGATTTCGCGGGCAAAGCCGAGGATAACAGCTAGTAACGTATTCGTTCCAACATAAACCATTTACTGCCACTTATGTTTAACTTATTGTTGATATCAATCACTACAATTGACATGCTATTAAAACTAATGATATCTATTAGGACCGTTACATCGTATGTTTTGAAGTGTGTTTAATATTTCAACATGCACTCATAAATTTTGATTAAACTGACCTAAAATGTTGGGTATTATCTAAAATATTAAGTTCAATCAAAGAGGCAGCGAGAACTTTGGAGATAAGATTAAAGTAAACACTATAAACTTTCTGTAATTAATGATGAGTACTATTAGGTACATTTCGTACGCGTAAACTCAAAGGCAATATTCTAAATTAAATAACAAACTTTTTAAAGTAATTAGGGAATCCGCTTTTCCAATCTCAGTTTGGGATAAGGCTTAGACAAGACTAAAGAAGGTAATTAATTTAAGTCATTTCGAACATCTCTATGTCTCAGGACAGATAAAATAGATATCTTCCAGAGAGTTAGGTTTATTGTTAGAATAAGATCACTTATTTAGATTAGTATCTCCTATTCGTGGCTTATAATATGATTTTATATGATGAGTCTAAGAAATTTCATTGTTTTGGGACGAAAATCAATTAACTTTTGAAGAATCTAAGGAAACTAAAATATGAACTTAAGCAGATTACCAACCTTTATAATGAGCGAGCCACAGCAAATTATCACAAACACTGCACCATACACAATCTTCATCTTTTTCCAAAGAACTTTTGGGCACTCTCGTTGCTGTTCGTAGAAGACATGGAGGAATCGCTGCTCACTCTCTTGGAAAGATTGCTTTTCTTCCTAAAGCTCAGTCTAGTCTCTCCTCTAATAAGCCTGTCTAAGGCTTGCCTCAACGCCGAGTGTTTCCTTTCAAACGGATTTGTGTACATGTTTTCTATTGATAAACAACTTTTTACTTTTTAATTCAACGCGCGTGTGATCGCTTTGAGCAATGACAACAGTCTGATGATCGCCGATGCCTCCCACTCTTTAAATATGTACACATATTGTGGCGCATACGCAGGTCAACAAGTCTACACGTACGTCATTATTTTTTGTTACAGTCAATACTCTTGTAAATCGTTGTTTTGTGTCACTTTGATTATATCTAGTGAATTTTTTATTCGATTTTGCGCAAGATTAATTTTCGAGATAATATGCTCTCGGGTTAAGTTTATTAACGTTGAATTTCGGAAACATCTTTTGTTTAGGAATAAAAGGTATTTCAAAGAAAATAATTTCCATTAAGATAATTTTTGAGAAATGAATACTTAGTATTTAGAAAAAAATACTCAACTCGTTTACTTTTTGTTTGGCAAATTATAATTTAACAAAAAAAAGTAGATAATTAACCATGGTTTTCAAATTACACAAATTAATATTAATTAGGTATCTACTTACACCTACATACATCAACATCAACCCGTCTACACGCAGAATGTTCATTTCGAATTCTCCCTCGTTTATCTTCTCGTTCTTTGAGTCGCGACGTAATTTTTCAATACGCTTGCTCGATAATTGCAAGGGCAGTAAATATGAACCCATTAAAGGTTAATTTTACCGCACTCATACTGCAATGCTACATAGAATATACTTACCCAGGTTTGTGGGGTTCTTTGAACAAACTTTTAAACAGTGTATAGGACCGACATTTTTATTTGTCTGCCTTAAAAGTACATGATTTGAGAGGCCAGTTAGGGACTAGGCTTGCTGTTTTTGGACCTTTTGGGCACAGGTCTCATGGTCTCTCCAAATAAACGTAAAGCTTGTGTGAAGAGAGGATATGATAATAATAATACAACGGGTCGGGATTGAACCGTCGACTTTAAACCGACTTCCAAAAATTTATAAAAAGAATTTTAAGTATGTTTAAAAATTTAGGAGGAGGATTTTTTAAAATATTTTTATGTATGTTTCCCGATTACTCGAAGACACCTGGACCGATTTGGAAAATTCTTTTTTCGTTTGAAAGGCTATACTTTCCAGGTGGTCCCATTGAAAAAAACTTCCTGGAGAAATCGATCGAACTCTTCAAATTGTATAGGCACAATTGATATACTTTGTAGTGGCGATTGAAGTCGGTTTTGTAAAAAGAAAATTCTTTTTTTTACACGTATTACCTATTATTCAGTTTTTAGCTTGGGTTTTCATTTTCATTTTTTATTTTCGATTTAAGTATCCTTTTCTTAAACTGTAAACACTAGAATCGTTCGATCACTGTATTGTGTTAAAGAAAAAACTGTTGAAGCAATAACTTTTAAGCAATGTCAAGTTCGGGGCGAACATTTAAGCATTTATTGCAACAGTTAATTAATGTAATATAATATATTTAAATCCTACTAATATTATAAATGCGAATGTTTGGATGTATGGATGGAAGGATGGAAGGACGGATGGATGGTTGGAAGGATGTCGCAACGACAGAACCAATTTGGCTCAATGGCACAGAGATATTAAAGACAGTCTGAAATAACACATTTATGCTACTTTTTATCGGAAAATAATACAGTTCCCGCGTGAATTAGAAACCTCAATCGACGCGAATGAAGTCGCGGGCATCAGCTAGTGAGAAATATTTTATCGTTCTGGTGGATGACATGAACTGCATTTATCACTTTCCGACACAAACACTGGCGGCTGATAGCAGTTTTACAGAAGAGCAATGCCCTAAGGTCAAAACGGCGTTTCGTCTTGGAAAATCATTTCGAGGCTAAATACATAATGGCTAGGTTTTACCCGCTACTTTACTTCCGCTTACGCTATAATCTGGCGAAAGGGTACGTCACTATTAATTGACCCCTTTTATTTCGTGCGTGATGACGGTTCTTCATGTTAGCGTTCTACGTCTTAAAAAAAATATACCCATGACGTCGCGCGTCGTAACAAATCTAACGTTGTGGACTTGCCGTTCATAAATATGCAAATAAGGTAGATTCAATTTAATGTTTCTAAAAATATAACGAGAAAGAAAAATAAATATTTTGCATATTACTAGATGACGCCGTCGAATCCATTGGCGGGTTTTTCAAATTTTTACACAACAGACAGTTACAAACATGCACATAGTTTAACTAGCTTTTTCCGGCATTATCGTCCCTATGGAGTTAGGTATATAAAAATCCCGCGGGAACACTGTTTTTCCGGAAGAAAAGGTGGCCCGTGTCACTCGCCAACTCATCGATTATCCATGAAAAAAATTACGTCAATTTGTTGCTCTGTTGATGCGTGATCCAAGGACAAACCATCAACCGAACAATTATTATTGTACATCAGTGGGGTTAGTATAAGATTTAATTCGATTGATCGTATTCGTATACTATGACATTAGCGCCAAAGTAAAATGAACCATAAAAACATCTCATTAGAGCTCAATTTTGTGCATGTATTCTTATACTTTTACGTATACGGTGTGACTTTAAATCGACTTTAAAATGTATACGGGCTACAGCAGTTAATATTTAAAATAATAGCGATGGCGTTTTAGTGGGATCAATTGGGAAATTTTATTTTCACAATCCAATTTGTCTCTAGAGGCGATAAAATCGGGAAAAATTCAATTTATTTGGTCCCCATTCTCCAGAGGAAAATAGATACCTATTTACCTACTATTTCTTTGAGTATTATTTATTTATGTATCGATATCGATTTTGCTAATTCCCTGCCTTATTAACCCTTAGTCGACAGGAATCGGTCGAATTTATAACCTTCTCCTTTTTGAAAATCGGTCAAAAACTTTAAGCATTTAACCAACTAATGCTCTAAGATTAAAAATAACAGTTTTCCTAGTGTGGTGTTCTAGTTTAAGTTTTTTCCATTTTATCTGCTTAGAGCATTGAAACTTTTTTGTTCTACAAAGGACGTAGGTAATATTGATTATTATTCGAATTACGTTATATCACTGTAGTTGTAATAATTGTTATCTTAGAATAAAAATAACACAGTATTACTTCAATACAATGGGCTATTTTTGTAATCAAGACGGTAGGTATACAAGCTTTTTTTATTGCGAGATAGGCTTGTTGATTTACAACGACAATCAATGACGGATATAACTGATGAGGTCAAAATCGGTGCGCGCTTGCTTAGAATATACCTTTTCACCCTTACCAAGAAGTAACTCAAATTAAAGGTAACAGTAAGCACCTTAAAATTAAGCCGCCGGAAGCATGCCGGAAGGCTTCGAGCATGAGCCAGTTTACGTTTATAATTCTCTCTCTCTCTCTCTCTCTCTCCTGACCTGATGACAATGGACCCACCTGGAAAGTATGCCCTTTCAAACAAAAAAAGAATTTTTCAAATCGGTCGGTTTGAGTAATCGGAAAACACAAAGAAAAAAAAAATGATTCCGACGAATTGAGAACCTCCTTTTTTGGAAGTTGTTTAAAAACACTATAAATGTAGTGAATATTATAATTTACCCAATTAGTCGGTCCACCGACGAGACTCGATAACCAAATGTAGGTTATCTGAAAACCGTGAACTGTGATTCAAGCCCTGACCATCCAGACCTTGGATCTGGATGTGAATTAATATTATTATGCTTTAACTACGTGATTTTATACATGAACTAATAAATAAATAATTAAGTAAGTAAGTGGAAGAGATCACTTCGAGGAGAGAGGACTTCGGGTCAGCGCTAAAAATTGTCCGAACCGATAGAGATCCAAAACGGGAAAAATGTTTCCAATCGACTGTCAGTTGAAGCAAATTATTGCAAGCAAAATTAGGCTGTATAATAATGGTCTAAGACATAAATTACAATGTGTTAGTTTGTTTATAAAAATGCACGTGTACACTGGTTTTTCTCGGGACACTTTTTTCGTGAATTTTGCATTACACCAAGTATTATTATGTCATTGCCTGGAAGAGATCACTATTAGTGATAAGGTCTCCGTTTGTGTTACCCTGTTTATTTACTTCTATTTGAAAGAAAGAAAATAGATTTTATTTGATCAACACAATTCAAGAATTAAAATAAAGAAAAAAAAATAAAAAAAAAATATTCGCATAATGTGATCAAATAGACAAATATTTTGTTCTTTTTTTTCATGCAATAGTTGTATAAATAAATAAATTAATTAATAAATAAGTATTTCACGCTTTAAATCCTCAACTCTACCCTTACAAAATATGTGTCTGGTGGGAGGTTTTGGCCTTGGCTAGTAACCACCTTACCGTCAAAGACGAGCCGCCAAGCGATTTAGCTTTCCGGCACGATGGCGTGTAGAAACTAGAAACCGATTAAGGGGTGTGGGTTGAATCTACACTGCCATACCCCTTCCAAGTTAGCCCGCTACAATCATAGACTGCATTGTCACTAACCATCAGGTGAGATCGCAGTCAAGGACTATCTTGTCATTGAATTAAAAAAAAACATGTTTTTGCATGATTGAAACACAAACCAACAAACAAACACGCTTTCGCATTTGTAATATTAGTAGCGTTTAATAATACACTACGGTATTAGCCATAAGCAAAGAGCTGGGTTGTCTTAGTTGGAAAGACTATTTTCATAATAACAAGGCTTATGATGATAATTAATTACATAGAGGTGGCATATGAGGTGACTCCTTAATGAAGGTACAGGGCAAAGGGAGATGTAAATCTTAACCTCTCGATCTCTGTTAACGTCAAACGTATCAGGACGACGTAAACAGGTGTAAACACATTATTATCGTCGCTATCATCGCAAACAACAATATTATGACATTAATCGCAATTAATGTTTACCTGCTGTTTATGTGGTTTACGTAGGATATCTCTAACTTTATTTCAGTGAAGAGCTGCTAAAGTTGTGCAAGTAAATTAGATTATTTTGGCAGATTTTATTTAATATTAAAACTGTCAGAACGTCCAATTTTTTGCTCGGTTGAACGTCACTCGACGTTGGTGAAAACGGCACTAAATATTTTACTTTTTATCCATACCCGCCTTTGACAACTCTACCAAAAGAATTTATAAGATTTTTTGGAGACTTTCTTCTGTACTGTCATTCGTTTATTATTTCAACAGTGCCTCTTGGGTCGAGGTGAAATCTAAATCGGGGATTCCAATCTATTCTGTTAATTTCCGTGACTAGGATTTCAATTTATTCAAATAGAAATATTCCCTTGGGTTTACAAGGTTCTAGATGAAAATAAGCGACTTTCTATTATTTTAGTAAAGCTGTGTACCTATATAGTTAAGTATCTAAATGTATTTAAATCATTGACCGGATTCTTATACTCAAAGATCGGGTCTATTATTTGCGAAAGTTAAGACCCTTTCAATCAAGTCAAGAAAATGAGCTGATAATCTTCAAATGCCTGAATAGATCTTCATAAATTATATCCAAATCGGTCCATTCATTAGGGAGCTACAAGGGAACAGGCAGACATACAGATACACCCGTTAAACTTTTTGCGTCGGGGGTAAACAAAATAAATATAAAGGTTTGTTTGTACTGTGCATATATTTTTTTTCATTGTTGTCTATGAGTAATGAGTATGAATGGGAATTACGATTTTATGTAATCATCAATGTACGAGTTCTAAAGGGACGTAAAGTTTAGTATCAATTGCTAATACCTACTCCTCTTCGGGATAGGTTCTTTACAGTTTATACCCATGTTTTCATATTATTTGACTAGCTTTTGCCCGCAGCTTCGCTCACGTTAAGTTCGATGCTTCAAACCTTATTCTATTAGATCAGTTAGTCAGTCAGTCACCTTTACCTTCTATGGAGAATTCTCGTGCATGCAGGTATCCTTCCGGTGTTTCCCTTTTTAAGCACGTACTATAACTCATCCGTGCATCAATCATATTTTTTTTCTCATTTTGATAAAACCAGGGAATGAACCAAAAATTATATCAATAGAATCTCAGAATAACAAATACAAAAGATAGCTTATTTGCATCGAAATCAGTCCAATCAGAATACGAGTAGATAAAAGGAAATTTTACGAGTAGATATTGAAAGTAGATTGTAGGGAATAACTGAAAATAAATAACCATTATCTAAGAAATATCGCTTCCGGTCTTAGGCAAGATTGTGTAAAAAGATAATGTAACTCATGAGGTAATGCAATCAATAAATATCGAATATATACTGAAATCTGAAAATTTATCTCGAACACGGCGAACACGAAAATGAGAGTGAAACTTTTACTTATTTTAAAAATATTTTGAGGTTTCTTTAACAGATTTTCGAAAATAATAATGAAATTATACCAAAAAATTACCATCAACAAACATAGGTCCACTTTTGCATTGACTATTTCACCATTTTCAGTAGGTAAGTCTTATCGGAGCGTGAAGATATTTTGGCAAATTTTCAATACCGAAACTGTCAGAACACCTAATTATTCCTCAGTTAAACATCACTCGACATTTGTGAAATCGGCTCGAAGGCATGGAACTCTAACATTTCGATGCAATATAATGTCGTTTATCAGGGATTACTGGGGATGTACCTTGTCCTATTCAATTGCTACATATACTTCAGTGAGTGGTCATTCGTTTCATTTCTAACAAAGCCAAATTCCTCACAACTTCCTTAACAGTGTAGAGTTTTAAAGATGGCCGCCGTATTTGCAGTGATTTTCCTTGTGGTTCTTACAGTTACAGTACAGGCGCAAGTTGCTGGTATGTTAGATTTTATATTATTATTTCAAATGAATAATTAGAAACTAAAAAAAAAAAATTTTGAATTGATATCAGAGTCTCAAGCACTCTCCAGACAAATTAAGTTTAATTATTGTTTGAATGAATCAATTCATCTAATTACATATTACTTTTTAGAGCGTGTCTACAAAACGTAATTAAGTAGGGTTAATGTAATGATAAAAATTAAATTTAGTTTGTATGGGCCACAATCGGGGGCTCTCGAGAGAGAATTTTCTTATTTGATTGTGATCTCACTTATTTATTTTGTGAAGGAATTTAGGTGCTTTCCTGCCTAAGGAAAATATTGAGGAAATATCGAAATGGAACTCGAAATAAATCCTTAGATCTATCATGTACTTAATCCACCAATCCATACTTGATACCATCTAACCCATATTCATATTCCAGAGTGGAAGAACACACAAATTCACAAAGTAGAAGATTATCTAATAGGTACCTTTATTTCTGCTTTCAAAGACCTTTCAGAGACCTTTGAACAGCCTAAGAACAGCTGGCACTGCTCAACAAATGGCTCTTTTTGAATTCTTTTTACTCGCTCTGTGCTTTCCGCTGGACTCTTTCCGCTTTCCTCTGCGAGTTCAACGGAGTCCGATCGAAGTCCGCTACGCTCGTAGAAACCCTACGGATAGTTTGTGTGCATTAAGACCTCTTGTTTCAGTCGCTGATTGCGATGCAGTACCAATAGAGATGTGGGGCGGAAGTCCCTTAAACCGAACAACTGATCTAACAAAACCCGTGAAGATTGCAATAGTGCAGCACACGGTGACCCCAGAGTGTGCGTCTGATGCCGAGTGCAAAGAACTGATGCGAGATATCAGGAAGATGCAAATCAAACTAGGTTTCGATGATATTGCTCAGTCGTGAGTATATGGCAACTATTACAGCTAGTGTTGCAAAGAACTGGAGTCTTCGAGTCGTAGTCTGAAAAATTGGCTCATAAATGCAAGACTAGTCTTGCATAATTGAGTCGAGTCTTTAGAATTACGACTCGAAAACTCGAGCCTTTTGCAACACTAATTACAGCCTGACGGGAGTTAGATATAGCAAGCCGTTAGTCTTCGTCTCAACTGATAGCTGGACATGATAAATTTATCTTACATCCAGCGGCTATTTGCGACTTGCTTGATGTTTTTTGCCCACTTCCAGCATCTTAAGAACACAACGCAGTGCTAATTAAAAACTAGAATTAATTTTAATCTAGCAAACCTATGTGGATCGCAGTGGAACAGTTGTACATATATTCCCAAGTTGTTTCTGCTGGGCGTTGATCACAGAACCCCTAATTATTATTTATCAGACCACAATTTTCACCACTGCGCCAGGCAGGTTCTTGAAGAACTTACTCATTGAAGATCTTACTTTTATTTCAGGTTCGTTATTGGTGGAAATGGTAAGGTGTACGAGGGAGCTGGTTGGAAGGTTGGCGCACACACTTTAAGGTGGAATGACAAATCCATCGGCATTTCATTCATCGGAGATTTTAGAGGTAGGCTCGGCTTTCTGTAACTATTTCGATGTCGTCGGTCCACCTAGTAGGGGGTTTGCCAACACTTCGCTTCGTGGTGCGAGTTCGCCACTCCAGCACCTTGGGACCATCAGCTTTACGAACTGCGCTTATATACACTTCAGTTTCGCGACTCGATGAGCTATGGCTGGGCTTACTAACATTATAAATGCGAAAATATATTTGTTTGTTGGTTTAACGGTTTGTCCTTCAATTATGCCGCAATAGAGCAATGTATCTACATGATTTGGCATGGGTATAGTTGAGGACCTGGCGAGCGAAATAGGCTACTTTTTATCCCGGAAAAACAAAGAGTTCCTGCGAGATTTTTTGGGAATGGGCTAGTATAATATTAATAATTAGTTTAATGGTTTTTTCAGAAAAATTGCCAACATCCCAAGCTTTGAAGGCAGCACAAGATTTTCTCGCGTGCTCAGCGAAGAACGGGGATTTGGATGAGAAATACCACTTGGTGGGTCACCTCCAGCTCACCCCAACGCTGAGTCCTGGAGCCACTCTACAGGCCCACATCGAAACTTGGCCTCACTGGCTGAGTGACGTCAGCGAAATTATGAATTAACTAGTACTTTAACTTAAATAGGTTTGAAGACATCAGTATTACATAATGTTAATAAAATTGTCATACTATTGTCATTTTTTGATTGATTGAATGATCTTTTGCATTATTTGAGGACTTGGAAAGCGATGATACCTTTTGTCTCTCCCGCTCCCGCTGGATTTTTAAATTCTAACTTCAAGCGGACGAAGCCGCGGACAAAAGTTATCATATTTCAATAAAGTTATCATTTATCATAATGATTCTGTTACAATTTTTTGAGTACTTCATGTTAAAGTTGTTTGTTTGAGAATTGGAGAAACGTATACAAAAATGTTATTAGTTTTTTAATAACTTTTACATAAAATAAGTTATATTAATAAAATGTTTGTTATATCTCATTTATTATATCTCATTTAGTATTGGTTTAATACTCAAAGGTTCATGTTGATTTACTTAACGAACTAAAAGTTCTGTTTTATTTGTTTAATAAAAATATTTCAGTGAAATAGAGAGCTGTTTAAATAAAAACATTGATGAGAATATTCATAAACTTCATATTAGTCGTGATTAGTCGTAATAATAATAAACGTTCGCTAACCTTAAATTATTGCTTTGATATAATCCAATGTTTTACACAAATTCTGAGCACAAAATTATCACGAATTATTATAAAAAGTAGCCTATGTGTTATTCCACACTATAATCTATCTATGTCAAATTTCAGTCAAATCGGTTCAGTAATTTTTAAGTGAAAGAGTAAGAAACATCCATCCATCCACCCATCCATACTTACAAACTTTCGCGTTTATAATATTAGTAGGATCAAGCCTTTATGGCCCAACGGTTAAGGATGCGGACTGAAAACTAAAAGGTCGACGGTTCGATCCCTACCGGTTACACTATTGTCGTACCCACTCCTTACACAAGCTTCCCGCTTATTTGCAGGAGAGAGGAGAAGTAGTCAAGTTCAACTTGGCTGCTTTATTAAAAAAAAAAATATCAGTTTATTCAAAAGGAGTTGTCCCAAAATGGTTTCTTATTATTGAGTGTAATTAACCAGAATGATTTTAATATAGTTCGATAGAGATCCAAAAAGTCTTCTATCTAAATAATTTACCGATTTTTTAAAGACCCCGATTTGGAGAAAATATTTTTTTTTTGTTTTGATGCATTTATGGACCTTTGCTTGTGATTACGCACCGATTAAAAAAAAAGCTTCAAAAATATTATTTGTCTAGGTAACTTGTCAATGTCAGGCGTATGTCAGGTGATTGTCAGGACTGTCAAAAGTGACAATTATAATGACGTTTTTGAACTTTTGGCATTTAATCATTTAAATGCCAAAAGTTCAAAAACGTCATTAAAGTGACAGTAACAGGTGTCAGATTCAATTATTTCTAGATAAGAAAATGTTTTTAATGTTGCCATCCATCGAAAAATATTTTCTACAAACAATATTTTTCTTTATTAATTAAAAAAAAATGGGGGTTTCTAAAATTATTATTTAAATGGCGTTTAATTTTATATTTTTTTCTCTTTCATGTGATAGCAGTTTGGTTCTGGTTAATAGACACTCAGAATAAAAAACCACCCTCCATACTAAACTGGGACATGTCCTTTAGAGTTTATTATCAAAATGAAGATAAATAACTGGTCAAATGCGAGTCGGAATCGCATACGAAGAGTTCGACGGACGTACGGACGGACGGACGGACAACAGAGGCTTAGTAATAGGGTCTCGTTGGTCACCCTTCGGGTACGGAACCCTAGAAAATAATAATACCTAACGTGCTAGTAGGCGTAAACCCTCGACGTTTCAAGATTTTCTTAGGCAGCCATAATTTCTTCAGGGTGAAAACAAACTGCACATTCTGATACATTTCCACAAAGTTTTGGCCTTTCAAAAATTCTCGAGTTTTTTTCAACAGCCGCTCCGCCTATTTATAGCAAGCCCTATTCATGTTCGCAGATGCTAGGAAAATTCTATGCAGGCAGACCTAAACTCGTTATAAAAGTTGCCTCTGTATCAAAGGCACTTCATTTGCACTCTATTTACTATTTAGAGCCTTTACACTTACGAGTATTTTCATGCTCAGTGGTGAAAGTGTACCTATTTGTTTGTTGATTTGTTCTTCAATCAAGCAGTAATGGAGCGATGGACGTCATTTTTACATAGGCATAGTACTTATAGTTGAGCTCTTGGAGAGTGACATACTCTACCTTTCATTCTAAAAAAAACTCAAGTTTCCCACAGGATTTTTAAAAACCTATCTTACACATTAGAGGATTTAGACAAGCAAATAGAAGGTATAATAATCACGTGAAAGGATAGTACTAGTTGATGCCTGCGACTTCGTTCGTGTGGATTGAGGTTTTTTAGTTCCCGCGGGAACTCTCTTATTTTCTCAGATTAAAAGTAGCCTATGTGTTATTTCAGACATATCTATCTCGGTGCCTTTACGCCAAATCGGTTCAGTCACTGTGTGATTGAGTAACAAACATCCATCCATCCATAGATCCAAACTTTCGCATTTATAATACTAGTTGACGCCCGCGACTTCGTTCGTGTGGATAAAGGTTTTTTTAATTCCCGCGGGAACTCTTATTTTCCGGTATAAAAAGTAGCCTATGTGTTATTTCAGACTGTCATCTATCTCTGTTTCAGCCTAATCGGTTCGGTCGTTGCAACGTTATTGAGTAACAAACATCCATCCATCCATCCATCCATACACCCAAACTTTCGCATTAATTATAATATTAATAAAGGAATTGGCGAACTCGTTGACAATGTACTAGCCCGACACGGGCGCCTCCAACCACCAAAACTATTCTACTTCGAGTATCGGCAAACCAAAGAAGAAGAATAACAAAGCTTTGCCATTGCCACCTTATCGGGCCACGTTTCTGTTAATTAGTATTTGCTTCAACGTAGGAACTTCTATTTTCAGAATTTAATATTGTACTTATAAACTCGAAAAAGAACCTTTTTGCAGTAATAATAATTTTATTGCTAGTTCACGTGTTTGATGGTGATATGTTTGAAAATATGTATTATGGCAGACTAGTAAATTCACAGTTGGTTTCTACTAGGCATCGTAGCTATCTAACGGAAGTTAGTTCACTTTACACAGACAGAGAAGCAAAAAACCCCTAAAAAAATTATTTAATTTGAACATTTTAAAGAAAGTTGACCGTTATGATACTCGTAAAGGTGATGAGTGATAAATATAATTTGTGACGTCTAAGGTCGAGAGGCCGTAAACATCCGGAATCAGATCCGGAATTCAGTCACGAAAAGGGAAATCAAATGGAAAAAATGTCTTTTAATTAATCATATTTTATTTTTAATATATTGACTGTTAAGTTTTTATAGTATTTATTAAACCACAAAAAACAACAATCATTATTTCCGCAATCATACCAAATGGAAAAAATATCTTCGTGATTAATTATATTAGTATATTATAAATATATTAATTCAAATCCAATCAAAAAGAAAAAATAATTAGTTCCGCCATAGATAAAAATCATAATCCAAAATGAGAAAATATGTTAACATCGTGATAAATTATATTATATTTTATATTATACTTCATGAAAACACAAACAATAATAGTAATCATTAGTTCCGCTAATGGCTACAAAATGGGTATAAATCATTAAACCAAATGGAAAAAATATCCTCGTGATTTATTTATTTCTATTTAAAGAATTCTTTTTTAATTTTTTTTTTGTAAATTTTTTATACAAATTTAAAACTACAATGTGTTCATAATTCATATTATAATTTATACTTTTTGAGCAGTTATCTTGAAATCTTATATTAGAGTAGATAGAAATTTATTTTATTCAAATAAACTCGATGGTTATTAAACATCGATATAAATGTACTAAATACTTTTAACTTCTATTGTACTCCTTGTATACTCGTAACATATTTTTGCAAAGTATAGATTTGAGAATAAGAATGAGTTTGTTCAGAATTAAATGAAGTTATCCTATTAATACCTACTGTGTCTAATCTAATATTATGTATGGTGTACAATAAAAGTATATTCATTCATTCATTCATTATATATGCGAAAGTTTAGATGTACATAATATGTATGGATGAATGTTTTTTATTCAATCACGCCGCAACGACTGAATTGATTTGGCTGAAGTTTTTTACAGAGATAGATTATAGTCTAGAATAACACATAGATCTAGATACTATTTATCCCGGAAAATAAAAAAATTCCCGCGGGTTTCAAAAACCTTAATCCACGCGTACGAAGTCCGCGGCATTCACTAGTAATAAATATTTTTTAACCAAGCTATTTTTCTCTCTTAGAAATGTAATACTTAAGTACACACCCTAAGTGGAGTGGACTGAAATTATTTTATACGTTTTTTGCGGCTATTCTGTTGAGAAAAAATAATGCCGTAGAGTGCTAAAAGTTGAAACTTTTTTAGTTTTCATCATGTTTTCATATTGCTTTTTGTTGTTTTTTGTCAGTTTTTTGAGAAAAAATTACACTGATTCTCGGAATGAAAATATTTTAATACCTATGTGTTTTTCTTAGATTTTCTATTAAGAAAAAATAACCCTGTAAAGTTCTGAAACCAATAATGTTCCTTTTGCAGCTATTAGGTACCACAATCGAATATTAATTAGAAACAAGCAAAAAGTATCAAAGCTATAACCCTACAACAGAAAATTGAATCTAACATCCATCATAATATTGATTTTGTTTAGTTTGTGCCTCTAAAGAGTTTATTAGCAAATACTTTTTTATTTTAATGTCAAAGGTATAAGAAAAACAAACGTGTCAATTTAAAATGTAATAGAAGAAAATATATATTATTTTTCTTGGTGCAGAAAAAATGTATTATTATTTAAATTTAACCTATATTTCAGTTTATCTAACATAAAAATGGTCCTTTACGAGCCTGTTTAATTGTTTAAATAAAGTATTTATTCATGACATTGAAAAAATAAAATGAATTAACCCTTTACCGCATACAGTCCGCGGGTACATACAGTCCTAAAATATATATTTCGAATAGTAATTATTACTCATAATGGAGAAGAAACAAGTAATATTACAATTAGAAGATACATTTCAGCTGATTCAAAAAGCTCAAGTCAATTTTAAAAAATCACCAAAAGCTAGACTGACGCAAGGGTATGTTAAGGTGAGAATACAATGTTTAGAAGGATATTGGATTCGATTTCAAAATTTACATTCAGTGTTGTTGGAAGGAATTAAAAAGGAAGAAAAGGATGATCTCCCTTATTTTATAAATAATACATACGAAACTTGTGAAGAGCAATATATAAATTTAAAAGCTGACATGGAAGATATTATGAATACGCTTGGAGAAGAAACTTTTCATAATGCATCAGCGGTGAGCACCTCTTTTCCTACTTCATCTGCTGGGGGAGTTAAACTTCCAAAGATAGACCTACCAAAATTTAATGGAGAATATGAAGATTGGCAAATATTTGAAGATACTTTTGTTGCATTAATTCACAACAATAGATCGCTGTCGGATGTTCAAAAACTCCATTATTTGAAATCCTGTTTGGAAGGCGAAGCATCAACAACTTTAAAATTCTATAAGGTTACGGAAAATAATTATATTCCAGCATGGAATACTTTAAAAATACGTTACTGTCAAAAACGTTTAATAGTAAATGCAATATTTAAAAGGCTTTTTGGACTAAAAAAGATATTGATGCAATCGTCAAGTCAGTTAAAGGTGTTGATTGATAGAATTAAAGAAAGCATTACAGGATTAAATAATGTAGGCATATCTACAAATTCATGGGATTCGATTTTAATTTTTATCGTAACGCAAAAACTAGACTTCGATACTCATAAAGAGTGGGAAGATTTTGTGAGTAAAGAATATGATACTGAATTGCCGTCGTTTAAGGATTTATTGAATTTTTTGGAAGGTAGAGTCTATACTTTGGAACTCATGTCTTCTTCTTCGTCTAAGGGTAACAAAGAGATTGTACGTACTTTTTATGTAAGTTCTAAGGAAAGGGTATGTAGCTATTGTAATGAAGTTGGTCATACTCTCTTCTTTTGTAAAGAGTTTGAACAATTAAGTTATGAAGATAGGAAGAATTTTGTAACTAAGGAGGGCCTTTGCTTCAATTGTTTATATTCTGGGCATTCTGCTTATAACTGCAAACAAAAATTCATTTGCAAATATTGTGGTAAGCGCCATAGTTCATTATTACATGAATCTAAAAGTTCTAATAGTACAGACACAGGGGAAGATTTATTGGTTAGCAAGGTAGTTTCACAGGAAAGTAAAACACAGAATGATGAAAGAAATGAGACAGTTGATGTTGCGTTGAACTGTCATTATGTTATTAAGAGATCTACTGCCTTACTTGCCACAGCACTTGTACCAGTTAAAGATAATTATGGTCAAATATTTTTTCTACGAGCGTTAGTAGATCAGGGTTCACAAGCTACTTTCATTACTGAAAGAGCAGCACAGATGCTAAAATTAAAACGGTATTCAGTTAAGGGAAGTATAACAGGTGTAGCTAATGTAAAAACTATAGTTACACATGCAGTACATATTGAACTTCGGTCAAATTTTGAAAAGGAATTTAATTTTAATGTAAAGGCTTACATTATGCCAGAACAAATAACTTCTCAAATACCAACGAAACCAATAGTACGACTCCCTTGGCCTCATATAGAAGGTTTGCCATTAGCAGATATGAATTTCAATAGACCAGGGAAAGTTGATCTATTATTGGGTGTAGAAGTTTGTGCACAGATATTAAAGAGTGAAATAATAAAGGGTCCAATTGGAACACCATGTGCACAAAAGACTACTTTAGGTTGGATTTTATTTGGGGAGGTAATTAGTAGTAATGTAGAGGAAAAAATTACGGTTATGCACCATAATATTAATTTAGACGATAATATTAAAAATATGTGGGAATTAGAAGTAACTGAGGAACGCAGTCTTACTTCTGAAGAAAGATTATGTGAAAAAATATTTACGGAATCCTACACTCGGACATCTGATGGTAGATATGTAGTAAAATTACCCATGAAATCTATTTTGCCGCTCTCAACTCAAGGAGGTACAAGAGAATTGGCTCAAAAAAGATACGCTCAGCTACAAAAAAGATTTGCTAAAAATCCAAAGTTAAAAATACAATACATGGAAGTAATGGAAGAATATATACGATTAGGACATATGGAAGAAGTGCCAGAAAAAGAGATAGGTAAACCAGCAGTTTATTTGCCACATCATCCTATTGTTCGTGAAGAGAGAGAGACTACAAAGGTAAGAGTTGTTTTTGATGCGTCATGCAAGGGTAATAATAATGTTTCATTGAATGAGGAAATGATGATTGGGCCGAAAATTCAAGAAGATTTGCGAAGTTTAATAATTAGATGGCGTATGAAACCAGTTTGCTTTATAGCTGATATAAAACAAATGTATCGGCAAATATTAATAGCTCCAGAAGATGTCGATTACCAAAGATTGATTTGGAATAACAAAGACTACCGCTTACTGAGGGTTACTTTTGGTACTGCATCAGCACCGTTTCTTGCCATTAGAACGTTACAGCAAATAGCAATCGATGAAGGCAAGAAATATCCAAAGGCAGCAGAAATAATTAAGAAAGATTTTTATATGGATGATTTAATGTCGGGGAGCGATACTGTATCGGAGGCATTAGAACGAGCTCGTGAAATTAAAGAAATCCTTGGAAAAGGTGGGTTTGAACTACAAAAGTGGGCTTCAAACAGTAAAGAATTTTTGGAAAAATTTGAAGCATCTGAAATAAGTACATATGTACAGATTGACCTAAAATTAGATGGTATTATAAGAGCTTTAGGTATATCATGGGATATGGGACGAGATGTATTAATTTATAATTTTCAATTAGAGACGAATCCAATAAAAGTAACCAAAAGAAATATTTTGTCAGAACTTCAAAAAATATTTGATCCTTTAGGATGGTTAGCCCCTTACATAGTTCTCACAAAAATTTTGATGCAAAAATTATGGATAAAACAAGTAAACTGGGATGAAGAAGTGCAAGATGATATAAAAAAAAGAATGGTTAAGTTTAAGAAATGATTTAGTGGAATTAGAAAACCTTAAAATAAACAGATGGATTTTCACTTCAGATAAGGGAATGTTAAAAACAACTATTCATGGATTTTGCGACGCATCCATTAAGGCTTATGCTGCAGTGGTTTACATAAGAGTAGAAGACGAAGAAAATATTAAAACATACATGATAGCAGCGAAAACTCGTGTTGCACCAATAAAATCTATATCTCTTCCAAGGCTTGAATTATGTGGGGCAGTATTATTGGCCAAATTATTAAAACAAATTAGTCAGGCTACTAGAATTCAAAGTAATAAAATTTATGCATGGACAGATTCTCAGATTGTTTTGTCGTGGTTAATGGGTGATCCTCATAGATGGAACGTATTTGTGAGTAATAGAATAATAGACATTCTTGATAATGTCGGTAATGAGAGATGGTATCATGTGAACTCAGAAGACAATCCAGCTGATATAGCAAGTAGAGGGATGGATTTACATCATTTGATAAGTAAAAAACTGTGGTGGGAAGGCCCTAAATGGCTGCGTGAAAGAAAAGTACCATTAAATAAAATTACTGACTTCGAAAGCACTCGTCTAGAAGAAAGAAATAAAATATCAGTAAATGTAGGAGTAAAAAAAAGGGAACTTATTAATTTTCAAAACTTCGACACACTTAGTGAACTACTTAGAGTTATTATTTATGTTAAAAGATTTTTGAATTATAAAAAGAATAGGATAACTATTAGTCGTATTACGACTGAAGAATTAGAAATGGCTTTAGTAGCTATCATCAAAATTGTGCAAAAGAATGCTTTTGAAGATGAGATTATTAAGATAAGACAAGGAAAGTCTATAAGTAACAAAAGTAAAATACTTTCTCTTAATCCAATTTTAGATGAAGATAATGTTCTTAGAGTAGGTGGGCGATTGAGACAAGCTGAAATGGATCCCAGTGCTAAGCATCCTATTATATTAAGTCATGAAAATGGTCTTGTTCCATTGTTAATTGCTGATGCTCATAAAAGAACTCTACATGGAGGAATTCAATTAACAATGTGCTACTTAAGATCAAAATTTTGGATTGTACGTGTAAAAACAATTGTAAAACAATACATACATAAATGTTTGATTTGTGCCAAAAAAAGAATATCAGATAGAAAACAAATAATGGGTGACCTTCCTAAAGCGCGCGTTACACCAGCTCGGCCGTTTTTACATTCTGGAGTAGATTTTTGTGGTCCATTTAATATTGCTTCAACAAGATTTAGAGGGGTCAAATATGTTAAAGCTTATATAGCTGTGTTCATATGTATGGCAACTAAAGCCCTACATTTAGAATTAGTAGGTGACCTAACGTCGGAGTCATTTATTGGTGCATTTAAGCGTTTCGTGTCGAGAAGAGGAAAATGTAGTCACATTTGGAGTGATTGTGGAACTAATTTTGTCGCAGCGAACAAAGAATTAAAAGAATTATGGAATAAGGCAAAGTTGGAGGTTCCTGGTGATCTAATAGAAATTTTGGCAGAAGACGGAACTCAATGGCATTTTATTCCACCTTATAGTCCTAATTTTGGAGGTCTGTGGGAAGCCGGTGTAAAGTCCGTTAAATATCATCTAAAGCGTATATTAAATGGATTTTTAACTTTTGAAGAAATGACTACTGTTTTATGCCAGATAGAAGCTTGTTTGAACTCAAGACCTCTTTGCCCTATTGACACGTCAGATTCAGATAATTTAGAAATATTGACACCAGGACATTTTTTAATTGGAGAAGCACCTCTGAATATACCAGAACCAGATCTACGCGATACTAAAATAAGTCGATTATCTAGATGGCAGTATACTCAAAGATTAGTTCAAAATTTTTGGTTTCGTTGACATAATGAGTATTTGTCTAGGCTACAAGAGCGACCAAAATGGCAAAAACGATGTAAGGAGCTTGACATAGGAGATATTGTGATGGTGAAAGAAAATTTACCTCCAGGTAAATGGGCAATAGGTAGGATAGTTGACAAACATCCCGGATTAGACAATGTTTGCAGAGTTTATAGTATAAGATGTAATGGCAAAATTATTAAACGATCAATATCACGGTTGTTTGAACTACCGATAGAAAAAGAAGATTGTTAAGAATATAGGAAATTAGCATGTTTATGATGTTTTTATTAGAAAGTATATGTCATTTTAAATAACAGGAATGATTAAGTTATAGTTTAAGTATTTATTTTACAATTATTTAACATATTTAAGATGTATAAGGTTAAGGAAGTTAAATGTTATGTAATTTTAATTTATTTTCATGTTCGTTATGATTACACTTAATAATATTCTGTATTAATTTATCTATAGATTAGTTCTGAAGGAAAAAACATTGTTTTTGGGGGCCGGCATGTTTAGTTTGTGCCTCTAAAGAGTTTATTAGCAAATACTTTTTTATTTTAATGTCAAAGGTATAAGAAAAACAAACGTGTCAATTTAAAATGTAATAGAAGAAAATATATATTATTTTTCTTGGTGCAGAAAAAATGTATTATTATTTAAATTTAACCTATATTTCAGTTTATCTAACAGATTTTCTTATTATAAAATGTAGCCTATGTTTACCTGAATTATAATAACGAATCGGTTAACACATTTTTTATGAAAATTGGCTCAGTAGTTTAGGAATTACGGTGGAACATAGGTAACTAACAACTGCTAAAATCACAACTTTTATTTTTGGCTAGTCGGCTACCAGTGCGAATATTCAATAGCTTCACGTCAAAAGAAGTTTAGGTTGTTGGTAAGATCAAAGATCCTATGTGCTATGTATTGTATGCTAATTAGAAATTCAGATTTTTTTTGTGCATAGTCTGCGTTAATTTCAGTATTTGTTTAGATAGCTGGTAAGGTAATAGAAACGACAATATAACACAAAATATTCCATGTTAATGAACATGATATCCAAATTTTATAGCATACAACAAAACAACGCTAATGTCATGTCAACTTAAAAAGTTTTACTTATAGGATAATAATTATTAAAGTTTTACAATAAAGATGCAATAAGGTAAAATAGGTAGGTAGGTATGTCAGTATGTGTAAAAAGCTGTAAAAAGAGATCATTACATTTTCTCGTTATTGTTATTTAAAATACTTTAAGAGCATAGGGAAATAGTTCCCTATTACCAAGTAAACTTTAAACGACGAAAAAATACGATCTGACGGATCGCCAGTACAAAACCTGTCAAAACGTCAAAATTAAACGTGCCTTCTCCATCAACGTTACACTGGCGAAACAATCTATGCCCAGTTGGCACGCCTGAAAGCCATTGATTGAGAATTGAATTGAATATTTGGCGATTTTAAAATAGGCTCTCTAGGTCCTCTATTTGTTCAACTCTTATAAAATGCTTATTTTCCAAACGGCCTCGGCCAATATAGATTCACTCTAAAACCGCAACATATTTTCCTTTATTAATAATAATGACGTACCTATATCTAGTTGTAAAAACAACTCTTCGGAAATTAAATCCAAAAAAATTCAAATAAGCTGCCATTCATGTAGTCAAGCGAGTTAAATAAAAATTCTCTATGAAGACACAAAGGAATTTAATTTTGCCACGTTGATAACTTCAATTTTGTAGCGTACAGAACTTTTTGAACTTTTTCGGATAACCGACGTGTTTTCCTCAAAGGTATTAAACTATTAATATCTCATCTCTATTAATATTCTATCTATTAAATTTATCAAAGGATTAGAGTTTAGAAGTCTATGCACGTTATGTTATGCGTACATTTTTTTCTTGTTACTTACCTCGTTTTGATCGAAAACTGGTCAGACTTTTATGTGGTTTTTTTGTATTTCATAGCTTGGTATATACATATAGTTTGCGAATTGAATCAACATATTAACGTACAGAATAAGTCTTTTGACCTCAGATACCTCACGAGCATTGGACACGTGACAATAATATTCTCTGAGATTACTTATCTACTAGCACTGGCTGATACCATTGACTTCGCTCGCAAGGAGTAACTAAGGTTTGAAAAAATATTCTCTCTACAAAATTTATAATTTATACACATAGTTTGCGAATTGAATCAATATATTAACGTACAAAATAAGTCTTGACCTCAAAGACCTCACGAGTATTGGACACGTGACAATAATATTCTCTGAGATTACTTATCTACTAGCACTGGCTGATACCATTGACTTCGCTCGCAAGGAATAAGGCTTGAAAAAATATTTTCTCTACAATAATTTATACATATAGTTTGCGAATTCAATCAAAATATTAACGTACAAAATAAGTCTTTTCACCTCAGACACCTCACGAGAATTGGACACGTGACAATAATATTCTTTGAGATTACTTATCTGTTAGTACTGGCTGATACCAATAACTTCGCAGGGAGTAAGGTTTGAAAAAATATTCTTTCTACAAAATTTATGATCTATTTTCACCCTTTTAGGGATGGAATTTAAACGATACTGAGTTTTGCATACTGTTTATTTGTTGCTTCCCTTGTAACTCAAGCTATAAACAAAGCCACAAAAATACATCGAGATAGAACGGTTATCACCACTGTCTTACTGGATCTTACTGTAAAGTATTTACAATACAGCGTACAGTTTTCCCACTAAATTACAACATGGGGTGGACTAACCAATTTTCTAAAAATCCTCAGTGGTGCCTCAGGTGCTACAAATGTTCATGGGCGGCGGTAATCACTTAACATCAGATGCCCCCTGCTCGTTTGCTAGCTAAAACTAGATATATAAAAAAAGAGTTTTAGCTAGTAAAGACCATCCAGGGTGGTGTCATATCCCCAAACCTGTCCAATAGAGCCAAAATACTTTTTGTATATGAACCAAAAATTAAAAGATAAAGAATAGCTTCGTTCGGCGTATTTATTAAGTTAAAGAAATTATTTGGTAACTTATCGTTCTAATTTTGTTTATTATCTAGGTACCGGGTCAAAACTTAAACAGTTAAGTAAAATTACGTTTTTTGGGTCAAACCTACAAAACAACGAGGCTGATAAGAAACAATCATAAACCCTACGTTTCTGATAAATAATAAAATTAACAATTAAATGAGGTTATGTATACCATGGCAACTAATTCATAGAGATACTTAATTGAATATAGGTATTTTAGTAAATGGGTCCTAAATGCGTTAACATACAGTTCTATTTTGATCACCAACGGGTGCATCATATAATTGCGTTGTTCGATTCATGATCTTTTAGTCACGTTTTTAACAACGCGACAAGAATACCTAGACTTCACACAATGTATGAATGTACTTCATAGGTTTTCAAGAATATACTTACTTTAATATGTAATAAAAATATGTAATGTAATGTAAACTATAATTGATGGCTAATGTGGCTAATGTAATATAAAAAAAACTATACGCGACAAGTTTAGACTTTCTTCCTTTCTTTTTCATCGGTTAAAAACAGTGTTAAAGAACAATTCACCATGTTAGCTCTATGCAAATTGGGCATTGCTATTATAAATAATTATAATATTAAAGAAAATAGATCTTTTGAATGTTCTAATAAGTCTGTAAATGTATGGAAAACGTGACATCGCTCGCGTTGTTTCTGTAATGTTGTTGGGGATTTTTTTGATTTGAATTGATCAATGTACCTACTTAATTTATTTGTTTTATAATTGTCGGGTTGTGTATAATTTCGTCCCGGCTTCGCTCGAGTGGAGTATTTGAAAATCGGCGAAGGGGTGGAATTTCCAAAAATTTCCAAAAACACGTAAGTATTTCTTAATCTTTAATTGAAAGCCTAAATAATTAAAAAAATTGGATATAAAATGTCAGATTTTCATATACACTTTCTACTTGGGGGTGGAAATTAAAAAAAAATCCTTTTTTTGTGGGTGCCTACGTCATAAAAGAAATCTATTGTCAAAATGTCAAGCTGTTTTTTTAATTTTTTTTTTTTTGGGCTGAAAACAGGGAGTTAATCTTCCCTGGCTAAAAATTTCAAGCTTCTAACTCCAGGTTTAGGCTGTGCTCTAATAGATCAGTCAGTCACAGTATAAGTCTTTTTATAAGTACCTATAAAATAAGTAGGCAAATATCTGCGAAAATAAACATTTCCTGATATTAATTTTAGAGTTATTTTGTTGTCTGATATATTGCTCTTATTATTATATTAGGAGCATATTACAAATTACAATAAATGCGTGTAAATTCATAATCCTATCTAACCAACGATAGGGTACTTTTATAAAGGAGATAATTATCCAGTAATCGATACCGATCTAATTTTTATGTGCGTGCAGATAATTTTATTGATAAGGGACTGTCTTTGGTACGGTTAAGTACCTAGCTAAGTAAGTACTTACGCACGTAAATAACTGTCTCGTTGGTCTAGTGGTAAGTAAGTTCGACTGCAGATGACGAGGTCCCGGGTTTGATTCCCGAGTCGGGCCATAAAATGTATCTATTGGGTTTTTCTGTCAAGAAATTCTCAGTACCTAGCCCGGAGTTAAGAAGTTGGCGGTGAGTCACCCCCGTGCCTCGGAGAGCACGTAACGCTATCGTACCTTCGCCTGATCTTTTTCCGGTCGTCTCGGATTTCCGTCCCAGTATACTATGAGAGTAAGGGAATAGAGAGTGCACCTGTAAAGGTGGATTAAGGTTAGACCGTGGCAGCGTCGCATGAATCATACATATTACCTACCTACCAATGTTGGCTTGACTCAATGTAGGTAATTTTTGTTAAGATTATAATCAAATCAATACCTATACCTAAAGTCACCTAACTACTGTGAAATCAGACTCTGGATATGTTTACAATCTCGTTTAATAATTAGCTTGTCCAGTTATTAATTCACATCACTTAGAATTACAACGCAACATCAGTTACATATTTAGGTTAGGTTCACAATTTTGCATTAACCCACACGTGCCACAGAACATTACTTCGCACCGACCGTCGCCATGATAATGTAGACCGGCTGGCGCCATATGTCCGCTCCCGCGCCCGCGAGCCATCGCTCGTAGCGACATCTATTTCCTTCAGCGCGTAACATCGGCCATCCTGAAAAGTGAATACCACCAGGTATTCACACACAGGCATTAGTGGAGAATAAGATTTTCAGATGCAGAGCTAAATTGACTGAACCAGATCGGACTGAAGTAGGTTTTTAACTTTCTAGAAGATCTATTATATCCTGTGCATCTACACTGTCCTTATCAGAACCAGTTGCCATAATTTACTGAACTTCGGTTGCAGACACCAGCAGCAACCACCGCCACAATATTCTACAACCTTCCATTTTTTTACACCACGAAGTTAGATCGACCATTCGGTAGAACCCGCGTCCTTTCGCACAGCCCTGCTTACATGCACACTGCGGTGTCGGCACTGTACACCTCATCACACCTTGAGCACTATGTATACCCATTGGCCTGCGAGCGAACAACAGTCAGCGCTAATGTGTCCACAGTGACACAACTTTACTCTCCCAACCAAACATATAACAACTGCATACATATATATGCCACAGTGAGCAAGCTAGTATACCTCTTATTAAGCACTCAGACACCCAACACTATCCCAAAAGCACTTCCACCGGTGCCTGTCCCGGCACAAGGCTCGACACCTGGCGCGCAGAGCAAAAAGGAAACCGACGAGTGTTTTCATCTATAAGTGGCGTCGTTGCCAATACATGGTCCCAGCTGGCATCACAATAACCTAATGAGTTCTAGGGCCTTTAAGTAAGAGCCGAGGCCATGGCATCGGAAATTTGGAAATACATCAAATCCAGAACCTCTTAGAGAAGATGAAACTAAGAGAGCAAAAGCAATCTCAGCTTTGAGATATATGCAGGATAGTGGCAAACTCCAGGGGCCTCAACTATTTGACCAAAATTGCTGATAAGATGATGAAACAGCAGGTACTACTCATCTAGTCTCAGAACTAAAATCGACACCCAATACTTCTACGAAGTAATCCAATAGTAACTCTCCTAATATGATAGCGGAAATCACCAAATTTGGTGATAGAATGCGTAGGAATCAAACCATACAACTGGGAGGAGAACTGGAGGAAAAGAAGCGGAAACTGAATATGGCCACAGGGCGGGAAGTTGTGGCTCTTCAACAAATTACTACTGTAGCTACCTATTCACTACATTGCTGGTCGTCGCCCTAAACTACCTAAGCTTTTCGGATGTGAGTTAAAACTTAAGTTCTTCTGGTGTGAACGTATTAGTGATTTCACTGTCCAGCAAATATTTTACTAAGGGACTATAATTACTTGCTGCAAACGAATCGGAGATCAATACTTAAGGTGTCAAATGTATCAGTGTGCTTAATCTACGATTTCGGATGGAACTTTATCGTTGCAGATGTAAGGCAACCAATGTTTGGTGCACACTTTTAAGTTACTTGGACTTTTGACACTAAGGCACATGAGATGACGGATCAGTTAACAAAATATCTTAAGGCGGTAGAGCACGCATAACAGAGACGAGCCAAATTTCGGTTGAAGCAGTTGATACTATTTATCCATATTAAGGTCAAGGTATCCGGAACTTAAAACAATATCACTTAAGGAAATTCTTATAATATTTTCAACAACATTATAGGAACAAACAGTTCTTCGGGTGCGACCCCTACTTCCGGATAGGTATAGTAAACTTAAGATAGAATTTAAAATCAGGTGTGATCTTAATAGCCTCCGTTGCTAGGATAATTAGGTAGTAGTCCTGTGCTAAGTCTAAACTAGTGTTTACCAGTTAATCTCTCAACTTATCATCACCAATGCTTGGCAAAAGGAACCTGTTCTTGACTGTTAAGACATTCAAAGCTCAGTACTCCACACACAATCTACTATCAACATTTTCTTTGACTAAAAACCGTTTATGCTGATCAGCTACGTTCTACAGTCCGCTCTAGTAGAGTCAATTAAAATAAAAACATTATTAAGTTATACACATAATATGAACACATCATAATTTCGTAAATCAGAATATAATTTAACCATATCCTTCGTAAAAGATGAACCAGAGTCAAAAGACATATTTTTTGTGAATCAGAATCGGATTTTCTCATGCACATAAACAAATAAAATTGTAATTATTATTTTCTCTATCAGGGACCCCAATCATCAATTTTCAGATCGACAGACCTGCGGAAGTCTGTAAGACCCTTTTGTCAAGCAGGAAATGAGCTGATGATATTTAACGCCTGTACAGATCGTCACTTTTGATTATCCAAAAACCATCCTAATCCCGTCAGCTTTCAAACAGAAAGGAACCGCATCAAATCGGTACATTCATTTGGGAGCGATGATGTCACAGATATACAGATATACAGACACATATGTCAACCCATAACACTCGTATTTTCGTATGAGGGTTAAAAATTAGAATCAGAATGGAATAGAACAGAAGTCGGAACAGACTCTACTTGGGTTCAGAATCAGAACATCATACTCAAATCAAAACAGATTAAACAGAATGAACAGATTTAACAGATAAAACAGATAAATAGATAAAAGAAATAATACAGATAAAAGAGATAATACAGACAGTACAGATAGTACAGATAATACAGTTAATAGAGATAAAGCAGTTACAGTAGATAGCACAGATTTAACGGATAAAACTGATAAAACTGATAAAAGATATAATACAGATAGTACAGATAATACAGTTAGTACACATAACATAACTAACATTTTTATACATACATATATAGATACATATATAGATATAGATAGATGGTACAGATAGTTCAGATAATACAGTTAATAGAGATAAAGCAGTTACAGCAGATAACACAGATTAAACGGATAAAACTGATAAAATATATAATACAGATAGTACAGATAAGACAGAACGTACAGAACGCACAGAACGCACAGAACGCACAGAACGTACAGAACGTACAGAACGTACAGAACGTACAGGACAGGACGTACAGGATGGACAGGACGGACAGAACGGGCAGATTGGATAAAACGGATTAAACGGATAAATAGGAAAACAAATTAAACAGTTAATCAAGTAAAACGGATAAAACGGGTGAAACAGGTAAAATGGATAAAACAGATAAACAGATGATATGGGTAAAACGCATAAAACATAAACAGGTGAAACGGATAAAACGGATAACCGGATAAAACGGGTTAAACGGATAACCGGATAGAACGGGTTAAACGGATAAACGGATAAAACAGGTGAACCGAGTAAACGGATAAAACATAAACAGGTGAAATGGGTAAAACTGATAAAACGGATAACGGATAAAACAGGTAAAACGGATTTAACGGATAAACCAGGTGAAATGGGTAAATGAATAAAACGCATAAAACAAATAAACAGGGAAAACGGTAAAACGGATAAAACATAAAACAGGGGAAATGGGTAAAACGGATAAGACGGATAAAACTGGTAAAACGCATTAGACGGATAAATGGATGAAACAGGTGAAACGGATAAAACGGGCAAAACAAATAAACAGGTGAAACGATAAAACGGATAAAACATAAAACAGGTGAAATGAGTAAAACGGATAAGACGGATAAAAGGATAAAACAGGTAAAACGCATTAAACGGATAAATGGATGAAACAGGTGAAACGGGTAAACGGATAAAACGGGTAAAACAAATAAACAGGTGAAACGGTAAAACGGATAAAACATAAAACAGGTGAAATGGGTAAAACAGATAAACGGATAAAACATGTGACATGGGTAAAACGGATAAACGGATAAAACAGATAAAACGAGTAAACGGATAAAACGGGTAAACGGATAAAACGGGTAAAACAGGTAAAATGGATAAAACAAATAAACAAGTGAAACGGGTAAAATGGTTAAACGGATAAAACATAAAACAGGTGAAATCGGTAAAACGGATAAACGGATAAAACAAGACAGGTGAAATGGGTAAACGGATTAAACGGGTAAAACGGATAAAAGAAATAAACAGGTGAAACGGGTAAAACGGATAAACGGATTAAACAGATTAAGAAATTAAATGGACAGAACAGATCAGACAGGAATCAGAACAGATCGGACAGAAAACAGAACAGATCAGATCAGACAGAAAACAGATGGTTAAAACCAACAGACAGATAAATAAAAATAACAACTACGCACCTCAGTAATAACTGTGTCGGAAGAAAAGTCGATTTATCATCATCACCTTCGACCCTTATCTCGTCGTGCATTGGTTAACAGGGTAAAGCAAGGGTAAAGCACGTGTAATAAATTCGCCTTTCTGCCAAAATACATCTTCATCATGATCAGCTGCATTCTCTACGATATTCAGTCCCACAAACTTGATTCTTGTAGTAAAATCTATACGTCCAAGTATAAACTCAATTTGCACTTAGTCTCAGACAAGTCAGTTTCATGAAAAGCATCTTCTATAACATCGCAGACTTCTGGGTAGCAACTATTGAGTATCCCTTCGAGTAGATTACACCCTGTAGGTATCTATGACCATCAGCTGGAAGTTTCATTCTACAGCGGCTCGTTTTTTATTGTAAAACGCTTAGCAAACCGCTAATGTCACCGCTTTAACACCTCTCGAGTCGTCTCGATTAAAATCGAGTTTCACGCAACTTTGTCGAGATCCTTAAAAGACATCCTCTTCAACTCTTACAAAATCGCGTTCACCATACAAAAGTTTTATCGATAGCGACATTGACTGATTCCACATGAAATGTGCTGGCACTTGTCAGGGAAGCCGGAGTTAATCAGCATTTCTTAGTAGCCGCATGAACGCATTGTCTTTCACTGCACTGATCTCTCTATATTTGGGTCCAATTTTCGTCGTAAATACCACTTCTGAATGTGAAATCAGACTCTGGATATGTTTACAATCTCGTTTAATAATTAGCTTGTCCAGTTATTAATTCACATCACTTAGAATTACAACGCAACATCAGTTACATATTTAGGTTAGGTTCACAATTTTGCATTAACCCACACGTGCCACAGAACATTACTTCGCACCGACCGTCGCCATGATAATGTAGACCGGCTGGCGCCATATGTCCGCTCCCGCGCCCGCGAGCCATCGCTCGTAGCGACATCTATTTCCTTCAGCGCGTAACACTACTTCCTAATCGATAATTGAGATAAAAATAATAAAAACACAGTCCGTAGGTAGTTCCCCCAATTAATAGCATGTTGGCCAAATTTTATCCGTACAATCGTTATATACATTTTATATTGTCTGTCTGTCTGTCTATCTGTATGTACATTTTCACATGAAAATATAATTAATTATTGCCTACATTTTAGGGACGAAGTTTTTAGTTTTTACTGCGAAAAAGTATAGTGTCTGATCCCATGGAAAAATAAAAATTCTGTTTGTACAGAAATAGGTAGATTGCATTCAGGAAAACAATATTTTTTTATTTGATGACAAGATAGTCCTTGACTGCGATCTCACCTGATGGTAAGTGATGATGCAGTGTAAGATAGTAGCAGTCTAACTTGGAAGGGTTCTGACAGTGTACATTCAACCCATACCCCTAATCGGTTTCTACACGCCGCCGGAACGCTAAATATGTAGCTTGGCGGCACGTTTTTGACGGTTAGCCTGACCATTACCAGACCAGACCAGACCAGACCAGACCAGAGAAAATTCAGAAATTATAAATACCCAAATTGCCCCCACCGGGAAAAATATATATTATATTTCCATTTTGCACCAACAATATCATAATTTTCCAGTATAACAGTGATTATCAACAAGGATTTCAGTCACACTTACACATCGCGCGTCGAAAGGGTGTATTAGGCAGAAATCACGCAGACAAAGACGCGGAAATTAATTAGTTTGCTGAATCATGAATACACACTAAAACAAGTGTTAACCATGACGTCTTCGGATCAGTTCGTCTCTCTCTTATCGCTTATTAATGAAAGGGTCGGCACGAGGATTTGCAAAGGTCTTCACCTGTGATAAGACGTAGGTTATTAACTCCGTTGGTCAGTCTGGGTCGCGAAATGAGACTGGTGTCAGATGTAGCGTCGACGCAGCATAATGATTTTAGTTTTTTGTTTTGTTTTTGGGTTTGTCCAGTGGAGTTATGTGGACGCCGGTATGTAATATTTATTTAATTTAAGTATACTTTTACCCATCTCTGTTGTGATATTTTAACGGTTTTTTTTTATTTTTTTTTATTCGATGACAAGATTGCCCTTGACTGCGATCTCACCTGATGGTAAGTGACGATGCAGTCTAAAATGGTAGCGGGCTAACTTGGAAGGGATATAGCAGTGTAAATTCAACCCATACCCCTAATTGGTTTCTACACGCCATCGTGCCGGAACGCTAAATCGCTTGGCGGCACGTCTTTGACGGTAGGGTGGTAACTAGCAACGGCCAAAGCCTCCCACCAGACCAGACCAGAGACAATTTAGAAATTATAAATTCCTAAATTGCCCCCGCCGGGAATAGAACCCGAGATCTCCCAGTTATAAGACCACAGCACTCACCACTGCGCCAGGGAGGTCGTCAAATATGTATGGTATCATGGTGTTATTTGCGACATAGTCCGCCTGTTCTCCATACCCCATATCCTTAAGAGATTATGTACCCCATAATTTCTTAAGGTTTTTTTTAACCGACTTCCAAAAAGGAGGAGGTTCTCAATTTTTTTTTTTTTTAATGTATGTTCCCCGATTACTCGAAGACGCCTGGACCGATTTGGAAAATTCTTTTTTTGTTTGAAAGATTATACTTCCTAGATGGTCCATAGTCATCAGGTCAGGATCTGTATTGTTGGTCTATGTTGTTGTTTACAAAAGTAAACAAGAACCATATTATTGTTGTTGTTTACAGATCTCTAAGGGTAGGCATGTAGAGCGAAGTTTTGTTTTGCGCCCTATTTGCTTCTTCCTTCTGCTCCCTCGAAAGTTTTGCTTTCCTTGACTTTGGACGATTAATATACATAATATTATTTGTGAATTTGAAGTGGTAATATGTTAGCTAATCCTTACTAATTTGAAGTACCTACATGCAAAAGTGTGTTAGTTTGTTGGTTTGCCCTTCACTCACGTAGCAACGTAGGAATGGATCGAGTTGTTGTCCTGGAGATTGATAAAGGCTACTTATTCCTAGGAAAATAAGGGGTTATATTAAAAATCTAACTCCACGCGAACGTAATCGCGGGCTAGTTAGATTATACGACTGTGATGGACACTCAGATGGACAAAGAAGTTCAAATTCACCCAAATTCATTTGGAGGCCTGGCTTCGCTCGTAACAACTACACGATTATTTTGCACTAGACGATGCCTGCGACTTCGTCCGCGTGAATGAAGGATTAATTCCCGTGGGATCTCTTTAATGTTCTGTGATAAAATGTAGCCAAGGTATATTTCAATCTCGAGTATGAGCTATCTCCATTCCAAATGTCAGCCAAATCGGTTCACTCGTTGTGGACACACACACATACTCTCACACATACACATTCACACTTACACATATAAACTTTCGCCTTTTTAATATTAGTGTGAAGTTTGATATGATCTCTTTTCAGCGTGTGGCGTTGTAAGCAAGAAGGAATGGGACGGCTTGAGCCCGCTCCATGTGGAGTACCTGGCGAGGCCGGTGAATCTGGTGATCATCCAGCACACGGCCACTCCTGGCTGCAGCACCGACGCGGCCTGCGAGGAGAGGCTCAGGAACATGCAGGACCATCATATGGAACAGCTGAAGTTCTGGGATATTGGGATGTCGTAAGTATTTTTAACCCCCAACGGAAAAAAAAGGTTTTTTTATACATTACTAAACTTATGCCCGCGTCTTCATCCGCGTGGATTTAATGTTTATTAATCCCGTGGGAACGCTTTGATCTTCCGGATTAATAAATAGCCTTCGGTTCAGTTCTTTTTCGGTTCTCGTCGGGTGACCGCCCTCGACTACCGACTAACGCATCGCATTGTTCGCCCGCACTATTTTTTCTTTTTGCTCGACTTCTAAGAGATATTGAATAGCCTATAACCTTCCTCAAGAATTGGGCTATCAGACACAAAAATAATTTTTCAAATCCGACTGATAGTTCCAGAGATAAGCGCGTTCAAACAAACAAACTTTTGCACTTTATTATATTAAGTATAGGTAGATAGGCACACGCTTGACCACTATCACACCTGATGGAAAGTGATGATGTGGTCTAAGGACGCGTTTGCCTAGAAGATGCCTATTCACTCTTGTTTTAAAGATACCCAAATAAAAAAAGTTAAAAAAAAGTGGGGTGTTAAAAGCTTGACCTGTGTATCTGTGTGTCCCCTCGTAGCTCCTTAACCAGCGGGTCAATGTTGATGAGATTTTTTCTATTTGAAAGCTAACATGATTGAGATCAATTGAAAAAAAAAAAAATCTTAGCTATGATTTATGAAGATCTGCTCAGGCGTCACGTTAAGTTCAATTTTTCAAACCACTATTTTATCCCCTTAGGGGTTGAATTTTCAAAAATCCTTTCTTAGCCTACGTTATATTTTAATAAACTATCTGTTTGCCTAATTTCAGCCCGATCCATCCAGTGGTTTGAGCTGTGCGTTGATAAATCAGTCACGTTTTTCTTTTTGTATATTTGGATAAGTTATATTTTCTATTTTCTTTATTATTTGTAAGAAATGTATTAATAAAAAAGTCAAGCCCAAGGCCCTTTATTGTTATGGCTACTAAGGGTGCCTATAAGGGACATACACGCTTATTGCTTACTTACATGGAAATCACGAATAAGTACCACTTATCGCAAAAATAATGGTTACCGATATTGTAATATTTGAGCACGCAATGTATCGCGAACGAACGTCGATAACGATAAATATTGTAAGCGCGGCGGTTTGTTGTGTACATCGATGGTTTTTTACTATCATGCAGGTATATAGTCTTGATCTGCTTTCAATTTTTGATATAGTACAGCTAATCTGATAAAATACTAAAAAAAGACGTGTGGCACTCGGGGACTGCCGCGGTAAAGCTATTGCATAGCATTTTTTATCAACGCCATCTAGCGGTGAGAGGAGTCCCGTGTCAGGTTATTTTCGTTACGGAATTTCTGGATTCGGTCTCCACGCTCAAGGCCCGCGATAGAAGATATGCAATAGCTTAAAAAAAAATTCATTGAAGTCGTTTAAAGATCGAAAAAAAATATTCATAGCTGAGCGATTATCAAATCAGGTAGGTATCAAATAAGTCTATGGTTGGTATACATGAGCATAAATTCAGTTTTCATGAGCTAATCTCTTGCACCATGCCTGTACGTATAATATTAATTGATTAACACGAATAAAAAGTTTCGGGTCTATTAAAAACTACATAGTTCAGTGCACTTAAGTTTGCATCACCAATAAAATAGCTTTCAAACGATCCTAACCTGTCGATGAAGATAAATTGATCCGACCAATTCTGAAGTTTTTATATCCCATGTCAAAGGTTGATACGAGAATCTGATGAGGATTAAAAACTTGCAATTAAGTTGATTATTACTCTGGGGCATTGATCCCACAGTCAACGATCTTCAGTTCTGAGATAGAACTGAGTGTTTCGTCAAACTGTAATTAATGCGAAGGCTTTGTTCTAACTTTTCAGTGCCAACTTTTCAGACCGCGGCGGTAGTGTGCATGAAGAGCGCAAAAACTTAAGCTTAACTTAAAAACTTAAAAAACTTAAGTGGTTCATATATTCTCTTGGTTCAAGTACTCTTGAATATGAACAACTAGGAAGCAATATGAATATGTTAATGCTCTAGCCTCAATAACGCCACGGTTAAAGGTGCGGACTGAAAACTAAAAGGTCGCAGGTTCGAATCCCACCCGTCGTACCCAGTCCTAGCACAAGCTTTCCGCTAATCAATTTAATCAACTTCTTGGCTAATATTCTTTAAAAAAAAATTCGAATGGGTTATGTTTGTTGGTTTGTCCTTCAATCACGCAACAACGGAGCAACGGATCGACATGATATTTTGGACAAATGTGGTTGAATTAAATAGTGTGTAAAACCCTGGCAAGGAGATAGTTGAGTCAAAGGGTACCTATCTATAACATGATTTTATCACACCCCTGTTCAAGCAAGCGAAAAAATTTGCTAGAAATGCGGTTCGAAACAAAAGGGATTCATTTTTGAGACGGTCAAATAATTTAACTACATAGCAAATACTCATAAAAGTTAAATTCATTCGTTACTCGCGTTACTACCAGTCTGTCAAAGATTTATGCATAAATGACAGACTGACAGTGATAGTGAAAAATACAGTATTAGAGACATCTCTGCAAGGAATATACTACTCTCTATTTAAGTATCGATAAGACGTATCTATCGATACATTACATCCTTAGCTTTGACAATTCTTTCTTTTTTACATTGGTTGGTAGTATTGTTTTTTTTTATGAAGGTGTCTAAAATAAGTATGAATGGCTCCAAAAACTTTTGTTTGAAGTTCCATATTTTCTTAGCACTCTACCCCAAACGAGCATTGACGAATAGAGACAAATTATTTGATTTGGCTTAGCACTAAAAAAGAGTCAAGAAAAGAAGATGACACAAATTCAACAAAATATTGAAAATGAACGAGCAATAAACCTATACCCAACCTATCCTCTCGGCGGAATGGTACTTGGCCGGTTTTGATGAACTTCATTTTGTCACTTTATGATCACTACATAGTATAAAACAAAGTCGCTTTCTCTGTCCCTATGTACGCTTAAATCTTTAAAACTACGCAACGGATTTTGATGCGGTTTTTTTTAATAGATAGAGTGATTGAAGAGGAAGGTTTATATGTATAATAACATCCATTAACAGTGAATGACATAGGCTATATATTTTATACCCGTGCGAAGCCGGAGCGGGCCGCTAGTATTGTATATGTATAAATTCATCTGTTTTGTCACTTTCAGGTTCATAGTAGGCGGTAACGGCAAGGTGTACGAAGGTAGCGGCTGGCTGCACGTCGGCGCACACACCTACGGATACAACAGACGCTCTATCGGCATATCCTTTATTGGAAACTACAACAGTAAGTCTAATAATTGTTATAAAGTACTACGAGTACGTACCACGGTAATTATTTTAGTTGGGATTGTCGATATTTCGATCCAATTGCATGGACCGTGATCACGACGAGACTGCGTGGTACGTACTCGTAGTATTTTATAACAATTATGTCAGTAAACCACGAATCAAGTCTAAAATCTTTAGTAAGTCTAATAATTCCTATGATACTTAGCTCTTGTCCAAGACTTTGTGTGGCATCAGGTTTTAATACCAGCCAAAATGCGAGTCATACTCGAGCACTGAGGGTTCCCGACGAAAATAACTAACAATTGGGCTACGAACTTACTCTGACAAAGGGCGCTAGATTATAGAAGAGTGTCCTTGACTGCAATCTCACCTGATGGTAAGTGACGATGCAGTCTAAGATGGTAGCGGGCTAACTTGGAAGGGGTATGGCAGTGTACTTATACTCGTACCCCTCCACTCATTCTCCTCCCGACACTCCCGTGAGGAGCGTTAGATCCTTCACATGTATTTTTTTTATTACAATCATAATATCTGAAGCATAAACCCAGTTGCATGGTACGTCAAAATCAGAATCTGGGTACCCAGGCTTCATAACAACAAATAATTTAAAAAATCTTGTACGCTGGTACGGAACCGTTCGTGGACGGCCAGGAGGAGTGCGACTCGCATTTGGCAGTTTTTTTTTGAAAATCTGCCATTCAACACACACTGGGCGCGATTCCTGAGATTAACTTATTCAAAATTTTGTAAACTTACTGTAGGTAATGTCCCTGCAAGCTCCGTTTGCGTCGGGCGTTAAAAGTAACGAGAAACGCTGAGCTCACGCTCATATCATTAATTTTATGTCATATGTTAACTTTGCTACGATATTATGCCAGGAAAGTAAGATAGGAATTGTGACATTGAGAAAGGTTATAAGCATTTTATCGGCTTTTATAGCTATTTATAAAAAGGTTTATAATAAATTAAACGTAAAATTACCTTTTGTGTAAGTAGGTACCTACCTACGTCATATTTTATCGTACCAAATGAGTCCTCCCAAATGAAATTTAGCTAACTACTCAGCCGGCCTAGCCATATTACGAACGTGTCGTCTCTTTCTACGATCGCTCACGCTAAAGCAGGGGTTCCCAAATTTTTTTATCACGTTTCCCAAACGTTTTACAAACTTTCGTACAAACAAAAGGGCACAAGCTTTTTAATTAGTTCTTGCCTTGGAGCATAAAGTTGCACACAAAAAAAGGTCTTAAAAATAAATATTAATATTTTTAATTGAGAATTTTATTTTTATTCCGTATTACACTCGTGTAATGTAGTTTTTTCCCGAACTATATCTACGCAAGTGGGCCTGCTCCGTCGCCCTGTAATGCCGTCAAACTCATTCACGCTTCTTTAGGCCATAATTGCTTGTTTTTTTACAGATGACGAACCTACACTTGAGCAGTTGGAAGCAGTGAAGAAACTAATCAAATGCGGTGTAGACAAGGGTCACTTAACATCGGACTATCACTTAGTTGGACACAGGCAGTTGATTAGCACAGAGAGTCCTGGCAGGAAACTCTACCGAGAGATTAGAACATGGCCCCATTTCTTGGAAGATGTATCAAGCATAAAAAATGACAGTTAAAGATTTGCCTGAAGTTACATTATTTTAATTATATTATCCTTTGCTCGTTCTGGGTTGTTGTTTTCATTGTTGAAGGTCGTGACCCCTTTCATATAATGGTGGTTTTCTTGGGATAATGATGCGGTGTGTGCCCTTAATTTTCGAACAATGTTCGGGTCAGTGATCCATACGGTTCTGAGACTTGAGATGGCTAATGATGCGCTTCATAAGTACTTTACCATTTAATTAAATGCTCCAAGGCAGGTCGCCCACAGTGACTTTTTGCGGGGATTCAGTAGCGCATTTCGTCTGTAAAGCAGGCCATACACGATCAAGTTTGCCGTCAAGTTTGCATGATGCTTAAGGGCGCGGTTGCTTCTTGTGGCAAATGTTGCGGAAAACGCATTGCGATTGACGCGCATTTTAATACATCTAAAGGGATCCCTATAGGAATTCACAAAAAGTTCGATACCTAGGAAAATTCCAAAAAGCTGTACCACTCCATCGCGAGAAATGACGCTATACATCAGAAAGAGTTTTCCTAGGTATTTTTGAAAATCCCTAAGCTAACCGAACCTAACGCTAATGTTGGCGGTTCGTCGCAAGCGTATCAGAAGCGAAATAGTAGCGATACAATCGCTTAGCATCTATTCAGCATCGCTTCGGACGACATCGGGTAAAAGAAGAGCGTTCACAGGCGATCACTGGTAGTCACTACCACGCATGATTGTATCGAAACTGAATCACGACTATGTCGATTCTGTATCGCGATAGTACCGATGCAGAATCGTGGTCACGTTGGCGAAGGTTTATGATCTGTGACAGCATCGCGAACTTTTTTAACTTTTTAGTTCGTTGTCTGGGCACTCGGGTTTTTTATTTTTTTTAATTATTGCGATTGTATCGCTACTGAATCGCTGCAAGTTGCCGTGGGCGACCTCCCTTAAGCTTCGTATTATGAAAACTCTGCTTCACTATTCAGGTTTTATTATTTTTCAATTGATACCATAGCTTTTGGTAAAAGATTAACTCCAGTCTAAATAAATCCCTTAAAGCAAGAATAATTGAATCGTAGATAATAATTCCATTGTTTCAAAGTCCATTGACATCCTGCAGCTGTGTAGATACTGTCCTTGAACGATAAGCGCTAAGCTTTTTCTTATCTAACTTAAATATCTCAACGCTCTCAACTCCGTCCAAGTGAATTCTTCTTTATCAACTTATAGACGTCCACTGCTGGACATAAGTCTCTTGCATGGACCTCGGTCTTGCGCCGCCTGAATCCAGCGATTCCCTGCGACTCGTTTGATGTCGTCACTCCACCTAGTGGGGGGTCTGCCAACACTGCGTTTCCCGATGTGGGGTCGCCACTCTAGCACCTCGACCCCATCGACCATCAGCTCTTTGAACTATGAAGTCAAGTGAATTCAAGATTTCATAAATTCCGTGGGAACTTTTTGATTTTCCAAGATAAAAAGTAGGTTATGATTCCTCTGGGATGCAAGGTACCTCTGTAATGTCTCAATATACCTAATCATTCCAACGGCTAGACGGTGAAATTGTAACAACCAAATGCATATAAGTTCTTTATAATATTTTTTTTAAAGTTTTTATCATATCATAAAAAAAGAAAATACGCTGCATATGATACATATTATTTATTATTTAATACAGCTTAAGACGGAGCGCCTTGCCTAGAAGTGCTTACTTACCCAATTTATGTCGGATTTGAATGTACCCAAGTTACGTCGGAAAAACGAAATATTGGATTTCCACTTTAGTGGTAAGGAAATAGGTAGGAAAGCACTTAACTAAGTACATGATACCTACATTCGGTCTTACATGGAGCAACTCAAAAAATAGGTCTATGCAAACAGAAATTATGAGACGATTATGAGACGAGAATATTATGAGACGATGCAAATATAAGACCGGTGTAAGTTGCATCGGTGCTGAAAGCTGAAGCTGTAACCCGTGTGAGAATAGACTAACATCCTATTTCACAAGTGTTAGGATTACACCTAAACAATTCCCTGTGTAAGGATGGATCCCTTAGCGTCGTCTAAACATCACCCGAAGCGATTAAGTGTCAGGTAAGCGTCGGTGAAAACAGATTTGTTTAAAATTGTCACCTAATTGGGCTCCAGTGTTCCCTGTAAAATTTAATTTTAAGGGCTTGGGCTCAGCCAAGCTTATTGGTGAGAGCGGAAATTAATATAAGGCGTAAAGCCCTCCTACGATGAGGTGTGAAGCTAAGGCTAGAAACGAAAAAACAATTTCATTTTACTATTTTATTTTTCGATACATTGTATTTCTTCTGCAAATTTTTACAAAAAGTGAGACTAATTATGGACAGAAGGAAGAATAATGGTACGATATTTATGATTACGATACTCTTTCCTTGTAGGTACCATGGTGCAGGTGACAGGTCAATAGAAGAATAGAATGACTTATTTTTACCTGTTTTTACCATACTTATTGTCGCAATCATGAGGTTCACATTACGAAGTTTTTCCCAAAAAGAATTCTAGTCGCAACGGATTTACTTTTTGTTTGAAATATGAATTAGTCGGGAGTATTTTTAGCTATGTTTACTGAAAATCGGTCCAAGATGGCCGCCGCCACAAAATGGCGGATTATATATTTTTTCACAGCTCCCTCAATATGGGTAGCAAATGAAAGGGTTTAACTAGTAGAATCATTATGATAAAATTCAAATTCAATATGGCCGCCACCACAAAATGGGGAATTACATATTTTTTTTTAATTTCACGTGTCGGGAGTGTTTTAAATTTTGAATTTACACTTGTTAATGGTGAGTATTAATTGAACCTTACGATTGCAATAACAAAATAAGTTATGTTATCCACCTGTCACCCGCACCACGTTACATCGAAAAATGTGTACCTACTGCGGCCACTGGATATGGTTACGGCCACGAGCGGCGTAACTTTAACTTTATTTAGTTAGGACTCAGTATAAATGATTTGTGATCGAAGCCTGCGACTGTTCGCCGTCTTCCTGGAGTTGGAGCCTCACTTCGTAATGGGATCTGTACCAAATCCACCATCCGAGCGCGTGGCGAGTCAGAGCGGACACAATCCAGCAGTAGTAGCACACCTGGTAAAGGTAGACGGTTGGTGGGTTGAATATATTCATATACCTACACTAGGTTGGAAACGATAAGGCTAAATGAATGCTGCGACGCAGGTGACAGCCCAGTACATATTTTGCAAGCTAGGGCAGTTGAGGCAGACATGAGGGCGCGAGCGTATGCTGCGACGTAGCTAAATGATCTAGTTAGTACAAACTTGGCTAATATTCTTTAAAAAAAAAAGAGGCTAAGAGATTTTCAAAAACTTAGTATTTGTACAGAAACTTTCAATTGTTTAAACAAAAGATATAACACAAAATAGCTTTAGATACTCTTAAACTGTCACTCGGGGCCACGTGCGTTTTAGGCAATTAGGTACCTACTACCTACATATTATTATTGTGATGATTAATGTATGTATACGTATGTAGATCTATGCCCTAAAGCCGGCAATGAGTTGAGTTGAATGAAATCAAGTTATTTTTATTCCCTTACAGACAAAACAGAACTGTTTCTGTCTTTTTCAGAGCAAACCTTAAGACAAAACGATATTATGCTTTGAAAATGTTTCGTGAAAAAAGGTAGCTAAAACTTTATAATGTTGATTAAAATGCCAACAACCTTAAATAGCCAATTTGTGTACATAGTCCTAAACGACTTTTGTAAAACGAGTTTTTACAGAATTAAATTAATTTACCAGAAGAAATCTCATTTTTGCATACAAAATAAAATTACTTCCTAATAAGAAATTTTAAAATTCATAGAACAAAAATATTGTAAAGTTTTATGACGTTATTTCGAGCTAACGTAAAGTTGCTTGTATAAGTTTTTTGGTAATTTAAATTATTTATATTTACCTTTACGTACTACCATAGTAAGTAATTTTGTATGAAAATACGCTTTGAAAAGTTGTAACTTTCCAACTAGATGCTTGAAATTTTCACAGCTTCGTAGTCCGTATAAACAACTTAGGATGAAATCTATAGACCGCACTCTCACTCTGCTCTGACTCAAGACAAAGATAGAACGAGACAGATTTATGTCAGCTTTCGATGTCAGCGCATATGTGTGTCTCGTTTTCACTCTTATCTTGAGTTCGAGCTAAGCCAGATCACGCTCTATAGATTTCATCATTAGCCGTTTCTGAGAAAAAAGCATTTGACACACGGACAAACGGACAACCAAGCGTTTTTTTTTAAATATATTTTATGCGAGCCAATGAGCAGGCGTGTCACCTGATTTTAAGTTATTACCGCCGCCCGTGAACATTTGTAGCACCAGAGGCACCACCAATGCGTTGCCGGCTTTTTAGGAATTTGTTGGTCCGCCCCTTGAATAACCCCATGTTGTAGATTAGTGGAAACACCGTCGCAGGAAGTTGGTTCCACCGTTTCAAAGTACGTGGAAAAAAGATCTGGCACATCGAATGGTTGAAGTGCTCCAAGCACCCAGGTCGTGAGGGTGAAATTGTGTTCGGTGACGAGTGGTGCGGTTGTAAAAGAAAGACGGTGGAACACTCCCCGTTATACTATAGCCGATAGAATCCGCAAAGAGAGCTTACATCTCTGCGGTGTTCCAGGCTTTCCAATGAGTTAGTTAATTTGGGATTTTTTGGGAATCTTAAAAATTAATTTACCAGTGTCATGCAAGCCAGCACGAAGGTGGAAGCTAAAGGCCAGGGCGTCAGCTGGTCCTGCGCCATGAGGCCGGCGAATGTCCGCCCGGTCAGCCCAGCGGCCACCACCGCGATCGGCGTCATTATCATTATACCGAAGAAGTCTACGAACATCTAAACACACAACCACAAGAAATAAGCTTAAAAACTGCATCCTGGCTACGAAAAATTGAATATAACATCCGTTGTATTGATTTATTAACCGACTTACAAAATGCCCCAAAAATAAAAAACTATGTATGCCCCGATTACTCGAAGACGCCTGGACCGATTTGGAAAATTCTTATTTTGTTTGAAATCTTCTAAATATATAAAAGGCAAAGGTGACTGACTGACTGACTGACTGACTGACTGACTGACTGACTGACTGATCTATCAACGCACAGCTCTAACCACTGGACCGATTGAGCTGAAATTTGGCATACAGGTAGCTGTTAGGACGTAGACATCCGCTAAGAAAGGATTTTGGAAAATTTCAACCCCAAGAGGGTTAAATAGGGGGTTAAAAAATCGAACCTAACGTGAGCGAAGCCGCGGGTTAAAGCTAGTGGTAATATAATTCCCAGGTAGTCCCATTGTCATCAGGTCAGGATCTGATGGTGAGATCCTGGGGAAATCGAGGGAAATCTTCAAATTTTATAGGCACAATTGATATACTCCATAGTGGCGTTTGTAGTAGGTTTTGTAAAAAGAATTTTTAGGTTTATTTATGTTTAAATATAAAACGTAGCCTATATCACCCGGGCCTTAATAACCATAAATAACGAATCAGTTGCCACCCTATATTAAGTAAAAAGTCTCATACATACATATACAGGGTGTAAGAGATACCCTAATGAAAACTGAAACCAGGGATTCAGTAGGTTTAATGATTCTGAGCCGCTCAGCTTTGGATTTTTCGGTCGGTCTCTTCGTGATTTTGTCATTTTTTTTCATTGTTTTTAATTACAACATGAAAATATTGGTGTATGTGATATCAACATGATTTTAATTGAAAAAAAAAAACAAAAATTTCCAGTACATATTTAACGCAAAACAGCGATGTTTTCAACTGCGACCTAACAGCAGTGCAGTTCAATGGAACAAAGTGGGTGTTCGAACCGTCGTAATCATGCAATAAGTACCTAGTCCATACTAATATTATTAGAAAGTGTGTTTGTTTGTTGGTTTGTCGTTCAATACCGCTGCAACAAAGCTACGGATCGACGTGATTTATTGCATGAGGTATAGTTGAGGACCTGGAGAGTGACATAGGCTACTTTTTATCCCGAAAAATCAAAGATTTCCTGTGGGATTTTTAAAACTGATTCTACGTGGACAAAGTCGCGGGCATCAGCTAGTACATATATATAGATGCCAGCGGCTAGATCAAGTAGATTTTGACCTCAATTTAGATAATCACTTAATTACGTCAAATAATCTAATGGACTGAAAAGACAGTAAGCTTGAAATCTCTAACAAATACCACCTTTATAAATGGAACAAAACAAAGCTTTGCGATAACAAAGATGCTTTGTATTAGGAGTTACATAACAGTGCCTTGAGGCTGAATGACAGACATAAGATATTACGTTTCAGTCGCTAAAAGACTATGTAGATGAGAAGAAAAATGGTATTTCATTTTATATTACCTGTAATATCTTAAAGAAGGGTTAAATCTTTTTGAAGAAACAGGAAGTCGGAATTTTTATTCGGTATCACTCACTGGAGTCACTGGCTTGGCAGTTTTAATTGGTAAAAATTTTCCTCAAGGAAATTGTTACAAATTAAACAAAAAAAATCTAAACTTTCACGCTTCATGAAGCGTATTAAAAAAAGCCTTCGAACTTTTTGTAGCTATACGAGATAGACGTGATTGTTAGGTACGTAATAATATTATGTGGTCAATTTTTGGTCATGAGATTTACAACGATATTATATTTGTTAGACAAATCATTTTGAGCCACTGCAAATAATAGATGATTATGGGCAAATGAGAAATCGAATAAGGCTCGTGATTCCTCAAGTGACTCAAGAAAGTCCTAACGTTGTTTGTGGAAGTACGTCACGTATTTTAATAAAATGTCACTGCCAATTTTAGACTTGCGAGTACCTTAACACTTGTTTAAGAAATCCATTCAAACTGTGTTCAAAGCGAGCATACTCAATTGAAAATTATTATCTATACATCTATACAAATAAATAAAATTGAAGGGCCTGTTTGTAATATCAAAGTAACAGCTTTTACTAAATGGCACGTCTGCGTTGTTCGTTCCGGCTAATCTCGGGAACGGCTGGACCGATTTTGACTGGACTTTCACTGGTAAATAGCTGATGTTATCGGGAGTAACTTAGGCTATTTTATTAACCAAATTTAGAAAAAAGAAGAGGATGTGTTTTTTTTTCTATCTATGTATATCGATATCTCCGTGATTTCTAAACCGATACACGTCAATCTTTTTTTGATCGATACAAAAACTTTGCGAGATGCTCCCATAAAAACTTCGGGTTCTAACTTCTCAATCCTGATGCACGGGTCGTGCCCACCTAAACTGTAGGGATTTAGGAACTGTCGATTGTGAATTGAAGATGCGGACAAAGTCGCGGGCGTAAGCTAGGAAAAGATAAAAAAGTGGATAAAAAAACGTGAAGTTGATTTGATTCAGCGATGTTTGTGACAGCAATTAATCATGAACACGAGATATTATATTAACTCACATGCTTAGAATTGTTGCTTAGCACCCACATAGCTAGCGCCTTTAAAACGCCGAATTTATGTACGCGTTTCGTTACGTACTTAGTCCCACATAGTTCACATCTAGATTTCCCTGATTCTGTCAACCATCTCTCCAAACATTTGACGTGCACCCTCCCAACAGTTCCTCTGCACGCACAAGCCGAAATCAAACGACCCAATTCCGTTGAAACTGCTTCCCCGCTGTGACAAATACGGCACATGTCTTCCATGGAATGGCTGCTTACTCTCTCTTCTTCTTCTTCAGTATTTTGCTCAGTTACTTCTGTCACTTGCTGAAGAACGTGCGCCTCTACATCATCTTTTTGTACCGATGGCAGGTCATCATCCCAATTCACTGCATCAATAGCTACAGTTTTATTCTTACAAATATTCTTCTCTAGCGCTGGACCTTTTCGTTTTGGACTTCTTACTTTGATGCGGTGAGGATGCTTATCCCGTCTCGAAGTTCTTTCTGATTTAACGTTACGACTATTGTGTCCCATTTCTTTGATTTCTAAAGGTTTTCTGTAGATTTGATTGTCATCTCTGATGTTTTCCTTTGGATTATTCACAGTTATCAAATCGGAAGTATTTAGAATCGTGAAAAAATCAATGTTACTTGAGCTTGCAGTTACTTCTTTATCAGATCTAATATTTACTTCTAATACCGTTCCCGTAGACGTAGTGCTTTTACATTCTGTAACAATTTCTACCACGGATGATCTTTTCGAAGTGGTTGCGTACATTTTTTTTCTGGACTTTGTGTTCTTGATACCTGTCACATTCTGTGAATAGTTCATTCCCAGATCTGGATCCACGTGGCTACAAATAAATCAAATTAAAAAATCAATTTGAAAATAATAGCAGTTCAAACGCTCGAGAAACTGTTCTTGAAAGGTTCACTGCTTCTGAAATGTACCTAGTTGTTCCTTTTCTAGAGTATTAAAAAAGTAAGTTAGCTGTATAAAAAGAAAAATTGCATCATTCAACATTAATTCTCAGTCCACTGCTCAAACAGAAAATCACATTTAAAAAAAAAATTTTTAGTCGTGTTTAACATAACTAATAATAACCCCTATCCCCTGCAAATAAGCATATTAGGCATAATCTGTTGCTTGTGTTAGGAGTGGGCATGACAATAATGGTACGGGGATTAAACCATTGATCTTTGGATTTTCAGTCCACACCTTAAACCGTTGCACTATTGAGGCTTAATTGAATTAGAGCTTGATTGATCGTTTGCATCGATGCATCATTTGAATACAATGAACAATTGAACACCTACCTTATTTGTGTTTCATTTTGTGTTTTCTGTTTTTGCCGGTTTGATATTTCATTTTGTACATTGAATCGCCGTCGTCGCGCACTCGGCATTTTGCAAAAAATTTAGAATTTTTTTAGAAATTTTGCAAAATTTTATTAAATGTATTAAACCAATGTAACGTTATATATATATTTTTTTATTTTTTTTTATTAATTGAAACTGTCATTTTGACAGTAAAATTCCTTATTAAAATGGAGTGTACAAAAAAGGTCCGATGAAGATATTTTCAGAAAAATAATAGCCAAAGATAATAGCACAATAGTTTTGAGTATATATAACCCTGTAAAACCTTATATACTCAAATAATAATAGATATTATACCTATGTTTCTCTCACGAACTCACATCTTATTAGCATATATTAAATTATAGCTTATTTGACCAATGGGATCATGGAAGTAGGATAGGATACCAACCTGATACCAACTCTTACGATGGAATCAACTTTTTACTGCATTTTCAATTAAAACTAATGAAAAAGTAATCAAGGGCTACAATGTAGGAGTATAAGTAAAGCCGAAGTTCTGGCAAGAATCTCAAATAATACTCGGAAATACAGTCAATACATCCTTCGGTCCTATTTATTATTTATTATTGTTGAAGGAATTTGAAAATTTTCAGGCTTATCGACAAGTACCAAGTTAGCTTTAGCTCAGTTAAACAAAGTAACCCTTTTGTTGTGTCTCAAGTTTGCAAATGAAATATTCATAAGTCCGTCTGCGCATTGATTCCAGACGCCTGAGACAATATTTGCTCTACTTAATCTTGTATTGGCTATGCAAGAGCAAAGCTCTACTCAATTTTGGCTACTTAGTATTAGCTGCGCAAGCGAACGGGGCCTCTCGTCTAAGGCTGTACGACAAGTTGGTAGGTACTCTGTACGGTCAGCGGTGTAGCGTGATGCGAGGGAAAATGAAACTAACTTAGTTTATTTGTCACTTTAGCAGTTCATTTCCCAACTATTCTGTCACTCAAGGAGGAATTAACGTATTTTTTTAGAAAATAGCTTTTTTATATTTTTAGCGAACAAACGAGCAGGCGGGTCACCTGATGTTATGATTACCGCCGCCTATGAACATTTGTATCACCTGAGGCACCACCAATGCCGTTGCCGGCTTTTTAAGAATTTGTTGGTCCGCCCCCTGAATAACCCCATGTTGTAATTTAGTGGGAATACCGTCGCAGGAAGTTGGATCGTAGACCTTAATTTTACTAAGCGGCCGGCGGCTTCACTGAGTTAAGGACTGTAGTAAACACACAACGGCAGTGACGCACGAATGCAGTTACGAGTACACGGCAGGACGTCACACTGAACGTGCGGATACGTGTGTACGTACGAATAAATAATAAGTAAGGAAGTCTAACTGCGTTAAAAAAATGACCCCAACAAAAATTGTGCCAAAGTGGGTGGAGATTAGAATTGAGACGTTAGAGGCGGGGATTTAAAACATAAATACACTTCAACAGTTGGTCATTTTTCTTGCAAGTCAAATTTTCATAACATCGCCCAATGACTCAGCTGTCATAGCAAACATAGCAGCACGCACGGGAACCAATCCCTGCTTTCGTTCTGAATTTGAACCAAGCACCAAGCATCTGTAACCTCGGAAGTGATTCGTTTTTTTTGATTTGAAGTAGGGCCATTTTTTGAGTGAATTCTGTTCTGAATTAGACTTCCTTACTTATTATTAATTCGTAGGTGTGTACTATCCAAGAAACATAGCCAGGATTAAAACATAGGCTACATTTTATCCCGGAAAATTAAATAATCCTCGCGGGAATCAAAAAACCTTAATCCACGCGGACGAAGTCGCGGGCATCATCTAGTAACTAATATGTAATTCTAAAAGTAAATATGGTAAACGTGCCAATGCATACATGATCCTTCGCTTATAAACAATTTAGATAGTAAAATTAAATTAGAATTTACTGAAAAAATTTTAAAACATAAACTTCTCATACCATATTTTTTTAGCTAAGTTGCAATTTTAACTTTTAATTTGTATTTGCATCCAACGAAATCGGCTTATACACACACTATTTAAACCTCAATGGTTTCTCGTGTGCTAATAAGAAAAATTGTTTGTATTTTTGTATCTTGATATTAAAACAGTGTGGTTTCAGCTTTGAGTATATAATTCAGGCATCAGGTTTTGTAAACCCTAGGTCGCTCCAGTTAAAGGATGGTTGGTAGTGCAACCAAAAATTAGACGCGCGATGGTTGACCGTTCCTGTGATAAGGTTGAGCGACTAAATTGCTTTAATTTATTCGATGACAAGATAGTCCATCACCTGATGGTAAGTGACGATGCTAAGATAGTAGCGGGCTTACTTGTGTGCGGGGCAGATGGTATCTATCCTGCACTGCAGCTCTAAGCGCCGTGTTCTCGTCGTCGTGACTCGTCAGTGCCGCCCCGCTACACTTGGAAGGGGATGGTAGTGTAGATTCAACCCATATCTGTTTCTACACGCCATCGCGCCGGAACGCTCTTGGCGGCACGTCTTTGACGGTAGGGTGGTAACTAGCCACGGCCAAAGTCTCCCACCAGGCCAGACCAGAGACAATAAGAAATTATAAATTCCCAAATTGCTTTCGCCGGGAATTGAACTGAGACCTTCCAGTTATAAGACCACAGCGCTTACCACTGCGCCAGGGAGGCTTGCAATATAGCGATAATAGCCAATGATTACAACGAAAAGGCGTGACAGTTCTTGATCATACGATAATAAATTATCCTTGTTTAAATTGCCTTTCTCCAAAGACTTGGGAGGACTAAATTGCTGTCTAATTTAAGTTTTATTTTTAAAACTGAACAACTTTTTAATAGCGCTTTGTTTAAGAGATGTTTTCATGACAGATTTGTTAAAAGTTGAAAGCATTTTTATTAGAGCCCGACGACGGATAATTGACGACCTCCCTGGCGCAGTGGCAAGCGTTGTGGTCTTAAAACTGGGAGGTCTCGGGTTCGATTCCCGGCGGGGACCATTTGGGAATTTATAATTTCTGAATTGTCTCTGGTATGGTGGGACGTGGCTAGTTACCAGATTACAGTTGAAGACATAGGTAGAGTAGTAGATAATTCCGTCCAAAGGCTCCCGCCAGTCAACAGAATGAATGCACTCTTAGTAAACAGTAGTGCGAGAATCTCTAAAAATTATTGCTACAGAGTATAGCTACAGCATGACGATTGCAACCCCCTCTGATACTCACTCGCTACGGACTAAAATGTATTAAAGCCGAAAGAAATAATCTATACATATAATAAAATTGTAGAAAAGTGGTCTCTGTACAATGGAAATATATAAAAAAAAAGTAGCAGGGGTTGTTATTATATCGATGCCGAACCCGAAATTGTAATCAATTTTTTTTTGTCTGTTTGTCTGTGTGTTTGTGCACGCTAATATCAGAAACGGCTTATTCGATTTAGATACGGTTTTCACTAATATATTGTAGTAAGCTTCACTTAACATTTAGTGTTTATTTCATGCCAATCGGTTCATAAATAAAAAAGTTATGTCAATTTAAAGAATCACGGCGAACATTTTTAACGTACAGAGTACGTACTACACGCCTCGCGCCTGAGCGTCGACGGTATATGTAATTCAAAATATGCTGCCCGAAAAGTCACTATTCCACGCGAACGAAAACGCGGGCATAGCTAGTTAATAATAAATTCAGTCAATCAGTTGAGACTGTAGCAATGACTGATATACTGATTGTATAGGATCGTTCTGCTGGTGTTAACATAGAGACTCGGTGGTGTAACTTTGAGCAACTGCTGAGTTTCTTGCGGGCTCTTCTCAGCAGAATCTGCATTCCGACCCGGTGGTAGAGGCATGACGTACACCGGTGTACGGTGTCATAAGAGCTACAAGTTGACCTACATGAAATAAATAATTTTGAATTTGAATTGTTATGGCGACTGTAGAGCTTTCTTACTTACCAATACCTTGATAACTCGACGCACAATCTCGTACCTACTATAAGCACCCGTTCCACGCGTCAGTTCTTATGATAAGCTCAGCAGGGATGGTGCTCTGCGAAAGCTTTCGCCTGAAAGTTTGATTCGCGCGTCGGAGTGGGAACCAAAACCGTTTGAACTTTGTTTAACTGGTGCTTATTGATGATACTTTGTTTCTTCTGATTGGCTTTTAGGAGTTTCTAATGTTGACTTGGTAAGTTTTTAACTTAACTGTTAATCAAAAGTTATTATTTAAGAAAACTTGACGTAGCTGTATACTTCTACTTCATGGCTCTCCGAAATTATTTCAATCAATTTAAAAACATTAAATTTTAAATAAAAAATTTACTTACACTATTAATTAAAATACAATGAAAGAAAAAAAGAAAGAATGAAGATAATAAATAAAATTTAAAATATTTTGTGTTCTAAAGCGACCATAAGTTTAATTAAAAAAAAAAAAAATTATATATATGTTATTATCATCTGGTATTCGGTAGTATCCGCGATAGCGGTAAAAGATTTTTGCATTGAATTTTTTTTTAAATTTTTGCGGCTTTTTAAATTAACGCATAATAAGCTTATAATATTAATGAATTTTTTTCAACTTAGATATTTTTGATTTTACATGTAACTTTAGACTTATTTAGACATTGTTAATTTATATTTTTCCTGTATTTATGTATGTTGCACGCCCGAAGAGGCAATGTATAATGCAATAAATGACTTTGACTTTGACTTTGACTTATTTTGTTCGTCTAATTCGTATCAATTTACCTTACAAAAAAAACATTTCACATCGGCTTCAATGTTACCGATTTTCGGTATATAGGTATGGTAAAAGGTCTATTTTTCTATTCGTAACGGCACAGAACAAAAATTCTAATAATAATAATAATTTACTAAGAAGATTTTATTCTGTCGGTCATAAAAAATATCCATCCTAAGTGCTCAGCTACGACTGCGATTTGCGAACCTATTTTCAGTGTGAAAGTCAATAAATGTGAACAAGTCTCACAAAGCCAATGCTCCTTTTTTAAGTTACATAAATACTGAAGCAAGTGTTTGAATAAACGTGAATTGGTGGAGAAGTTTGAAGGAAGTTTTTGAAAATGTATTGGAAGATGTATTTTATCTCCGAGATGGAAATTGGATTTTATCTGACTACCGAATTTTTTTAGTTGGTAATTTGCTTTTTACTTTTACCATTTGATTTACAGTATAATATTGATAGCAGATTGATTAACACTTTGCGTTTTGAAAAGAGAAACTGTAGCATTTATTACCGGCTCTTTTAGTAGAATCTACGTTCTATCTATCTATCTGATCCGGTGGTCGAGTTTTGGCTTAGGTATCCTTACTAATTTAATAAATATGTGTTTATGAAAGTGTGTTTGTTTTACGAAAGTGTGTTTGTTTGTTAGTTTGTTGACCTGCAATCACACCGCAACAGAGCTACGGACCGACGTGATTTTTTCATGGGTATAGTAGAGGTCCTGGAGAGTGACAATTTTTAAACACGAAATCCATGCGGACGAAACCGCAGGCATCAGCTATCTAGTAGTTCGTAAAAGTCACAACTTCATGAATGTAACATACAACTTTACTGCCCTGCATCGCTGGACTAACCATTACTGCACAGTTTTTTGGGTCCCCAAGGAGTAGAGAGGTCGAGATTTTAAATTTTTGATGAGAGTCTCTCTAGGACTGGAATGTTTTAGTTGGTTTTGCCTGTTAAGTTTTACTGTGGTGCTTCCAGCAAGTACTATTTACTCTCGAGTCCAGTGAATAATACATTGATAACCTCTTTGATGTACTTTGAGCACTTTTGCCTTCTCGGGGGATGTTACTTGCTCCTAAAGCCCAAAACATCCTGCTACTTATATATATATACATATACATATACTCAATAGGCCAACGTGTAAGAGTGTGGGCTAAAAACTGACAAAACGCACGTTCGAACCCTATCGTTGCACTATTGTCGTACCCATTCCTAGCAAAAAAAATTCCGCTTATTTGGAGGGGATAAGAGGGTATTGGTCAACTTCAGCTAAGCTCATATTAAAAAAAAATTATAGATAAAGACCCAAAGAATGGCAGAGATTTTACTCTCGAGCAAACATATACATTGTTCAAACTTGATTCACACCATCGATTTAAATTACCACTGTTATCAATATTTAGCTCTACCGTCTATGTTCCATTATTTAATTGACTTATGCATTTGAAACACAGTCGCTACGGGTTTCTCATAAAGGCTTAGAGCAAGGCTTTGAACAAGGCTTTGAGCAAAGCTTTCAAGGTCTCTCAGCAATTCAGCATTAGATCCCGTTTTTATTGCATTATAATGCATTATCTCAAGTTTCTGAATGGTTTACGGCAAATAATCTCCTTTTAAATGCTAAAAAAACAAAGTGTGTTGAGTTTTTATTACCTAACACGAGAACTGTCAGTAAAAATTTAAAGATAAATAATGAACCTTTGAAAACTGAGGACTCCACAGTGTTTTTGGGGTTAACCCTGGATTCAAAGCTACAATGGGGCACCCATATAGCAACGCTTGCTGGCAAACTTAGCTCTGCTGCTTACGCTGTTAGGAAGATTCGACAGTTGACTGACATAGAAACTGCAAAAATTGTTTATTTTGCATATTTCCATAGTATTATGTCATACGGAATCTTAGTATGGGGTAAGGCAGCCGATATTGGAAAAATTTTTGTTTTGCAGAAGAGGGCAATCCGCGCAATCTATAATTTGAGGCCGCGGGATTCCCTTCGAGGAAGATTTAAAGAGATAGGCATTCTTACAGTAGCTTCACAATATATTTATAACAACATAATATTTGTCAGACAAAACATTTTGAGTTACAAAAAAAAGAGTGATTTGTCCGATAGACCAAGTAGAAATCCAAATAGGCTCATGTTTCCTGGGCTGCGCCTCAAGAGGGTCCAAAAGACATTTGTGAGAATGGGCGTGACGTTTTACAATAAAATTCCACAGTCAATCTTAGACTTGCCTCTACACAAGTTTAAGAAATCAATTAAATCTGCTCTCATGAAAAAAGCATATTATACAATTGAAGACTATGTAAATGATAAAAAAGCGTGGATATAATATAATTCGCTCCAGTGATTCATAAGACAGTAATAACTATCCTGTGTTCAATAACAATTGTAAAATTTTTATTTTTTTTGAAAAGAGCAACCGCCGAGTTTCTTACTGGCTCTTCTCGGCAGGAAAGGCATTCCGAACCAGTGGTAGATTCATTGACGATTCAAAAGTGCTTGTAAAAGTTTATTTGAATAAAAAATATTTCTATTCTATTCTATTCTATTCTATTTCTGTGTCTTTTAAAATAAATAGGATAGGACCTAATAGGACGGCATTACTATTGACCTTCTCCAAATAAAAGTGGATCAATTTAAATGGCGTCAGATAAGTCACAATATGCCATGATTTAGTAGGCTACGCCGTAGAACGCTACGTTTGAGCCTATCGTGTATCATAATAAATAAACACGCAACGCCTCTCGCGCCTTTTTATATGAAAACGAATTACGGTGATAAGTCCAAAATAAAAAAACTGAACCCTTAAAAGTGGTCGGAATCCTATAGGATCACTTTTTTGTCCGTCTGTCTGCCAAAACCCTTTTACTATGAAAATACTTGAGGTAAAAAGTTGCTTGCTGTTGCTTTTCAAAGCGTATTTATAGAAAAACAGTGACGTTTTTGCATTAATTTAAATATAGATGCTTTATAATTTTGTAAGTTAATTTAAAAATGTATAAAAATATATTTCATGATGAAAATTACATAATTATGTATTCTCATTTAAGTTAGCACAATTATTATAATGACGGGCTACTACCGAAACCTACAAAACGTGTAGCCTCGTACTGCGCGTAGCATTTGGGTTATTAATAAATAATTTATTGGTCTAGAATCTAGATCTAAGTCTTAATCTGATATCGATTTATATAGTCATTAAGGCATGTAAAATCATATTCGTTTTGGAATCTCTTCAATAACTTTTCAAACATCATTTTAGCGTTAATATTAAGGTTGTAGCTAAATAAACTATACAACAAAATAATGACAGAAGTAGTTTTTGCCCGGGAATCCATTCGCGTAAAGTTAGATATAGTTTTTATAAATCCCACGGGCACCCTCCGTTTTTCCGGGATAAATGTTAGCTTATGTCACTTTTCCAGGTCAACAACACTCATGCAGAAAATCACGTCGAGCCGTTGCTCCGTTGCTTCGTGATTAAAGGACAAACCAACAAACAAACACACTTTCGTTTTTGTAATATTAGAATGAAAGTATGGATTAGTAAGGATAGTATTCGGTTTTACAGAAGTAATTAGTTACTTCACTGCTCTAATTTTCTAGCTGTTGAACTTTAGAGTGACGTCACGACGACGGCGACGGTCACTGCAACGGACGTCCGAGAACCCACGGTTTCTTAGGATATATTTTATTTTAAAATGTAGCATTTAATAAATAAAAGCTAATCGCTTAGGTACAACCAGGGTACAACATGTTACTTCAGAAAATAAAATTGCCATGTGAGAATTGTAAACTCAAAAGAAAATAATTTACTGCCATTCTTTGTGTGAGTTTTCTTCAAAGAATTTACTGCCTTTGCAAATCTTTGCGTTTTCTCCAAAATTAAGGTTTTGAAATAACATGGTTTAATCCCAAACAGGCAATATGGCATTATTACTTTACAGGGTGACCTTGGCTCCTCAGTTTATTTCATCTCTTTAAAATACGACTTAGTTTTTTCTAGTAGCGCCTTATGCTTACCATACATTTTTTTTATTTATTTTATTTATTTTTTATTTTATTTATACATGTACTTAAAATTACATTGTTATTTGATAGTACTGTGGTGTAATCATAAACTCCGAAGTGTTTTACTGTACACCACAGCGCCGTCGACAAAAGATGTTTGTTGAATATTAAATCTAACGTAACTTATGCCTAAATATAACTCATAAACAAAAAGTAATACAATACAGAAAGATACAGAAAAATACTAAGTTAACAATGTTTACAAGTGGGTAGGTTAAGAAGTTGTATACGCGACGAAGAATATCGAAAGTCGGTGATGAATTTATATACAGGATGAATAAGTTTTTTGTTCTACATATTAGGTAAGTGTGCAATGCTTTTATTGTCTATCATTTATTTTTAAACACATTTATCTTATTATTTTTAAAAATGATTACAAATATACATTATACAAATATAAATATAAAAACATCATTAAAAACAATAAAATAAATGGGTCCCACTTGCTGCGGGATAGGGACCCAAGCAGCCAGTGGTCAGGGCTCCAGAGTGAGGAACCTCCTCACAATGCGTGCCGTCTCAAGGAGTACCGCCTTCTGTATCTTGCTCTTGATCCAAGTATTAAGCGAAAGTTTCTTAAGATGTTGATCGAAACTTTTCGCTATGAGACCATTGACCGAAACGACCATCGGCACTACAATCGTTGAATCAACATTCCACATGGCGGTAATCTCGTGGGCAAGGTCTAAATATTTTGATAATTTTTCTTTTTCCGCCTTCACCAGATTATCATCATGTGGAATTGTGATATCGACAATTATCGCTCGACGCGCTGATCGGTCAACAAGCACTATATCAGGTCTATTGGCTACAATATACCTATCAGTGATAATTGACCGATCCCAGTAGAGCAGGGCACTACTATTCTCGAGAACTGACGCTGGGTCATACCTATAGTATGGCATTTCATCTTCTACAAGACCGTATTGAAGAGCAAGTTGTTGATGGATTATCCTGGCTACTTGGTTATGTCTGTGCAAGTACTCGCCGTTAGCAAGATAAGAACAACCGGAGACGATATGCCTGAGGGACTCCCCAGGACGATGGCACGCTCGACATATGTCAAGAGTACCATCTTTCATAATGTGTCTCCGGTAGTTATTAGTCTTGATAACTTCATCCATAATTGCACATACAAAACCCTCAGTTTCCCCAAATAGGTCACCGAATTGTAACCAGGATACAGAGGCATTTTGATCTACATCCGGCCTAGTTAACGCCTTGTAGAACCTGCCATGTAACTCCTTACTCTCCCACACAGCCCTGCGATCCGAAATGCTCAATACTATGGGCTTGCGCCAGTTCTCTTTGCCTAAGGCAAGCGGGGTAAGACCCTTATCAACTGCGACAACATCCCTATGCATACTCACACTCATCTTGAGAAAGTAATCTCTAAGATTGCACACCTCACGATTATAGAGGTTCTTGGCATTCAGAAAACCACGTCCCCCACACTTGCGTGGGATGTATAATCTCATAACAGATGAACGCGGGTGATGCATACGGTATGTTGTCAACAGTTTTCGGACCTTTCGATCCAAGGCGTCCAGTTCAGTTTGAGTCCACTTTAGAATGCCAAAGGTATATATGAGTAAGGGCATGACCCATCCATTAAAGGCACGTACCTTGTTACCCCCTGATAAAAGACTATTAAGGACTTTTTTCAAGCGGCCAAAGAAGCGCTCCTCCACTGCCTGTTTCACAGTCCCTGCCTCAATACCAAGAGCCTCTGACATTCCAAGGTATTTATATGTCTCACCTTCACATAGAGATCTGAGAATTACTGTATCTGAAAGTACTAAATTCTCAGAGTTCACAACTCTGCCTCGCTCTATATTGACAACCGCACACTTATCAACACCAAACTCCATTCCTATGCTATTGCTAAAGTTCTGAGTGATCTTCAGCAATTTCACAAGGTCTGATCGTTTTGATGCAAAGAGTTTGAGATCGTCCATATAAAGCAAGTGAGATATGACCTCACCCCCTCTGCGAAGGCGAAAGCCTAACCCTGAATCCATCAATAGTGTACTGAGTGGATTAAGGGCTAAGCAAAACCATAGAGGGCTCAAACTATCTCCCTGGAAGATACCCCGCTTAATCCTTATCGGTTCAGCTGATTCAGAAGATTCAGTGTTTCCTGGTTGACGAAGAACTGTCATCCACTGTCTCATGCATGAGTCGAGAAAAGAACATAAAGTTGCATCGACCTTATACAACTTCATGATCTCCAAGAGCCACGTGTGAGGCACCGAATCATATGCCTTCTTGTAGTCAATCCAAGCAGCCACTAAATTTTTTCTGTTTCGCCGTACCTGTTGACATATAGCAGTGTCAATGAGAAGGAGTTCCTTTGTACCGCGGGCATTTGCCCTACATCCATTCTGAACCTGGGCCAAGATATTATTTGCATTTATATGCATAGTTACTTTTGTGGTCAGAATGGCTGTAAGTAGCTTATAGATAGTAGGTAAGCAGGTAATTGGTCTATAATTTTTTGGGTCCGCGGTACTTCCGGACTTATGTAATAGGAACGTGACACCCGTTGTCATGAATGTCGGTAGCGATCCAGAGTCAATGGCGCTCTGAAATTGTGTTGCCAAAACAGAATGCGCACTACGGAACCATTTCAGCCAGAAGTTGTGCAGTCCATCCGGCCCCGGACATTTCCAGTTCGAGGTCGAACGGACCGCGCAACCTACATCCTCGGAACTAATGGTTACGGGAACCATTTGTTCCACCGCAGCACATTCCGCCTTCACAACATTCATCCACTCACCATCGGTATGACCTCTGGATGCCGACCAAATATTACGCCAAAAATCTGACATAACATCAGGCTCCGGCAACACTCCATCAGTACTACAATCTCTAGGTCGCTCCCAGTTCCTATACACCTTCCGTTGGTCACTTTGAAACATGCGATTCTGTGAGTATCGATCTACACGAGTTCTATATCGCCTAATCCGTTTTGCCCAGGCATAGACTTTCTGCTTCAAGAAGTCAATGCGATCTGTGACCATAGACAAATACTCTGAGGGACTAGTATTAGTCCCAGCAAAAGCTTGGTGCACAAATCGCATTACTCTCGGGCGACTATTACCCTCCTTGAAACAGATTAGCTTAGCAATGAGAGTTCTAGTCAAAGTGATACGCCTTTCAATCCTAGTCTGCCAAGCCGGAGCTATGTTTGGTCTTTGCATAGCCCTCGGTTCCGGAAATTTGATACGGGCTATACGACATGCTGCAACGGCTCCACAGTATAGGATCGAATGCGTATCATTTAGGTCACACGAAGATGTTAAATATGTGTCCAAAATTTGATCTAGAGCTCCCACCAACGCCATATTTCGTCTATGCACAGGCAAACGAGGTAATCTTGGTCTTAGGTCGACAGGCATGTACCTATACTCCAAAATCACATCGTCCAAAGTCCCTCTCATTTGCTCATAATTCTGGTTACTTTCCGATAAATCTAAATCATCACATAACTCCTCTCGGGTGTTATTAGTCTCTACATTACGTACTTGCAAAGACTGATGAGTCGAGTTACTGATAGTCTCTATTTGCGGGAAAGCTAAGCGTAGCCGCTCAAGTATAGACTCATCCAACATACGACGACGTTGGATAAGTCTCACCTGATCCGATAGTCGCTGTGCGGTCACGGTCACCGTTGGTTCAAGCGCCTGAAACAGAGACAACATCCTTGAACGATACCCAGTGAGGTTAGTTCCCCCATCTGTTGCCCCAAAGTACGCTCGCATGACACTCTCATTCATTTTTTGAGACCATCTCATGCGGCGCACTGCACCACCGGCGGCGGAAGCATTCTCGGGGGCACGCGGCCCCTGTTGCCCCAAGCCATCCTGTGGCGGGTGTGTGGCTCGTCGTCGACCGGGTCTTCTGGTGCTGACGTCGTCTTCTACGGACCCCGCAGATGACGGTGGGGTCCCATATTCGTCGAACGACGAGCTGTCACCTGATGGTCTTCGTGCATTTTGATCTCCGGCACACCTCTGTTTTCTTCTCATTATTTAATTTTACATTATTTATGCCCGATTTTATTTTATTATACCCATACTGGGTTTGTTACGCAGGCATAGTCACGGCAAAGCTAAAAGTGTGCCTGCGCAAGACCGGTTCCCATGCTAACACAGCGGTTTCCTGCGAACTCCAAGATAATTCCGCTGACACGGGTCGATTCCAGGAAACCGCGATGTGAGCCGCGGTGGGAGCCGCGAGCGGGCCGGCGTCATATTATAAGCCATATAGAATTAAGTCGTAGTTTAGATTAGAAGTTTTAAGTGATTGTTATAATTAAATAGTATTAGCCGAAATCATTTTTAATTTGCACCCCTGCTGCCGCCCCTATATAATTGGCGCAGTGCTGGGTTGGATAACTGTTCTACCTATACCGAAGTGCTACATCGAGCAGTACCTGGTGACCTGGAGGACTTATCCAAAAGAACCTACCTATCGGCCGCAGCAGAGGAGAATCTAAACTTCGATTCAGCAAAGAAGAATTTCGGCATATAATGACTATCAAGTAAGTTACTTGAATCGTTCAAGTTTCCTACCTAATCAATTCCTTTAACCGACTTGTAAGAAAAATAAGTATTGTGTTAAAAATTATTTTTTGCGTTTTGATTTTTTTTTAAATACGAATAACGTATGAATATTAAATTGATGAATATTAAATTGAGTAAAAGTGAAATCCTATGAATAATATAGGTCCATAGATATATTTTATATAATTTAACTGAAAGTTTAAATATTAATACCTATAGTATTAATTTTTTTGTGTTGCTGATTTTTTTATTTTTTGTGTGATTTTTAAATTTTTAATTTTGTGTGTTAGCTTAATTTCTTTTCGTCAAAATTTTTCATCCAAGGTCAAACCGTTCCGGGGTTGGATCCACGAGTAGAGAACGCGTTGTAGACGAGTATAGGAATTTAGACGAAATGGCATCATCTGACCTTGATACTAAATATAAATCTATAAGATTTTTACCGGAATTCGACGGGAATCCACATGTGCTAACGCGATTTATAAACCTGTGTGACCAATTAGTTATTGCTCATTTTGATGTTAATCCGGGACATGAATTACAAAATTCGGCGCTTATCAGTGGAATCTTAAATAAAATTACTGGCCCCGCGGCTAGATTAATAAATGCGAACGGAATCCCCGAAAATTGGAATGGCATACGAAATGCCCTTATTAACAACTTCGCTGATCATCGTGATGAGACCGCTTTATACAACGATATGTCTCTGCAGACACAAGGGTCTAGCACCCCGCAAGAATTTTATGAGAAGTGTCAAAATCTGTTCAGCACGATTATGACGTATGTTTCTTTGCATGAATCCGTAACTACCACAATAGAGGCCAAGCGTCAACTTTATCAAAAGTTAACCCTACAGTGTTACTTACGCGGATTAAAGGACCCGCTAGGTTCAAGGATACGGTGTATGCGGCCTAGTTCAATGCAACAAGCCCTCGAGTTCGTACAAGAGGAGCTTAACACTTTACACATACAACAGCGAAATGAAGGCGCATTTTCTCATAAAAAAAATTATGCTCATGAAATTTCTTTGCCAAATAATACAAGTGGTTCAAGGCCACAAGGGTTTGCAATGCCAGGCCCATCTTGGCAGCAACCTATGCGTTTTAGACCTCCTAGTTTTCCTGTTTGGAAACCTAACCCTCAGCACCCACGCGGCCCTAGTCGTACCCAATTAATGTTTCGCGCTCCTCCACCGAATTATAATCCAAGGAGCAACGTTTTTAAATTACCAAATAGACACCAATCGTCTAATAATTTTAATAGTCCACGTCCAATGAGTGGTGTGAGCCACTTTGTTCCCAAGAATCTACCACCGACTAACTATAATATGAAAGCCCGTGACGTCAATTTCAACGAATTTACTAATGAGTATGATTGGGACTATTACGATTACGACCAATATACAGACGAATACTATAATGACTTTGAAAAAGACTCTCCCATTCACTCAGACATTGACACACACCCGATAGTAGAAGAAGCTGAACAAACTCCAGCAGCTAGTTCTCAGAATGAAAATTTTCAGATAGTAGACCTATCCGAAAAACCAGGGTAGAAGTAAATTTGTATGCCCAGCGGCAACTCGGTTATATACAGACTAGTAATCCGCCTCTTAAGTTTCTCATTGATACTGGTGCGAATCAATCCTTTATTAGTCCCCAAGCTGTAAAAAGATATTTTAATGATATTCCCTTGAATTATGAACCGTTTCAAGTCACTAACGTGCACGCAACGAGTACCAATGACCATTCTATTACTTTACCGTGGTTCTCGGAATTCAAAGAAACCGGCAACATAACTTTTTACATATATAATTTCCATGAATACTTTGACGGACTCTTAGGACTTGATCTACTTGAAAAATTGAAATCTACCATCGACCTCAAAGATAAAATATTAAAAACTCGCAATGCAAATATTCCAATAAAAATGTACAATTCAAATAAAGTTAAATTATTCGAAGAAGTTGTTCCTGCTCATTCTTCAAAATTATTAGAACTGCCTATTGACTCGCAGGATGGTGATGTCTTCATTCCATTTCAAACTATATGTAACTGTATCATTTCCGACTGTATAACTCGCGTTAAAAATAAGAAAGGCTACGTTGAAATAACCAACAATTCTCCAAGTGACATAAAAGTTTCAATAGACCAACCAATATCATCTGAACTATATAATTTTGAATTTGAGCAACCACAAAATTCTTCGAAACGTGCCAAAGAAGTTTTGTCTCGCCTTCGCACTGATCATTTGAATCCAGAAGAAGTAGCTAATTTGCAGGCATTGTGTGCGAAGTATTCTGATGTTTTTTATCTTGAAGGGGAACCTCTGACTTTTAATAATAAGATCAAACATAAGATTAGGACAAATGATGAAATTCCTGTACACACCAAAAGTTACAGATACCCGTACGTTCACCGACAAGAAATCAGAGACCAGATTAGTAAAATGCTCGAACAAAATATTATAAGACCTTCTGATTCCGCTTGGAGCTCTCCAATTTGGGTGGTCCCCAAAAAGGCAGATGCTTCTGGACGTCGTAAATGGCGTCTTGTCGTAGACTTTAGAAAGGTAAACGAGAAAACGATTGACGACAAGTACCCAATTCCCAATATCACCGATGTGCTAGACAAATTAGGCAAGTGTCAGTATTTCACTACCCTAGATTTAGCCAGTGGATTTTACCAGGTGGAAATGGACCCCGCAGATATCCACAAAACCGCATTTAATGTAGAAAATGGGCACTATGAGTTCTTAAGGATGCCTATGGGTTTGAAAAATGCACCATCAACTTTTCAGCGGGTCATGGACAATGTTTTAAAAGATTTACAGCATAAAGTTTGTCTAGTATATCTTGATGATATAATATGCTATAGTACTAGTCTTCAAGAACATATTGTTAATTTGGAAAAGATTTTTCAAAGATTACGCGAGTCTAATTTCAAGATACAGATGGATAAATCTGAGTTCTTGAAGTTGGAAACTGAGTTTTTAGGTCATGTTATTTGTAAGGATGGTGTAAAACCAAATCCCAATAAAATTGAAGCAATCAGAAAATATCCGTTACCAAAGACCACGACACAGATCAAACGTTTTCTCGGATTGCTAGGATACTATAGGAAATTCATCCCTGACTTCGCGCGTCTTACAAAACCCCTTACTCAATGTCTTAAGAAAAATTCTAAAATTAAACTTGATGATAATTATATAAGATGCTTCGAACATTGTAAAAAACTGCTTACTAATGATCCGATTCTTCAATATCCAGATTTTACAAAAGAATTTTTGCTAACGACTGACGCTTCTAATGTAGCATTGGGTGCCGTATTATCACAAGGCACAGTAGGTTCCGATAAACCAATTGCGTATGCATCTAGAACACTTAATTCTAGTGAAATTAACTACAGTACAATTGAAAAAGAACTCTTAGCGATTGTGTGGGCCACTAAGTATTTCAGGCCATACCTTTTTGGACGTAAATTTAAAATTATCACCGACCATAAACCTTTGCAATGGGTAATGAATCTTAAAGAACCTAATTCGAGACTTACAAGATGGCGTTTAAAATTAAGTGAGTACGATTTTACGGTGATGTACAAGCAAGGCAAGTGCAATACTAACGCGGATGCACTATCGCGTATTGAAATTAATATGGAAGAGTTAAGCTCTATCGCCGTAAACCCAACAAACGGAGTTCCATCTTTAGACGATTCTGAAACCCTGTCAGCTCCAGAAGCTGAGGATGGTTCTAGAACAGCCACTGTCCATACTGATGACGAAAACCCCATCTTAGAAGTGCCAATCTCAGAGTTTCCTTTGAATAAATTCAGTAGGCAAATCGTATTTAACGTAGTAGGTGACATTAAAGCCAAGCCAGTCGTCACAAAACCTTTTGAAAATTATATACGTACTACTATCCAATTATCTGAATCTAATTTAGAAGAAGATGTCGTGAATGCTATAAAAGAACATGTTCAGCCTAAAGTTAAAACCGGTTTATTAATAAATCCTCCATTAGCAATGTACAAAATAATTCCTATAATACAGAGAACTTTCAATAATTCGTCAATGATGCTTAATTTAACTAAGACGGAGGTAGAAAATGTCCAAGAATATTTTAGGCAACAACAAATTATAGACAAGTATCACGATGGTAAAACTAACCATCGTGGCATTAATGAATGCTTTCTTGCATTATCTAGAAAGTTTTATTGGCCCAAAATGCGAGAGCATATTTCAAAATTTATTAACGCTTGCGCAATATGTGGTCAGGCAAAATATGATCGTAACCCTATTCAACAGCGATTTCAAGTAGTTCCACCAGCCAGTAAACCTTTTGAGCTTGTTCATTTAGATTTGCTAAGTGTCGAAAGCTCTGAATTTCTGACAATAGTCGATTCTTTCTCCAAATATGCTCAAGCATATTTTTTGGGAGACAGCACGGCAGTCAGTGTTCTACAAGCTTTGCTCAAATTATGTACGCATCACGGAAATCCTTTAACTGTTGTTACCGATAATGGCCCAGAATTTACTAATCAAGTTATAGCAGAATACTTCAAACTACATAAAATCCAGCATCATAGGGTTGCACCATATACTCCTAACGAAAATGGCATTGTTGAAAGATTCCATTCAACAATCTTAGAGCACATTCGAATCCTTAGAGTCAGTCAAAAAAATGAATCCGTTTTGAATTTGATGCCTTATGCTCTTCTAGCTTACAATAGTAGCATACATAGCTTCACCAAATGTAGACCAATCGAACTAATAACTGGACATTTTGACCCCCGTGACCCACTTGACATGGACCTAACGACCCATCTTCTACAACAGTACATACAGGATCATAAAAATAAAATGAAGATTGCCTATGATCTAATTCATGAATCCTGTAGTAGTCTACGCAGAGATTTAACTAACAATCGGAATATTAATAGAGAACCTGAGAGTAATCATCCACCAGGGCAACAGGTTTTTGTTAGAAACCCGCTTGCCTCTCGTCAAAAGATAGCTCCCCGGTATACCCACGACGTAGTCATGGCAAATCTCCCAATTCATATTTACACCAGAAAAAAACGAGGTCCAATCGCCAAGTCGAGACTAAAAAGAGTACCTAAAACCACCCAATTGTCACAGGTTACTCCTAATAATTCATCTACTTCTGCAACCGGTGTTAATGCAGGAGATACAACTTGAAAACCTCAACGATGAACCTGGCATATTGCCGTTCAAATTAGGAACAACCCATATCATTTCCCATTACCATTCATTTGTGCAGAGCATTAATCATTTAAACTACTTAAAGAATAAACTTCTAACCGTGCTTGAACAGTTGCAGACTTTTGAGATCAAACGAGTAAAAAGAGGACTCATAGATGATCTTGGTTCCGTTATCAAAAGTGTTACCGGTAATCTTGACTATACTGATGCCTTACATTATGACAAGAGTATAAAATCTCTTGAAGTTTGAGGCTTCGGTTGCCCATCATTCAATTATTAGTTTAAGGTCAATTAAGTATTTAGTAAGTAGGTTAAGCAGTCTGTACGGGACTGATAAAATTATTTCTTTAGATACTAGGGAGTATTACGATGTTATAAAACTAGGTTCGTATTATGTAAGAAATGAAATACCATGAAATCCTAATCCCTTACTATCCGTTCCTTGCGATTAACTTGAACGAATTCAGGTACATAGAGGCAGAATGCCCGAAGACGAGCAAGGGATATCTATGTGCCAAGATAAAGAAAAACCTTCAGATGCAGACTTCAAATCAGCAAGATTGTATCCAACAAATTATAGCCGCCCAGAATAGAAGTTCAACTTGCAAACCAGTCAAGATTTATCTAGATGAAGCCAAATCAAAGGTGTCCTTACAGTCACGTGTCATACCATCTCCAATTCCTGACTACGGGATCTACCATACAACTATACCCATATACATTATATTAACTGTTGGTGTCTGCGGACTTGGTATCATAATTAACCTATCGAAAATTGACTCGTACAAAGCTATTGAAGATACGAAGCGAACAGAAGCCCGCTGAAACCTTAAGTAACATCGAGGAGGATCTTCCAGCGCAATTCACAACGACAGTGTTCAATAAGCGCTAAACTGATGGGGGAGGTGTTACGCAGGCATAGTCACGGCAAAGCTAAAAGTGTGCCTGCGCAAGACCGGTTCCCATGCTAACACAGCGGTTTCCTGCGAACTCCAAGATAATTCCGCTGACACGGGTCGATTCCAGGAAACCGCGATGTGAGCCGCGGTGGGAGCCGCGAGCGGGCCGGCGTCATATTATAAGCCATATAGAATTAAGTCGTAGTTTAGATTAGAAGTTTTAAGTGATTGTTATAATTAAATAGTATTAGCCGAAATCATTTTTAATTTGCACCCCTGCTGCCGCCCCTATATAATTGGTTTCATAATATTTACTAAATATCATAATATTTAATATAAAATAAAATAATTTTCACAAAACATGCCATTTTGACACTTGGTTGCCAGGTATTATATTATTAGACTATTAATATTTTGTTATTATTTTATTATTATTATTTTCTATCTTTATTTGCGTTTAGTATTTATATTTTGAAATTGTGAGTTGCTGGTAGTGTTCATTTAACTTAATCTTTATGTTTTTAGTTGTTATTACCTCTGTTAGTGTTTTAGGTAGCTGATTAATTAGGTTAGGTATAACATAAGCTAATTTTCTTTTACCGTATAGATTGTTGTATCGGGGTAATTGGAGTTTCTGCTTTCTACGGTCCGAGTATGGAATTTGTACTTTTCTAAAGTTATCATTGAAATAATGTTCTATTAATAAAGTAAGTTCTGTTTTTTCGTGTACTGGTATGATTTTACAATAAGAAAAGAGTTTACGGTAATCTTTTTTACATGTTAGTTTTACTTTAGCTGGAACAAGAGTTTTTAAAATACGTACTTGAAGTGCGAAAATTCGATCGAGATGAGTTTTGTATGTTCTACCATAGCTTGATAGCCCATACATTATTATTGGTTCTGCCAAGGATTTATACAATAAAATAAGTGTTTTGTATGGTACTTTGTGTTTAATTATTGAAAATTTTGCCAAAATTCCCCTAAGCCTGTCACATACTAGATTTACGTGGTCTTTCCAACTGAGCCGATCGTCGATGACAAGCCCAAGGTATGTGTGTTTGTCAACTAACTGTATGGTATCACAGCTACAGGGCGTGGTATCACCTGTACTTATAGCATGTAAGCATTGGTGGTTATGAGCTATTAATTTCGGTTCAAAGGAGCTTCTGTTGTGGGTAGTGCTAACCCAAGTAGCACATGACAGCCGCACAGTGACTTGATTATAGAATTTGTGACTACTTAAGGCTGTTTTAGTTTCCTGCATAAGGCCTGTGTAGTTAGCTACCCAGACCTTATAATGCTAAGTTGGGCCCCAAATTAACCAGCTCCGAGCATTACAGTGGCTGGTTAACGGCAGCATAATCATTGAAACAGCTGAACAGGGCCTGTAGAATAGCTTATACAGGTATACAACAGCCATTGCAGCATAAGATTCAGCTACTTTAATTCTCTTCAACAGCTCTTAGATGTTTTGACGCTTCGTAATAGCTTTTATTAAGATATAAATAACCTAAAAAAATATTTTTTTAATTATTTTTTACGTATTATTATGTGACACTATCTACATTCATTGTTTGTTTATTTATGAGCTTGTGCAGGCGGACATTTTTAAGATAAGATATTATATTTTTTAATAGATTTCTCGTTGGTTTTGATTGTCATTATGTAAGTAAATTAAGTTGCGAGTACCATTTTACTGTAAATGTGTATAGGTAATTACATCAAATATTTCATGCGCCATCAAAATAATATCGCGTTAACGAAAATATTTCATAAGATAAAGTGTATGAATACTAAATAAATAAATTTATCACTCAAATGATTGCTTTCTAAATCATTGTACCTATTAGGAATACTCTATTTAGGAAATAAGTGGAAAATATATATAGTTTGAATTAAAAGCTATCAAGTATCCTGAAATCTTTAAGATAAATCATTTGGATATTTATTAACAAATCGTTTATGTACTGCTAAAATGGTGTCCATTTCTTATCCAGCACAAATTCTCCATAAATGCATTTGAAAAGTTATTTGATGTGCAGTGGTGTTACCAAAGTCTATTTACTAGCTTATAGCATTATGCTGGCTGGACAAAGGATTTTAATAATCTTTCTTACTGTGTACTGGTATAAAGAGAGAGCATACAACAGCTTTCTAGGGATAAAGAAATCTCGACCAAAAACCATTTCATTTTGTATGTAGGTACAATGTTTGGCTTTCAAAATACCCTTGCAGGCTCAGTAGATTTGATTTAAGTTTCTAAAAAGTAAACTTTCAAAGAGTTTTGCGCATCCTTCACAGTATTGTTTGCAGTGTTATGTTTTTTTATTTAGTCATTCTAGTCAAAACAACCGAAAAAGTGCCAAGTATATCTAATGCATTTTTAAGCCAGACTAATATTGTAAACAATTTTAGCACTACTTATAAATGAAATATTGACTTTAAAAATAAAGCAAAGTTTTTTAAAAGAACAATGTTATACAAATAAAGTTTGAGTATACATATACCTACTGCTTTTTATAATAACTTAGTGGTAGGTAGGTATTATTTAATAACATTTTTTGTGTAAAAAGATTGTTTACAACATTAGTCTGGCTATGCTTCATGAAAATGCTGCTTATTAGAAGAATCAATATTTTCATCAAAATTTGTTTGTGCGGAACCCTTACTTTGCGTAAACGACACTGGCTTGTAAATATTAACTGCATCAGTACTGTTCCTTCGCAATTCGTCCATAGAAGCCTTAGCGTATGCTTTAGATAGTTTTCTTTTTATTCCACCAGTTCTTTTTCTTTTATTCCATGGTTTTAAGTTGTTCATTTTTAATTTAAAATGTATAAACACACGCGTGTAACTCGTGAGGTCGCGTCACACGTTATGCAAAAAAAACCAAATCTGACGTAATTTGAACACCAATAATCTAGATCTACTCTTTAGTAACGCCGAAAGCTTTAAAATAGCTGCCAGATATACTTTATGCATTGTGATTAGAAAGGAGTACAGCTACTCCAATTTACAACTCAGGGTGTTTAATGATTTTCTTATAAATGTAACGGCATTTTAAGAGATTACAAATCCACTTTTAATCAGCCATTAACAAGCTCCTTGAAGTAGAATTAGAATTGAATTAGTGTACACCAATTTAAAACCAGCGAATACCTCAATGCAGCCCGCAGCATTACAAGAGAGGTAAATTTTTCGTATTAACCAGTCGTTAACAAGCTTTGGACTTCTAAATCAACTAGTAGTATCACATGCAGCCAATAGCTGGACAAGACCTTTTTAAAATTCTACTTAAATGCTTTAAGTATAATTTTTCGCCTTTATAAAGTCATTAGTCAGCTATGCTGTTTAATAGTGTATAATCTTTCCTCAGTATAGCCTAAAGACTCATCATATCCTTTAGTACATCTGTATAAAAGCAATAGACTGTAATGTAGCTTGTTTATAACGTAATTCATCGCTAATGTGCTACTTGGGAATGTACAGTAATTTTGTTTTGCTGGCATTAAGTACCAATCCTGCGTCGTGTGACCATTTTGTAAGAACATCAAAATCGGTTTGAAGTTTAGAAAGAGCTTGTTCTACGTTACGTCCCGTTGCAACTAGACATGTGTCATCTGCAAACTGATAGATCTCACACATCTTTATTGCTTTAGCGATGCTGTTAACGTAGGTAACGTAGTGCAGTGAGAAGAGACCAAATTAAACGGCCAAACCTACGTCAGTTTAGGCTGACCGGATGGGTGCCCTTACTAGAGTTGTTCAAAAATGCTATAAATCAATATCATACTACTGACTATAAACTATAAAATTTTAGCATGCTATAAAAATGCTATGCTATAGCAACTTTAATTAGGAAGCTTGTGGGCGGCCGGCGTGCGCGCCATGTCTTGCAACACGCTAATTCACATAGGTAGCATGTTTATTCGTTTTGCGAGTTGCGATAAATCCATCTGCTATCTGCCCTGCCGCCTCAGCGCCGCTGCTACGCGTAGTGTGCTACACCGCCTACAGCGCGTGATATTTATAGCATCGTAGCACCACCGCGCCTACGTATGTAGCACTTGCTGTGTGCTATGGAAAGATAGCATACTGTAATATGTTGCTAAGTGCTATATTAACCACCTCTAGCCCTTACACGATCAAATCACATCAGTTCACTCCAGTTTTTAGCAAGTTGAGGCGGTGAATTATGACCAAAACTGAGTTATTATATTATGCTGAACTAGCACATATTAGGTATAAAAATAAATAAAAAAGAACAGTTCCAGCTAAAAACTGGCTTCTACTTAATAATAACCAGTGCTTTGGCTAAAGCCTAAGTACTCGTTACAAGAAGGAATGGTGTAATTTTATTTTCACCTCTCTAGCTCAAAAAGGGCGCCTTTGCTGCCCAAAACCAGTGAGCAAAAGTCGTTTTTGCTCACTCAGTGAAAAAAAGTGTTTTGAATATAGAACGCATTGGATTGGCGTTTCTTCAACTCACCGTCTCAAGAAACGTTCAGTATATAATATTGCATACCCCATACATTTTATTTCGACAAAATTTTTTAACTCTCTATTTTATTATTTAAACTATTTACTTTTCGTAAATGTGTTTTAGACTTTATAATTCTGTAACACACATGAAACATAAAAGAAAATTAAAATTAATTAATTAATATATTTTATTTTATGAATGACATAATTCCGAACGCAGACAAAAGAGTAATATAAAATGGCGGCAAAAAAAAAATAATTAACTCTATTCTATATCTTAATTAGGTACTAATTTCTTAGAAGTTATTTGTTGTAAGAATTTTAAAATAACAAAATGAGTGAATCTACTTATAATTCAGAATTAAAGAATTAGTGTCTAACGCGAATTAAACTTTCTTCCGGAATAGTCTCGTGAAAAATACTTGAAAGCCTATGAATTATTTAATGATTGGAGACTTTCTAAGGATGCGAAGTCCTATTCAGAGACTGTGATTTTATCATATTTCATGGAATTGTCTAAAACAAGGTAACCATCTACATTATGGAGTATTTACTCCATGTTAAAAGCTACAATCAAATCGAAATGCGACGTTCACATTGAAACTTATCCTAAACTTATTGTATTTTTGAAAAGACAGTCGGAGGGGCACAAATCCAAAAAATCTAAAGTTTTCACCGCTCATTATATTGAAAAGTTTTTAAATAAATAAACCTAATTTTTAAAATTTTAAAATATCCTTTATGTTTTAATAAATATTTCTCTTAAATCTTGTACTTTTTCGCTATTGAGGTGAAAAATTGTATGTATCACACGATAGCAAAGTTTTTGCTTCTTGTGCCTTTGAATCCCTCACTACTCTCAGGATTCTAACTTAGAATCACTCGCTACGCTCGTGATTCTATATTAGAATCCTTCGTTCGCTCGGGATTCAAACTAGGCACTCGCAACAAAAATGAACTTTGCTATCTTGTTGAACAAATAACTATTTTGCATGGATTAGAAAATAACAAATTAGTAATTACTGAATTTAGTACAGAAAACGATTGTTATAAGATAGTATTAAAACCATTTTTAATTATTGCTCTCCGATACGTGCAGCAACCGTTGCTTAGATGCTGATTGCTGACTGAACTGATGCGCAAATCCGTTCAGTCCATCCGGTCAGACTGTTGTCATATTGCTTCAGTATATTCCGGCCGCCGGATGCACGTAGATCTTGAGGTCGTAATATCCATACACCGTGCCGTGTATCACACACGACACGGTGTATGGATAGATCGACGATCTATCGATCGATAGATCAGACGAAACTGAAGGTAAAACTATCCATGTATGGTACGCTTACGATGAATGATTTACATTTTATTTGTTAATTTTTAAGATAATTAAATACGAATAGATGTTTGTTTCACCTTGAAGTGCTCAATTTATTTTCCAAGCAGAAAATTCGCAACTGAAATTGAGCTAAAAGTTGATAATTATCGTCAACTATGAGTAGGTACGTAGGTTTCCAACTGCAGTTCACAGAGCTTGTTATATTTGACTTGAGCACAAAATTACAAGGCGAAAGTTGTACTGTGACACTGTTGGCTTTGAGACCAAATTAAGCATTTCGTACATACCTAAGTAGAGCTTCTAGGTTTTCAAGGAACAGGTAAAATAGAGACTATTTAATTCATACTTACTATACTAATATAGTTATTATAAATGTGATGATGTGTTGGTTTGTTGATTTGTCCTTCAAGTACGCGGCAAAGGAGCAAAATATATGGACATGTATATAGTTGAGGACTTGTGGAGTCACAACAAAAAACAGAGGCTTGCGCGGGATTTCTAAAAACCTAATGACACGTGGCAGAAATCGCGGATAAAAACTAGTATCTTTTATTAATGCTGGACGATGCTCGATTTTTGCCGGTTCTTTCAGTAGAATCTGCTGTCCGAACCGGTGGTAGAGTTGACTAACACATGTATGTATTTTTTTATATATCTACATAGACACCAGAACTGGTTATTAAGTATTCGTATTCGGGAATCGACAAACTTAATTACACACATACACACACAAACACACACATACACACAGTGCTGAACGCATCCGTTTATTCCACGTGTAACATCTCTAAGCTAATTACAGTAGTGTAAACCAACAAACTTCCGTAGTTTTGTAATTAGTCTTTGGTAGAAATCGTTAATTATACACTTGGTTCGACGAATTTCATTAGTCGTTCTCGTGTTGATCATTGGGTTCGGCTAGGCGATTTCCTATTTTCTCTATTTTGTAAACAAAATCTTTAAATATTTATTTTCCACCTGATGCTGACCACCAAAGTGATGCTCAATACAATTATAATCTAGCCTAATTTAGTTGACACATAAACTATTATATCTGATATATACTAAGAGATTGTCCATTGACCCATCTTAGTCTTTCTTGATAGTAGTCCTTAGTGACAATTTGTTCATGTGTTCTTTCAGGCAGCACTTTCACTACACTATCGCCTTACAAAACTATAGGTAGATTAACTCAAAAGGTTTTGTTCGTTTAAATTTTCTCACTAGCTCCGTTACGTCAAGGATGTCTCAACGTTAACGTGTTAACGTGGTGGTGACACCGTCGATCGTGAGCTTCGGCAAATTTTGCTTAAATAATGAACAATTAATAATAATTAAATTACTTACTACTATTTCTAACTAATCATCGATGCCACTGCAGTGCAGCATAGTAACCACGATGCAGTCAACATTGCTCCTTTGGATGGCCAAACTTCGTTAACTGATTTAATATAATGTCTAAAACCAGGTTTCCATTCTGATAGTCACTGGGGTCCCAATATGCTGGAGTGGCAACCTCCCACCAGAAAGCGCATGATTGGTAGACTCCCCGCTAGGTGGACTGACGTCATCAGAAGAGTCCCAGGGAGCCGCTGGATACAGGCGGCGTAAGACCGAGAATATACATGCATGAGACTTATGTCCACCTGTGGATGTATTGGTTGATAAAGAAGAAGAATAAGATTTCCATGCCTTTCCATTACCCAGAAACTTCTTTTTTTTTTCTTTAGGGGTCAGATAGCAGGTACAATACACACAATGAAAAATTAAAAACAAATTCCGTGTATAATGAAATAACAATTCAGAGAAGACTGCCTTAAGGGAAAAATAGAGCTTTGAATTCTGAGAACTTCTTATTTTTATTTGTACAGGAAATTCTCATTGACATTCGCCGGCTAAAATTCCATTGCCTGCCTTTTGGCCTTGTCCCCGCTTTGCAGGCTACAACATCGCACACTCTATGGTAATTTTTCACGACTTTTCCTTCGGTTTTGTCCGGTTTTTCCTCTTTCTCCTTTTGTTTATTTATATTTTTAACCGAAAAAAGGCGATTTTTAACCGAAAAAAGGCGATTTTACATATTTTTTTATTGGCGAGGCCAAAAAAGATTGCGAAATGGTTCCATGAATTTTTTTTACCTAAACTCCTCAAAAGTGATGCCTAAGTTGAGGTTATTACTCACAAGTTAAGTAAGTATAAAACTAAGTCTCACAAGTCACAAGTTAATGAATTTCTTATTGACAAAGTAGCATGAGAGAGATCATGGACCAAATGAAGTAAATAATTGTCAATTTGAATTTGAATATTATTTGCTTTTGCTTTATGACTATAAAGTCTACATAAAAGTCTACCCTTGCTGATGACCAGATCAAAGCTGAGAAATTGTTTGTCGATATTGCCAATTAAATGCACAGCATAATTAAGAATTGTAAAGGTTCACTGACAAGTTTTACAAATGAAAGTGTTTTATTCTTGGATTTCATTAAATTATTCAAATAGATAACGACTCTCGTCTACTTGGGTGAATTTGCATTTGCCCGTCTGGCTTTTTTGACCTAAGACAGTTTAAACGTGTAATTAACGAGTCAAAGCTGTAAAGATTTGAGTAACAGCAATAAATGGGAAATAATAAAATTTTTTTTGCTCTACATTTTTTATATTTAGCTTTAATTTTTGATATTTTGATGTTTTAGTTTTAATTTAGAATTTAGTTTTGTATTATGTTAAGCATTTTTATAAATTGCTTAATGTTATGCTCGCAAGCAAGCAAGCTCGCAGAACATTATCATTAATAAAAAATCACGTAGGTATTGAGTTTGACAGAGTGTCATAATTCGTCACAATAACCATCAATAACGTTAATTTTATTTATGTACCAGTACAGAACACGGCACTCACACTTTCATTGGTAGTGAGCCTACGTTTCGAGCGGAAAGTCAAAAACTTCTGTTCTAAACGTTAAAGTTCAATGATTGCAAGCGATTTGGAAGTCTCAAAGAACCAGTGGCAATTTAGACGAAATATGTTTTAAGAAACTTAGCAGGTATTGAATGACCTATCAAAAGCCTATAAATTATACTCAAGTCAAGTGGCCGTACTTCGATACATCGAGTAATATAATAAGTCGATCACAGAATTTCTGTAATCTAAGGGGTCATAGCGTAGCCCGTCGAATTTTTTGTTCGTTGCTATAACCAGCTGTAGCAACATATATGTCGCCTAACTTTGATATCTTTAATGATACCTACTCGTAAGAATAACAAATCTATTGGTGTAAGAATTATCATAATCGGTCAACGCATTCATTCGGAACAAACAAAAATATAAAAGGTACATAATCTCTTCTTTGTATGGTGAAATAGGTCAATGCAATTCTTCGCTACCCAATGTTGAATTGAACGTTGAATTTTCTTCAAGTTGAGCTACTTACTTAACTCGGCACGATTTTATTCTTCGGTGTCGCACTTGTGTAGTTTTAATAAAAGTTTTCTTTTTTGTTTCAGATATTGCGCAAGAATAGAGAAGAATATTCAGTTACATAAATATTAATAACTTGTATTTCTTGCGAACGCCTTTTTTTGTACTGGTGTGTGCAAAAAGTTATAAAATATTTAATTTATATAAAGTCGTGTACTTAGTGTGTACCAAACCTCACTTAATTTCTGATGAACTTTTATTAATTTTCCATGAAGGACTTTCAAAAAAGTAAAGTTAGTTACATTTTTTAAATGGAATAGTGAAGTTGTGGCCGTGTTAAATGTAGTGTTTGACTAAAAATGGAGATTTTGAGGACAAAATGGATACGATGTCCAATATAACGTTGCTGAGAAAAAAGTTTTACGCCTCTGACGGCTTCAAGAACCAGACTGATATGAGTGGAGTTGAGGTAAGTATGTCAGTTTTAAAGTTAGCATAAGATTTAATTCGATTGGTCGTATTCGTATTCGATCATCGATGACATTAGCGTCAAAGTAAATTGAACCATAATCACATTGTTTTTTTTTTTTAAATATTAGCCAAGCCGTCGTTGACTAATTCAAATTTCAAATTCAAATTCAAAATTTATTTATTTCATGTAGGCTACCTTGTAGCACTTATGACACGTCATAAATCTACCACCGGTTCGGAATGCAGATTCTGCTGAGAAGAACCGGCAAGAAACTCAGCAGTTGCTCTTTTCAAAAAATAAAATAATTTTACAATAAACTAAGCTTTGTATAAGGTGCTTCCACAGTGAAGCTTCAAAAATGCAATACATATAATCCAACACATGTCAACATGGGAAGACAAAGCAGACCCATTCCCGTAGGTGGCACCCGTTCAATATGCTCCTATCCTCACCGAATAAGCGGAAAGCTTGTGCTAGGAGTGGGTACGACAATAGAGCAACGGGTGGGATTCGACCTGTGACCTTTCAGTTTTCAGTCCGCACCTTTAACCGTTGGGCTATTGAGGCTGAATTAGAGCTCAATTTCTTGAATGGATTCTTATACGTTTACGTATATGGATACACTCCAAATTAAAATCGGTTGTACTAAATTTAAATCAATACAGTTAAGGTTCATTTTACTTTGACGCTAATGTCATCGAATACGGATACGATCAATCGTATTAAATCTTGTATTAACACTACTATTAGTTGCTCAATTATCGCTTTACACTAATGCAGGGGAATAAGGTTCAGACACTTCAATTGAATTTCTGCCTGAAACAGCTGTGCTGTCTGTTTGTATTGCTTTGAAATAAGTGCTTTTTATTAAGCTACTTAAAAATATAACACAGTACGAAGTCGCGACCAAACGGTAGTGAACTATAATATGAAGATTGTATCTATGATATTGTATATGTAACTAGCGGACGCCCGCGACTTCGTCCGCGTTCTTAAATTGTTGAAATTTTTCCTGAATTTTCTTTGCTATAAACCTCACGGAGCCCGAGACCTTTCCAACGAATCCAAAACCGTGGAAATCGGTTCGTGCGTTCTGGAGTTATAGCGTCAGGAAGGAAAACCCGACTTATTTTTATATAGTAGATGAGGAAACGCCTTACATAAGTTTCAGTTTCTCTTGGTGCTAAATTGGTCCAATAAATACGCTTCTTGTTGATAGAGGCTCCAAACGCCAGTTGATATTTCCGTTATTGAGGAAAGTAATTGAATTTAATAAATTTTGGCCTACTAAGTCCTTGATCCTTTTCTCGCTGTGAATTGGATTAGGTTTGAACGAGGGTCTGTTAGTGCTGCCTTTTGCTCCGGAATGGGTTTCCATTAGCCTATTTAAAAAGAGTAGGTAGTAATTAAGTTTTTTTTAATATTGAGAGAGAGCAAACAAGCAGGCGGGTCACTGATGTGAAGTGATTACCGCCGCCCATGGACATTGTAGCACCTGAGGCACCACCAATGCGTTACTGGCTTTTCAGGAACTAGGTTGCCGGCTTTTTAGGAGCAAGTAGGTACTTCCGATTTCAATTAAATTAAAACTGAACAAAGTATAATAAAATATTAAATTTAAAAAATCAAAAACCTGACTGCGTAAATAAACACTGAAAAGGGAAAAACAAGTCCAGTAATCTAGAATACTGTTAAATAATGTGACTTAACACTCGGAATCCATTATTGGGAAGATTTGAACCGATCTAGATTTTTAATGGGATAACCCATTAAAAATATGTATAAAAATATTATCAGAGATAGAGGACATAACTTCTCGCGTATAGTAGCAAGTCACTAAACTTATTTCACGCGAACAAAGTCGCGGGAATCAGCTAGTGTATAAATAAACGCGATCTCGCCCACCCACTAGCAGTTTTAGTAGTCGCCCGTTTGTATTTTAATCTCCGGATATATCGAAATTATCCATGGGGGAAGTGCTTACGAAGGTATTCGAGCGTGTTATGGTCCCTTTGGTCCGCTGACCTCAAACCAACGCACTTTCACAACCCGTAAAAAAGAGATTGAAATAAATTCCTTCCATCGAAAAACGGACCTTTAGGGTACCCGTCCATTGAAGCGGAGCGGAGCGAAGACGTGCTTCGCAGACCAATCAGGTCATTGATAGATGACGCGATAATTTTATCACGTCATCTCTCAATAATACCATTGGTCCAATGGACACATCTCCGCTCCGCTCCGTTTCATTGGACAGGCAGCCTTAAAGCGTAAAACAAAGTAGTGCGCACTTTTTACACCCGACGAAAAAGGGGGGTATTGTGAGTTTGTCAATTTTCTAAAAGAGCACGTCTTCAATATCAATAGGGTTCTCAGAATTAGGGAATTGTACTGTAAAGTTCTTATTTTATTAGAAAAATAACAAAGAAACACTTCGTCTCTTCGCCCTTTTACGTGTTTGAAAGTCATTTTTATGAAAGTAAAATACGTTTTAAAATAGCTAGGTGGGCACTCAAAGTGCTTGATCAGAGACTTCAAATAAATGAAGTCTTTAAATTGTTTGAAATCGAAATCTTCATTTGAAAACGTTTTCATCAAACATTTTATCCATAGGCGGAATTGGGTTTGTTTGTTGGTTTGTTCTTTGATCACACTTCAACAGAGCTACCGATCTACGTGAGTTACAATCGAAGTAGTTGGTAGTAACACGGGCAAATAAAATTACCAGTAGTAGCACGGGTAACTTTTTGTTACCCGTGATTTAAAGTCACGAGGACCTCCCTGGTGGAGTGGTGAGCGCTGGGCAATTTATAATTTCTGAATTGTCTCTGGTCTGGTCTGGTGGGAGGCTTTAGCCGAAGCTAGTTACCACCCTACCGTCAAAGATGTGCCGCCAAGCGATTTAGCGTTCTGGAACGATGGCGTGTAGAAACATATTAGGGGTACTAGACTGCATTGTCACTTACGATCAGATCGCAGTCAAAAACCACAAAACCAAAAAAAAAAAAAGATGACAAAGTTCATCGAAAAAAAACAAAGTTTTCAGGGTACTGAAAAAAAAACCGGAACCCTTACAAGCTCGCTCCGTTGTACGTCTATCTGTCCGTGTAACAAGGCGCTTTTCTCAGAAATGCTTCGGCTCAGCTTCGGCCAAAATACCGCCTTCAACCAACCTTCAGCTTCGGCCAAAATGAGCCGAAGTTTTGGCCGAAGCCTAAGGATTCTAGCATACGACGTAATGACTCTAATGGCTCAGTTATATAAGGAGAGTTTCTCGAATGCGAGCGAAATTTTCGGCGAAAATTCGAGCATTGCTTAACTGATACGAGTTTTTGTCATAATGTATAATGATGTAATATAATGTATAATCGCGGGTGACAATTGTATGAAAAGTTTTCGAATAGGATAATCGCAAACTATTTCTTGCCACTCGCATACGAGAAACTTTTGTGTAACTGACGCCTAATGCTTGGAGCGTGTAGACGCAATATAAACTACAGGGCTGGCAAGCATGTGTCCTATGGATAGTCGATGTTTGGTCTAACGGCTAACTGAATTTGCCTGTGTTTCATGTTTATCGCAAGCTTGTGGGACAATTAATTTGCAATAACACTGGGAACTATATACTGAATTACAACAGCAGGGCTAGCATAGGCGGAAAAAATTTTATCCCCGTGAAAAGGATAAAATGTTTATCCCCTCGCTTAGTTTTATCCACCCGTCGAGCATGGGCACAGCGGTGGAAATAGCACTCAGTGGATATGCTTATAAGAAATTAGGAATATACTTCGCCTTCTCGTCTGTCGCCATGCTTTAGCATAGGGAGAAGATAATTATATCCCCTGTCAGTGGATAAAATTTTTATTTTCTGCCCATGCTATGCAGTTTTCATTTACGAAGTGGATGGGTGAAAATAACGATAATGTGAAATATGCACAGCAAAATTGTGACATTATGTGGGAGGAAATTAATTTAACATTACATTAACGCTACAATTACTGAAGGGAACACAAAAGATACACATCCGAAATTCCGAAAAAATATGATACGAAAATGTGTCTTCATTTTCTTTCAAAATACTCGCACAAAAAGTATTTATGTTCCATTGTAGAAACATTAACATACGCATAATTTTCCCTTCACATTCTCCGTAAAGCCGGAACACAGCCACCGACGTAGCGAGGTATCACGGTTAACTGCGCAGCAGGGACGTCACACAGAACGCGCGCGTACGCGTGTATAATTCCTTGGTGGTCGTGGGCAGATTTTATAATATTACCTCATGCTGAACTTGACTAATATTCTCCTCTCCCCTGCAAATATATTGTGGGTAAAAATGCCGAGAACAGACTGGCGAGTAAAATGTCATGTCATAGCTTAACTTGTAATAGTGCATAAAAATTTATAATAAACTTGACATAAACATAAAGAACCAAACTACAAGGCGCTTTAAGCAAAGTCTCTTTCGTTGGCTGTGTGAAAAATCATTCTACTCGGTTTCTGAATTTCTTTATTGTAATAATAAATAGTATTAATATTTAAATAATTGAACATCCAATTCTATTAAGTGACATTTTTTATTTTATTTTTATTTTATTTTTTGAACTACTCTTTCATAGGACTCGTAATATCTTGACATAATAATGTATAATACTTATAAACTTAACATGTAACTATATATGACATAATATATATAATTTAATAAAATATACTTGTCCAATAAGTAATAAAACTCATCAAGATTGTATGTTTGCAATCCTGATGAGTATTTGAATATTTGCATGCTATCTAGTAGAATATGAAGGTCGTTTAATTATTATCATTGTGAAACATCTATGTATGTACTCATATTCAGCAAATAAAATTCATTTCATTTCATTTCATTTCAATGTCAACTAAGAATTTAAATTGTAATTTCCATTTTATGTGTAAACTTTCTCAAAAAAGGGAGATGTTATGAGTATCTGTCTAATACAAATGTAAACTAGCTACACAATCCAGTTATGTGAACTATCCCTAAGATTGTCTATGTCATTATCTGTGGTCTTTGGCGAATGGTCGTCTAATAAATTGATTAATACAGCGAGCACAAAGAGATACAACGTAGCATCTTAATCTTCTTCTATATCAACCAATAGACGTCCACTATTGGACAAAGCCTGTACCCAGCTCGTTCCTGGACTTGTCTGATGTCGTCGGTCCACAAGTGGCGGGGGGGTCTGCCAACACTTCATTTTAACTCCACTCCACTCCACTCCACTCCACTCCACTCCACTCCACTCCACTCCACTCCTCTCCACTCCACTCCACCACTTCAGTTGTATGATGTCGTCAGTCAATCTAGTGGGGGTTCTATGGTCTTCATTTATTTATTTATTTTGTACATTATGACTTTAAAAACTAAAAATGAATATAGAAAGGACGTGTACAATGACATCTTACCGCTACAAAATGTGGATTTCTTTCAGAAGCTCTAGGTGTGAGAACAATTGATTACAAGAGATGTTTTTACTAAAGAATGTAGATTTACTAAAGATGTAGTACAAACGTAACATGCATTTCTTTCAATCCTTGATTTACTATATCAGTGATATGAATATTAGTAGGTAATCATTCTTAATACCTCGCGTGCAGGTTATTCTAGGTTCGCTAAAACAAGTAACAAAATGTATTTCACCACAAATTAATTCATTATTGTGGTCATTCTATTTCCGCTTAGCCTTTATTACGCTCAATCGCGGGTAGGCGCGGATTTAGGTGATTTCGCAGATTGTTTTAAAAGCGTATCTAATGATAATCCTAATTCCTAATCTCTAATATCCTTACTATCCTTACTAATATTATAAATTCGAAAATGTGTTTGTTTGTTGGTTTGTTGGTTTGTTTGTAACAAAGCAACGGATCTACGTGATTTTTCGCAAGTTGAAGACCGGGAGAGTGACATAGGCCCTTGCGTCCCTTGCAGCTATATTATATACCTAGGCCACACCCAGGATTAACACATAGGCTACATTTTATTCCAGAAAATTAAAAAGTTCCTGTAGGATATTAAAAACGAAATCCACGCGAGCGAAGCCGAGGGCATCAACTAGTAATACAAATAAATAGACATAACTCGCACTTGGCCGGTTTTTTGTCTATCTACTCTATCTAATAAAAAACTGTCTACCTAATCATAAGAAAGTAGTTTCTTTAAAGAGTTGCATGTTTGTATGCCATTATAACTATCCTGCCAATGCAAAGGTACGCAAAAACTTTCTATAAAAGAAGCCAGACAGCCTTGGAATATGCCGATTATAGTACATTGTAATTACCAACACGACAACGTGCCTTTATTGGGCAATTTCCAACATCACGGCATTGTATTATACATATACTAGCCGACCCAACATACCATATTTTTACCATATAAATCCAAAATAAAAAAAAATTTTGGGGTGGACCACCCTTATCACTTAAGGCTATGAAAAATAGTTTACATCCTATTTTCAGACCTACTGAATATACACACAAAGTTTCATAAGGATCGGTCTAGCCGTTTCGGAGGAGTTTTGTGACCTGTGACACGAGAATTTTATATATTAGAAGAAAGATCATACTACTATAAGTTAGTTTACTAATCATAGATCATAGACCGAATTAGCTCATAGAGCGAAAAATCTGCTCTAAAGACGTCGTTCAGGCAAGTTTGAAGAAACCGGCCAAGTGCGAGTCGGACTCTCACATGAAGGGTTCCGTACCCTAAGATTTAACACTAGAAATTACATTAGAAAAAAAACAAAAGTTAATTGTTAACAGACCCTCTTTAATTTTTAACTTGTCGTTATAGCGGCAATAGAAATTCATATTCTGTGAAAATTTGAAGTGTTACCTCTTACGGTTCTTAAGATACAGTCCGCTGACAGATAGATAGATGTATGGAGAGGTGGATGGACGGTCAGCGGAGGCTTGGTAATAAGGTCACGTTAACTCTATCTGTGAAAACTTGTAATTGGCTTTAATTCTTCGTCTGTATTTATTGACTAATTTTTATTATAAGCTGTAAGTTTTCTTGTAAAATAAAATAAATAAAATGAAATAAATAAATAAACACCCTTTGGGCACGGAACCCTAAAAACTGCGTTACAACGAAATCGCGGGGAAACGCTAGAGTTTGTTATAAAATGTTATACAATCGATAATTGCTGAACCACCATTAAAAGAAAAAACCAATCTGCCATGTTGGAAGCACATTTCTTGCAACGCTTGATTTTGTTGGCGGGGATCCAGTAAACATCTCCGGTATGGTGGCATTTTTGTTTATATTTACTTACCATATTACGAGCAATTTATTATATTTCCTCTTCGTATTTCCTTATGTTCTTGCGTCAAATGTTCACTTTATCTTTATGCGACAGTGTGTCAATCTTAATTAGAGGTTGCTGATATGTACTGCTTTTATTTAACCAAAAATAATAAACGTAAAAATTCAAAATTATGGTCGTACCCACTCCAAATACAAGCTTTCTGCTTACTTGGAGGGGAGAGGAGAATATTAGTCATAGTTCATCTTGGCCAATATTCTTAAAAAAAAAAATAGAGCAGGCACCTGGCACCAGGCACCAGGCGCTGTGGTCTTATAACTGGGAGGTCTCGGATTCGATTCCCGGTGGGGGGAATTTGGGCAGTTATAATTTCTGAATTGTCTCTGGTCTGGTGGGAGGCTTTGGCCGTGGCTAGTTACCACCTTACCGTCAAAGACGTGCTGCCAAGTGATTTAGAGCGTTCGGCACGATGGTGTGTAGAAACCGATTACGGATATGGGTTGAATGTACACTGCCATACCCCTCCCAAGTTATTCCGCTAACATCTAAGGCTACATCACTTACCATCAGGCGAGATCGCAGTCATGGGTTATCTTGTCATTGAATAAAAAAAAGGCGGAAAAAGATCTTGGTACACAATAAGGAAAGATAAAATTCAACAGCTGGTTTTATTGCACAATTTACTTCTCCAATGACGCGTGGAATGGGAGAGACACGTTTGGGAGGATAGTCGATAAGAGCAAGAGATCCTTGAGAAGCTAGCTGGTAATTTTTAAAATGTTGCAAGCTTTTCCTTTATTCGATTAGCCTCTGGTCTTAAATCATTATTCATGACTAGCTGATGCCCGCAACTTCACCCGCGTGGATTTAAATATTCCGGCGGAACAAATTGAAACACGTCGATCCGTTGCTCGGTTGCTGCGTGATTGAAGGACAAATCAACATATAATATTTATATTAGTAAGGATGAGGATATTAGTAAGGATTGGAATGATTTTATTAATATACCATAAAAAAGGAAACTTTTTTATCTCCTATCTTATCCCGTTAGGGCTGAAATTTTCAAAAATCCTTTCTTAGCGGATACCTACGTTATAATGGCTATCTGGATGCCAAATTGCAGCCTGATCCGTCCAGTGGTTTGAGCTATGCGTTGATAGATCAGTCAGTCAGTCAGTCACCTTTGCATTTTATATATTTAGATTTAATTTGACAAAGGTTTGTGGGTTGAGTCGTTATTGCGTATCTGCGTCCAATTATACATATCCATGGTCCAGTAAATGAATGACGCTCCTAGTTTTGAATTATAGCCAGCTCCGACGGTCCGATAATAATCAAGCTCATTAATTAACTGTTATTTATGATGCTAACTACTAGTAGTGTACTATTTCGTTTTATATAAACAAGACACGTGCTTGCTCTCTCTCTCTGCTGTGTGCTCTTTTTTTTTATTTGATGACAGGATAGTCCTTGACTGCGATCTCAACTGATGGTAAGTGACGATGCAGTCTAAGATGGTAGCGGGCTAAGTTGGATGGGGTATGGTAGTGTAGATTCAACACTTAACCCTAATCGGTTTCTACACGCCATCGTGCCGGAACGCTAAATCGCTTGGCACGTCTTTGACGGTAGGGTGGTAACTAGCCACGGCCAAAGCTTCCCACCAGAAAAAGTCTTGATCGCATGCGATTACCCAAGTGCTCAGGAGATATTATAGTGCGCAATCGTGTGTGCGCATCAAATACAAGTGCACTCTCTATACTATACTCTTAATCGTGACGGCTCTATGTGCTTTTGACGTACAGGACTGTTTCATTGTGGTAGTTTTTTGACAATCCCTTTGGTACAGTAGTGTACCTATCCTGTGGTCCATTTAACATCTTAGACATCTTAGGCTTACTTGCAATTCCCCTAAGTCCTACCTAAACTCAAGACGAATATTCACATTCAATATTATAATACACTATAATAATGTAATATTTATTTCAATGTCGTCAAAGTAACTTTAAATTAATAATTACCTAACTTACCTAAAGTTCTCTACAACTTTAAGTCCTTCGATCCAGGCAGCTTGCTTGCAATTCCCTTAAGTCCCGGCCTAAACTCAAGACGATATATTCATCTTCAATATTATCTAATATCATCACTTCATAATACATATATTATACTACCCCGCGACTTCGTGCGCGTAGTGTTGGTTTAAAAAATCTTGTAAGTATTTCTATTATAAAAAAAAAGTAGCCTATGTCACTCTTCAAGTCCTCAACTATATCCATGCAAAAAAAATGACATTGATCCGCTGATTTTCTCCGAGATAAGTTTTTTTCATAGCTATAAAAGGGCCGTGGGCTTTATTAACCCAAAAGGGACTGCGCATGAATGGGTTCTAACAAAAAACAATAAACTTTCCGGCTCTATATGTTTTTACTTGATTGGATATTTTCTTTATTGCAAGTTTTGACAAGCTCCCTGGTACAAGGCTACAACCCTGTGGTTTTTATACCTAAGTGGTCAGATTTCGGATTTTATTCCTTTTTTGTTCCTTTCTGATGCCAATAATGTATAGCCAAGTTACGTTTAACAGAGGAATGATGTTTGAGTGATTTTCTAGTGATGCAACGAATACTAAGTAGATAGATAGATAAAAACTTTATTGTACACAAGAAAGAAACAAAAATTAAAAAAACTTAAAACTACGCATGCAAAGGCGGCCTTATAGCTACAGAGCAATCTCTACCAGGCAACCATTGGTGTTAGGAATTAAATAATGTGTGAGGGTAGTATGATGCAACATAAGTACTTAAAAGTATAAAGTTAAAGTCCAACGGGACTCTATTATTAAGTCTCCGCTGTCTGTCCGTTCGTCCCTCTGTCTCTCAGCAGGCTGTATCTCATGAACGTAATAGATAAATACTAGAAATTTTCACAAAACTCCGAAAAATCATGGTGTGTGTCCGGAATCGAATCCGGGACCCCCCAAACCACAAAACAACACGAACAAAGTAACCACAGTCCTAAATCCTAATCTCTAGGCTATCACTATTTAAATAATGATGATGAACAAGACCAAATGTCGTGTGGTGCGGGTTGTTATGTTCCTCAAATATGGTTGAGCGAAGCAATGGCTGGATCATGCGTCATGCTCGTGAACGGGTGCCACCAACGGGAATGGGTCTGCTTTGGCTGCCCGTCTTGACATGCGTTGGATTGGTGTACCTACGTATGCATTTTTGTATTTTTGAAGCTTTATTGTAAAAGCACTGTATACATAGCATAGCTTTGTAAAAAAAAAATTTTTTTTGAAAAGAGCAACTGCTGAGTTTCTTGCCGGCTCTTCTCAGCAGAATCTGCATTCCGAACCGTGTGACGTGTCATAGGAGCTACAAGTTGGCCTATATGAAATAAATAAATTTTGAATTTGAATTTGAATTCAAAGCCAAAAGTTGGTATCTCTCCTTCATTGTTCCTAGGTTTCTCCTTATTCGAAATTATCGAAAATCTTGGAAAATAGACAGATTAACGTCCCTTCCAGTAAAACGATTTCCTAACTCTCAATAACTTAATTAAAGCTTGACCTTAATCTAGAAAACTAATTAAATTTTCTTTGCAACCGAAAAAGTATTAAGGTTAATGGATTCTTGGCGGACTTCAAAAGGATAAAATAAATAAATAAAAATAGCTCAATTTTCGCTTTACAGCTTTTCAGGATCGCATAAAAATATATAATCTTAGTACTGTTTTGTACCACTTACTTACTAAATTTAAAAACAAACGTTGTATGTCAATAGATTTTCACTATAAATTCAAAATAAAATTTAATACAAAATTATCCCTTATCAAGAGAATGTTGAGGATAAAATGTAAATTTTATAAAGTACATTTTGTACTTATTCAATAATTACTTTTTACAAAAAATTTAACCGACGATAGAAGCAACCAAAAAGGGAAAAGTGAAATATAAATCTTTTTAGTCTTACTAACTAAGCTCCTAAACTAACGTAACTAACTAATTTTGAGTCGACGACAAACTTTTTTAAAAGCGTAACTACGACTGTATTTTTAAGGATGTCTGCGAGATACCTTTTAAAAAACCCTTAGATGTGGAATTTATTTTTCAAAAAAAGTGGGACCACCTTTAAGGTAAAACCTATTCAATAAAAAAAATCATCAAAATCGGATGATTTTGCGAAAAGTTATGCGTGGTCATGCATAAAAAATATATAAATATATATACGCGAAGAATAGAGAACCTCCTTTTTTCGTAATTCTCGCGAAAGACGTTTTCAATTTGTACGCTTTTGAGTGAGATCGGGTCTTCGATCACAAAAAATAAGGATTGGGTACCCAAAAACATCCATCACAAACTGTTAGCAGAAAATTTTTGTTCGGACGGGCTCTTCTATAGCTAGGTATTTACTTCGAGGATTAGCTGTGATTTATCTTATTGACAGGTCATATACACGTGGGAGATGGATTTCAACCGGAGTGTGCTGGCCGCCGCGACGGTTCTTGTGCCGAAGAAGCCGACCCCCTCCCCGTCGACCACCACGATGCCAGTGTGGGCGCACAACTCCTGGGTGTGCCTCTTCGCCGCCATGCTGACTGTCGCCATCGGTGGCAATGCTATCGTTATATGGATTGTTACAGGTAAGGGCACTGTAGAGGGGTATTCACTAAAATAAAACTCACTTCGAAAGCGACCTGTAGGGCTAACATGCGCGCCACGAGAAAGCTTTGTCTACACGTTTACGTCTCTATGTGAATCTCTACAGAGATTCACGAGTAAAGTGCAGAGAAAATTTTCTCGTGGCGCGCATGTTAGCCCTACTGACTTGTCAAATATGTCAAATCTATACTAATATATAAAGCTGAAGAGTTTCTTTGTTTGAACGCGCTAATCTCAGGAACTGCTGGTTCGAATTGAAAAATTCTTTTTGTGTTGGATAGTCCATTTATCGAGGAAGGCTTTAGGCTATAAAACATTACGCTACGACCAATAGGAGCGAAGCATCAGTGAAAAATGTTGCAAAACGGGGAAAATTATCCATATTTAGAATATATTCCTTAAAAACTTCTTAATCACAAGAAAACAAGAAAAAAAATCGAATCGGCCCAGCCTTTTTTTAAGTTTTAGCCAGTCAAATGAACAGCTCTTTAGTATATTATACAGATAAATAATTAACTGCGGAATTCCCTTGGAACTTATACTTGTTTATTCAACATTTGAATTTACAGTAAAATTATTATTCCAAGGCTTAGTTTTCATTATAAACATCAAAGATTGTATTCCGTTCCTGAATGTGGGTTCTAAATAGGAATTTCACAATTAGTTTTTTACACCGTGATTACAATAAAATAACATCTTAAAATATTATAACCATCAAACTTTAACGCTTAGAACAGAAGTTTCTCACAAAATTCCGCTCCAGACGTAACCTACGTTACGCCAAAACAACAAATGAATTAATTAATGTGATTGCCATGTAATTATTTTCTATATTGCTACAAATTATGGTTTTGATGGTTAACGTGATAAACTATGAAATATTTTCATAGCACATGTTTTTCTTTAAATAACTAGCTGATACCTGTGACTTCGTCCGCGTGGATTGAGGTTTTTTATTCCCGCGGATACTCTCTTATTTCCCGGGATAAAAAGTATTATGCCTATGTCCTATTCCAGACCATAATCTATCTCTGTGCTGAATTTCAGCCAAATTGGGTCAGTCGTTGCGACGTAATTGAGTAACAAACATAAGTACGTGATTGAGTAACAGTTGTTTTCTAATAAATATTTTCATTTCATTTCATTTTCATTGTCATACAAACTTTCGCATTTATAAAATTAATACGAAATAAAAGGAAATAGTATTTTCTGCGAGCTCGTCGTACTAACGCAACGCGACAATACTGCGTGGTCAGCCTTTAAGGGCTTACTAAAAATGCCATATCCCCGCTTCGACTATTTCGCTTCTATGCGATATAGTTCGGTGGTTATAACGTTAAAATAGGGCTTTGGTCTTTGAATATTTATTACTTCATCGCTGTTATTTTGCTTCTATTACCTATTTTCAAAAGAAACACATTGTTATTTCAGAGATCCAATTAAAATCCATTTCGAATTCAGTGGCGTCTATAAACTAATTACATATTTATAAAATAAATAAAGGTGTGCTCATTTTGTAAACAATTTTGTTTTTTTTTTATGTCTGTGTTGCGTACAAATTGATGAGATTCGGTCTTTTTCCAAGAGATTTTTTCTGTAGATGTCACTCCGAAGCTTTTTATGTGAAAACATTTGTAACATTCTGGCTTTCCTTCATTACCTTACCAGTTTCATTGAATCGAATATTTACACAAAAAAAATCCATACAAATTTGTGTACTCAAAGAATGTTTACTTACTAAGGTTCTTGTACTTACTTAGGATTTTCTTTTCGCCAATATGTACGTAATTATATAGCTTTGTAGGTAATGTTGCTGATATCGTCGAAATATCGTATGTTACTCGTATTGTTCTGGTTCGGTATTTTTATTTATTTCCTAGATCAAAATACAAAATATTCATAAAATCGTATTAAAGTAGCCTTTTAAAGTATTACATGTGTTATTCCAGTAGTTGTATTAAATTCCGTTACATCTAAAAGTCACAATATTGTCACAATATAATAATTTACTAGTTTTAAGCTTCGTTCTAATGTATGACATTAGCAATCCATACTTCTTTAACTAATCATTGGTCCCTGTCATGGCAGTATTTGTTCTGGCAGGAATGCCAGTACAAATACTGCCATGCCATAAATACTTCCGTATTTACATACTGCCACTAGCATACTAGCGTCGCCAGTTGCCAGACGCCAATGGTCAGACATTGAACCAGTGAAACCCCGTAAATGCATTGACATAATAATACTTGGACCTTGGGCGTAATGCAAAATTCACGAAAAAAGTGTCCCGAGAAAACCTATAAATAATACGAGTGTACATGTGTATTTTTATAAACAAACTAATACATTGTAATTTTTGTGTTAGACCATAATATTACAGCCTAATTTTGCTTGCAATAATTAGCTTCAACTGACGGTCGATTTTTTTTTCGGTCGACGGTCGAGCTTTTTCGCGTTTTGGATTTCTTTCGGTTCGGACAATTTTTAGCGCTGAATGCGTAAATGCTTAAATCTATTTAAGCCCAATGGAGCCCGTATGACGTCACATCACATGCACGGGTGCTATCAAAATAATTGAAATGTATCACGGCATTTTATTGAAATTCATTGGAAATGCTGCCTAAACGAGCATGTTTGTGATTAACGCATCACTTGGTGAACATAATGAGAAAATATAACGATAGCAAACAATTTGTTTAATTAAATATTTATTACATGTTCAGTTTCTTAGCGGGCGATGAAGAGAAATATTCACGGAGTACCTATGCCCTTGAGGTACTTGCTATTAGGAATTCTGTGCCTTTACCTAAGGAGACAAATCTGAAATGGGGGGATTTGTAGGAAAACCAGAGTTATCATTAATGATGCCTCAATAGCCCAACGGTTAAAGGTGCGTACTTAAAACTGAAAGGTCGTAGGTTCGATCCCCACCCTTTGCATTATTGTCGTACTCTCTCCTAACACAAGATTTCGGCTTATTTAGAGGAGAATATAAGTCAAGTTCAACTTGGCTAATATTCTTAAAAAAAATCCATTGCTGGTTTCTTAGTTAGTCTGACTAAACTTAAAAAAATAACTGGTTTTGTTCGCCTTAATACGGGGGTAGTTCACAAATAGGGAAAACCCAAAAAAAAAAAAAACAGTTAAAAAAATTGAAAAATCTAAATTTAGATTTTTTTATAGGAATCACCACTTCTAAAAATTTTTTAAAATGTAGTTTAATTTCACAGCTCACAGACGGATGCGAACAGTAACGAACTATTTCCTGGTGAACCTGTCCTTCGCTGATCTGATGATGGCATCCCTCAACTGCCTGTTCAACTTCATCTACATGCTCCACAGGTATGTTGCTGCCCTAGTAGCGCGATAGACACAAGAAAATATTCACTGCATGTTCTTTGGCAACTAGTAATTGCAGGAAGAATACCTAACATCGATCCCCTGGGAAACTTAAAATCTACATCTCCAAATGGAAGCTGAAGCTTGAACCACTAGGGTGTCACCGCATATATAAATTTACTAGCTTTTGCCCGCGGCTTCGCTCACCATAAGTTCGATTTATCAAATCTCTATTTTAACCCCTTAGGAGTTAAATTTTCAAAGATCTTTTCTTAGCGCATGCATACATCATAATCTGTAAGCCTTTCAGCCCGATCCCTCCAGTGGTTTGAGCTGTGCGTCGATAGGTCAGTCACCTACCCACTAGAGGACAATGCTGTATTGTCTAGTCTATGACATCTCCAGAGGATGCTCCGGTGTCGGGACGAAACGTGCGTCGAGAGTAATATTGTCTTGTGTGGTGGTGCATGTGATTGGGGGTGGCATTGTTTGCTTGGGAACTTGGCTTTCATGCTTGGTTGGGGAGGTAAGCGATGCTTAGCTTGTAACTGCATGTTTGGCCATACAGATTTTTCTGTTAGTGGCAAATAGCAAAATAATTGTACCTTACCTTTTCTTGCTAATTTCTTCGAATCCTTCGTTGTTTGAACTTTCGAACTTCACTTACAGCTATGAGAAAGTTATCTATGTTTAGTCATTAATTTTAAATTGTAGAAATGTTTTAAATAGGTGCAAGTTGTTTAAACCATTTCTATAATTTAAAAATAAAGGCATTATAAATTGCAATTTTCCAACTAAATACTTTTTGTAGATCCAGAATAAAAATGTTATAAAGTAACAATAATACAACTTCTATCTACATACAAAATAAAAAATCTTGAAAAAATGAAGCAAAAAAACATGTACCTACGTCGTAAAACCAACACATAAGGCGCTGCGAAAGCGTTATTATTTTTGACACGTTGCAAAAACTTTGAGCCAATCTTGAACGCAATTTCTTAGGGTTATTAAACCTAGCCAAAAAACTAATAAAGTCTACTTCTATCTAATATCACACATTAATTGTGTTGCAATTACTGTAGTATTCCAAACCGACCTTTAACCTACTCTAGTAAGTTTTCGAGGGTAGATGTGTCCTCATTTCGACAGCTATTTAGAGCAGCGATAGGTGAAAAAACGTGACACCACTTATCTTGTTAACTACTGAATGACTCTTACTTTGGGCAACCTAATAACACCGAATTCGCATCAAATTACCTGACACTACCTAAAACCTGAGACTTAGCGTAGCTTAGCGTAGCCGAGCGTAGTTAGTCTTTTAAAAATCCCGCGGGAACTTTTAATTTTCCGAGATAAAAGAAGCTTATGGCTGGAATCATAATATCTATGCGCCTCAATTCACATGTTGTCCATATAAAAGTGCTATTTTGTATGGAGTCGTGTAGGCATCGATTCGGCCTTTCGCATGGATTTTCAAAAAATTTTCTTTCAAAAATCAGCCGTTCTCAAGTGTTGATGATCTTTCATACAATTTTTTTTAAAGATTATTAGCCAAGCTGAACTTGACATAATATATTCTCGTCTCCCCTCCAACTAAGCGGAAAGCTTGTGCTAGTAGTGGGTACGACAGTAGTGCAACGGGTGAGGCTCGAACCTACGACCTTTCAGTTTTCAGTTTACCACACCTTTAACCGTTGGGCTATTGAATATGCGGCAATTTTTTTAATTAGGTATATATATATATATCTTATACAGTCGTAGCACATGAAAAAAATATTTCGATTTACGTTCTAGTAAATCATCTGACTAAATGGGGTGAAAATAATTATTTTATGCTTATTATCTCAACCAGCACTGGTAGCATGAGCGGGAGAAATTTTATCCCTTGGGAAAGGATAAAATGTTTATCCCCTCGCTCTCTTTTATCCACCTGTTGAGCATGAGCAAAACGGTGGAAATTATATCCACAGTGGATATTCTTATAGGAATATACTTTTCCTTTCCCACGTCGCCATGCTTTAGCATAGGAAAAGATAATTTTATCCCCTGTCAGTGGATAAATTCGGGGGATAAAACTTTTATCTCCTGCCCATGCTACCAGTGCAGAAATGGCAAATGCCATGTCAGGGGCAGAGAAATGGGTAACAAGATTATTCATGTTTAAATTATTATTCAAACAAGCATCCCATCGTCGACATAGGTTAAAGTTCAACATGGGGTAATATAAAATGATATAGCATTGTAATTCTGTTCCGGAATGTTGATGTACTCAACTTATGGATAGGTAACCTATAGGAACAAGTCGACACCTCCTACGTAAGTTGTGGTATCCCACAAAATTGGAATTTTAGGATTGTTGCACTTATCATTTGTTTTTATCTATTTCATGTGTTCGTTTAAAAAAAAATTAAAAATTCTTTAACATACTTTCAAGATGTATTTTAAGTTGTATCGTTATTAAAATGACGTACGTTTACGAATTAAGTACCGTATTCACTTCATATGTATTTAGTAAACAGCTGTTATTTTGATGTAACAGACACTTTACTTGTATAGAATACTAGAAGCCCGCGCCGACTTCGTCCGGGTTGAAAATTTAAATATTTGTTTTTACGGGTCCTGATGGCACAGAGCTTCTAATAGGAGACGATTGTAAATAAGATCACCACATGAATCACAGGAATCTCCCGCGCCGAAACCCGCCACCGTGCACCGCCCGCACCGGCCGGCACCATTTTATTTTTATTAATATTAATTTTCCGATAAATCCTAAGATATTTATTTAAATTGTATAGTGTAAAGGGCAAATATGTTCTAAATTAAACACTTGCGATAATAAACATATTTATTTAGATATAGATTGACATCATATCGGTTAAAGAAGGTCGAAAATAATTCATTATTTGTAATCAAAATTTGAAAGATAGAAATGGTTACTGTAAGTTATCCTTAGAAGCTAGACATATGCTATCGCGGACTTTTTTTTAGAACTTTTTAAGAGGAACAATTCACCCATACACCATTTTCATCCAATGACAATATATGATCAAGCGCACGCCTTGAAAACGTTTGAGAGTCAAAAATTTTTCCGACTTCTTTAACAAATTTGCACATAATATCTAGCCATAATACATTTATGTGCATAATATATAGCCTATAACCATCTGGAATAATGTACCTTTGAAATGGTGAAAGAATTTTTGAAATAGGTGCGGTGGTTCCAAAGTTTGCTCCGGACATACATACAAACTCACAAAATTCGCGCTCTCTCTTTATTATAATAGTATAGATAGATGTATAGACAAGTTAGCGTAAAGTCTATGTTAAACTACTGTAATTTGTAAGCCATTAAATTATTACTACACAAAGTCCCATCTCCTTGGAACACTAATCTAGACCAAGGACAACAAGGCTTTGACGACCTTTGTCGGATGCGAAGCTTTAGATTGGAGACTCGAGTTCCTAATAAGTATACAGTCACCAAACCATTTGGGCGGCCATAAGCCAATCAAGCTTTGATCACGCCTGTATTTAATTTTAAACACTAGCGGACGCTCGCGACTTCATCCGCTTCTTCAATTCACAATCGACAGTTTTGTGGGGCAGTACCTCTGCAGTATCAGGATTGAGGTTGGAACCCGAAGTTTTTATGGGAGCATCTCGCAAACTTTTTGTTTTGATTTAAGAGATTCACGCAAATCGGTTTAGAATCACGGATACATAGGTAGAAAAACACAACTTAATACTAGCTACTACTAATAACTACTAACTACTATAAAATACTAGCTGATAACCGCGACTACGTACGCGTTTTTTTGGAGTCCCACGGGAACTATATTTTTTTCAGAATAAAAAGTAGCCTATGTTTTAATTCAAGGTATAGCCTATCTTCATTTTAAATTTCAGCCAAATCGGTCCGGTACTTTTTGAGCCAATTCGTTACAAACATACAAATCTTTCCTCTTATTTACATACAAATCTTTCCTCTTTATAATATTACTAGCTTTTGCTCGCGGCTTTGCTCACGTTAAGTCGATTTTTCAAACCCCTATTTTACCTCCTTAGGGGTTGAATTTTCAAAAATCCTTCCTTAGTGTGCGCTTACGTCATAAAAGGAACCAACTGTAAAAATTTCAAGTTTCTAACTTCAATAGTTTAGGCTGTGCGTTGATATCTCAGTCAGTCAGTCAGTCAGGACTTTGAATTTTATATATATAGATTAGTATAGATAAATCGATGGTTTGGAACAACACGGACAAAGTCTGCACAAATAGAAACTTTCATTCATCGGTATTGAGAACAAAAATATATCTAGTTCCAATGGAAAGTGGGCCAGCAAAATATTTCCGCAGTTATGAAATGAAATAAAAATAAAGACTAATAAAAATGCTGTTACGCTTTTCCTAAATCCTTACTTTCTTAATTAAGGGGTTCGAACCTGCGACCTTTCGGTTTTGAGTCCGCACCTTTAACCGTTGGGCTATTGAGGCTTCAGATTGTTTGTTGGTTTGTCCTTCAATCATAACGGAATCGGCTTGTAGCATACAATTTAAACCTTAGTGGTTTCTTGTATGTTACTAATAAAAATTGTTTATATGTTTGTACGATGATAATAAAAAAAATCCCGCCCCAACAACAACGGCTCGATATGATTCTTTGCATGGGTATAGTAATTAAGGACCGGGAGAGTGGCATAGGCTGCTTTTTATCCCGGAAAATTAAAGAGTTCCCGCGTTATTTTAATAAGTAAATCCACGCGAGTGAAGCCGCGGGATTTACTTTTTAAATGTGTGGCACTCGGGGACTGCCGCGGTAAAGCATAGCATAGCATTTTTTATCAACGCCATCTAGCGGCTCACCGTAGAGGAGTCCCGTGTCAGGTTATTTTCGTTACGGAATTTCTGGATTCGGTCTCCACGCTGGTCCGCGATAGAAGCTATGCAATAGCCTAAAATAAAAATAAGAGCTTGGAAGTTAATCTCAAAGAAGAATTTCCTTTCACAAGGGAGTGTTAATTTTCAACAAGATCAATATTAGAAACTAGATGCCCGCGACTTCGTCCGCGTGGATAAAGTTTTTTTAATTTCCGCGCGAACTCTTTGCTTTGTAGGTACCTAGGTACCTACTTATTCTTGAATGAAAGCGATAATGGTTATTGGTTGCGCCACAGTTTCACACTACTGCAACCATTATCACATCACACTATCACACTTCACACTAATATTATAAAGCCGAAAGTTTGTATGTGTGTGTGTGTGTGTTTGTTACTCTTTCACGCCAAAAGTACTGGACCGATTTGGCTGAAATTCAAAATGGAGATAGATTATACCTTGGATAAAAACATAGGCTACTTTTTATCCCGGAAAATCAAAGAGTTCCCGCGGGATTTTAAAAACTAAATTCACGCGGACGAAGTCGCGGGCATCAGCTAGTCGTTTCATATTAATTACACGTTTCACATGTTTTTGTACCATGTAACTGCAATGTAATGTAATGTAATTAATTAATTAATCAAATAAAAATTTCATTTGCATCCTTAGTAAAACAGCTCTTATCTCGATATATATCTTCGTGCTATTTAACATTGATTAATAGTTTCTAAGCTAACCTTTATCAAACGCGACCCGCTTCAGTTTCCCTCATCAAGTTTACATTGCAGGATAACGTTTGCTATCAGTACACCCAGCCCCACCCATGTTTGACCTACCACCCTATGCCTCTGCTTTCCTGCATAGCTAGCATGGGCGGGAGAAACATCCTCGGGGAAAGGATAAAATGTTTATCCCCTCGCTCAGTTTTATCCACCTGTCGAGCATGAGCAAAACTGTGGAAATAATATCCACAGTGGATTATAGGAATATACTTTTCCTTTCCCCTGTCACCATGCTTTAGCATAGGGAGAAGATAATTTTATCCCTTGTCAGTGGATAAAATCGGTGAATAAAACTTTTATCTCCTCCTCATGCTAACCCTGCTGCAGACCTGCTTTTCTAAACCAGTTTTATCTTTCAATAATAAAATATTAAATAGATACCTAATACAAATCCTACTAATATTATAAACGCGAAAGTTTGTAAGTATGTATGGATGGATGTTTGCTACTCTTTTAAGTAAAAACTACTGAACCGATTTCCCTGACATTTGGCAAAAAGATTGATTATAGTGTGGAATAACACATAGACTACTTTTTATCCCGAAAAATAAGAGAGTTCCCGCGGGAATTACAAAACCTTAATCCACGCGAACGAAATTGCAGGCATTAATTAGTGAAGAAATAATTATAACCTGATTTTAAGCCCCCAACGCAAAAGCCCTCCCTCCTTTTATTATAATAATGTTAACGTGTGTAATACACACTGTGTAGATGTGTAGAGACCAAAGGTAGAGACACAAAGATATGTCTCTTGGACAGGAGGAAAACTGGGTGATCGGATGTGATATCATACACGGTCCGGTAAAGGACTTCACACACGGCAGCTATAATGTAAAGATGTATATTATTGCACGATACATCTCATTACATCTTTCCATATAAACCGTCAGGAGACCACACACGACAGCTATAATGTATATTTTTACATCTTCGTATCTTAAGATAAGCGATACGAAAATATACATTTTTATTTCGATACATATCATTTTGAGACGTATACCAATGGAATTAAGGGAAAGATATATTACATTACCTACTCCGTGTGTGATAGGTTAAGATAATGTAAAGCTATACATCCCGGGATGTAATGTACATTAATATACATTACTAGCTTTTGCCCCCGCGACTTCGTCCGCGTGGAATTAGATTCCAATTTTTCCTGAATTTTCTTTGCTATAAACTGTTATATTTAATTATTATAGAATTATTTAATAAAATAATATATCTTGTCCAGTGTTAATTCTTTTGTTCTTAAAAGTCTGTCTTTCACCGTTGTGTCTCTAATTCCACAAACTAATCTATCTCTTATCAAACTTTCCGTGACAACTCCAAAATTGCATGTACTGCTTAAATCTCTTAGCACCACCAAAAAATCTTCATAAGACTCGTCATCTTTTTGATTTCTGGTGAAAAACTTATATCTTTCGTATGTTTCATTTTTTTCGGGATTAAAATGCTCCTCAAACTTTTTAATTACTTTTTCTATATCAAAGCGATGATCGACTGAATGTATTATATAACTTAATGCCTCGGTCGCCTATTGCATTTAATAGCAATGCGGTTTTGGTTTTTGGACTTTTTTCGTCATTGCCCGACGCGATTATGAATAATTCAAATTTCTGCCTGAAAAACCGCCAATTCTCCACCACGATCCTTTTTTCCACGTACTTTGAAACTGTGGAACCAACTTCCTGCGACGGTGTTTCCACTGAATTACAACATGGGGTTATTCAAGGGGCGGACCAACAAATTCCTGAAAGGCCGGCAACGCATTGGTGGTGCCTCTGGTGCTACAAGTGTTCATGGGCGGCGGTAATCACTTAACATCAGGTGACCCGCCTGCTCGTTTGCTCGCTAAAAATATAAAAAAAAAAAAAAAAAAAAAATCTCAGCCATAGAACCCTGCCAACTAATTTCTGATGGTAGGTTTATTGACCCGTTTTCTGTTATAATTCTGGCTTTCTCCATTATAATTATTTTTTATTATATATTTCTTACCTACATCCTTTTTCTTTTTAAATTACCGACTGCGCCATGTTATAATTAATTATTATATAAACCTCACGGAGCCCGAGACCTTTCCAACGAATGCAAAACCGTGGAAATCGGTTCGTGCGTTCTGGAGTTATAGCGTCAGGAAGGAAAACCCGACTTATTTTTATATAGTAGATAGTTGGCGTGTGTGAAGTCCTTTATAGTTTCCACATGTCGAAGGTATTTAATATTAAATAAAAAAGGACTATGGGCAATTTTGTATGGACCCCGTCCCCACCCTCCAACAGTCACCGGATTTATGTTAATATGTTCATTTGGATCCAAATAGACGTAAATAGTTGGTTTCAGCTTCAAAATCGATGGGGTTCTTAAAAAAAAAAAAAACTTTTTGTTTGAAATTGATTTATTTTTGTTATTTTTTCTATATTTTATCGTACAAAAATAATATAACAGTAAAAATAACAACTTGTACTCTGTTACAAACACCATTTTGTACATTGATATCATCCGCGTTTCTTTGAATTTTTGGCCCTGGGACGTCATAGTCTGCGTGTCCGATACGACCTTGTCGGGTAGCATTGCTAGCTCTTTGCCAGCATCTATGGCACACTATCATCGTGTTATTGAATACAACCTGGAAAAATAAGATACCTCGAGGAGTATTAGAATCTGCCTTCTCAAGCAAGGGTCGCGGGGTCAAATCTCGTAGGGCACAAGTATTTGTGTAATGAATATGACGCGTTATGTATTAACTACTGTTAATACACGTCATAAAAAATGAGAATATTATATAAACAAGATATTAGGTACCTGCGCATTTTGTGAAATATAGTAAACTAATGGGTCGGTGAGCGGGGGGAGGGGGTTATTTTGTAGCTGGTTATCTGGCACATAAGTGCATGCTCCGCCCGCGGCTGTGCAATAAATAGATAAATGAGTAGGTATTTTGGAATTAGTCATCAATAATACGTCAACGAAATATTTTTTTAAACGTAAGATACTATGAGAACCCCATGCATTTGGGCATCGTCGCCATAGTAAAAAAATATCATCTTGCCAAGATCTATCAATTGCGCTACATTTCATTCTTGTTGACAGGTGGGGACGATTCCGCCCATAGTCCTTTACACTCGTATAAACTCGTTGTAGTTGTCCGTACAAATTCATCCTGACGGTTCGAGAGTAATCTGTTGTAATAAATATTATATCCACGGCACGTCAGGCACGTAATTAGAAAAGTAATACCTATCTCCCACTTCATAATAATTGTGCTTTTAATTAATTTTTGGGATAAAACGTAATCCTCTGTATAATTCATGTTTATGTTTTAATAATATTATGTTAAAACCCTTTATTCAACTAGGAAATGAGTTGGGACTATTATAGCAAAGATCCACCTCGATCACGTCAGCTTTCAAACAGTAAAAACCGTATCAAAATCGATCCATTCGAGACACAGATACACAGATATACAGATACACGTCAAACTTATAAAACCCCCTTTTTTTCGTCAAAAGATTAAGTGTTTAATTGTCCGCCAAAATCCCGCATAATTGCGTAAGTAGGTATATAAAAGTTGACAAATAAGCCAAGACGAGGCACGCCGTCGGTTGATTTACCTACTATAATTATTATTTATTATTAAGTAAATAAAACATTCACTGCTTGATGTCGTTTGCTGCATTTCCCATGTGGGCAATAAAAAGTGTAGGTAGGCAGATATTTCAGCAGCAGTCACAAATTAAATTTATGAAATTAACTTATCCCACGTAGTGGCACTTCTGGGAATCACGCCAACCGTTATAATCATGTATTTGTCTAGAGACAGTTAATGTCATGGAAATGTGAACTTGCCTCTTGTCTTAGCGATAGTCTTGTCCACTGCTGGACATAGTTTTCTTGCATAGACTCTCAAGGAAGTCCGGAGTTAGTGTGTCACCCCCGTACCTCGGAGAGCACGAAAGTCGTCCGACCTGCGCCTAGTCTCTTTCCTAAGATTAGCCGCCGTAACCGAATTAGTTTGGAAGGACATCATTATTTTAAAAATTGAATCAGAAATAAGGAGATTCATTTGCATTGTATTATCCCGTCAAATGCAGCTGATAAATGTAAAATATTTAATAGAAGTCGTATCGTTCGCGTGCAGTTTGACAACCCCCAGTAGCTACATGTTATTAGTTAAGTTCACGGCTATTAACTTATAACGTTAACTTTGTTAAGAGCCCGCATTATTAATTACATTAAGTTAACTAAATAGGCAGCTATTAACCAAAGTATGGCTATTATCTCTATCATTAGGCGCATCTTAGCGAACTCAGCTAATAGCCATTACCTAAGCGTAGTCTCAAAAGCCTCAATCGCTCAACGTATTGAAAAAGGTCGACGTACACGTCGTCAACCGTCGCCCTCCAAATACGTGCTTTACACTTAATTTGGAGGGGAAAGGAGAAGTGACATTGTTTCTCACTTTGTAATAACTTCGACTTACTTATTTTTTATTAAGCTATTGCATAGCTTCTATCGCGGGCCTTGAGCGTGGAGACCGAATCCAGAAATTCCGTAACGAAAATAACCTGACACGGGACTCCTCTCACCGCTAGATGGCGTTGATAAAAAATGCTATGCAATAGCTTTACCGCGGCAGTCCCCGAGTGCTACACGTTTTTTTTTTTTCAAACATTGTTTAAAAATTAAGTAATGCCTTAAGTCTAACTGATGCCGTTTTTCGCAGTGATTGGGTGTTCGGAGTGCGCTACTGCCAACTTAGCAACTTCATAGCGAATGTAACAGTCGCGGCCAGCGTGTTCACACTCACTGGAATATCCTTTGACAGGTGAGAACAAAGCCGCACTATTCACCAATCATATAGTACGTTTACTCACGAAGCTACGGGTGCTTTACTTGTGGTAACGTCGTGTACATGCAAATTGCGTAAGTGTGTGTGCCTGTCAGAAGAATAAATGGGAGCGGTCAAACGCGAGCAAGCTCTCGCTCCCACTTATGTATGTAGATACGACACACACACACAACCATAAGCCGCGTACCCTCGTGAATTAAAAGAACTATACCCAAATGAAATGAATGAATGGAATGGAATGAAGCATTCTTTAACCAACTTCCAAAAAAGGAGGAGGTTTTCAATTCGTCGGGTTTTTTTTCTATGCATGTTCCCCGATTACTCGAGGACGCCTAGACCGATTTGGAAAATTCTTTTTTTTGAAAAGGTATACTTCCCAGGTGGTCCCATTGTCATTAGGTCGATGATGATGATGGGATCCTGAAAATATCGAGGTAGCTCTTCAAATTTTATAGGCATAATTTATATACTTTGTAAGTTGGTTTTGTAAAAAGAATTTTACGTTTGTTTTATCTTATTATTGTACACCAAAGAAAAATAAAACAACATGACACGAAACTAGGGTACAAGTCCTAAAAAAATCGTAATTTGTACCTAGTACTTCAGTAAGTTTAATAGTAGGTAGGTATTCCTACTTATTATCGCATTACTCGCTGGCTGCAAGCCCCGCGGGAAATTTCGCTTATGTAATAAAAATTAATCCGGCCTCGAAGCCACACGCGTCGAAGTTGTTTGGATAAACAAAATAATTATCCTCATTAGGCCAAAACCTAACTATCTCATATTTGGCAACTATCTCATATTCGGCATCCCTACCCCAATCTAATTTTAGACTGAAGCTAAAATAAATTCGAAACTTAAATACTACTCTTAAATAAAATATCATATCACACCTTCTACGTCTGATTAAATTTTATAAAAGTACGATGGGGCTGTCATATACCTACTTATTGTATAAAAGCCCTATAAAATAAATAAAGATTTAAAAAAAAATTTTTTTTGCCTATCTACTAGATAACTAGATGATGCCCACGACTTCATCCGCGTGGATTTAGGTTTATTAATCCACAGGAGTGGAAACTCTTTAATTTTCCAGGCTAGATTATAGCCTATATATTAATCCTCGGTATAATCTATCTCCATTCCTTTCAGAAATTCATTTCACTCATTACTAGTGGCGTGAAACAGTAACAAACATATATCCATCCCTGACCTAGTCTTAATTCAAGATGGAAGCATTCTAATACGAAAGCAAAATAGCAATTTATTTAAAATACCCCTATTCGGTACTAGATCTAGATCTACACTTAATGCATACCTCTAAGTTTCCTAGGAAATAAAACAACAATACTTTTGAACAGGTAAATTTAGTTAGTTTAGTAAATTAACACCAATGTACAACTTTCAACAGTACCTAAACTTGAAGCAAATATTGAAAGAATAGGTTTGTAAAACCTATTCTTTCAATTCTTGCTGCGTCTTGGCTTAGTCGTAATTTCGTATTTTGTATTTTTTTTTTAATTTTTTTAATTAATTAGCCAAGCTTAAGTATCCCCTCCAAATAAGCCTAAAGCTTGTGCTAGGAGTGGGTACAACAATAGTGCAGCGGGTGGGGTTCGAACCTGCGACCTTTCTATTTTCAGTACGCACCTTTAACCGTTAGGCTATTGAGGCTTCAATATTGTATAAATAAATCCATTGACTAGGTATCAAGCGATCGTGCGTCCAATGCGGCCGAGGATGTCAAAGACCTGCTCGCTGGTCATGATAGCCGGGATATGGGTGAGCGGCATGCTGCTGGCGGTGCCCTGCTTACTGTACTCCACGACTAAGGAATATCGGTAAGACATTCAAATTCAAAATTATTTATTTCATGTAGACCAACTTGTGGCTCTTATGACAAGTCGAAAATCTACCACCGGTTCGGAAAGCTGATTCTGCTGAGAAGAGCCGGCAAGAAACTCAGCAGTTGCTCTTTTCAAAACAAAAAATGTTACAATGTGTATCTTATCTATCTTATGGACAGCTGAAACAAAGCAATTGGTTCCAAGCAACTTTGTCATTAAGGAATTCATCAACTGTGTAATAACTTTTACTTATTAAGTATGTCTTTACACACTGTTTAAATTTATGTAATGGTAAATCTACCATTTCTATCGGAATCAAGTTAGGTACAAAAGCGTATACTCAACCCCACAAAGGACTTTTGCACTTTACTTTATTGTCAATTTGATATATTGCTATTCGAAAAATTAAAGTGAATGTTCTGAAAACTTATATGTTTTCAATCGCAGTAATATAATAAGTCTACGTTTTCAATCCAATTTCTTGAAAGTTGACTTAAAAATGTTGGTCTCTCTAAGGCGTAATCGCATTCGTAAAGGATAGATCTTATTAAAAAATAAATAAATTCAACGCAGATAAAGTCGTAGGCGAATCCTAGTTTGATAGTACTCAGAATCATTGAAAACGTAAAATTAAATTGCTTACCAAATAAGAATAACTTATTTTCATCGATCTCAATCTTTTTTTCAAAGATCTCAACTCATCGCCAGCCCTATAAAGGTCTACGCTCAAATGAGAAGTATTTAGGCCGTAGTACACCACAGGGCAAGTGCGAATTGACAGACTTCACAAACCTTTGAGAACGTTATAAAGTTTTCCTTCACAGTTAAAACAAGAATCACTGAAAACAGAAAAGTATCAAATTAAATTGCATCCCAAACAAATCTCAAATAAGGTTTTCCTCCTAAATCACCGAGTATTTTTCATAATATTTCCAGTCTGGTGAACATAGTAGAAATTTAAGCATGAAATATTATAATACTTTCTTGTCAACTCCTTAATAAAATTGTACGTCGCTTATTGTGTTCTTCAATAGGTATTTATTTTGAATTCTGCAGGCTTAATATAGCTCAGAAATATGAGGGGTAATAATTGAAATTACTCCTAAATTATTTGAAGTTCACTTCACACGATAATAAAATATTAAAATAGAAAATTAATATTCTTTTTCTATGGCAACAGATAATATGCTTGATATCAAAATATCAAGAATGTGAAGATCCGTTGGAGAACCACTTCAATTTCATGACATAATGAGCTGTATGTCGTATATCTCATTGAGTCATGAAGCTGCGAATATGTCCATGACCACTTGGTCATGGACATATTCGCTGAGATTCATAGTCTGACAAGACGGAAATCAGTCACGACCGTAGCAGGACAGGCGCAGGACCGACGGCTTTACGTGCTCTCCGAAGCATGGGGATGATACAGAGTCTACTTCTGAGGATTTTTTGATAGAAATAACCAATCAACTTTTCCTTAATTCGACTCGGCTCGTCTCTGGAGTCGAACGTACCTCGAACTCGATCTCAAACCGCCTCGTCGCGTCGTCGGTCTAATGGTTCCATATAAACGTTTATGATTGTTATTTGAATATTAATTAATCAATAAAACTCGTAGGCATGCTCTAGAAATGAACATTTAGGTCGGTGATTTGTCAAATTTTCGTTTAAATATGTAAATTCAAAGTTACACGGTTCAAAGATTAAAATCTAATATTAAGATCTTTCAATCTATTTTGCAACTAAATAATATTTGAGCTGTTGAGTTTGTAAACATGAATATTATCGCATTTTAAGCCGTTGCGTTGGACTATTGACGTTAATTGGACTGTAACCGTTTCATTAAAAATATGAATTATTATTTACTTAGTTTTAGGATTTCCTTAACTATTAAATTAACTGTGGAAGTTTGTTTATTATACAGATCGAAAGGGACTTTAAAAACTGCTTGCTTGCTCTCGTGGCCGGACGGCTTGCCTGACGTTTCATACATGGATTTTGTGTAAGTAATCTATACTAATATAATAAAGTGCAAGAGTTTGTTTGTTTGAACGCACTAATCTCTATAACTACCAGTCGGATTTGCAAAATTCTTTTTGTATTTGATAGCCCAATTCTTGAGGAAGGTTATAGGCTATTCAACTTCTCGATACGACTCTTAAAAGCCGAGCAAAAAGAGAGAAACGTTTAACCGAGGAATAAATTTAACGTTTTTGTATTGAAAATAGTTATTATTATTATTATTATTTCTTATATACTATTAGTTGATGCCCGTGGCTTCGCTCGCGTTCTTCGCGTTTTTTAATTCCCGCGGGAATTCTTTAATTTTCCGGATAAATTTTCCGGATTCCGGATTTTTTTTTCAGGATAAAAAGTAACCTATGTCACTCTCCCAGTTCTCAACTATTACCCATGCAAAAAATCACGTAAATCTGTTGCTTTTTTGCGGTGTGATTGGAGGACAAACCAATAAACAAACACACTTTTGCATTTATAATATTAGTAAGGATAGTAAGGATATTAGTAAGGATTTGTATACTATTATTTACTCGGCGATGGTGAAATTGGTGAATTTGGAATAGAATACCTTTTTCCAACTCCTAGAAAACTAATAACATAGTATCCCCAGATCTAATAACAAAAATATTATATATTTCGAAACGAATATATCATTTTAAAAATAACTGACTTAATAAATTTTTGCGCAGTACATATATTTAAGACTTATTTTGGTTATTTAAACGTAATTTATTATTTCTTTCACTGTAATTTCATTTTGTTTATATTTTCACAAAAAATGTTAATTTCACCATTGTGTTATGCCTTGTGCAGGTACCAAGTATTGTTCTTCGTGGTTACGTACGCGGTGCCTATGCTGGGGATGACATTCTTCTATTCCGCAATGGGGAGGGTCCTGTGGGGCTCTAGATCTATCGGAGAATTAACGCAGAGACAAGTGGATTCCATACGCTCCAAGAGGAAGGTACTACTGATATTTTAAGTCAGAATTTTAGATTTTTTTTTGTTCATTCTAAGCGCCAAAGTGGTGCTCAGTACATTTACAATCTAGCCTAACTTAATTGACTAATTAGTAATTTTAATTTAACCTTAGCTTCTTAATTACTATCTTATATACTAAGAGATTGTCCAGTGACGCATCTTAGTCTTAGAATTTATTTATTGATGTATAAAATTTTACATATTTCTATTGGTCCCTAGTCCCTACCCTCTACTAGGAAAACCTGTGTAGAGGATAGTTCTTTCCAGATACAAGATATATACAGGTTGTCTTAAAATAGGTATAACATAATTTTTTTACTTATACTAGGTGCATGAGTGTGTATGTGTGTGTGTGTGTGTGTGTGTGTGTGTGTGTGTGTGTGTGTGTGTGTATGTGTGTGTGAGTGTGTGTGTGCGTTTGCGTGTTGTGTATTATGAGTTATGACGGGAAGAATTCTGTGTTTTAACTAAGTACGAAATTGACTTTTAAATTGCGCGCAAATACTATTTCAAGATATTTTCGGTTAAGTTTGTCGCTCACTTATCAACCTGGCATCAGACCGACACTGTCTCGTCTTCTGCAGTTAAAATTTCTTACATAGATACATAGGTAGGTATAATCGGGTCGGTTCTTAGATAATGGTTCTTATGTTGAATCTTGATGAAAATATATGTACGGAAGCATAATCAGGTACTATACCTATACAAATAATCACATCAATCTCTTGCTTGCTCCGTTCCTGTGTGGTTGAAGGACAAACCAACAAACAAACACTTAAGATTTTAGACTTGATTCGTGGTTTACTGACATAATTGTTATTAAATATCACGAGTACGTACCACGGTAATTATTTTAGTTGGGATTGTCGATATTTCGATCCAATTGCATGGACCGTGGTCACGACGAGACGACGAGAAATATCGACAATCCCAACTAAAATAATTACCATGGTACGTACTCGTGATATTTAATAACAATTAAACAAACAATTTCGCATTTATATTAGTTAAGATTATATTAGAAAAGTATTTTTAAATAATAGAATATTTTCAGATGTCATTTACCTTTAAAACTTAAAACCTAATATAATTTTACTTTGTGGTTTATTATTGGAACTAAATAATGAAGAGATGAGTCGCGTCTGGCTTTAGAACAAAAAATAATTGAATCGTTACAGTTAATACCTATCTAAGTTTTGTTACATTTGCGGTGAGCGCTGTGGTCTTAAATTGGGAGGTCCCAGGTTCTATGCCCGGCTGAGACAAAAACTTATTCTAAGATTAATAACATAGTGAGGTCACTATTTTCCTGCTAATATAATAAACGCGAAAGTTTGTAAGTATGCATGGACAGATGGATGTTTGCAAGGATGTTTGTTACTCTTTCACGTAAAAACTACTGAACCGATTTGGCTGAAATTTGGCATAGAGATAGATTATAGTAAGCATTTATAGTGTGGAATAACACATAGGCAACTTTTTATCCCGGAAAATAAGAGAGTTCCTGCGGGAATTACAAAATCTTAATTCACGCCAACGAAGTTGCGGGCATCAGCTAGTAGTTGTTAAGTTAAGTAAACACAACATTTCCAAAAAATTCGTTACAAAAAAAAAAGACGTGTGGCACTCGGGGACTGCCGCGGTAAAGCTATTGCATAGCATTTTGTATCAACGCCATCTAGCGGTGAGAGTAGTCCCGTGTCAGGTTATTTTCGTTACGGAATTTCTGGATTCGGTCTCCACGCTCAAGGCCCGCGATAGAAGCTAAGCAATAGCTTAAAATGAATAAAAAAAATCTCGCACCATGTTGCCTGACCCTGCATGGAACGTTCTGTTGAAGTCCACGTCATCACTAGCTAATTAACTATACGCACTATTCGTAGACTTTCGTCTTTTAACCTCCTGCCTACCAGAGACACTTTTTTTGGAATATGTTTTTGAAACTTTAGTATAATATTGCTAATAGATAATGATATACTGGAAAAATAGTAAAAAAAATCTTACATTAGGAAAATCTGTTTTTCACTATGTCCTATATGTAGGACAAAAGTATGATATTAAGATGTGATTTGTATAGGACATAGAATAGTTTCAGGAAATTAAATGCAATTATAATTGGATAAGAATCAAAATATAACAAACATTTATTGCTATGCTATATTCATAATAAATTTTCAGAAAAAATGACAAAAATATAACGTTGCTCCAAACAAAATGATCAAAACAAGAAAAATGTTTAAAAATTGTAACCCGACTACGGAAAATTGGATATACCATCCATCATATTGAATAATATGTGACCAATATCACCCCAATTATAATAAAAAATCGATTGATACCTAATTTATCCAAAACGGCTTAGCGTTTTAGGCGCTACGTTAGCGCATACGTAAATATACCACATACATACATACGATTATACATATAAACATACATAAATAGACTGCAAAAATCATAAACCTTCCTTTTGGCTTTGCTGTAGTTGGGTAATATTATATTTCTTGTAATAACAAAACAAAACTAAGCTTATAATAAACATTACGTAGTGATCAGTCGTTAATTATGAATTTATTTTGAGATCAATAAAGTTTAGAATAGTATGTTTACATTGATGATTTAGAAAAGTTTACCCTCTAATGTCTCTGTAATCTGTCGATAAGTTACTTAGCCAAGTTGTTGTTTGTCAGAAAAGAAACATTGCGGTTTCTGACAAATAACAATGTTTTTAAGAATTTATCGATAGATAACGCATAGATTGTTATTAATTAAAATTACTCTAAATATTGGTGAAAATTGGGATAAAAATTCCTGTTAGGCGTAAAATAACAATGAAAATTATTCTGGCCATGTCAAATCATTAATTTCAGGTATTTTTCGTCCATGTATCTTGAAAGTAGCCATTATTTTGGCGATTTCTATTTGTTATCTATCGAGGAGATTAGGACAAAGATTGCGGCCTTTGAGGTTTCTTTTCAAGACCAGAACCATATATACGTTCATGTTCACGTCCACGTCCACGCAAAACGTTTCTTCCACATCCTCTTGAGCAAAACAGTGATGAAAAAGCTAATTCCAAATTATTTGAGATCATCTTCGTTTGAATCTCTAGTCTAGTGGTCACTGGATCTTTGACTAGGCTCTGAAGAGATAAATTCCAGATTAAGATCTGAATTTTCGCCCGAAAAGTCAAACACTGAGTCTTTTAATGATTCTAATATTATGTCGTTATCTGTAAAAGCTATAAAATAGATAAATAATTGGCAAAACCTTGCTATGTACTATACAAAGTACAAAGATAGTTAAACTATCAAAACTTTAATTACCTACTTTTGACCTTTGCATAGGACATAAAAAATGACAGCAAGCTTGCTAGAATTCTATTTATTATTATGCGATGATAAAACTATATATCGACATTTCATAGATTTAATTACTTGTTAATCATGATAAATCTAATCATTTCTAAGATTTGAATAAGATTGCATTCGACTAACTTACCCCTGTGCAAGCGCACCTCCACTTGTCTGCCTTCCATCGCCATTTAAAAAAAATTGGCAAGTAGAATTGACACTTTCAATTTTTTTTTACAAACCTAGATAGTCTAAAGATGTCACTAGTAAAATATTTTGGGGATACCATTTAAGAAACCGGCAATAGATTTTTCTAAATGTTATGTTCTTTGTGTAGTACAAATGTAGGTAGGAGGTTAGAAGACCGAACAGAAACTTCAATGTATTCGTGCGATGTATATTTACATGCGAATGAGTACCTTTAGGCAGTGAAACGGAGATTTTGAGCGTAATGTATTGGCTGTGGAGTAATATTATTATGTTTCCTAATCAAATCTCTCGCTAGGGAACGGTTCACGTTTGAAGAAAATGGGACATCTTCCGCATTTTCTTTCCTCCTTTGCAATTTTTATTTTGTATTTTGTCGATATTGAAAATAATTCGAATAGGTTGGAAAATTCCCATTCGTTCGAGGAAAATATTTTTTGTTATTGCAGATACTTCCTCTATACGAAGTCGACCTTACTGCCAACTTTCCTGAAGCTCTAGTCTAACTTTTCAAGTTTAAGTGAGTTAACGTTAACTTGTAAGTTATAGCATAACTTTGAGGTAAATTAGTCATTTTGTAGATATGTATTGGTACCTCCGGAGGTGCCCCTAAGGAGGTCAAAAGGTTTACGAAATTAAATTATAAAACGATATTGATTTCCTTTTCCATGATACACTTCTGAAATCTTTCAAATTACATTATTACTTCCTAAAAAATGATTTCTCAACGCCTTCTAAATACCGGGGTAGAAAAAGCTTCACTTTTTCATCAAAGGTTTTTGTTCCTCGAAACTTTTTTAGAGAAAAAATAATAATTTGATTGGCGATTATAGCCTTGACCCTTTTTAATTGAGACCCATGCCAACGATGGGTTGAATGAATGAATGAAAATAATCTAAACGTGCCAAATCTGGACTATAGGTACAGAGACTGATTTGTAAGCCGCATTTTTGAAAACTCCAACTATTTTTTGAACGGCTGCATACGACAGCAAAAAAAATTGCAATCCTTTGAATTTGAAACAAGTTCAACGTTCCGAAATTGCCACCGAATTCCTACGTGAAATAGTAACTTATTTCTCCCTTGGGTAAAATAACGAACTACATAAGTCATTCAAAACGACATTGATCTCGGAACTTTCCTATTCATGTATCACATATTTCAGCCGAGTATAATAATTCATGGCCGATAAAAAGTCCTTGCGACGTTACCTACTGTAATATGGAAACTTGAGGCTGAGCAATTTACTGGGTCCAAAAATATGAGCAGCTGAAACTACATGCCGCCATATTGGCGCTGGGGACAGAATATTACATCCTATATATTGCTCATTTATTCTATTGGACAGTAATTGAACACGACTTCCTTTTTATTTGTCGATAAATTAGCCCTTGTCTAATATCTCCACTTGAAAGTGACATCGCCAACATTGTCGAGTTAACTTGGAAGAGTTGTTGTCGAACTAATGGTGCTAACCAATAAGCGGAAGTACGACTTGATTATGGGCTGGAACAGCATTGGTCTGTCCAGCGAAATAAAGATCCTGGGGCTCAAAATCGACAGCAAGCTGACTTTAAATCTCATTTGAGTTATATTTGAGAGTTCAAGGACTCTACAAGCAGCTGTCGAGAGCCGCTAGGCTGAGCTGAGGCCTCCACCCGTAAGTCATAAAAACTATTTATACCGCAGTAGTGGAGCCAATAGTCCTGTACGCCTGCTGCTTCAAATCTCGGAGTGCGGAAACGTTTGGGTGCACTCCAAACAGGCTTCTCCCTGAACTCGACGTTGATACTGGCTGGGGTACACCCTTTAGATCTTAGGATCTGAGAGGCCTCGGCATTGTACGAGGTTAAAAAGGGAGTGTCCCAAGTAAAATGGTTTGTTTACACACACACTTATGCATTCTCTTATCTCTAGAGCAGATGACTAATCTCTGTTCGTGGAGATTGGCTGTCTCCGCCGTGGCCAGAATTAATTAATACAATAGAATAAGATTTCTTATCACAATTTTTATTCTGACAGGTGGTGAAGATGTTCATCCTCGTAATAATCATCTTTGGCATCTGCTGGCTGCCCTACCAGACGTACTTCATCTACACGCACTTCAACCCGTCTATCCTGTACATGAAGTACATCCAGCACATCTACTTGGGGTTCTACTGGCTGGCCATGGCCAATGCTATGGTCAACCCCATCATCTACTATTGGATGAATGCCAAGTAAGTATTTAACTTCAACTCGGTCACACCATCTGTGCACCTGACGCTGATGACGTCATATCGGCGACTTGGTACGGCGTGGAAAATATATTGATGAAATGGGACGAGCGCGGGATTTTGAAGGGGGAAGTGGGAGGGCTGTGCGCATCGCAATCCAGCGAGGTGCAAAGATAATGGACCGGGTTGTAAGTAAATAATAAAATCCTTAATATTTCCCGTTCACGAGTCACGACAAGTTGGTCGCTACCTCTCGTCGCACTTCCTCGTACTGCACCTCAAGTCGGACCCACTTAGTACGTGCAGATAGCAAAGTCCCGCTCGCGATTGTCAGTACCTTTGTTATTATTACCGTGAGACCTCTATTACAGTGACTTCGGCCTCCTTTTCGGACAGTTAGGAGTTGATCCCAGGCACAAATTTCTGACTTTTCGGAATTTCCTTTTAAGCAATTAATTATTATTATCACATGCCTTAACATTGAAGGAAAACATTGAGCAAACCCGCATGCCTGAGAATCTTCCATAACGTTATCTTAGGTGTGAAAAGTCTGCCAATCTGTACTTAGCCAGTCTACTGGACTATGGCTTAAAACTTCTCGTTCTGAGAGGAAATTCGGTGAAGGGTTGAGTTTAATGAATGGTATAAGGTATAATATAATATTCATCACAAAATCCAACATCGCTTTGCTCGTGCCTTCATATAGTACTTGTGATATTGACAATAAAACAGAAATGTGAAAGCACTCTAGGTTTCATAAAAATGCCTTGCCTGAAAACAGGAATGTATTGTTCACATTGTATCATTGAAATATTATCATGAACATTGGAAATTCATAAAATATATTACGATGAATTTTATTTTATTACAAAACTTACTGACAGGCAGTAAGTTGTTGTTTGGATTTGTAGGTTTGATACACTGTAGTGTTGTTGTAGCGTTTTTGTTACTTATTATTGTTAGAGTTTGCGTCACAACACGAAGAATGTGTTTGTCTCTGGAAAAAAGTTATCAACTCACGATCGACGGCTGTAAAGATGTTGCAGGCATCGAGCTATAACGCTTAGAAGCGCAATAATTGACGCGGTGGTAAGCCATTTTCAGTAAGTCCTTAAAGGCCAACTATAGAATATCGTCGCCTTAGAACGACGGGCTCGCAGAAAATTATTAAAAAATGGGCTGTGAAAGGGTGTCATAAACCATCAAAAACGTATTCAGTACCAGTACCACAAAATAATTACATGACACTCGCAGATTTGGAGCGAAACTTTTTTAGAAACTTTCGTTCTAAGCATCATAGTTCGATGGTTGTTGGCTTTCTGAGTGCTCAATTAATAAATGACTATATACTCGAAAGGTTTAGTCTGTGGCTGCGGGACTTCTTACGAAAAAAATTACCGTAACCTCTTACCCCACAGGTTCAGATCGTACTTCCGGACAGCGATCCTCTGCAGGTGGAGGGAGACCTGTTTCCGGAGGAAGAGGCCGCTGCCGGAATCACCCCCCGAATACGTCTCCCAGTCGGGCAGCAGATCCCGATCAGGTTTTTACTCGTTAACGTAATTATTATTTGAAGTGATAATAACTTTTTTGATAACATTCACGTTAGGCAACACAAAAATAAAATCTGTAACGCATATAAATAGAAATCAATTGCCTCATGTTTGAAATCCAAACCAAATCATTATCATATTATTAGGCCAAATTATAAATTATACCACCTTTCTGGCTCTGCCTTGAGTTAAAATGCATGTAGGTATTTATGTAAATCAGATGACATTACAATATGTATTTTTTTAACAAAGAATATTAGCCAACCTGAACTCGACTTATATTCTCCTCTCCCCTCCAAATAAGTGAAAAGCTTGTGCTAGGAATGGGTACGACAACAGTTTTCAGTCCGCACATGTAACCGTTGGGCTATTAAGGCATGTGACATGGAGCTTATCTGATCTGACTTCATCATACATGATTTAACATGTGTGATGGAGCCGCAAGGTGGCAATGTGAACTCTGTAATAAAACAACGTAACCCCATCGTGTTTAAGCTTTTTTGATTTGGGTTAACTCTGGTTCTGGATGATATATCTAAAGTCTGATGAAACCAGCTACTTAAAGCTTGTTTTTTAAAAATCAAATTAATTTTCGTTTGTTTACAATTTAACAGCTTTAATCAGAATAATAAATCCATAAAAAATTAGGTCTTCATTTTTAAATCTTTGTATAAAAGCTGTAATCCTCACATCTTCCTCATTCGGAGGGCAAAAACGGGTCATGTCCTTTATTGTACCTATTATGTAAATAAATATAGGGTTGTGTTTTTTTTGTTTATAATAATTTAATTTTTCTGAATTGGCGTATTATTATAGCAATATAAAGATTGTTGTTTTATAGGTATTTAAGTTTAATTTTAATGTACGAAGACGATCAAAGCAAAGTTTAGCTGCGATTTTTCTGAATTGATATTCTGAGATGTCTGTCTCGTTATCCATCTATGATTAATTTCGGATCTCCAATTATTTTCAAGGTTTTCTTATTCATGTCTTAGCCTCCCTCGTAGAATTAACAAGAAATGAAGTAATTGGCTCTACGATTTTCCAGTTAAATATAATTAGTACAATGTTAATTTTAGTTAATTAATGGAAAGTAAAACATGAATAGAATATTTTTATTCTAAGAATGTGGGTAATTTTTTTAATGAGAAAATATAAAAACTGATAAAGTTACAAGACAATTTATGCCCCAATAGCCCAACGGTTAAAGGTGCGGACTGAAAACTGAAAGGTCGCCGGTTCGATCCCCACCACTATTGTTATAACACAGCGCTCACCACTGCGCCAGAGAGGTCGTCAAAACAAACAAATACAAAATAAAACAAAAAAATTAAATAGTGTTGTTTAATTTATAAATTAACATTAATTTACGTTGGGGGTCTGGTGTACCCTCAGCCATTGTTTGTAAAACGTGTTGTTAGGGGTTGCCCGACCGACGACTTTAATCATCTTATTAGAATTACGGACGGTTTCTCAGAAACCCGCATTTCTATTGCAAATAATGGCGCAGTAGGCAGACATCAGCGTCAGCTAATATATATGCCTGACGGGTTAAAATACCTCGGGTATTTTTAATAAAACGCGAAGGGCATTGTACAGTAAATCATTAGATACTGTTTTGTTTGTATTTTATTACGTACCTTATGTTACAAAAACATAACAATGCCGTTCTTCACTCACTCATTCATCGATCCATTCATCCTTTCATTTTTCAAGAACCATAAGAGCCACTAGAGGCGCACCAAAGGCACTTTTGCACACGCCACCATGCGTTGTCACTGAAAAGAACGAACTGTCGATTTTGAGCCCTTAAAAAACTGCACAGTTGTATAACAATAATAAACTCCGGTCTCCTTGGAAAGGCACTCCAGTAGGGTTAGAATAGGTTTAATCCGATTGATCGTATTCGTATTCGATGACACTAGATTCAAAGTAAAATGAACCTTAATTAAATAAATTTATAGTGACAAATTGTATGACCGATTTTAATTTGTAGCGTATCCGTATTTAAGTAACGTTTAAGAATGCATGCACGAAATTGAGCTCTTATCCAATCCAATTATAATTCATTTTACTTTGACGGTAATGTCAACGAATACGTTCGTATTCGTTGACGTTCACGAACGAACAGGAAAATTTTATACTAAATTACTAACCCTACTGACAGACCTTTCTGGTAGACCGTAGTATGTATGACCGCTATTAGCCGGCACAGCTGAACAAGTAGACTCTCCGGTAGACTGTAACGCGACTGGCAAAAAGAGTGATAAAGTTCTATTATAATCTTGCGTCAGTTCACGGCTCCACAGGTGTCGAGGAGCACAGAAGTTCAAGAGGAAATGCAGCAGTCGGATGGCCGCGCTCGTCGTGCCCCGCGGCCGGCCCGCGGTCGCTGAGACCGCCTTTGCCTGCTAGCTGCCCCCGCTGTCCGCGGACCAACTATGATGGTAAAACGACTGACTTTCTTAATGACAAAGTTGCATGGAATCAATCGGCTCGGCATCCAGCTCCCACAAGATAGTTTAATAGGTAACTTATTACAATCTAATATGATGTAGCTATACAAGTATACACCATACCAGGAACAGTGACAGGACAGAACAACTCGAGGAACAGACACTCGCGCGTCGCAGACACGCACACCCTGTTACACACACATGGATAGGGCGGCTGGACGCCCGGCAAACGCCCGGCAAACGCCCGTTAGAGCGACAGCAATATTGTCTTCAAATATCTATTTTTCAAAAGTCTCTGCGACCTTATTTCCTCTTAATATTGACGGTTCTTCTCAACAGAATCTACATTCCGAACCGGTGGTAGAGTCTTGACGTGTCATAAGAGCTACAAGTTGGCCTACATGAAATAAATAATTTTGATTCTGAATCTGTTCTCCTTGTGATTTATCTAATAAATAGAGTAATAAATTATGAAAGTATGTTGGTTTGTCCTTTAATGACGCCTCAATCGATCTACGGAATCATTTGATTTTTTGCATGAATATAGTTGAGAATCTGAAGAGTGATGGGTATAGGCCACTGCTACTTTTTATCCAGGAAAATCAGAGTTCCCAGGCTTTTACAGTACAGTGGATTTCGGCTATAACAACGATGAAGGGACCACTGTTATTTCGTCGTTACATCCGGATGTCGTTACAGGCAAAGGCAAAAAAATACAGACATGTTCATGGTTTATATTCATTTATTGTTGATTCCGCCTTTTCTTTAACAGTAAACGTGCGTCTAGGAGCCATACTTATTCAAAAGTACACAGTTGCTACTCTGAATACCAATTTGCACGCTTACCTACCTAATTACCTAGCTAATATTTATAAACAAAAAGTAAAGATTGCTGACCATCTGTATGGATGTAAAGTCTTTGGCGGCCAACTCCGGTCGTAACATCTGCTTGGGATTTCCAAGAATTTATTACAAACTATTCAATAAAAACAGTCGCTACACCCGAACTCGACGTTACATCCAAAGTCGCTATAGCCATATGTTTGTACATACTAAAGTATGCTTTAATTCAAGGGACTGAGATTTAACGTCGCTATAGACAAATGGTCGCTACAACCAAGGTCGTAATAAATAAAATCCACTGTATTTTAAAATCTAAATCCACGCGGACGAAGTCGCAAGAATCAGCTAGTTCCAAATCTGTAACATTTTGTTCCTCTACTAATTATGAGCTACGGAGCAGAGACGATCAGAAAAATCTAATTTATATATTTTCTTTTGTTGCAGCGTACATCCACGGGCGAAAAGTGTAAATTTCAACATCGATATAAGGCCCTTAGCACATCTCAATAGCGAAACCGCTGAAGCTTCGACATGACTTGTCCGTTGATATGCGAAACAGAAGCGAAACAGCTTGATCTTTCTCCTCTACTCTATTTTTCTTCCCACGCGTTTTTGACTCTGTTCCTGACGTTATCAATCGAAACAGCGTGTTTAGTTCTACACTTTTTTTATTTTTTATATTTATTTATTTATTTTTATTATTTTTTAAAAAGAATATTAGGGTTGTCTAATATCCTCCTATCCCCTTCAAATAAGCGGAAAGCGCTTGTGTTAGGAGTGGGTACGACAATAGTGCAACGGGTGGGATTCGAACCTGCAACCTTACAGTTTTCAGTCCGCACCTTTAACCGTTGAGCTATTGAGGCTTAACTATTAATATTATTTATGTAGGTACTAAATTAAAAATAATATCATCTAAACCACTGGAACGAGGAAATGTGCCCAAGAAGCTGGCTGTCTTACTTCGCTGAATGGCCGAACTTATATGTTGGCCGAGGAAACTACCAGCCCTCCTGTCACCAGTGGACTCTATGAGACGGGATGACAAATTCTTAAAATGTGATTTAGCATCCTTGTCCTATATCCCCAGATTTCAACATCATAGATGATACATAATTTTTTTTTTTTTAAAAGAATATCAGCCAAGCTGAACTTGACTGATGTATTATTACAATGTTATTTATTTTCCACACAACAAATCAAATATGTCGGAGCTTCAAGGGTTTCGCCGCTACACAATAGGGGCGGAGGACTGCTACAAGCCTAACCTAGCCTATAACTAAAGACAATTCGTAGTTAGGTTGTGTCTAATTCAATTATATCGTCAAATTTTTTATGGAAATTTTAAATAAACTTGTATAATATATTAAAACAAATTCCGAAGAATTCAGACTTAAGTAATTGGATGTGTATTACCTGCCGTAAAGTTGAATGTTTATTCCTATAACTGTAAATCTTACTCTGAAAGTGTAATTAAGTGAAATGTTTGCTGTATCTGTATCAACCGTGTCTATATGGAGGCGTTGACATAGACTTTTGGCGCTCCCTTAATAATATAACATGGTCGCCTAATATGGGCTTCGCTCAGTGAGCGACGAAGGAATCTATGCTTTCTATCAGACATAACATAGCTCATCGAGTCGCGAAGCTGTAGGGGTAATGGACGTGGCATATAGCTCAAAGAACCGATGGAGGTTGGGGTCCCAAGGTCTTATAGTGGTGACCCCATACCGCCGAGAACGGACGCGAGTCACAAGGCACAAGGTCATGTTCTGTGGCTGTCCTTTCAAGAGACTTTGTCTTGCAGCGGACGTCAAAGTTAAAGTTGTCCACTAAAATCAAAAAAAGTGGGAGTCAGTATATGTAACCACCCACCACATTTTGTTGCTTAGTGAAAAAAATATTGACGTCCTATCATACGAAGTAAGCAAATAAAAAGTGTTTTTGCTCAATAAACAGCATTTTGTTAATAGTATGTTTTTAAATACATATTTCTTGTTGCTTTTTGTGCAACTTAATTTTTTTAAAGTCTTTGCAACACTCACCATGCCTTTTGGTTTGTGTGTATGGTACATACTATCTATACAGTAAAGCCGAATTTACACTGTGAAATTAGTGGCATGAAATTAGTTTCATGACATTAATTTCATCAACAATTTCTAGTGCAAACTTCTAATTTCATGATGCATCCATTAATTTCATGCATGAAATTAGAGGTTTACACGTGAAATTGTTGATGAATTTAATGTCATGAAACTAATTTCATGCCACTAATTTCGTAGTGTAAATTCGGCGTAAAGGATATTTCATTCATCCATTTATCACGTGCAAATGTCTAAGTGCACAATGAGATGCACAATAGATGAGCTATTCATTCATCATGAATGTTAAAATTAAGTAGATAGACTATATTATTGCGTAGTATTAACTTAATTATTTATTACTTTAACGTAATGTAAATATTTTACACTGTTACCAAATATTATAGAAATAAGAATAAATAATTATTAATTATTACTAAGTAGCTTGTAAGTATTATTTTTGTATACCTATAAAAAGAATTTGAAAAACGAAATTGATCGACCATTAAAATCCGAATTCCACTTTTGTGAACTTTGTTTCATTATATTAAACCTTTTTGACACACGAAGTAACGAAGCGACTTATGTATGAATGTAGTTGAAGAGCTAGAAAGGAGAGCTTTTTTAAGAATAATAAATAATCATGCTGAACATGATTAATACATACACATTTTCAACCTGGATAGCCCAACGATTAAAGGGCGGTCTGAAAAGTGAAAGGTCGATGGTTCGAACCCCACCCGTTGCACTTTTGTCGTACTCACTCCTAACACCAGCTTTCCGCTTATTTGGAGGCATATAAGTCGTTTTGGAGGCTTAAGTCATATTCAGCTCACTAGCTTTTGCCCGTAACTTAGGTTGCCACGTGAAGTTAGGTTTTTAAATTCCCTCGGGAAACCTTTGTTTTTTTGGGATAAAAAGTAGCCTATTTTATAATACTGCCCTCCTCAAGCTATATCGGCGTTAACCAACAGGATTTGGCCAAATACGATTTTTGAATGCTATCTTACTGAGAAAAAAAATTCTCTGTTGATCCATCTAATCGGTATTCTCCTTGCCGCTATATAGTTTTTGATATAGCAATATGAAAAACATCGTTTATTAATTATCAAATGGCGTCATTTCTTTATAAATTGCCGCTTTTTGCATCATAGGCCAAAATATAGTTTTGGTAGGTAACGAAACTTTAGCTTTAGGATGACAGTGTATTAGTAAGGATAGCCTCATATTTTTTCAAAAACTTTGTAGGCGCCGTAAGGGTTTAAACCTTCAACATTGAGGTTTGCAGTGCGCCTTAAACATTTCGCTTGAAGACTTTTATAGGAGAATTTTTACTCGGGAAAATAAATAGTTCTTGTGAGATTTTTAAAATCCACCGTGTAAAAGCAGTCACGGAGAAAAGCTTGTATCTTATTAATTTTAATGATGACTTTATTTTCCGAGAGGAAATTGCATCGTCTCGGGTCCCCATATCGCCGATTAAAAAAGCTAGTTGTAGGTTATTCGTCTACAAGATCGAAGACAGGTGACACCTGAGTGAAAGTAGGTAACGAGGTCTAAGATGATAGCAGCCCCCGCTTGGAAAGGGTATGGCCGTTTTTACCACTAATCAGTTTTCATACATCCCCTGGCGGCACGTCTTTCCACGAGAGATTTGCTATGCAGCAATACTGCAAAGATGTGAAATCTACGCTACGAAAATATGTGACCGTTTCCACCAATACCAAGCTATGTAGCTGTGCGAGGAAGATGCGCCGCCGTCAGCGACAAACGCGGGCATACTGTAGGTACTCTGCTCTGCACATAGCTACACCACTCACGACGACGACTAGCAGGCATCCATAGCACACAACCTTCCATATCAAAATCAAAATAAAAAAAAAACAAAATTTATTTATTACATGTAGGCCAACTTGTAGCTCTTCCTAAATCTACCAAATATAAAAAACATAATATCTTAGTTGAATCCGTTTCCACCAGTGCTAAGCTATGTGCACGAATGAATATGATTGGTGGATATCAAACGCATCATAGCAACGTAGCATAGCACATCTCTGGTGGAAAAGCAGCCTTAGGTAGAGTAGCAACTAGCCACGACCAGTCTCCCACTAGACCAGACAAAGCACAATTCAGAAATTATAAATTTCCAAATTACCCTACTGATCCCGGGTTCGTTTCCCATACCGATACCGATACTAAAGTTATACTTGTGATCTATATTCTTCTATAAAATAAAAATCGCAAAAAAAAAAAATGGTGAAAAACCTAAAGATTTGAAAAATCGAAAAAATCAAATTTGGTAATTTTGTAATTAACTTCATCACCCCATCACCCCTTCAGATTACTTTAGAATGGCGGGAGCGTAACTGCGGGTAGAAGCTAATAAATAATACAATGTAAGTAAGTACCTACTCGGTTAAAGTTTGCACAGCTATTTAATTTCGTCTTCAAAAATCTATCTTGTTCAGAATGGCCGAATTCCCCTTTCCTCCGACTACCAATAAGCTGGTGCTACAAGCTTTGTGGAGTGGGTTCATAGGATAACAGTGCAACGAATTTGAACCCTCGACCTTTGGAATTTCAGTCCGTTGACCGTGAACTTTTAATTTGGGGATTGCCTTTAAAGTGCCTTTATTATTGACTGTCCATGGATTTTTAATTACAAAGTGCAAGGCACGGTTAATTTTTTTGTTGGAATCAGCAATTATGGTGAACCTCGTCGTGACCACGGTCCATGCAACTGAATCGAAATATTGACAATTCCAACTAAATCATCCTAATATCGCGGTGCAAATCTACCCGATTTACATACTATAATTATGTCAATAAACCACGAAATAAGCCTGAAACCTACAGTAAAATCTACATATCAATTACCTACTAAATCTGCGCGTGAATTAAGGAAGGAATTGGACCTAACAAATGTTCTTTATTTGATTTGATGTCTTTCCGACTAGAAATCCGAATAATACTCAGCACAGTGCAGCGCCTTCCTGATTTGTGTCCTTATTTTTCCAAGTTGGCTGCAGCTGTGAAACTTACGCTCAACATGTAAGCCTGGTGACAGAAAACGGATGAACAGCGGAGGCTCAGTAATAGGGTCCTGTTGTTGGCACCATTGGAGTACGGCACCTTAAAAGCTTCGTTTAATTTTTTGAAATTCAATAACGTGACACCTTATCGCGATTTCATCTGATGCCAAGTGATGAAGTAATCTAAGATGGACTACCATCTTAGTAGTGGTGGTATTTTGTATGGGCAGTTGGCAAACTTCATGCATCTTTTGAGAAATTATGCAAAGCTCTGAGGTATTAAGCTTTCCTCACGATGTTTTCCTCATATAGCAAGTGATATCTTTTAATTGCTTAAAACGCACTGAGCTCCGAGAAGTCAGAGATGCTTAGTATCGAACCCCGGATGACTTTAAAAGGAGGCTGAGCTCTTAAACACTGGACTATCGCCGCTTTGTGCAGTGCAGCATCAGCTCAAGGTTACCGTATTATTGAAATGTCGTTGGATTTTCTTAGAATAGGTACCAAATTTCCATTCGATTAGACTTTTACAAATCATGTAGTAGCAATTGTGTGGCACTGGCTCGGAAAGATAATCCACAGACATAGATATTAATTTCTAGAAAATATTATATAATCAGTGAAATGTGAACAACTTTTTCACAGAATATGATAGGCTAAAATAAAAAAAATAAAAAAGTTTACAACTGTAAACCGACCGACCGTTTACGGAAAATAGAGACACAGTATATATTCTTCTTATTCAGTTTATGAAATATCTTTTAAATTAGTCAAATATTCGAGGAGGAAATAGTAGAGAGCCAAACCTCAAATTATGACTATTTCCTTAAGCTATTCAATCACATTTGTAGTTGTTCTTATTGCACGAATATACAACTGCAGAGCCGGCAGAGCGACAACAATAGTTTTTTCAAAAAGGTACCTAATTTTCAAAAGTCTCCCCGACCGCATTTCCCCTTAAGCGTTCGTGGTAGGCTCCCTGAACCTGAAAATAAAACGTGGAAAATTTAAATTATGAATGATCACGTAGCAAATTGGCTGCGACGCGTAATTTTTTAGGCTCCTGCCAGATGCGGGTGTATAATATTTAATCCGTGGCTGGATGCCGCGGGATTAAAATCCAATGAATAACCAATGAACTTTTCCGATGAGGGCTTTGGGATAGCTGCGTTTCAATTATTCTAATGTTGATTGATTTTTGACGACACCTAGACACAATATGCTAAGCGTAATATAAACGTAAAAAATCTTTTCACAAAACCGACTTCAAACGCCACTACAAAGTATATTAATTGTGCCTATAAAATTTGAAGAGTTCCCTCGATTTCTCCAGGATCCCATCAATAGATCCTGACCTGATGACACTTGGGAAGTAGGTATACCCTTTCAAACAAAAAGAAGAATTTTCCAAATCAGTCCAGGCGTCTTCGAGTATTCGGGGAACATATATAAAAAAAAGATTCCAACGAATTGAGAACCTCCTCCTTTATTGGAAGTCGGTTAAAAAGTTAGTTAAATATTGTCTACCATAAGCCCAGTTACTACGCTTTACTATATGTAGGCAGAGGCACAATGTGATTTTTTTTTAAACTGCAGCTTTTTTATAGTTTTTATAGTTGATAAGTAAAACCGGCTCGATCGGCACAGCTCTAACTTCGCATGAAGTTCGGAGTTTCGTGCATTTAAAAATAAAAATATCACATGCTTCAACGGTAAAGGAAAAGTAGTGAGGAAATCTCTTGGAAATCTGAATGAAATAAAACCTGCTCTCTAACACACACACACAGATTGACCGAAAAACTATAAACGTTCCTTTTTTACTACGGATCCCTAAAAATTGTGTGAAATTTTCCCGCTACTAGGACGCGCTTGTTACATAAATTACGGTTGCAAACTCGTACCTACTTCGAATATGACTAAAAAGTCAAAACGTTTTTGGGTCGTTATTAAAATGGGTAGCGTTTATATTCTATGCCGGATGTACGTTTCCTTTAATTCCTGAGAGGGTTGGACTGAAAGCAATATCTGTGTCAAAGTCGTGAATTTCCGGTACGTTGTGTTATGGACCGTGAAGGTTTTGTAATAGGTAAGATTCTAAAGTTTTTTTTAGACCACGACATCAGCGTCTACAAGGTGTCTACACAATGTATTTATACATGGAGTGTGCGTAAACAGCTATGTCTGAGCTCGACAAAATTGCGACACCTTCTACCTTCTCTATTGAAACCGTCCTGTTTGTGAACGGAACGGACAGTGTCAGACATTTGAGATGATTTGTGTCCCAATTAATGGCGTAGTCTAAGCAGACCGTGAGAATTACCCAAACCTGTTCAATTTAGAGAGTTAATGGTTAATATTTCTTTCTTTCTTCTTGCTGGGCGAATCTCCCCACATAAACTCTTAGGTCTGTAGGAGCAACTGCTGAGTTTCTTGCCGGTTCTTCTCAGCAGAATCTGCTTTCCGAACCGATGGTAGATGTATGACGTGTCATAAGTGCTACAAGGTAGCCTACATGAAATAAATAAAATTTGAATTTGTTGTGTCATGTACATTGTACGTGATAGACCACTAGTAAATGGATACTAGCATCTTTGTCCGCATGGATAGGTTATAAGTCCCGTGAGAGTTTATAACATCCAATGTCCATTTATAAGATGCAACCATCTTTGTGCCTCCAGATCGGTTTAGCAGTTGAACTTTATAAAAAACTGACCTCTGGCATTCTTCACGAGAATCTGGTTTTGCGCTTTATACTTAAAAAAATTAAGAGGGTACATTCTGGCTTTGCGCTTTACACAAGAACTTTCAAAATCAAAATCAAAATTTATTTATTTCATGTAGGCCAACTTGTAGCTCTTATGACACGTCATAAATCTACCACCGGTTCGGAATGCAGATTCTGCTGAGAAGAGCCGGCAAGAAACTCAGCTGTTGCTCTTTTCAAAAAAAAATTTACAATGATTAACAAAACTATGCTATGCACACAGTGTTTTCACAAAGAAGTTTCAAAGTTCTTTAGAGGGAAAAACTCTACCAGACAACGTTTTGGTTTAAGTTTTTATTGAAACCCGTGTGTCGATTCCCAAAAAATGATTGCATCAGTGTAAAGATGCAATGACCTCTGATTGGCTGAATTTATGACGTTCTTGCTGCATCAATGCATTTTAACCAATAGCGGAAGGGTACCAGCCAATCAGAGGACATTGATAGCAATGTTACACTATGATGATGATGCAATAATTTTTAGAGAATCGACACACTGATTACAAACGGCCTGTTCTATTTAGACTAGTATGTCATGTCTAAAATACCTATTGCAGCTAAAATACAGATGTGTGAGATCAAATATTCACTTCATTAGTTTCAATCATTCCTAGATGTAATATTAAACACATTACAAACTTATACAATACCAAATAATTTTCAGCTTAATTAAAATAACCTTTCTAAACTTGAACCTAACTAAATTACTAGTTCAGTGATGTAAAGGGAAGGTCCAATTAAAATAACTAAACTGATTTTATTCCATCATTATTTTATACCCTTGCACCTTTTTCCTAGGCTTAAAATAATGATTAGAAAAGAAAAAAATCTTTTTTTTAGAAAATATGAATAAAAACTAAGTATATTGTTGGTGTAATTACAAATCATAAATATTGTGAATCCACCGTGAGTAGGATATCAAATGATGTATAATAGTACATTATGGTACAAGTGTCAAAGTTGGTGATTACCGCTGAGGCGCTATTGAGACCCGAGCCGTCAGGTGAGGGTCTTAAGGTAGCCGAGGACGGTAATCATCAATATACACGTGTATCATACGACGTTTTTCAACACACTTGTGAAGAAAATAACACTAAAATAGTACATTATGGTACAAAACAGTGAAAACGAGTTGTGAAAATTTTTTCGCAATGGCGGGAAAAATTAATGTTGTTATTTTGTTCGCCCTCTTGAGATGCTCTTGAGGGCAGGCAAAGATCGACGACCATACAGCCTATTCAGGTGTTTATTTGATTTAATCAGTTTTCCGAAACCTTTAATGGCCATAGACTAAAGAATGAGGTTTCTTTTTTTTTGGCATTTCTCTTATAGCCACGTACAAAATAGGGATTTCGAGTTTTCTTTATTACAAAAAAAAAACAAAAGTTACTGACAGTTTTGTTTATTAAACACGTACATGTTGAAATTATCTATTTAAATACGGAGTTGTATGAAATGATTGCTTGCTCATGTACATTAATTTAACACGATATTTTTATAAATTATTGAACAAGATCTTTTTTGTAATAGAAACTTTTTTAAGAACACAGCAACTCCCAATAAAATTTAAAAAAAAAATTTCTTTAACTCACATTGTGAATAATAGTAATCAAAAGTCACAGTTTCAGTTAGAGGTGTCATTGTGTGCCTAGTTGCGGTAAACCGGGAGCCCCTTTATGAGCAAGTGTGTTGAAAAAACTTTTACGAAGGGATTTCCCGTGATTTTAATTTATTTTCAGTGACAGTTGGATCCTGAAATCGGCACCTACATTTAACAACATCAACATCATGTCAGAAATCATCGCTGGTTCGGGTGTCCTTTCAGAATAAAAAGGGCTTATTCCATAATTATAAAGTCCATCACATTGGCCAAGTGCAGATTGGCAGATTCACAGTTCACACATCTTTGAAAACGTTATGAAGAACTCTCATTGCGCATGCCAGGTTTTTGTTACGATGTTTTCCATCACCTTAAGAGCCACTTCATTTTGCCACCCGACTCGGATTTGGCCCCAACTGTGAATGTGTGCGTTTCGCTCACAATACGACTGTAAGCAGCTGTCGCACGGTACACGATTGTATCTCGGAAAAGATAGTTTGATACTTTGTACAATTTTCAAATGGTGTAACAATAGATCTTACTTTAGCAAGAGATATCTAACGCATAGGTGTAACAGAGGTTCGTGCCTTTGCAGCCTCAGAGTTTGAAACTCCTGAAAAACAGGCCGGAATGTTAACCGCTGGGCCATTGCCGCTACCAATTTAAAACTAGTTGAGTACGCGTGAATTGAAGTTTTTAATTACCACTGGAACTCTATTATTTTCCGGGATAAAAAGTAGCCTATGTGCTATCTCTGTGCCAGGCAAATCGGTTCAGTCGTTGCGGCGGGATTGAAAAAAACATCCATCCGTCTACCCATCCATCCATACATCCAAAATTTCTAATAGGTATTATAAATTAAATAGGATTAGTAGTAGGTAATACCTACTTCAAGTTACTTGCTATATATTCTACATGAATGGAAAGGCACCGGTGCTCATATTATCTCAAATCGTATTGAGATGGTTTTGTAATCAAATAAGGAGCAAAACAGGTTATATTGAGGGTATATTATTACGCAAGTCTGGCGATTAATTGAGTCTCGTGAAAATCGTCGTATAGGTAGTCAAGTCATAAGCGGTAGCGGGTGTTGCAAATGTTTCTGTGAAGCTTTTTTCTGATTAGCAAGCCTGCGTGTTGATTCTCTAAAAATGATTGCATCAGTGAAACGATTGGAATGGCCTTTGATTGGCTGAATTTACGGCGTCTTTGCTGCATCAATGTATTTTAACCATTTGGCGGGAGTCAATACCCGCTTGGCGGGAGGGTACCAGCCAATCAGAGGTCATTGCGATCATTACACTGATGCAATCATTTTTAGAGAATTGACACACTGTAGTACGATTAATGACAGATACAACTAAGCCAAAGCAACAATGACACATTGCAGAATGTTGCATATTTCGCAAGCGACTATGAGCGGTATTTCGGTATTTAATACCGAAACTGAAAACGAAAGGCCGTTGGTTCCCGTTGTATAATTGATGTACCTAGTCCTATGAGAAGATTTACGGCTAACCCATCACCTCCCATATCTCTTCCAACCTTGCGAGAAGGTACATCGGCCGAAGCATTGGGATAGCGCCCAATATATTTTGCTCTTGGCGTGTTTGCCGGTGCGCCTTCTTGACTCCCTGCTAGTTATTTTTTATCATCTCCTATGTCTAGTTGGGGGGGAAAGTGGAATATTAGTGAATTTAAACATAGGTAGATACCTACCTGCCGAGTCTCCCCGCTGTGTAAAATGTAGACGCTGGGAAATTTCCAGGAAACAAGAAATGGAGAAAGCATTAATGGAGTGTAATTCTTGGCATCAGAATTGAACTCTTATACAATACGCCACTTAAATACCAACAGACTTTGCCATCAATAAGCCCTTTGCAATAGGAACGGCAGAATGGCGCCATAAAGTCGTAAAACATTAGATCCCCTTGTATCTAGGTACCTAATAGATTAGTATATTTTAATAGTAGGTAGACAAAATATCTACTATTAAAATATACTAATCTGTTAGGTACCTACCTGCGCCTACTAACTGATGCCAGCGATTTTGTCCGCGACGAATATGTTTTTAGCTCCGATCCGATTTAGATCGCTCCGTTGTCCGTCTGTCTGTTTGTGTGTCAGGGTACTTTAGTACATAATAATTCAATGGTGTCAGGGCCCTTTTTATCAGAAACGGCTTGAGTGCTAAGTTAAATTTTATATTGAATACAACGGTCAACAGTCTCTTAATGCTGTGAAAATTTTAAGTTTCTAGTGTAACTCAATGAAAAGTTACAGCTTCTCAAATTGGATTTTCGTACAAAAGTTCCAGTGACGTAATATCTTCAGTAATGTATTACAAAGTTTTGCCACTAAACTGGTCATCAATTAATTGATATAATCCTCACAGAGTATGGAACCCTCATTGCGGGAATATGACTCGCACTTGGTCGGTATTTTGTAATGAAAAGTGTTCCGTTTATACGATTATAGAAGTAGATTCATTTAAATAATGCCACCCCATTTCTTTATTTAAATGAATTTGAACATGACGCAGAATCTAAGCAACTACGATCAAAGTTGTGACGATGATCGTGTTATGTCATGGTCTTGGTTGCAACCGCGTAGTGCGTGAAAACCTTTGAAACCCGGTCTGGGTTTCAAAGGTTTCAGTTTTCACGCACTACGTCATATGGCATGATGGCATTACTAATATTATTAGTAAGGGTAATGCCAGATGCTAATTTGGGTTAATAACACACAGTTTTGCATTTATTATATAAATACAAAACTGTGTTTGTTTGTTGGTTATTGGCTTCTTCTCTAATCAAGCAGCAACGGAGCAATGGATTGATGTGATTTTTCGCATTAGTTTAATTAGGACCTATAGAGTGATAGAGGCTTTTTTTATCCCGAAATGGAATAAGTCGCGGGCAAACGCTAGTAAATAAACCCCGACCTTCACACAATAAACTAGAAATTCTCGTGCACAAAGAAAAAATATAAAGTGAATATTGATATTACCAACATAAACGGCTTTACGATGGTTCAAACTCAGAATACAGAGCTTTTGTGTATTCTGAGAGTTCAAAATTGCGTAAAAATATGAAATAGGGTGGCGTTGGAGGTGTTAGTGCCTACATAAAATCGTACTTTTGAACGAAATACGGTGTATTTAAGTTATTATGCCTATTATTCGTCTGCTAAGGTCTGGGCCCGTTGGATCATTGGATACTATAAAATGGAGAGTGGATTGTTTTTTAATATATAATCAACTCTAATTACCTACCTACCTACGCGTAATACACTTCGCGAAGGTTTTGCCTGAATAGTGGATAGAAGCAGGCGTTACTTTGCGGAATTTCATTAGCAAGAAAAGGTTAGAATTATTTTGCTATAATCTGCCAACAGAAAAAATCTGTATGGTCAAACATGCAGTTACAAGCTTACAAGCTAAGCACCGCTTACCTCCCCAACCAAGCAAGAAAGCCAAGTTCCCAAGCAAGCAATGCCACCACCACTCACATGCTGCACACAAGACTTTTATACTATTCTCGACGCACGTTTCGCCCCGACACCGGAGCATCCTGGTTATGCCTGAGTCTGTAAAATTTCTTTTCTTCATCGTACTAATGCTTTTTATAAAAAACATGTTCATTAAACAAGTCTCGGAGAGATCTTGTTTAATAAACACAGTTGTTATCGGTCCCTATCATTGACATTTGGCCTTGGACATTCAAATAACTATGAATTGAAATAAACCTACATTAAATATTTCACTATTCAAGACAACCACTACCTAAGTATGCGAATTATTAAGAAAGTTTAAGCTTAACACAAACTATAAATTCGGTAAGGTAAGTCTAGGCTAATATTAAAATGCTTGATTTTTTTTGTTTCAATTTTATTTCATGCATTTTTCACTAATGGCCAGTGACGTTTAACCGAATAATAAATTGGGCATCCTGATTGAAAATGTGTCAATAAAAAATTTTTATGTTGATAAATTCGGCCCTAGGTCATGTTAAAAATAATAAATCACGTAAATTTTTTCATGAGTTTCATAATAAGAGCATAAAATATTACCCATTAAATAAGCCATTAATATTACATTGATTCAATGTTACTGCGCCTACCTCATTTAAAAGAGCTTTGACCTGTACTAACTGATTGCTTTTATATTTTAACAGGCGCATTGTTCAAGAGGGTTATAGCCATCATATAGGCTATTAAGTATTTATTGTGCAGTAACACATTGTAAATCGGCAACAATGGTGCGATAACACGTAAATATTGTAACGCTTTCTACATAGCCTTATGCATAATGTTGTTCTGAAGGCATAGTGTTTATGTTCTTACCTGGCATCCAAAGGTTTATAAGGTCCATTTACTAAACATCCGCTTTGTGCCCATTCCTGTGATGACAAAAATAAGAGATACATTTGTTAAAGTCGGGCGAGCATCGCGTATCGGTTTCTATTTAGGCACGTAGATGTAGTCTATGCTTGGTACCGACAATATCAACTCGTAATCGACAGTTCCTAACTCCCCAGTAGAAGTTGAAGGTAAACATTTTCATGGGACTATTTGGCAAGCTTTCTCTGTCGATTAATAAAAAAAAATGCGAAAAAAAGATATTGGCCAAATTGAAAACCTCCTTTTTGGAAGTCGGCTAAACAAGAATATATTCGTCAAGGCTTTATTTATAAGCCTTTCGCCTTTTTCTCGGAGCAATAAAGCCCAGCAATAACTCTTTTTTGTACGTTCGCCGGCTTTTGACAGTTTTGTATTGAAAATCTGACAAACGCTCGGATAAGACTACGTTTGTGGCCCTTAGTGAAAAAATCAATTGTGACATACAAACGAAACCTTATGGTTTTGCACCCTTAGTATGGTTTCCCTTTCTAACATTTTATTATGGAACCATACAAATTCCCTGTGTTGATGTTTTACGATTTTACGACATTCAAAATAAAATGTATGAGCCAAGTAAAGGGAGCATATAAAAATTACTGTTGCGCGTAATAGGGTTCCCAGAGTTTATATTGCCTCTCTAATAAAACTCAAAATGGTTTTCACAGCTCTCCAAGCATATACCATCGGGGCTATAATATCAATTCCAGTAAATGTTATGGACGTTCTAGCCAACTTCTGAACTTCTTCTTTTCTTATTTTATTGATCCCTGGACGACCAACTCCGTTAGGATGAGATTGAAACTCAATCCGACGACCATAGGTTTCATACAAGTTTTGAATAGGTTCACGCCAACGTTGGTAGACATTTTGGAACCTCAAAAAAACAACGTCAGAGTAAAACATGAAGCTTGAATGTCTGTGGCACAATCTGAAAAAGCTCTAGCCATTCTTTCATGGCCTGAATCCCTGGTACCTCTACAAATTGATAAATAAATTTTTGCACTTCCACTTATTTCATAGACATTTCGTACCATAATATTAAAATATATATAACGGGATACCTATTGTTACTGCGATTTATTTATGTTAAAAAGTATTCGTCGAACATTTTTTTACACCTTTTAAAATAATATGATAGAGAAGTAGTATTTTCTTTGACAACTATACTATTAGCCTCCTCTACATTATTTAAGCATAGGTCCTATCGGGAGCAGTTTGGCTACAAAAGTACGGCTAGACTTTACGAAATAAAAATGCCCTTCAAAACAAAGAAGCATCTGTAGGTTCATTTTAACTTATCATTATTGTTTTTCGATTTTCGAAATCTTTGCATTGTCTTATTCGAAGTTTAATATTATTCGAACGCCTATTTAAGTATATTACCTAGTCTAATATATTTGATTAAGTCTGAGATGACGCCAAATTAATTGTCTCTAAGTCGTTATTCACGCAGACTTACTCCAAGATAATTGACTTTAATACTAAGCTATATATTAAGACCTAAGAAGGTCGATGATAGTACGTACCTACTACGTAGCTACTACACTCTCGGAATTACCTAGTTATACTCCCATATCCCGACCAAATAAACTTATTTCCTAAAGCTTGTGTAGGAGTGTGTGCGATAATAGTGCATCAGGTGGGGATTGAACCGACGACTTTTCAGTTTTCATTCCGCACCTTTAACCGTTAGGCTATTAAGGCTTATTATGTTGCTTTGGCTTGATTAGAAATCGGAAAAAGATCAAAAAGCAGTACGATAAACCGGGATCAACATTCGGCTGAAAAACCACTTCAGCTGCCAAAGTTTAATTTAAGCTTATCTTTCTACGAACTTTTTCAATATATCTAGAGGTCTTATCCGCCTGCGTCTAGCCTTCAGCCAACGTTTCCGTTTTCTCAAGAGAGAAGGAGAGCAATCTCAGAATAATACTAAAGAAAACTAGGTATTATAAAGGCAGAAATTTTGGAAATATAAAATAGGTGAGCCACCTGTGCAAAGATGAGGCGAGTCAGCTAATAAAAAATTATATGCCTACTTGATATTTAAAACTAAGTTGACCTTTCGTCGTCTAGACTTTAAAAAGCCCTAAGCTTTACAAGAAAATTTAAGGGTTTTTAAGGTGGCTGTAAGCTAGGTAAAAGACTTTAAGAAAACCCTTACCAACTTCTTACAGCAGATTTACATGTATTGTCACGTCCTTAAACGACCCGTCTCAAGATGAGAGACGACGTCGCGTATCTAATTCTTACTAACTAACTTCTTTTGGCCATTTGATTTGATAAAAACATTTTTTGTTGAATAATATAAACATAAAAAAAGACGTGTGGCACTCGGGGACTGCCGCCGTAAAGCTATTGCATAGCATTTTTTATCAACGCCATCAAGCGGCTCACCGCTAGATGGCGTTGATAAAAAATGCGCCATCTAGCGGCTCACCGTAGAGGAGTCCCGTGTCAGGTTATTTTCGTTACGGAATTTCAGTATTCGGTCTCCACGCTGGCCCGCGATAGAAGCTATGCAATAGCTTAAAATTATTTTTAATAATTACTTTTTGCAAAAAATTTAACTGACGATAGATAGCAACTAAAAATGGAAAAATCAAAAAGAAATCTTTTCAGACTTACTAACTAACCTAGGAGGTTAAACTAATGTAAGTAGGTACCTACCTAGCTAATTTTGAGTCGCCGACAAATTTTTTAAAACCTACTACGAGTTGTATTTACTTATATGCCTGGGTGCGAGATACGTACCTTTTAAAAAAGTTTGTCATCGATTCTAAATAAAACTAGTGGTTCGCCCCGAACTGAGACCTCGCGATATCCCATAATTCCCGAAAGTTTTAATTATATATTGTAATAATTAACTTTTAACATTAGACGCAATAAAAAAAATAATAGTTGACATAAAACTGTTTTACTGACACAGCGCCATCTATTAGCATTATAGTGAAGCTATTAGCTTCACAATAATGCTAATAGATGGCACATTAAAATTAAATAATTTCGTTTCTTTATAACATTTATCTAATTTTAGTATTTGTTGTTCAAGTACAGGATATAACTGAATTTTCAACCAAGTTTCACGTTCTAATATTCAGTAATTCAGAAGTTATAGGGCTCTGACAGACATTTAGACGGACACACTTCTCTGTCTAGTAGGCAAGCGCCCTAGTTGACTAAGAGAACTCGCTTCGCTCGTTCAATTAGTTAGGTAGGTACTTACATTAGTTTAGGGGCCTAGTGAGTAATCTGAAGATTATTGTCGAACGGCAGTTAACGCCAAGGAAGTCGTCAAACATAATATTTCGGTAAAGACATGGTAGAGACTCACTTCCAAACTCACTTCACTTTCCAAAACAAGAACGTATATAAAATGAACCTTATCAGCTTGTATTAAGGGGTGATGATATCGAACGAGTTTGAAGGCTGGTGGGGGCGGCCGGCAGGCTCTCGCGCAGTTTGACGCGAACCACCGTGTATTGTACTCGATTATAAACCGATATACATCACGTAATCGATACAAAATCGTAGTGAAAGTGATCATTTATAATGTGATAAGCGATTAATCGAGGTTGTCATTTTCGCTTATGCGATGTGATTTAGTTGTGAGTGATGTGACATGGAAAACGTGGTGCATAGGTATGTTTTATGGTTGTTTTAGTCTTAAGTAGCGTACGGTTTGTTGACGGGCAATTCCGACCTTTATTGGAAGGCATTACAATAAGTTGTTGCTTGAATATCTTGTGTTGTATTGATGATTATATCGGTAGCATCCTATGTGATGACTAATAGACCATACCATGATTTTGTTTTGATAATGTAGCTATTTTAAGAAGTAGAAGAAGTGTATGTATGTGACTATTTACGTATGTTCCATCATAGCACCTAACTTTAGCCGATTTTAATGAATGAGGTGCCAATCGGTTCGTTACTTTACTACATTTTATACGAACAAAATTAATATTATGATTTATGACGGATATAATATCCAATTGGTTGTGCTTTAGTATAGGTGAAGCGGCAGAGAGGGTAGGGAAGGATGGTGGTTAGTGGAGGGGGAAGGGGGTGAACCCCCCCTGCTAGCCAAACTCGGCGAATCGTATTAGTTTCCGAGATATCAATTTTCTTTTAATTTTTGGGTTAGTTTTACCGAAATTTGGGCAAAACTTTGCTTAGGTGAGAGGGTAGAGGAGGGGGAAAAAGAGTGGGGGCTTGTAACCTCCCCCTCCCTCAACACAGCCTTCAACAATCAGATTTCTAATATAGGTAGGTACTTAGGTATTTCTGGATGGTTATAACAAAAAATAACCACGAAGCCTAACCTAACCAACAGTAAGGATTTCTGGGTGCAAGTATTTCTGGGTGGGTATAAAAAAATGAGCCGAGTTTGGCTTGCAGGGGGTTTCACCCCCTCCCCTAAACTCCCCCACACCCCTCCTCTAAAACCCAGTGCGAAACGCTTAAAAATGTGGAACCCTAAAAATGTAATTAGCTAAATTTTAAGCACTGCATTGGTATCAAAATATTGTATAAGTACCTACTTTATTTTAATTAATGTTTGCATTTAACCAGGTACCTACAAATTAAACAAAGTGGCTTAATTTGTCTACCCAGATTAAGTGGCTCCTATTAGGGCGCCTTACTTAACTGAAACGATAAACTAATGCTTCCCATACATTATCAACGATAAGCAATTTGAAGTTGTGAACTTGAACTCAAGACTCGAGTATTGCTTAGTATCTACCTACTATTAGGTCTGGTATTCTGTGGTATTAAGTAGGAACTAGGAAGGAATTCAAGTAAGTAGGTGTCTAAGGTGTCTACCTTTTTAGGTAGAGTATCTGCCTCTGTAACTGCCTCGTTGGTCTAGTGATTAGCAAGTTCGAGTGCGGATGACGAGGTTCCGGGTTCGATTCGCGTGTCAGGTTAAAAAATGGGTTTTCTGTCAAGAAATTCTCTGTATTATCCTGGAATTAGGAAATTGGCGGTGAGTCACCCCCGTGCCTCGGTCGTCTCCGTCGATCCTGCGCCTGATCTCTTTCCGTTCGTGTTAGATTTTCCGTCCCATCGGACTATGTGAATGAGGGAATAGAGAGTGCATCTGTGTTTGTGAGGCTCACAGTGAGTCTGGTCACATTCGGCAGCTAACTATCCGTTTGGTGTGAACAAAGCCTTAATCTATGGGAATTTATAAATCTTCAGCATTGATAAAATATTAAGCATTGCATTATAAATAGATAGTAGGTAGGTATTTGCGACAAAGCTCTCTGATACTGAATTATGATACCTACTGAAATAGGATTTTTGGCCTGGCTAGATGATTTTTTTGGGCAAGAGCTTCCAAATATTACAAGGGACTCGCAAGGGTTCAGAGAGCTTTATATTTTGTTTCTTCAAGGATATCATGGTCCGATGTAGTTTTTCCCTGTATGTGATTAAAGACCTTATTTCAAACAAAATTAGGTCGTATTCTGAGCAATTTATTGAACCGAAGAATAGGAAAGGATGAATTCTAAATCTTTTTGTGGCACAAATATTGTTACCCGTGAAATTACAGTAAGAAACCATAGGTAGAGCAATGCGTAATAAAAACCTGTGTAGTGGGCTTTTAGCCGTCTGACATACCTACCTGTTCACTCCAGGTTGGCCGTCATCGAAGTTAACAAAATAAAGTTCAACTGATACCGTTGACAATAAAGTAATAATTGTTTTTTTTTTTATTGTAACCACGACCGTGACGGTAATTTTCTTTTCTGGCAATGCTAATTTCCATGGCGATGATGTCTGTGATGTTTGGATCATGCCGCATGCGTCGTGCTCGTGAACGGGTGCCACCAACGGGAATGGGTCTGCTTTGTCTTCACATGTTGACATGTGTTAGATTATATGTATTGCATTTTTGAAGCTTCACTGTGGAAGCACTGTATATACTTAGCTTAATTTTGTCACCTAATTATTGTAAAATTAGTTTATTTTATTTTTTGAAAAGAGCAACTGCAGAGTTTCTTGCCGGTTCTTCTCAGCAGAATCTGCATTCCGAACCGGTGGTAGATTTATGACGTGTCATAAGTGCTACAAGGTAGCCTACATGAAATAAATAAATTTTGAATTTGAATTTTGAATTTATTATGGTTCATAAGATACAGCCTGCTGATAGACGAATGGACGGACCGATAGCGGAGATTTCGCAATAGTCGAGTTTACAGTCTTTAAACTTTTCCTTGTTAGAACTATTTGAGGAAAACAAAGAGCTATAAAAAAGTCCACTCGAGTGAATCCAGAGCTAATCAGCTAGTTTATATTAAAACAATAACCTACTAAAGACATGGTTTATAGTTAACAAGAAGGAGGCGAGCAAGATTCCACTTACTTAGACAGCATTCCTTAATTTCCGCTCTTAGGATTCCTAATGTATTATTCTCAAGCCAGTTTTGTAAGCTCAGGGTGAAACAAATGTGGCCTGATTAAAAACGATCAAACATCAAGATCCCGTAGCAAAATGTTAAATTATTAAATAAAAATTTAAAATTGTAAATTAAAAATTTAAACCATACCCCCCACATGTTACAACATCCTAATCGCTAGCCAGTAATCGTTAAAATAAAAATATGTATTTTGTGGCGGCGGCCATCTTGCACTCCCGACTATTTCACCTTTCAAATAAAAAAAAAACAAAATCAAAGACGCGGACGGCCTATGGTATATATTACACCGTTAAATTCATTCCAGAAAATCCGTTTTTGGCTCATTCCAAGATTTGAACCTAAGACCTAGTGATCCACCGAATTAACTAGCCACACTAGACCGATCAGACGCGTAAATAATATAATATTTATGCGTCATGATATAATATGCGTAACATCTGGTAGGAAAGCTCCCGCGGAATTTCAAGATACATTGAGTTTCTTTTGATTGAACATGCTCGTGTAATCCTTAGAGATTAACACCATCTCAAAAAACGTTCAGAGCTGCTTTGAAAGGGCCTTGGGTAAGAAGCTATGGTATAACAACAAGAAAAAGAGCGTTTGAGGGATAAAAATGTATTCATGGTACATATTTCTTTATGCCATTGGAGAAATAAAAATTATTATCATCACTAGTCTTGTAAATGATGTCTTGCAGAAATTGACTTGCTGTGTGTTGACTTTGTGAAAACTACAAAGTACAAGTGACTTACTATTTACCTACTAGAGGTGACAAAATAATATTGGTTGTAGATGGTTTACTAAGGTATATGAGCGGATATCAGAACCCTTGTGTAAGCCTTTTAGGGTTACCCACTCAAAGGGTGCCAACCCCAATCGGGCTAAAAATAAACTAGATACTTAAATCCACTCAGACGAAGTTGGTAGTGGACATGATCTAGTTTGTATACTTGTACCTACCTAATATACAGATTAAACTTGAAAAGTTACACTAGTACTTGTAATATATATTCGTACGGTAAAATAAATTGCGAATTGCAGCTTTTAGCCCATCTGGACCGAGAGAGCTCGAGTTTATTTAGGGAGAACTTAAAATAACGTCGAGATGCGCTAGCTAAAGTAATTTCGTTTATTGAAGTTGAAATCTGAGGAGTCTGAAACTCACAGAGTAGTTAAATCAAACACCGTCGGCAACTTTCTTCACATAAATCTTATTTTCATTGTAGTTGATTAAGGTAGTTGAACCTTAGTTGAACTCTCTATTGCGGACGAAAACAAATCTAAGCCTTCTTAATAGTTATGATATCCTAGTACTTGAAGCACAAATACTTATGAGCATACTGCTGTTGCGATTTCTAAATTCAACGGCGAGAAAATCTGTTTAAAAATTTATTGTTCAACATTTTTATTTTTATTGTTTAAATAGAATACGACCATGATATTTATATTTATAAAAAGGGTTACCGTAGCCAATATTACTTAAATATCGTAGAGAGATAGAAAACAAATAAAATAAGATCGATGCAAGTCTATATTTTAAGTTATTAGGTGAGCGCAAAAGTTCAGCCAGTTATTGTTTAGAGATCCATTCATAGAAATTGGAGTGGAGGTGATTCGTTGCGCGTTTTTGGAATATCAAAACCCCTTTATCGTTATTGATATCGATAACTGGTTTTGAAACTATTTATTTTTATAACTCTATCACTTGGTTAGTACCTATTGTAAATATCGGGAGTCGGTAGGTACCTACTCGGTTCGCTAAGTTACTTGCTACTTTGCAGGGTAGGTACTCGCCAATACATAGTTTCGTATAATAAGTAGTTGTTGTAGAACCTAAAACCGCTAGTCAGGTATTATATCAATACATAGTTATTGTCACCCTCTAAATTAGAGGAAACGCGTCTTACCCAAGGCACTGTAACCATTGAGTATATTAACACTCCGTTTACCCAGAACCATGATAAGAATTAAGAATCCACGAAAGGGTCAATCTGTCATTTGATAAAAAAGACAGAAAAGGTAGAGTATGGCAAGATATCATTGCACATTGCCATAATATTTAATCAGTATTCTATGGCCCTCGAGTGCGGGCGGGCGAGGGAGATAGCCAGTCGCTGAGAAAATCTGTTGGATTAAAAAAATTTCACGCTTTAATCAAGTGGTAAGAGGATAATTGAGTTTCATCTCACTTTTCTTTCGGATGAAGTACTACTTACTTACTTAGCTTCTTACTGGCTGTCTGCTCTCAACCATCTCTCAACAGATTGCATTTTAAATTGAAATCAACTTTAGATTTGGAAAGGCAGAAAATTCCGAGCTTATTACTTTTATAACTATAAATAATTATATTTAGGTACCTATTTATGGAATGACTTCTAATGTTTTATAAGTATAACTTATTATTTATTCGTAGGTATGACGCAACCAGAAATATTCAGCCCATCGTTGACTCGAAGCGACCATAATGAAATAAGTTTTCCAACAGATTGAGTTGACACAATATATTTTCATGGCAGATCTCAAAAGGACCAACTTATTATAGAAAATACTCGTAGTTTCATCGGCGTGGCGCGGCGTCGCAAAATATGAACCTTCGCGATACAATTTGTGAGAGCAGGCTTAGCTTACGCTTTTGAACACTGACTTTACTGTGTTTATGTCATTTATGTAAGATCTTTCTAGGAGGATCAGCTTTCAATGCGGGCGCAATTTTTCTCATCATAAAATATCGGGTTGCGTCCTTTACCGTCCTTTGCGTCAATGAAAGTTTGCCTACTTACATTGGCGACGCAACCCTGACTGCCTGCCTGACGCACAAGCCTGACGTTCCAAAATGTCAGTCCGTGAAATGTTGCCTACCTTATCTTAATAGTGATGTGTACACATTGATCAAAAGTTCAGTTCAAAGTACCAACTCATTATTATCATAATTGTAAATCTACTAAATATTGTAAAAAAAAGATACCTGCTGAATTGAGAAACTCCTCCTTTTTGTTGCAACTGTCATCCGAGCACATCGCACGCTGGGGATACATTTTTATCTTCTAACAAAAAAGGCCACGTAAGCTCTCGTAAAGCTCAGATCTATAGAGCGTGCTCTCTCTCAGCTCAGACTTAAGATAGAGTAAAAACGAGACACAAATATGCTCTGACATAATTCTGTCTAGTTTTAACTCTGTCTTCAATCTGAGCTGACTGAGAGTGCGGTCTATAGATTTCAGCGTATAAAAACTTTGGGTCAGAAATGTTTACGTTGTGGCGTTATTGAATAACAAACCAACAAACAAACACAATTTCGCATTTATAACATAAGTAAGTATACTGAATAAAATGATTTACTTGGGATTTAAACGTTGTTGTCACCCAAGAAACCCACCCATTCGATGATTTCAACCCACGAAACGTCAGTTTCAATCTAATTAAAAGTCCGTTGTGCTAACGCGATCGGTTGCGTCGGCGTTCTCCGTGTGCCTTTAATTATATTAAGGGTCTAGTGTGAATTGAATAAAGCTTTTTATCTCTATAATGAATGCCTAATAGGTGGATTCGACAATAATTTAAACGTGATGTTTCAAAAGGCTTCATGATTCGATGAATTACAACAATAGTTCTGAATAATTTATATGGAGTTCATTATCAGACATGTTTTTGATACATTAAAATGTATTTGTTTTGTTTAAATAACTACAAGTACTTACTGTACTCACAAAAAATTAGGGCGTGGTAATTTTTAATTTTTGTTGAAAATTGAAAAATACAGAGGTGCAAGGTTTATTTATGTCAAAATCGAGAGTAATTTTCACGTTTGGCGTAGGTACAATGTTTTTAGGGTTCCGTACCCGAAGAGTGACCAACGGGACCCTATCACTAAACCTTCGTTATCCGACCTTTCGTCCGTCCGTCTGTCTGTCTATCTGTCGCGGGCTCTATCTTATATCATGATCCGTAATAGAAGGTAAGGTAGAGAGTTGAAATGGATGGACGGATGGATGTTTGTTACTCTTTCACGTAAAAACTACTGAACCGATTTGGCTGAAATTTGGCATACCTAGTCTGGAATAAAACATAGGCTACTTTTTATCCCGGGAAATAAGAGAGTTCCCGCGGGAATAAAAAACCTTAATCCACGCGAACGAAGTCGCGGGAATCATCTAGTATAATATTATATTTAACCTGTTGAAATGTAATATTTTTCTAAATTTTTTGATGTTATTTTCCACCTTCTTCTTCTTCTTTTTAAAAATGCATAATTTACCTTGAATATCCTCATAGGTATTATTTATTTATGAATAAGCTACGAATAAAAATACATATCTAGTAGATATTCAAAGCATAATATGTATTATATATACTTACCTATCGTTCAGTAGGTATCATTACGCGGGCTGAACTTTTAATTTTGTCTATCTATAAATCTTTAATAAATGGTTTCAACCTTTTCGATACTAACTGCCTGGCTCCTTTAAAGTTCTACGAGTATGAACAAAATTATAATAAAATTGCTTTCATGGGCCTATATTACGCCGACGAAATTCTTCTCAGACTTAAAGATTGCCAAAATATTTCATTTTTGGACACGCCCGTTTTCAATCTTTATGTGAAATTGCGTCGATTTGTTATATTATTGATACTTACTGGCCGAAAACTAAAAAAATAGCAACTACTTAGCAAATGCCGAGTTTTTTGGAGACCCTTCTCAGGATAATCTGCTTTCCGAACTGGCGGTAGTCTCGACTTATAGCCACAGGCTTCACAGGTTTGCCTACATACATCGATGCCTACATGAAATAAAATATAATTTTTAATTTTTGTCTTTCAGGCATCGAAATTGATCAGTAAATTCATGTGATTCTGTAAAAGTCAAAATTTCAATACCGATCAGTTGGTAAATAAAAGTAAGATTTTTTGAAAAATGGTCAATATTTTCAGTATTTTCGTGACTCATCCAATGGTTCTTTAGAATGTAAACCTCTCAGCCATAATAATTGTTTCTTAATATTGCCTTAGGCAATGAAAGGCTCATGCTTTTATTGAAGTATGCGTGAGTTATGTCGCGAATATGAAATTATGTATTCCATCTTGAGATACAGGCAGCCAAAATATTATTCTGTTATCAGACAAAATTATTAAATATCCGTTCAGAACGAGATCCGGAATTCCGGATTTTTACTTATTTCATCAAAAGAATCCAACATCTGTCATACTGTGAGTTTTGACCTAGTTTTAACCAGATTCACAAAAGTTTTACGTCGAACAATTTTAATCGCACAGCAGAATGTGAAATGATCCCTAACCGGTTGAATAATGTCGGTGAAACTATACCTACAAGTGGCCTCGAGCTACGGTTGGAAATATGTTTTCTGAAAATTCCTAGATGCGGTTTCACGTATAACTGCGTTTATTTAAATTCGTGAGAGCGTGAAAACTTTTTGTTGTTTGATGAAGGGAAAGTTGGTATGTGACTATGGGATAACATTTTCAGTTAGGTTTGATATGTATTTATTGCTGCCAAAATTAACACCACATGTATACAACAATATAATTTATTTTTACATTTTTCAATTACTTATTATAAGCTATCGCAATTCGCAACCAATTTATACGATTTATATAGGTACGTATTTTACTAATAAACGATACCAAACTTGACTTATAATATACAAACAAATAGTAATATAAACTTTAGAAATGCTATAATATTGATACACATACTTTTAAAATGAGATTCAGTTTTTGCAAGTACATACATTATTTTCGGTGTTGTTTTTCAACAGAATAACTCAAATTATGTTATTTCAAAGTTTGATATCCAATCAACCTGAAATGTAGTTTCAAACTAAAACATAGAGCAAAACTCTCGATTTGTTTCTGGCTTCGTGCTCTGACCACGTTTTAAGGAAAGCAAAACTACGTTTGTATGGAGACTCGAGACTCAATTGTACGAAACATTCTTACACCTATTTATTTGAGTTACCTACAAAAAAAGAAAAGTTAAAAGTATTGAGGACATATCGAAAACTTTTTTAATGACGTTAACAAGTTCATCATCGCGAAAGTAGCAATTACTAGTAAAACCATTACGCCTGTCACCTGATTGAACCGAGATTGGCACCTTGTACCTACTTGTTATGTATAATTTTATGTACCTACGTAAACAGAAAGTCGCGCCGCATAATTGTACAGTGAAAGAATGCTATTTCACTCAATATTTACGGGCGGGAAAACAAAGACTTTTTTAGTATTAGCAAGATAGTCCATCACCTGATAGTAAGTGACGATGCAGTCTAAGATGGCAGCGGGCTAACTTGGAAGGGGTATGGTAGTGTAGTGTTTCTATACGCCATCGTGTCGGAACGCTAAATGATAAAAAGGTCGAACGATCATTAGCGTGTTTGAAGAACAGTGCCTTGAGTTTTCAAGGTGCTCGAATTTCCACCCTGTAACTACCGAGGTGCGTTGGAAAAACCAGTTTCTAAAAGGATGCCACCATTAAAATCTAGTCTCTGGATACAGTCAGCTAAAAATCATATTCTGTAGAGATCCTCCCAAAAAAAGAACCTCATTTCTAACCATGAACGGCCATCGAATGAGATGATAAGGATTTCTAGAAATATAAATTAAGGAACTTGGTGTCAAGCAAGATAGGAACGACATAGCGGCTGGGAACGGAAACTAGAACCAATTAAACTTTTATAGTTTTCCTTCCTAATCGCTTGCAGAGTATCTCCTGGGAACATTTACGATCTATGAAACTGGCTGAGAAATCGAGACTGTCGCACCGATAAAATTCATTTTTCTCAATAATCGGTATAATATACTTGGATACAAAAGCCATTATTATAGCGTTGAGCCAATATTAGCTCAATGTATAAAATTACCAATGACAAACGTATTTTGAACATTCGGACTCTACCACTATTTGGATATCAACTTATATTCGTTGCATTAATCCTTCTATAAATAGATATATTGTTTTGAAATTATTATAGATTATGATTTATAATAAATGTTAACAATAAATTGTGAAACTGTATCTATAAAAAATGCGCGCCAGTCTATGGCAGGTTGTGACTTTTCTTACTCTACGATCTTAATCTGTTCTAACTTGCCTTTGTGTCATTGGTCTAAATATTTTAAAACTAAGTTATCAATAGGTCACGGACATCTCCTGCAGAATGGACTCTTCCCAACTGGTGTATGAGTTTTCCAGAGAAAACAGACCGTTTTATCGTCTTATTAATAATTATGACGCAACTCGGGGTAATGAAACTATAAAGTAGAGCTGAGTCTTTATTAAAGTCTAAACAGCCAATATGCACGTATAGATTAGGTAATCCTAATAGAATTCGTACTCAAGTACTAAGGCATCATAACTATTCAGAAGGATTAGATAACTTCCTGATCCGGCAAGGAAATGTAGCATGACTAATAATCATAAAATCGTGGGATTGAATTATTTCGTCTTCAGAAAACGAAACTGCGCTGGGTGCTTCGGGCCTCGCAATTGGATATTACAAATCAGTTTTCAGATTACGAAACCAATAAAAACCTTATATTTCCAATTAAAAGCCTTGGACAAATTTTGTTATGATAGGAAAAGGTGATTTATTTTGAGAACATTGGAGTTCTTCTTCTTTATCAACTAATATACGACATCCACCGCTGGACATACACGATTGACGATATGCCTCTTGCGTTTACATGCCTCGCTTTTGCTCCGCCGGTATCCAGATTTCAGCGGTTTCCCAACCAACGATCATCAATTATAAGCTCATTTGAGCTTAATATTAAAATAATATTATACATTTAAAATTAAAATAATATTATGCATTTAATATTATTTTAATATATAGTTAAATTGGTGGTCGAACCACACGTCCTTAAATGAAGTTTTGTATAAAAATGGTTTTGGAGTAATTCGGTTTAGATTCCGATTACCCCTTCGTTCAATGAAATTTCTTAATAATGTGACAATCACAAGCTCGACTTGAGTTGATTTCTTGATTATTGGACTATAAAGCACTTACTTGAAATACTCAGATGAATTGAGTTAACTGTCTGTTGACCGGATGGGATGATATTATGGCTAGGGAATGCAAATCTCGCGAGATTGGGGCTCAAGCGAGATCTCGCGAGATTGTGAATAACAATACCGCGAGATCTCGCCAATTTCGAGATCTCGCGAGATTGGCAGTTTTGTGTGTTTTTTTTGCAAATAATCACAATATTTGAATAAATTAGAAAAAAAATAATAAAAATTATAAGTATTATAACATAATATTTATTTTCACGAATTTTTTCAATAGACTTTTATAAATCAAATTGTCTATAATTTTTTAATAAACTTCTAAGTACTAAACTTTAACGTACGTATCGATCAAATCACTGTGGTAGCACTGTATACATAGCATAGTTTGGTTACCTATTGTAAAAAAAAATATTTTTTATTTTTTGAAAAGCAACTGCTGAGTTTCTTGCCGGTTCTTCTCAGCAGAATCTGCATTCCGAACCGGTGGTAGATTTATCACTTGTCATAAGAGCTACAAGTTGGGTTACATGAAATAAATAAATTTTGAATTTGAAATAACAAATGAAAAAAACAACCAGTCTTCTTTTCTAATATCAAACGCAAATCTTTTAGTAATTTAAAAATTAATTTGCACACAGAACGAAACCGACAGGTCGCAACTCCGTCCATGTCAGTCCGCGCTTCGAATAAGACTTTTTTATGCTCGAGTGCAATCTCGTTAATCTCGCGAGATCTCGCCCTTTTTTCGTCCGAGATTAATCTCGCTAAAAAAGGCCGAGATCTCGCGAGAACGAGATCTCGCGAGATCGAGATTGCATTCCCTAATTATGGCCAGGCAGCAGGCACGGCTCACCTCTGGTTTTACTTAATAAATATGTGATGAGCTTCGCAGCATTCAATTATCTATTTTTGTCGAACTTCCACGAAATATTTTTAACTGATTTTCAGTAAAAATTCGGGTAAGGGATTATCATGATAAAACTGGTTTAAAAATTATAAAAAACTCGCACGTTTTTTGCGAATTTCGTTAGTAAGATTAAAATTACATACACTGTTTTGGGTAGTTTATTATATACCCTATAGGTTAGGGAACTCTGCGTGCGGAAAAACTTGCGTGGGATGCCTCCCTAATGTTGTAACTGTAGGAGAATGTAGACTAGTCGTATCTGCGCGGACAAGAAGTCATCCCCCTATTACATTCTACCAATATGGTTGAGCGAAGCAACGGCTGGATCATGCGTCATGCTCGTGAACGGGTGCCATCAACGGGAATGGGTCTGCTTTGTCTGCCCATCTTGACATGCATAGGATTGTGTGTACCTACGTATGCATTTTTAGCTTCATTGTGGAAGTACTTTATACATAGCATAGTTTTGTTACCTATTGTAAAAAAAATTTTTTTTTGAACAGAGCAACTGCTGAGTTTCTTGCCGGCTCTTCTCAGCAGAATCTGCATTCCGAACCGGTGGTAGATTTATGACGTATAAGAGCTACAAGTTGGCCTACATGAAATAAATTTTGAATTTATGTTCTGTATTGATGATTTCGAATTCCACGGGTGGCCCTCCACTTTCTGAACTTCCACTAGTTATGTTGCTAGCCGCCGCTAAGCTAACGATCAATTTTGCCGCTAACGATCAATTTTTTTCGAGTTACAGAAGCGTCAATCACCGTAAAATTTTAACGGTAACGCTATCGAATCTATGATCGATCAAATTGCATTGATTTGACATTCATTAACTAACCAGGTTATCGTTGCCAAATCGACCTAATGGCAACCCAATTTCGATGTGATGAACAAGATCACATCAAAATTGGTTTATTTATTACTAGGCAGTAAAAAACTCAGCTGCTTACTCTTTTGAAAAAAAAAAGCCGACTTATCTTAATAACTAATCACATAAAAACTTTTATAATGGTAAAATTTACCATAATAATATTCAGTATTAAGAGTGCTCGGTATTCCGTGATGGTGCGGGACAGAAAAACCATTTTAATCAATTTTTACTTAGTGCAGGTACCTTGGTTTCATTTTTTTATTTGGTACTCGCAAATGGTGAAATAGGTTCTAAAATTTCTTTTAAAACAACATACTTTATTTATTCGTAGCATACACCTCACTTTACACCTCTTCAGAGCATTCTTTCGAGACATTTCATTTACTTTTCCAAACTTTATTTCACGCGAAATTGACCTTTATAGTCCATAAAAAGATACTGGTAATAAACAGTGAATTCTGTAATCAGACGCCTAAATATTAATTGGATGGAATTTAAGCTTTATCTCTCATGAAATAGAAAACAATTTGGCTTATGATCTTCATAATAAAATCTAGTGCTTGGAACATCCGTGTGGTAGTTTTGTCTACAAAGTATTGACGTAACACGATTCTAAAGGACAAGTCGTCGAAACGGATATGATTAAAAATAAATGGCAAAAGGCTTAATCACACTAATATTATAAAGGCGCAATTTTGTATGTGTGTGTGTGTGTATGTTTGTTACTCCTTCATGGCACAACGAATGTACCGATTTTGCTGGACATTTCCAGATTGAGATGGAGATTGCTCATACCTACCTAGAATTAACACATCATACATTTTATATCACGCGGACGAATTCGCGGGCATCGTTTAGTTTAAAAATAACTTTAGGTAAAGATCAATAATTTAATAAAAAAATTTAAGCTTGCTAAAATCAATAAGTAACGCGTTTATTGTATTAATCTCTTAAATTTCTACCTTAGCCGAATATAATATTATAATAGCCTTCGTCGAGCTTGTTCGATGAAAAATTATAATTATTTTAAACAGTTTACTATTGGCGAAGTTATCGCATAACATACAAAAAAGTAAATACAGTCAAATTGAGCACCTCTTTTTTTGAAGTCGTGTTAGATAGAGATTAAATTTCAAATTGGTGGGTGGTTTATTAATTACAGTTCCTATCGTAATTAACTGGGCGGTAATTAACTAATTAGTGACTAGCATAGGCAAAATCTAATACTAAAGTGTAAAATGATCCAACCAGAAATAATATAACTAGGTAAGTTCATAATATTAGGTACCTATTACATATCGACCGTAGCAATTAAATTGTCGGATCTACATTTTAGCGATTTTCATTTGATTGCATTAAAGGTCTTAGAATAAGAATAGAAATGCCCCCACCGATTATGAAATTTTTAAAATCAACCATCTTTGGTTTTTGCAAGTGCAAAAAGTAGGTACATTTCATCTATACTTTGTCACTTTATACATATTTGTAACTTTGAACGGCCGTACCCTAAAGTAGTGATTTTTCACATACGACTATGTTAATTGCTACGGTCGATATGTTGTCAAAATTCGAAAATGGCTTTTGATCAAAAATGCTGGTATATCAGTGAGAAATTAGTTCTCACCCGCGTGATCTGGAACTTATTTTTTGTTAGTGAGGAATGATGATAGTTTTACAATTTTTTTTTAATTTCAGTTCTTAGGTATATCTCTTCAGCTGTTATAGATTTTCCCAACTGCCACAATTCGACTTTTGCAACTTTAATAGTTTTCAAAGAAAAGTAACTGTAATCTGTTACGTACAGAAGTTACGGACATACAGATGGATAGACATACTATATATATACTCTTACTCTGTGCAGATGGACAGGAATAAAATAAATTAGTAGGGTTCTGTAAAGTAAGCAAGGATACTTTACCCCTAAAAGTTTGTACCTACTTATTAATATTCCTACGGATTAATCAACTATGCAGTAATTAGCATTATATTTTCTCTTCTTACATAAATATCAAGTACTATCGAACAACAATAAGTAGTAACAGCGGTCATCGAACTTGTGCTATGGGGCTTCAAAACCTACACAGACTTCGTTCCAATGACTGACTATCTCCCCTCTCACTCCATCGCCAGCGTTGTAAAAGAGACAGCGGAAGAGAAATTAGCAAATGCATAACAGCAATTTTAAATGCTTTCACACGACTGTGTCTATAGGATGTTAGAAAATATGATGTAATGTTCTTTTATTTAGAAGGAACCGTGATCGTTTTGTTCTTCTTGTTGTGTTCTTGAGTCAAGAACACAATATGAACAGTGTTCCCACTTAATTACAATATGGGGTTATTCAAGGGGCAAACCAATAAGTTCCTGAAAAGCCGGCAACGCATTGGTGGTGCCTCTGGTACTACAAGTGTTCATGGGCGGCGGTAATCACTTAACATCAGGTAACCCGCCAGCTCGTTTGCCCGCTATTCTACGCTACGTTTCGCTCCGACACCGGAGCTTCATCAGGAAATGTTGACTCCACGATACACAATTGCAAAGACTTTACAAGACAAGACAAGAGAATCGAGTGTGTTTTGCAGGGGTTCGTGTGGCGCTGCGTGTTGAATTGTTGATGTTGTGTTGTTCCTGTATTTCATCTATTCTAGAAGAAACGATGCGAGCGGCGCGTGTTGCTATTTTGTATGTTATGTGTAACATACAAAACAAACACAAACACATACCTAACAATTATTTATACAATAAATTATTTTTTGTTCTGTATTGCTAGCTGCTCCGCGTGTTTTTAAATTAACAATAGCCATTTTAATTTAATCACGTTTGCGAAAAATCAAAGGTAAAGGTATTTTCATTTCAAAATAATTTTTGCTATATTGCTTTTACCAAATACCGATTGAATACCAATGTATTATTTGTGTGTCTCATAGGTTTGGAACAATGGTCTTTTGTTCTGCCCACATGTTTAATGATATCTCCTAAAAGGCTCTCACACAATTCCAACTACATATTATTATTATCACTAAAGTAATTTCATATTGATTAGATACGAACAAAACTTGAAAATTGAACCTGTGACTTCTCCTTGTGGGGTTTAAATAAAACCGGAAATAACTTTATTTTTTAAGTTTTGTTATAGCAGCAATAGATTATACATTCAACAACAACAACAAATACATCACATAACTCATACTCAACAATCATATAACTCAGAGGTCTCGGGTTCGATTCCCGGCGGAGGCGATTTGGGAATTCATAATTTCTGAATTGTCTCTGGTCTGGTCTGGTCTGGTGGGAGACTGGCCGTAGCTAGTTACCATCCTACCGCCAAAGACGTGACGCCAAGCGATTTAGTGTTCCGGTAGATACGACGACGAATAGAAACCGATTTTTTTTTTAAAAGAATATTAGGCAACCTGAAGTTGACTAATATCTATCAAGAACTATCTTGTCGTGAAATAAAAAAATATATATAAGTATTTAAGAATTTTCACGCTCAGTGTTGCACTACCTTTGAAGCAAATACCTAATGCTAGCGACTACCTGTCCTAAATCTATGACTAGGTATAATTCTATCTAGGTTTAATAAATGTTGAGCATCCCTTGCAAATCTAATCCACTATGGATTGTCGAACTACCTACCTATTCATTTCGGACTGCTTTGTATCTGGGTAGCTTTGTCACTTGCACCATTCGACCGTGTTCTGTACGGCTATGCCAAACTGGGTTTTCAAATTGATTCTGGTCATAGGAGGTCTCCTTCAATAGATTTGTCATTTAGGGCCACCATACAACGCCGACAGTATATATAAACGTAAAAATTCTTTTTACAAAACCTACTTTAAACGCCACTTCAAAGTAGGTATATCAATTGTGCTTAGAAGAGTTCCCTGGATTTCTCCAGGACCCCAACATCAGATCCTGACCTGATGACAATGGGACCTACACCCTTTCAAACATAAAAGAAAACACACACACACACACTCACACAGAGAGAGACACACACACACACAAACTTTGCCTATATAATATTAAGTGTTATTCTACGAAATAGTTTCAGAAGCTTTCAGTTCATGAAAATAAACAGATGCGATGCTGAAAATAGTGTATTTTCACCCTTTTCTTGAGTGCTAAGAGTGTGTAAATAGTCTTGAAGAATAAATAGTATATCGAATTTTGTGAACAGGGATTTCGAATTTCACTTCAGTGAATATAAATTAGTATAATGCGCTTATCAGAAGTAAACACACGGTAAATACATCCAGTTGAATGATTGGGCACAATAGTATGATAGTGTTTGGGGATGGATTGTGCTGAGTAAAGCACAAATTATAGAGCTATAATATAATATTCGAAGGAGTAGAGATACGTGCTAGGAATTGTGAAATTCAAAACAATAGCTTACAAGGTAATTAAAACTTTGCCTACAGATTAATCAGATTTCTAATTGAATTCCGAAAGTATAAAAGGATTATAATATAATGAATAATTTTATCAGCGTTTTATCATGAACTAGCTATTGCACGCGACTTCGTCCGCGTCAATTTCTGTTAAAGAATATATTTTAAATATGGATAATTTTCCCCGTTTTTGCAACATTTTTCACTGATGCTTCTTTCCTATTGGTCGCAGCGTGATGTTATATAACCTAAAGCCTTCCTCGATAAATGGACTATCCAACACAAAAAGAATTTTGCAATTCGAACCAGTAGTTCCTGAGATTAGCGCGTTCAAACAAACAAACTCTTCAGCTTTATATATTAGTATAGACCTACCTAGGTATACTTAGCCGATATATTTTATCAATTAGGTAGGTACTTAGCGCTACATTCATAATAAATAATATTAATGAGTGAGTTCCGTGTAATATCTTCATTACATAATGCGAGTAGCTAACCTGCTAGTGGACAGCAACCAGTAGGGTTAGTATAAGATTTAATTCGATTAACTGTATCCGTATTCGATGACATTAGCGACATCCGGAATATAAAGTAGCCTATGTTTTAATCCAAGGTAAAATCTATCTTCATTCCAAACAGCCAAATCTGTCTTGGTATTTTTGCGTGAAAGAGTAACAATCATACACACACACACACACACACACACACATACGTACACAATACACATACAAACTTTGCATGAGTATTATGCACATATGTGTGTGTGTGTTGATGCAGACTAACTCATATGCTACGAAAAGCTCGCACTATGTAGGTATTGATGCCATTAATCTTATAAGTAGGTCGATGATTAACACTTCATTAGAACACTGTGATTGTCCGAATGAGGAATGTTAGTTATGTGACAAGGTTCAGTAGAAACCGGGAATTTCAATGAACTGCTCCACGGACCTTTAGGTGTATGCTATGTTCGCTATGTTATAATTAATAACGTTCAACCTACTACCGTGTCGGTCTCTACTCTTTATGCATGTGATGATCTCAAAATACTACAATTTTCATACATTTTATATGCACCATTGCACACTAGAGAAGGAAGCAGCGTAGATCAGTGCTTTGTTAGATAGATTAAGCTGTACTAGCTAATTAATAGAGGATAATATGCTTTGGCGTAATTTGATGCCTGCCGCGGCTGTAATTTGCGCGAGCCTTTGATCGGTAATGACAGATGTACTTACGTTACGTCATTATCTGGCGCTTGACCGCTCGAAGGTTCTCCGGTTCTCGTTGTAATTGCAAAACGCACTACATTAACGAAACAGACGAAACATTACTTATGACGTCAAAAAACATGTCAAAAGCAGTTGACAGCAATTAATTAGATTCTGATGCATAACCATGGGAGTAGCTTACTAAAGCATAATACAATCTTTCCGCTTATTTGGAAGGGAGAGGAGATTATTATTAGTCAAGTTCAGCGTTCGGCGTTTAAATTATTCGAATCGAACGGCAGTTTTAAATAACTTTTTCTATGTAATTTATAAATATTTTCATGAGTAAAACATTTTCTTTCTTTGATATTGTAAATAATTAAAAACCTTGCCCTATTGAACAAAATAGGAATAGAGTAGGTGCGCGAAAATGCCTTTGACAGACGGAAACTAATCAACTCTACCACAGAGACCACAGGGCACAGACTAATCAGTTAATCACCTATACGGTAGAACTATTCTCTATTCGAATCAATGGCGTAACTAATTAAAGCAGTCGATGTTATACTGTTGCAATCAGTCAGTAAACTATACCTTTGGGTAGTAAGAGGTAAACAAACGCAATTAACCATACCATAGACCCTAGACCATAGTAAATAATATAGTTGATGCTCGAAAATTCGTCATAAAATTAGTTTTTCAAAATTCTCGTGGGAACCGTTTGATTTTGCAGGATAAAAAGTTGTCTAGAGCACTTCTATTAGAGTCCTCTATAAGTATGCAAATGAAAGTCAGACTGACAAAAATATGCAAAACGTTTGGTTAAATTAATCGATCTAATAGTAAAATTTAAAATAAAGGCAATTAATTCCAAATCAAAGACAAATTAATCAAGTTGCGATGAATAAAAAAAAAGATACACAGTAAAGATTATTTTAGCTGTTGTTTTTTTGTGAAATTACATTTTTATTCGTGGAATAACCCCCCAACCCCTTTCCCACCCCGACTTTAATTTCTGAAAATACTGCATTTTCATACTAAGTTTCAAAAGAATCAGATCAGAAAATGCAAGAGACTTATGCCCAGCAGTGGACGTCCATAAGTTGAAGAAGAAGAAGAAGAAGATCAGAAAATCAGAATCAGATTAGTCAAAATGTGCCCCCGAAAACTTTATAACCCTAGTGGGTATTTCACAAACTTCAAACATTAAACGGTTGCCCAGTTAATGGGCTAAACAACCGTTGTCATTAGACAACGGTTATTTTCTTCAAAGATATTCCCCTGTGCCCTTCAAATAACTATCTGGTTTCGGTTCTGCAGAGCCTAATCTAAACAAACAAACGCTAACTGGCCCCGGAATGTAATACAGATTGAATAGATTGATTCTAGATAGGCGCTCGTACGTTTTGATCCTAGCATTCGTTATGACCTGCCATGGCATCCACCATTCAATGTCAATCACATCTGCTGACGATTTAAAATTATACTCTCCACGTACGAATTGTGCCAGACAGTTATGGGAGCTAGAGCATCGAGTTCACTTCTACCTTTTTCTAGTTTTTAACCCACTTCAAAAAAAGAGGAGGTTCTCAATTCGATGCCAGCGTCGCGCATCGGTTTCGTCGTTTCTGCCGAAAACCGATGCCCGCCCGACTTCAACATACGTGTACAAACCGAAATTATTTTATACTTTTTACTTAGATTTTTAAGTGGCGGTTGAAGTCGGTTTTTTAAAAATATTTTTTCTATTATTATTATTAGTCAAGCAATGCCACGTAATCAATTCCCTTCTGCTACTTCGAAGCCTGCGGCGCCGGCGCCGCTGCGGCGTCTTATAATACAAAAAGTTATATAATTATTATTATCGATATGGTACACTACCAAATGTCACATTACAATTGTAATGCATTTGCTATGTTTTGTTCTGAAAAGAGCAACTGCTGAGTTACTTGCAGGCTCTTCACATTAGAATCTGCTTTTCGACCGGTCATAAGAGCTACTTTGTCTTAAAAAAAGTTAACTTTGAATAAGTTTTAAACAATTTAGACTGTACAGGTACTCTTGTTTTTCTCTTTCTTGTGTAGAATAAAGTGTTTTTATCTATTTATGTAAAGAAAGAAAGAAACGTTTATTTTATGCATTGTGCCACAGATCACCCAATAGGTCACCTAGATTAGGTTGTTCCGATGCCTCCACCACTTGAGCATTAAAGACAAAAGGTGTCAAGCAGAAGAAGCGCCGGCACAAACTAAGTCATGTGTGGCACAACCCGGAAAAAAGGTCCCAACTCAGCAAAATGCTGCATGCTTTGACACTCACTCTTTCTATCTCTAACACATAGATGGTATTTAGGTATATTTGGGCATGGGACACTAATAAAGCTTGTCTCAAGGTGCTTAACTTGCGAGAGCACGTGCGTTGGTCAGTGACTCTTGTAACGGTAGCGCCATCGTCATGGTATTTCGCCACATCGTATTTATTAATTCTTTCTAAGCCAAACAAGTGTGTAATGTCCGGTATCATAGTAGGCATTCGTATGATTTGACCTTACAAACTATATAACTATATAACCTTACATATTATATAACTAATTATATTGCTGTTTAACAAATTAATCTAAAGCGTAAAAATATATAATTAAGCTTCCTAAACAATTTTTTCGTTATATATGGGTCATTTAGAATGTTCGTGGCTTCAAACTTTGGTTTAGAATTTGTCAAGTTTCCTTCGTGGCAGAGAGCTACGTACGTAACTTGAAGTGAGTTAACTTAACTTTAAAAATTTCAGCAGAGCAACATTTTATTTATCGAATTGGCTTATGATTTCAGCTTTTTTGACACAACGGGAGAATGCTGATTTATTTTAGAGTAAAGCTCTGAAAATTGTTAACATCCGCAAAAACGACAGCGTGTTATGACGTGTCTGTGTTTGTGCGTATGTCTGTATGTGGCAATATCAAAATCTGTGATTCAGATGAACCGATTTTGATATTGTTGTTTTGTTTAAAAGGTGAATTAGTAGAAAGTGTTCTTAGCTATATTTAATGAAATCAGTCCAAGATGGCCGCCGCCACAAAATGGCGGATTATATATTATTATTTTAACGATTACTGACCAGCGATTAGGATGTTGTAACATGTCGGGGGTGTCGGCTTGTAGCAAAACGTGTAAGTTATCTATTTATAGCTATTATACATAACAATCATTACTCCAGTAATATGAGATAGTTTGATGAATACCATGCAAGTTTAACAATAGTATAGGTTAGGCTTGACGTCACAATACAGTTTCACACAATCAACTAGAGGGCTTCTATCTAAGAGGCACTTACTTCCTCTGATCAAAGTTCAAACTATAAGCTTGAGTGCCTGAGGGATAGTAAACAACTTTGGATCCTTTGCGTTATATTCCGGGTTGATGTCGTAATATATTGGCGATGTTCTATTACATCTTAATGTGGCAAATTGACTTTTATAATCTAACTGTCACAGTCAGAAGCATTAGAACACTGAAAGTACCAACTAAGATAATCTTGCTTTTTGTTCATAATGAGGAATTTTTCACTAACTAATACTATACGTGTAGATACTTAAAGACACTTGACCAGTTATTGAGAAGCCATTATTACTTGCGTGGGTCGCTGGGAAGTAAAACGGGCCTTAATAAAGTAATAACAACAGGCCAAGAGCCGCAAATATGAAAATAATTTTGGGAGGTTCAATTTTAGCGGTGACCTTTTTGTCGTACGGCTGAGGTTCAAGCCTCTTTTGAAGAACTCTCAAAAACAATTATCGCGCTTACCGGGGTCCTAAGACCTGGTAGCTTTTTCCCGAACGAGTTATTAAGTTATTTCGTAAATTAAAGATAAGTTTCCTTATGTAAAGATTGCTAAAGATTACGTTAGCAACCTAGCCTAAATTACAGAGCATAAACTTAATATATTTATTTTCATTCGCTGATTACTTCGTATTCGTACATAAACCAATGGGATATGCTAATGTCGCTTACTTACTTTAAACTTTACGACCAAAGTAAGAGAAAATTTAACGCAATTTCATGCTAACTTGTGTTTTCCCCAATACGACATCAACCTGCTAATTCTTCGAGCGAATCGAGTTGATTCGACTCAAAACTCAATTTTATTACTCTACTCTATTCTTTATTGTTTACTCTATAAAGTTGTAATTCGATTGTTGATTGGTTGCTTGTGGTGGGGCTTGATGACATTGTCAAGTCTAAGTGAGCAGTCAGTAGCGAGACCCCGTGCGCGTGCGCTGTTCGACGCCATTTTGTTTATTTCAAATTTCGAAGCCTTAATTCCTTTTGCTTGCTGTCAGAATTTTTTGTCGGGTTTTATCTCAAGGTCATCCGGAAATGGCACTATGGTTATACAAATCCGTGTGTTGTAATTCTCTGTAATTAAAAGTGACTGTGATTCTATAGCAATAGAAATTGGATTTTTTTGGATTATTAACATTTACATAATTAACGGTACGTACTCGTATGATAATATTTTTGCCTATTACCATTTTAACTTTTATTTTATTAAATGTTTTATAATCTCCACTATAATCTCCTTATAGTTTCTTCTATACTTAAGGAACCATTCCGACATGAGAATTTACTTTCTTATTTTTTGTATTCGAGGTTAACTTAGCTCTTTACCTGATGATATTGTTTGACATAGAAGCGAAATAACTCGGAAAGGACTTGGGAATTGCAATTCAATCTAAGCTAATCCTAATCGGTAAGCGGTATGATATCGAAGCGCAAAATTGCTGGGCGCTACATTTTTATTGGAACCGTGGTAAGATCCAGATTCCTGATCCTCGAGGCAAATTGAAATTTATACATTGCTAAATTGCCGAATACCGATTTGCCTGCCGATAACTGAACCCAGGAGTTACCAATTTGGTATAAGATCATAATGATCAATGGTCACCAGTGCAGTGCACCATATGCCTAACTTACATATTCAATTATAGGTATTTTAAACTCAGTTCTATTATTTTTTGGTACATAATAATTGATGATAAAATAATTAAGAAAGTAGACTTTGGGGCTACAATTTATCAAAAACTAAACGATGCCTGCGACTTCGTCCGCGCGGATAAAGGTTTTTTAATTCCCGCGGGAACTCTTTAATTTTCCGGGATAAAATGTATGTGTTAAAATCCTGGATAATATGAGCTATCTCCATTCCAAACTTCAGTCAAATCGGTTCATTCGTTGTGGCGTGAATGGAGTAACAAACATAAACATAAACATACATACAAACTTTCGCCTTTATAATATTAGTGTGCTGTGATAAGGCTGTGATGATAAAAATTATGGACTTCTGAAATAAATTTTGCGAATTAAATTTAAAAACACAAAAATTAATGTCGATAAATTAAAGTAACTAATACCTAAGTTAGCTTGTAATATAGTAACTTTAAAAGAATTATATTTTAGTTATTACTAAAATATAATTCTTTTAAAGTTACTATATATGTTATTACATAGCTTAAATAATATTAGACTTAAAAATAATTCCGTAAAAAAACTGACAAGAACCAAGCGGTAAAAAAATATTAAGTTTAGAACTTCTACTAAAAATATGGGTAACTAATTTATTCCACTAAATTTTATCAACAAAGTCAGCTAAAAATGCCTCTCTACCTAACCGGTAATAATATTAAAGAAATAATTCTATTTAGCAGTAGGTAGGTACTTATTAATATGTGTGACACAAAAACACCACAAAAAACAAATAAGTGAAACAAATCACTTACACCTGATCAAACACAGAGATAATAGACAGGCAAATAATAATCATAGACAAAATAGAACTTGCAAATTCTGACATTAATCCAATTGGCAGAGATATACATAATATAGTGTCAATACAAGATAGACTCATGTCCAGTCGAATTAAATTCAATATGTCGATACCATAAAACTTTCTATTGATTAATGAATGGAAGTTGAACGCGGGTCCGGCGACTTTCCACTACGTACACTTTCTCTAGACTTGTTGCGTCAACGCGGATGAGTTCGGTAAACATCAACCATGAAAATTACCTTCCCACTAAAAAGATAACTGCATTGTTATCATCATCATCATTATCTTCAGCAGCAACCCGCCAACGGCTCACTACTTATTGAAGACTAGCTTTTTCCCGCGGCTTCGCTCACGTTAAGTTCAATTTTTCCAACCCCTATTTTATCCCCTTAGGGGTTAAATTTCCAAAAGTCCTTTCTTAGCGGATGCATACATCATAATAGCTATCTGTATGCCAACTTTCAGCCTGATCCGTCCACTGTTTTGAGGTGTGCATTGATAGATCAGTCAGTCACCTTTGCCTTTTATATATTTAGATTTCTTCTCATGCTGAGATCTATAAAGCATGCTCTGACTTAGCTCGGACTCAAAAAAGAGTTAAAACGAGACACAAATATTTTGTGTCTTATTTTATCTCTGTCTTATGTCTGAGCTAAGACAGAGCAAGCTCTTTAGATCGCAGCATCAGTAATAGGCTCGCCACTCTAGTCCAGTGAAATTGGCAGCCTTCGTAAAAATTTAATGAGCTTTTCGCGCTAATTTTCACATTTTTCCTTAGTCTAAGCTGCTTCATAATTTCATGACCATGATATTAATTATGTATTATTCATCAGAATTATTTGATTTTGAGCGCTAATTTTCCTTTTGTTGGACGGATCTATTGCAGTGGAAACAAAATTGAATTCAAGTTACGCAGGTAAACTGGTTAATTTCAGGAAATAAGCAAATTAGAGACAGGCTTTGTTTTAATCGATTAGGCGAACGAAAATGAAACCTTAACCGAAAAGATACCGGGGTTAATGATCGAAACTGATTTGAAATTTTTGCCAAATTCACAAGACGAAGAATTAAATCGGAGCTTTAATATTTTACGCAAATCACAGAGTTAACGTTTATTAATAGGCAGCGCACGTTTAAGGAGTCATTGGCTCGTATAAACGATCTATTAAGAATCCATCTACGGAGAAAACCATTTCGCGGTAGTACGTAAAACTGCTTCTAAAAATATTACGCAACCTATTTATTTCGGCAAAAAAACGTCGAGATGTTTAATTCCTAGAAGCTTATAGTTTGATTCACTGAACGGGAGAACTATTTTGGTACCTATTGTATCTTAAATAGTTTTTAATAAATTGTAGTTGGTGTTTCAGTCTAGAGATTTAAAAATATTAACAACTGATTGTGAATACCCAGAGTGATTTGTTTTGACAAAATTGTTGGCAATGAGCATTATACGAGGACTCAGCGTCAATCAGCGGGCGATGGAGAGAGCTATTATGTTCGGAGTACCACTGCACTTGATTTAATATTGCTTGATTTTGCGGTTGATTTAATAATATTGATAATATTGAGTTGATTTAATAATACTCAATATTATTAAATCAACTCCTGTGCGAACAAATCATAACCAGATACCGACATTGTGTGGACAGTGGACAACTGTCGGTTGATAACGTTGATGAGAACGGCGATTACGAATATCATTTTATTCTCTTCAGAATCATCATTAACAATCACAGAACTCCTATAACGATTTAAACAGTGTCATGAGTACATTTTATTTGCAGTAGGTACTGAACAGCAAATGAATAGACAGTTACTTCTTGCTATTGACCATGATCATTGTCTACTAAACGGAACTCAACCATTGTGCTATTAATAAAACTTAATCTGCCATCAATTGTGAATAATAACATCTCTGGCTATTAGCTTAGCATGTAACAGTTCATAGGGAAAGTTCAGCTGCAGGTGGTCTTCATAGATAAATTGATTTTTTCACGGTTATTATTCAACATATCGAACGTTGTTGAGAACTGATGAAACTTAGTATGTATTATCTCGTATCAAACTAATTTGTACGAGACGAGTCAAACAGGTTTCTTCGTATGATTTTAATATGAGTTGTTAGGATCATCTGCAAACACGTTTTGATGACGTGCATACCTTACTTAATCGTTTAGGTAATTTGGAGAATTCTTCTGAGACCGTTCATATTAAAACTTTCCGGCATTTCACCGCGATAAGTTGAACCAGCAATATCAGCATTGAGTAGTATGAAGTATCTATCTACGTATAGGTTTATCAAAAGTTAATTTTATTACCTATTTACGTTAGTTTTTATTTTTTATTCTGGACCACATCAATATTTTATATTATTCATTTAGGTACTAATTTTATGTTTTAATTTAGTCGTTAGTTAATTTATTCAATAATGCTGTGTACACATATTAGGGGCTTACTTGGTTCTTGATAAGCTGTTTATTTATATTTTGTGCACTTTTTAGTTTCAACTTGTTTTGTGTGCCTCTTTGATAAATAAAAAAAAAGCAATTTTTCATGCTCCTTTATTTATGTATGTGTAAGGTGTAGGTACCTACACTTAATTACACGGTATCAAGTTCTAGATCGGATTGATAACCAAAAAAAAAATTGGGTTTTTTTGTCATTAAATTCTCAATAGCAGCCCGGAGTTGGGACGTAGGTGGTATGTTTTTGGTATAATATGTTGGTGAAGACATACCCACGTGCCTCGAAGAGCACGTAAAGCCGTCGGTTCTGCGCCTGGATCTCTTCTCCTAATCTAGACCTCTAAGAAAAAGCTCAAGCCTAATATAATGTTTTATTTAGAGGATCTATTTCCAATCTAATATATTATTCATTCCACATAAAAGTTTTATGTTTTGTATTCTTCGCAGCAAACTATAAACCTAGGGGCATCATTAGATCCCTATAGGCTAAAAGGTCCCGTTATTTTTATTGATATCTAATCTACTCGCACTATTACTGTTTTGTAGTTTAAGCACAGTATGGCATGACTTCATAATATGAATTTAGATTTATGAATAACAGCCGTTTTAGTTCATTATGAGTTCGCCAACGTCGAACGATGTTAACCTAGATTTTTTTTAAAGAATATTAGCCAACCTGAAGTTGACTAATATCCTCCTATCCCCTCTAAATAAGCGAAAAGCTTGTGTTAGGAGTGGGTACGACAATAGTGCAACGGCTGGGATTCGAACCTGCGACCTTACGGTTTTCAGTCCGCACCTTTAACATTTGGGCTATTGAGGCTTGAATTGGGCGTTCTGACAGTTTTTGTATTGAAAATCTGTTAAAATATCTTACTCCACGGTTACTCGAACATCGCCAGACATTCTACATCGTTCTTTCACACGTTTACGCCATTTTCTTTGTTAGGTCGGGGACTGTAAATCGAATGATCAAAGGTCAAAACTCCACCTGTTGCATTTTGTGTCATTCCCACTCCCAACTCAAGTTTTGTCCTTTTTTTAAAGAAATAAGATTTTACGCTCATAGAAATGCTTTACTTTGAAAAATAATAAAAAATACTCAGACAAATGACATTGAATTAGCATGAATAACATTGAGTACTGAGAATACTAAACAGACGATTTCAAGAAAGACAAAAAATCAATTGCCTGCGCAATTTTGAATTAATTGGAGTGGGCTAGTGCCTGGTACAGTAACGGCCTGCCCACGATATCTGGCAAGCGGCGCGCGGAGCGGGGAGCGCGAGCGGTTGAAATAAATGTGATATTTGCTACACAGTGTCTGGAGTCGAAGCAGATCAAGTATAGATGACGCTGCGATATAGGAGTACCTAATTTAAATTTCGCTGAGCCATATTTTTCGACGTTTTATCCAATTTTGCTAAAAACTGATACCAAATACGGAAATCATAAGATAAGAATAAGATTTCATCATTAAGAACCTATTTTCAATGAGAAAATTAATGTGTACACGTCTCACAATACCGCAATGTGTTTTTAAGAGCTTACATAAGTTTTAAAGAAGTTTAAATTTCAGTTTGTTCAATGAAGAATAAGTCTTCTTCTACATGGATTATGTTTCAATTGAATTTTGAATGGCTGTTTGTACATGCGATTCAAGAGATTTGTCTATGAAACTTGTGAAAGATGACATAATATCCATTTAATTAGCCAGCATGTCCTGGTCCTGGATGTTGCGATTCGTAGTCTTTATTCCGTCATCTCTTCTCGCAAACCACCCCGTCCCGCTCATCGTTCCGCTTGCCGCTAAAAGTCGTGTACAGGGATTCACAAAACGTACCCGGCTGAATTTTATAAAAATAAACCTAAATGTATAGATAACATCACTTTTCAACTCTATATTAAAACGAGTATCTTCTATGGTAGAAAGCTGGATACAATCATCATAAATATTGTTATTGTAAGCTTGCGTTTCCATTTAAATATGTCTCATAAGGGTCCTTTAGACGAGATATTTTGCAAAAATCAAGTCCCTTAATCATAAATTCATGAGATATGATATGAATGATTAATAGAGTAAATAATTATGTAGCCATCAATCATCGAATTAGGCAGTAGGTACATATATTAGAGTTTTATTGTATCTTAAATAATGGCCCCTGTATTGTTAATGAGCTTTTAATGAGTGGTAAAATCTTAATCTATGAAGATCTATATCTATAAAAGCGAAAGGTGACTGACTGGCTGATCTATCAACGCACAGTTCAAACAACTAGAAGGATCGGGTTGGCCATACAGATATCTATTAGGACGTAGACATCCGCTAAGAAAGGATTTTTGAAAATTCGACACCTAAGGAGGTAAAATAGGGGTTTGAAAAATCGAACTTAAGGTGAGCGATGCCGCGGTCGAAAGCTAGTCTATAGATACATAGAGCCTTAAATTAAATGGAGTTAATTAACGCGCTTTCCATAGTTATCAAGTATTGGTCATTAGCTAATGAATAAACCTGTTAAATAATAAAATAATTAATAAACCGCGGATACAAAGTACCTCAAAAAATGGGCATTAGTCGTCTATTGGCAGTTTAATTGAGTAATTACGTCTACCAATATTTTGAGTCTATTCATATAATAGGTAGGTATTATCATGATTGCTTTGATTTATAGATATTATAGGCATATTCAAACTTAAACATGATGCGCTTTCCATGGTATCTGCACTATTAAGTATTTTGAATCTACGGTATAGTTACAAGTATAAACTATGATACTCGTAAAATATTGCTTAGAACGATACAATATTCGCTACGTTGGGCACTGAATATAGTGGCTGTTACACAATATAAAAGCTATTTTCGAGCCTTTACAAAAGGGTGATCCCCGCATCAAACGCATAACCTGTAAATTATTAGATATTCAATAATGACACAAAATTAGCGGAAAAACTGTCGCGGAAATTCTATTTGGTGTTGGTCTACTTTTTGGGAGTCCATTTTATCATTTGCTTTAAGTAAGTGCTCAATGAACATAATTTTCTATTTATTAATGTTCTCAAAGGTGTGTGAAATCTGGCAATACCTGAGCACTCGGCCGGCATAAGCCCTTCTTAAAGGTAGTCCGTCGATGGAATGCTGATGGCAGCAGATTTTTGTTAGATTTCTCCATAGCATAAAGTTATATCATAACTTTTCAAATACTTTTGTGAGTTTTGTGAGTACTTGCGCTCATTTCCAGACGTCGAACTTTTAAACCAAATATATCAAAAAAAGAATTTCTAAGTTCTCCCTTGAATGCAGAATAAGTGCGTGCGTGCGTTCGTGAGAGCGTGCGGGCGTGCGTGCGTGCGTGCGTGCGTGCGTGTGTCCGTACGTGCATGTGTGTGTGTTGAAAAACCTTAATCGACGTGAATGAAGAGAGACGGGAAGGGGTTTCATCACACATAGCCCCGAAGTGATATAACCAACTACTATCTTAAATTATGAGTTAACTGTATGCAGTTCATTGAGTTCGGATAGCTTAGATTAGTTTGTGCACCTTATAATTTTATTATGAGCTAAGCTTGGTCGGCAACGAATATTATTTTACGACTCAATATTCATTTAACTTTAGTGTAATTACCAACACTCTTGGAGTTATACTCCAAGCTAACACTAAACATCTCAATCGTCTAACGGTGATTTTTTCTAACTAAATGTTTTATGCATAATCAAGTTCCTATAGTCTGTTAAAGCTTATAGACATAAATGATAACCGAATACGTTATTGTAATACATTCATTTTAGTTATGTTGCTGAGGTCGTGCATATAAAATACAAATAAGTGAAATTGAAGTTTCTGTGTATAATTTCGTAATAACTGCCTTTTATTAAGCACACAATTTCAATTTATATAGCTAATTATTATTTTTATACGTGTATGTTCTCTTTAGATACCTACAAGATAAAGGAATTATAGTGTGTTCGTAGTAATGAATGATTAAATTCTCTATCGTTCTAGTCAGTCAGACTTTACTTGAGCCACCTCTAAAATTCTTCTTTTGGGACAACAAAAACTCTATTATCAGTACCTATTTAAATTACAAAAGTATTGAAGGAACTTTTTTAGTTTATTTCTTCATGTTTATGTTTATTCTATTTTTATTGTACCAAGAAGTTCGTACCTACGTACGGTCGGGGACAGAAAATGTTTACCACTTTTCAAATTAGATTCTTCGTAACCCTGCATTCAGTAAGGTCTATAATGCTATATCAAGGCATTTGTTACGTTACAAAAATTTCATGCATCGTTTTATCAAAAAAAAGTATTAATGACTTTTCTATACAAATATTAGTAATAAAACTCATTTCTTAAATTCAAGTTTGACACATTAGCATCATTGCCCTTGTAAAAGTGACAATTAATTATCAAAAATATATTTGTTATTTGAAATTTAAATATACAAAATAAATGGCAAGCTTAATCATAATTCTAATGGTGATGTTCATATTGTGCATTGAATCATAATGATTCTTTGAACAGTCAAAAGGAGGTGGATGAGCTACGGTGATGCGTAGTGTTTCTGCAGCATTTTACATCGATGTTCTGCAGCAAAATTCCGACAACCTAAGTTCAAGTTATGGGGCTTAATGATTCAAAGCTGGGACTGTCAGAATCAAAGAAATCCTCAAACTCTTAGATCACATTGCACTGGGGTATGAGAGAGTCTACGTGTTGTCATAGCAGCGAATGGAAGCTAATTAAGCTAATTATTTATTTATACTAATATTGTTTAGTTTCTCAATAATAAAATTAAGAAATAAAGATTCTTAGAAGTTTCATTAGATTATTACTCCCGTTTTCATATTTTGGTAACTCGTGTCCTGTGCTCGTGTCTATATGAGATAATATCTATTTATTAAAATTACTAGCTTTTGCCCGTGACTTCGTCCGCGTGAAGTTAGGATTCTAAAATTTCCATGGGAACCTTCTATTTTTTATTTTTCCGGGATAAATGTCGCTATCCAAATCCTCAACTATATCCATGCAAAAAATCATATGGATCTATTGCTCCGTAGCTGTGTGATGGAAGGACAAACCAACAACGAACAAACAAACACTCACATTATTTTATAACATTAGTAAGGATTTTTTGTTCCAAAAAAGGTTTTCTACATCTAACCTATTTAGCAGTCACCTACTAAAGAGACCGCTAAAGGAATGTCTAAGCACCACTACATGTTAAAAAGTCTATGATCTATGGCTAATCAAATCACATATCGACCTTCTGACACAGATGTGTGCATGCAATTATGAATCTTAAGGTGGTAAACATTTGTCCGCGACTGTACGTCTATTCGTCGACTCAACAATTATACCTGTTTTTACCATATTGCTCTAACTTTTACGGGCTACCTAAGCTAACTTAGCTTGGTAGGTGACGCTTTCTTTCTATTTCTTAATACCTAAATGTGAAAATGACATTGGGTAGGGGATTGTATCTAAGAACTGACTAGTAAAGAGACTCTTATCTAAATATATAAAAGGCAAAGGTGACTGACTGACTGACTGACTGACTGACTGACTGATTGACTGATCTATCAACGCACAGCTCTAACCACTAGACCGATCGTGCTGAAATTTGGTACACAGGTAGCTATTAGGACGTAGTCATCCGCTAAGAAAGGATTTTTCAAAATTCAACCCCGAAGGAGGTAAAATAGGGGTTTAAAAACCGAACATAACGTGAGAGAAGCCGCGGGTTAACGCTAGTTTAAAGAATAATTTAGGTATGATGGTGAAAAAGTGCACTAGACCATTCAAATGGTCTAAGATTTAAACACTTCGAAAATGAACCCCTATAAATAGCCTTTAAAATATAAAAGTAGAAAGATAGACGAAATCATTTTCATAATACAGACATGGTTAATGGCCGCCCTACCAGCAAATTCATTGAAAGCGTGCAGTTAAGTAAAGCCCCCTCTAATGCTTCCACTCCAATTAGATTTCGGGCGTACCGCTGCCTGAATGTAAATAAGCCACAATGAAGTCTCGCCATAGTCTGTGCTCCCCGCTCTTCATTAACTTTGTTCTCTATGTTATAACAAATTCTGTATGATAATTTCGGGTGCAGAGTAAAATATTTTTTAACCGACGAAAAAAAGGAGGTTCTCAATTCGACGCGTAGGTAGGTATATTTTTTTTTATGTATGAAAAGGCATCTCGCAGCCATGCTGAAAAATACAGCTCGTAGTTATGCTTTTAAAAAAGTTTAGGAGCTTAGTTAGTAAGACTAAAATTTATATTTTATTTTTCCCTTTTTAGTTGCTTGTATCGTCGATTCAATTTTTCGTAGATAATTTATGAGTATTTGTGTGTTTTTGTGATAGATGCATTTGAAATGCGGTGCTGCAAGTATGCTCAAAATTTCTTGGGAACATAAGAACAACGACTTGATATTAGGCAGACTGAAAATCCGTATCATCCGGTGTATCCGCATCCGTGAATAGTAACAACGATTCATGGTGTGTGTGAATTTGAGTCGTATCCAGATGTTGCATTACCTGAAATTGGCCGAGCTCTACCCGAGCTTACCCGATGGCCTAATAATTACGAAAGTGCTTCTTCTGTGACTATACGATGTTCTGACAAATCCAATAGCGCACTAATCATACCAATATCATAAAGACGAAAGTTTGTATGTGTGTGTGTGTGTGTGTGTGTTTGTGTATGTAGGCATCGTAGAAATGATTTTTGAAAATTCAATCTCTAAGGGTAAAACATGCCAAAGATACCTCACTGCGATACATCGCGGTACAGCGAGGTATCTTCGACATGTTTGCGCTTATCTGTTTGCATACATTTGTTTTAAATGAAGGTGACATCGAGGTAGCGAGTTAAACCGCGAACGCGAGGTATCGCAGTGAGGCATCTTTGGCATGTTTTTACCCTAAGGGGTTTGAAAAATGAACTAAGCATGAGCGAAACCGCGGGCAAAACCAAGTATCATATAAAGACTACGAAGACTAAGAAGTTTAACAACAATTCTATAATATTCTCTTGCACATCCGCTTAAATGCATTACCCTCCTTTCCATTCTTGCGTAATCTTATAAAAAAGACTGGCGGGAAAATGTAGATTGATATTACGTCACAACTCACAATGTTAAAGACACGCACATACATGAATAATTGATAGGGAACTCGAGCACTACGCGACTACAAACACTACTACTACTACATTTTTCGTTGTAAAATGGTACGGGCGGCAGGTCAGAAAACGCCTGGACCGATTTGGAAAATTCTTTTTTTGTTTGAAAGGGTTTCCCAGGTGGTTCCGTAGTCATCAAATCAGGATCTGATGATGGGATCCTGAAGAAATCGAGGGAACTCTTCAAATGTTATAGGCACAATTGATATACTTTGTAGTGGCGTTTGAAGTCGGTTTTGTAAAAAGAATTTTTACGTTTAAATTATTAATGAATTATTATAAGTTACTAGCTTTTGCCCCCGCGACTTCGTCCGCGTGGAATTAGATTTTGGGGTGGAATTTTCAAAAACTGTGACACACGTACTTCTTTATTTTTAACTGAAAGCTCAAATACCAACTTTGATGGAAACAGCTTGAAAAATGATGGAGTTTCATATAAACTTCCATCCCCTATTTAAACCCCTTAGGGGTGGAATTTCCAATAATCCTTTCTTAGTGTGCGCCTACGTCATAAAAGGAACCAACTGTAAAAATTTCAAGTTTCTAACTTCAGTAGTTTAGGCTGTGCATTGATATCTCAGTCAGTCAGTCAGTCAGTCAGTCAGTCAGGACTTTGAATTTTATATATATAGATAAGCTTATTATACGTTCAAACTAGGGTTGTGCCCGTGTTGGACGTCGTGCGTCGCAAGCTGTGGGTGTCCTAGCTTTTACCGCATCGATGCGCCAGAGAGATCGGCGTCTTTCTCATAAATCCCCGTTAATCGTGATAGTTAATAACATGAAATTTTATATCTCCGTCCGACTACTGTGGTCTTAGTGAAAGTGTTTACATCCAAGTGTCTACGGTAGTGTGTAATTTCACACAATTTCAAATACTCATATTCAGAAATATGTAGTTACTTGAGTAGGCTACATATTTATCAGCTGTTAGAAAAAAAATCGGAAACATTTTGAGCAACACACCAGGGCCCCAAGTCTGCTATTTTACATGTCATTGTCATTGAACCGCAATACAATTACAATTCAATTATCATTGGTCCAAAATTTCGAAGTCTACTAAATTCACAATGTTCGTTCGATTTCTTATAATTGGATTGTAATTCAGTGATACCTCGGTATTGCCATTAGCTTAAAAAGCGTTTGCCGAAATGAGTTTCAAAAAAAACTACATATTCAAAACGTTTATTTAAGCTAGATTCAAAGCTAGATGTGTCAGTGGCAAACCATCGGAAAACAATTGTGACGCCATTGAATTAGTAGACTACCAAAATTGCTAAAAGTAGCAATTGGGATTGCAATTGTAGTTCAATTGTCTATCAATGACATGACAATTGTTATTTTTAGCAATTGTCATGTCATTGATAGACAATTGAACCCCTGGGCCCCAAGTCAAATTGCTAAAAGTAGCAATTGGGATGTCATTGATAGACAATGTAACTACAATTGCAATAGCAGACTTGGGCCCCTGGTTTGAATCGGAAATGTTCTATAGACCTTAGTGTTATTCATTGACCTATTTCCTATTAATTTATTATTAATCCTATTAATATTATAAATGCGAAAGTTTGATGTATGGATGGATGGATGGACGTATGTCTGTTACCTACTCAATCACGCCGCAACGACTGAACCGATTTGGCTGTTTGGCACAGAGATAGATAATACTCTGGATTAACACATAGGCTACTTTTTATCCCGGAAAATAAGAGAGTTCCGGGAATTAAAAAACCTCAATCCACGCGAACGAATTCGCGGACATCAATTAATTTTTTAATAAATTACCAAATTGGGTTTTATAAAATAAACGGGCATATCCATGTCAGGCCGTGAACTATATAAGGCTATAAGGCTCTTTAATCTTCAATACGGCTCTATAAGGCTTTAAGCAATGACGAAGCGCTTATCCTTTGTAGTTATGGACGAGAGCGGGACGTGTAGGGCACACGTGATTTTATTTATCTATGATTGGCTATAATTGTAAAGTTCTTGCATTTAAACCAATAGCGAGAGAGTACCAGCCAATCAGACGTAATTGCGGTCGGCACACTATAAGTTTATCTCATAAAGTTACGGGCGCTTTACTTGTGGTTACTTCGTGTACATGCACATTTGCGTAGGTGTGCGTGCCTGTCAGGAACCTAGGTGGGGGGCGGTCAGACGCGAGCAAGCTCTTTCTCACATTTATACAAATACGACACACACACAACCATGAGCCACGAGCCCTCGTGAAGTGAAATAACCATAACAATCATTTAGATTTTAGACAATTCCCAGGCTGATTTTCGATAGCTTTACGCGCGCTCTTAATTACATTTTTGTGTAATTTAAAAATAAATTATAAGAGAAATAGTTTCTCAATTTAAAACAATATTTGAATTGAAATAATTCCACTGTTACGCGTTGCTTCTAATTTCCGAGCGTTGGTGTGATAATTCCCAGGCTGATTTTCGATAGCTTTACGCGCGCTCTTAACTACATTTTTGTGCAATTTAAAAATAATTATAAGAGAAATAGTTTCTCAATTTAAAACAATATTTGAATTGAAATAATTCCACTGTTACGCGTTGCTTCTAATTTCAGAGCGCGTTGGTGTGAAAATGTGAAAATGTTATTAAACAGAAGTTTGGCGTAGACAACAGTTGAAAATTTTGTTGTTGAACTTTGGCGCGTGACTTCTTTGTTAGCGATGAACTTGCTCTGAACAGATTAGCTTTTAATTGTTAACGACGCTCTTTTAAGACAGTGCGAAAATAACGAGATGTTACTAGATAGACTGAAGATGATGAATTTTGTAGCCACCACCTGGTACCTACCTAATTATCGTAGATAACTTGAAGTTAGGGCTCAGCCCTGTAAGCAAGGCTTAGGTAAAATCTAAGATATTAAACTATTATACTTGGTATTTATTTAATTGGTACAATTTGTTAATGTCTGGTGATGGAGCAGAAACAATTTTGAACTGTTTCTTCCTTACTAATATTATTATACTAAGCCTCGACAGCACAACGGTTAAAGGTACGGACTGAAAACTGAAAGGTCGCAGGTTCGAGCCCCAGCCGTTGCACTATTGTCACACCCAGTTCTAGCACAAGTTTTCGCTTATTTGAAAGGGAGAGGAGAATGTAAGTCAAGTTCAACTTGACTAATATATTCTTAAAAAAAAAATTATAAAGGCGAAAGTGAGTTTGATTGTAGGTTTGTCCTTCAATCACGCAGCAATGGATTGAAGTGATTTTTACATGCGTATAGTTGAGGACCTGGAGAATGACATAGTACCTATAGGCTACTTTTTATCTCGTAAAAAAAGTTCCCACGAGATTTTTTAAAACTTGTATATTAATTACGCATCAGCTAGTAGTGATTAAAAAACTATAAAAATAAATAAATTATAGGTAAGTAATTAAGTATAGATAACGTATAACAAGGTTTCTGAATAGATCATAATTAATAATTGCCAAAATTGCTTTAAAATGAGGAAGTTTCGTCAATAACAAACTAATTAATAATTTTGATGACAAAGCAAATAAGCAAAGTACGCCACAGAGTTATAAAGCATTTCTAACCGTAGATATTCCTGAGCATTCTGATATTAAAAAAATATATAAACTCGTACACAACGAAACAAATAAGTAATTTGTTCTGCAAATGTGTTATCAATAGTCCAACGGTTAATAAAGGTTAATAATTGAAAAAAAAAACTGAAAGGTCGCAGGTTCGGTCCCCACCCGTTGCGATATTGTGTATCCCCTCCTCCCAAGCTTTCCGCTTTATTGGAGAATACAAATTATAAGAAAAAGTTGTTATTCAATTCCAAAACAAGTTTTACTATTTTTAAAAGGTTTTTAAACATCACAAAGTTAGCATTCCTTACTACGCCGGATAAATCTGTTTCGGGCTGTTTTTTTAGATCTGAAACGATAAAAAAGTTTATCAGCGTATTACGTTTTTATGTGGAATCGTACATACGAATGGCGTGACTTTAAACAAAACATTGCAATTACATATTACTAACGTTTTTGTAACGCAGTTATAATAGTGATTTCTAGTTAAAATTGATTGAGTTATTAAGCTATTGCATAGCTTCTATCGCGGGCCTTGAGCGTGGAGACCGAATCCAGAAATTCCGTAAGGAAAATAACCTGACACGGGACTCCTCTCACCGCTAGATGGCGTTGATAAAAAATGCTATGCAATAGCTTTACCGCGGCAGTTCCCGAGTGCCACACGTCTTTTTTTTTTATTTAAGTGTTACTCAAAGAGGATTAGTAGAAAATTGCAGCGTTACACAACATTTAACCACTTTTTCTCTCCGAAATGTACCTATATCTAAGTTTAATACATTTACACCGCCCGTAGAGAAAGCCAGCACGCTCTAGTGATCGTGGTCAAGTGGATCATACCAGAGTAGTTATTTCGTTCATTGTACCGACGGAACGATACTATTCAATTTGTGAAACTTTTAATTAGCGCTCTGAGTCTGAGCAATACATTCTTTGTTTCTTCTCTTCTCAGCGCAATCAACTTTCGGAACGGATGATAGAGTCTTCACTTGTCATAACAGCCACAGGTTGGTTTATACCTGAAATAAATCATTTAGAAAATTTGAAACTTCTCGTAGCCACTTTCGCAAAATCCATTTGGCTATTCAAAAGGGCATTCGACGGTTAAGCACCAAGAGCTCCTTATCTGATTAGTAGTAAGAACTCCTAGTGATTTTGGATAAACAAAGATGGTGACTGCCCAAATAATTAAGAAGCATCTATTAAGCGTCCTCAGCACATTGGCCGCTAAGATAGACAACCCCCTTTGGAGGAGCTGCAACAGTGTGCACACCAGCACAAGGGCCCAGCGCACCCGATGGTGGCCCTGATTAGGTTAAGGTAGTTTATAAGGTCTAACATAGAATAAGTAATTTTTACTAACACATAATGTACTAACATAGAGTTAAGTTATTTTTTACTAACACAATGTATGGACACAAAAAAAATGTCTGCAATAAAGAATTATTATTATTATTACAGTATATTTAGTTTAACAAAATGAAAATAGGTGTACAAAAGTTTGAGTAAAGTTTCCCAACCCAAATAAAACGAATTAGGTATGTAGTTTTCCTAAAATAAACTGAAACCAATTATTATTTCTATTAGTTTCTAGTAGTTTTTCGATTATTTTTATGTAACTAATTCTCGAGTTTCATAAAATATTATGAAACTTCAGAATTAGTTACATAAACGTAGATTACTAAATCTATCTCAATAATTCTATAGGGAGACGAAACTATTTTTATATCCACCCAAAGTATCGTTATACCACAGGTTATACATAGGTACATATAACTCCTCTGTTTCATCGATGATCTAATTTCACTTGAGTTTACAATATATTCCTGTGCAATGTTCAAGTGAGATCAGATGACTTATAGCTAAGTTAGAAGCTCATTCGGAAGTGAAAACTTCGCAGCGGATCATTTTATAAAGTTTCAAGATAGAGAGGAGATAAAATTGGCTATATCCTCCCTGGATAAAAAGCTTTTTGTTTAATAAAAAAAAAAAAAAAAAAAAAAAAAAAAAAAAAAAAAAAAAAAAAAAAAAAAAAAAAAAAAAAAAAAAAAAAAATAACTTTTTATTTTATTTGCGATATCTTCCTGTTCTTTGTAAACATTGGAAGATCAGGTTCCAATAAAAATGAAAATCTTACGAGACGATAAATCGGTCGCTGATTTTTACCCTATTTTTTTAACATAATGTTTCCTTAACTCGGATGGTATCTTTTTTAGTTGACATTAACCAAAATGTAATCTTTTATTTCTTTTGTTTCAGATTTCAAACCAACCTTTTGTGGATAGTGCAATGAACGTGCGATTAATAGTTAAACAATAGTTTTGTATCGAAGATACGTAACGCCACATTCCATTAGCTATTGTGCGTAAAACAACAGTAAGTCCACTGGAATACTGGTGTGCTCGAACAATTAGGTGTACATGTGTCTGTGATGTGGTCAAACGGGGGACCAATGAGGCGACGCGCGGCGCGGCATACCAACAACGCATCGGGTCAATGAAAATGAATATGATTGTACATGTTATTGGCATCGTGTCAGGATGCATTGCTTTTGGTGAGTATATTATTCTAATACTAACCCGCGACTTCGTCTGCGTTGGATTTATGTGATTTTTAATTAGGATGTTGTCTTAATGCGTTAGAATAAATTGGATATTTCTTACTGATTATGAAATAGGGGGTCTAACAAAATTAGTAACTTACACGTTCGCTGTTAGTTTTAAGTGCGATCACCGTGATCATCAGCGGCGCTACGGCCTTGCTGCAGAAGCTTCCTTTATCCATCTCTGTCACTTGTGCTCATCCACCAACTTCTCATACCAAGACTCTTTGTCTTTGTTAACCCCGTCTAATGTTTCTGCTACCATCTGGGTGTGATGACATTAATTTTTTTGGGGGCCGATGATATCGACGATCATCGGCCCCCAATTCGCTGCACATGTCGAGTCCATTGCAATCTTGCGATTTTAATGTGCTGAACAACGTTGGCTCATTGAAGATACATAATAATATCATAATACAGCTAGCTCCAAATGGTAGGGAATACGCCAAGCCTTATTAACTATTAGATAGCTATTTGGCTGTTCTTTGTACTGTAGCACAATCCGTGTGTCTAAACTTTTTGAAGAAATTTTAAAAAGAGTCATTACTCTTTTTAAAATTGAATCTTCTAGGGATCCAAGTTCTGACACCTTAACTTAATTCGTTTGGACATCCAAAGGCGCAATGCGGTCAGTAGGTATCTTGAGTAGGTACCTACTATGGAGCGCTGCGGTGGTATTTCTGAGGTTTTATATTTAGACTGCGTTTTTGTAGTTATTTTGAATTAGAATTCTCTACAGCAGTCAGTATAATATGGTTTAGAGATCATGTACAAATTAATAAGTACGGATTTTTTGTATTGCAAACATTCTCATAAATATTTCAAAATTTATGAAATCATAATTTTATTTTTACCAATTTATCTATATATACATATAAAATTCAAAGTCCTGACTGACTGACTGACTGAAATATCAACTCACAGCCTAAACTACTGAAGTTACAAACTTGAAATTTTTACAGTTGGTTCATTTTATAACGTAGGCGCACACTAAGAAAGGATTATTGGAAATTCCACCCCTAAGGAGTTTAAATAGGGGATGGAAGTTTATATGAAACTCCGTCATTTTTCAAGCTGTTTCCATCAAAGTTGGTATTTGAGCTTTCAGTTAAAAATAAAAAAGTACGTGTGTCACAGTTTTTGAAAATTCCACCCCAAAATCTAATTCCACGCGGACGAAGTCGCGGGGGCAAAAGCTAGTTAGTCTATATTATTAATCCAATCAATTGTTAAGTAGTATGTAAAACCTGATGTAAAATAATAGTACAAGATTTTACAAGTAGTAATGTCAAATAAGGTTTTGTGCAAACTTTGTTAGAACATTCGTTTAGGTAGGTAGGTACAAACATTAGAATTCCGCCAAGCATTAGATGTTCTTAGAAAGTACTAGGATAAAAGGAGTACGCAGCAAGTCTAGTTCGCTATCCATATGTGGCACACGTTCCCAGAGTCCAGTTCACCTACACATTGATAGACAGTTTTTCTATGATCCCTGTTGCCGTCCCGCTCGTACTTATGAATAAATGGAACGTTTATAAGAGATGTCTAAGTCATTGACGTACCCAACGTTAGGGAATGCTCATATATAAAAATTGCACGTATGTTGCTTTTCACATCATTCAACTGTTCGGAGACGCATGTGAAAAAGGGATGTAAGGTGGCCAGTATGCTGGCATGCAATATTCTCCGCTATACAATACCAAGGAGTCAGATATACAAGGGGATGGGAGTGAAATTGTTTTAAAAGCAGCATCGAGCTATCCCAATAAATTGAATACTTGCGCGAGTTATGCCTACAAAAAAGGAAATAACCTAACGGAATAGCTATTGCCGATTTAAACGTACATAAGGTTCCAGTTTTTGCGTAAATTGTAGGTAAAGTTTTTGCTTTATGATGAAGAATGTTTTAATTTGATATAAAATAGTTATTATCGTAGCTTCAGATCATTCTCCGTAGTTTTTAGTACATAAAGTACCTATCTGTTTGAACGGGTTTTTGTATTTCAAGTTATCTTGTCTCTTAGCAAAATCTTCTCAACTGATAGATAACTGGAAATAGGTCTTAAATATGCTTGGAACCACGATCTTGTATCGCTTGAGATAGTTTCTACACCTAGTAGGGATCTTCCAATGCTGCATTTCCCAGTGCGGGGTTGCTATTTGAGTACCTCGGGGCCCCAAAATCTATCGGTTCGTGATGCGATGACCCAAATCCGTAGATAGATCTACTTATTTCTGATTAAATTCCACAGGTCGAATCCTGAATAGTTCAACAGTTAAAGGTGCGGATTGAATACTGAAAGGTCGCAGGTTCGAAATCCATCCGTTGCACTATTGTCGTGCCCACTCCTAGCACAAGCTTTCCGCTTATTTGGAGGGGGAGATATGGGCTGCTTTACGGGTTACAGCCTCCTCCAATTTCTTCTAGTCTCCCTTTGTCCTTTCCCATATTCATCCACGCCTTCCCTGCAGTTTTTTATTATTTATTAATATATAATCAGCCCACCATTAGCAAGGCCTGCCACCACACATAAACGCAAAGCCTAGAAACATAATAATAATATTTATAATGAACTTGCCTCGAGTGTTATGGGGGAAAATTACCAATAATATTGGCTGCGCGAAAGCTTTGAACGTGCCGCGTTGAGATTGTACTTGTATTTTATGTTTTCAGGATTTATTTCCCAGGTTAATTTTATTATCTTTAACAACTTAAATAAGCCCTTAACTGCGATCTCATTTGGTAATAAATAACGATGTATTGAGCCCTGATATAAATATGATACCTATCAGCCTATCAATAATCTCAATAATAATATATATATTATAAAAAAAATCTTTTTATAAAACGCCACTTAAAAGTATAAAATAAAAAGTTGGTACACGTATGTATGTTAAAGTCGCGCGGGATTAAATAGAAACGATGAAACCGATACGCGACGCTAGCCTGACTATTACGGTTCATTAGATACAGCCCGCTGATCGACGAACGGACGGACAGCGGAGTTTTCGTAATATGGTCCCGTTGCCACCTTTTGGGATGCTAAAAAAGATCTAACAACTTTGGTAGGTACTCGTACTTTGCTAACTAGCTGAGAACTAAAAAACTTTTTCAATTTTACATCACTACATAGTATAAAACAAAGTCGCTTTCTCTGTCCTTATGTATGCTTAAATCTTTAAAACCACGCAACGGATTTTGATGCGTTTTTTTTAATAGATAGAGTGATTGAAGAGGAAGGTTTATATGTATAACTAGCGGACCCGACAGACGTTGTCCTGTCTTAACTATGAATATTGAAACTCTTTGACGAAATTGGCAGCACGCATTCTGTCAATGTTATGTCAAACGCCATAAGGTTACATCAAAAAGTTTGAATTGTAAAAGCGGTTACATTAGAAATAATTAATATATATATAGCTACTCGTGCTGATTCACTGATTGACTGACTGACTCACTGACTCATTGATCACCTCTCCTGTAAAATTTTGTATAGAAAAAAATTTTTTCACGCATGGTTTCGTATAGAGGACAAAAATTCATTCGGAACAAAAATATGGAGAGAGCTGATGATTGAGGATTTCGGAGACGGCTGAGGAGCACCGGCCAGGGTATCGAAGATAGGTGGGGGGTGTTCAACCAAATGTCACTCGAAACCTCATCCAATTGGCAGAGAGCCGAAAAAAAATTCCAAAATGGCGGATTCAAGATGGCGGCCATACAAATTTCGCCGGTGTCTATCTCGGAGACTATAAGAGATGGAAGAGTGGTTTCTTGGAAAAGGGTGATCAGGACTCAAAGGTCTACTTGATGAATAGAAAAAAAATTCAAGATGGCGGATTTTTTATTTTTTCATACAAAATATATGCAAGACTTTAATACGGTTCCTTTTCAAAATTTCTGATGGTTTCGTATAGAGGACAAAAATCATTTGGAGGAAAAATATGGAGAGAGCTGATGGTTGAGGATTTCTGAGACGAGTGAAGAGCACAGCCAGGGTATCGAAGATAGGTGGGGAGTGTTCAAACAAAAGTCACTCGAAACCTTATCCAATTGGCAGGGAGCTGAAAAAAAATTCAAAATGGCGGAATCAAGATGGCGGCCATACAAATTTCGACGGTGTCTATCTCGGAGACTATAAGAGATGGACGAGTGGTTTCCTGGAAAAAGCTGATCAGAATCTGATGGTCTACGTGATAAGTAGAAAAAAATTCAAGATGGCGGATTTTTTTTTTTCATAAAAAATATATGGCGAATTGGGAATTTTCATATGTTCGTTTTCAAAATTTCTGATGGTTCGGGGAAAAATATGGAGAGAGCTGATGATTAAGGATTTCGGAGATGGGTGAGGAGCACGGCTAGGGGATTGAAGTTAGGTGGGGGACGCTCAAACAAAAATCACCAGAAACCTCATTCAATTGGCAGAGAGCTGAAAAAAAATTCAAAATGGCGGATTCAAGATGGCGCCCATACAAATTTCGTCGATGTCTATCTCGGAGACTATACAAGGTGGAAGTGTGGTTTCTTGGAAAAAGATGATCAAGACCCGAAGATCTACTCGATGAATAGAAAAAAATTCAAGATGGTGGAATATTTTTTTTTTCATACAAAATATATGGCGAATTGGGAATTTTCATATGTTCGTTTTCAAAATTTCTGATGGTTCGGGGAAAAATATGGAGAGAGCTGATGATTAAGGATTTCGGCGATGGGTGAGGATCACGGCTAGGGGATTGAAGTTAGGTGGGGGGTGCTCAAACAAAAATCACCAGAAACCTCATTCAATTGGCAGAGACCTGAAAAAAATTCAAAATGGCGGATTCAAGATGGCGGCCATACAAATTTCTAAAATGATGACCAATCCCGAAGATCTATTTGGTGAACAGAAAAACCGCGGTTCGCTTTAGCGAGCCGCGCACCCACGCGCCCTACTAGTTAATATATATATAGCTACTCGTGCTGATTCACTGATTCACTGACTGACTCATTGATCACCTCTCCTGTAAAATTTTGTATGGAAAAATTTTTTTTCACTCACGGTTTCGTATAGGGGAGAAAAATTCATTCGGAACAAAAATATGGAGAGAGCTGATGATTGAGGGTTTCGGAGACGGGTGAGGAGCACCGGCCAAGGTATCGAAGATAGGTGGGGGGTGTTCAACCAAATGTCACTCGAAACCTCATCCAATTAGCAAAAAACCGAAAAAAAACTCCAAAATGGCGGATTCAAGATGGCAGCCATACAAATTTCGTCAGTGTCTATCTCGGAGACTATAAGAGATGGAAGAGTGGTTTCTTGGAAAAAGATGATCAAGACCCAAAGGTCTACTTGATGAATAGAAAAAACATTCAAGATGGCGGAATTAAATTTTTTCCATACAAAATATATGCAAGACTTCATACGGTTCCTTTTCAAAATTTCTGATGGTTTCGTTTAGAAGACAAAAATTCATTTGGAGGAAAAATATGGAGATAGCTGATGGTTGAGGATTTCGGAGACGGGTGAGGAGCACGTCCAGGATATCGAAGATAAGTGGAGGGTATTCAAACAAAAGTCACTCGAAACCTCATCCAATTGGCAGAGAGCCAAAAAAAAAATCCAAAATGGCGGATTCAAGATGGCAGCCATACAAATTTCGTCAGTGTCTATCTCGGAGACTATGAAAGATGGAAGAGTGGTTTCTTGGAAAAAGATGATCAGGACCCGAAGGTCTACTTGGTGGACAGAAAAACCGCGGTTCGCTTTAGCGAGCCGCGCACCCACGCGCCCTACTAGTTAATATATATATAGCTACTCGTGCTGATTCACTGATTCACTCACTCACTCACTCACTGACTCATTGATCACCTCTCCTGTAAAATTTTGTATGAAAAAAATTTTTCTCACTCGCGGTTTCGTATAGAGGACAAAAATTCATTCGGAACAAAAATATGGAGAGAGCTGATGATTGAGGATTTCGGAGACGGGTGAAGAGCACCGGCCAGGGTATCGAAGATAGGTGGGGGGTGTTCAACCAAATGTCACTCGAAACCTTATCCAATTGGCAGAGAGCCGAAAAAAAACTTCAAAATGGCGGATTCAAGATGGCGGCCATACAAATTTCGTCGGTGTCTATCTCGGAAACTATAAAAGATGGAAGAGTGGTTTCTTGGAAAAGGGTGATCAAGACTCGAAGGTCTACTTGATGAATAGAAAAAAAATTCAAGATGGCGGATTTTTTATTTTTTCATACAAAATATATGCAAGACTTTAATACGGTTCTTTTTCAAAATTTCTGATGGTTTCGTATAGAGGACAAAAATTCATACGGAGGAAAAATATGGAGAGAGCTGATGGTTGAGGATTTCGGAGACAGGTGAGGAGCACGGCCAGGGTATCGAAGATAGGTGGAGAGTGTTCAAACAAAAGTCACTTGAAACCTCATCCGATTGCCAAGGAGCTGAAAAAAAATCCAAAATAGCGGATTCAAGATGGCGGCCATACAAATTTCGTCGGTGTCTATCTCGGAGACTATAAAATGTGGAAGAGTGGTTTCTTGGACAAAGATGATCAGGATCCGAAGGTCTACTTGATGAATAGAAAAAAATTCAAGATGGCGGATTTTTTTTTTCATATAAAATGTATGCAAGTTCCTTTCCGCTGATGGTTCGTATAGAGGACAAAAATTAATTTGGATGAAAAATATGGAGGGAGCTGATGATTGAGGATTTCGGAGATGGGTGAGAAGCACGGTCAGGGTATTGAAGATAGGTTGAGGGTGCTCAAACAAAAATCACTCGAAACCTCATCCAATTGGCAATGAGCTGAAAACAAATACCAAAATGGCGGATTCGAGGTGGCGGTCATACAAATTTCGTCGATGCACTTATATCTCAGAGACTATGAAAGATGGAAGAGTAGTTCCTTGGAAAAAGATGATCAAGACCCGAAGGTCTACTTGGTGGACAGAAAAACCGCGGTTCGCTTTAGCGAGCCGCGCACCCACGCGCCCTACTAGTTTAATATGGTGGTTAATATTTCTTAAATTTTCTAATTTTCCGCGCAATTTTCTTAATTTTTTCTTTCATAAGAACCTTCTCCTGACAATAACAAACACAATAAAAAAAGAATTAGCGAAATCGGTCCAGCCGTTCACGCGTGATGCGCTTACCAACACATTAAGCGATTCATTTTTATATATTAAGATAACATCCATTAACAGTGAATGACATAGGCTATACATATTTTATACCCGTGCGAAGCCGGAGCGGGCCGCTAGTAAGTTATAATGTCAACCCCACTCCAATGGGGCGGCGAAGGTAATTATTTTTCAACACACTTGCTCATAAAATGGCTCCCGGTTCACCGCAATTAGGCACACAATGACACCTTTAACTCAAACTGTGACTTTTGATTACTATTATTCACAATGTGAGTTATAGAATTATTTTTTTTAATTTTATTGGTTGAGTTGCTTTGTTCTTAAAAAAGTTTCTATTACAAAAAAGATCCTACCTATTGCCAAGATACCTATTGCTTGCTCATTTCATACAACTTCGTATTTAAATAGATAATTTCAACTTGTACGTGTTTAATAAATAAAACTGTCACTCAAATATAACTTTTGTTTTTTCTGTAATAAAGAAAATTGAAAATTCCCCATTTTGTACGTGGCTATAAGAGAAAAGCCAAAAAAAAAAGGTACCTCATTCTTTTAGTCTATGGCCATTAAAGGTGCGCGCGCATTCCGGAAAACTGATTAAATCAAATAAACACCTGAATAGGCTGTATGGTCGTTGATCTTTGCCTGCCCTCAAGAGCATCTCAAGAGGGCGAACAAAAGAGCAACATTAATTTTTCCCGCCATTGCGAAAAAAATTTCACAACTCGTTTTCACTGTTTTGTACCATAATGTACTATTTAACCGACTTCTTTAGTATTATTTTCTTCACAAGTGTGTTGAAAAACGTCGTATGATACACGTGTATATTGATGATTACCGTCCTCGGCTACCTTAAGACCCTCACCTAACGGCTCGGGTCTCAATAGCGCCTCAGCGGTAATCACCAACTTTGACACTTGTACCATAATGTACTATTAACAATCGGCTCTAGTTTCCATACTGCTTTAGCTTATATATTTACTGTGGTAATAGGGTCCCGTTGGCACCCTTTGGGTATAAAAAGAAAAAGCTTATTGAAGATAAAATTCAAATATGACCTACGCTTTGTTGGAATATTTTAAATAACGTGAGTTTTACATAATGCCGAATCGTCTTATATGCTTTCTCGAATGTTTATCCTAAAGTAGGTACGCTGTATAAGTGGCTCATTACTTTCAAGAAGGTAATGCCGACCTCTTTTGCTCTTGTAAAGTGCTTTACAAATCTAATCTTGTCAATGCCCAATTTGGTTTTGTGATATTTCTCTTCTAAAACTCCGTGGGACTTCTTTGGTATTCCGATATAAAAGTATCCCTTGACCTTCCTCACGATACAGGCTGTTTAGGCTTTTTTTTTTCGACGACAAGATAGCCCTTGACTGTGATTTCACATGATAAGTGACGATGCAGTCTAAGATGGTAGCGGGTTAACTTGGAAGGGGTATAGCAGTATAAATTCAACTCATACCCCTAATCTGTTTCTACATGCCGTCGTGCCGGAACGCTAAATCACTTGACGGCACGTCTTTGGCGTTGGTGACTAGCCACGACCAAAGCCTGACCTGACCTGACAAAAGCTTTTAGCTGTTTTGGGCTTGAAAACGTGAACATTTGTTTAAAGAATATTAGTCATGCTGAACTCATCTTATATTCCCTTCTAACCTTCAAATAAGCAGAAAGCTTGTGTTAAGAATGGGTACTGGACACTGCACGCTGTTTCTCTCCTAGTATCTTCTTCTCGTCTTCTTCTTCCTCTTCTTGTTCTTCTAGATTATTTAAATCTTCTACCTGTTTATGAAAGCCTCGTCAAAATCGGTTCAGCCTTACATAAATTGAACCACGAAGCCAAAAAATTTAAATGCTTGCATTTGGGTTATCGTTCAAATAATCCTGAGTTTAAGAAGTGGCAGCTGTTATGAAACCATACATAGACATTTCTATGTTATTTATTTGTATAGATTTATGTAAATTGTAATGGCAATAAGTACATTTGCACTCCTTGTTTATCCACTTAACACTGAGCATGAGTCTTCTATGAAAAAGCGACAAGATATTTTCTTTGTGACAGGAAATAATAATATTGTTTTACAGGTTCTTATGGAATAGTCTGGAATCCCGAGGCCGCAGTACTCTACCGCGATTATTTTTATGACTTCTTACAACTCGAGAAGTGGGAAAATATGTTTACGTATGTCATATACAGAGGACAGGTGAAAATTGAATCTGCACTCATTTGATTCAAACATAACGAAATTTCAACCGTAAGAATTAAGCCTTAAAATCTTAAATGGTTTGATCAAAGCATCATAGTCGACTTCTATTTTTTATTTGCAATACAAGTGACTTTCAACTTTAACGCAATCGTCATAAGACTGTATTGCTATAGACGAGGCTGTTCAGCAGAATTCCAAGGCTTTCTGCAGCCCTAGTACAATCTGACGCGCACACATGGAGGTGGCCCGGTTGCTTCCATATATCAAGGTCACATACATGCATCTATCTCGTTCGCACATCAACTCAAATTATGGGAATGACAAGGTCGTGTATATTGCATTATGGGACACACGTACCCTTGATTGTAAACTTTCGCGTACAGTATGCCCTAAGCTAACTACTTACTTGGTTACTGAGAATCGAGTTTCTAGTCAATCACACACTCTTAATGATCGTCCTAAGCTGCCGAGAGTTTTAGTAATGTGTAGTGTAATTGATTGATTATTCTGTATTCAATACCTTCACGTGGGTTGGGAATTTAATTTATTTAGGGCTTATATTTTAGCATAACACCTAGGACTTCATTAATTAAGTTACAAGGTTAGCACGTTGGTTTGTTCAGAAAAAAATGCTAATTACTCTCAAATTCGATAAACTAAGGACATTTAAGCACGCATTATTATCTTTAATCTTAGGAGCTTCAAAATAAATATAGAATTTGAACGTTAAATATTTTTTCTCATTAGGCAGGCACCTACCGACGAGTGCTATTTTCTCCGTTACGTGATGTTTTTAATCGTTATGGCCACAGGTTATGGCTTTTATTATTTTTATTATAATCATCTGTATAATAAGTTTTGTTCACAAGTGCTTTTTTACACTTCAAAGCTATGTAGCGGTATACGTGTATACGACTCGTCATTGCCTTTTATGACAGAGATACATAATTACAGCTTTAGGCGCAACGCCCACCAATGGAGTGGAGTAGATTAGAAGCGTCTTTTTTGTAACTCTAGCTTTTTTTTCTCAAAGAGCGCTGAATCAATTTCGATAAAATTAAAGTGAGGCCACCTTTGAAATATGACCTACCAATCAAATAAAGAATCATCAAAATCAATTCGTAATTGGTGGAATAATCGCGTAAGAAACATACAAAACATACAGTTGAATTGAGAACCTCCTTCTTTTTGAATTCGGTTAGTATAGAGATCCGAAGGGGAACCAGAGTTACAATGGGGCTTACAATTATAAGGGGCGATGAGTGGTGTCATAGTTCTAAGAATCAATGGACGTTGGGGTCCCAAGGTATTTTTATTTTAACAAGTTTAAATTTATTATCGTTTTTGTGGGATTTTTTTAATCTCTGGTAACATTAAGATACGTCAGAATTCCACGCAATTAAAAATTGGACTTTAGGAGGACGGAAGATCCGAAGCGATTCGCTGGCGCAAGATCTATGGCAAACCTTGCTAGAGACCTACATGCAAAAGTACAGCAAAATCCTAAATACGAGTTTAAGATATTCAAAAGTCACCCAAAAAAAGTAAATAACTCCGTTTGTAATTTCCTAAATCGGGTCTATACCTGAGATATTAAATAAGATTGCTTCAAAAAACATAAAATTGTAACGGCCATCATAAAACCAATAATATTAGATTCTCCCGTAAAACCATCGTTATGAAATACCTCGAGGCAGTTTAAGCTTAATTGTTTTAAACATAAACCCTAAGATAAGAAACCGAGTCAGTGCTATTAAATATTCTGTGACCGAGGATCGATTATTTCTCAGCAGTCAAATTTTCCATTTTCTTGACCATAGATTCACCTTGTCAACAAATACAAGCAAAGCTTTTGTATTGAGTTTGCTATTCACTCTTGCCTTGAAGATACTCAAGTTGTAAGCGGAAGGAAACACGGACGCCATAAGAGCACTTTTGACGACTTCCCTGGCGCAGTGGTAAGCGCTGTAGTCTTATAATTGGAAGGTCACGGGTTCGATTCCCGGCGGGGTCAATTTGGGAATTTATAATTTCTGAATTGTGTCTGGTCTCGTGGGAGGCTTTAGCCGTGGTTAGTTACCACCGTCAAAGACGTGCCGCCAAACGATTTAGCGTTCCGGCACGATGGTGTGTAGAAACCGATTAGGGGTATGCCCTTTCCAAGCTAGCCCGCTATCTTAGATTGCATCGTCACTTACCGTCAGGTGAGATCGCAGTCAAGGACTATCTTGTTATCGAATAAAATAAAAGCATCCCGCACCTTAGCGGTTCGTTTCAGAAACGTTTTGGATGTCAACCACACGCTTCTCGTAGTTCAGTGATTTTCGTATAAATTGACAGATTCATGCACAGTTGATGTTTACTTGAAAAACATCACTCAGGCCTCACGATTCGCGAATGTTGTCGCGAGCACAACAATATAATGAAGCCAACAAAAAGAAGTCATCAATAAACGAATTAATGTTGTTTACTGAAATCCATTAAGTCTCCTAATATCTTTTTATCCATATTTGCCAGCGATCAATTAATTTCCCCACTTATTTAACCGCTGGATTAAAACGGGATAATTTATTGAAAGACTGCAGATGGACAGACTGGTCTTTACATAAACTTCCAATTTACTACGGTTCGTTTACTTTATCGTTGTTGGTAATACATAAACAGGTAGAAAAAGGCCCTGACATTAGTCAGATAAGGTAGCATTAACAGGAAACAGATTCCAGACTTGATGGTGAGACGTTCGCGGCGTACTGTTTCACTCCGCGCGAGCTGCGAATGGAGTTCCATGGTGCAATTATGGCTTAAATTACACTTGATTACGGAAAATATTTGCTGCTGATAAGCAATAAACTTTACTGGCATCCTTCTGCATCTTTGGCTTTCCGTTCTAATTATTATTATTTCTCTCTATTTCACACGAGCTTATGCCCGCGGCTTCGCTTACGCTAAGTTCGATTTTTCAAACGCCTATTTTATCCCCTTAGGAGTTGAATTCTCAAAAATTCTTTCTTAGCGGATCCCTACGTTATAATAGCTATCTGTATGCCAAATTTCAGCCTGATCCATCCAGTGGTTTGACCTGTGCGTTAATAGATCAGTCAGTCAGTCAATCAGTCAGTCAGTCACCTTATCCTTTTATGTATTTAGATTATTGTTGGTAGATATTTAATTGTTCTGTGGTTGAGTTTGCTACCGATGTTATAGTAATTATTACATTTTTATTTACCTATGCAATAGTTTAGGGTTTATTTTTAAATTATATTAGTGACTAGCTTATTCTCGCGGCTTCACTCACGTTAAGTTCGATTTTTAAAACCCCTATTTTACCTTTTTAGGAGGAATTTTCAAAAATCCTTTCTTAGCAGATGCCTAATCGCCTACGTCATAATAGCTATGTACATCTTTCAGCCCATCCCGTCCAGTCATTTGAGCTATGCGTTGATAAATCGGTCAGTCAGTCGAATTTTTCTTTTATATATTAGTGATTAGTGATTACAATTCAACACAATGTTGTACTGAGCAAATTCCACCTACCATCAGCGAATTCAATGGCACTATGAATATGAATCCAATATAACCAGTATCGAAGGTATTCATTGCTTCACTTTCATATTTCGGTGTCAAAATCAGTTGGTTTTGTAACACGCGATCAGCATACGCAAGTGATAAGTAACGTTACGTGTCGTTCGTAATCCAAGGCTGGGTGAGAGTTCACTTTCACTGGCGGCGGGCTTATTAAACCAGTTAGTTATCCTCGTATTTTTGCATATATATTAGTTACGGGTGATCTAAGATCTTGCTGAACTAGTAGACAGGTATCCACAACATCTGTTCAACTAAGCTTTTCATAGTTTAAGTCTTGAACAGCCACCTTAAAATACTGAGTGCTAGTATTGACTTGTCCTCACATATTCATACTAGCTTTTGCCCCCGCGACTTCGTCCGCGTGGAATTAGATTTTGGGGTGGAATTTTCAAAAACTGTGACACACATACTTTTTTATTTTTAACTGAAAGCTCAAATACCAACTTTGATGGAAACAGCTTGAAAAATGACGGAGTTTCATATAAACTTCCATCCCCTATTTAAACCCCTTAGGGATGGAATTTCCAATAATCCTTTCTTATTGTGCGCCTACGTCATAAAAGGAACCAACTGTAAAAATTTCAAGTTTCTAACTTCAGTAGTTTAGGCTGTGCGTTGATATCTCAGTCAGTCAGTCAGTTAGTCAGTCAGTCAGGACTTTGAATTTTATATAATAGATAGCCGTGATTAAAAAATTTATTACAGGAGTTAGCACATCCACTGATGATTTTTAGGGTTTCATTGCAGACTTGACTCTCAGAAATTATTCTAAAATTAATACTTATTTTAAGAATAAATTAATGTCGGCAAATTCTTATTGGCTACTTAAGTACGTACCAGTATAAAACACGATTGTGTTTTTGAAATGTACTGTATCAATTCGGGTCATTCCCACTAGTTCAACTTATTAGTTCAAACGTTGAACTAGTGGGACTTTCTCCATTAGTTCAACTAAATTACTTTAACTAGTGGTACAAAATAGTTGCACTCAGGTAAAGTGTCATTTGTAATTTCATTACATTGTAATCTATTCACAAAGTTTGATTAGGTGACAGTGATGATAAAAGTTGACACAGTTATCCAACAAGCTTTATGTACTTTGTTGATCGCAGACTTGCTCAGACCAATTTCGTACACATAAATCATTCATGTCGGCAAATGTATCAGAAAGGATGAATGTAATTCCGCAGATGTTGCGTAACTTTGACGCAATCATCTCGTTCATCTCAATCATGATTACTAATGGCTTACTCTATTGTGCTATTCTTCTTCTTCTTTGTCAACTTATAGACGTCCACCGCTGGACATAAGTCTCCTGCATGGACCTCGACAGGCCTCGGTCTTGCGCTGCCTGAATGTAGCGGCTCCCTGCGACTCGCTTGATGTCATCGGTCCACCTGGTGGGGGGTCTGCCAACACTGCGCTTCCCGGTGCGGGGTCGCCACTCCAGCACCTTGGGACCCCATCGACCATCAGCTCTTCGAACTATGTCCCCCGCCCATTTCCACTTCAGTTTCGCAACTCGCTGAGCTATTGTGCTATTAGCTAGACTTTTCACTAGTATATAACTTACTACTATTGTAAATGTGAAAGTTTGGATGTTAGTTACTTTTCCTTCACGCTATCATAACGATTTAAACGATTTGTACTCACTACTACACCACTCACCACTATACTAGTCAACTGCCTCGTTGGTCTAGTGGTTAGCAAGTTCGACTGCAGATGACGAGGTCCCGGGTTCGATGCCCGAATCATGCCAAAAAATGTATTGGGTTTTTCTGTCAAGAAATTTTCAGTACCTACTAGCCCGGAGTTAGGAAGTTGGCGGTGAGTCACCCCCGTGCCTCGGAGAGCACGTAAACCCGTCGATCCTGCACCTGATCTCTATCCAGTCGTGTCGGATCTTCCGTCCCATCGGGCTATGAGAGTGAGTGAATAGAGAGTGCATCTGTGTTTGCGCACCAATTTTGCCGTCCCTTTGGTAACCTTTCGGGTACGGAACCCGCAAAATTATTGTTACCAAGACCCTGTCTGGTATAGATGCTTAGGTCACGCTGATGTATAATGAGGTCAGTGCAATAAAATACTATTCCAAATCGCATGCAATTCAAATGATGAGATATAAAACAGCGGTGACACAGAGAAATCTTATTAAATTTAGCCACGCTTCATCTTGAAGGGCCTTCTGTTCATGAAGGAAACAATTGTGCCTGAAGTTACCTATTGTCCTATAAATCTTCTACCGTTATAACAAAATATTATGCAAGCCCTATACGTATTTCTCTATCAAACTTTGTAATCGGTGCGCGTATATCATGAAGTTTTAGTTGTAGCTCATTTAAAACAGCTTAAAACTAATAATTTTTAAAATAAATTAAAATTATTAATTTTAGATATAAGATATAAAATAGTAGTTTATAAATAAAATAAAAAACAATATTTACTTTATAACGTTGAAGGTTGTATCTAGAAAATTTTAAGTAATTGACACTTCTAATTAGCATACTCATTAATCATGTACGTACTGCCGCTATAAATATGATGCTAATACATTTCTTATTTAAGTAGAATCATTTATTTCATGTCTGGCCAACTCGCGTTCCGTGTGGCAAGCCAGGAATCAGGACTCTATCACGGTTATAATAAAGTTTGTATCGTAATAAAGTTGGTTGGTTGGTTTATTTGAAGCGGAGTTTACTTAAGATGCAACAAACTACTCGAATTGCAGCAACTTCAACTCGAAATCGGATCCATATTACGATTGCTCCATTACTAACTAACAGAATGAACTTCGCTCGTTTAAAGTTTGAAGCAACTTTAATTAATACGGTCTCCGAATACTAGCCAAGACTTTAAAATACGTTTGAAAGTGTCTGCTTTATAGCAATTTGGAAAATCCGACAATTAATTTATACTACTGGAGAATAATTTGTACCTTTTGTTGGAAAATGTTGATTAGAAGACATTCATTTCTGTCTGAACTATTCGGATTTGAAATGTTTAAGAAATTAAGTGATAATGTTTTGTAATACCATATTTCGGCCACGATGGCAAATAGCAGTGGCGGAGGATAGTCAATACCGCAGTAGATATACCTAGTACTTAGTAGTGCATCATTGTGCGCTCAAACACAATTGCACTCTTTGTACCTACTCAGTATAAACTATGACTAACTGAGATCACTTTCCGATTATTCAGATTATTCAGAAGAGAGTGGAACGAGACTATTATATTAGGAATCAAGTCAGAGCATACTCTATAGACCTTCATCCGATGGAACGGCATTCCATCAAGACTGAAGAGAGTTTAAGCTCAGTAGCAAAGGCTTAGTGCTATCCGAGGCACGGCCACACCCCCGTCAGAAAATAAGCGGAATTACACAACTCCGCTTATTTTCTGACTTCAAGCTGCTACTTTCTACTTATCTCTTGATATGATAGCAAGCAAGCAAGTAACTTTTTTGCTCTGAGCCAGTACCTCACAATTTGCTGTCAAAGAAGCTACTCATTGGAAACAAAGAGACATAATTTTATGTTCCTATTTATTTCATGCTCGTTATTGAATTCTTCTGGCTTGCCTGGGGTTTGCTGAACCTGTTTTTCCACACAAATACATTTTCCATAAAGAGCATATTATAAGGCAATTAAATTTGATGAATCAAGCATTTAAAATTACTTGAAAGAAGCTAACGTCGAACATACGTGCACATAGAGATTTATAAGACGTTTTCACTGATGTCGAGACGAGCAGAGCGGAAGGGACTTGTAGGATAATTAAGATAATCATGTTATCTCGTATTAAACTGGTTGGTCGAAGCACTCACGTCTGCTCTCAGTGTTGTATCAGTCTAGACGCATTGCTAAGCTAGCTATACCTACCTGACTAAAGATATATCACACAGATTTCAAATTTCAGAAATAAATCGAAAGCTCCTACGCGCCATCGATAACTGCGCCAATCGTCATTTCTCAACGAAAGCTCACGCGAGAAATTACTATAGTACTATGTATATTGCTGCCATAGATAAAGATATTGATGTATTAAACTTTGGCTTTATTGTAGCCTCAATACCGCAACGTCAACAAGTTCAATCCTCACGTTTCACTTTGCTGTACCAAGAACAAGCTTTACGTTTAGTTTGAGGGCAAAGAGAAATATTCTTCATGCTAAGGATTGCTAAGATTCTAATAGAATTTGGATAGATGAGCTTCTTTTTTCAACTAAACTGTAACTGGCAGCATCTTTTTTATTGAGGTCTTAGTACTTTCGTTTCTGTACCTTTGGATGAATTATAATTTTTGTAGTATGCGATCTTCTTCTTCTCTATCTCACTCTATCTTCCGATATTACACATAATTCTCAGGAACTCGTCCGCACAGAAAAAGCTTCTTTACGAATTTCGCAATCGTCATACTATGCTGCCATTTATATGCTATGCTACTTACTATTTTACGCTAAGGCGTTTACGACAGTCGTTTTCACACAGAAAGCCCATCTGCGGGCGATAGGTCGTTTGTGCAAACCAAAATAAATAATCTGCAACGATTTGTCATACACATGTTCGCTATATTCGTGCAGACCGATAAATTGCTACGGGCATCGGCATATCATCACGTACCTATGTACCAACCGAGCAAACTTTATCTACATGTAGTTTTATACAATACAAAATGAACGAAAAATGTTAGAGTTGCGTATCTTTTACTCTATTAGATATTAACTAATACTGACTTTGTCTGAGTGCACGAAAGTTTAAAAAACTTCTTTCCCCATATATAATTTACCACTTCTTCAACCCATTAGGAATTTCTTTAAATGCTCTCATTTTGCACCTTTAGAGTATAATATAGTAAATAAATATCGAAATATTTTCCTCTTGGTCCACCAGTATAGGCTGTTATTTGTATCTGAAGCCGGGATAATGTTTTATTGGTACATAGAAGATTTTAAGGTAGTCAATTAGTATTATTATAAGGGCGCTAGATCTAATCTATACCTCATGATTGCTTCCCATCAGCCATGATCGTCGTCAAGCGCAAGCCTTTCATGCAATAAAATTCTCACTTTCTTTATCCTCTTTACAGCGTCGTCACAAATGATGCCGCCTGGCTTCAGCCTGCCGGCCATTACACATGTGGAACGTAACTGGTACGTTACGTCTTCGGACCCCATCGGCGCTGTAGTGACCAGGGTGCATCGGGATCAGACCGGTTCAGAGTCAGTCACCTATGGCCTGGAAACTTCTGGACCGCCAACGCCCTTCGAAATAGATCCGATCACTGGAGTCGTTAGGGTTAACGATACGCTGAAAGAAAAGGTAACAAACAATAATTAATATGATGGTAAATTATTTATTATTTCATTTAAAATTCAAAAATATCAAATGCTCTTTTAAATAAATAAAATAATGTGTTCAATTTTTCATCCCAATTCTCTTAAAATAGAATGGAAATGAAATGAACGCACTACTGAAATAATCCAAACTAAAAGTATAAGAATCCTTGACAGTCAATCAAGTGAAATAAAAATCGGAAACAATCTTGGGAAAGTCATCCCTCATGATGTCACTCAGTCAAGTATACTCCAGAAAAGTAAATAACTTCCCCAAACAGTGTCGCTAATAGTTGCAGGATCTTCTTAGTATAGATTTAGAAAAGTTCTCTCCCAGAGTTAATTAAACTCTTCTTTAGAGATTTAATAATAATTAGTTAAGAACTCGTCGAATTCATTTGATAAATGTATCTAAGTGCAACAGTACCTAAGTCTAGAATATTGTATCATATCACTAATGATAATTATCTTTTGATTCCAGGAAAATCGATCTTACTCACTATGGGTGACGGCATCCGATGGAACTTCAATTCCACAACGCACAGAAGTATTTGCAACAATCACCGACAAGACAGGATCAAGACCTAATGCGCCTCGCCCACCGCCGTTCGCCATTCCAAACTATCCAAATATACCACTAGCACCTAAGTTTCCAAGACCCACAGACAGAACTACCAAAACTCCAGTACCATTTATATCAGAAATAACTGTACCTGACACCACCATAATTATAAGTACAACTACTGCAGCATCTGTTAAAGTTGATGAATTACATGAAGATAAAATAGTGGAACCGGAGGAATCGAAGCGAAATGTTTCCAAAGTGCCAGTCGAAGAAGTACCAATAGGCAGTGATGTTCCTTTAACAGTGATACCACTTGTTGCTATAGGTGGCTTGGTAGCAATAGTAGCTGCAGTTATTATATTCGTATGGAAAAAGAACAGTGGTAAAAGAACGAAGTCAAATAAGGAGGATATGGTGAGTTTATATATCGGTACAAATTAACGTTTCGATTAAGATACCGCTTAAATGTTATTTCATTCAAATACATAATATATTTGATCTATTTTTTATTTGGACCTATCTGGAATTATTGCAAATAACATACGCACAGCGCACCTACGCTGCAGCCTTTTTTCTTATGACAATAATTTTGTAAAAATTCTGTACCTACAAGTATTTCATCAGCAATAAAAATCAAAATTACACCCGACCAAAATTCACTAAGTTTTCTGACCAATTTGGCTTTTTTCCGGCAATAGTCCCACATATATGTATTTGCCAAAAAAAAAAAAAAACATTTTAAGAGCACTAAAATCTCAGTCAGTATTCTGCTGACCGCTTAAATGATAACCTGCATAATATAGCCAATATCCTATCCGGAGCTTTTAACATTGATTTCGTTACCGTTGTCCACAGAGCAAAGACTCAAGTGGCATCGTGCTACAAGACTCCACTTTCAACATGTGGGATCGCCCACGTGCTTATTCCAATCGATATGAGTCCTGGGATGCCAACCATTTACAGGTCAGTCTGTCTCCCTCTCCCTCTGTCCTCGAGGCAACTTTAGCTTTATGTTTAAGTATCTCTTTCGTAACTCTTGACCTTTATAGTTGACGTTCAGTCAAGTCTCCAATCAGTGTCCTTACGATATTCGCTAAGACTCCACGTCTTTGCACTATTTTCATGCCCACTCTATTTATTCCCTGGTCTGTTTACTCCTAACTTATTATGCTGACTTGTAGGGGAAAGTGGAATATAAGTCTTGTTCAAGATAATATTAATAAAAACTGCTAGAAAACAGGAGTTCATAATAATATTACGAGATTTTATAATATTTTACATAATAAACTATTATTATGTGGAATATAAGTACTATGTTAATACTAGAATTATTACAGTAATCGATAAGCGAATACCAGCATTGTGCAACTAATTAGTTAGACATCGTTAATGCTGGTATTTTTCCTCATAATAATTTCTGCTGATGAATAGGATATTCATTATACCTACTACTATAAATATAAAGTACCTATAAATAATTTGTCTATTACTTCAATAATAATTAGAACTTTTGCATAGGGAAAAGATCTTGGCCAAGAGAATAATATAATCACTTCATTTTATGGTTGAAGCGCGCTTGCCAAGACATTACCAAGAAGAAAAAATTCAGTGAAGCCTAAGTTATAGGTATTATGCTTGGAGGATAAGATATTATGTGACATGACGTGACAGTAGTAATCAATAGAAACTAGCTCAAATGAAAATTTTAAACTCTTTGATTAGCTCTTCGGTTTACTTTAAAACCATTGCCATTAATTATTACGCAGCCAAGACTTAGGTACGTCAAAGTCAATGTGCCCATTTTAGATAATTCATGGTTGTAAGTTCTTTTTTAAATATCAGCCAAGCGGAACTTGACTTAATAAGCGGAAAGCTTGTACTATGACCTTAACCTGCGACCTTTCAGTTTTCAGTCCGCACCTTATACGTTGGGCTATTGAGGCATTTTTTGGACGAGAGCTACATTTTGGAAATTGAATTGAACGAATGGCTGAGTTCTCAAGTACAAGTTAATTTTAACTATAGGTGATTTCTATGGAATTAGGAAGTACCTAGGTGCAACGTGTTTTCTTACAAAATAGTTGAATCGTGACTCATCGAAATCGTGTCAAGACAATATTTAGAGAGATTTCAGATTAAGACCTCACGTTAACGTGTCCCGTAGTGACTGTGAAATCTACTTTGTAAAGACTTTGTACGATGAAAGTTATGACAAAACAACAATGTGGCAATACTGCTGTGCATTACGACCTCATAACATAACATCGACAGGGGATCGCCACCGTATCGCCTTTCGCCGGATCAGCAGCTCCGGTATCTTCCCGAAAGATGTGGGTTCGTTTCCCACCAGTACTGAAAATAAGAGAGTTTCCGCAGGATTTTTAAAAACTAAATCCACGTGGCATCAGCTAGTGTTTTTTACGGAATTGGTAGTTGTACTATATCAGGGTATTTTGTTGTAGATCTCCGAAGAAACGACAATCAGTAGCAAAGAGGAGGCGCGGGACGAATGGGAGTTCCCCCGGCACCGTCTGAGGATATTTAACATCGTGGGCGAAGGAGCTTTCGGACAAGTGTGGCGGGCGCAAGCGATAGATATCGACGGTGAGGAAATCTCAGACACGTAAATAGTTCTTTCATTTCGCGAGGGCTCGTGGCTCATGGTTGTGTGTGTGTCGTATCTGTATAAGTATGAGCGAGAGCTTGTTCGCGCCTGACTGCTCCCACCTAGGCTTAAGTAAGTATAAATGTCTGTCGGGAGTCAGGACAGACACGCATACTTACGCAATGTGCCTGTACACATGTACACGACGTTACCACAAGTAAAGCGCCCGTAACTTCGTGAGATAAAACGTTCCGTAGAACAAAGTCTCATCTGCTAAATTCATAACTTGAGATTTGAGCCTTAGAAGTTTTAGTAAACTATAAACATTTTATATTATGTAGTTTACAAAAACTTTTAAGGCTCAAAGGAGGTGGGTTGATAAGGCCCAAAATCCGCCCCTCATACACTCGAAAAAAAAAGTTCCAGATTCCGACAAATTGTAAATGTATTTATATACTTGAAGATATAAACTTTATTCTAATATAAAGTTTAGGTGATAAAAAAAATAGTAAGTTACAGAAAATATTACCCAAAAAGAGAGTGTTTCTTTTACTTTTCTTACATTTTCATACATTTTAGTCGTTTTTTAAGCTTTGATTTAATATTTTAGAATGAGGCGCTCCATGAACCAAAATAAATTAATACTCATATAAAAGCTTATAAAAAGGAGCATCATTATCAGTTACGTTTACCATGGTTCATGGAGCGCCTCATTCTAAAATATTAAATCAAAGCTTAAAAAACGACTAAAATGTATGAAAATGTAAGAAAAGTAAAAGAAACACTCTCTTTTTGGGTAATATTTTCTGTAACTTACTATTTTTTTTATCACCTAAACTTTATATTAGAATAAAGTTTATATCTTCAAGTATATAAATACATTTACAATTTGTCGGAATCTGGAACTTTTTTTTTCGAGTGTATGAGGGGCGGATTTTGTTGCCTTATCAACCCACCTCCTTTCAAGTTGTGATTTTGTGAATTTAGCAAAAGTGACTTTGTTGTACGGAACAGTCGAAAAGTACTATACCTTATTTCAAATCAATGTTTGCAAATTAATTTACTGTCAAACTAAATATTCTGAACGGAGCGTGCCTGCAAAAACAACTCTTTTTAGGGTTCCGTAGTAAAACTACAGGGGGGGTTCCGTCCGCCCGTCCTTCTGTCCGTCTGTCCGCAGCGTAGCGCAGAGACCTGCACCAAAAGTCTCTACGCTATGCTACGGACAGACGGACGGACGTAGCGAAACTATAAGGGTTCCTTGTAGTTTTACTACGGAGCCCTAAACATGATTTCCAAAACCATTAAAAGAGCAAAGGTTTCATAGAACGTATAATGCGACGTCCTTATCTCTTCTTAGCGATCTCTTCCAACTTTCCAAGCAACCAAAGGAGCATCATCCATCTTCGAAAGGCGAAACTTTAAGCCTTTAGAGCTTCCATAATTCATTTTATACACGACACCGATACTGTAATTTATTCATAGTTATCGAAGTGCCAGAGTATAATTTACCTATTCTCTAATATGTTTGAATTTGCACGTTTAGTGAAATGCAAAAATGCAAGGTTTGCGCGACTCTTTTGGCGAGAGATTTAAGAAAAAATGCATCGGTCAAAAAGCGCATTTATCGCAAATTAGCTTTTGTCCACGACTTCATCCGCATGGCGTTAGGGTTAGGATCCTCTGTTTTTTTTCGGCATATAAGATAGCCTCACCCTCTAAGTCCATTTGTGTTGTCCAATTATGTGCATTTATACACATGCATAAAATCACGTTGATACGTTACTCCGTTGCTACGTTGAATTGAAGGCTAAACCAACAACCAAACACACTTTCGGATTTATAATATTAGTGAGGATTACCACATTGCAATATAGCAACTGTTATGAAGTACTTTCTAGATGACCTATTAAACTAAATTCGCTTCTTATTTGATTGTTACTCAATTAATAAACTTTGTAGACTTTGCTCTAGAGTCTAGAAGCTAACATCTTGAGGTACTTGTTTATGTAGTTTCATAGCACGCATACAAAAATTATGTAATTCTACATAGTGTAGTACTTATTGTAAAGTGTTCTTTGAGAGATCTGCGGTCAGTAGTGAGCCGTTCATGGTGCCCGTTCTGATGATAATGATGTGAGTTTCTAGAGCGTATTGAGGGGTATACAAAAATTGAAGTTGATTGGTTAATAGCTGTTCAAAGGTTTTCGTTTGTATAGGGTGTGCTCGGGAACGCTCGATGGTGACTTTTCACAAACCGTTTGTTGTCATAGATCAGTTTAGGAAAATCACCAGGGGATTCACCTTGACCGTTCAGCGGCCTGAACACATAGATCCCTAAATGTTTGCCGACAATAATTGCGAATGCCGATATGCTTGCTTACTGACTATGCTATCAATAGAGATTGTAAGCTTAGGCATTGTCAACAGTGATACAGTATGTTTGTAGATGTATCTACTTGTTCTGTAGCTCTACGGTGTAGCTAGACTCAAAACACATTGCGGTAGGCGATAAAATGCGTCGTTTTTCAAATAACGAGTCACATCACAACTAAATTGGCTTAGCTTACCTCAAGTAGCTACGATATCTGTCACATTTCAGTTCATACCACCAACTACAGAGCTAACTTAACAGTGGTCAAGTCAGGTCAACAAAGGCTCCGGCTGTGTTCTTTTAAGAGATCTAGGAGCCGTCCAATATAAGCTGAGAGCGGCTATCGAGGGGGTTTTAGTGGTTAAAAATCCCACATAGCCCGGACTCTACCCCAAGATTTCGGATATCTTTTAAGAAGATTTCCCCCTCCTTAAAAAAACTCTACAAAACTATCTTAGGTTAAGGGAATTTTGTACTTTTCCCTTTTACCTTATGTATACTGGCAGCCCGTCACTACTTCTTTTAGTTTGCAGTCTGAATGTACATATTGTTTTAACTCAAGTACCGTTTGCAGGCTAAGCTAAGTTAGTCTAGTTTGCGGTTCGGTCTTCACTTAGGCATGGTAAAAATATGCACATAGTGATTAGTAGAGTAGATATTCTATTCAGTTTACTTTGTAAAATTTTACGAAACGCCATCGCCGCGTAACTTCGCTCCTCCCGCAATATACCCTGAGCCTTGCCTTCATTACTTACGAGTACTGATTTTGCCTTTTAGCGTTGAATTTTATCTTTTAGTATCCCGCTGTGCCGGTGGAATTTTAACAAATTTTTTAATAAACTTTAAGAGCAAAATCTGCCTTTTGGAACATGCAGTGTAAATTAAAAATCTTTTAATTTTAATGTATTTTTGGTCCTACTTTCTACTAATATGATAAATGCGAAAGTTTGTGAGGATGCACGGACGGATGGTTGATTGAATGGATGGATGGATGTTTGTTAGTTTTTCACGCAAAAACTATTGGTTGGATTTTGATGAAACTTCACAATGGCATAGTTTAAAACTTGACAAAAGGAGAAGTCGTGTCAAGCTTGGTGAATCGTGCACAAACAAAACATCGAACGAAATTCTTCTCGCCCTGTACGTGCTCTAAACGTATTCATTAGACTTAAGAGGCTCTTAAGCCTCCCGAAACTTTGCGAATTTTGTTAGTTGTATGCTTCGCTCCGTTCATGTCTAATTCGTCTAAGGGTAGATAATAGATATAGTATAGCTGATCTCTAGTCGCTTTAAGTCTGCTTTAAGTATTTCCCTGTCATATATTTAGGCACTATAGTGCAAAATTTTTTTTTCAAATGCTCTAGGCCGAGTTCACCAACGTAAAATAAAGGACTATCCGAGCGTAAAAATATTTTGGCAGATTTTCAGTACAAAAACTGTTAAACGCTCGGATAAGACTTATTTTAAGTTGGTGAAACCGGCCTAGAGATTACAATCTCTATATGTGACTTATAAAGTATACCATTATTACCATCTGTTTTAAACGAAAAAAACTTTTTTCAGGTAAAAAAGGAGAACACACTGTTGCCGTGAAAACTTTAAAAGAAAACGCTTCAGAGAAGGAGAAAACTGACTTACTCCAAGAGTTGACTGTGATGAAGAATCTAGGAACACACCCTAATGTAGTCAGGCTTATAGGATGCTGCACAGAAAAGGTATGTGTCTATGTACTTACTGACTACGTCTACTAAACTTAAAGGACACACTGACCACCAAGGCAGAGATTGGACTGTTTGGCCTTAGATAAGTCGGAGGGTACGGGCCTTGCGGTATATTCTCCTTGCTCAGGTAAGGCGCAGGGAAGAATACTTCTCTGGTAAGGTCTTCTTGGTTAGGCGCCTCGTGGTTCTGGCCAGGTATCAAGTCCGCGTTATGTGATTTCCTGCATGGGTAATTTTTTTTAAAGAATATTAGCCATTCATGCTGAAGTTAACTAATATCCTCCTCTCCCCTCCAAATAAGCGGAAAGGAATGGGTACGACAATATAGCGCAACGGGTAGGTTTCGAACCTGCGACCGTTCAGTTTTGAGTCCGCATCTTTAACCGTTGGGCTATTGAGGCTATAATTATTTATTTAAAAAATTGGAATTAACTCCACGCGCACTAAAGTTTAAATTTTTCATAAGGCAGTTGTTTTTTTTTTTTCATAATTTACTTGTTCTATTCTCTGTAGCTACTGCACAATGCATATTCAAGCAAGCAAAAACTCCCAACATTAGAACTAGATGACGACGTTCGGACTACAATAATGTCCATAGCTTAACCGCACTACAACAGGTACAAGTTACAACAAGCGATCAATTGTCAACAGGAACCGACCCTGGTGATAATGGAGTTTGTGAGCCTGGGCAAGTTGCAACAGTTCCTGCGCGACTCTCGCGCCGAGCGCCACTACGGAAACACGCACGGCGGCAGCCAGTTTCTGACGTCGCGTGACTTGACGCACTTCGCCTTCCAAGTCGCTAGGGGCATGGACTTCCTCAGCTCCAAAGGGGTATGTGATAATCGAATTTGCGAGCCTGGGCAAGCCGCAACAATTTCTGTGCGACTCGCGCGCCATTTATTTCGGGCTCTTATTTACACCGCTGTTAAAACTGAAAAAATACTATTGTGGCTAATCTATTTACAAAATCTCCAAACCAAATTGACCGGTCTAAACCTTGTGCTACCCATTTCATAATGGGTCTCCTTACAATGTTAATACTGAATGTAGTAAATATACTAGCAATGTGATAATACGTATATTATTATGTTATTATACAATCCTGCGGGCAACTGAATGTCAAACTGATTGTTCCCAGGCAACTTTGGTCTTTTCAAAACAGTTTCAAAACAATATCGTTGTGTAATGAAGCCAGAACTAGAGCCAAAACTTTTTATCCATGTAGCGTTTGTTAGCAGATAATCCACCGGGATTTGGCCGCGCGGAACGTGCTTATCACCGATGAGAGGACATGCAAAGTGGCCGACTTCGGCTTTGCGAGGGACGTCGCCGGGACGCACGTTTACGAACGCAAGAGTGACGGACGACTACCGATCAGGTAATTTAGTAATTAGTGATACCAATTGGCTTCATAATAATTATAGTTGCCTCGTGTTTGAATTTGATTTCCGAGGCGGGGCAAAAAATTCATTGGCTTTTGCTGTCACTGCCTACTAGTCCGAAGTCAGAAAGTAGCTGGTGTGTCACCCCCACATTAAGTCGTTCGTTCTATGCAACCCAATATTGTGATGTGTCACCTAGAACGTTGATTGAGTACACGTACTCTAAAATGCTGTAGTAGGTATAAAATGGGGCACATAGTTCGAACAGCTGATGGTCAGTGGGGTCCCAAGGTGCTGGAGTGACGACCTCACACCGGGAAGCGCAGTGTTGGCAATCGACATCGAACGAGTCGCAAGAAGCCGCGGGATTCAGGCGGCGCAATACTGAGACCTTTGGAAGACCATGCAAAAGACCTTTGTCCAGCACTGAACATCTACGATGCGGCGACTTCACCGAACTAAGTCAACGAACAATTACACCCTAAGTGCCAAGAAACGACCAAGTAACACTTCAATTAATTTTCAGATGGATGGCCCCAGAGTCACTGTATGACGACATATTTAGCGTGAAGTCCGACATATGGAGCTTCGGTGTGCTGCTCTGGGAGATTGTGACGCTGGGCTCAACGCCTTACCCGGGCTTATCTGCCGGGGATGTGATGAGAAAGGTACAAGTAACTTATATTGAAACTCTATATCTCTATTGAAGTAGCGGCAACTTTTTTTTTTTTTTTGGATGGAAGGACTTGAGATGGAAGGGTTACTTCCAGGGTAAGGTACCTTCGTGTTTAATCTTTAACACGTGTTTATAACATAGCTGGTAAATAAACTCAAGTTTCCCACTTTCCTATCCTATCTAAGTTTCCAATAGAGTGCGCTCCATCATAAATTGCATTAACATTTTCCATATCTGCTAATATCGGACGTGATATAATCATCGGAAATCCTGTCACATGATATTAGCTGCAAGAGGTGCAAGAACATTACTATAACTGTATACTATACCTATTGTCGATATCCATTTTTAAAGAATATTACCAATGATTAGCTTGATTACTATTCTCCTCTGCCCTCCAAATACCTAAGCGAAAGGCTTTTATAAGGAGTGGGTACGACTAATGAAAATAGGCTGCATCTTCACTTCCCATCGGGTGAAATCGCAGTCAAGCGCTAGTCTATATATTTTTAAAAAAAATAGTGCAACGAGTGGGGATCGAACCGTCCACCTTTCAGTTTTCAGTCCGCTCCGTTAACCGTTGGTATCATTGGTTGAGGCTTCTAAAGGCCATAAAGTTATTACTTCGGTCCAAGGTCTCAAATATGCACAGCACTTAACCTACCAACTGACCTAGTTTCAAATTAATTAATTTTATGTGAAATTGTCAGTGCCAGTTTTACAAAAAACACTAGCTTTTGCCTGCAACTTTGACCACGTGGAATTATAAAATTCCTTTGCTTTTCCGAAAAAAAAGTAACGCATGCACTCTCTCAGCCGTCACCACAATACCCATGCAAAAAAATCACGTCGATCCGTTACTCTGAATGTCAAAAAACACCTTAATATTCTCTAAAGAAAACTTCCGCCATTGTTTCACAGGGTCAGAAATCTCACTAATAAGGTGTACGCTGGGTGTACGATGCACAAGGGTATGAAATGTTTCCTTTATTGTTGCAGGTTCGAGAGGGTCATCGTCTGGAGAAACCTGAACATTGTCGGCGGGAGCTCTACAACATAATGTACTACTGTTGGGAAGCAGAGCCCACCGCGCGGCCGGACTTTAAAGAAGTGGTCGGCATGTTAGAACGACTTTTGTGTACTGAAATGGACTATATCGAACTGGAACGATTCCCGGACCACTCGTACTACAATGTGCAACATTTGGATGGGGAAAAGTTATAGCTTATTCTATTAGGAAAATTATTTTTAAGTTCTTTCTGTTGTTATATAACTATTCAGCTCTGTAACCTAATAACTGGCTACGAAGTTCCACGCTCAAAGCGAATTCGCTCGACGCCAGCGTTGAGAGGCAAAACCAAATGTATTGTGTACATCCTTACTATACTAATATAAATGCGAAAGTGTGTTTGTTTGTTGGTTTATTGGTTTGTCCTTCAATAACGAGCTACGAATTGACGTGATTTTTGGCATGGGTTGCATGGGTGTAGCTGAGGACCTGGAGAGTGACATAGGCTACTTTTCATCCCGGAAAATAAAAGAGTTCCCGCGGTATTTTAAGAACTAAAGCCAAGCGGACGGCGGATGGGCATCAGCTAGTATTTGATATTTTAAAACTCAGCAGGTTTAGTACAAGTTTATACCTACATCTCGGCAATGTACATACATCGAGTAGCGAAACATAAATAAATTAATAAAAATAGATCGTACCTGCTTTGTGAAAGGTTTATGTTCGTCCCCATAATAAACAGACAACAACGATATCTCAAGCGAAAACTTTGCGAAATAAGAATATATAGGGCGGGACCTTCGGGAGTGAAGGAACTAAAAACTAAAACAAGGAACTATAATATTATGACAATTTTACTGTCTGTGTTTGCTTTAAAAATGAACGATGAGGTTTTGTTGTTGTTGTTGTTGGTAATTGAAGTTTTTAAGCTATTGGAGAGAGGTGGAGACCGAATCCAGAAATTCCGTAACGAAAATAACCTGACACGGGACTCCTCTACGGTGAGCCGCTAGATGGCGTTGATAAAAAATGCTATGCAATAGCTTTACCGCTGCAGTCCCCGAGTGTCACACGTCATTTTTAAACATCTAATGTATTTAAATCATAATTTGAAACTGATAATTATGAACTGCCCTAAAACAATACCTAGTACCTATACCTAGTACTTAGCATGGACGTGGTTGAATAAATGTAACCAGATAAAACTTTAGCAGATTGACTCCGACATAAAATTTTTAACTTTAAAAATATACTCTAGTGCTCCTAGAAAATTTTTGACCTAGAATTTAAAGTACGTTCCGAAAAAAGTTACTTACTATTCGTCGAACTATATCTTATAAAGAAAGTTTACCTAAGTTTTCGTTTGCTTGTATTTTTAAGTGATACAAAATTGCGTATTTTTTAATATTTGATATCTTTTTGGCATACTCAAGCAATTCGTATTATTAAGAGTGAAATGAGTGTTGTGTAAATAGTTGCTGCAAATCAATTTCTGTAAGTTTATTTTGGCTCGTTATAAGCTGGTTTTAACCAACAGTCTGCTTTTGCAAGTTTGTAGAATATATAAAAAAATGTAAATATATTATGGTTTAGAAATGGTTTCATGTCGATAAACGGAAGGTCCATATAATAATCTATCATTTCTCGTTTAATTATTTAGCTACTTTGTTAATTATAGTAAAATTGTATGGACTTTTTTGAGAAATAGCAACGTTGCTAGGAAATTTATCTTCAGATTACAGAAAGAATAAATATACGTTTCGGGAAAAAGTTACTGATAAAATATTTGAATCTGATGAAAGTACACCCGTAAAGGTACTTACCCAATTTTTTTTTTAATATCATCTATTATTTTTTACACAGAAAAGAGCTAATGGTGATAATTATTCATGAACTTATATTATAATACAATAGCTTTCTGTGCAACAACCATCAAATAAAAATGAGGTCACGTATTTCAATTAAATAAAACATTCCAATGCGGAGAATTGTTTTAAAATTCCTTTGTAAGGAATTCGGATCCTTTTTCTATGACCCCGTTTTGGTTACAGAGTAAAGGATTATTTATATGTTTCGCCTGTGTTCGGACGTACTTATGACCTTTTCCACGTATAAAGGGTTTGAATGTTTCTTTTAAATAAATGACGAAATACGATGTGTGGGACAGAACAATTTTTAATACAAACTGTTGATGAGAACTGAACATCTGGTGAGGTGAAAAGCTTTTTTAACTATTTATACCTTTTAATAATATAGGTACTCGTGTAAATGGGGTTATCACAAGCATAGCAATAAATAATTTGCACATTTTTGTAGATAGTATTTTTATCACGCCAAAAAAATAAAATATACCTAGTTTAATTAAGTGGTGCCTTAAGTAAACACTTTAGTAACTAGTTATATAATATTAATCTTAATATTCAAAGAGCACGCCATTTGAAAGCGATCGTTTTTCTTACCGAAGCATAATATTAATAAAATAAAAAATGTGAGATTACTTAGAATAATATTAAGTTACATACTAGTTTTTACACTTAGTAAGTAGTCCAATATGTGCATTATCGATTCGTGGATGGGTATAGATAAATCACTCATAAGAGCTTTTAAAAAGCATAAAGCTTATAATAAATTATTTGCAACAGCCAGTCATTTTATTAATTCAGAAGAGGTCACTGGTGTACTTAAAGATTAAGATCAGGCATGTAGCATGCGGCAGTCTTATTTACGTCAATTAGACAATTAGTGCTTTGCTATTGCAATATTTTTGATCTTGTTGTTGCACTGAAAATATTTTTTTATAAGCCATTTACTTTTTTGACTTCCATTCGCCGATAACGACAAGTGACTGATAGTCGAAAGTGGATGTCTTGGACCGGGTTTCAAAAAGCTAAAAGAGGTCTACTTGATTGATTATAACACCTTAAGAAAATGTCTGTTCAAATAACCGTAGTAGCGATTTATTTACTACTACTAGGTAGGTACTTCATGCAGCAAAATAATAGAGGAAAAATAGACTGCCGCATGCTGAGTAGTAACGCAAATTATGTATGTAGCCATTTGTCGCATAGGTACAACAACAAATAAATCACTGTAACGTTGCCTAACTTTTACCGACTACCTAAACTGGGTGACGTATTTCTGTCAATTTCGTTGTCACTAATTTCACAGTGTAAATTCGGCTTTAGGGACAACATAAAGGTGGTAATGACATTGGGTAAGGGATTGTATTTAGGGGCTACCTACGTAAAGAGACTCCTGTTTAGGGGATAATTATGGTATTGTTGATGAAAACGGGCATTTAAGACTCGCATTATAAAATATATGATACAAATGTAGGTACAGTTTCCCACTGTGTTGTTTCGGCGTAAACGTAAACATCATGTAATTCACGTTATATCATGCCGGGCCGGACCGTGTCAGTAGATTTATTTATAAGATGCTTTTGTTTAAACTTGTATTCATGTTTGACCGGATGGAGTCCGTAGCTTCATACAAAAATCATGTGACCTGGCGTGGTGTAGCGTGAATCATACTTTATTTGTATTTAGTAACTGTGCCGCAAATGTACGATAATTTAGGCCTAAAATTAAAGTAACAAGTTTTCATTTTGTATATATGAATTCAGTAATGTAAAATACACATTATTTTGTAATAAACGTTGTTTGATTAATCAAAACTTTGGTATATGTTTTATTCAAATCCTCCTGTCAGTTTAATTGTATGTGATACTAGCGGACCCGACAGACGTTGTCCTGTCTTAACTATGAATATTGAAACTCCCCTTTTTACCCCCTTGGGGAGAGAATTTTCAAAAAATGTAAAATACGTAATTCTTTATTTTTGATCAAGAGCCAAAATATCAAGTTTCATAAACATAACTTGAAAAATAACTTGAAGAACGAAGGACTATCATACAAACATTCAACCCCTATTTAATCCCTTAGGGGGTAGAATTTTTAAAAACTGTGAAACACCTACTTTTTTGTTTTCAATTTAAAGCCTAAGTACCGAATTTTATGGGTATAGCTTGAAAAATAACGGAGTTTCATACAAACTTTAACCCCCCTTTTTACCCCCTTGGGGGGAGAATTTTCGAAATATGTAAAATACGTAATTCTTTATTTTTGATCAAGAGCCAAAATATCAAGTTTCATAAACATAACTTGAAAAATAACTTGAAGAACGAAGGACTATCATACAAACATTCAACCCCTATTTAACCCCTTAGGGGGTAGAATTTTTTAAAAGTGTGAAACACTTTTTTGTTTTCAATTTAAAGCCTAAATACCGAATTTTATGGGTATAGCTTGAAAAATGACGGAGTTTCATACAAACTTTAACCCCCCTTTTTACCCCCTTGGGGGGAGAATTTAAAAAAAATGTAAAATACGTAATTCTTTATTTTTAATCAAGAGCCAAAATATCAAGTTTCATAAACGTAACTTGAAAAATAACTTGAAGAACGAAGGACTATTATACAAACATTCAACCCCTATTTAACCCCTTAGGGGGTAAAATTTTTAAAAACTGTGAAACACGTACTTTTTTGTTTTCAATTTAAAGCCTAAATACCGAATTTCATGAGTATAACTCGAAAAATGACGGAGTTTCATACAAACTTTAACCCCCCTTTTTACCCCCTTGGGGGGCGAATTTCGAAAAATCCTTTCTTAGTGCTCGCCTACGTCATAAAAGGAACCTACTGTCAAAATTTCAAGTTTCTAACTTCAGTGGTTTAGGCTGTGCGTTGATCGTCAGTCAGTCAGTCAGTCAGTCAGTCAGTCAGTCAGTCAGTCAGTCAGGACAAGCCTTTTTATATAATTATAGATTTAATAATATAACATTTAGATTTTTTTACACACATAAGTACAAACTTTCGCCTTTATAATATTAGTGTGACTAGCTGATGCCCACAACTTCCTTCGCGTGGATTGAGGATTTTTAATTCCTACGGGAATTAAAAGAACCTCCTCCGGGATAAAAAGTAGCCTATGTGTTATTCCAGACTACAATCTTATCTATCTCTGTGCTAATCAGCCAAAGGTGTGATTGAATAACAAACATCCATCCATTTCTCCATCCATACATACATCCATCCATCCATACATCCAAACTTTCGCTTTCATAATATTAGTAGGATGGTAGGATGTAATTCGTAAATCAATGAACATTTGTAATCAAAAAGTTTTAACCTTAAGACTTCGACAATGTAATATTAGCACAATTTTAGCTGATTGAGTTGTAAAATTAAAGTGTACAGACCTTTACAAAGATTATTATACTAAAAACTTTTACCAAAGCCAAACAATTTGAGAAATTTTATTACTTTCAGAATTCTTGGTTAAACAATTCTTGGTTCTTGGTCAAGCGTTTGTGATTAGTAATCTTAATTATAAAAGATCCAGAAGCTAAATTGATCTAAGGTCTTTTTCCCAGAGAATTGTATCATCTTTATAAAAATAAATTGTTTCAGTCATATAATTTTTTTTTTATATAAATTTTATAAGTATAACTAAACAAAACTGAATAAATAAATTTTCAGAAACTAGGGTGTTTCAAAACTTTTAGTGGGTGTATTTATCCAGATCGATAAATTACATTATTTTAATTAATTTATGTAATACTAGCTTTTGACCGTGACTTAATCCGCGTGGAGTTAGATTCAAGTGTACAGACAGTTCAAGTGTTCAGACACAAGTGTACAAAAGACCGTACGCAAAACTTTTAGCTAGATCAACACAGACACTGAGCGACACCGGCACTACAATTTCAGCGATGTGTCGCGGTGGGGGACACAGGTAGACACTCGATGTTTAGTGTCGCTCTGTATTCTTGTATTCTTACCATAAAACACACAGACACAATACCGAGTTAGGGTGATAAAGTAAACATCTGGCGAGAAGGTGTCACAGTTTAGCCTTCACTTGTTTCACGTATATCGCCGAATAGTCCGGGGGGTGTCGCTGGGTGAGCATGAGCCCATTCCAATAAACGACATTTGGGCTTTCTTGAGGCGCTGTTGAAGTCATCACAAGCCTAATTTTAGATTTCTCATTTGTCTACCTAAATCTTAATCACAAAAAAGGACTGCAAGTGACATAGCTCTTAGACACTTTGCCACCGCGAAATTTATTTTAGGATAAACATAAAATCGAGTTCGGGTGATAAAGCAAACATCGTCGCTGAGCAATACAATTTATTGGAGCATCTGGCGTGGAGGTGTCACAGTTTCGCCTTCACTTGTTTCACGTATATCACCGAATGTCCCGGGGGGTGTCGCTGGGTGGGCCTCACGTTCCGCTCGATAGGGATGCTGTTAGTCCCCTCCAATTGTCTCAAGAGGCCCAGCTGTGGAGCAAATATCGTTATTAGGACAAAGTTACACTATTGGCTGGGTAGGTATATTAAAACAACATACTAGAATAGACATCGCGAACATAACCGCAAAGCAATTTTGACGTTGATTATAATAATTTATGGGGCAATAGCAGCAAGGCCAGTAGATCATTTTTTTACGGGAAAATTAAATAGCTAAGTGACCGAATGCAGATGAGTGACTGAATATGCCGCTATCACTGCAGTTGAAAGGAAGCAATCTAGATAGTGCAGCTACCTACTTGAAAACGATAAAAGAACATTTAAGATACGAAGGTTGGAAAGATAGTAGGAACAGAGTTGACAGATAGTCGTCAAAGATTCGATCTCAACGCCGCGCCGCCAAGTCTTTCCGGGTCACTCTTTCATTTTCATTTTAGGCAGTAGGGAGGCGTGATAAAAAAACTTTGGGAACCCCTGAATTTTCATATTAATTGACTAATTGTACAGCAAGAACTCACAATATTACAATGATAACCTGACCAAGTGACAGTTTTTAACTGTAGAAAATTATAATTATTAAGTAGTCAGGTATTTTTGCACAGTATTGCCTTCAAAATATTTCGTATATTATTTCTACTCAACAAAATAATAAGGTAGCTTCTAGTCTAACCCAAGATTGTATGTAACGATATTTATCTACATTCAGAATAACACTGGAATTATACTTTAAAATCCTATAAAATAAGTTGTCTTTAGATACAGCGGAGGACTCTGTTTGTTTTTAAGCAACAAATCTTAAGACGCGATTTAGATGGTGAAAAATGTAGGCAAGGTAAGAAAGATTTATGTATATTTTATACAAAAAAAAGCATTTGAATGAAAATCTTTGGCATAGTGTAATAAATAAAGATGAAGAATTAGCACTTTCTATCGCTGAGCTTTTTTGAGATTTAGCCAATATTTTTGGCTTATCTGGCTAGCACAGACTTTGAGAGATTCTTTATAATACCTACTTACTGTAACCACTTTTGTAGTAAGGTTTTACCTAAGATTTGTTTCGGAACTTTCGGTCAAGCTCTTTGGGTTCATACCGTTTCTTATAAAATCTACATTATATTATATGTATGAGTACAAGAAATAAATACAGTGATCATAGGAATTTAGAGCTCTGAAGTTCAATTCCCAATAGCCTGCTAAGATCTGGTAAAAGGTTTTTTTTTCTTTGATCGTGGCTAGTTATAGTCATGGTCGTCCTTGCTAGCAATGACCTGGTCAATTTAAATGCCACATGTTCCTACTAGGATAGGCTGGTTAAATGCTCTGAGGATAGGCCGCTTCCATTATAAACTGCATCGTTACTTACCATCAGGTGAGATCGCAGTCAATGGCTAACTTGTCACCGTATAAAAAAAGCAAGTTCATTTAAACTTACTAGTTTTAAAAATGTGTTATATTAAATAAAGATCTTTTAAAAAATCTGTGTTGCCTTATCTAGTTCACTTTAATCATTGAATGTTTCTAGTCGGAAATGCAGTGTGACCTACTATTTTAGGATTAGCCAAAGCTTACACGAGATATATGAGGGTCACATAATTCAGTTCCAAATGTAACGATGGACGCTAAACTTTGACATTTTGTTAATAATATAGAATCTATTCTATTCCAACTGATCGAATAAGGTGTGTTAATAATAGAGTGATTTTTGGGAGCGTTTCGGGTTATTTAACTTATTAATGACTTAATTAAATTGAATAAAAAAAACTCCCTGACTAAATAGTAAATACTGATAGGATAATAATAGATTTTATTATATTACTATACTTATAAATCATGTATAAATCGATGATAATAACGATAATTATAATTACATAATAATTACATATAATTAATTACATAATAACTGAATAATTATTCAGTTTCCACACAAAAACTGTATTTTTATCTTATATCCCGGGCGTCGCCATAATGGTGGCTTACCGAAAAATTTAAATCAGTCGTTAATAAATTAAATAACCCAAATGCTCCCAAAAATCAAAGCTTGTGTTTGTAGGACCATTCCTACAACTTCGATCCCCACCCGTTAAACTATCTTCGTTAACTACGTACCTACGACGCTGTAAATAATTGAGGCTATAAATTACACACCCATATTATATTTATTCAAGCAGTGATCGTAACAATGTTCGGAATCCAAGCATGAATGTGTAATTTATTTCTTGTCTTTATTGTACCGTCCTTTCGACAATAATATAATACAACGTGTAACAGCATCGGCGACGAAATGTAAAAAAGAAATACGTGACTCGAATCTTTTGATTGCTCGATACGACATAATTTTACATTATTTTTGCTCCAGTTATTTACAAATAATCTACAATGTTTGGAACGTTCTTTTGATGAAATATTTTAAGTCAATAGTATGCAAGTATCTATCGTTTTGTTAGACATGCTACAAGTTCGTAAAAGGATATTTAATGAAAAAAAAAACATTGTAATATATTTTCAGATGCATTCTGCATATATTACCATGTGCAAGTATAAATTACAAGTGTGTCTTTGTAAATTACAACTTCCAAAGGGGCAGTGCTACCAGCATCTTGGGTAGGTACAAATGTACAATGCCACATTGCGCTTACTTCGATGAGGTTTTAGAATTAATTTAGTTTTAGCTAGTTGATGCTCGCGGCTTCGCTTGCGTGGATTTAGTTTTTAAAATCTCGTAGGAAATCTTTGATTTTCCGGAATAAAAAATGGCCTATGTCAGTCTCCCGGTCTTCAACTATACACATGCAAAAAATCACGTCAAACCGTTGCTTTTTTGCAACGTGATTGAAGGACAAACCAACAAACAAAAACACTTTCGCATTTATAATATTAGTAAGGATTTTAGTACTAATCTAGTATGAAGTGAGTGACTGAGCGTTAAATAATTTATTGAACACCCAAAAGATAAAGGTACCTGTTCACTGCCAATCTGTACGGGTTTCTCATATATGATCCACGTGACACATTCGGTGTACGGTGGTGTCGTAAGGGAGCCCTTGTAAGTGACATAGCTGCCCATAGTGACGTCCTGTATGTCCATCCACATAAGGGATTCTGAAAAGATATTACATAAAAAGTTTATGAAAGACAGTGTTTGCTACTTCCCTACCCTACGACGAATAACGAAAAGTTATCAAGTCTTTTGTAATGGAAGCACACCTGGAGACATGACCACACTGTTTTCAGGCTTCCTAATCTGCTCTAGTCCTTCGACGAACTTATCAAAGCTCGGGTTGGGTGCATCCGTAGCTTCCAGCAGGTACCCGACCACGGCCAGGCCATCTGCGTGTGCCACCGCCGCCTCCAACGATTGGTATTTGCTGTTGTAATGGACCAGGTGACATTCGGCTGCATACCTGTACAAAAAAGTTTTATTACAGAATGAAAATAGTTTATTTCACTAATAAATAACATTCTTACTAATATGTGTGTTTTTGTTGGTTTGTCCTTCAATCACGTAGCTACGGAGCAACGGATCGACGTGCTCTTTTGTATGGGTATATTAGAGGAACTGTTGGACTTACAGCCGCGCCACGAGAAAATTTAGAAAATTTTCTTGGAGAATGACGTCAGCTACTTTTTATTCCGGAAAAACAGAGGATTCGCGTGCGATTTCTGAAAATTTAGCTCCACTAAACTGCACGTATAAAAGTTATTAAAAATGAATCATATTTCAAAATTGCATTTGCACTGATATAATTATTATTTATTATCACCTAAGGAAAAAGGTACCTACTTAGAATAATTATTACTTACTATAATTTTTTTTGAATTAAATATTTGTAGGGAACCCTAAAAAGTTATTTTTTATCAAAATCGGTAAAAACAATACAACACGCTTTCAATTAATTAATCTTCTTTAGACTACTTACATAATATTTTGGTATTTAGTATGAAATTAATAGACAATATATCAAAACTCTTTATATTCGACAGCACTTTGTAAAAGTTCATCTGAAAAAAAAAATCTACTTATTCTATAAACTTGTTATGAAAAACTATGTATTTTATATTAAAAATAAACTTTACTTAACGAAGTGTTAAAAATAAATACGCTACATTCACTAGCAATAAATAACCCGCTATTTCAATTTCAGCGGCATTATTTGCAACCTGTGAATGTTAAATTTTTAGAACCGTAGGTTGATTAAAAAAAATATTGTTTTTTTTGTATGCGTGTCATTTGCTTCAATGAAAATGTAAACAAAATCAGAAATTGTCAATTACTGACCTACACTCAGCGTAGCCCTGATAACCACTGAATACTAACAATCTCTGTTGAAATCAAATTAAATTGGCTTAGGTTATTGAAAGTACGTCACAAATAATCGGATTGAACTTATGAGTACGTTGCAGACTAACAATTGGACATGCTTATTCTGTTATACCTAATATAGGGAATAAAATACCTAATGACCTATGGAGCGTAAGGTATAACATCGTTTTATAATTATAATTTACATGAAAATAAATTTGATTTTAATTAACTAGTGGTTCGCCCCGAACTGAGACCTCGCGATATCCCATAATTCCCAAAAGTTTTAATTATATATTGTAATAATTAACTTTTAACATTAGACGCAATAAAAAAAATAATAGTTGACATAAAACTGTTTTACTGACACAGCGCCATCTATTAGCATTATAGTGAAGCTATTAGCTTCACAATAATGCTAATAGATGGCGCATTAAAATTAAATAATTTCGTTTCTTTATAACATTTATCTAATTTTAGTATTTGTTGTTCAAGTACAGGATATAACTGAATTTTCAACCAAGTTTCACGTTCTAATATTCAGTAATTCAGAAGTTATAGGGCTCTGACAGATATTTAGACGGACACACTAGACAGAGGTCTAGTAGGCAAGCGCCCTAGTTGACTCAGAGAACTCGCTTCGCTCGTTCAAAAATGACTTATTAATGTGGAAGTTGGAACAAATAAAAAAAAGCAACCCACGAAACATAAGTCAACTGACTTATTGAACAGACGAATAGCAAAGATTTTTATTTAAATAAACGTTTAAAAAGTGCTTGGCAGTCCACTTGGAATGTCGCGGCCGTTCCAATTGAGGGAACCAGCAAGAGCCCCAGCACTTAAAAAATAAATTAACAATAGACAGGTATAACCAATAACCATGTTACTAATCTACGATTATTATTTATTTTCCTTTTTTTATTTGAAAGGTGAATTAGTTGGGAATATTCTTGGCTGTTTGATGAAAATCGGTCCAAGATGGCCGCCGCCACAAAATGGCGGATTATATATTTTTATTTTAACGATTACTGACTAGCGATTGGGATGTTGTAACATGTCGGGGGTGTTTTGAATTTTTAATTTACACTTGTTTATCTTTAAGGTAACATTATACTTAATGTTCAGTTGTTATTATACTTTTTTCTTAAACTTGTGCAAAGGCAAGTCTAAAATTGACTGTAATTAAGTTACGAATACTGTCGCCAACAAAGACGCTCCCGATATAGGTAGAGCTAAACTCTTGTGAGGGATCAAATTTTGTTTGGGATTCCCTTCTGTAGAATATTAATTTGAATTAAGATAATATCAATTTCCCAATTAATAATATAGGTACCTATTTAGGAAATTTAAATATGGTTCTAGGGACTCCTATTACCGTCACTATGAAGACGTAATTATGTAGAATCCGATCATATCTACCAGTTGCTATGCCAAGTTATGCAATCCTGATACAGTACAATAAATTGTTCTAAAATTAAGTTAAAAGTAATAATGGTAAGTACAAACTGAAAGTAAACTGGACTATTCCTTTTATATTAAAGTTAGCAACAGATAACAGTTAACAAAAAGTTAGAAACAACTTCGAGGCGACATCTTTATACCTAAGTTACTAAGCGAACAAAGTTGCCTAATGTAATGCCTATTTGGAACGCTAAACAGATTTGTAATTTTATGTTCAATGAGAATTCATTGATAAATTATTATCAGTTATTTTATGATCTACACTGATTTGCAGTAGGTAATTGCAATAAAGGTAATAAACATTCGAGATTTTTATTCTTATCACTTTACCAATAAAATAATATGAGGCCGGTTATTGTTAGTCAATATAAAGTCAGGCATGAAGCGAACATTTTTGGTAGCGGGCTAACTTGGAAGGAGTATGGCAATGTAAATTCAACCCATACCCCCAATCTGTTTCTACACGCCTTCGTGCCGGAACGCTAAATCGCTTGGCAGCGTCTTTGGTGGTAACTAGCCACGGCCAAAGCCTCCCACCAGACCGTACCAGAGACAATTCAGAAATTATAAATTCCCAAATCGCCCCCACCGCGATAAGAACCCGAGACCTCCCAGTTATAAAACCACAGCACTCACCACTGCGCCAGGGAGGTCGTCAAACCTATGTCCAACCGTGGACCTCTATCGGTTGATAAAGAAAGAAGAGAAGAATAAGAAAGCCAGTGACTCACCCGTGGCCGTCCAACACGTGTTCGCAGCCAGTGAAGTCGTCCACCGACCAGTGGAAGTGCATCTGCTCAAATATGTACTCGCCGATCAGCGGGCCACCGCTGAGGCGCGGCCTCGACGGGGAATCGAACGTGAAGTAGGCTGGAACAAGGAAAATACCACAGGCGTAAAGGAGGCTTCAGCTCGGAAACGGATCGCATCACCGGCACGTCGACTCAGCTGTGACTAGGCGACCGCGACGGCGCGCTTATGACCATTTTTTTTTTTTTTAAAGAATATTAGCCAACCTGAAGTTGACTAATATTCTCCTGTCCCCTCCAAATAAGTGGAAAGCTTGTGTTAGGAGTGGGTGCGACAATAGTGCAACGGGTGGGATTCGAACCTGCGACCTTACAGTTTTCAGTTCACACCTTCAACCGTTGGGCTATTGAGGCTTCTATTCATTGTTTGATGGGTAGGCGTCACCTGCGTTAAAACTAGTGTACTTCCAATCAGTAGTGATTTTTTTTTTTTATTTTTTTTTTTTTTTTTTATTTATTTATTTATTTATTTATTTATTTATTTATTTTTTTCACAACAATTTTTACAAGTTTTACAGCTTGGTGTAATCATAAACTCATTCGAGTTTTTCTGTACACCATCGTCGACATTGAAACATTAATCTAAATATACTAATAGGTACAACGTAATAATAATAGGCATGTAATTAAACGAGCTTCTATTTAATACCATTATTGGCTTCTAAATTACTAAGTCAGCTTCAACTAGTGAGCCTCTAAAAAATATAATTTTAGCATCTATATTTATAACTTAGCTTCAAACCGTGAACTCCTAAAATACTTAAATATTAGCATCAAATAATACACCAAATCTTCAACCACATTTTTAATTTTTTTTTTGTGAGAAAAATGAAATAAAAAAATGTTTCTAACTAAATAAAAAAAAGTTTTTTTTTTGATAAAATGAAATTAAAAAAATGATTGTTTTTAAATTTAACTCAAGATAAATACCTACACATAACATTATAACATTTTTGAAAAAAAAAATCAAATTTTTTTTCAACTTTTTTTTTAGTTTTAGGTAGGTTTACGATCCCAACAGAACCTAAGTGCCCTGTGGGCACCTGAATATTCATGTATAACCCTAACCTAACCTAACTTTAGTTTAAAGAAAAAATTATACAAAAATAATTGCAATATTAACACACTAACAACAGAACAACAAAAAAAACAAATGCATGTTTTGAATGGCGCTCTCTGATTGGTGCAAATAGCCATAACCAACGAGATCGTGCAAATTGCCAGTCGCATCCGTCTCACTCGCACCAACGAAATCGTGCAAATGGCCAGTCATATCCATCTCACTCGCACCAAATCGTGCAGTGGCAGTGGACAATAATAAAAATAGTGGCTCTTTATTTGATGCTTTTTTTGGAATATTTTGTGGCCATTGTGAAGAAGCCGAGTTAGTATATTAGAAGCTTGATCATTTTCCCGTTGCTGAGTTATTAAATTAGAAGCTAGGTTTTGATGCCAAAAAATAAATTTTGTTGGTCGACTTATTATATTCCATAATAATATATGATGGAACTTTATAATAATAATATATAATGGATAATATGGATAAAAAAATGGTAAAATGGATTGAGCGATTAAGCAGCGGGAGGGTTAAACAAGATGTATGTTTGCGGTTCGCGAGCTTGTATTTTTCCGAGGCGATGATGTTGATTAGTGTGCGCTCTACCAAGGCCTCGAGTTGTGGCAAAAAAAAATCAAAATTTATTTATTTCATGTAGGCCAACTTGTAGCTCTTATGACACGTCATAAATCTACCACTGGTTTGGAATGCAGATTCTGCTGAGAAGAGCCGGCAAGAAACTCAGCAGTTGCTCTTTTAAAAAAAAAAAAAAAATTTTTTTTTTTTTTTACAATTGTTAACAAAACTAGGCTATGCACACAATGTTTCCACACAGAAGTTTCAAAAATGCACATCTACCACAACCTAACACATGTTAACATGGGTAGACACAAAGCAGACCCATTCCCGTTGGCGGCACCCGTTCACGAGCATGACGCATGATCCAGCCATTGCTTCGCTCAACCATATTTGAGGGAACGTAACAACCCGCACCACACGACACCACCACAGAAATGTTTAAGTGATGGCGATGATGTAATCATGGAAATCGAAAGATTTAAAGTCTTCACGGCTTGCGCTTCTGGCTTTTGGACTGGACGGTTATAAAATTGTCAGTCTCCGATGATATGGGGGAGGTCTTGGAGAGAGGCTCCATGACCTTCGGGAGAACTTCGGTGTGGGCTGATGGCCCAGATGAGGTCTTCCTGGCTCTGACACTTCATACAAGCGAATTGATTACCACTTCTGACAAGGACAAGGTTATACATAAATCGCAAGGGACAAGGAGATAAGGAAGTGTGTGCTACTGTGTGTGGAGTGTATGTAACTTTATTACTTCATATATGTATGAAACAATCAAACTCATGAGAAACGATATGGGTAAATTCAAGCAGATTATCTACAACACAACAAAATGTAGGTACAAGGAACATCTGCTTACGCCATAAAATATTCTCTAAACTAGATGTTCGGGCTTAGTTACCCGTGTTTTGTGTAATTTAATTTTATCTCTCCACTTCCATTAGGTACTACCCACGTACCAGATGTACGGAATTCGTTTCAATATTTTTTATTAATAAGATTTTATAATATGCCTATATTTTTCAGTTCATATTTTATTTTCAAAAAGAAGGAAGGAAGAGTTCAGCAGATAGTCCCCATGCTAGCTAAGTTCAGTACACCTTCCAGAACATTACGGAAAACCCTCAGACATGCAGGTTCTGGAGATGTTTTTTGAGAGATTTGTTACCTGATACGTACCTTCTATTACCTACTAGTTTTCTAAGTCTATACGTAAAAAATTCTTAGACGTCCTAGCAAAATTAGCATGTACTGTAATGATTGTACAGTTTTCGTAAAGTAATAAAATTCGTAATGTTATTTATTCAGTTCCCTTTGAAAAGGTTTCCATGAACTGATATATTAAGAAAACAACTCAAATAAATTGATTTTCTATTCAGATTTACTCAATGTTATGTTGATTACCTAGCCCTAAAATGTGTACGTAACGTTTATCTAAATCTGTTAATGTCATAAAAATGTTTTCATGACTGATGGCTGGATATCGGTTATTTATCAGTAGATAAAATAAAACCAACTGTTTTCATATTTTACGTGTTTTGCGAGCCTACTTGAAATCTTATCATTTTGTTGATTTTGTTGATATATTATAAAGCTAGTGTCACACGAATTTGCTTCCTTTTATCTGCGGTGTGTTGATGCGAACGTATCTTCTCTTCTTCTTTATCAACTGAAAGACATCGGGAGCTGGACAAAACTCTGGACTTGACTGATGTCGTTGATCTTCCTAATGGAGGGAGGGGGTCCTTACTCCAGCACCTTGGGACCCCAACAAACATCAGTTCTTCGAAGGTTGTGACCCACCCATTTCCACTTCAGCTTCGCGACTCTCTGAGCTATGTCGGTAACTTTGGTTATGAATATCCTCATTTCTAATTTGATCTCCAAGGGATACTTCTAGATCTTTCCATCAGTTCAGTGGGCAGCATTCAGTAAGCTTCGAGAAGACATCTCGAAGCTTACTGAACGCTGCCCAGCTGAGTTGGATTTGGTGATTGATCTCTTTTGCGAAATGGGACCAACCTAGCTGAATCGTGTGTTCCAGGTATATAATATTTATACTCCATACCAGCACCTATATAATTTAGCAGTGAATTTTAAAATTTAAAATTTTAATGTAAACTATGGTTACTTAGTAAAATGGTACACGGACAATGGACATAGTATATGTCCATTATATACCCAATAAAATATTTACATGTAAAAAGGCTTCCGCAAAAAGAAAATGTAGCGGAGTTCATTAAGTTCCCATTTATAACAGTCCTACCCACATTACATTAGTACGCCATTCGTAACACGGTCACATCCTTGTGATATAAGAATACAGAAAATAAATTTCGCATAATATATTACCTATTTTACTGATTACTTCCTCCGTTTTATTTTAGGAGAATAACAGCCCTACATGTTGTAATACCCACGACTATGTCCACGTGGAATTTATCTATTTTCCAAATCATTTATTATTATTTCCTCTTGGGACTGTTTTCCTCTAAAGTAGCCCAGTTTCATGAAGAGAGGCCGCAGCGGTACTTTATAAGTTAACGTTAACCGTGTAAAGCTATCATTAGTAAGAAGAGAGGACTAGGTAAAGGACCCTCATCATACTTAATGCGAAAGTTTATAAGGATGGATGAATGGATGGAAGAATGAACCAATGTGGCTGAAAATTTGATTAGGGAGGGAAGAGGTTCCCTCTAAAGGAGAGTGAAGGCTTAGGAATAGGATTCAGTTGGCACCGTCTGGATACGGAACCGCTAAGCACAGCGTTCTTTATCGCCCGCCGAATCTGACCCTTCTTATGAAGGCCATAAGTTAACATGAACAGCTTACCCGTTTGCCCCGTATTGAGTAGGATTCCATTGGATTCATTGTCCCAATATTGCTTGAAGCGCAGTGGCTCCAGCGATGACCAAGTCGGGCAGCGGTGCACGGAGATTGCAATGGGCGACTGCGAAGCTCGGAGCTTCGATATCTGTTCCGCTGTAAACAACAAAAGCTTTTGACACAGCTTTAAGCAATCAGGATGGACTAAATACCAGAATAACAGAATTCTTTATACCGAGTACCGAGCGAAGTAGGTTCTAATGATCTAAGCTAATGATTGCATAGACTTCTTCTTTTTCTTTATCAACTAATGGACGTCCACTGCTGGACATAAGTCTCCTGCATGGACCTCCACAAGCCTCGGTCTTGCGCCGCCTGAATCCAGCGGCTCCCTGCGACTCGTTTGATGTCGTCTGTCCACCTAGTGGGGGGTCTGCCAACACTGCGCTTCGCTTTGCATAGACTACTATTTCGAAAATAACTTGCAAGTTGCACCCAATATTACTTTGTATGAATGTTTATTATTTCAAAGAATCCCTACCTAATATTATAAAATGTATTGGTTTATTGCTTTATCTGGTTGTCCTTTGATCAAGCTTCAATGGAAGAACGGATCGACTTGAGTTTTTGCATACACACGAGTAGTTATAGAAAAAGACCTGTAGAGCGACAGAGAATACTTTTTATCCCGGAAAAATAGAGGATTCACGCGAGATTTTAATCAACCTAACTCTATGGGATGGAAGACTCGGGCAAAAGCTATTCAAGAAATACTTACAAAAGGATATATACCTAGCTATGAATATAAAGTTAAAATGGGAACTGCAATTTACCCAGAATATTTTAATGACTATATGCATAAGTAATAATTATAACAATGTCTTCTTGGAGGCTGAATTCTAAGGCTTTAGATTGCTTCCTTACAAATTGCATAAAATAACAGTTCCGAATGGATTCTCTTATTTCATGCAAACATCGCGTACCTAAAGGATATACCTATCTAATTTAGAACGTACTTTGTTGTAAAAGAAAGCCTCTTTTAAAAAGACTAAATTACATCATTTTTCCTTTTAATAAATGTGATTTTACACTTTGCTTAGATTCCAGTAATGACAAACCATATTTTAAAAGCTTATACTCAACCTCACAAAGGAAAACAGTAGGCACATTTATACTCAAAGACATACACATTATATGCAAAACATATAAATAAATAAAATTGAAGTATCTGTCTGTGATATTGAAATAACTCTCTCTCTCTTACAAACTCATCTAAAATAAAATATTTCTCTGCGTTGCTATCTGTTTGTACGAGTTAATCTATGAAGCTGTTGAACCTGATTTTCACGGAATTTTCCCTGGTAGGTAGAGAATTATACAAGCACTAACAAAAACTACATTTTACGTGGAATTCATTAGGGATCTCTGTAAGAACAAAAAGCTTCCACGGGATTGTGTATAGAACTATAATCTATTTTTGTTTAACCTGTGTGCTTAACTATCTTAAAAGGTAAACAAATCGCAGAAAACATTTCGGCGCAAATGCGTACCTAATTGATTAAATGAAAAAACTATGTAAGTATAATATATAAATATCAATTGCTGTTTGTTACAGTCTGGTTAAAACTCAAAAATGGTTGGATTTTAATAATACAAAAAAAGATTCAAATCCAGTCGCTTTTGACTCAGGGGTGATTTAAAAACAAAAAATAGGGATAGGTGCCCCAAAAGAACACCTGAAAATCGAAAAGTCAAAATTGGTCATTTTGTAGAATCATCACTTCGGATTACTTTTAATAAGTAGAAGACGGGAGCGATGCCGCGGGTAAAAGCTAGTATCATAAATACGCGCAGACGAGCAGGCACCGTCTACAAAATAAATACAATACGTACCTACGTACACCGCTAAGCTCATTACCTTTCTTAAAGTACTTAGTCGAGTAAGAATTTGGCATCCATTATATTCGCAAGCTTGAGTCGTCCTTTCATTGTTCGCTCACAACGGGCGATATGATGAAGGTATGTAGGTACCATTTTATTTTCATTATAAAAACACAATTCGCCCCAACAAAAAAAAACCATTCAACGTTTGTGGGGTACGGAACCGTAAATAATAGATTTGACACCGGGTTTTTGCCTTTGCTTTGGCACGTGACCCATGTTTTCGGACGTGGTAACCTTTCAGATACATTGTACTTGTATAACTTATTTATTTATTTATTTACACCAACAACTTCCATACAAGAAAGACAGACAAATTCTATTACATAAATATAGTATGGTTGTCAATTACAGGCGTAAAAGAAAGAAAATTAGAAACTAACATGCACTACTTTAAATAAAAATGACATGAGAAGAAAGACGGCAATAACTAAACATGCATTACTTCTAAAAAAAACAAGGACAAAACCTTATAGTAAAGACAAATAGAAGAAGATTAAGAAGTAAACTGCAAGTCTAGTATAAATACATTAACTTTTACCAGCTAAATTTTTTTTGAATTTTGGTAAAGTATCGTGGAATATGTCCACATCGCTAGCGTCCGACCCACAAATGTCATTATAACACTTAAGCATGCGGGGAACGGGCGCGTTTCTACGAGACAAAGTCCGAGAATTAGGTACATAAAAAAGATGAGTGTCCCGCGTCCTTCTACCAAGGCGCGGGATTTTTATATGTTTTTTTATATGTATTATGTAAGTTGTAACATACTTGGTTAGTGGATATCGCTATTATCGCTATTATTGATGTCATTGGTCACAGTTGTTAGCAAGTTCGACTACGGATGACGAGGTCCCGGTTTCGATTCACGAATCAGACCAAATATGTACCTATTGGGTTTTCTGTTAAGAAATTTTTAGGAAATCGTCGGTGACTAGTGAGTCACCCCCGTGCCTCGGAGAGCACGTAAAGCTGTCGGTCCTGCGCCTGATTTCTTTTTGTCGTGTTGGATTTTCCGTCCCATCGAACTATGAGAGTGAGGGAATAGAGAGTGCACCTGTGTTTACGCACACACTTCTGCACTATAATATCTCCCGCGCAGATAGCTAATCTCTGTGGAGATTGGCCGCCGTGGCCGGATTCGGTCGGGAGGAGGACAATACTAATGTTACCTTAAGAATTTTAATGCACCTTTTTGGGCTCAATTATTCTTGACAGTCTGGTTTGAGAACCAGAGTTTGAGATCAAAAACAAAAAATAAAATGAGATCCGTATTTTTTTCTATTTTTAGTGAGCAAAAGAGTACTCAGTGATGTTAAATGATTACCGCCATCCATGAAAAGTATGGGAACTAGAGTTGTAGAAGTAATTCATAAAATCGCGAAACTGAAAAATGACGTTGAAGACACATCCTCATCAACTTTGTTAGTTTATTTTCAAATAAGTAACAATCTCTTTAAACATTAGGTGTGCACTGTGCAGAATATCAATCCAGTCAAGCTAATTGGACTAAAAAAATCAGCCAATAGATCTATGAATTAATTTTCAATAGTAGTAATAGATAGTTGTAGATACGGTATAGTACGTTATCTACAACTATCGTACCGTACCGGGATCGCGTCGGATTTTTAAAACTGAACTTCACGCTGACTAAATCGCGGGAAACGCTAGTTTTATTTTCGTAAAATATTGTCCGGCAATACGGTGCTAGAACTAGGAATTGAGTAAGTATCATAAAAATATTTGTTTGAAATGCGACGCTACTTCGCTTTTTATAGGACATAAATAATAAAAAATAATATTTTTGCGATACAACCACTTAATGTGGAAATTACATCAAAATTCACTTACCATCGGACGCTGCCGTATTCGATGGGCAAATATTTAATGACGGCAAATTCGATAACATTATAAAAATTATTTAATATCACAATAAATTAATAATACTAAACTCTATGTACACCTTATGTAAGCTCGTCACAGAACTACGGGACGAAGTCGTTCGATACAAATTCGAATATGTAAGATTAGATAAATAAACGAAATTTATCTATACATATATCGACCGTGAAATTATACTGAATACAAACAAGTAACAAGACACTATCCTTACTAACATTATAAATCCGAAAGTGTGTTTGTTTGTTGACGCTCTTTAATGACGCAGTTACGAAGCAAAGGATCGACTTGATTTTTTGATTTTTGCATGGTTGTAGTTTGGTTGGACTTGTAGAAAAAATACAAAAATTCCAAAGAGCGAATAGGTTAGGCCTACTAATATAATAAATGCGAAAGTTTGGATGTATGGATGGATGGATGGATAATTGTTACTCAATCACGTCGCAATGACAGAACCGATTTGGCTAAAATTCGGCATAGTCTGGAATAACACATAGACTATAGGTACTTTTTAGCCCAGGTTCAAAGATACTATACAGGGCGTCCCACGGCTATGCCACATGGAGGGGAAGTACCTTAAATATTGTAGATGGAACATTTTACTGAAAGAAGACTTCATTTTAATTTAAAAAACAATTTAAACTGCATTCATAGATTTTTAAATAATTGCCTGGTTGAACCGGGACTCGAACCCGCTATACGAGAAAAAAAATTAACCTGCATCTTTATCATACCGATCGGAAGGCTTCATCATAAGGATTATTTTTTGTTAAATAACATAGCATGAGAAATAAAAGGAAGACCATAAATTTTAGCCTTTGATGTAAAATTTTGTTCAGAAAAATGAAAAGCTGACATTGGCGTATCGACATACAACTGACTATTACTAATGAGTACCCACTTGAGAAGTACGCATCATTTCCCGATCCTTACTATCCTTACTAATCCTTACTTATATTACCTATAAATGCGAAAATGTGTTTGTTTGTTGATTTATTGGTTTGTCCTTCAATCCCGCTGCAACAGTTTGCAGCGGGATTGAAGGACATGTCGATACGCCAATGTCGACTTTTCATTTTTCTGAACAAAATTTTACATCAAAGGCTAAAATTCATGGTCTTCCTTTTATTTCTCATGCTATATTATTTAACAAAAAATAATCCTTATGATGAAGCCTTCCGATCGGTATGATAAAGATGCAGGTTAATTTTTTTTCTCGTATAGCGGGTTCGAGTCCCGGTTCAACCAGGCAATTATTTAAAAATCTATGAATGCAGTTTAAATTGTTTTTTAAATTAAAATGAAGTCTTCTTTCAGTAAAATGTTCCATCTACAATATTTAAGGTACTTCCCCTCCATGTGGCATCGCCGTGGGACACCCTGTATAGTCTGGAATAACATATGGACTACTTTTTATCCCGGAAAATAAGAGAGTTCCCGCGGGAATCCAAAACCCTCAATCCACGCGTACGAAGTTGCGGGCATCAGCTAGTAAAACAAAAAAGTCTTTTAATTTAAAAAAATCTGCGTATTGTTAGAAATGAGGGTAGGTTAAGTTGATTAATTTCTTTAATTTCTGCTTCGTGAAAATTAACGAACTTCCTATTTCTCAAGCAATAAATTTTCTGCGGCTCGCAATTAACAATTTTACGCGATGGCATTTACTCCTACTACATTTTCCCGTTTTTTTTTTTTTACTTTTGTGGCAATATCTATTAAGCTTTACTTTCATGATTTGTTTCAAATTTTAGAGTTAAATAGAGTAAAATAATAATGGCTACACGCGGATAAATAAAAAGTTAAGTATTTGTACCCGAAGAACTTTATACTCGTATCTATGTAAAAAGTCAGTAGCTCCGTTTCTATATTATAATTGAAGGAGACAAAAAACACATTTTCGCTTTTATAAATGCTATTACGATTCTATAATATAGCTACAGTTGGCAATTTATTTACATTATGATTATGTAAATATTATTTATTATATTGCTATAACAAACTCAAGATATTATTTGCTTTATCCAAAAGGCTCTTTTGAAGTCATCAAACACTCTTTGTTGCGAATGAAGTTATTTGGGTCATCCCAGATATGCATTGTAAGTATCAAAGTAAATCACTACAAAGTCATTTACTTGTTTGTTTGATATTCGTTAGTACTATAGTAATGTCCAAGCGGACATGAAACGCCTTGGCGTCAATGACAAAGACGCGAACACGCCATCTACATGGCGCCACATGATAAGGAAAGCCGACCCCACGTAACGGGCTAAGGCTAGGAAAAAGAAGAAGACTATAGCAGACCCCGCAACAGGAGGTGCAGTGTTGGTAGACCCACTAGGTGGACGGACAATCTCAGGCGAGTCGCTGACAGCCGCTGGATACAAGCGGCGTAAGTTCATGTTCTGTGGCGATCTCTTCAAGATGATGGTGACTGTAGCAGACTGACTCAAGATAATAAATAAACCTTTTCTCTAAGAGTTTTCTATATTGGTATAAAAATGATTGAATTCTTATTTAGCGTCTAAATAAGTTTATTACTTGTGAGTTCTGTACCTACCCCTTTATTCTGTTTATGTATCCTATTTACTCTTATTATTATTAAACGTAAATATATATAATATAGTATAGGTACCTAAAGGAAAAGAAGAAATAGGTCGAGCTCTCGGTATTCTGAGAGTAAAACTTGAACGTAAAAGTTCAAAGCACGAAGTTATATTTTAAGAAAAATAATTTACAAGAATAAAGCAAAACAAATTAGCAAGAAGGTTGTGGTTATACTCAGTTAAAGTCTAGCTTTTCATCGTTTCAACGTTTCAAGTAACGAATGCGAGGGGAGAATATTAGTCAATAAGTTCAGCATAGCCAATCTTCTTTAAGAAAAAATGCACACATACACCCCATTAAGTACCTGTTAGTTACTAGGTCATGTTCGACATGTGTAAGAGCAACATAATATAAAGTTGACGTACTTATCTATGTATTGCTGTTTCTAGTTGCAATTCTTAAATAATTCATAAGAAAACTGATCGATATTTGTCGCCGTGGGCTCGTGAAAGCAATCGTGAATAGGAAATTTACTCGTATGTTGACGACTTTTCTAGAAGTAAACGGGCAATATTGGAATATTTTCCATACATTAGTAAGGATAGTAAGGAAAGGTATAAGTAAGGGTTAAAATAAATTACTCACTGATTAAAATTAAAATACAAAATTATTTAGTTCATATAGTTCAACTTGTGGCTTTTATGACAAACTAGCTTTTGCCCCCGCGACTTCGTCCGCGTGGAATTAGATTTTGGGGTGGAATTTTCAAAAACTGTGACACACGTACTTTTTTATTTTTAACTGAAAGCTCAAATACCAACTTTGATGGAAAAAGCTTGAAAAATGACGGAGTTTCATATAAACTTCCATCCCCTATTTAAACCCCTTAGGGGTGGAATTTCCAATAATCCTTTCTTAGTGTGCGCCTACGTCATAAAAGGAACCAACTGTAAAAATTTCAAGTTTCTAACTTCAGTAGTTTAGGCTGTGCGTTGATATCTCAGTCAGTCAGTCAGTCAGTCAGTCAGTCAGGACTTTGAATTTTATATATATAGATCATCGATTCTGCTGAGAAGGAAATGTTCCAAACGCTTCAGTAGGTTATCAAATCGATTCAGAACCTTCAGAACTTCAGTGGCAAACCTTTTTATATCAATCTATCATCCGTTATCAGATACCATTGAGAGTCGAATAGAAAAATATAGATAATCGAACATTCTTATGACATTCTTCGATAGGCAGACAGGATTACACCGCGAACTCGACACCCGAGATTAGATAACTGACATTCAAAATAAATTGCGGATTTCCTTAGTTTTTTTTATAATAAGTGACGATGATATCTAAGGCCTTGTTCACGTACAACGCATGGCTGCGGTGGCGGGCGCGATCGCGGAATATCAAAAGTATAAACGTACGGTCGCGGACAGAAAATGTTTACCACCTTAAGATTCATAATTACATGCACACGTCTATGCCTGACAGTCGATATGCTTTCGATATTCTATAGCGTTATAGACCTTACTGCACGCAATGTGATATAGAATCTACTTTGAAAACTGATAAACATATTCTGTCCTCGATTATACGTAGGTAAGGTGCATGCTCAAGTAGCGCCAGGCCTGGCGCATTCCGCAGGAAACTTCTGAGCTACAAGTACATGGCGTTCCTCTTCTAAGAGCCTTAATTCAGAGATTGCGAAGGCATAAGAGTTACGTGATAGATAGGGAGAAAAGTCCAGGTGAATAAGACGGTAGCTAAGTAGCGCTGTGTCAACCTGAATTGCACTTTATTGTGTTTATTTTAATCATTTTAAGCAGTGAATCTTCTGTACCTTTAGGTACTACTAGAAGCCCGCGCCGACTTCGTCCGGGTTGAAAATTAAATATTTGTTCTTGTGAGCTTCATTTATTTAAATTGTATAGTGTAAAGGGCAAATATGTTCTAAATTAAATACTTACGATAATAAACATATTTATTTAGATATAGATTGACATCACATCGGTTAAAGAAGCTTCGAAAATAATTCATTATTTTTAATCAAAATTTGAAAGATAGAAATGGTTACTGTAAGTTATCCTTAGAATATAGACATATGCTATTGCGGACTTTTTTTTAGAACTCTTTAAGAGGACCAATTCACCCATATATCATTTTCATCCAATAACAGTCTATGACCCAGCGCACGCCTTGAAAACGTTTAAGAGTCAAAAAAAATTCCGACTTCTTTAACAAATTTGCACATAATATCTAGCCATAATACATTTATTAACATAATTATAGCCTATAACCATCTGGAATAATGTACCTTTGAAATGGTAAAAGAATTATTGTAATAGGTGCGGTGGTTCCAAAGTTTGCTCCGGACATACATACAAACTCACAAAATTCGCGCTCTCTCTTTATTATAATAGTATAGATTAGGTATTCTATGGTAGCGCGCGGTTCTATACGAAAATAACTGCGCCTGCCACCGGATCCGCGTTCTACGTGATTGTTCACGTCCTAAGATGGCCTAAGATTGTCGCTACCATCTAGCTAGAAGTTAGGCTAGCTTAGCTAACAAAGTTCAGTTTTTTTTACCAATCAAAGTAAGTGAATCACGAGAAAAACAAATTGATGCGCAACTCACATGAAGATTGTGAAAAAAATCTGAAATCAATTAAAACTTCAAAAAGAAGTTTATTTTAAAAAGATCAGATTTTCCGAGTACGAGCTATATTCGTATCAAAATCTCCAAGAAATGCTATACTTACTTTTTATGTCAAAGAAAAACTTGTAAAGAACTACAAGAAACGATTTAAGGTGCTGTCAGCTCAGTAAAAACAGGGATTTTAAATTATGACCAAAAATTTCGAGTTGTGCTTTGATTTTGTGCTATGACATCGCCTTAATAGTTTATTCTAGACTAGACCGAATAATTCTATTAGAGACTAGCTTTTATCCACGGCTTCGCTCACGTCAAGTTCGATTTTTTAAACCCCTATTTTACCTCTTTCGGGGTTGAATTTTAAAAAATCCTTTCTTAGCAGATGCCTACGTCCTAATAGCTACCTGTGTGCCTTTCAGCTCGAATGGTCCAGTGGAGAGCTGTGCGATGAAAGATCAGTCAGTCAGTCAGCCACCTTTACCTTATATTTAGAAGATAACATCAGGAGAAATGCCTGAGAGAGTTCTCTACTATATTCTCAATTTATATCATTAAAAGGTGTTGAAATCTCCCTATCTGCACTTAACACTGCTATATAGCAGAATAGTATAGCATATTCCGAACTGCGCTTATGCCAAACTCAAATCACTTATAAAAAGGGCTTTTCGATCCCCTAACAGAGATTATTTTGAGGCGAATTACATCAGCCACTAATGACGTCACTTCATGATGACCGCTCTGCGAATGATTTTTTTTTAAATATAGGTATAGACTAGCGCTTGACTGCGATCTCACCTGATGATAAGTGAAGATGCAGCCTCAGATGGTGCGCGCTTGCCTAGAAGATACCTATTCACTCTTGATTTAAAGACAGACTTGACACAGACATTATAGTTAGTTGATAAAACTGAAGCCGGAAGGGTATTCCTTGTGGTGCATATTAGAAGAAGAAGAAGAGATATTTGAGGGGAACAATTAGTTGTAGGTATAAAAGTCACAGAACGAGTAGAGGAAAATAAAAGTAAATTGTTTAATCGATAGTAATTTTTATTTAAGTAAAGAAATACACCTTTCTATCGTTAAGGGGTTGCGGTTGTCGAACGAACGACCCCCGAAGCTCGCCTTCTCCATTCAGACTGAACAGAACATTCACCAATTCCTGAGAAAACCAAAACATATGTACAAAAAATCCATATTTAATATTTTAAACGTGAAAGTATGTTGGTTTATCCTTCAATCACGCCGCAAGAGAGCTACCGATCGATGTGATTTTTTGCATGGGTATAGTTGAGGACCTGAAGAGTGAGATAGGAGTTCCCGCAGGGTTTTAAAAAACAAAATCTATGCGGACGAAGTCGCAGGCATCAGTTTTTTTTTTTTTTTTTTTTTATATTCCGCTGGTGGAAATGCTTCTTACGCATTCCTCCCGAGAGCTGTGCACCCATTGAAGATGAGTTCACAGCTGTCGGGAGGATATGTGGGACTCCCGGTTTCCCAGCATACCCACTAAAACCACCAGCGGTCCCTAGCCCTACCTATCGCTATTGTTCATGCGATATCCTTACATACCTTATAATTTATTACTATATACTTAAAAAGAAAACCTATCAAGTTGCGCGCCATGTATTGCATGTACCATTCTTTTTACATGTACTAGTTCTGTTTAGTCCCTTTTTTTTTTTTTTTTTTGACATGGGCCATTCTTTTACATGTTTCTTTATCTATATCAATTACATGTATCAATGTACTCTATCTTTACTATATATAACTATGATCTCAAGTACATATACCCAATTTTATTAACAAACTAACATACTAACACTACGACTATTTACATCTACCCCTACTATGTAACCATGGACCCATTAGCCCTTGCCGCGTATTTCACAACACGTTCGGCGAATTCCATGAAGATAGGTCGGCAGCTCTTGTCATTGACCGCTCTACTTAATGTGTTTAATTGTAGCGCGAATCCCATCTTGCACTCACAGTTGTATCTATCCCTCATGAAGCGTGGGCATGTTGTAAGTAAGTGCTCCACCGATTCCTCTGAGATGCCGTCGCAAGTGCAGAATGGGTCCCGCGCCAACTTAAATCTGTGCAGGTAGAATTTAAAACCGCCGTGGCCGGTGAACAATTGTGCCTTTAAATTAGTAAACCTTAAGAGTCCCTAGGGTCGTATGTGCTTCCTTGACGTCGGGAAAGTAATTCTTTGTGGTTAATCCACTCCTGGAGGTGGAGTATCTCTCCTGCCACTCTGCTAATGTGCTGGTCCTGATAAGGTACTTGGCGTGGGACGCAGGGAACCGGTCGTAGACCTTCGCGGTCTTACACTTGAGTGCGGCCTTCTTAGCTAGCTCGTCCGCCCTTTCGTTGCCGGGAACGCCTTCGTGTGCCCGTACCCAAAATAATTCGGCTACTTTTCCGGCCTCCGTGATCCTGTCCAACTCCTGCCTAATGCTGACAACCAGAGGGTGGACCGAGTTTATGTTGCTTATACTCTCTAAGGATGATTTGGAGTCCGAGAGTATTCTGACCCTGGGCTCGTCCCTAACCATTTTCAATGCCGTTAGAAGGGCCACCAGCTCGGCCTGGAAGACGGAGCAGTAGTTTTCCATTGGGAGCAAGCGGTATTTTTTCTCTTGTCCTGCTTGCCAGTACGTCACGGCAGCTCCCACCCTCCCTTCTATCTTACTGCCATCAGTATATATTTCTGGCGTACTCTGGGAGAATGGGATCAGATCCTGCTGTTTGTCAACACTTCCAAACGCCACTGCTTTGCGTTTTGCCGGGTGTGGGAGGACCGAATGGCTCACGCACACCTCCATTTCCCTTCCCGGCAACAGCCGAAGGTTGGAGTCTCTTTTAGCCTCGTACAACTCCTTTCTATCTAAGGCTCGTAAGTCTAGCGGCAAGATTCCCGCCAACAGCGCACTTGCGGTGAGAGAGACTGTCCGATGTCCCTTAATTATCATAATGCTGTACATCCTGGTGACTCTATCCAGTTTTGTTTTCACTTGAACTGTCCGGCACTTATGGGCCCATACGTTGGCTGCATACAGCATTGTTGGTTCAACTACCGCGATGTATATAGTTTTCAGGATTCCGGAGTTGAGTCCCCAGTGGGCCCTCGCAGTCTTTGCCACTCCTTTATATAAATTTATAGCCTTGGCCGTGGTTTCCTTCACATGGGGAAGGAAACTTAGATTTTTGTCCATCACTAGTCCCAGTACTTTTAGGGTATCTCCAGTGGGAAGCTCAGTTCCATCCATGGTTAGCCGCGGTTTGTGGTACTTCAGCTTCCGCGTGAATATTGTCACCTGCGTTTTTTGGGGTGCAAACTTTAATTTATTCCGTTGTCCCCAATTGAAAATATTTGCTAATGCTCTGTTTAATTTCTGCTCCAGAAGCTCACCACTACTTTCAGAGCCTATCAGGAGGACATCATCGGCGAAAGCTTGGATGTGGATGTCTAGGTGTTCTGTTTCCTCGAGCAGGCTATCCAATAAAACATTCCATAGCAGAGGGCCACACGTCGACCCCTGTATGCAGCCTTTGCTAGTTGCTCTGGTTACCTGTTCGCCTAAGTACTTGATAGTCACGGTACGTGCAGACAGGTAACTGGAAACCAGCAGGATGATTGATGGGTCCAGTCGTTTCCGAAGTAGCTGCGCTTTGATGACAGGCCACCAGGCATTGTCAAAAGCGCCTTCTATATCAAGGGACACTGCTGCGGCAATTTTCCGCTCTGTGACGGAGGTCTCGATTCTCCTCACCGCATCGTACAGAGCGTCTTCAGTGCTTCTCTGTGGCATGAATCCGTACTGCTTGCTGTTCAGAGGATTTTCTCGTCCCAATTGCCACATAATTCTGTTAGCGAACATTTTCTCCAAGGTCTTGCCTAGGACTGGGAGTAGTCCTATGGGCCTGTATGATTTTGGGACGGAGTAATCGTCTCTGTTGGGTTTTGGCAATATTTTTATACTTGCAGATTTCCAAATAATGGGAAAATAAGATAGTTCTAAACACTTATTATATAGGGCTAGTATCTCCTTGGGGTTTGCGAGAAATGCCCTGTAACAAATATCTGACGTTAGGCCGTCCTCCCCTGGCGATTTTTTGGGGCTCATATTATGTAAGACAATTCTGGCTTCCTCCAGGCTGAATTCTATTATGGTTTGTTTCATTAATTGTGCGACTTCGTCCTCCACTTTCTGAGAATTCCCTGCTCGAGCGTATCGGAATCCGGATCATCCCTCGGGTAGAAGGTATCAGCTAGAAGTTCAGCCGATTCCTTTGGGTCGAGCACTCGTTGATCCTGGGGGGAACGCAGCAGTCGGTCTCCTTCTGTCTTGCTCCTTTTTCGAATTACCCTATATATACCCTGCCAAAGGGACTCCCCGTCCTGCCGTTCACAGAATTCTTTCCAGCTTGTGGCAATTGTGGCTTGAATTAAGTCTTTGTATTCCTCCTTACTAGATAGGTATTCCTGTATGACCAGAGTTCTCCTGCGCTGATTTACACGTCTTATTCTGCTTCTCTTGCGTATTACCTCTCTTTTTTTGACCGTGAGCTCCTCAGTCCACCATTCGGTCTTGCCGAGGGGTACAGTAGGCGAGATCCTAGGAATAGTCTTGTCGCATGCTTCGGTTATTATGGCTACAAGACGAGTCGCCACTTCTTCCAGTGCTTCTTGACTAAGTACTTCTTTAATTGCTTCTTCCGTGATTCCGTTCGTTGAGAGACCCTCGGAAAGAGTGAGAGCAAACTTAGACCAATCCGCCTTCGCTGTGTTATAGCGGCGTGTCGAGTTCCTGTAGGCTTTTGCTGGTGTCTTCTTGTCCAGGGTAATGGCAAAATTGATACGCAGGCATCAGTTAGTTAACTCTACCAATAAGGAAGTTTCCTCATTTACATTTTAAAGGGCCATATTCAAAGTCAGTAATCAGAAATCCTTAGGCAATCAGAAATCCTTACTTCTCGGAATAAAAAAATACAGACACTCTTTTTAATAAGATACCGTTTCTCAAAAGTCTCAACTAAGCGCAAATATTGCTTGAGCTTGTTTAGTTTACTAGGAAATCTATATCTCCTCTTTCATTGTTATTTCTATGTAAAAAATCCTTTTCCTTTTATTGGCACAAAGTATTAATTAACTGTAGACTTTAGGGAGACCACATACGATCAAGTTTGTTGTCAAGTTTGCATGATGCTTAGGGGAATTCGCAAAACGGATCGATACCTGAGAAGTATCGATACTTCTGGTTCGATACCTAGAAGATCTCCAGAAAGCTGTACCACAACATCGAGAGAGATAACGCTATACATCAGAAAGAGAATTGTATAGACTATAGATTGCTGTCTGACGTGTGAAATCTTGCAATGAGATAAAAAGTATCGAGTAATTGATAAAGTACCCACCGTAAGTAAGTCGACTACAGTCTATACTCTTTCTGATGTATAGCGTTATCTCTCTCGATGGAGTCAGAGAGGTACAGCTTTCGGTAGCCTTCCTAGGTATCGAAACAAAAGTATTGATACTACTCAGGTATCGATCCTTTTTTTCGAATCTCTAAGCATCATGCAAACTTGACGGCAAACTTGATCGTATGTGGCCTCCCTTAATGGTATTTCTAAGAATGATAGAATGAGATTGAATGATGAATCTATAGGCGTGTTATAGACAATAATTAATTTTTATTTACCCTAGTAACAGGCAACGCTCTAGCCCTGACCAGCCACAAGACATTTTCAGTGCAGGGCGGCATTGTCAGGGAGCCCTGGTAGGCGACGTACTCTTTCAGTGGCGGGTTGAAACAGGCTAGTGGTTGCGGTGATATACCAGCATCTATGTTGCAGGAATTTTGTGCCACGTGAATAAGCTTGCTAATCCCAGTTTGAGCTTCATTACTGTACTGTAAAAACAATTTTTTTTTCCTTTACTTATTTAAAGTATAAAACTTTGATTAGAATACTCACTCTGAAAACATTATTGTTACAGTATATGAAAACAAAATCTTTAAATAAATAATCAAAATTACAAAAACCAAGCAAAATACATCATTAAACTCAGACATTAAATAAATTAGTAAAACAAAATAATATCATTTCCATTCTCTATAATAATAAATAATTAATTAAACAAATTAGACGATTGATTTGAACATTATTATAGCATCTTTTGATGCGGGATGGGCAATTATATTTCAAAACATTGCCATGCTAAATCTATTCAAATCAGACACATTGCTCTAAAAGGTGATGAACCTCATCAACTGTCTAAATCACAGTTAAAAAATGAATCAATGATAAAAATTTATAAATTAAAACCAGAACTAGGTGACACAGACTACTATCTCGATTTCGGTGCGAGGTCGTCAATCCAGCACCCTGGGAGCAGGGACAGGGAAGTCGCTGGATTCAAGCAGCGCAAGACCGAATGCTTGTGGAGGTCACTATAAGAAACCTATATATCCAGCGTTGGACGTCTTCCAATTGATGAAGAAGAAGGGTCACCTCGTGGTAAGTGATAGATGAGAGTAAGAGATGGAAGTAGCCTAACTTGGAAGTTAAAATCGACACACTCTTATCCGTTCCTACGGAGTATCGTACCATTTGGCAGCACGGTAGGGTAGTAACTAGTCACGGCTTAAGCCTCCCCACCAGAATATATTAATTCCCAAATTACCCCTTCCAGGAATCGAACCCGGGACATACCTATCACTTAAGTATAAGACCACAGCGCTCACCGCTGCACCAGGAACCACAACTAGAATTGAATTAGTAAAGAACATTCTACAGGATACTAAGAATATAATTTTAGGATAATATTTATCATTTCAACTATAGACACAAAAAATATGTACCACATTTTAAATGAATTTATTTTCTACGTTTTTTACTTTCGACAGATACGTACTCCTGTCAAAAGTTTCGTCGGGTTTTGATTTGACAGAAAGGGATTATCTATAGGGCACATCGGGTAATTTCATATTACAAGAGCTGACTGTCACTTTGACTGACGCGTGAGGTACGGGGGAGAATTTATTTGGTATACCTCTATATATTTATACCGGTTGAAATTTTAATGGTTGTACTCCCTGAAAGAGCTGAATGTGCTCATGAAACTGAACAACTTTCCCCAGGGAACATAGGTCGAAATATGAAAAAAAAATTTGGACCTCCCATAGTAAATCAATCAGCTGATCGTCAAGTTTGTATGGAGGGTCCAATTTTTTTTTTTTCATATTTTGACCTATGTTCCCTGGGGAAAGTTGTTCAGTTTCATGAGCACATTCAGCTCTTTCAGGGAGTACAACCAATGAAATTTCACCGTGTATACTCAAAGCTCTTAGAGAATTTAGGTATACCTACTTATTTAATAGCAGGACGGTTTGAGAACTAAGGTACAATTAGAATCCTTGTGAATTCACCGTTGAAGCATGTGATATTCGCTACTTACCCTTGGCATGACCCAGTATTACCTGTGGTTCTACTGGTACGGGATATGTTTATAGAGTAACAAACCATAAACACACACACACACAAATACACATACAAACTTTCGCCTTTATAATAGGTGTGATAACGACATGTATCATTATGTAACATAGCATAATATGAGCAAGATGTAATATAATACAATAGAAAAAACCGCTCTTTTGTATCGCACACATTAGTCGAGGTGGCAGCCAGCTCTTGGTATATCAGATTTCGAAATAAGATTTTTATTTACTTATCTAAAACGAATTTCTTATCTTTCACGATGGAAAAGTTAGTGGCTTAGAAATAGGTTGGTGTTTTTTTTGTGTTGATATTTCAGTAAATTATTACAAAGTTTGGTCTATTATCCTGTCAAATAGCTAACAGCCACATAAAACCAAATAATTTTTCTCTTTTGGCAGATGCTAGACAGAAATATCAGTTTGTTTAAAAAGAAAATTTTATTGGTTCCTTTGTGAAGACTCAGAATTGAAATGTCTATTGTGTATGTTCATAAAATACTCGTAAGGCGTGCTTGTAAGTGTATTTACAAAAAGAACTAGTCATCCTTCATCATTCCTGCAAAAACTGCAAAAATTCGACACTAGAGGTCACACTGTGAGTGAACTCTACGTAAATAATGGAAGACGTAAAATATATCAAGTTTTTATTGAATGTTGAATGGCGTAATAATTGTAACCATTACCTTCTTCAGCATACTTTTCCTCTAGTAAAGCAGCAAAAATTTTGTAAAATAACCTCCATGATTTTTTTTTTCGGATTGTTCGGATTTTTTTTTCGGACTGCACAATGGCTCTATTGGCACCTTTACGGAGTACACAACCTCTCCCAGAATAGGGCTCGAAAAGATCAGGGGTAACGTTTAGAGGCTCGGATTTAGAATGCCGTTGGGGCGGGTGGGGTTATTGGATTAGTCCGAACTCCGAAGGTTCCCGAGATCGTGGTAATGACGTCCGGATGACGAAAGAAATCGGAACCTCTTCCCTGAAATTCTCGCCAAGATTTTCACTAAAACAATATCCATTTTACCTTATAAAGATTTACGATACCAAGTATCGCCTGAGCATCCCGAGGTGCGGCTTTTATTGCGTCATTCAAAGTTTTGTATTCAGCCGATATATGGATGACTTGGCTCTCTAGGGGGTATTGCAGACCGCCTATCCGATGCTCGGAGGGCCAGTGAAGGGTCATCGAGTGGAACAAATATCGGCGGCTGTGTGCAGCTCCGCCGTATACGACGGGTTGACGCTCGCATTTCCATTGGCCGTAGAGGACAACTGAAACGAATGAAAACGTAATTTCGGGTGTTGCGGTGCATGGGACTGGATTGGAATGAATAGGAACGTGATTTGAGGTTTTATAAGGTCTCTGTAGTGTGTAGTTGAATACAACTGAGATGCTGTGAAGAGAAGCCTCAATAGCCCAACGGTTAAAGGACTGAAAACTGAAAGGTCGCAGGTTCGAGTCTTACGCGTTGCACTATTGTCGTACCCACTCCTAGCACAAGTTTTCCGCTTCTTTGGATGGGAGAGGAGAATCAAAGTCAAGTTCATCTTGACTAGTATTCTTAAAAAAATTTCCTTTGCTATCTTTGACAGTTCCTACTTTTCAAGTTTTTTGTGCTCCTCTTTTTCTTTGTCAACCGATTGACGTCATCTAGAGGTTCCCTGCCTGCATAAGACGTATTGTCTTGTCGTCGGTCCACCTAGTGGGAGGTCTACCAACACTGCTCTATTCGGTGCGAGGTCGCCGCTCCAGGATTTTGGAGCCCTAACGCCTAACATTTCTTTGAACTATGTATGTGCCTTGCCCATAGCCACTTCAGCTTCGCGACTCGATGAGTTGACTAACTGTGATTCTCCGACGAATCTCCTAATTTCTAATTAGATCTCGCAGGGATATTCTGAGCATGGCTCTCTCTGAGTGACTTGAGTGCTTTCTTAGAAATATGAGCTCAACTGTTAAAGCTAGCTGAAACATAAAAATAGTTTTGTAGGAAATAATGTTATAAGGTCGGGACATAGATTCTTACGTCGTTTCGCGTTATTTTTCAACGTGAGGCTTTTTGGTACGATGTCGTAATTGTGGAATGTGAGCTTTCGGCACCCCTTGGTCTTTATCAATCCCACCGCTGGGAGTTCGACTGGCGACTGGGAACGGCCCCCGCATGCGGGATACTGTTTGTACCAGTTTGATTGATCTGTTAATGATAAATTGTAAAACTATTGTGAATTCTGATCATTTAGGGAAATATGTATTTAACTAAAGAACTCTGTAATTTTTATTACAGTGGTAATAGCCTAGTGGCTAAGACTTCGGTCTCCTTATCGGGAATCCGGGGTTCGAATTCGCGGTACAGGAAACATCGTGACCTGCATACTGAGAGTTCTCCTAAATAAATCGAGCTTTCCGAACCGGTGATAGAGTCTTGATTCTCGACTTTTCAAAAATTAGCCTACATGAAACATAAGATTTTTTACCTTTATAACTCCATTGTTTTATTTGTTTTAACTTTTTCGTCGTTTTTGGTTTAGTCAGTCGAAAATTTTTTTGAAATGTTGAAAAGATCTGAAAATGTCAAAGGAAGGTCAGGCGGTCAAATAAAATTATGATTAAGTAAATAATTATATGTCAATGTTCATGATCCCGTCATTAATAAAATTTAAGATATGAAAACGCTACATTAACTTCATCGCTTCATTAGTAACTTTGTATTGATAAATATCGAGATAGTAAAATCTTTCCTACATTAAATTTAAAAAAAAAATAGTGTAACCACAGAAATAAATCAAGGCAGAACAGAAAAGTCCGCCCACTTTTCTGGTACGCGTTCCAACAATTTACAATTAAATATTCAAATAAAATAAAAATAAAAAAAAGCTATTCAAGTAAAACTCGAATAAGCTTGAATCTCAAAAAAAGAGGCATTTCATTTTCAACAAGAGCAATATTTTTAAATAAAAACCATATATAGCCACGCATAAATCCTTACGAAAACAGTGAAGGTTTTAAATTTCTAATATCAAAATAATTAAGTAAAATTAATATGCTATACCTACGGTTTTGTATAATATGATATGAATGTTCTCCTCTGTACATTAGGTAGATACGAGTATCTACTCTAGTTTCATTACTTGAAATCGTGCGCTCTTTTCCGACTTCCAAAAAGGAAAATTCAGCCGGTATATATTTTTTTGTATTTAATAAATCGTAGGGTAATCTGATTTCATTGCCAAATAAATGAGTATTTTTGTGAATATAACAGTGCAAAACTACAAGGGAATTTATAACTCAGTGTGTACGGTCTACTTATCAACTTAAAAAAATAAGACCATAGATAAAATTATATAAGGAGTTTCCAATCTTAAACTAACTAAATAGAGAATAAAGGAACAAATTAAATGGACTAACAAAATTTCTTGTGTATCTTGACCACGGTCTTGAATTACTTTTAGGAAATTCTGTTGGGAAGTGCAAAACCCACACTGTCTTCGGCTAAAATAAAGAAAAGAAAAAAAAACTAAGCGAGTATTCATAAAGTTTGATTTTTTATTTTTTATTAAAGTGTTAACCTACACATAAAGGAAATATCCTAATAGATTTATAAATACATATAAAAAATTCTGAGGCCGCCGGCGGGATTCGAACTCACATCTCTCGGGAATCGCGCCCTGAGGGTGTTAACCGTTACCCTACGGCCAAATCGAACATAGATATATTAGGAATTAGGAATTACCCAATGCGGCTAGTGCACATCGTGTGATGTTACTCTGCAGGGCCGAACTATACATAATACTTTATCAAGATACAATTTCATATTTCAATCAAGCTATTTCTACAAAATAAAACAAGTTTTCTGTCAACAAAATGGAAATACGACTCGACTCTCAAACAATCTAATTTAGATTTCTGAGTGTTGTGTTAACATACGTTTACTTTGAGTTTATAGACAGAAATCAAATCAAACCGCAGGAGTTGTTACTAGAACTAGTGTTTATATTCTATTCAATCCAATAAATTGAATTGGTTCACCGTACACTATTGTATGAGTATAACAAGATTCAAAATAAAGCCTCAATAGCCCAACGGTTTTAAGGGTTTGGACTAAAAACGGATGGGGATCGAGAAGTCGACCCTTTTGCACTATTGTCGTACCCACTCCTAACACAAGCTTTCCGCTTATTTGGAGGGGAGAGAAAAATATTTTGTCGCATTCAGCTTGGCTAATATTCTTTAAAAATTCTTTGGTTGACTTTGATTGAGGGGGAAATCTTCTCGAGCTACCCTACGTCTTTGGAGAGATCGAGTTATATGAAGGTTTTATATACTAAAACCGTATCGGGAGTTAGTTCCAGCGCATAAATTCAAGCTTATGAAATAAACAACAAAATAAACAACTATTATCATAATAACTGTCGTTATGCCCCTTCTATTGTTGTAGCCTTTAAGTAAAATTGTTTAAAACAATAATACTCGTAACTTAATATTGTTAAGCCATCTATTCCTCGATAGGTAAGTACTGTATTGTTTTTACGCACGATTGTACACCTTGGTAGCAAATTGTTTGTTTAGGACCGACGATTGAACGCTCGTAAGTCGTCTTTGTCGTCAATCGAGCATGGTATTACATATTATTGTGGCGAAAATAAACTTGAGATAAATTCTTATTTACCCTGTAACTGTCGGCAGTCACAGTTGCCAGCAAACACTTTCACTGGAGCAGTGATAGCTTAGTGGTTAGGTCTGCGGTCTCCATTTCGGAGGGTTACGGGTTCGATCCTGGGGACGAACTTCTGACTTATCGGAGTCATAATATGTGCTTGCTTCAATGGTGAAGGAAAACATAATGAGAAAACTGCACGCCCGAGAGTTCTTTATAATGATCTCAAAGTTGAGTGAAGTCTGCCAATTTGCACTGTGCCAGTGTGGTGGATTATGGGGATAACCCTACTCTAAGAGAAGACCTATGCCCAGTAGTGAACCCTTAATGGGTTTCTGATGATGAGCTATTACTGCTTGTATTATTGAATCCAGAACGCACAGACAGCAGCACTCTATACACAGGAACAAGAAAAAATTTTTAAAATCCACGGAAAATTTGATGTAACGTTCGTCATAAGCTTCTTTCTGTGACCGGAGGTCACAGTTATATATTTGGTCCTTTAAAATGATTTAACCCATGTCACACACACCAAAATCGGCACATTTGTTTGGGCGTCACGGTGAAACATAATAATATGTAAATAGAAATATGCATACGTAGGTACCTACATTAATAAAATTACATACATAGACTGCTAAAATAATAACCCTTCCTGTAGGGCTAACATGCGCGTCTCGAGAAAATTTTGTCACATGTTTACTCGTGAATTTCTATAGAGATTACGAGTAAACGCGTAGACAAAAATTTCGCGTGGCGCGCAAGTTAGTCCAGTAGGACTAGTCTTTAAATAGTGTTTCCATGACGTCACAACCAGACCACCACGGGCATGTTAGCGTTGCCAACCAACAGTCATTGGATCAACGAAACCCTATAATTACACTAGAATAATACCTTTCCATACAACATTTTGTCATGAGCTTCGTTGTTGAGCTGGCGCTGAATATCGTCCGCATCGTCGAAAAGCGTATTAGCTCGAGTGGACGTTTGATCTTTTGTATCTTCTGCTTAAGAAGTTTTGTAATTAGATTTATTATTCTCTAAAGAAGACTACAAGATAGCCTCAATAGCCCAACGGTTAAAGGTGCGGACTGAAAACTGAAAGGTCGCAGGTTCAAACCCCACTTGTTGCACTATTGTCGTACCCACTCCTACCACAAGTTTTCCGCTTATTTGGAGGGACAGGAGGTTATTAGTCAAATTCAGTTTGGCCAATAGGTATATTCTTTTAAAAAAAAGACAAAAAAAGGTGATGAAGAATACGAAGACTACGAATACTACAAGGATAAAGAAGACTACAAAGATTTAGATACATAATGATCACAATAAAATTTTAGAACTAACCTTTGTAACCATATATTGTTATGATGAATATGAAAAAATTAAAATAAAAAACATTTCTAATTTGAAACACCATACGCTTAACACCCTTGCTTAACACATACACCAAGAGAATATTAGGGAGAATATAATCACTCCGTGCACATACACATCTTATTTTAAACAAAATAAAATTATAAACTTGGTATAAAGGTGGTATAAAGTTATGTTACCTCTGATAATTCTGATAGTTACCAAAGAGAATGTAATCACTACGTTTGATAGTTACCTCTGGAACCATATAATCCAAGAGAATGTAATAAGCACAAACATATAAGAGTAAGCAGACCTAACATAAGAAAAAATTGGCGTTCCAATTACGCCTACATACAAATCTCACGCACACATTGACAGTAAACAGAGCCGGACTTCGAAAAGCGAGGTTCAGCGAGGTTGAAGGGACTGGAGAGTATTTAATATTTGTAATTTGAAATAATATGGAAACTACGGAAAGTTGTCATCAAATTGTAGGTTAAACCCTTATTTTACATTCTGTAAACTTAATTCTATAAATTAATTCTTAATTATGAAAATGGATTCTAATGTGCTAAGTTTCGCGGTTTTGTAATCAAACAAGTAATAATGTTACAAAATAATATTTAATAAAATCAAAACAAAACATGATTTACAAAATCTACCCAAAAGATATATCTATTAGATAAATAAAACAAAATCAAAAAGCAACTTTTTCTCTAATATCTTTTAGAAATACAAACATTGACAATACGATAACATCAACAGTAGTTTAATTAACTCTTACATTCTATTCAGCCTGTATCACTCATTTCAATAACCTTATTAGAATAGTATTACACATTTTAAACTTATAAAAATAACAAAATAAACCATATGTCTCAGTCTTTTCAATAACGTAATAAGGAATAGTATTACTCTATACTCTTTATTAATAGTATTACTAGGCTGTAAATTTTGCAAGTCCATCAAAACTTGATCTCCAGCAGCTTTTCTTTCTACTGGACCTTTTACTGATGATGTAGACATATGCTGAAAACAAGAGTAATAAATTATCAGTTGTCTAGTATTAACAATGTAATAGGTAATACAAATAGGTACACAGCTATATATGTATGGGTATAGCTGTCAATATTTACGTTTAAATGGCAAGATGTTTTGGGTTGGTACCTAAATATAAGAACAACTAGAAACTTACTTGTAATGATGAATCAAAAATCATTGGGATTGCATTAGAAGTAAGGACGGTACGAAAACCACTGCAATCCACTAAATGTGCTTCAAAATGTTCAGAACATAGCACACTCGATGTTTTGTGCTGCCAATTTTTTTTATTCGTCTGCATCAACCAGGCATTTTTTATATTTTCATCCTTTGGAAAGCTGAAAAATGATTTAATTTTATAATTTATCCTTACTTTTATAGAAATAGAAATAGAAATATTTTATTTCAAATAAACTTTCACAAGCACTTTTGAATCGTCAATGAATCTACCACTGGTTCGGAATGCCTTTCCCGCCGAGAAGAGCCAGCAAGAAACTCGGAACTCTTTTCAAAAAAAAGTAAAAATTTTACAATATTTAATGAAACTATGCTATGTATTGCTTCCACGATTAATTTTCCTAAGTCCAATACAATACAAATAAAAATTAATACAATCCAATACATCTTAAAACAGGCAGGCAAAAACAGACTAATTATTTAATCAAAATATACCCACTAAACAAAACTTGCGCCTGAATACGGCCCTGTCAAATTGTACAAGTATATGAAACGACAAACAAGATCCTGATATTAATTAATTGATAAATATTGCAACAGGAATATACTAGAACCAAAATTACTATAACTGTCTACGAGTTTTGCGTATATAATAATTAGGGACTACTTCTAAAATGCCGAACGATTATTAATAATCACACAGTAAGCATATAACCAAATTACGAGTCTATAGCACATCAAAACTTACCGATGAAAAGTAATTGCAGGTGTTTTCCTATACGGAGAATTGCCACACAGAGGTGCACAACACTTCACCATTTTATTTCAGAATTTTTGATTCTTTAGACTCGATTTTAAAGCAAATTTAAAAGAATAAACAACTCGCAGGTTATGTTGTTGTTTTTGACAAATTGACATATTGCACCATACTGCTCTTATTTGTAGCTTACGAATTGCCTCAAGCTCAATTATGTCTATGAGTGCGTAAGTGTTGCAACAACAGAAGTAAAAGAGATAGAATCATATATTTTTTGTTGGAGAGAAGCAAGCGAAGATATTATTTATTCGTTTAGATGTAGTTGTGAAAATTATGTTAGGTCTGCTTACTCTTCGTTGATGGAGAATTGACTTGATCCGGCACTAAATTAAAAATAATAGTGTGAGTGAGACCCATAAATTATATCTGTAGGAAGAGTAGAAGAGATGAAATATAATATCTGTTGGCTCTTTCGCGTATGCGAATTTTTTGTTTGGACCCAGTTTATTGGGTCCCAACAAACATTAGCTGTCAAACATCGTTTAACAAGATTTCATAGAAAAACTGTGTTTTGTGACGCGTTATAATCTAATTGAGTGAATTTATGTGAATTTTTGAACTGTAATAATATTATAATATGGGGCGTTGTTGTGTATTAGGTTGTACGAATCGTCCAGAACGAAAAATTGAAAACATAACCTTTCATCGGTAAGTATGCTGGGTTTTACAATATTATCAAAATATTTACTATAAATGTAATAATTTGTTCTTAAACTACTGCGTGTATTTGCCGATTATTATACAAACAAGTGCATTTTTCGCAATTTCCTTTTTTATATTACCCGACCAGAGTGAATATTACTCTTATAACTCGTGATCGCCATTTTCAATGCTTCTTCTTAAATTGTTTGGGTTTTCATAGAGTTAGGGATACCAGTCTTTGCAAAATTTACCCATAAATCCTATTATAATTCTCACATATTTTGACTCTATTTTTCATTTCCAGATTTCCAAAAAAACCGAAAATTCGAAATTTGTGGACTCTACTCACTGGAAGAGCACTGAAAAACTGGCAACCAACAGAGAATGCTCGAATATGCTCCAAACATTTTTGGAGCATAATCATTTATAATAAATTGATTTTATTTAATGGCCAGTGACGATTTTACTTTCGAAATAAAAAAATAATATTAATTTAATGAACTGTTTTTTTGTATTTTTAACCTATCAGACTCCACTTCCATCCGCTTTTTTCGGCTATTTTTCATTCATATTCCGTGCATAAGTAAATGGTAGAATTACCCATATCATTGGGTTTTTATTTGAAACTTTAAAATAATTTTTAATCTAGCAATCTATAAATTACGTCATAGACTATCGCTATTTCATTCGGTATACGATAGTAGCAAATCTATTGTCCATTCTCCATCAACGTTACTCTTATATGTTTGTGGTAATAAGAGAATGTAATCACATGTAATCCCAAGAGAATATAATTACTCCGTTTTACTCCGTGGAGAGTAGTATGTTCCTTGATCTATGACCAAGGAATATATGGGAATATACTACTCTCTTGATCTATGACTAAAATGAAGTGATTATATTCTCTTGGTCTATGACTGGAATCACTGGAACCACTGGAACAAACGGAGTGATTATATTATATTCTCTTGGACTGGAACCTCAAAGATTGCAACACACTGAGCAGGTATATGCCCGTGATAAACATGCTTGTTACTCGCACAAAAGCATGTCAGTCACAAGTAAAAATGAGCTACTCGCACGAGTAGATCGCAAACGGCTTGCGATCTACTCGTATACTTTGTACTGCACGTGAGTTACTGGTAGAATCGCGATATACATGCAAGTAGCTCATTTTTGATACTCAAAACTAAGTGATTATATTTTCTTGGAGAAATATCACTCAATCCGAATCACTATATCCAATTCAACAATCAAATCAAAACATTCGAAAACCAATTAAATTATTTAAGTTTTAAATACATTATATGCATAAAAACAATAATATATACGAACTGATACGATGCAACAGGATATAAGGTATGAAAATGAATACAGATATCATCATCATCATCATCATCATCAACTTATGGACGTCCACTGCTGGACATAAGTCTCTTGCATGGACCTCCACAGACCTCGGTCTTGCGCCGCCTGAATCCAGCGACTCCCTGCGACTCGTTTGATGTCGTCGGTCCACCTAGTGGGGGGTCTGCCAACACTGCGCTTCCCGGTGCGGGGTCGCCACTCCAGCACCTTGGGACCCCAACGACCATCAGCTCTTCGAACTATGTGCCCCGCCCATTTCCACTTCAGTTTCGCGACTCGCTGAGCTATGTCGGTGACTTTGGTTCTCCTACGGATCTCCTCATTTCTGATTTGATCTCGCAGGGATACTCCGAGCATAGCTCTCTCCATCGCCCGCTGAGTGATCCTGAGCCTTCTTATGAGGCCCATAGTTAGCGACCATGTTTCGGATCCATAGGTCATCACTGGCAACACGCACTGTTCGAAGACTTTAGTCTTCAGGCACTGAGGAATTTTGGACGAGAAGACATCTCTGAGCTTCCCGAATGCTGCCCAGCCGAGTTGGATTCGGCGGTTGATCTCTTTCTCGAAATTGGACCTACCCTAGCTGGATTGTGTGTCCCAGGTATATATACTCGTCTACAATTTCGAGTGCAGAGTTCTCAACAATTACTGGGTGGAGCGAAGCATGAGCATTGGACATGATCTTCGTCTTGCTCATGTTCATTTTAAGGCCCACCTGTTGAGAAACCCTGCTGAGGTCATTGAGCATTGTATTGAGGTCTCCGAGAGTCTCTGCCATAATGACTATGTCGTCGGCAAATCGAAGGTGAGTGATGTACTCGCCGTTTATGTTGATGCCAAGTCCGTTCCAATCCAGAAGCTTAAAGACGTCCTCCAACGCAGCGGTAAAGAGCTTCGGGGAGATAACGTCTCCCTGTCGCACTCCACGCTGCAATTGAATTGGCCTTGTAGTCTGGTCCAATACAGATATTAAACCTTGATAATTAAACACGTTTTTCGTTTCTCTTATATAATACAGATATAAGAGAAACGAAAAACGTGTTTAATTATCAAGGTTTAATTCCATTTCAGTTTCCATTAATTAACAAAATTAACTTGACACTAGTAAATTTATTGAAGACTCATTACGGGAATAATTTTGTAATTCTATAGCTTTTAATTGAAAGAGTAGTTTGTGGATTGCAAACCAAAATAATTATGTTGAATATATTATTTAAAATTGAATAATTATAAAAGAAAAGGTATTTACAATGATAGATTTCGAAATAACTAATTTAAGTTCTGCAAAAATCAAATTGGATCCATCTATTTAAATCTAAACTGCTAAGTACACCAGCACATAGTTCAACAGCAGTGCCAAGATGCTCATACATGCGTATGTAAAATATGTGACGAACAACTGAGGAACTGGAATACAGCGATAATTTCTCTCGCTGAGAAGTATTGCTCTCTCTTGGTTCTCGACTTATACCGTAAAACATTTCTGAAATACGATCATACTCTTTGTCAAATTTGTTAGCCAACAGTCCAAAAATTTCGTTTACAGCTTTATGTTTCTGTGCATTCAGATCATTCTCTTCATACCACGGTTTTAAGCATTCCCTGTGTGAACGCCTCAAACACTCGTAATATTTCATTCTCTCATCGAACCCCTTACTTATCATTGCCGTTCGCCAACTGTTTATTGATAGGTCCCAAACTTCTCTCGGAACCATTTCTGTATACATATCTTTCATTTTCATAACTTCAGTCTGGTGGTAGAAGCATACCGGATTTTTCATAACAAAAAGATCAGCTTCCAGAAACATTTTTTCGTATGGATAAATTTGAGGTTCAACACTTGTCGCTTTTAGTATTATTTCCCCAATCAAATCTCTTGCGATGTTTATAAGTACATTCGCATAAATAAGGTTTTCCAATTTTTGAATTTTTCTTTTGATTTTTGCAAGATTTTCTACAGAATCAGCGTACAAATTCACAATAAGTTGATTTTCGAGTGAATTAAAAAAGCAAATATTCAAAAAAATTAACTCCCAGCTTTCTTCGTAAGTTCCGGGTTCATTTGACACGAAAGTAAAACAAACTTCTTGTGATTGTCCAGGACATATAACATTTTCATTTTTGTTGAAAAAGAAAACCTGATATGATGATTCATCTGCAATCACACGTTTTATCTTTTTCCAGCAATATCTAAGTGCCACAGTTCCAAAATTTTGTAAATAGAGTTTACTCCTGCCAACTCTACTGACCGGACAGTTAAAATAGTAAGACCAGGCATCGCAATAATTTTGCCCAAAATCATTCTGCATTTTTGTTAAATGACTTACTGTCTGATGACGTATTTCTTTAAGAAATATCGTATCATTTATTCTGATCGCATAAACCGAATACAGTGCTTCCTCAGGCGTTCGATCTTCTGATGAGAAAATTATATTGGGCAACGGTGGTAGCTTTTTTGGAGGGAGCTTAGGCTTGGTACCAATGACAATCAATTCATGTACATCGGACCTGTAAGAAACATGATTTCTGATTACTTTATACTAATAATAACTTATTAATAAGTTTTAAATTGGATTTACCTAAAAGGATCGATTGTCGTTATAATATCTGCGAGATCGTTTTGCCTTTTATTTTTGTAGCTCTCATATTCCAAATCTAATTTTGTAAATTTTTTCCTTTGCGAACCTGATATACCTTTTTCATTTTCTTGTATGTGTTTCGGAACACCAATATGTTGAATAATACCCGGTCGACCCATTTCAACTCGTGTTCTTTTTGCTTCATATACAGGTTTGCAACAACAAGTCTGTGTTAGTCTATCAGGCCGATCCCACAGCGCTCCTCTTACGCCAACTTTTTTCTTAATTTGCGCATTCTCTATTACTGTTTTCTCCTCCTTTTTTTCGCGGACCTTTTCACACAAATTCATTACCAATTCCCCTGTAGTTCTTCCTGTTTTATGAGCTAGATGCTCTGTTTCTTCTTTTCTAATTTTTATCCATTTCTCCCAAACAAGTAGTTCTGGGTCTGGATCAACTGAATCTTGACACAAAACAAACTTGTATTCTTTCTTGCTCATCTTGCAAATTTGTAGATATTATTTTACTTGATAAAATCAATTCACTTTCAAGGAAGTTTTATAAAAATCCTTAAAATAGACGTTCACCTTGACAATGTCAAAGTGTTTGTTATTTAACAAAGTGATTATATTCTCTTGGGTTGTTTAAGTTTAAGGAAATATATAGGTACCTATACAAAATCCTTGGTTTTATATGTAATCAATTTATACCTACTGTTTGTTGTTGTATCTATAAAATCTGTTACATTTGTGTCAAATTTTTACTGTGTAGTTTTTGTTAAAACGGAGTGATTATATTCTCTTGGGTTTTTGTTATTTGTCCCTTTATTTAAATCCTCTGTATTTTTTACCCATTTTACTTAAATTTTAGTACAATTTACTCAAATTTTTGACCAATTATGTTAAAAGTAGCAGTATCTCAAACGGGTAAGTTACTTAGACAAGTTTATCAAGATTAGGTTAAATCAAAATGTAATGTCCATTTTTAACACGTATCTTCTTTTACAATACCTATTGGTTTATTTATCAGAGAAATAAGAATTATTATGCACAAAGAAAAGCTACAAGAAAGAAGGAATTATTAAAAACAGTTTTTTGTTTCATTAGAGGATGTAGATTTCACAGCACAAGTTGAAGAGAAAAAAGAAGTACCACCTTTTGGAAGTCTGGAGTATATTCATTATTGGAGTGAATTTGAAGGCAATCTCCCATCCCCTATCGATGTGTCTATAACTGGTGCCGTGCAATACACTTGCCCCGATCTAATTTGGTACAATTTCGATATCTACCCTCACAAAATTAAACTAACCAACACTGGATATACAGGTAAGAAAACTATTGTTAGTAAACTGAAACTTGACTCTCTCTCTGTAACTCTGCAAATAATATGAAGCAGATATTCACAGACAGTTGAATTGATTTATTTTATAAAATACTCAATAAGATTGTTGGTTTATTATTTTAGGCTTTGTTCTTTGCTTTTCTTTCTTCCTTGATTGGTGTATGCTTAAATTATTTCGTTCGTTAACCGGGAGGCGAAGCTTTTCCTTGTAAGTTCATAGCTACATAATGACGAATACAATCGCCTCGTATGGTATTGGTATGGTACTTTTGCTAAAACTAGCTATTTTAGCTACTAAATAATGTGAAAGTGTCAGTCCTGTGGTGTCAGTTAATCAGTGTGTCGATTCTCCAAAAATGATTGCATCAGTGTAAAAATCGCAATAACCTCTGGTTGGCTGGTATCCTCCCGCTATTGGATAAAATGTATTGATCCAGTAAGAACGCCAAATCAAAGGCTATTACGATCGTTACACTGATGCAATAATTTTTAGAGAATCGACACACTGAATTAATTTCGCTCGTGACATTGTAGCTGACGAAATTCGTCGGTACGTAGATAAACTTATACCTTTTTTACTTAGGATGACGAGTATAATTATTCAAGTTTTTATCGTTGCTTGAGTTTTGCTATAGGGTAAAGATGCCTATTTTCCTCTAAATTTTTAAATTTGTTATTCATAGTAGTAGTAAGTTAATTTGCTGTCAGAGAGAATTTGGTATGATGATTAAATTCCTTATAAGGTTGTGAAAATAAATAAATTTCTTGAAAATTCCTTTACGTATACTTACTTAAATCTCCGAAAGATTTTCCAGATTTTCATATCAGCAGCAGACATAACACCTACTGTTAAAAACTTTATCTATCTTTACTAATAATATAAATGCGAAAGTGTTTGTTTGTTGGTTCGTCCTTCAATCACGCTGAAACAGCTATGGATCAACATGATTTTTTTCATGGGTGGAATGTGATATAGGCTAATTTTTATCACAGAATATCAAATATTTTTCGTGGGATTTTTAAATAACTTAAATTCACGCGGATGAAGTCACAGCTATCTTTAGAATATGTGGTACAAAAAACCAGGTATTTATAGGTAGGTATGATAAAACCCGCACTAGGTATGCAAACTAATACGTGAGCTTCAAAATATTACAGTTTTAATTAAATTTCTAGTTTAAAATGAATCGTATGAGATCAGAAGATACTCGGTTGGTGAAATAATCCAGCATAATTAGTTTCTACTTTAATCCAGGTTAATATAAACTTTTAGAGAAAGTTACCTAATTTATAATCCCTGAAGAGCGAAACTTGTATGACACTAATTTATAAAGTTAGTGTGAAGGAATACTAAATAACGTGAAATAATACAAGAATGACTCGTAATAGTAGGTACACTGTGATACACGGATGTTAAGTAGGTTATTACAATCAAGCTGACATTTGTAAGCCCGAGCCACAGGCGAGGGTTTACCATCATTACGACATTGTAATATCCTTAACACGCGTATATCACACGACGTTTTTCAATTAATTTGTGAGAAAACAGATAAATAAAGTTTATTTTCGTTTCGGAGAAATGTAATACATACTTACATGTTATAAATGTTAAACATACATACATAATTACATACATAAACCTATAAAAATTTTGTATATTTGTTTGGAAGCCCTAATAGATATAATAAATAAATATTATATGTGAATATTTAGTAGTTCTAATAATATTACGTATATACTTACGTGTAGAATTATTGATAACCTCCTTTTTTCAAGTCGGTTAAAAATAGTGAAAATAAGTAAGAGTAAAATGGAGCTTCGTTTATATGTTTCTTCGTCGTTTATTGTGTCTTCGTTTATTCGTATGTTTTTTCAGCATTGCCCACTACTTCGTCTGATCATCGACCTTTTTGACAACCTAATTTCCTTCTTAGGCCTCTCCACTATTTAGTGTTTCATTAATTTTTCCATAATACTTATGTAGTGTTTTTTATAGTACTGTTTGGAGCGAAATGGAGGGCCGAAAGACCCTACTTGGAAGGCGGGCCGTTTCTGGAAAAACACGTTTTCTCACAGGCACACTTTCATTGGGGAGCTAACATGATGGAAGGCAGCGAGCACACGGTTGACCAACGACGGTATCCTGGTGAAATGCAAGTAATGAAGTAGGATTGTCTAAAACTTATTGCTTCAATGTAACGATCGCATTCCCTTCTGTTGGACTGGTAGTACTCTCTCGCTATTGGTTAGAATATATTGGTTAGAATGCAGCAAGAACCCCAGAAACTCAGCCAATTTGAGGTGATTGCAATCGTTACACTGTTGTAGCAAATCATTTTAAGTAAATCTGTTACGATAAGTAGCGTAGTACGCATGTAGTACGCTTGCACTCAACGTAGCACTTACGTAGCACAGGCACGTAACGTAGCTTGCACGTAGCATAGCCACATAGCGTAGCACGCACGTAATACGTCAGATACGTAACGTAGCACGTCCGACAATTAACATACCACGCACGTAGCACAGGCATGTAACATTGCACTCACATGTCAGTCACGTAATGCAGCACGCACGTAGCACTTCCAGCACTTAACGTAGCGCGCACGTAGCACAGCACCAGTAGGGTTAGTATAAGATTTAATTCGATTGATCGTATTCGTATTCGATGACATTAGTTTCAAAGTAAATTGAAGCATAACGAAATTAAAATCTTTTCCAGGCAATTTTCTTTAGATCTGAATACATGACGCAAGAACAGGCGTTGCACCACTCTGACGGCGTTGTGGTGATCTGCTACATGATCAAGGTAGGCTAATAGTAGCAAGATGACCGCTTCTTCTTCTTCAACAGATAGACGTCCATTGCTGGGCATAAGTCTCTTTTGCTTGAATCACAGGTCTCAGTCTTGAACCGCATACTAAACACAAAATTTAAGTCATATGAGTGCTGTATAATAGTTGTGCGTTGAGCCAGGTCTTAAAGACGGTTTTATTTTTCCGAAAAATTTTGGTTGATAACCGGTTAATGATAATTTTCTTCATTAACCAGTTATTACCTACCGCATGCACGATGCAACCATTCCTTTACAAATTGCAGCCGGCGGGAGTAAACGAATTCAAAGTTTGATACGTACAGGTATAAACTAGTTAATTTCAACAAATTGAGTAAACTCGAATTTAACTTATAAACAAACAAAACCGAAACCCTTAGTTGATAAAGCCAAATTCCAAAGTTACTTAGAATGTCTTGCTAGTGGAAATACTCATAAGTTTGTACACTGAATATAAACTTTCTGAGAATCTATTTCAATAAATAATATTGTAATTAAATTCGAATTGGAGAAATTGAAAGCAATTACTATTTCCTAGCATTATTATGTGACGATCAAGCTTTCCAATTAGTGAAGAACTGGGACCAATTCGATGAAATCTCAACACCATTTTATTTAAAAGTTACATGACAGTTAGGTAGTACCTAGTCAGTTCGTGAACTAGTTTAAATCTATGTAGGTACCTAACTGAAATTGCTTATTTAAATTAATTGAATATCCCTTTAAAAATGATGGGATTAAATAAGATCGTCTGGAGATTAGGTAAGTCAATTTAACGAGTTTTAACGTCAATGAACGATGTTAATTAATAGATAGGTAACGCTTGTCTTAGGAATTACGACTTTAACGAAGTTTTAAACCTGTAAACCTTTTCAAATTCTATCAGACCGACTTGACACTTCTTGCTAACTTCACTTATAAATGTTTATTGTTGGTAGTGAAGTTCTGAATACAGACTTAAATAGACGGAAAGTATGAGCAAAACTCTCGCCCGCTTTCATTTGAATAAAGTTTGTTGAATGAACAGCTTAGGTAGTTATAAGTTTATCCTACTAAGTAATCCTACCAATATTAGAAATGCGAAAAGTGAGGATGGATGAATGGATGGATGTTTGTTACTCCTTCAAGCAACAACGAATGAAAAGATTTGACTGTTTTGAAAGGAGATAGTTCACACCCAGAATTTACACATAGGCTACATTTTATCCTGGAAAATTAGAGTTTCCGCGGGAATTAAAAACCGTAGTCCACGCAGACGGATTCGAGGCCATCATTTAGTAATACAAATGTGAAAGTTTGGATGTATGGATGGATGGAAGGATGTTTGTTACTCAATCACGCCGTAACTACTGTACCGTGTTGGCTGAGGAACAGAGATAGATTAAAATCTGGAATAAAACATGCTATTTTTTATCATTACATCACGCGGACTAGGTCACGGACATCATAACTATATTATAGCTTCGACCTAAAGGCAATTTTGTCTTGTGGGTGGCTTTGGCCGTGGCTAGCTAAGCACCACTAGGGTTGCCAGATTTTTTTTCAGCCTATAAGGGACAAATGGTTAAATGGGCAAAAAAATACGGGATTTCAGTTTTTTACCCGGGACAAATAAAAAACAAAATTATTTAGTGTCATTTTTTATTATTTTTTATATTTTTCCGAGGATCGAGTCAGTTTTATAACAATGTCATTCTGACACTAACACTGTCATTGGTCGATGCGGGCTGCGAGTGCAAGTTAGTAGCGAGACGAGTACGTTTTACGAACGTTGCGTGTGTGAATACGTAGATCGATTTCATAATGAAAAACGACGTACGGTTCAAATAGGTACGGGACATAGTCAGTCCCGCCGGGACATTTTAAACTGTGCCTAAAATACGGGATGTCCCGGGAAATACGGGACGTCTGGCAACCCTAGGCACCACCCTGCCGTCAAAGACGTGTCGCCAAGTGAATTTGCGTTCCGGTATGACGCGATGGTGTCTAGAAAGCGCACTTCCAAGTTACTCCGCTACCATCTTAGACTGCATAGTCACTTACCATCAGGTGAGATCGCAGTCAAGGACTATCTTGTCATCAAATAAAAAAAACCGTTTCTTCCCTTTTAGTACGGCGTAAACCCAGACGAGCGCCTACAATGGATCGTAGAAGGATTTCCCCGCATACGAGAAGCTCAAACACACACTCGCATCGGGCCGTATCCGATGTCACGTCTGTTCCCAATGTTCTACGAGGACTATTTCCTGTACTGGGGAACTTTGAATACTGTGAGAGGGGAGAGTTTCACAGTTAGATGGCTTGTTCCGCGGATTACTTTGTTTGCTTCCCTTGAACAGGTTTGAACCGTAGAGGCTACAAAGATACTTACTGATTTTAAGCAAATACGAGTATTAGTCTGCTCTGGAGTGAGTTTTTACTTAAATTTAATATAAAGATCCACGCTTTGACGGAGACGGTGTCTGAGATAAATTATTGTCAAATATTTTAACAAGTGTAGTAAGTTCAAAAATTTATTTTAAAAAAACAAGCTTTTATAGCTGGCTACATCATAGGACCTTGAATATTATCTAGGACCAGAGTACTGGTCAAGACGAATCAAACGAGCCCAAACTAGATGAGGTTGCGTCGTTCCAATAAGTATAATTTTCCAATAAGTAGAGTTTTTATAACCACCTTCCAACTTCACCCTCAGACTCTGAATATCATTGACTTAGAAAGTACAAAACGTACGTACTTGAGTAGGTACTTTAAGTAGTTTTGTACTACGCAAAATACTTCTATTCTTCTATTTTTATGAAAGAAGTTTACATAAAGTATATATATAAGTACTTCTTTCATAGAACAGAATCCTACCTATGCATAATACAATTAATTTTTTTCTTTCCCTAGATGAAACAATTTCGGAAGTTGTGGGATCCTTGGGACGAACCGAATTTGCAAAATTTTAGGCCGCTACAAGAAAGAAAAGATCGCCACGTGTTCTTCATACGCCCTCACTGGAACCAATACAACTCGTTGCTGCCAATACCACGAGTGCCGGACCCATCAATAACGATCATATCACCAGAGTATCAAGCCAAGCCCTGGATGTTGCCACCACAGAACGCTTACATGCTTCCCCAACCAGAAAAAGAAAAGGAAGAAGAAGAAATGAATCAAAATCATAATGAAAATAACGTTATTGAATAAGGTAAGCAACACAGTTTAATGAGTATCTAGGAGGCTAGCCAAGAGAATATAAACCATTCTGGACATTAGGCAACAGGAAGGTACACTGCCAATTCTAATTTTTATACTTGGAAAGTACAGTGATAAGTAGATTTTCATAGAATACATATTCATGATTATTGATTAAAAATTGTGATTAATAATAACAACCCAAGAGTATTTAAAGGTAGGTACCTATAGTAACCCATGTATGTACTTTCTGGTACTTCCTTATTCCATGTAAAATAATGACTTTGACAGTTGACACTGTCATTGACAGTTTAAGATTTATTGACACTTGACAGTTGACAGTGACAACTGACACCAACCAAAACACGAAACAAAATAAGAATCTAACCTATAACAACGAAAAGTTTATGTTTTATCAATATGCTAAAGAATCTCTTGCGTACCAGCCGTTGGCTGGCACGTAGACAACTTAATATTGCACCAACAATATGCAGACATTGGGAAAGAAACCTCAAGTTTTATAAAATTGAAAGTGTTACAAATCGCATGTTCAGTTCCCAGCACATCCAACCTTCGGACTTGGATCCTGTAATTTTTGATAAAGTGTGCAACGAAACATTGGAATCTCTGTATGAATATTTTGAGGAACTCATTGACCAATCGCCTAACTTGAAAGGGGCTGATGTGACATTCAGTGTAAGTTAATACTACTTTTATTTTATTTATATTATGATGACTTATAGCTGCTGTAGTTCTTTCATTCTACTTATTTTATTCTTAGTAGGTACTTAAAGCCTTCCGTTATCGGTAGAAAGAAACTAAAATAAGTATTTACTTATAGAAAGCTTGAGATTTCCTCTTACATAACATTGCAAGTTTTTTAATGTTCCGCACATCATAAAAACTATTATAGGGGTTTTGAAAAACATTAAATGGGTACAAACACTGATGCACTATATATTCCTTCACTCTCATAGTCTAATTTTACAATATAGTACCGACAACTGAAAGTGATGCAAAAATACATATACTTACTTTAGTTCAGTAATTCATTTTTGAGTATAGTGTTATGTCAATGAATAAACAATATTCTATTTTATTCTATTATAGGTTACATGTATGTTATTTTATTACATAATACAATAACATGCAACTTGAAGGTTCTGGCTGGCAAGCCGGATCATGCAACATTGAATGTAATTGATTACCTATTTCATTTGAATCTTTCACAGGACGGAGTTTTGACAATAGCGCTGGGCCCTAACTATGGAACTTATGTAATAAATAGACAAACACCCAACAAGCAGATTTGGTTAAGTTCTCCCACATCTGGTCCTAAGCGCTATGACCTTGTATTGGATGATGGTGGATACTGGATTTACAAACACGATGGTGTAACATTACATCAACTTCTGCAGCAAGAGATATCGAAAATTACCAAGGATGCCAATTTCAAAACGTGCACACATGCTTTAGTTTAATTTTGGTTCTGTATATATAATTTATTGTAATATAAGTAGGTATTCAATTTATTTTGTGTTTTATTTTGTTTTTTAAATTTTTAATACAAAATGGAGGTCATAGAAGATGGGAATATTATGGACAGGATCCCGATTTTATTGCAGAGAGATTTAGAATATTATCAGGTCAGTAGCTTTGTATGTATTTTATCGTTTACCTATTCAACTATAACTTACAAGCTTGATTAAAGCAGATTATTTCCCTAGCTATCTGCATGTCTCATACTATGGTCCACAAAGTGCTTTGTATAGATAGTATCCTAAAAATAAGTAATCTTTAAGGTCTTGTTGACTGTTCTTAAGTATAATTTATGTTTGTTGGGTAATCCTTCAATCACACAGCAATTAAACGACTCAGTGATTTGAATTAAGCTAAAGACCATGCTAGATGGACATCTAGCATGGTCTAATTAATTAATAGAGCAGCATGTCCATGCTGCTCTATTAATTTAAAAATACAGTAAATTTTGTCACTGAGATAAAATCAAAATATTTTTCAGAAAAATCAAACGGTGCTATCAGAAAATGTGTGTTGTGGCGTGGTTGGCGGGAGGCTGGATTTTCCGAGGAGTGCATCGTTTGCTGCCGTCAAAATTGTGCTGTGGCTGGAAGAGGAGTTTTCTATTGCATTTAAGTAAGTGTCAAATAATACAAAAAAGAAACTGTTAACACAAACTCAATAAAATAATTTTCGGCGTTGATTTCTTGTAATTTGTAATTTATGTACATTAATTTAATATAAATTAGCTATATAATTAATATATATACCATTTATATAATATATATGTATATACGAAATATGTAATTATTATATACTTAATACTCGTAATATTGTTAGAATATTTATGTTGTACTGGTTAATATTTTATATAGTAGTTTACCTAGACACATTGTAAAGTGCACTTTTATTTAAGTTCATTTGTAGATAGTTTAGTTATAGATAAGTTACGTAATATAGCTGTACTACGATGTAGAATTCCGTGGCGCCACCCGAATCAGGGTTCTGGCTGAAAATCAGCGTCGTATGCTCTTGTGCATGCGCAAAGCATACAGCATTTTGCTGAGTTAGGACCTTTTTTCCGGGTTGTGCCACACATGACTTAGTTGTTCCGGCGCTTCTTCTGCTTGGCGACTTTTGTCTTTATTGTTCGGTGGAGGCGCCGGGACAACCTAATCTAGGTAAGTATACCTATTGGGTGATGTGTGGCACAATTCATAAAATAAACGTTTCTTTCTTTCTTTCAATTGATTAAGCATTTTATCTATGTTGTTTGTTTAAGTTCTATCTTCAGTTCACAATGCAACAAAATAACTGCAACAATTAACCAGCAGCCACCATCATAGCTTCATTTTTGAAAGTATAATTTTTTGAATAGAGAAGATAGTATAGCATAGAGATATTATAATACAGAAGCAATGATAGCCTTGTTTAGTCTGTAGTCTACTATTCGGGGGGATGATGTTAATGATGATGTCATTAAATAAATAAAAAAACGTAGTTTGCTTGTTTAAACAATCCTTATTAATAAGAGTGCTACGTCAATAATATTATTAGGTGTCGACGGAAAACTGAAAGGTCGCAGGTTCGATGCCCACCTGTTGCACTATTGTCGTACTCACTCCTAACACAAGCTTATAGGAGAATATTCGTCAAGTTCATACGACTTTTGATTTTTCAGACAAGGCTCTGGTATATTCGTTAGCATCGGGGAAGACAAAGTGGATGGTGTGGCAAAAACTTCAGACCCTGATAAATTTGCACAGCTTGCAACCAAATCTAGCGACTCTTTGCTAGGTAAGTGATATTTCTTACTAATTAATCCTCGTGGATTGCCTTGCGAAGCCGTGGTCATCAACTAGTCTATAATTTTTGTAAAGATACTATTCTATTATTAAAATTCCAGAACATCTTCACGTCCTAGCGCAAGAAGCGCTCGATCACGCGGATTTGCCCGTGCTAACCGCAACTTTGGGTGCCGCTGCCTTGTTGAAGAACAGTTTATACTGCTATGTACAGCACGTAGAGGATGCTGGTAACTCTGAGCGACATTCTATAATACAGGTAATTAAATAATACTAATTTTTTGTTAAACTTATTAATACAGAAGAATGTACAATAATTTTCACAAGCTTGTTCAAAATAATGTTATCCTTAGCATAAAAATACAAACACTGCCATCTATGTTTACGACTAAGAACTACATTAACGTGCAATGAATCAGTACCAGCCGCCTATGATATAGCATTTGACATTTCTCAATGTAGTTGACCGGCTAAAAAATAGATGGCGCTGTTTTAAAACTTTTTTACTAAGTCCGATAGATGGCGCTGTAATTTAACGTCTTACTTCTGCGCCTGCTGTTACGTGACACGTGTGAGTCTCTTGCCGGCTTTTAGCAGAATCTGCAATGCAATTTTTTTCGTGATTTACTGTTCGGTGTACGGCCGATAGTTCTAAATATTCGACCGAATACCGAATAGCGGAAAAAAATTGCCTGAATATTGAATAGTTGCCGAATATTTGTGGCATCTCTAATTTGAATTTCGAACGCGGTGGTAGAGTCTTGACGTCTAGTCATCATAGAGCCACAGGTTGGCCTGCATGAAATAATTTAGTTTTTTTTTTTGTACTTTGTACTGCAATATTCGCTGAGTGCCTCTGTGCTTTCTCTCATGAGATTGTTGACTTTGTCGGAACCCTTTGTTATCCCTAGCAATATATCTACAGTGTTGATTTTATTCAATTAAAGGAAACAGCTTTTATTTTATTTCTTTATTTTTAAGGCATGTTATAAACGCTACGCAACTATGTCCGAGGCTGTAGGAGAGAGAGTACTAGATCTTCACAACCGGGTACTGTCTCTGTACATTCTACAAGATTCAGGCGGTCGGCCTATTGACGACCAGTCCAATACTATTCACGAGGCGGGCACGCCGTCTGTACAGGGATGGTGGCTTTATATGAACGGTAAGACATTTGAGACAAACTTCATGTCTGTCTTAATTCTTATGCTGAGATTAATAGAGCGTGGTCTGACTCAGCTCAGACTCAAGATAGAGGTTAAAACGGGACACAAACATGCTCTGGCATAAATCTGTCTCGTTTAAACCCTGTCTTGAGTCTGAGCTGAGTAAGTTGTTACGTTCCCTCAAATATGGTTGAGCGAAGCAATGGCTGGATCATGCGTCGTGCTCGTGAACGGGTGCCACCAACGGGAATGGGTCTGCTTTGACTGCCCATCTTGACATGCGTTGGATTGGTGTACCTACGTATGCATTTTTGCATATTTGAAGCTTTATTGTGGAAGCACTGTATACATAGCTTTGTAAAAAAATTTTTTTTTTGAAAAGAGCAATTGCTGAGTTTCTTGCCGGCTCTTCTCAGCAGAATCTGCATTCCGAACCGGTGGTAGATTTATGACTTGTCATAAGAGCTACAAGTTAGCCTACATGAAATAAATAAATTTTGAATTTGAATTTGAATAAGAGTGCGGTCTATAGATTTCGGCCTTACAAGCTTCAATAGCCCATTGATTAAAGTTGAAATGGACTGAAAATTGGAAGGTCGCAGGTTTGATCTAAAGCTTTGAGGGAAACAAGAAGAAAGAAAAGTATCAGGATCTTCGGGATTGAATATTTTATGCTGTTTAAAATAATCGGAATATTTCAGAGTCGCTTCAGACGTATCTAAAATTGGCCCGGAATAACAGACAGACAGACAATTTGTTCAACAAGTTAGAATCCTGGAATTCAAAGGCACAAGAAACAAAAACTTTGCTATCGTGTGATACATACAACTGTACAACTACACAAATTTTACAACAACTAGTAGTATACAGTTTTTGAGATTATAATGTACAGAATAAATTAATAAATAAATAAATAGTTCAAAAAGGGCGCCTTTGGTGTCTAAAACCAGTGAGCAAAAATCGTTTTTGCTCACTAAGAGAGAAAAAGTGTTGAACTTTTCTTGAGACAACACTTTTCACTGAGTGAGCAAAAACGATTTTTAATCACTGATTTTAAACAGCAAAGGTGCCTTTTTTGAGCTAGTGAGGTGAAAAAACGGTTTTTTTAATTGTTGCCAGGTAGCAAGAAAGATCTCTGGGATACAGTACCGCCACGCATGGCGCAAAGAATCTTTGCTGGAATGCTCAATGAAACGCTTACGATCCTGACTGTTAGATATTGCCAGGTAAGTAATCCTTACTAATCCTTACTAATGTTATAAATGCGAAAGTGTGTTTGTTTGTTGGTTTGTCCTTCAATAACGCTGCAACAGAGCTACGGATCGACGTGATTTTTTGCATGGATGGGTATACTTGAGGATCTGGAGAGTGGCATAGGCTACTTTTATCCCGGAAAATCCCGAGTTCCCGCGGGATTTTAAAAACTAAATCCACGCGGACGAAGTCGCGGGTATCAGCTATCATGCATAACTTGAAAGTGCTGACCCATCGGCGAAGGTTTAGATTTTCTTATTTGCATTTAGTATGTTCACTAGAAATATTATTAACTAAAAGATAAATGAAATTTTTGACGTCTTCAGTGGTGAGCGCTATCGTCTTATGATTGGGAGGACTCGGGTTCGATTCCCGGAGGGTTCAATTTGGGAATTTATAATTTCTGAATTATCTCTGGTCTGGTCTGGTGGGAGGTTTTGGCCGTGGCTAATTACCATCCTACCGTCAAAGACGTGCCGCCAAGCAATTTACCGTTCCGACACGGCGTGTAGAAACAGATTAGGCGTATGGGTTGAATGTACGCTGCCATACCTTCTACAATCTTAGACTGCATCATCACTTACCGTTGGGTGAGCTCGCACTCAAGGTCTATCTTGTTATCAAATAAAAAAAATGTAAGTATATCGTTGTTATAATAATTGTTTTGTTAGACGAACACAACGGATACGACGACCCCTCTCTTCATAAACGATATACTCAACATCTTGCTGTGCGTGGGGCAACTATTGCCGGCTATATGTAGCCGCGGCGCGGATCTAGCCGGGCTAGAGGAGGCGCAGCAGAACAGGGACGTTCGCGACGCGCACGCCAAGTGCAATGAACTGTTCAAGTGCATGGTCTACAGAGGTGCGGCGTTACACTTCTTGCATCAGGTAGGCTACTTTAAAATATCTTAGTACCGTAAGACTGAATTCTTTCATCGTTTTTTTAAGGACAAGACAGGACTTTATTTTAGGATTAAAGTAATTATTATGTCCTTTTAAAAGAACAAAAAATATCGAATTTACACTGCTATACCCCTTCCAAGTTAGCCCGCTACCATCTTAGACTGCATCGTCACTTACCATCAGGTGAGATCGCAGTCAAGGGCTATCTTGTTATCGAATAAAAAAAAAACTTAATTCCAGCAAGAAACAGTAGAGCACAGTGCCCTTGTATCCCCAAAAAAAAAAGTTATAAATAAAATATTTCATTAATGTAAGTTGCTTTGGGCAGGAACGCTTTGAAATATATTGTCCTTTAGGAATGACCATTGCATATTTAGCAAGTTAAGAACTAAGCGCCTGAGCAGGACGAGGATAGGTTAAAACGAGACACGAATATGCTCTGACATAAATCTGTCTCGTTTTAATTCTGTCTTGAATCTGAGCGGAATGAGGGTGCGGTCTATAAATTTCAGCCATAGAGTTTTACTTCCAGGCGTTCACAGGCGAAGGAGATACGAATATCTCAAAGGACACGTCGTACCCGTGGTTCACGTTCGTCAGTCCGAACCTGTTCGATGGCCCCGGGGACGGAACTGCAAAGACCACGCAAGAGTTGTCCACGAAAACCGCCTTGGGCTTGGAGTTGATGGTTTTGCTGGCCCAACCGCAACCGTCCTGGTCTTTGGTTGTCAAGGTAGCTTTTATTAATGTAATGACTATAGTCTGATTTTTAATTCGGTGCAATTCTGACACTTGTCATTTTATAAATAGAGTGAGTTTTTTGTATGAATAACAGAATTACCACCTGTACTTCGATTTTACCCTATATCCTTCAAGATTTTACCCCAAACTATCTGTCAGGCATTTGTCATATATCTATGTGCGGCAATTGATTTTTATTTTTATAAGTTTAAATTTAATACCTTTTTTGTGGGATTTTTTTTATCTCTGGTAACATTAAGATACGTCAGAATTCCACGCAATTAAAAATCAGACTATAGCTGACGCTCGTGAATATTATTTAAATTATTGAAATCCCACGGGAACTTTTTGATTTTCTGGTAAAAAGTAGCTTATGTCACTCCAGGTCTTCAAAAATGCCCATGCGAAAAATCACATCGATCTGTAGCTGTTTCGGCGCGATTGAAGCACAAATCAAGCAGCTAACAAACATACTTTCGCATTTATAATTCATGACGGGCTGTGGTACAGCGTGGACGGGTGCCACCAGAAATGTGGCACAATTCATAAAATAATCGTTTCTTTCTTTCAAATGCGAAGGGTTCTTGTTTTTCCAAAAGGTTCTCATGATGCGTAACTGCCACTTGTCGCGCATGCTGCTGATGCGCGCCATTCGCCACATGTCGGCGGACAACTCGCGCTGGCCGGCGGACGGGCTGTGGTACAGCGTGGACGGGTGCCGCCAGAAGTGCGATGGGTTCTTGTGCACTGCCGACGGGTTCTGCAGATTCAAGGGAGATTCTAATGGTGAGTTATCAAACAACTGCGGTCTCCTCTTCAGATGGTCGCAGAATCCTCTGACGTTTCGGAGTTATGTGCGTTTAATCAATTAAATATCACATTCAACGTTGAAAAAGAGCATCGTGTGGAAACCTGCACGCCTGAGAGTTCTACATAATGTTAATAATGTTTGTGATGGTAAGTGACGATGCAGTCTAATATGGTAGCGGGCTAACTTCAAAGGGGTATGGCAGTGTACATTCAACCTATACCCCCAATCGGTTTCTACTCGCAATCGTGCCGGAGCGCTAAATCGCTTGACGGCACATCTGTGACGCTAGCGTGGGAACTAGCCTCGGCCAAAGCCTCCCACCAGACCAGACCAGAGACAATTCCGAAATTAAGTATAAATTCCCAAATTGCCCCCGATCCCGAGACCTCCCACTTATAAGACCATAGCGCTCACCACTTCGCCAGGGAGGTCGTCACAAAGGGAAGTGATGATAATGATTTTATAATTTTGGATTTAATTCCAGCGGGAGAAGAGTACGCTCGCGCGGCGGGCGCTCTAACGTACATATTGGCAACCATAGGCAGCAAGGCAGACTTGAAGTCGACGCTCTGCTACGCCCTGGAGGTATCTGGGAGAGATTGGGCAGCTTGCTTGGATAAACGACAGGTTCGTTTTGCTAATACCAGGCCAGGCGCAAGTATAAAGCTACAAGTACCTGGCATAGGTAAATGTGATAGGTAATTTAGTGCTGTACGACCTGAATTGCGATTTATTGTATGGTAGCAAGAGTCGCTGATTTTTTAATATATATATATATTTTTTGGGATTTTTTACCATTTGTCATGTCAACCCAATAAATCCTCTGTCCCATTGGTTCTTTCTACTATGTGCCCCGCCCATTTCCACTTCACTTTCGCGATTGAGTCTGTGAGTTTGGTTCTCCTGCGGGTCTCCTCATTTCTGATTTGATCTCGCAGGGACACTCCCAGCATAGCTCTCCATCGCCCCCTGAGAGACCCTTAGCTTTCTTATGAGGTCCATAGTAAGCGGCCATGTTTCGGCTCCATAAATCATCACTAGCAACACGCACTGCTCGAAGACTTTCGCCTTCAGGCACTGAGGGGTTTTGGACGAGAAGATATCTCTAAGCTTCCCGAATGCTGGCCAGGTATTCCTCACAGAATAGAATATAATTTGCACACCAATCAAAACAAGAAAAAGAAAAGTATTAAAGGCAGGCCGCCTTTGCTCCCTTTAATACTTTTATTTTTCTTATAAAATAAACAAGTACGTGTACAGGTTTGGTGTGACCGTCGCCCGCCGTGGCTAGCCGGATTGCTGGCGGTAGCGGGCACCTTGCTGCAATTCATACCGTCTGTCCTCGTCAACGCCATACAAACCGGAGCTTCCATGTATCAGGTGAGATGAAAGATATTTTCAAGTTTCAACTGACTGAAAACCCCTTTTTATCCTTTCCCGTGGATAATATGTCTTCTGCCCATGCTCATCCTGCTAGCCTGCCCTAAATTAGTAATAACTTCCAGACGATGTCCCTATGCCTCACGTGCATATCGCGCACCCTGGACTGCGTGCCTCGCTGCCTAATCAATGCCGCGTCAACGCTGGAGGGGACGCTGCCGGCCAACGTCGGGCCGGTGGGCGGCTCCATCCTGCTGCAAATGCTGATCACCGTTGCTTACGAGGAGCTGCAGAAGTGGGCGCAGAGAGAAGTGGCAAAAGAAAAAACTGGTATATCCATACTAATATAATAAAGTGGAAAGATTTCTTTGAACGCGCTAATCTCTAGAATTACCAATCACATTTGAAATTTTTTTTTTTGCATTTGATAGCCCAATTTTGCAGGACGTTTATAGGCTGTTCAAAATCACGGTACGAGTCTTAGAAGCCAAGCAAAAAAAAGAAAGAAGAAACGCTCTGATTTGTTTTTCCGTCTCTAGAACGCATGCTACTTTGTACAAAACTATGTTAAGAACAGACAGAGTCATACACCAATAAACAGAAAGATACATAAAGAAGGATGGTAAAGGTAACTATTGTACTGAATAGAACATCTTAGTTATCCCAAGAACACCTTAATTTATTTATGGTATGATGTAACTTTATATGATTTTTTCTTTAGTGTCAAATGGTGAGGCCCATGACATGAACGTCAAACACAAGCCGAGAACAAAACAAGTTAGAATTTCGTCGCATAATCGTACAAGTAAGTGACAGGTGCACCTCATACTGATCTATAGATAACTAGCTCATGCCCTCGACTTCGTCCGCGTGAATTTAGATTTTAAAATCTCGCAGGAAATCTTTGATTTTCCTGGATAAAAAGTAGCCTATGTCACTCTCCATTGAATATTGAACATTGAACAATATTGAGCTTTATAAAGGTTTTTCAACCCCCTATTTCACCCCCATAGGGGTTGAATTTTCAAATGTCCTTTCTTAGCGGATGCCTACGTCATAGCTGTATAATCTGTATGCCAAACAGCCCGATCCGTCCAATGGTTTGAGCTGTGCAGCGATAGACCAGTTAGTCAGTCACCTTTTCCTTTTATATATTCAGAAGATAGCCTATATCATTTTGTAGGTGCTTAACTAGCTGGTGCAAATCATTATTCTGCTGCTGTGTGATCGAAGGGCAAAGCAACACACTTGCTGACTAATTTATTAAATTCCGGGTACTGTAACATAGTATAATTCTTGAACACAGTAACTTCGTCGTCGTCCTCGTTCGACGGCAGCCACAGTTCGCCTTCGTCCATCGCGCTGGCGGTCGCCGAGGCTCTCTGTTCCATAGACGAAGACCACAAGCACACATCCGAGATAGAGGCCCTAGTGGCCCAGACCAAGAAAGCTTACACAGTCTCTGATAACTTCGGCCTGGAGGACTTCCCCGAGTTCGCGGAGTTTTTTGAGGAGGTTTGTATATTTGTTAAGGTACCAAAAATTTTGGGATGTGCCCAAGGAAAGGTTTCTTGCAGACAACCTCGAGTGTAATCGTATCGTGGTTTGTGTTACGTATTTTATAACTATCTCCTTGGCTTAGAGAATAGACGAGGATCACAGCAAACGTTCGAGATAGAGGCTCTAGTGGCTCAAACCAAAAGAGGTTAGACAGTCATGATAACTTCGGGCTGAAGCACTTTCCAAAGTTTGCCGAGTTTTCTGAGGACTTTCCTCGTATTACGTTAATATTCATACCAATTTTATATATTTTATAATTGCCTCGTTTGTCTAGTGAATAGAAGAAGACCACAAGCACACATCCAAGATAGAGGCAAGACCAAAAGAACTTGTGCATTCTCTGATAACTTTGGCCTAAGAGGACTTAGCAGAGTTCGCGGAATTTTTTAAAGAGTTGTGTACCTAAGGTTGGAGAAGTGCTTTAAGGAGCTATGCCAATTTATGAATATGTCCATATTTAATTACTAACATAGTTGACAAAGTCTTTTGTTACTACTTTTTTGTTAGGGCAACGTTCCCGCATCGGACGCCGAACGGGCGAGCGATGCGGCGGCGCTCACCAGCCAGGTGCTCATGACAGCTGCGGGCAGGGACAGCCTGAGGGCGAGTATCCAAATCTTGCTTTTCAAATATTGGATAGAACTAGTTCTGTAAGTTCTCTAATGCCCGTTGTCACCAACGTTCCCTTAATTTTAGACTAAATTGGGTGACGCATTCTGTCAATTTTAATTTCATGAACTTTTAGGGAATCCCTGACACCCAAAAAGTGTAATTATTATTTTAGCATTGTTTCTAGACAATTAATACAGTATTATTTATAGAACAGGATTTCTTAGTTCGTGACAAACTCGTAATATTATTGTGTTGTCGAAAATGTGTTTATTTGTTGGTTTGTCCCTCAACCACGCAGTAACAAAACAACGAGTTGACCTGATTTTTTGCATTTTATCCTGGAAAACCAGAAGGCTCCCGCGGAATTTTTAAAAACGTAGCTCCACGCGGATGAAATCGTGGCTAAAAGCTGGTATAGACACACCATCTTATTTGTTCAGTTGACGGGGTCGCTAGTGGAGACTTTAGTATTGCTATTTCAGTTTACGAGGAAATTGGTAGGTACCTACTGCATTTTATGAATAAACTAATGGCCATCTTGCCACAGGTAATCTATGACCACCTGCAGTTGCACTGCGAGACGATCTACAAGGAGCTGGGCATCCAAGACCAACAGGATGCGGAAATTACTCTGAACAAAGCTCCTCTGCTATATATCATGTTTCATATCGGGAAACGGCCTTTTGACCAGGTAAGACCAGGCTTTCTGGTTATTGGTTGATTTTGGGTTATATCTATTACTAGCTGATGTGTGCCCGTGAATTTAGTCCTCGACTATACTCATGCAAAAATCACGTCGTTATTACGTGATTGAAGAACAAACAAACAAGGTTTATCGCACAAATAGATGACGCCCGTGACTTCGTCGTCGTGGATTACGATTTTTAGATCCATATTCATATTCATTTATTCATATTCATTTATTTTTGCATTCCAATGTCATAGATAGGTACAATGATTCTTAAAAACTAGAGACTACCCTTTACATCAGAACCCCGTTGGGGCACAGCAAAATATTGGCTTAGTAGAGAGACGGACGCCAAGTTACTCATTTAATCCATCCCCATTTAATCATCCCCGCGGGAACTCTAACTTTCCGGGATAAAATGTAGCCTATGTGTTAATCCTGGGTATGAGCTGAAGAAGTCGCGGAGGTAAAAACTAGTAAAGAATGTTTTATTCATTCATCCATTCACGTTCCGTAAGATGATTATTTAATAATCATCCGTCAAAGACGAGCCGCTAAGAAATTTAGCGTTCCGGCACGATGTCGTGTAGAAACCGAATAGAGGTTTGGGTTAAATGTGTACTGCCATACCTCTTTCAAGTTAGCCCGCTACAATCTTAAACTGCATCGTCACTTACCATCAGGTAAGATTGCAGTCTCTTGTCATCAAAAAAAATAAATTTATTATTGGTGTGTAGTACCTACGAGGGGAGTGGTCGATGCCATGGAGCAGGCTGGCGTGCGTGGCGCGCGCGTGGTCGGGCGTGGAGGGCGCGCGGGTGCACGTGGCCCGGCGCGCCGACATGCGCCGCGCCAAGGGCTGCAAGACCAACGGCCAGCTGCTGGACTTGTACAACTTGTTCAAGTCGCCACCCGGGGGACTGCTGTAGACTCGCTGGCCGATGGCACCACATGGCTAAACCACCCATACGAAGTAAAAACGTCGTACAACCGTGTAGGGGAAAGTGGCAGTTAGAAGGACGCCTGGCCGCAGAAGGATATCGTGGCTAAAAAACTTGCGGCAATGGTTCGGGAAGATCACAAGAGCACTATTAAGAGCAGCGGTCTCCAAAGTTGAAATCGCCCTAATGATTGCCAACCTGCGCAAGGAGACGGCACATTATAGGAAGAAGACAACCGTGTTAAACGTCATACAAAATCTAATATATAAAAGGCAAAGGTGACTGACTGACTGACAGACTGATCTATCAATGCACAGTTCGAAACACTGATAAAGCTGAGCATACAGATAGCTATTATGACATTATATATATCCGCTAAGAAAGAATTTTTAAAAATTAGACCCCTAAGGGGATAAAATAGGGGTTTGAAAAATCGGACTTAATATGAGCGAAGCTAGTTAGTCATAATTAAAGTCGTCGCCCGAAGGAATGCAGAGTTATTTCTGTTAATGAGATTGCTGAAAATACTTACTTTGTTCAGAATCAGTAACCTTATCCCTATACTTCCCTAAGAGAGGTCTGTGAAGTCTGCCAATTTGTATTGGGTTTGCGCGATGGTGACGTCTGTGTGTACTCGCGGTTGCAAAACTGGTTTACGCTCACTCAGCTAGTGGACATTTTGTGCTCACGTTTTATTTAAACAATATTTTAGTTTGATTACTCTTGTATTACTTATCGTTAAAAAAAACAGTAAAACAAAATGTTGAGACAACCCTAAAAAAATAGTTAGGTATGTATTTGTAAAGTTTAATTCGACTTCAAGTGTCTAAATTATAAAAAAACTATGTTTGTATGAAAACTCGAGCTTACGCAGACTATGAAGTAAATATGATTAAAGTAAATATGATGTTTGCGTAACAAAAAGAAATATTAATATGTAATAGTCAAATAAAAATTATTAGCAAGGAGTATATTTGCGTTTAATTTACATTTTTATACGGATCGTACAAGATACAATGCAGTCTTTAAATAATTCATAATCGCCAATTACATAGAGGTAATTTCAAACCAGTGAATAAAATTGATGTTTTGACAGTTTTTGCTGGTATCCGTTAAATTCATCACTTAAAGTTTCTTTGATAATATGAAACAGGCTCTTAGTTTAAAAATTGAAATATCAAGAGAGACATCAAGGATAGGTATAGTACTTTCATTGTACGAGGGCTCGTGGCTCATGGTTGTGTGTGTGTCGTATCTATATAAGTGTGAGCTAGAGCTTACTTGCGCCTGACCTTTCACCTAGGCTCCTGACAGGCACGCACACTTACGCGATGTGCATGTACACGACGTAACCACAAGTAAAGCGCCCGTAACTTCGTGAGATAAACGTACTATATATATTTACAACTTGCAAGTTATTAAAGAAATAAAAGCTTTCGTAGTTTAACTCTATATCAAAATGTCAATATCTGTGAGGGAAGTTCCACAAATTCCATTATAAAACTTATGACACCGCGACTCCGGAACTTTGCTTCTGTTCTTTAATAACTTATAAAGAATTTCCTCTAGGGATGTTCCGTATATTTTGATGTATTCGACTTTTCTCTTAAAGATCTCGCTCTATTTTGTCTATGCTTTTTCTTATCACTTCACGCATCCTATGTATGTACTACCTATTTATTAGCGAGAGGGGTACACCTGTAATTAATTTAAGCCATTGAAACCGTAATAGCTTAGTGGTAAAACTTAGCTTCCTTTCCGGTGGTTCCGGGTTACGGTCCCAGGAACGAATTTCTGACATCTCGGAATTACACGTATTTTTTCTATATGAATAGCAAGCAGGCTGTTCACCTCATGTTAAGTGATTACCGCCGCCCATGAACACTTGTAGCACCAGAGGCACCACCAATGCGTTGCTTTTCAGGAATTTGTTGGTCCGCCCTTTGAATAACCCCATGTTGTAATTAAGTGGGAACACCGTCGCAGGAAGTTGATTCCACAGTTTCAAAGTACGTGGAAAAAGATCTGGCACAACGGATGGTCGAAGTGCTCCAGGCACCCAGGAGTGTGGCACGCTTCACTATGCGTCTCAACTCAAATCAATCTATTAGGCCATCATTAAATACCGTAATAAATGATTTCTTCCATTGTAACCTAATGGATGTGCCACCTACAAGGTATAGTATATTAGTATCCTCTATATATAGGTATTATAACGTCACTAATGTGGCGCCATCGAGGAACATTAGCGTGTGATAGGGTGTTGTGTATCGAACGATGCAACGGAATCTAATTTATATGCCATTAACCGCTTACCTTCCTAGAACTCGAATATCGCTTGTGTATAGGTTGTTTCAAAATACTATCACCAGCTTAAGCGCTTGTTTATAATATACTAGCTGATGCCCGCGACTTCGATCAACGTTTTTTGATTTCCGCGGGAACTCTTATTTTCCGGAATAAAAAGTAGCCTATATGTTATTCCAGACTGTATCTAATGTATCTCTGTTCCAAACAGTCTAATCGGTTTAGTCGTTAAGGCTTGATTGCGTAGCAAACATCCATCCATCCATACATACATACATTCAAACTTTCGCATTTATAATATTAGTAGGGCTAGCTACCCGCCCCGGCTTTGCACGGGTGTAGTTTACAAATGAGATAGGTTATATATACCTACCTACTTTCAGTAGGTAGGTAGATAAATAATACCGGCAATAACTAAACGGCTTGTACATTCCGTTCCCTCACTCTCATAGTCACATACAGACACAACCGAAGAGAGAAAAACCAGGTGACCGACTGATTTCTTGACAGAAACCCAATACCCCTACCCGGAATCGAACCCGGGACCGCGTCATTTGTAGACGAACAGACAACAGAGAGAATGAAACAGTCAACCTACCTATTACTAAGACACTAAGTTGGTACTTAAGTAATAAAATTAGCACAACATAGAAACGCTAACAAAATTATAATTTTATAGCGCCGACTTTTCTGCTGATATATGAAGCGCTCTTATACAGTTTTCAGATACTTCAGTATTAGATTCTTTTAAGCTTTAAAAATCAATGATGAGAAAAGTTGGACAACTTCCAAAGAGTATGTAGTAGGTACACATATATGTGCCTACCTACAGGCGGATGTTTTGAGATAAAGCTGTGTCGGAAAACTCACTTAGATCAATTATTTCGTCTGATAGCCATAATTAACTTTCCGTCTTTAAAATAGGTACTTAAATATTGTGTAGGTATTCCAGACTATAATCTATCTCTGCCAAATTTCAGCCAAATAGGTTCAGTCGTTGCGGCGTGATTGAGTAACAAACATACATCCAAACTTTCGCATTTATAATACTACTGTTTTTAATTCTGTGCGAGTGGCGGAGAATCTATATTCTCGATAGCGACGACCTGTGATGAAATGGGCTGTAAACACTTAGACGTGTTTACATTCTCTTACAAGTTATCCGTAACTTGGGCTCTAATAAAATGAAGTATTTGGTCTGAGACCGTGGACGCTCCACTTTGTTTCTTGTTGTCATTGCGTTTCGATTATCTTCAAGTTCGGCTTATTTACCTATCCATCACGAGTCTCTATTTATTTAAAAAAATATAAGCCTTGATCTTGACTTAAGTGTCTCTCTCTCAAATAAAAATTCGGAGTAGGTAGTACAGTCAGTAGTGCAAATTGGCCTATTAAGGCTCATTAGTGTAGCTTCCGCGTCCAATTGGTGGGAAATATTTTAACCGTTGACGCAAAAACGACGTTTTTTTTAAGGTGAATTAGTCGAGAGTGTTCTTAGCTATGTTTGATGAAAATCGGTCCAAGATGGCCGCCGACACAATATGGCGGAGTACATAATTTTTTACTACTCCCTCAATATGGCTATCAAAAGGGCTTGACTAGTAGAATACTATTACACTATGATAAATTTGATATCCAAGATGGCCGCCAACACTATAGGACAATTTGTCGATTCTGCACACCCTGAGAAATTCGCCACAAAAACATCCTATAGGAAAACTGAACAGTTGCAGGTACTTATAGCTCTTTTTAATTTTTGTGGCCTTAATTGAAAGAATTTCCTTTCCTCTGTTTTCGCATTTTCCGCATTTTCCACTTGATTACTCCGATGCGGGTGGCGCATCAGAATCCCCTCGAGCTTAGAAGACTCTTAGAGAAATAGAATTGCAAGAGAACAGCAGATTAAAATTATAAGTCATACTTATTTTGCAACATAATGCAAAGGTTCTAACTTAATTAATTAATTTTAAAAAAAGACATACGGCATCGAGAGATACCTATAGTTATTATACATGTTCAAAATGGCTTTCCCACTAGTGAATTAATTATAACCTTGCTGGTTGATGCCCGCGACTTCGTTCACGTGGATTAAGATTTCTTATGTCCTGCGGGAACTCTACTCTTATTTTCCGGTATAAAAAATAGCCCATTTGTTATTCCAGACTATAATCTATTTCTGTGCCCAGCCAAATAGGTTCAGTCGTTGCAGCGTGACCGAGTAACAAACATCCATCTATCCATCCATCCATATATCCAAACTTTCGCATTTATAATAATATTATAGTAGGATTAATATTATAATAGGATTATAACTAGTACTCTTATGTAGTGTACCTAACTAATACTAAGTAATTGGTAAAACAGATTGAAATCTTAATACGTGGTTTGATTAATAATTATTATTGACACGCTAACTACAAAGCTAGGTAGCTGGATTACATGCCATTTTCCGACCTTCTATCCGTAGATTTTGGATTAGATAGGTTATTAATACCCTTGGTTAGAGATCGATGCCTGAATCCAAGAGTACGTAGGAAGGTATAATACCTAGAATGTTCTCGATCGTCACCTGTAATCAAAAGTCGAACACAATAGCCCTTGCGTTCAATGGGCAGATTGTGCAAGATAAATGTGGTGGCCACTCGCCACTCATTGTGCGAGATCGCCGAGATAAGTGGCCATTTCGAAAAGCGTTCCCGCCAGAGCTCGGTGATATCGGAAATTTCTGGCTGAACCATTGTCTAGGTGTGATTGTCATGGACTTCAATTACTTAGGCCGCCTCGCATCAAACTGCTTGGTTTTGTTTGATAGTTAAAGTTTGTGCATCAAACGAAACCAAGCATGGTTTTGTGTCGTTAAATGTAGTGCTGTCGTGTGCGCTATTATTAATATTTCCTGAGTAGAGATGAGATTGGTCGCCCTGGCCGAAATTCAGGCTCTATACAAAGATATACCTACAAGATGGACTCTCAAAGCTGTGAACGCATCGAAAACAATCGCGTCCAACCATAAAGATAGAACAACTCAATAGCCCAACGGTTAAGGGTGCGAACTAAAAACTGAAAGGTCCCAGGTTCGATCCCCATTCGTTGTACTATTGTTGTACTTTACCCACTCCTAACGAAACTTTTCGCTTATTTGGAGGGGAAAGGAGAATATAAGTTCAGCTTGGCTAATATTCCTTAAAAAAAAAAGTAAAAAATATTCTTTAAAAAAAGTGATTCCTTCCTACTTAATGTTCCAATCTGCACTAGACCAGTGTGGTAGACCTAGTTTAGGCCCTAGACTAAACCCTTCTCATTCGAGAGGAGACCTGAGCCATGTATAGCGATGGGTTAAAATGATGATGAGAATGTTTTAGATAAATTTTATTATTAAGTAGATATGGCTGAGACAACGTAGTCATTTGGCAATACAGATAACAATTTTAAGACTTCCCGGAAAGTCATTAGCAGCGAGTTGCGCAAACCTAATTGCCCAAACTAATGGTCCATTGCAATGCGGAAAAAAATATATATTAAGTGTCTGGAGGCGACAGATTTTCTATTAAGACATAAAGTCGTCTCGTTGACCAAGGACCTTGGCTCGTTCGTTTTTTATATTAATAGCGACCAAAAGAGCAGGCGGTTCACCTGGTGTAAGTGATGGCTTTTCAGGAAATACGCTAATGTAATCGAATTCTTATATGAATGAATTTATTTGAATTTATTTTTTTCCACGCGTGTAGGCACAATTAAGAAGTTGGTTGTGGATACATTGAAGCTTGAAACTTAGTCACTCTATATATTCTGTAATTCTAAATGTTGATCCCCTTTTTTTCCTTTTTTTCATTGTTTTCCCTATAATTTTATTTTTGTCCATAATGTCCACTTATACCTATTAAATATTAAGCTGTGGTTTACGTGGTTGACGCCACAACTAATGAAATATTTAGTTTATAATTTTTAGTAATACAATTGTGACGTTGTTTGTGAACCCTAATAAAATAAATAAATAAAATTAAAACTTAGACTATCCTATTGGAGTGATTTAGTAGGTATAGTGGACTCAAGCAAAACGGTCTGACATCGCCTACTTGTGGAAACAAATCCCAGGATGAAGACGGAGAGCATATACCCTAGAGTCTAGACTAGAGTAAGTATAGACTAATAGCAATCGTATCAATTCAGCGCATCCGATGCGGTTGAATCGTGATGCTGATGTCAATCTCAATTTTATTAATGAAACATAAGGATGCAAAAGGACTGTTTTGCATCCCTTGCGGGTTGACTCTATTATGTGATCATTTTTAAGACATACTTTTCTTTTTTGGAATTCTTCCAAGTCGCCCATTGAAACGATCCGCGAAGAATCTTAATTAACTATCTCCGAATCGTAGAACTTCAGAGTTAGCTCTTTTATGAGAAGTTTCTTCCCTGCACGTCCCATACAAATGAAGATGGATGATGTGAACCCTTATTTTCATTTAATTATCTATGTATTATGTAAACCTTAAACCATATTATATATGTATATTGTAAACCTTAATTATCTTAGTATTGACTAATCTAAAATATTATGGTATTTGGTATTTTTTTAAACAGAATATTAGCCAAGCTGAAGTTGACTAATATTCTTCTATCCCCTCCTAATAAGCGCAAAGCTTGTGCTAGGAGTGGGTACGACAACGTACTTACGTTGGTACTGCAACGGATAAAACTCGAACCTGCAACCTTTCAGTTTAAAGTCCGCACCTTTGGGCTATTGAGGCTATATGATGATATTTAAAATATTTTTTTAAATTAAACTCTTTTTGTAAGGGACAACCCTTGTGGTAAGTAAATATTTTCCTTTATTCCCAATAGGTAGTTGTGTTGACAGAACTACAAGTATTTATTTATATTTTATTTATGAAGAATTTTGTTAACTTTTTTATTCATGATAAGATAGGCCTTGATTGTGATCTCATTAGATGATAAGTACCTACTGTACATAATTTTTTTTTGTTCGCGTATACACAACCCTACAGTCCCATTCTTTATTCACCATTTTTGGTGACGGCAATGAAACAAAATGGCCGAGCAAAAGTCCACAATCAATACCTACATACAGTCGGCATGTCGATGGTTGATTAAGTGTGGGCCAGAGAATGGGGATAATTAATTAGTACGCCGACCGCGAACACGGAGCGTTTGGGCACTCTCCGCAAATTGCCGCACTTAACGAACCAATATCCGCACTATTTGGATACGGAATATATCACCAAAGTATCTACCGCCTCTCCGGTGCGCGTTTGAATGAACATGTTAAAATATAGGCTCTAACGAAATGTAAACAGTGCAAATTGACGAATGGAAATTATTGTCATTGTAAACAGTGAGTTACACAACAACACCTACTTTGATAGTAGATAGGTATAGGTAGATACCTACAACCAGATAGACGATTCAAAGGTCTCCTCTAGAACGAGAAGTAGCCATTGTCACCACGCTCGTCAAGTGTGGACTGGCAGACTGGGCAGGTATTAGCCTCGATAGCCCAACGGTTATAGGTGCGGACTGAAACCCCCCCCCGTTGCACTAATACTTATTTGGAGGGGAGAGGAGAATATTAGTGTGATATTCTTTTGTAAAAAATATTTGGTTTCATCATTGATTCATTTTCATCATCAAGTGATATTTTAGTTACTCAAAAGACAGTTAGCCCTGAAGAGTCAGAGGTGTGCCTGGGATCGAACCTTGGACACTTCGAAAAGGATGCACAAGTCTTAACCACTATGCTATCAACGCAGGAACGGAGCGACGGATTGACGTAATTTTAATAAATGTATTGAGGACTTGGAGAGTGACATAGGCTATCTTTTATCCAGGAAAAATAAAGTTTTCCGCGGATTTTTTAAAAACCGGACTCAACTTGGACAAAGTCATGGCAAAAATCTAGTAAAAAAATAATCTATTTTCAAAATTCGGCATATTCAGCTGCAAGTAAAACCCGATATCTGATATAAGATATTCGCGGTGTTTGAATCAATACATGCAATCAGCGTAACCCTGGCGTGGCGCCAGTGCTCGAAGCTTAGCATCTACGAGCTTTAGGGAAATCATTGGAACGTGCGCCATTCCCCATGCTTACACGAATATTAATATAGCATCTTGAAAGCTATAAGGGGTAACATAGGCTGCCCTATAGTAAAACATTGGGTGGCAGCGGCCACGGGGCATGTTCCCTAGAGGCCTAGTCTCAACTAACATAGAAATAGAAAATTTTGTTTACTATCATAGTTGCTAATAAATTTAAATTTTTATTCTTTTTTGTTTGTAATGCTATGGACGTCTGAATTAAATGAATATTTATTAATATAAATCTTTGTAAAAAACAAACTTCAAAGAGCCAGTGTACCTTTTGCATCCATCTCTCACGCGTTCTAATATTTCAATTATTGTAAAAGTCCTTAAAAGTCCATGAAACTGAGATCTTAAATAACACCTTGTCTTACCGAAAGGATCGTAAAAGTACCTAATACTTATTTTATTTCTACCATTCCACATACATACAAATATAAAAAAATACTTACCTACTAGCTTTTGTCCGCGATTTCGTCCGTGTGGAATAAGGTTTTTTAAAATCCATCGGGAACCCTCTGTTCCTCGGGACAAAAGGTAGCCTATGTCTGCACTCAGCAGTTTCTCAACTAAGTATACCTACTTACCTACCCATGTAAAAAATCATGGTACCAGGGCCCCAAGTCTGCTATTTTACATGTCATTGTCATTGAACCGCAATACAATTACAATTCAATTATCGTTGGTCCAAAATTTCGCAGTCTACTAAATTCACAATGGTCGTTCGATTTCTTATAATTGGATTGTAATTCAATGATACCTCGGTATTGCCATTAGCTTAAAAAGCGTTTGCCGAAATGAGTTTCAAAAAAACTACATATTAAAAACGTTTATTTAAGCTAGATTCAAGCTAGATGTGTCAGTGGCAAACCGTCGGAAAACAATTGTGACGCCATTGAATTAGTAGACTACCAAAATTGCTAAAAGTAGCAATTGGGATGTCATTGATAGACAATTGAACTACAATTGCAATAGCAGACTTGGGCCCCAGGTCTGTTGCGGCGTGATAGCAGGACAAACCAACATACCAACTAACACATTTTCAAATAATATTAGTAAGGATAAGGATAAACAAGGACTATAAACTTCTATTGCTCCTCACTCTGGCGTTCTGGCGCGGAATGAAAAGTTTATAAAAGAGTTAACGGAAAAAGTTTATTATTCTATTACGATGTAGCAGACCGGATTAAAAGTTCAACCCGCTATTCTAGCTTTGAAATTTGCTTTACTGCTTCTGCTTTTTCCCTTTTGTCACCCGACCTTTGGACGTAAGTACTGAGAAATGTTTTATTGCGAAACTTTGTTTCCATACGAACATGAGTTCTGAAAAATGTTTTATTTGCAGTGCATGAAGCACTGTGAAAACAAAAAGGTAATGTAAATAAGTTTTTCGATACATTTGCTAGGAAGCAATAATAGTGTGCATGGGCAGGGGACATAATATCCACTAGGATAGGGAAAGGATAAAATGTTATCCCCTCGCTCAGTTTTATCCACCAGTCGAGCATGGTCAAAAGGGTGAAAATAATAATATCCACAGTGGATATACTTATAGCAATATGCTGCTCCTTTCTCCTGTCGCCATGCTTTAAGCATAGGGAGAAGATAATTTTATCTCTTGTCAGTGGATAAAATCGGGGAGAAAATTTTCGTCTCCTGCATGGTTAGGACTGTGGCCCTGGGAAGATGGCAGCTTGATGTGGCACAGGAAGCTTAAAATTTCATACGTGCAAGTGGTTTGGGGGTATTCTCCCTGAGATGAGCCCAATGGCGTCGCGCAAGGAAGGCCCCGGTACGTGTTCTCAGGAGATCCCGGAGTCCTCCAATATGCGCTGAGGGTGGCCACCGAGGGGGTTTTAGTAGGTAAAAATCCTGCATAACCCGACTTCTCCTCCCGGAGGTCGGGTATCTTAAGAAGATTTCCCCCCGTCAACAAAAAAAAAAAAAGGGGGTTAGGACTGTGGTCTCCTACTCAGGGGGCTGGTCAATGAAAGTAATACTTACCGTATTAGTGTCATAATAGGATAATAGGATTACCTGGAAATTGAACCTGCCAATCCGTAGACAAACTATAGATTTATTTTTACAGAATGTTCCCATAATCCGGGCCACCGTCGACTCGTTCCGAGCACCTGAAATTGTACATTTAGGACGGCACATTCGCCGGCCTGCAAATTCACAAGTGAATACATGCCCCAGAATTTCTAAGTCATGCGGCGTTTGCACGCTTTTTGCACCCAAGAATGTCATAAATAGTTGAGCAAGCGCCCCCGGCAGGTTTTAAGGAAAACCATTTTAGGCCTACAATTTTTGTATGGCCTCGTAACGTACATTTAAGTTTATCAGGGAAAATCGGAAAATACGATTACATCGACCCTTTCGCGATGGGATGAATGTCTAGAGGTTGGCTTAAAATATATGAGCAAACGAACTTGCAAAGTAAAGTTCGATCGATATTATATGAGTACGCTACATTCGATGGTAAACATCCAAACTATAACGCTTAGAACATTTGCTTAGAACAGAAGTCTCTGACAAAGTCCCGCTCCGAAAGTTGACACAAAACCATGTGCCATGTAATTAATTTTTGTAGTATTGATTAATAGGTAGTTATTGTAATGAATTATGACCACCTTTTCACAGCATAGTAAAATTCTCCTTTCTCCTGTGTGTCTATTTGTAATATCAAAATAACAGCTTTTTACTAAATGCATATGAAAGTAAATACGGCACTTATCACTACATAGTATAAAACAAAGTCGCTTTCTCTGTCCCTATGTATGCTTAAATCTTTAAAACTACGCAACGGATTTTGATGCGGTTTTTTTTAATAGATAGAGTGATTGAAGAGGAAGGTTTATATGTATAATAACATCCATTAACAGTGAATGGCATAGGCTATATATTTTATACCCGTGCGAAGCCGGAGCGGATCGAGAGATCTATAGAGTGTGCTCTGACTTAAGTCGGACTCAAGATAAGTGTTAAAACGAGACAAATACATCCGACATGAATCTGTCTCGTTTTAACACTGTCTTGAGTCTGAGCAGAGTGAGAGTGCGGTCTATAGATCTCAGCCTAAGTGTAGCGTACAAGCAATACAACTTCATAGAAGTTTTAAATCGGTAGTTTGCGAGTTCACCGCAACGGGGGAAGTTGGGCGATGCAAGCCGGTACAGATCTTAAGTGCCAAAGCAGAGCCCGACAACTATACTGGGGCAGAGACTAGTCTCACTCGAAAAGTGGACTTCAACAAAATGTAGCGACCTATTTAGGATTAGTCTTTGATTAGCCGTGGGATTGTGTAAAAGAATCCTATTCATTCGACAGTTTAAAACGTACGAATGTACTGGACAGACGGACGGACGGACGGGCGGACTATTGGCACCCTTTGGGTACGGAACCTTTTAAAAATAAATGTAAAAATTCTTTTTACAAAACCGACTTCAAACGCCACTACAAAGTATATCAATTTTGCCTATATTTTTTTTTGTTGCTGTGGCGTTACTCGGGTTTCAGCTGAAAATCAGCGTCGTATATTATAGTCGTTTATAATGCACGACATAATATGCTGAGCTTATATATTACTCAATATTAGTATAAATGTACTGTTTGTAACACTAAACAAGAATAAATGTACTTTCTTTCTTTCTTCTTTCTATACAATTTAAAGAGTTCCCTCAATTTCTCCAGGATCCCATCATCAGATCTTGACCTGATGACATTGAGACCACCTGAAAAGTATACCCTTCCAAACAAAAAAAAAAGAATTTTCCAAGTCGGTCCAGGGGTCTTCGAGTACCTAATCGGGAAACACACATTAAAAAAAAAGATTCCGACGAATTCAGAATCTCCTCCTTTAAAAAAAAAAATAATTCATCATTAGTCTGAATCGATACATATCTTTATCGAATGTGCCAAACAAAATCATTTAACATGAAATTGTCAACATAATTTTAAGAAATTCGCACCAGAGCACAGGGACCGATTCAAAAGCTTGTTTAGCAACAATTTTACCTACAATCTGTTGTTGGGGCCTCGAGGGAGGCGCGTTGATGCGGGCATCGCGTTGAATTTAATCAGAGACAATGTTGGAAGAGGAAAAACGAAAACTCCCCCAATTAGAAATGTGACGGCAATAAAAAGATATTACATCGAGAAAAAGACCCAGTTGTGAAAAGGTAACAAAAAGTTACTAGGCTGTAAAACAGACGCTCATTTTTGCTTTTATAATGCTAATCCACACTTTGACAAAGAAACTACCTCGCTTTTTCTTTATTTTTTATTTTTAAACACCACCGGTGTGTATTTACAACCTTTATGTGTTGCGCAACGCAAATGTGTGCGAAAAACTCAGGTGCAATCTCTATTCCCTCATTCTCATAGTGCGAGGGAACGGAAATCTGAGACGATTGGAGAGAGATCAGGCATAGGGTTTACGTGCTCTCTGAGGCACGGGAGTGACTCACCGCTAACTCCCTAACTCCGGGCTAGTAGATGTACTAAGAATTTCTTGACAGAAAAATCATACATTTATTTAACATAAATATCTACTGTCTACTACTACTTATATACCCAAGATATGTTTTGAATTACCAGTTTCAATTTAACTTAATTTACAAAAAAATCGCAAAAAAAATTAGGGGTTTAAAAAAAAGGAAATCTACAGTTACAAAATATTCAGAGTGATAACTTTTTTTTTAATTTTGAATTATCTTAAGTTTTAAGTTATCTACAACCAACTTCATGTTATGAAAAACAGAGATCAAACTTTGGCGTCTTTGTTTTGAATAGACAGCCGAATATGCAGAATCCGAACATTCGTCTATACAATACAAAGCTGAGGCGGGGCTTATGAAAGTTGGTGCAATCTGCAAGTCATTTAGCACCCAACACTACAATAGCACGGAGTTCTGTTTATGGTGGAGACGTAAGAAAATCGATGAGCGCAAACTTTACCAACTGTCCCGCTCGGATTTATTGCAGTCGAACTTTGGAGGAAATAGTTATTTGTTGTTGATCCTGATGGGATTGCCAGATGTGCGATAAGGGAGGCGTCCTGCTAATCAATGAATCCTTACTATCCCTCCTAATATTATTTTAAATTCAAATTCAAAACATAGGTACATACAATACGGATCAGCCTGGCTGTCCAGCGCGGAAATGCAGCCAGTATTCTTGGCACCATTCCACGCGGGCATGATTTGTATAGTAATTAGATAAGAATAGATAAGATAGATAACTTGTAGGTCGAGACTCTACCACCGGTTTGGAAAACTGAATATAAATACAAAAGTACGACGTGATTTTGTATGAGACCTGAAGAGTGATATAGGCTATTTTTTATCCCGGAAATTCAAAGGGTTCCAGCGGGATTTTTAAAAACTAATTCCACGCGGACGAAGTCGCGGAATGGTTACGGGCATCAGCTAGTGTGGGAATATACGTTTGTGACTTGAGTGTACTGAACATAACAGCGTACCCAAGATAGGTTAGATTTTATTATTTTTTCGTTCCAAGAATCAATAATGAATAATGATATAATAATTATATTGTTACATTATTCATTGTATAAATGCTTACTTATATCTTCATTATCGTACTCTTGAATATTGATACTGAGAGCGATTTTTTTAAGAAACTAATGTTAATTGTTGTTAACATTAACGAAAGTTTTGTCTTCTTGTGTGACAGAGACGAAGCTAGACGATTAACTTAAGAAAATTAAAAAAAAAATTCAAATTAGGTCCTCAGCACATCTCCACCGCAATAACACAGCAGAACGAAAGAGGAAGATCCGAATAGCTAAGCTGTTTTAACGTCTCTCATTAGTTCGTCGTCTCGTTAGTTCGACTGGTATGGTTTTGCGGCAATGCGCTAAATGCCTAAAGATAATAATAATCGCGATGTGGTAAACCCTTTATTATAACATTATTAACAATAATTCGTCGAAGCAAGGATTAAAGGAGAATACATCGTACTAGCATCTAATTGCTTGTAGCTTACTAGCTAGGTACGCGCGAGCTCGCGAAGTTTTGATTTATGCTTCCATCATGACTGAGCGGGAACGCGTAACTACACTTTGACGGTGTATGTAATGTTCTCACTAAATAAACTGTGCTCTCACCATTGAGTTATAGACCTTGTAGATACAAATGTTATATCCGGCGTCTAAAAAACGCTCCGACATGCAATATAATGTAATGAAATCGGATACAGCTGTCCCGAAGGATAATAATGAAGTCCTGTTGCTAAAAGGCGCTTACTATACGTACATAGTGTGACACATAGAGCCATGGTTGCCGACTTATCGTAAGCGACATTTTTATTTACATAGAGTTTTTTACTACAAACTAGATGATGCTTATGACTTCATCAGGGTGAATTAAGAAATTCAAATTCAAAATTCAAAATTATTTATTCATTCGTCATGACTCTACCACCGGTTCAGAATGCAGTTTCTGCTGAGAAGAGCCGGCAAGAAACTCACCAGTTGCTCTTTTCATAACAAAATATTACCATTATTATATTTTTTCGAAGTCGGTTAAAAAAGGAGCGATACTATTGGTAGACAATAAAAACAGATCTTGCGCCTATAATATTATTATTATACTTACTGAAAATTATAATTGTCAAAACTTACGGCTCCCTCTGGTTCTCCGGGACACCAGTCAGATTGACGTCGTTTTGCGGGAACATACTAACTCTTGGATGGTGACAACTCTCTGGTGCCCATTAATTTAACGGTATTATGTTTAAACCGCGTATGACTTAGCTGAAACACATTAAACAACTATTTTAGACGTATAATAAATTGTTATTTATAAATTGTATTAACATCGTAACAATTCGAGTAGGTAGGTAAGTATGAAACTTCATACTGTTTATCGTACATGTCTAACAGTAAATTGTTCAAAAAAGTAAAATAGAATTCTTATAAAATATTTTCTTATACTACTCGAACATTACTTAGAACATGCCTTCAGTGCAACGTTACTAAGTTATTTTATTTTGTAGTATATTAATTAGTTCCTTATTATTTTTTATCAGTTTCAATAATTCAGTTATATTTCATTTAGCTACGAATGTAGCAGCAAATCTTTTCTCATTCGTAGCAATTAAGCGCTACTCACACGTAGCAGCCAAGCTCTACTCATTCGTAGCAGCCAAACTCTACTCATTCGTAGCAGCCAAGCACTTCTCATTCGTAGCAGCCAAGTACTACTCATTCGTTTCGTAGCAGCCAAGCTCTACTCATTCGTAGTCGTCAAGCACTACTCTATATTATGTACTTTTTTTTAATTGGAGAAAGTTTTCCCTAATTTTAAATCCCCAAAAGCAGACACTAACTTTTGTAAACTCCAAGCTAATAAAAGTACTAGAATGGTGTTGTTACGGACGCCCCGTTTACCCTGTAGGCCGCGACGGTCCATCCATTTGACGCACGCTTTTATAACTGTATTCTGTAACTGTGTAACTAAAATTTAGAACAGAGAAATGCACACAGCCGCAAAATCCGCAAAAGCCTCGTAACTTCTTTAGGTACGTTGATAAATCAGCTATCAGTTCTTTATATATTTAGACGAGGTACTGTGCTGTGAAAGGCTGTCAAAATTTATCAAAATAACCATCAAAAATGTATTTATCACTAGCAATATCAAAAAAATTCATGTCACACACAAATTAATTGGTTGTTTTGAGCCTTCGTTTGGAGCAGCACTTTGTTGGAAACTCCTAAACTTCTGTTCTAAGCATCATAATCCAATGCTGCTTCTGCAAGAAATTGTACAAAATAAATTGCCAGTGTACATTGTACAATCTGCATAGGATTGGATGTATAGAATTTCCTATCGTTTTCTTTAAACATACGTCGTACAAACTACGTTCATTGCGAGCAAACGGAAGTAAATGCACAATACGACCGACTTCCTTTGCCGAGCCATAAGAAAATCGATGGGCGCCGACTCCCAACTATTGGCAAATGGATTTATTGCGCTTTAAACTTGCACAAAGGATTTGTCATTTAGTGTAGATTATAATATACTACTTTTTCTTTGTATTCGATGCCAAGTTAGTCCTTGACTGCGATCTGTCCTGATGGTCAGTAACGATGCAGCTAAGATGGTAGCGGGCTAACGGAAGGAGTATGGCAGGGTACATTCAACCCAAAATCTACACGCTATCGTGCCGGAACGCTAAATCGCTGTTGTTTGCTAGTTATGATAACTAGCTACGGCCAAAGCCTCCCCCCAGACCAGACCAGAGACAATTCAGAAATTATAAAATTCCAAATTGTCCCCGCCGGGAATTGAACCCGAGACTTACCATAAGACCACAGCGCTCACCACTGCGCCAGGGAGTACAAAATTAAAAATAGTAATGTTATTTTGACTTTTATACTGAACCAAATACAGAATAATCGATAGCCGATTTATTTTTTATTGCTTGAATTTGAGATATTATGAAATGTTCGGGATTCATCACTCAGAGTCAGCTCTACTATACATGTTGATACATCTTCGTGGTACATAGTTTGAAGCATTTCCAAGTCAAAATTATCTTGACAGACATAATATTGTCTGAGATTGTTTGAAAATCCATTACATAGTAATAGCCCAAGAGCCCACGATCACAACTCTTTCAGACGGCTTTAAAATTGTTTCTTCAACATTGTTTCTGTGTTATAGATATGATTATTGTTACATACACATAGGTGAAAATTATATTTTTCTGTGTAGGTGTTTTGTTTGATGTTCTATGATGCGTTTGCCACCGCTCAAACTCTGTTCTCAGTTATTTTAACTTTTCTCTATCACTTAATATAATTTTGTAGGTATGTCTGCTTCTTTGTCAATGGTATAACCGTAATTATTTTTTATTTATTTGATCACAAGATAGTCCTTGACTGCGATTTAACCTGATGGTAAGTGACGATGCAGCTAAAATGGTAGCGGGCTAACTTGGAAGGCAGTGTACATTCAACCCATACCCTTAATCTGTTTCTACACGTCATCGTACCGGAACGCTAAGTTGCTTGGCGGTACGTCTATGACGGTAGGGTGGTAACTAGCCACGCTCAAAGACTCCCACCTGTTCAGACCAGAGACAATTCAGAAATTATAAATTCCCAAATTGACCCCGCCGGGAATCGAGCCCGAGACTTCCCAGTTATAAGACCACAGTGCTCACCACTGCGCCAGGAAGGTTGTCAAAAAATTCTATTTCTTGAATTTGTTTTTATCGCTACCTGGTCCAATTAGTGTCAAGAATGTTAAGTGGTCAAGGCCACACCTCTGAGATTGCTATCTCCATTCCCAAGTATGTTGTCTTGAAGCCTTTTTACAATGTAAATATGCCTGAGTTGTGAGGACCGTGGGCTCTCTGCATATAGTTACTGTTCGCTTTGTGTTTATTAGAAGCGTGTTAGAAGCCTGTCGCTAGGCTGCGAACTTACAAAGTTCTGATTTATGCTTCCATTATGACTAAGCTTACAGCCGTAACTCCATTTCAATGGCGTACATAAATGTTCACGCCTGAGGAAACTGTACCTAGGTACCTTCATTAGTTCTCGGGTATTATTTTAAGCCTCATCGGTGTCCTTTGCCGGAACAATATGACGGAAAAGTTTTCTATCATTCGCCTGTTTTGCAACCTAGAGTAATTTAATGGTAGACACGGATTCAAACTTTTATTTACTAGCTTTTGCCCGCGGCTTCATTCACGTAAAGTTCAATTTTTCAAACCCTTATTTTACCCCCTCAAAAATTCTTTCTTTTCGGATCAGTACGTCATAATAATCTGTACCTATGCCAATTTTCAGCCCGATCTGTCTAGCGGTTAGAACTGCGCGTTGTTAGATCAGTCAGTCAGTCAGTCAGTCACCTATGCTTTTTATATATTTAGATTTATTTAAATACGTTTACAAAAATTCTATAGTCACTGATAGTACATAAGTATGTACTATCTCACTTATCAGTTACAAGTGTACAACCTATAACATTCGCGGATTGAATAATGGCAAACATGATTGAATCACGCAAACAATAATTTTATTTTCGCATGGTCCTCTCGTAAACGATAATGTTGATGACAATTTCTTAGTATTAATATAAATTGCAATTCACGAGGGCGCGTGGCTCATATACTAATATCTTATCATTTCATTTCAGTCATTAAGTATTCATGAAATATGATATTAGGTGTAGCCACAAAGGTAAAGGACATAATCTGGATTGAGATTTCCCGGTATTAAATCTGATATCTACGTGAATAAAATAATATTATGTATCTCGGAATCCAGTTCAACGCGAGTCAATCTAATATCATATGAAATACAGAGGCAATATCTGAATCAATACGCGCAATCAGTTCTCACTGGCTTCTCACTGGCAGAGCGCCAGTGCAGTTGGGCGTGTATGACGGTTAGGCACATCATTGGCGCGGTACAAATCTTATCGCTCCGATAGAAAATATTTTCAGATTGAAAATGTTTAATATATTACCTGCGGCTGAAACTTTCTTCGACCGCGGAATTTAGGTTACACTTTTTAAATCCCGCGGGGATTCTTTGATTTTGTGGGATAATTAAATTTATCAGATAGAGTCAGGTGTTCGATAATAATGACATTGGTACTCACCCATATAAAAAAAAAGGTTGTAGCAACTTTGTAAAAGAGTTTTCGATGATTTACAAAAATAAATCTGATTTTTAACGGACGAAAAAAAAAGGAGAAGGTTCTCAATTCGTCACGTTTTTTTTTTTTGCACCCATTGGATTTCAGTTGCACGTATTCTTTAAAACTCAGCTAGCTATTCATTTCCCTTTTTTTTTTTTGATATGATACTTTTGGTTCGGTTTTTCGATACTTGGAACGAAAATAAAATAAAATAAAATTATACAGTATGAAAAACGAAAAATTTAACAACTTATCAGTTGATATCGTTGATATTCCACGAATATTTTGTAAAGATATCATCGGAAAATTTAAAACTTTTGTAGTTTTATTACAATACAATACAATATGTATTTTTATTTTCATAAAAAAAAAGGAAATACTATACAAAAGATGAAATCTACAAGTAGTACAATACTCCGACGTGGAAAACTCAGTGAAATGAATTGAGTTGAAATGGCTCCAAAACACAACAATACACACGAATTCCGCTCCGCCTGACCAGAATGTAGGAAGATAGATAGGTGACAACTTGGCAACTGCGCTGGCCGGGATGGATTCATTACTGACGAACTTCAAAGCAAATGGTTATTGCATGACAAAACTAAAACGTTCGGTCTGGTCCCTACCGTCAAAGAGGTGCCGCCAGCGATTTAGCGTTCCGGCACGATGGCTTGTAGAAACAGATTAGGGGTCTGGGTTGAATGTATAATGCCATACCCCGTCCAAGTTAGCCCGCTACCAAATTGGACTCCATCGTCACTTACCATCAAGTGACATCGCAGTCAAGAACTAACTGTCATCGAATTAAAAAAAAAGGTCTGTGCCTCCTTACTCGGGTATGCCCTCACAGTACCTGCGCTTTTTTTCAGTCTTATTACTCTACATTTTAATGTTTTACACTGCCGTTCAAAAATATTTGGCTTGTTTTAATTTAAACTAAAGTAGTACCTATTATAGATTTTATTCAAATATGGTTGAGCGAAGCAATGACTGGATCATGCGTCATGCTCGTGAACGGGTGCCACCAACGGGAATAGGTCTGCTTTGACTGCCCGTCTTGACATGCGTTGGATTGGTGTACCTACGTATGCATTTTTGCATTTTTGAAGCATTATTGTGGAAGCACTGTATATATAGCATAGCTTTGTAAAAAAAAATTTTTTTTCAAAAGAGCATTTGCTGAGTTTCTTGCCGGCTCTTCTCAGTGGAATCTGCATTCCGAACCGGTGGTAGATTTATGACGTGTCATAGGAGCTACAGGTTGGCCTATATGAAATAAATAAATTTTGAATTTTGAATTTTGAATTATTGCATAATATTATGATGAGTTAAGCCACATCAAACTAAGAAATTTTATGTTTTACTAATGTTAAATTTTGGTTTCATCAATATACCTACTCGTTACTTAATAACCTCTGCGTAAAGTTTAGGCATCCGGTCGATCAATTTTGTTAGGTAGTCGAGTTCTACTGCATGCCACTCTTTCTGTAGTATATCCCAGAGATGCGTAAAAGTTGGACACTGTTTTCGAACCTCCCTGTCCAATTTATCCAATAACTAGCTTTACCCCGCGGCTTCGCTCACGTTAAGTTCGATTATTCCAACCCCTATTTTATCCCTTTAGGGGTTGAATTTTCAAAAATCCTTTCTTAGCGGACACCTACGTTATATTAGCTATCTACATGCAAAATTTCAGCCTGATCCATCCAGTGGTTTCAGCTGTGCGTTGATAGATCAGTCAGTCAGTCAGTCAGTCAGTCAGTCACCTTAGCCTTTTATATATTTAGATAGAAGATAGATAACTTAATAGGATTGAGATGGGAGGATGCGATGCAAGTCATAACCTTCAGCACTTTATTTTTCTCTAAGTATTTATAATAGTTCTTTGAGCTCTATATTTTATCTAAATATATAAAATAAAAAGGTGTCTGACTGACTGATCAACGCACAGATCCGTTTACGGATTGGGCTGAAATTTGGCACACATTATGTCGTAAGCATCCGCTCAGAAAGGATTTTTAAAAATTCAACCCTTAGGGGGGTAAAATAGAGATTTGAAAAATCAAACTTAACGTGAGCGGAGCCGCGGGCAAAAGCTAGTAACATTATATTTATCTTGGTGTTCACAAACATTGTACCAAAAATCAAATATTTGTCCATGTTCAGTACACCTCTACAATCTCTATTGTTCAGTACAATTCTACCTATAAAAAATATAACAACAACAAGGGCTGTATGACATTCCGGTATCGTAATAAATCAAACTAGTATCTGAAATGTGGCGGAAATCGGAATGCATAACAATCCTATCAGTTCACGCTCCACTGTGAATAAACAAACCGGGCTAGCTTAGGGAAGGCTGTTACTACCGTTACAAAACTAGAATAATTCATTTACGATCGAATTTACGTTGACGTCGCGTCGTGTTACGGGCTTACGGCTGACTTCAATAAGCTAGAATATAATTTATTTGCCAGAATGTGGTACGACTATTTGGTCTTAAAACTTTTTTTCCTAACACATTCAACTAATAAATTAGTGTGCAAATTATGAGTTTCTTTATATCTATTTATCGTGAAATCACAAAATAACTGTTAAAAATTTAATCCACTGACATCAGTAATAATATAATTAATTCACAAACTGAGATTGCATTCTGTTCAAGAAATAAAAAAAAAACGATTTTTTCAGAAAAGCAGAGTTAACTTAGTGGTTCAATGCAGATGTGTTCAGCTCTAACTTTTTCAAATTCAAATTCAAAATTTATTTACTTTATGTAGGCTACCTTTTAGCACTTATGATGGTATTTTGGCGGTATTTGCGTTTTAAACAACACCTAATATCTTTGCATTGCCAGGAAAATACTATGATGAAGCTGCATGTCTTAGATATGTCCATAATATTTTCAAAGGTGTGTACTGTGTGCAATCTGACAATCCGTACCTACTTGGCCATTATGGCCTAACCCCTTCTCTTTCTGAGAGGAGGTCGGCGCCCAGTAGTTGGCTAGATTTTCATCTTGCTATTGAGAGTTATGTATATTAGTTTTCGATCGAGTTATCAGTGAGTTCAAATGATAAATCCGGTATGTTTGACTTCCTCAATTTACATCTACACGTCGAATCCAGCAATTGTTGATGAAAATGTCGGCTGCCAATCACGAAGCTCGGCAGTTCCTAATAAGTCTAGTCGCCTGACAGGAGCATGTAGCACTAACTGATGCCCGCGACTTCGTCCGCGTAGATTTTGATTTTTACGAATCTCGTGGAATTCTTGATTTGGTAAACTGTGTCCATCGTCAGGATACTAGCTATCTCTGTATCGAATTTCTCAAAGAGCGGTTCAGCGTTTGAGCCGTAAAATGGTAACAGACGTAACAGAAAAGCAGACAAACAGACGTGAGCAAGCCCTCGCTCGAAATTATACGATATGGACGCACAAACATTCATGAGCCACTCGCCCTCGTGAATTGTAAGAACTTTAACTCAGATGTTTTAATATTTGCACTATTAGATACGCGATTAAACTTTGTCATAGTCAGAACTGTAGTTTAACTAGAGACAGGGATAAGTTTAACCAGGCGTGCTCTAACAAGGGCGATAGCACTGCAGAACTATTAGACCATTACATTGTTACTTATTACTTTAAACTACTCTTGGGAAATGGCAATATATAAATCGAAACAGGTGCGTTTTTACACAAAGTAGGACGCAAAATTCTAAATATAATTAATGGACGTACTTATAAGTACTGTTATAACCTTAATGAGATTCATTTATTGTATTGGAATTATCTTTAGCTCCTTATTTGGTTGACAGTGGCTAGCGTATTCGGCATAGTTTAAACGTAGAAAGAGAATAAAAACGACGCCATTCTCTTCTGAGTACACTCTCTGAGGATTCTTTCAGAGGCTTCCATACGTCATCTCTCATATCTCCTCTCGCTCGCACATTTGCTTGCATACATCTTCCTTTTCATTCCCTTCAGTTTACGTTCCGTCCCCACATTTGTATTATAATAATAATAATGTCCTCCCGACCGAATCCGGCCACGGCGGCCAATCTCCACAGAGATTAGCCATCTGCGCGGGAGATATTATAATGCACAAGTGTGTGCGCAAACACAGGGGCACAAAGAGATCAGGCGCAGGACCGACGGCTTTACGTGCTCTCCGAGGCACGGGGGTGACTCACCACCGACTTTCTAACTCCGGGTTAGTACTGAAAATTTCTTAACAGAAAACCCGATACATTTTTGGCCCGACCCGGGAATCGAACCCGGGACCTCGAAATCCCTAGTCGAACCTGCTAACCACTATACCAACGAGGCAGTCGATTTGTATTATACAGCAGTGTAGAGCGTAATACCTTTGAGAGGTAGGCCCACTCCGCTTGTGTTGGTTGTTTGAATGTTAAACATCTTATAAACTAAAACAAAACACTACCATATTAGTTTTCAAAGTAAACATGCTGTCTCGCGGAAGGATCTAGAGAACACACGCGGCCATTAGTTGCTCAACTATCGAAGCATCAACATTTCGCTATAGTAGGTATAACTTCCATATCGCTTTCCACATCCTTCCACTGCATGGCTCGAGTTGGGTCTTGGAAAACAGGAAATCGGTTGTCATTGATATGATAATGAAAATGTCACAATAAAGCGATGAATAAATAAGTAAGAAGTAGGTTTAGCAAATTCTTATATTTATTTAATATTTAGATACCACTTAAGCTATAAATTTACAATGGACTTGCATAAAAACTTAACTCTAAGTAATTCTAAAATTTCTTTCAGAGGCTGAAGTAGGGATTTATGCGTTTCCTACTAAGGGCTTTTATTTTAAGGTGCGCCTGATGCTGCGCTTCTTCTAACTTGGATTTGAGATTGAGTGAGACCTCCTTTTACCGATTTTCCCTTGGAATTAATAATATTTTCAGTAGATATTAATTACAGCCAGTAACACTCAGGTGTGGGGAGCAGCTGGTATCGACAAAATATTAATCGAAAGTTCTGAGTTATCGTCCTTTAATGAAAATACTATTGGCACGAAGTTAGGAAATGTTGAACATTTGAAGTTTGTTGAATTTCCTACAGCGGGAATAAATCTCAATAACATACCTATTTTGATATCGATAATATTTTGGTTTGTAGGTACACAAAGGAAACTTTCTTTGGAAATTGTGTTGTACAAACAATTATACACAGACAAAACTTTTATATCGATATTCCTTAAGCTCCTACTAATATTATAAAATATGTGATCGTATATTTGTGTGCTGGTTAGTTGCTTTGTCCAGGCTAATAATATAATTTTTTTTGTTATTATTCATAAGCGATGGTATTTTTGCACTGACACGGAAATTAATCGTAAGAAGACCATTTTATTGCAAAGTACACCTATTTTAAGAGGGTGTAGCCAATCTCTCCTATGTAGGTGTGACAGACTTAAATAGTTAAAAAACTTTCAAAAAATAGGTTCGACAGACTTCTTTAAACAATCGATATTTTCTCTTTTTTAACCTATTAATAAAAGATTTTCATTTTTTTACGCTTTCCGACTACAGTTTATTTGTCTCTCAGATTTAATTTTCTTCCAAATCTAATACAAGTGTAACCACAAGTGAACCTAATATCGCATGAGATACGGTCACAATATTTGAATCAATACATGCAATCAGAGTGCTTTGGCCGTGCGCCAGGGCTTTAGGGAAATCATTGCCGCGGGCAGTTCTTGGGTGCTCGAATGAAGTTTTTAAGGTGAAACCTAAATCTTCTTTACGATAGCTAGAACATTAAAAAAATATATATATTAGCCAACCTGAAGTTGACTAATATCCTCCTATCCAGTCCAAATAAGCGGAAAGCTTATGATAGGTTTGGGTACGACGCTAGTACAACGGGTGGGGTTCGAACCTATGACCTTACAGTTTTCAGCCCGCACCTTTAACCGTTGAACTATTGAGGCTTTTAAATGAATTAGGTCCTACCATTTCTATGAGTAAAACCTAAATCTTTGCGATAGCTAGAGCGTTTAAGTACCTAATGATCAAATCCGGTCACGGTGGCCAATCTCCTCAGAGAGCGAGAGATATTGTAGTAGAAAAGTGTTGCCAAATACAGGTGCTTTCTCTATTCCTTCACTCTCTTATTCCAATTTGTCGAATCAATAGTCTCTTTTTTAAAGTCCGTTAAAAACATAGTGCTGCATACAAAAAGATTTAGTGACTTTCTCGCATCTAGTAGTAATCGTCGTAATCATACAAAGGCTTGCGCGCCTGTACCTACCCACTTTAATTTCGTTTCTACAAAGACTAGCTATTTCTAAATTCCTCCGTTCCTTTGTCTTCTTGCCTTATTAATTTTTTCAGCTCCGCCGGTTTCGTTCGCTGAACAAATTGCATGCCAGGCGTGAATAAAATATTGTGTTGCCTACATCTCTTCCAATTGGTGTTTTGATATACCCAATATAAACAATTTTAGCTTTTAAGTAAATTTGTATTTATTTTAGCTATTAAGGGCCGATTTCAAAAATATGTCTTATCCGAGCGTTTTGATCCGAATTTTTTGTATTGAAAATCTACCAAAACATCAAAATTACGCTCGGATAAGACTTATTTTACGTTTGGGAAATCGGCTATTATAATTTTATGAAATTGGCGCTTAATCTAAAGCGTAATGTGTTAAATATTTAATTACATAAATAGAAAAGCTAATTTTGTCCTAGAAAAAATGAAGTCTTTCTATTGGCTAAAAAATTGGATCACGCAGGAACGGAGTAATGGAAATGACACATGGTATTTAGAGAGAGACATAGGCTGCTTTGGAAAATCAAAGTGTTCCCACGGGGTTTTTAGAAAATCCATGTGTACAAAGTCGCGGGCACCAGCTAGTAATAGCATAAAAATAGAATTCTTTCGTATTTTAAGATACCTCCTCCTAAGAGTGTTCAAAAGATCGTGAGGCAAAATTCAAAATTTAAAATTATTTATTTAATGTAGGCCAGCTTGTAGCTCTTATGACACGTCATGACTCTACCACCGGTTCGGAATGCAGATTCTGCTGAGAAGAGCCGGCAGAAACTCAGCAGTTGCTCTTTTCACAAAATATTACAATATAGTAGATATAGCTATACATAACATTACAATGTACCTAATAACTTATTAACAACTTACTTAACTGACTTGGACATATCGGTGTTACCTACCTAAAGTTTTTGACTGTTACACATACGAGTACATTTTGAACAGAATCGCACTATCATCCCACCGGCTCATCTGTTCACAACGCGAAACCTAAATTTATCCGTACGACCCACTAAACGGGGATAAGCTAAGGCCTTTCCACATTTCACCTTTATGTTGCAAGCGTTCTGTGTTAATAGCGGCCCATTTTACGATCGCAATGACCCAAAGTAACAAGAAATGGGCCGTGAGCAATTAGAAATGTTTGCTCTCTGTTGGCCACTTTGTTTAGCTTCCGAATTGGTTTTCCCACTAAAATGTTATAGACTATAGTTACCAACGTTATTATAAGGTATTTATCTGCTTTTATTAAGGTTCCGTACCTAAAGGGTCCCGTTGGCACCCTTTGGATACGGCTATTAATAAGCCACCACTGTCCGTCCGTCTCCGTCCGTCCGTCCGTCCACCTATCTGTCACCGGGCTGTATCTGATGAACTGTAATAGGACCGTAGCCGCAAAACCTAGATATTTAAAATTTTTATAGAATATGCATTTCTATTTCCGCTATAACAACAACAAAAAAAAAGCTTTTGCTTTTGTTCTTGCTCGACCTAAATCTTTTTAATTCTCAAAGATCTTAATAATAGCCGGTGTTAAATCTTAAAGGGTGTAGGTTCCATAATTGCTTTTCGCGCGACCAATGTAGCTTTTTTTCATGATTAAAAATGTATGCGGGTGGCGCGATACTTCATACAAACTTCGTCAGGTTTTACTAAGCCCACGAAAATCCTTTTGGAGGGTGACATGAGCTTTGGAATTGGAATGGAGCATTAGAATCAAAAGTAGCTCATGTAACTCTCCAGGTAGCTATAGTTTACTATACTTATCCAAAAAATAATGTTGAGCTGTTGCTTCGTTGTTGTTATTAATCACGCAGCTACGGAGCAAAAAACACACTTTCGCATTTATATTAGACTAGATTCCGCCTTCCGTTTTTCCAATTAATTAACTATAATGTGGGTGCCTTTAAATCAAGAGTGAATATGCATCTTCTAGGCATCATCGTACCATCTTAGCGCTGCATCTTCACTTACCATCAGGTGAGATCGCAGTCAAGCGCTAGTCTGTATATTAAAAAAAAAGATATTGCACGCGGCTTTGCTCACGTTTAAGTTCGATTTTTCAAACCCTATTTTACTCCCTTAGGGGTTGAATATTCAAAAATCTTTTCTTAGCGGATGCCTACGTCATAATAGCTATCTGTATGCCAATCAGCCCAATCCGTCCAGTAGTTTGATAGATCAGTGCGTTGATAGATCAGTCAGTCAGTCAGTTACCTTTTTCTTTTTATATATTTAGATTTAGTACCTTCCCTCAATATTAAAAACTAGCTTTTGCCCACGACTTCGGCTGAGTGGAGTTAGGTTTAAAAATCAAGCAGAAAACCTCTGCTTTTCGCAATAAAGGGTAGCCTTTATCACTCTCTAAGTTCTCAGCTATACTCATAAAAGAAATCACGTCGACCCGATGCTTCGTTGCTGCGAAGGATAAACCATACACACTGTAGCATTTATAATATTAGTAAAGATTGATTCCCACACAGTAAAACCTGTCGTCAATCTCAATCTGAAGCCATAGATAGATTCGTAACCAAACTGCTAACCAGTAATTAGATCGTTAAATAGCCAATTTGCGCAGAGTGGCCAAACTCTCGCGACTGAGGGGAGCGGTTGCCGCACTAATTAATTAGCCCTTCTCTCCACACATCCTGTTAATCAAGCATCGACACCCTGATTCTACGAATCGATTTGTGGACTTTTGTTGACATTTTATTTTCTCGACTTTTCCAGTAACAATTTCATTTAAATCGATACGTGGTAAATTAGGGAGTAATATATTGTCATATTCTATCTGTTTCTAAAGACATAAAAAGAACAGGTGACTCACTGAATAACTGACTTGCAAGAACGCCCTCGTGAATTGCAAGAACTATACGAACAGAACTACTAAATTTCCTATTTTCGTAAATTGATAAGTACCAGTTTCACAAAGAAAATTATATGAAATGATTGTCGACAGCCCTGCCTTTTGATGAAAGCCATTACGTCGAGTCTTTATGTTAATGATTGCTTCTGTCAATTACAGGGAACATTTTATTACACGCCTCTCCTTAATACACTTCATTGTTCTGCCCGAGTTATTTTGATTAACGACTACCTATTTTCTTGTGTGCTTGAGGGTTTATTTTATTGCTAACTAGCTGAAATGATCTTTTTTCGCACGGATGCCTTTCTTAGAACTTAGACATTCTACAATATTGAAAAATACACCAAAGAATAAAAACTGCCGGCAACGCATTGGTGGTGCCTCTGGTGCTACAAGTGTTCATGGGCGGCGGTAATCACTTAACATCAGGTGACCCGCCTGCTCGTTGGCTCGCTAAAAATATATTATATAAAAAAAACTTACAGAACATACAAGTAAACAATACAGAGTACAATAGGCAGTCTTATCGCTAAGAAACGATCTTTTCCAGACAACCCATGGTTATTAATATTATGCCACTTCAATTTAATTCATTCAATTCCCAAGCAGTGGCTTTTAGGTGTGCCATTTGAGCACAGATAGTTTCGCCAATGTCAAATTGATAAATCATTACCATCTTATTTAATCATAATTATTCATGAATAACATATCATAATTCATAATTAAGAAAAATAATGATTGTATGAAATGGTGTATTTTTGAGATTTGATTTTTCTTTCTAATAATTGCGTGAAATACACTTAACTTTAGAAATAAACCAATTAAAAAACACACTTCCGTATCGGAAGCCTAGCTATTACTCAGCCTCCGCTGTTCGTCTGTCCATATGTCTATCAGCAGGTTGTATCTCATGATGCATAATAGATAGAGAGTTGAAATTTTCACAGAATGTGTATTTCTGTTGCCGCTATAACAACAAATAATAAAAATAAAAATAAATTACCGCACAGAATCGATGGCTTTACTTGCTCTCCGAGGCACGTGGGTAACACTGCCAACCTCCTAACTCCGTGCTAGTACCTACTAGAATTTGTTGTTAGTACCCGAACACAGTTTTTTTGTCTAGACGTGGGAATCGAACCCGGCACCTTGCCATCCGCAGACATGATAACCACTAAACCAGTGAACAATAAAGCCGTTCGAGCCATAAATATAGTATTCCTTACTAATACTATAGAATAGAATAGAATAGAAATATCTTTTATTCATATAAACTTTTACAAGTGCTTTTGAATCGTCGATGAATCTACTACAGGTTCGGCATGCTCTTCCTGCCGAAAGGCATTATTTACTATGGTTCGACCTCAACGAGTGCAATAATAACACCTAAGTGGCGTCTCAAATAGGTTAATTAATATAGAAAATCTGAATGCGTGGTGCTACCTACTGCTCCGTGAAGCAATTAATTGTATCCACAGTCACGTGTTGACGACAATTTTCTTATTTATCGGTTCCAATTCACCCCATTAGCCAATCGGTGAGGGTTGGTAGGGGCTGTTGACAGATTAATTGGATCGAAACGCTCCGTAGAGCTTTTAGTTTGTACTTTAGAGGTATCCAGTAATTTCTTACAAGGTTTATTACAGTTTAACGTTTTCAAACTCTTTCTTTTTTTAAGCCTATATAATATTTTATTAGTAGCTAAGTGCTAAATAAAAATTTTCAGGGCCTATTTTATCGTAGTAAAGTAAGTCTTATACATTCCGAGCGTTTTGATATTTTGACAGTTTCTGCATTTAAAATTTGAAAAAATATCTTTTCGCTAGGAGAAGACTTAATTTACGTTGGTGAAATCGACCCTAAAAATATTCTCTTGACCGTGGAATAAAAAAAAAAGTATATTATTTTTCACGTGTGTTAAAAATCTACTTTTCAAAAAAACAATTGGCAAAAAACTCGGAACTCAGTGGATTCACTTATTTTCCAAAGATTTTATATATTTAGGAATAACAAGTATTGAAACCAAATTACACTTGTCCCGGTCAAAGGTCCCGATAGTACAGTTCTGGAGCTCCTGCTCTACAGCGTTAGCGATCATGGAAAAAGAATAGAAACGACACGTTTATAATAAGGCTAGGGCAGCTTATTTGAATTGTTTGACTTTCGATCTAGGTGTGCCACATCTTTTTCTGGTAGGGTTATAGCAAAAAAAAATGTTTTTCCTTGATTGGTAGAATGCTCATACATATTATCTATACTAATATTGTAAAGAGGAAAGATTTGTATGCTAGTGAGTATGTTTGTAACGATTTGGCTCACAAAGTGCTGGATCGATTTGGCTGAAATTTAAAATGGAGATAGACTATACCTTGACTTAAAACATAGGCTACTATTTATCCCAAAAAAAATTAAAGTTCCCGTGGAACTCCAAAAAACCTCAATCCATGCGTACGAAGAGACGGATATCAGCTAGTACTTATATAAATTAATAATAATTAAGTCGCTACTAACAATAAAGCTAATTAGTCTGGATGTGTAGAGATAGGAGGTAGTAAATACGCCTCGTGCCAGCGTATTGTTTCAACAGAGGGCTTAGTAACATGTAAAGCCAACAGACACCTGTAACAACAAACATGAGCATAACATCCGTATGTTACAGACAATGAGATTAAATAGCAGGTATACATAATAGCTAGATATTTTTAACCGACTTCCCAAAAAGGGAGGAGGTTCTCAATTCGTTGGGATCTTTTTTATTTTTAAGCTATTGCATAGCTCCTATCGCGGGCCTTGAGCGTGGAGACCGAATCCAGAAATTCCGTAACGAAAATAACCTGACACGGGACTCCTCTCACCGCTAGATGGTGTTGATAAAAAATGCTTTACCGCGGCAGTCCCCGAGTGGCACACGTCTTTTTTTGTTTTATGTATGTTCCCCGATTACTCGAAGACGACTGAACCGATTTTGAAAATTATTTTTTTGTTCGAAAGGGTATACTTTCCAAGTGGTCCCATAGTCATCAGGTAAAGATCTGATAATAGGATCCTGGAGAAATCGACGGCACTCTTCTAACTTTATAGGCACATTATTGTGGCGTTTGAAGTCGGTTTTGACAAACATCGTTTGACAAACTTGACTGATTAATTTTTGTTTGATCAAAATTGTATAGTCTACTATATAAAAATAAGTCGGGTTTTCCTTCCTGACGCTATAACTCCAGAACGCACGAACCGATTTCCACGGTTTTGCATTCGTTGGAAAGGTCTCGGGCTCCGTGAGGTTTATAGCAAAGAAAATTCAGGAAAAATTTCATAAATTTAAGAACGCGGACGAAGTCGCGGGCGTCCGCTAGTATTTTATAACTATATCCAAGATTTCTTTTTTATTTTATAAAATAGCCAATTTTAAAATTTCTCCCAATAATCAGTTTGTTTCAATTGGGTAGATTAATATAATAATAGCTGAAGAGTACAAATAATATCCAGATTAATTACTTTGGCTGTAACACATATAACAACACATCCTACAAGTTATGTGGGTATTTAAGTTATACAGCAACCTCTCGAACTATATTTATTATGATAAGACGTCAATAAGTCAAAGGTCAAGAAACGGTCTTTAATCCGAAAGGTTCAAAACACCCCCGCTGTACTTAACTTGTTACGTTTACTTGGAGGGGAAAAAGGGAATATTAGTCATGTTTTATGAGGCTATAATTTTTTATTTAATTTAGCATGTACTTAATAATTAAATATCTATCGTACCTAATGTATGTGACTCTAATATGAGTGGAGTTAGGTTTTGGAAAAAACGCGGGACTACCGCCGGAACAACCAAAGGGTTGTTAACCCCCGACGTGTGTGTGTGTATGTGTGTGTGTGCGAGCGTGCGTGCGTAGGAAGCCGACCAGCTCGGGAGGCTGCTAACTAGAGGAGTAGTGTGCTCCTTGGCTGCTAATAACCGAATGAATTGAAATGAACTGCGGCGCAAGCCTAGAATAAATTCAGTTCTAAATTTAAATAACGTTGAACTCATGGAAATAATATAATAGCCAGACCTTACGAAAAAATCAATCAGACGATACAAGGAGGTTTTAACCTCCATGAGCTAAACTAACAAACCAACAAAAAATACGCTTACTCATTTAGGTATACTAATATTTGTAAGGATTTCAAAGGATTATTGAATATTCTATTTGTATTAATACCTGATTTGATAATCTTACATTCGCATAAATAAATAAAACGCTGATAACTCAGATGGTGCCTTTCGATCTTCAATATTGGGGGAGCTTTTAAATTGTCTGCCACACATCAATGTCGGGCCGACCGCGTGTTGCCTGCTTAATAAATGAATGGCTCGAGTAGCGCAACGGTATTTTTACAGGTAGAAAGAAGCTCTTAAAAATAGGTACTGTTATAATAATCCACCCAGTGAAGTGAGGTCTCTGTTGCTAAGATCTATAGAGCGTGCTCTGACTTAGCTCGGACTAAGATAGAGTTAAAATGAGATACAAATAACTCTGACATAAATCTCGCTTTAACTCTGTCTTGAGTCTGAGCACAGAGAGAGTGCGCTCTGTAGATTTCAGCCTGAGTCTACTGGGGTAAATTCTGTAGCCTCAATAGATCAAGCAACGGCTAAAGGTGCGGACTGAAAAGTGCATAAGGTCGTAAGTATTGTTAAGTACATAATATAAACGTAAAAAATATTTTTATAAAGCCGACTTCGAACTTGGTGTTCGAACAAAGTATGTACCTACCTATATCAATTGTAGCTATAAAAGAAGAGTTCCCTTTTTTCCAGAATTTCTTTAGGATTCCATTCTAAGATCCTGACCTCATGACAATGGGATCACCTGGGAAGTATACCCTTTCGAACAAAAAAAGAATTTTGCAAATCGGTCCAGGCGTCTTCGAGTAATCGGGGAACATACATAAAAAAAAGATTAAGATAAATTGAGAACCTCCTCCTTTTTTGGAAGTCAGTTAAAAATAAGTAATTTAATTTTCAACAAAAGGTATGTCATGTTAAGTATAGACGTAGCGTTATGCAATGTTAATTGGAATCGGATTTCTCCAAGCAATATTATATTGAGACGTCATTGTGTCCGTTGGAACTATTGTAAGGTTCAATATAACTGATATGATATCCAGCTACGTCGAGGTATTCCGGCGGTGCTCGTCACACTGGAGACAGAATATACTAACTATAAAGTGAGCAGCGAAGCCCAGTGTTTACGACTACAGTCTCCTACTACGAGGTCGCTACGGATTACGGGTTCGAGCCCGGGCACGCATCTCTGACTTTCGGAGTCACCAGAAAAAAATCCAGAAAAAATCCCCGCGAAAACAACTAATAATTCACAACCTGAAAATTCGTGTGAAACGCGGCAGATGCTATTGTAGTAAGCGCCAAATACATTATGTATTCTAATTACTCGTAAGATATTTTTTTTTTATGGTTGTATTGTCTCTTAGTACCTAATATGTATAGGAATTTTATTTAAAATTTTTGTCTCTGTAATATGCAACACATTAAAAATAAATGCAAATTGGTTAAACATAGACCTAACTTTGCGAGTTTTTTTGTCGAACAAACATTATTTTAAATTTCTACTCAGTATCGTCCCTTGGAAATATGATGTAATTTTTGCTAGGTTTTTTTTTGGACAGTTAAAACTTGATCTTCTGCTGTAAAAATCAAATCTGCATCTGAAGATTTGTACCATTGCACGCGCTCTTAAGCACTTAAATATCACACGGTTAAATGGTGAAAAAAAAATTGTGAAGAAACCAGAGAGCCACGAATGTGACTTTTCAATAATATTCTCAAAGGTGTGTGAAGACTTCCAATTTGATTAGGCTCGCAGCGTGGTTCTCTATTGCCTATATGCTTTTTCAGAGAGGAGACCTGTGCTCAGTAGTGTGTCGTTAATGGGTTGCGGCTGAAAAATCATGATGAACACTGGAATTGACTCTCCTTACGTTTTGAACTTTATTAAGAAAGAAATGTGCAATAAATAGAATTAAAAGCAATATTTATTCGTTTTTGGCGCATGAATATCATTCATTCGATTGTGGTGAAACTTGGCACAGATGTAGCTTACATCCTGGAAACGTTTTGTTATATTCGTCCCTGAAAAGAGCTCCCCGAAGAAACGAGGTCGTGTGAAAATTAGCTAGAATGGATAAACCTCTAAGAAATTCTTATAAAGATTTTAAACTTATTTCGTGGCTTAAGGACCTGGAAATGTCGATATTTCTATCCAATTGCATAGACCGGGCGGGACGACGCGGGAAGCTGTGAATTATTTTCTTTTACAAAATAGGTAAGAATTTTCTTTATACCTAACTATAAAAATATTACCATTATAATATTATACACAAACCATATACAAGTGAGAATTATTATACACAATGCTGGCACACAATTCCGTTGTTTATGTGGATATCAATAAAGATTATTCTTGCATAAATACTCAGCATAGGGTGAGATACGGCCCAAGCGATAATATTTATCGGTGCCACAAACCACTGCCGCTTGCCAAATTGCGCAGCACAAAACATAGAAAGGCAACAATTTGCATTATTAACACATTCGGTATATTATAAATATACATACGTTCAATGTATTAAATACTCAACAAACGTAAAATTTTCAAAAAAAAAAAATAATGTTTCTATGGGCCTCATCGATATTCGATAAATTAAGTGGATATTACATTGCTTAGAACTTCCCTACGTATAACTAAAGTTAATCGAAAAAGTTGGGATTCCAATCTCTGATCCCAGAGAAAATGAATTGAAAGTCTTAACCAGAGGGCCACCACTCCTTTTACTATGCTTTCAAAAAGAATGTAACATCTTAAAAAGATAAATAAAAAGTAAGTATTAAGAAGTATATAAAATCATTATTGTGCTATCGTTCGAAAAAACTTACCTTTGTTGAACATGCTAGTCTTTAGAAAGCATAGTCAGACCGGCGCCAACAAATGTAGTGAAATTGATGGGCGATTTCCACACAAAGAAAAATATTTTTCACAAAGGAGTCTGCTTAAGAGAGCGCTGAACAGCGTGCCAAATATTTGTGAAAAAAGTTCTTTGATCCAAAGAAGCTTTCTTATAAATTCGTAGTCATATCTCATTAGATAACTACTTTGAAGATAAAGTCGTCACGTCACGAAAAAAAAATTCAAATGTCGTGACTGATAATTTTTTTTACTATCTCACCTGCCGCGATATGGTGTAAAAATGATCGTTTCTGATTGGCCGATACTCTGTAACGATGTACTTCAAATTATTTTAATATTCTTTCTGGATGGTCAACAGGCTATACTATCACTGTAACTCTAAATCTCGTGCTATCCTTTTCATTATGCTCCCTACGAACAGGAATAGTATAAATTGAGACTAGTCAATTCTTTAGGTTTACCCAAAGGGTATTCAGTTGGCTACAGTTGAACCCTCTTACTAAATCTACTCTGTTCGTCCGTCCGTCTGTCAGCGGGTTATAACTCATGATCCGTAATAGTTGTCACAGTGGTGTCACTGTGACTGTCAATAGAAATATCTATTGCCGCTATAACAACAAATAATAAAAATTAAAATTAATTAAAAATGAAAGGGGCTCTCGTCTACCGGAAACGTTTTTTTTTTTTTTTGGCTTTTTTTACTCTATCTTAATAATCGCTGTTACGACGAAGTTGCGCTTGACGACAGTCAATGATGGAAAGCACTGATGAAGTTTAGGTTGGAGCGCGCTTGCCTAGAAGAAGCATTCGCTTACCCTGAAAGAATTTAGTTTAGAGGTGGTGTACAACAGAATCAGCCACATTGTATATTGTGTTGTGCGTGGCGAACCACTACTTACATTAACTTTTTTGAAAACTAACAAACTATTTAATACTCTTTAATCTTTTTTACATTAATAAATAATAGCAAGCAAACGAGCAGATGTGTCATCTGATATTGGGTACGTACTAAGTGATTACCACCGCCCATGAACATTTCGAGCGCTAGAGGTACAAAGCATTGCCGGCTTTTCGGGAACACACAATTTGGATGTGCGCGGAAAAAAAGATCTATGATGTGAGAAGAAAGTCCCAGTGAAATTACCACAGTTGTAATGTTAAAAACGTTATTTACACGCCCCAAGAATGCGGTATTGTGTTGCGTCTGGCGCCGGCATTATTCGCTGAAAACAAACAGCGGGACAAAAACTTATTCAGCTGAAGTAAATGAAACTTGAACTGTGCCCGCTCGTGCATTGTGCGAACTTAAATTATGCATTTAATTAGCATTTCTTGTGTCGTTTTAATTGTTTTTGGAGCGAAAGTATGATTTGTAGCAACTCTATGTTTGTATTTTTGTAAACATTTAGACCGGCTCCACACGTTGGTGCCAACGCTCGTCGACCAACGCGACCGTTGGTCGGTTATTTTCGTGAGGCGTCCACATTTTGGCTATTATATTAGTTCTCTCCCGTCATTGAAGTTGGGGTCAGCATTAGAGAAAAATATTATGAAATCAAAAGATGCATGAATTATTTTTCAAAATATCTACTTATCAAAAATTACGAGCCGGCAGGTATAGAACCTACATCTCTCCGGTGCCAAGTATCACGACTTTCTAAATTTCATTAAAATCCATTAATCAGCTGTGCCATGAAAAAGTTAGATGATATTATTATATTTTCCGTCCGAGATAAGAAGCTATTAGCTACTATGACATTTAGTCAAACTCGTAGTAGCTGAGTATATCACATATGACATAACTATGCGATGTTCTACTAAAATAAACTGCAAAATTGGTATATTTATTTCATTGGGAAGAAAAATTTCCTTCAGGATCATATTATTATAAAAGAATAAAATATATTGTAGTAAACTTATTGCATAGAAATAGAGTTTCCTTTCCACTAATAAGCTTCTTGCCAAAAGGTATTATGCTAAGGAAAGTTGCTGATTAAAGCATGGAGAGAAAATTTTGGGCCCTAGCCAATAAATTAGTGGTCGATATTCCACCTAGGTTTATTTAGTTCATAAACGAAACTATTATCACTAACTATCTATCCATATATCACAAATTTAGATCTAAAGTCAGATAACTCAAAAAAGTTTTCTGTTCCCTAGACGAAGAAAGTTTTTCTGAATCTCTTGTTAGTAAAGTTATGAAACTCAATGTTATTTTATGTCATAAAATATAATGTTGCGAAATGTAACATATAAAATAAAATAACCTCTTTTTCATCTAAGGAACAGAGATCTTTTTTAAGTTGTCTTTCTTATTAAAGTTTTGATCTAGGTGTGCGATTTTTAAAAATCAAAGGCTATTTGTTTCTGGGTAAAACTCAAAAACGGCTCAACCGATTTACATATACCTACTTAAATTTTTTAGTTTTATTCGTTCTCATACAGGGATGATTTGTAAATAAAACAATGAATAACAGTGATTTGTTGGTTAGTCCTTTAAACATCTGCATCAGAGCTACGAATCGACGTGAATTTTTGTCTGGGTATAGTTGAGGACGTATAGGGACATAGGCTATTTTTATCCCGGAAATTCAAAGAGTGCCCGCGGGATAGGATTTTAAAAACTAAATACATGCGGACGAAGTTACGAGCATTAGCGAGTATGCAAATAATTTCAAAAACATTCTGTATAAGAGTATTGTATATGTAACATCTTTATTATGGTTCATAGCTAAACAGACTTAACTAAGAATTTCCCCCAAGACGATGTACTTATCTTTAAGCAAGTTAGAGGAAAACTTCGCTAATTAAACTCAAACCATTGGGCTTAATTGGAGTCTTGTAAAGTGTTAATCAAAGAACACAACACAGACTGCGCAGTCCTGATTGATTTAGATGTTTTTAATTGAATTCTGAACTGAGCGACTTCGTTCCTCTCGCTTCATTTAGTCGTCCCCTTCCGTTACTCGGCAACTACAAACTTTGCTGGGTTCTCCTTGAGAAGATTTTAATGTGTTCCCACTAAATTACAACATGGGGTTATTCAAAGGGCGGACCAACAAATTCCGAAGAGGTAAGGTGAGGCGGTAATCACTTAATCAGGTGACCCACCTGCTCTTTGCTCGCTTAAAATAAAAAAAAATCTTTTGTTTTTTTTAATTTGAATCTTCACATAACACTCGTAAATACGAAAGTGTGTTCCTTTGTTGAGACAGCAACTTACAATTTAGAAATAATAAATTCCCAAAACTTCCCTGCCCAGGAACGAACCCGATACCGCCCACTTAATATTACACCACAACGATTCCCGCTGCGCCTAGGAGGTAATCAAAATTTTATATTGACTTCAATTTGTTAGGTAAATATAAAAACAATGTTTGATTTTTTGCATTTTAATTCTTACTGAAAAAAATATGTCCGATCTACGAAATTTAACGAGCTAACTGTATTAATAAAAAAGTTGCCATTTTTTGTATACAGTTATAACAACAAATTATAAAGAGTTTTCGATACAGTTTGTAGATAGTGAGTCAATTAACAATATTCAAGCGTTATTTTTGTGTTCCGCAATCAAAAGGACGATATACGGAGCGTGGAATCATCGAGCGTCTGGCTTTCAGAAAAAATAAAAATCTCTAAAGATGTTGATCCATCAAACTCTTTAATTTTCCGGGATAAAAGTAGCCGATGTGTTAATCCTGGGTATGGTTCGTTTGCTTTGAAAGAGCAACAAACATACACACACCCCCACCCATACATTTATAATATTAGTAGGAAGTAGGATATCTGCACTAAACGTGTACTTTCATCTTATTCTTTATCAACCGATAGACGTCCATTCAAATTCAAAATTTATTTATTTCATGTAGGCTAACTTGTAGCTCTGATGACACGTCATAAATCTACCACCAGTTCGGAATGCAGATTCTGCTGAAAAGAGCCGGCAAGAAACTCAGCAGCTGCTCTTTTCAAAAAAAAAATTTTTTTACAAAGCTATGCTATGTATACAGTGCTTCCACAATAAAGCTTCAAAAATGCAAAAATGCATACGTAGGTGCACCAATCCAACGCATGTCAAGACGGACAGTCAAGGCAGACCCATTCCCGTTGGTGGCACCCGTTCACGAGCATGACGCATGATCCAGCCATTGCTTCGCTCAACCATATTTGAGGGAACGTAACAACCCGCACCACACGACACATTGCTGGCCAAATATCTCTTACATGGATTTCCACAAGTCTCGGACTTTCGCAGCCAATATTCCCTGTGACTCGTCTGATGTAGCCTCCAATTCTGGTGTAGGGTCACCGTTCCAGCACAATGGATTCTAAGATTAAGTTGCCAGTTTACACGAATTCAATGTCCCCGCCAACTCTACTTGTAGGTATAGTTCTTGCAATTTACGAGGGCGCTTGAACTTTACTTGTGGTTACGCCGTGTATATGCACATTGCATAAGCTTGTCTGTCAGGAGCTTAGGTGGAAGCGATCAGGCGCTAACAAGCACTTGCTCCCACTTATATAGATACGAAACACACACAACCATGAGCCACGCGCCCTCGTGAATTACAAGAACGTGATAAAACGATAAAGATAAGATAAGACCTACGTTTTATTCTAAGTTGAATTGGTGTCCCAATATTTTAGTAATGCTGACCAAGTCATATTCTTGACTAAAGTAATACTTGCAACTAATAAGTTCGCTGCCAAGTCTCTATTTCTTGCTTAGGAAAGCATATCAGAATAGCGAGCGTCGAAAATTTTGGAGCGCAGCCAAATGAGCTAATGGTTGATAAGCTAAGGTTAATTTGGCTTTGTTTGGTTGCATCTGCAGGGAGATATCATATTCAAAACTATGCTGAATTAAAGCATTTTTTAAAACAAAACTAGCTGTTGCCTGCGGCTACGCTCACGTTAAGTTCGATTTATCAAATCTCTGTTTAACCCCTTAGGGGTTATATTTTCAAAAAGTCTTACTTAGCGGGTGCCTACGTAATAATGACTATCTGTAGGCCAAATTTCAGTCCGATTCGTCCAGCTGTTAGAGCTGTGCGTTGATAGATCAGTCAGTCAGTTAGTCAGTCATCTATTTGTTCTTAACTGCCTTAAATTGTAAACTGTTTTCTCGCAGAAAGGAGCAAGCGCAGATTACAGGACGTCCTTACCGCACTGACAAAGAAACCGTGCTACGATTGAAAAACCTAACTGAAGAACGCCGTAAACGTCCGGATATATTAAACAATTCGGTGAATATTCGCATTATCGCGACAAGTGTGGCCGAGTAGTTCGTTGTATTTGGGCTAACATGGATCCTTATCGCGGCACTGTTGGTAATGTTGGTAATTTGACGCACTGGTGCGCGCTGTGATCTTATAACTGGGAGGTCTCGGGTTCGATTCCCGGCGGGGGCAGTTTAGGAATTTATAATTTCTAAATTGTCTCTGGTCTGGTCTGGTGGGAGGCTTTGGCCGTGGCTAGTTACCATCCTACCGTCAAAGACGTTCCGCCAAGCGATTTAGCGTTCCGGCACGATGGCGTGTAGAAACCGATAAGGGGTACGGGTTGAATTTACACTGCTATACCCCTTCCAAGTTAGCCCGCTACCATCTTAGACTGCATCGTCACTTACCATCAGGTGAGATCGCAGTCAAGGGCTATCTTGTCATCGAATTAAAAAAAAAATGTAAATAAGAAGTAGTCAACTTGTTAATGTAGACAAGAACATCGCTTATAACGGAACACGATTATTTTATCGCGACAACGCGGCACGAATTTTCGGCTATTATTTATTTGCGGCTATTACTAGAAATATATATTTGCGGCTACATTATCGTGCCTTGCTGCGGCACGATAATGTAGCCGCAGCATAAGGGAACTAAGGAAAAATAGGTTATATACCTAATTTCGACCGCGTGGAGTAGGTTTCTAAAATTCCCGTGGGGACATTCCTTTTTCCAAGATAAAAAGCAGCCTATATCACTTTTCAGGTCCTCAACTATATTAATCCCGAACATCCGTTATTACTAGCCATAAAGCCTAAAAACATCATAATATGTCAGTTTGTATAGTTCCTACATTGCACGCCTCCAAAAGTAATATATCAGTTCATTGGTTTCAAATACACGAAAATCTCTATTATTCGCGCCTTCAAAACTGCCTATTTTCCAATAGAGTAAGCTCTTCGGTCGGTAAAGCGACGTAAATGAATGCATAAGATGATTTTCATGCGAAAAAAAAAATACCTCGATAGCATTGATTTATATAAGTTTATACAGGTAGTTACTGAACGTAGCAGCGCAACGTAGAAGAGCTATCATTAATCTATTCAAATTCAAATTCAAAATTAATTTATTTCATGTAGGCTAACTTGTAGCTCTTATGACACGTCATAAATCTACCACCGGCTCGGAATGCAGATTCTGCTGAGAAGAGCCGGTAAGAAACTCAGCAGTTGCTCTTTTCAAGAAAAATTTTTTTTTTACAAAGCTATGCTATATTGTATACAGTGCTTCCACAATAAAGTTTCAAAAATGCAAAAATGCATACGTAGGTACAACAATCCAACGCATGTCAAGATGGGCAGTCAAAGCAGACCCATTCCCGTTGGTGGCACCCGTTCACGAGCATGACGCATGATCAAGCCATTGCTTCGCTTAACCATATTTGAGAACTTATGCTAGATAAGATACAGGCTATAAATTATTATTTATTTAAATGTACAAAATGCACAAAAATTGCAACAGGGTGCACTTTAGTATTATCACAGTTCCTCTCACAATATCACAGTTTTAACTCTATCTTACAGTTATAAGTGGCTATTCTTGCTAATGATAGAAAGTATCGTACATTAATTTTCTCTAACGTAAATGATAAAATCATCTACTTATATAAAAAGACTTGTCTTGTGTAAATGACTGACTGACTGACTGACTGACTGATCTATGAACGCACAGCCTACTGGAGTTAAAAACTTGAAATGACAGTAGATTCGTTTTATGACTAAGGCACAAAGAAAGCCTTTTTTGAAATTCAACCCTTAAGAGGGTTAAATAGGGGGTGACAGTATGAAAGTCCGTTATTTTTCAAGTTATACCCATGCTTTAAATTAAAAATCGTGAAATAGGTATTTCACAGTTTTTGAAAAATCTACTTCGAAAGGCATAAAATAGGAAGAAAAAAGGGGATGGAAAATTGAAATATAAAAGACTTTCATAAAAAACGTCTTTCTTATTCTCTTAATTATTTTGTAGCATATTGACCTGACATTTAAAGTTTTTGACATATAAAATACATTTTTTTTAATTTTTTAATCATAAAGTAGCCAATTTAAAAATTTAATAACTTAATTATTTTATTAATTAATTAGATAATCCATGTTTAAAATGTAAAAATTGAAAAGGTAAAATGTAATTATATGTATTGTATTAATATTTATGTAACTGATTAAGGATAAATAAAAGGCTTTTTTATTTTATTTTATTTACTATTATGTTTTAAACCGTTTATTTTTTATTTTTATCTGTGTTTATGTGGTAGCTAAGTGTCGGGTACTTTCTTCACCAAGTTTTGTCGGACCGACTGTCATCGGTCATGAGCGATAGGCTTTAGTGAATTTATATTCATGTAGCTTTATTGGCATTGAATGAGCTTGTTAAGGTTTATGTCACAGAATTAAATTTTAAAGCCAGCGACTGCAATGCAAATCCACGAAGCGTAGATATGAGTAAATACTTATCTATATCACTATCAATTTATTAGCAGTGTTTTCAGGTTTAGTTCTTTCAATTCACGAGGACGCGTGGCTCATGGTTGTGTGCGTGTCATATCTGTATAAGTGTGAGCGAGAGCTTGCTCGCGCCTGACCGTTCCCACCTAGTCTTCTCACAGGCACACACACGCAATGTGTATGTACACCACGTAACCACAAGTAAAGCGCCCGTAACTTCGTGAGATAAACGTACTATACGAGGAAGTACTTACATCACTATCAATTTATCTATAGTGTTTTTTCAAGTAATCAATTAATGTGACATTCACTTATTTGTAATTGGCCTAAGATTGGCGCAATAACTAATTGGTAAAAAGGCTCGCTTTCATGTCGTTGACTCAGTCGATACACAGTATATTATATAGAAACTAGCTTTAGCCCGTGGCTTCGCTCACGTTAAGTTCGATTTTTCAAACGCCTATTTTATCCCCTTAGGGGTTGAATTTTTAAAAATTATTTCTTATCAGATGACTACGTCATAATAACTATCTCTATGCCAAATTTCCACCAGATCCGTCTAGTAGTTTAAGCTGTGTGTTGCTAGATCAGTCAGTCAGTCAGTCAGCTTTTTCTTTTATTTACTTCAATCAGGATTGTGTAAAACTGAAATGTGATAGTAGATAATAAAATTGCTAATTTCCCTAAAAGCTTTAACGAAATATCTTATAATTCAGTTACGAAGTTGAAGAACTCTAAACTACAATAAATGTTTCTTTCCTAATGATATAACAAGTTAAATATTTATGTTCCAAGTATTTTCTGAAGCTGAAACACGCATTTTTCATTGTAAGAATGATTTTTTCCAGCAAATAATAAAGATTAAAAAAAGAATGATTTTGTTTTGAAAACAAGAAACCTACAAGTAACTAGCCTTTTCCCAAATAGGGGAAAGGAAGGTAAAACGGACCACTTAACAAAAAAACAAGTATAGAAAAGAAACTATTCATTTTATTAAACTAATTCAAAGTAAAAAATAATCGACATTATTAACTCTACATTACATATGAATCAAACTTTGATAAAATTACAAACAACGAAGATATTAGATGATTTCTAACACCTTCAATAAGTCCGTTTTACCTTCATGATGGAGGCAAAATGGACCACACATGAAGGCAAAATGGACCAACACATTTCATCACATTTTTCACATAAAAATACTGTCTCATCATCCTCATCCTCTACTCCTGCGCATGCGCAGTGTGCCCATAGACGACATATGGACATTGCACCCAACCTCCGCTTGATTCCGAGTACAAATTAATAAAAACAGTACAGACACTCAGTGTCTGTACTGTGTCAGTGACGATGACACTGAGTGTCTGTACTGGATGATTTTTTCTAGTTTTTAATCTCTTTATATCAGATTTTTTACTTGCCTTCCCCTTTTTTGAAATTTTTTGTTCTATTTTCACTTTTTTCCTTTTCGGTCTTCTGTTTTTCGGTCTTCTCTTTTGTTTTTCCTATTTAAAGATTTTGTGTCTCGGAACTAAGTAGGTTTTTAATCTTTTCAGCCTGTTTATTTCAACGACGTAGCTCTTGTAGTCTTTTCTGTTTTCGAAAAAGGCATTATATCTTTAGGTGCAAAATGAAATACATTGCAACGTTTATTGGCAGTCATAATTGTGGTAGATGTTGAAGGTTCCGTTTCACTTTGGTTCCAAAAAATTATGGCTTTAAAACTGTTGGTTCACCATCATTTTATGTTGATGTACCCCAGTCCGTTTTGCCTGGGTCCGTTTTGCCTTTTTGCTATAAACAACAAAAATTAAAAATTTTGAGCTAATAAGCTTAGGTACAGTCGGCATACCTGTTTATTAGCTTAATCATATGTCAATTTATATACAGTAATCATTAGAACACACTATCACAAACCAAACCAAAATGTAGGCTAATTGAAAAATGCAAATTTTACATCAAAGTCTAAAAAAACTAACTTACCTTGCTAAATCAGTGCAGGTGCGGTCGTTGGAATCGAGTACACTGACCGAGAGGGGGAACATGGCAGCCAATATTTTGACGTAACAAATTCATAGATGGCGCTACACGTTTCAAAATTATCAAGGTGGACCTTTTTGCCCACAGGGTCCGTTTTACCTTCCTTTCCCCTAATTTAAACCGATGAAGTTTGGGCGCGATTTCTTTAGTAAACACGACAAAAAAGGTTTGTACAAGCTACAAAATGACCAAAACAATTTGTATGCTGCTCAAAGAATTACTACTGAAAAGCATAATTTAAATTTACAATACCTAGAGTGAAACGTTGAAGTTCGTTTGCTTCAACTAAATAAGTACGTTTTTGTCCAACTGTTAGTTTCCCCGAAATAATGCTAGACCAGAAATAGCAAAAGCTTTCAAACGTGCGACTTTAACTATTTTATCTAACCTTGTAGGGATCTTTAATATTGGTAAAAGGGTAAAAGTCAACTTAAAAATTAAAAAACTTGAGAGGTGTCAAGGGACACCCGGATGGAACGAAGTTCAATGCGAAATAGAAATGAAAATATCTGGCTTGCTTTCTATAAGAGAGAGAGAGAGAGACAGACAGAGAAACATGCGACGCCGCACAGCTTACAATAGCTTACTATAGCAAAAAGTGTTGTGACAACTTTTCGTAAGAATTTTTTCCGTCTAGCCCCCTTTCACAACGCGCGATAAGGAACTTCGTTCCAAAATATTATTAAAATTAGATGATGCCCGCGACTTCGTCTGCGTGAACTAAGGTTTTTTGATTCCCGCGGAAACCCTTTAATTTTCCGAGATAAAATGTGGCCTAAATGTTAATTCAGGGTATAATCTATCTCCATTTCAAATTTCAGCCAAATCCGTCCAGTAGTTTTTGCGTGAAAGAGTAACAAACATCCATCCATCCATCCACGTTAACAACATCCATACAAACTTTCGCATTTATAATATTAGCAAGATATTTAAAAAGTTTTAAGGGTTTCGTGCTCAAAGGGCTAAAAGGCGCCCTATAAATGTCTATTTTACTGTCTGTTTGTCTGTATCTAACTCTTACTGACAGAATGAGTTAGGTAGATATTTACCTGCAATTTGAATATTTAGTGTTTATGGTTATCCAATACCAACTTAGACATTTAACCAAATTATGTTTCAGGACAACTCCCATGTGACTCCCATTCATGGAAAAGGGAATTGATTTTTTTTTCTTAACTTGGCATTGATCTACAGGTATGATATAAATTTAAAATAAAGCCTAATCTAGCCTTAATATCCCACCGGTAAGGTTGCGGACTGAAAACTCGAAGGTCGTCGGTTCGATCTCTACGTATTTTTATTATACACCCACTATTGTCGTACTCATTCCTTACAGAAGCTTCCCGCTTATTTGGAGTAGAAAGAAAATATAAGCTGATAATATTCTTTTACAAAAAAAAAAAAAATTTTTTCTTCTTTCTAACTTCTAAACCAAGGAAACAGGGGCTAGGGGGCCAACGAATTGGTTATACTTAGGTCTAGGGTAGGATTTATTACACATAAGTAGCTATTTTGAATGGTTACTTTTTTATATTTAACATTCATTAATTACTTATTATTCTTCCTACTACTTCCAATTTTCCTTTTTTCATTGCCAAAGTAGTTCAATCATAATAAAATCTGTAAATCCTGAATATAAAACTTGAACGCATAATGTAACAATAATAATAATTACGAGTATTATTATTACGAGTATTAATTGTTATTTTCATTACAGTAATACGTGACTGTACGTTTTAAACAAGTGCCTCTTATTTCTGCTGAATACGTTTTTGCATCGCTGTTCGTATGCCGGAATAATTTCCAGACATAATAAAATAATGCAAGAGAGTTTGCGAAATAATGATTTTATTTTTCCCGTGATAACTTTTCCGACGACTATAGTTTAAAGAGGTATTCTAAAAGTTATTAATGCTGTAGAAATGATTGTATTTTATTGCACTCGTATATAAAATAAAATCTTTTTTTTTAAATTTATTTTGGCACGAACAGTCATTACATGGAAACTACTTATTATTAGGTACATAATTACAAACTTAATAGATAAAACATTTCCAAAAAATTACATAATTTATAAAAGTTATAAGAGCACTGAGCAGATCAGGAACTAGATTGTAAATTATACATAATTGTAAAAAAAGAGAGAGACAACCAAAACAAGCAGCAGTTGTTAACAAGAAAAATTACAAAGTACAACAAAAAAAACAACATAACATGATATCTTATACTGAAACAAATACAATAACCATACTAATTACTAACTACTTTATGGTTAGTATATTTGGTTGTGGTTAATTGTGGTTAATAACTGAACATTATGTCGTCATCGTCATCGTCAATTTTGTATGGGAGGGTCACATTTTTTTTTTCATATTTCGACCTATTTTTCTTGGGGAAAGTTGTTCAGTTTCATGAGCACATTTCGTAGCTCACAGGAACGACAGAGTTTTTGTTACATATTGTATATGTGTGGCACTAAGTGTGTACTAAATGGCATGATTTTTAACTATTGTAGATTATCAAATAGTTTATCAAAGACGAAGCTTGTAAGGTATCATTAAACTCCTAGGTGTATTAAGGTGACTACTCTCTCGAAAGTCGTGTTTAAACTTACGCGGCGCAATACGTGCCAGCGGTATTGCTGAACTCGCAAACTTAATGAGCTTTTATTACAGTGCTAAGTTGGTAATTTTTATTCCTGCACTCGCTGGATGTGCATCAGCCATTTCTCTCCTGATTACGTCCCCTGCGGCACCGTCTAAGCTCAGTAATCCCTAGATACAGCTTGCGACGCTTTATCTCCTCTCAGCGATTTAAAATGTTTTACGTACTGGGATTACTGCGAAAAATATAAGAAAAATGTAAGTCTTTCCCACACTCTCTAATGTGTTGGATTTGGCTTTTTACCCAATTATTTACTGTATGGGAGATACTCCTCCTTTAGGTTATACTATATCTTATTATCTCCTACATATCTTTTTTAAAAGTTGGTCTCATTCATTCATGCAGGCTAACTTGTGGCTGTTATGATAATTCGAAACTCTTTCACTGTTTAAGAAAGCTGATTCTGCTGAAAAGAGAGGGCAAATCAGAGAGGTTAACTCAGCAGTATTTAGCTAGTATTTATTTTGACGATATCTGCCACACCTTTTTTATCAATCAGTGTGGGTCATGAACTAGTATCACTGTACTACCATGTTAGAGAACTATTTTATAGCTGTAGATATGGTGATCTAAAAAGAAGACCCACACTGGCTTTAAAGTGGAAAAAACCCAAACGGATTACGTAGGTACGTATGTGTTTCATAACGGAATCGAGACGTGAATATTGAGAGGAGAGGAGAGCAAGGGCTTTAATTAGCTGCTATGTTTATTGTTTATTGTTTACCCGTGGAATGTTAACGCGGATAAAATAAATAGCACAATATAAATATATTTGCTTATATTGTGAACGAACACAATATATACAATTAATGCCCAGTTTACATTATTCCCGTGAGTGGCAATGTCTAGTACAGCTACAGCATGATAGGCAGTTTGAGTCTCGTGAGCCTCATTACGATAATCTTGGGTCTATACTTCCAACGCTGAAAGCAGTATTATTTTAATTATGTACTGAGATATCAGTTAATGACAATAAAGTAATTATTTTTAGGTTGACATGATTTTATCAAAACAATATTGAAATGACTGCTCTATGCTTTTTTTTTTTTTTTATTCTATGACAAGATAGCCCTTGACTGCGATCTCACCTGATGGTAAGTGACGATGCAGTCTAAGATGGTAGCGGGCTAACTTGGAAGGGGTATAGCAGTGTAAATTCAACCCATAACCCTAATCGGTTTCTACACGCCATCGTGCCGGAACGCTAAATCGCTTGGCGGCACGTTTTTGACGGTAGAGTGGTAACTAGCCACGGCCAAAGCCTCCCACCAGACCAGACCAGAGACAATTTAGAAATAATAAATTACTAAATTGCCCCCGCCGGGAATCGAACCCGAGACCTCCCAGTTATAAGACCACAGCGCTCACCACTGCGCCAGGGAGGTCGTCAAAAATTATGCGTTGGTAATATATGGGAATGAATCTTTAGTGCACAGTTTGCAATCACACTAATATTATAAAGGCGAAAGTTTGTATGTGTATGTGTGTGTGTGTGTGTGTGTGTGTATGTTTGTTACTCCTTTACGCCACAACGCATGAACCGATTTGGCTGAAATTTGGAATGGAGATAGCTCATTCCTAGGATTAAAACATAGGCTACTTTTTATCCCGGAAAATTAAAGAGTTCCCGCGGGAATCAAAAAACCTTTATCCACGCGTACGAAGTCGCGGGCATCGTCTAGTATGAGATATTCGTAGAAACTATCATAATAAGCCAATGATGAGATGAACAGACTAAGTAAGGGCTTCGTTGACTGTTACACGAATGTACCAGGAAGGCAGCAACAGCTGCCTTCCTGGTACATTCGTGTAACAAGACAGAAATGGAGGCGTTTTAAGTCAAGCGTGCCACATCCACTCCTCCGTCAAGAAGCGCGAATCAACCGAGAATCTACTTCTCGGTTGATTCGCTCTTGATTCGATTGATAAGTCAAAGTGAATAAATTATTAGAGTACTGCAAAAAAAAAGAGTACTGCTAAAAAATTTTACAAATTAAGGCATATTTTGTTTTCCTCCTTTTATTTTAATACCTAAGTAATTTATCATAACACAGAAGGCTGCATAATTACTCATGTAAAATTCTGTCATAGGAAATGCTTGCACCTTAACTCCTTTTAATATCACTGGAACAATGTAGACATTGCCATCCATTCCAAGTTTCCAATAAAATTATTATTGGATCCAACTACTGGAATTATGTAAACTAACGAGTAGTTGTGACTGCGAGGAGATAATACAAGCTTACTTTGCTGTAATCCGCAATAAAAGGACGATTTCGTTTTGACACAACGTTCCGCCTATACAAATATGGGATTTACGAGGAAAAACTCTGATTTCATTCAAATAAAGTAGGTAGGTATTTATAGTTTACCTTAGAGGGATAGACAATATATTAATTTATATGAAAATATTATGTAAAGAAAAAGATATTTTTTATTTGCTCGAATGTGTATCTAAGGCTTGGGCCCCATTTGTCGCATTCCTCCCCTCAGAGAAGGGTTACGCTCTCGCCCCGCTCCTACTACTGCTAATTGCTATATTCCCTCTCCATTCTCCTCGCTCGTTACATTATACCCAAATCAATATTCCGTAGATGGGTTATAGTTTATAAACTTTTTTATTTAATGAAATTAACAACGACGACCCTGTACCTACCTATGTAGATATATAACATGTGGAAACCAATGACAATTTAATATATATAACTTGCGGACAGCAAAATAAGTAGGAAGGTATTAAATGCTGGTTTCGTACGAATTTCCTGGTAAGAAGTTGTACAAATAACCCTTCGGACTGTGGTATCTCTTATGAAAAGATTTTTTTTCTTTGAACCACAGACGAAATAATCACTAAGCCGTTTTATATTTGTACATGTTCTCACATCACCCCTTAATCCCTTTAAGGGTCAGAGCAGACCAAGCAACAAAGTACTGCTCGAGATTTTTTTTCATGGATATTTTCTTACTAATCCTCACTAATATTATAAATGCGAAATTGTGTTTGTTTGTTGGTTTGTCCTTCAATCCCAGTGCAACAGAGCTACGGATCGACGTGATTTTTTGCATGGTCCTGAAGAGTGACATAGGATACTTATGTGATTTTAAAAATTACATCCACGCGGACCAAGTCGCGGGTATCAACTGGATAAATAATTAGCTATTAAAAAGACCGCAAATTATCTGTCTGAATAATAAGAGCGACTCCCAAAAGACCTTTTCGGATTATAATTATAATCTTGTAAAATAAACGTACAACTTTATCTCCCAAGTTTCTTTCGCTTGTCTTCTTTCGAAGAATTAATTGCTTTGCGGATAATTTATTAACAGTGTACCTACTGTACTACGGTCAGAAATTAGTTAAAAGAGTATAAATTGCTAACTTTATACATTAGAACATAGCTCGCGTGAATCTAATCTTTATAGGTTTTTCAGATGTTATGCCAGCTACCGGAATTTGCTCCATTGCTGTTTGCTTGTATTTATCTAAATATATAAAACACAATGGTGACTGATTGACTGACTGATTGACTGACTGACTGACTGATCTATCAACGCACAGCCCTAACTACTGGACCGATCGGGCTGAAATTTGGCATACATACAGCTATTATGTAGTAGGCATCCGCTAAGAAAGGATTTTTGTAAATTCATCCCCTAAGAGGGTAAAATAGGGGTTTAAATAGTTGAATTTAACGTGAGCGAAGCTGCGAGCAAAAGATAGTAATACATATTAGTAAGGATTAAGGATTAAAAAATGTATTAAAAAAGAAGGAAAAATGCGTTTGTTTGTTTGTTTGTCCTTCTATAACGCGGCAACGTATCAAATTAATTTTTAACACAAATGACACAGTGAAGTGATTTGTTTTATTCCGGCACAATTTTGCCCACGATTTCTGTTCCACTACTGTTACATTATGTCGTCTCCAACTCCCAAGAAACCAGAGCTTATCAGGAAGTTAATCTTAAAGAAACGTTCCTGTGTTATTACTAGTTTAGAATAAGAAAATATTTGTAATGGGAAATTGCAAAGGACTTTCCCGCTATGTTTGTTAGGGTTGTCACTTTAACACGCTCGCTGCGGGGTTTAATTAACCGATTTCCAAAAAAGAAGAGGTTATCAATTCGGTCGGTATTTTTTTTTCAGTACACTTTTACTGCTAGAGGTTGCATTTTCAAAAATCCTTTCTATACCTACGTCATAATAGCTATCTGTATGCCAAACAGCCCGATCCGTCCAATGGTTTAAGCTGTGCATTGATAGATCAGTCAGTTAGTTTATATTTATTAAGATAGAAAAAGATAGAAGATTAAAGATTTAAGATCAATATTAGCCAAGCTGAACTTGACTCCTCATCACCTTACACTTCTAATAAGAAGAAAACTTGCATTAGGAGTGGGTATATGACAATAGTGCAACGGGTGGAGTTCGAACCGTCAAGCTTTCAGTTTTCAGTCCAAACCTTTAACTGTTGGACTATTGAGGTTAACCAGCCCTTCCTATAGGTAAATTTCCAGATTTTATGGCCTCGTAATACAAAAAAAAATTACGTTTCGACAACCTTGCGCAGAGGCAATTACGTTAACCAAAGGTTAATTATTGTCCGAGGTGCGATTATTGCTAGTTGAAAATACAGGTTAAGGGTGGGAACAAGCTAAGGATGCCTCACTGCGATACCTCGCGGTCGCGGTTTAGCTCGCTACCTCGATGCCACCTCCATGTAAAACAAATGTATGCAAACAGACGAGCGCGAACATGCCGAAGGATACCTCACTGCGATACATCGCGGTTCACATCGATGTTTCTCGGCATGTTCGCGCTCGTCTGTTTGCATACATTTGTTGGCATCGAGGTAGTGAGCTAAACCGCGACCGCGAGGTATCGCAGTGAGGCATCCTTGGCTTGTTCCCACCCTAAGACATAGATACACAAGAGGTAGAGCCGTCATTGGATGGACAGCCTCCACTGCCAGCGAAACTCCAAAAAATCTGTTTATAGCTGTTGAAGCTGATCGTATGATAGAATATTAAATAAAACGTTTCGACAACCCTGGCACGCACTTTGAAGACATGGAGATTCACTTTCAGGGTCGCCTGCCTTTTTATGCTAATAGCTAAGCTGACTCGGGGGACGGAGAAGAATTTTTATTTGTCTTACACTATTCAAATATGAAGGCGGAATAGTGAATAGGGAATTATTATTATGTAGAGTAAAACTCTCAGTGTGAGCTGTGCATTGATAGATCTGTCAGTCAGTCAGTCACCTTTTCCTTTTATATTATTTAGATATATCTACTGTGAAGCTACCGTAAGTATAGTACCGTAAGTTTCGTGAGAAGAATCTCTATATAATCACAATATCAATGGAATCCTACTAATATTATAAATGCGAAAGTTTGGATGCATGGATGGATGGATGGATGGATGTTTGTTAATCAATCACACCGCAACAACTGAATCGATGTGGCTGTTTGGCACAGAAATAGGTTATGATCTGGAATACCACATACTTTTTATCCCGGAAAATAAGAGAGATCCCGCGGAAATTAAAAAACCTCAATCCACGCGTACGAAGTTGCGGGCATCAGCTTGTAAATTATATAATTTATTGTCCAGCAAAAGTTCACAGTTGATCGGCAAGTATCAACAAACGGTAGCGCCAGGCGAATTATTGTACCTACCCCGTTCTGGCAGCCCTCCAGCTTGCGATTCAATATGTAATGAATATTGATTCGATACACTTTAAAAGACTTTAAATAATCGACGGTAATGCTCTTCGGTTGTTGAATATTTTAATTTTTCGTTTAAATTATACCCCGGATCAATTGCAGCGCACGCATTATTTTTACCGTATTTTTAGTGTATAAAAATTAAAAATCACTGCAGCGTAGAAATCCATAATACCTGTAAAACCACAGAAATATTATAATATCAAGATAGAACGATAAAGTGAGGCGGCAACGCGTGCCAACACTTAGCAATATTTTTCAAACAGTGCAAAAGTTTTTAAATGAAACAACAACCCCTGAAAATGCTAAAAGTGTAATAACTATTCCTTAGTTTAGAAAAACAAAAGCTTCGAAGTTAATCCCAAAAAAGTAGGTGCAAGGGGTGTGTAATTGTGTATTTTATTATTTAAAACACAAGCAATATTTTCCAACAAAATGGGCAACGTCGTTTTGTCCGGAAATAGGCACTCTTAAACCCTTAGTAAAACTGAGGTGGTAACCGTTCTTCCTCGACATACATTGTTCTAAACAGCACCGTAACTAACTGACAGACAACGCATTTCGAGAGAAATATTCCTAGAGTAACTTACGGAGAGATTTTTCGAAATTCTATCCCTTACGGCCACCCCGTTTTTAAAGCGTCAAAGACGTGTTGAAAAGCGATTTCGCATTCTGGCACGATGGCGTTTAAAAACTAATTAGGGGTCTATTAAAACTTCCCATCAGCTGAGATAGCAGTTAAATGTTTTCTTTTTATGAATAAAAAAACTGTTTCAACCAGTTAAAATTTTGTAGGTGAGATACCAATTAATATAGTTCCATATTATAAAGAAACTCGTAGGTTTAACGACTTTCTATGTATGATATGAGACTTATAATAGCTCACTGAGAAAAAAAAAATTGAAACCGTGAACAACGTCTTGTGCATCAGCTAGTACAAAATACGTTTAAAAGAGAATCAAATAAAAGAAATTACTTTCTTTTCATTACTATGTAAATGGCAAAAATAAAATTTTAATAAGTTTTCCTTTTTCTTAGCTTTCTTACTCAAACGACCAATTATTATAAATGGAACATTAAATTTTTAATAACAATTTGCCCTCACTGCGCGGTAACCAATTTTAAAAAGGATCGATTTCAATTAAATTACAAGTTGAAACCTACACAAAGCCATTCCGAGGGTCGTGACGACGCGACCGCAGTCGTTTTGAATGATAAAAACCCCTTTAGAGCACGGAGTAACGTTGCCATAACACTCAAACAACCATTACTGTCTGCAAACAACGACTTAACAATGCCACGTTAAATACAGTGGCGTTGAAAGAGCAGTGTAACTTCACATGAGTAACTAACCTAATAGAGGTAAAGCTCAGTACAACCGTGCTGTGCTGTGTTAGGTATAGATAATGCCTATTATCTTGTTTACTCTGAGCATAGCCGTGTTTTGATGCACATAACTCATATTACCGGGACGTAGCCCCCGCGTAAACCATGCGCTAGTTCTAGCTCGCTCGTTATTTGTCGGTACTCATAGTCTTGCCAATTAATCCAGAGAAATCGAACTAATTGGCGCTACCTATTTGCTGTTGCAAGTAGAGGAGTCCGTGTGCGTACCGTACTATCGACTGGCGGATGCGACGCATATACCTAGTGGCCAAACAGTGAACTAACGCTGTTTATTGCGTTTCTGTGAGGATATTATTTATAATATATTTCATTTATCTAGGAATATGGGAAAAACAAATTCGCTCAGAGTAATCTTTCGCACTGTTTTATAAAACTATAAAATATCACTTTTTGTGTGTAGTACTTTTTTCTTCTGTGATTGAAGATTATAGTGAACTCACCTGGATACGTACAAGGATATTGTATTGTGCGCTAAAGCAATTAGGTAAGTATAGCAACGCCCTCCAATACCACAATGGTTCTCTTGTTGAACAGACTTTACGCTGCGAGTAGACCAACCCTGTTTATGTTGGTTCAGCGAGTGGTCATATTCAGAGTCTCTGAGAAGTGTATTATTGTGTAGTTTCATCCTACGTTTTAGCTTTACATTTTTGAAATTTTGTTATTTTAATTACTTTACTTCATTTACCCTAATTTGACAATCCACTAAGATAGGTAAGTCTTGTATAAAGCACGTTCTAAAATATAAGCTTTGCTTCTGCTCAGCTATGTATTCATGTATTTGTACATTATGGACACTTATATTCAAAATGCTTTCAGAAATTTTATAAAGTTCGTATAAAAACTGTCCTGTGCATTTTAATATTATAAGTTATAATGTTGCGTGCACTCGCACGAAAACACAAGTTGTGTCGTGCGTTGTAAAAAGTATCCCTACATTTTTTTTTTTAAATAAATTCAGCCAAGCTGAATTTGACTCTTTTCTCTTCTCCAAATAAGTGGATAACTTGTGTTAGGAATGGGTACGACATTAGTGTAATGGGTGGGGAATTGGGGACCGAACTGTCGCCCTTTCAGTTTGCAGCCCGCACCGTTGAGCTAGTGCACTGAGATCAAGGTAAAAAAAATCCACGCAAAGAAAGTCGCAGAAATTAGCTAGTTTGACATGAGTAACGTATGTTTCATTTTGTATATCGTATATATGTCACAGTTGAAGGTAAAGGTTTGCCTCTAGTAAATAGCACCCGTGATCATATCGTAATCCAAGAATTTATTAGGGTATTATTTTCCTAGGGCGCACTAAACCACGTTCGAATACAAAAATCCTTCATATCGATATATTGGGGATGACCGGAGCGGTTATTTGCGAATCTTCTTTAGACATATTATGTACCTATCCTTTATTACGATTTTATTACACGTGTGCTAGAAAGCTGGCTAATGTTTGATAAACTCGAAAGCTCCTTTTTAGGGTTCCTATTACAAAGCCTCCGCAGTTCGTCCGTCCTTCCGTCCTTCCTCTGTCAGCTGGCTGTATCTCATGGACAATAAGTAGGTATCCACATATTTGAAATTTTCACAGAATTGTGCTATTGCCGCTATAACAATAAATAAAAAAAAAGTAAAAAATAAAAAAAAGGGGGAACCGTGTACAAGAATAATACGTGATTTTTCGACGTTTGTTGCTCGACCTTAACAATCTCTGTTACGATGGTAAGGAAACCACCAGAAAATACTATAATTTATATTGTGCCATTGTAAAATCGTTGCAAATAAAAAAAATCTCTTCTATTCTACCAATACTCCAGCTCCAAATATACGACAAGAAATCGCAATTCAAAACTTGGATAATCCACACACAGCAGCTGACTCCGTCGCTACAAAAGCCATTCTGTCACAATCTGACTATCAACATTTCACTTCTCGACATCCGTAAAAATATTCTCTCGAACTTTGAAATAGACTTCGAAATGAAGAGAATTTCGGCTTTGAATATCTGGAACATGTATGTTGCAACGATCTGACGATTTACAATTTTGGCTGTGGAATATTGAACGGCTGTATATGCTTTGTATTTTATGAAAGTGTGAAGAAAATCCTTACTGATATTATAAATGTGAAAGTGTGATTGTTTGTTGGTTTTTGAGTTTGTCCTTTAATCATGCCGCAACAAAACAACGGATCGACTTGATTTCATGCATGGATATAGTTGAAGACCGGAAGAGTGATATAGGCTAATACTATTTATCCCGGAAAATCAAAAAGTTCTCGCGGGATTTTAAAAACTGAATCACACTCAATACACGCGCTCTTAAAATAGAAATCGAAATTCCACCCAAACGATGTCGCAGGCAACAGAGTGTTGGTAGAAACTTAAGCCAAAAATAGGTTTCTGTTCGAAAGAGATTTATCCAATGTTTTCAAAACATGTCTCCGAACCTTGAACAGTAAGCTGGGATTTCGTATTCATGTCAATGCTTTCTTAAAGCCCGCTCTAGCAGGTTTGGAATTCCATCTAACTCGCGTTGCTTGTACTGGCGTTTTATACACATTGACTTTGTATCCGGACGTGTTAAGAAAGCATTGAGATTTATAAGGGTGCCTGTTCACTGTTGAGTTATTATATATTGTTATTGTTGCGTGACTGAAGAATAAACTAACAAACCAACGAACAAACACACTTTCGTATTTATAATATTAGTAAGGATTCCTTTATTCACGAGGTTTTTGTATAGGTTTTGAAGCATTTTTGAAGTTACGGCGAAGAATACTTAAGTGAGCACCAACTTCCAAGAGCCATGTATAATTTATAGGACCTAACACTTCCCTAACAGGACATTTGAAAAGTGTCGCAGTACTATATCATCTCTCTTAGTCAGATGTGAGGGAATTCCGCGCGGGAGGTTATTAATGTTGACAGTTTGCTCGCTATTTTCGGAGTCAAGTGGTGCGGAGTTACAGATGAGCATGTCAACTCGCATAAGTTCTAGATGGTGCTGAGGAAATGTTGAGACTTCGTTGAGTGGCCGCGCGTGCTGTCACTTAGTTACGTGCTACTGGACACACGGATGCGTAGTATGGCAAACAAGCAAGCCTGGACTACGTCAGTGGTGCCGGCGCTGAAAATGAAGAAGTAGTGCCAACTTCAGCCGCCCCTCACAGTGATTTAGGCCACCCCTGTCTTAACTGCCTCGTCGGTCTAATGATTAGCATGTACGACTGCGAATGATGAAGTCCCGGATTCCTGCAAAAAAAGAAATTCTTAGTACTGGCCCAGATTTAGGTAGTCGGGATTGTGTCATTAGAGAGTGCACCTGTATCACACACATATATTCACACACACTTCACACACTTGTGAAATATCTCCCGTGCAGATGGCTTATCTAAATGGCTGCCGTGGCCGTATTCGGTTGGGAGAAAATGACTAAATATCCCATGAATCCAAGATCTTATTCATGCGATATAAGCATATTATGTCATCATCATTTCAACTCACCTCTGGTCCACTTGTGAGCATGAGGACCACCAAAACTGTAGTCTGCCAACACAGCGCGTTCCGGCGCGAGGTTCCTCAGGACCTCCAACAATCATCGGTCGCTAAACGTCCATAGCGTGAATATTAAAGCTACGAATTCGAGGAAATATATTCCCATTACATTTTTCAAAGCGGCAGAAATGGCATTTTTTTCATTAACCTGCATAATTAAGTATGAAACCGGCGCAGCAGTGTGTCGCGATAACATACTCGCGTGACTAATGACTTGGAAAACTACGTTCCGAGTTATGCCCCTCTCGCCTTTGTGCCGGGGCTTTTTCTTTAAAAAAACTTTCGACGGTAAGTTTTGGGTCAACGATGAGTTCACTATGTCTTAGAAGGCTGGGGTGAGTGAGGCGAATTTAGGCTGTTCTTTTTAACCAACTTCATGGGTATTTTTATAGTCCTTGACTGCGATCTCATCTGATGGCTAACTTGGAAGGGATATGGCAGTGTACTTATACCTCTCATAGGTTTCTACACGCCATCGTGCCGGAATGCTAAATCGCTTGGTGGCACGTCTTTGACGGTGGGTGGTAACTAGCCACAGCCAAAGCCTCCCACCAGACCAGACCAGAGAAAATTTAGAAATTATAACACCCCAAATTGCCCCCGCACACACTATACACTTAGTATAGTGTGTGCGGGGACATTAGTACATAAACCTCAACCTCAAACTAATATACTGACTACTAGTAACTAATCCTATTAATCCTACTATCCTACTCCTACTAATATTATAAATGCGAGTTTGTGAGGTTGGATGGATGGATGGATGTTTGTTACTCCTTCACGCCACAATCAGTAAACCGATTGGGATGAAATTTAGGATGGATATAGCTCATACCCAGGATTAGCACATAGGTTACATTTTATCCCGAAAAATTATACAGTTCCCGTGGGACTCCAAAAGCCTTAATCCACGCCTACGAAGTCGTGGGCATCAGCTAGTATAATATAAACGATATAATCTGTAAATCATTAAGATAAGGAAGGTTTAAAGCTTGAAGTGTTGAATGAAAAAAAATACGCGTCGAAATGAGAACCTCTTCCGTTTTTAAATTCGGTTAAAAGCTGAAGTTAAATACCGGCTAAATGCTTGGTCAAAAGTAGTCCACTTAGTTTACCATAGAGATATTTACAACAGAACCACATAAAGTTTCCGAAGGTCCGATTGGGTCATATCCTCGTAAACATTTTACGACGCTGACCCTGGATAACCTTCGGCATAAGTACCTACTACTGAACCCTTTTAAAGCTAGAGCGTTGTTAAATTAGTACTAAGTATTAACTTTTTTTTATCTTTGCAAGTTTGTGCGTAATAATAACAAACTAAAGATTTTAGACTTGATTCGTGGTTTAATGATAATTGTGATAAAACTATTCGAGTACCTACGTATCAAGTACCTACAGGTACCAAGCATTTTAGTCTTGAACACCAATCTAATGACAGATTGATAAGTAATAAGTACCTACGTCTGTTTTCAAAGGTGTAATTGCTAAAACATATTACTGTGTTCACAGCGCGAAATTAACACAGTATATTTTAGCGTTGAAACGAATATCTAGTACCTGGTACTCGTACTTATCTACCTGTTAATTCTTTGTAGAGTACCCGATACGATATTGGTATCGGTATTATTAAACTAGTGGTTCGCCCCGAACTGAGACCTCGCGATATCCCATAATTCCCAAAAGTTTTAATTATATATTGTAATAATTAACTTTTAACATTAGACGCAATAAAAAAAATAATAGTTGACATAAAACTGTTTTACTGACACAGCGCCATCTATAGTGAAGCATTATAGTGAAGCTATTAGCTTCACAATAATGCTAATAGATGGCGCATTAAAATTAAATAATTTCGTTTCTTTATAACATTTATCTAATTTTAGTATTTGTTGTTCAAGTACAGGATATAACTGAATTTTCAACCAAGTTTCACGTTCTAATATTCAGTAATTCTTGACATATGGCTCAAATTAAAATCTCCACTTTGAAACCCCCCCATTTGGTCAATTTTTAGGGAAAAATTAAAAAAAATATATTTTTGTACTCTGTTCAAAGTCGTCTTTAAAAAAATATATCGCAAGTCTATGTAGAGCAACAAACAAGATTTTACTTCAAATACGCTTCTATGAGAGCCCCCCTGAAATAAAGCTTTTTATATTTTTTTTTACAATGTTCGGCTGAAGGCCATCAGTTTACATATTATATTTAAATTTGAAGTAATTACGTTCAGTAATTCAGAAGTTATAGGGCTCTGACAGACATTTAGACGAACACACTTCTCTGTCTAGTAGGCAAGCGCCCTAGTTGACTCAGAGAACTTCGCTTCGCTCGTTCAATTATACTATTCTTATCTATAGATTAAACTGAATACACAGTATGAAGTGATATAGTAACTTAATTGTATTGTATTATGTGTTGCTTCGATAGAATCAAACAATGATTAATATTACAGCTGTGCCTGAACCACTGCACTTTTTCTTCGTTGCCCCTTTCTGTTTAGGAATTTGTACAGCGAACCACAGCTATCATAACGATCTGCTAGAGATCTTTTTTGTTTTTGTTTTCAAAAGCTTTTGATCATATCGTATCATACGGGTGTACTATTTGTAATGGAACTATGAATGTAATGTATGTATGAAGGACGTCAGTGTGGAATGGTACGGCGAATCTGTGCGACTATAGAATATTAGCCTTTGCGTACTCGGCAACGGGAATAATAACAACTTGTTGTTTAGAAGCCTTTACTTTAAAATCCAAAAGACATTACCCTCCTTCTGTTGCACTTGCAAATGCATGTAATGTATGATTTAATATTGATGTTACTATATCGACGTCGTATCGGATAACGTTAAAGCGTTTCCGAAACGAAACGATAAATATTAAAGCTTACCTTGGGCGCTTTATCTACGGGGCGGGGAGCGTGAAAAACGGATAAATGTGGGATCTTTGTAAATCCCGCTCCTAGAAACTTTCGCTGCGATACAGCGCGCACTTATCGCGGGATCACACTAGCGGCGTGTCACTCTGTAGAAAGATGCTCATTTTTTTGGTATAGAAACACACAGAGTAAGGGAGATAAAATAGAGCAAACGCAAAATACCCGTACTCAGAACTGGATATATCAGGGCTAGGTGCTTGTTTATGCTAATTCCCGGGCATTTCCCGGATAACTTATTGGGCGACCTTATGAAGTATTTGGCATTTAGGATCTTGCGCAAAATAGTAGCAGCGAAGCTTCTGAAGCTAACCTCAGAATAAAGACGATAGAGCGAGCGTAAAGAACCTTGCTCAGAACTGGATATAACGGACTTAGGAGCTTGTTTACATTAACTCGCAGGTGTAGATAGGTGTAGTGGCTATCTTGTACCTAAGTATCTAGTCTGTAGAACCCGGTGCAAAGTCATACGTTAAACTTCTGAAGCTCCGTCCGCTTAAACTTATTTGTGATACGACATGCGAAGCTAATGCGAAACTGCGTGATCTAGTAGAGAGATTTGACCATGTATATGATCTCTGATAATATTTCATGTATGTTTATGTATTATACACAACACTAAAGTGTTTGCAGACAAAAAGTGTTTTATCACGAACTGTCGTTAGTCTGTTCTTATGCTTACAGGAATTTCGTCATGCTGTGCATACATGTATGTTAGGCACAACCATGTTTTATGTTGAAAAGCTTTAAATGGATGTTTTCTACACTTCTAGAAGCTTTGAGCACACATTTAAAACCAATTCGTACGTTGAGTCAAGAAAAGATAATTTTTGGGCTGAGACGTCATAGGATGAATACGGAACAACCCAAAATTTTAATTAGGTAAATCGAGGCAGTAGTTTTTGTATTGTAGTCTTAAGCCCATATTCACCGAATAAAATTAAAATTTTAGGGACTTCCTAAGCTTAGTAAAGTAGCCTTTACTGACAATTTCGTTTTTACCAACCATTAGGGATAATCTAAAGTTAAAAATGGCATTAAGTAATTAATTGCATTTGGGTGCTATCTACGTAAAGATGACAACCACTTAGGGGATGATTTCAGGTTTGGTGAAAACAGCATTAAGGTGTGACGCTATCTAAAACGCTAGTATAAGATAGGTATAAGTTCTTGCAATTCACGACGGCGCGGCGCATGGCTCATGGTTGTGTGTGTGTGTGTCGTATCTGTATAATTGTGAGTGAGAGCTTGCTCGCGCCTGACCGCTCCCACCTAGGCTCCTGACAGGCACACACACTTACGCAATCTCCATATACACGACGTAACCACAAGTAAAGCGCTCGTAACTTCGTGAGATAAACGTACTAATAACACATGACTGTCATCTTTAAGTACGGAAAAAGCTAGCGATAAACAACGGATGTTTGTCAAACTGACGTCTCAAATCAGAAGTGGGATTGTTCCATACCATTAATTATAACTTTGTCCAAGCTGTTAGTCAGTTTGAAGAGCACTCGTATGACCCTCTGTTATGAGGATTAATGAGGGTTATCTTAGTTTGGCTTTCGTCCCTAAGCGCGTATCACAACTTCAATCTAAAACAACATTAGATTTACTGTCATGGGATTCCTTGATGTTGATGTTTGGATTTATTTTCATATACACGTAAATATCATAGACAAAATATAGACACTGAGGTAAAGTCCACCACCTTACAACCACCGCACCGCAAGGTATCGTACGAATATGTACGAGTTACAAAAAGACCCGCGGGCACTCCTTGTTTTTTCGGAATAAAAAGAAGTCCATGTCACTCTCCAAATTCTCAACTATATTCATACAAGAAATCACGTCGATCCGTGGCTCTGTTGCAGCGTGATTGAAGGACAAGCCAACAAACAAACAGACTTTGGCATTTATAAAGCGATCACGACTCTCAGTCATACGGTTTACACAGAGAAAGAAAAAGTTTTGATCCTGAATGTAGCCAGTAACACGGTTTCCATAGTAGAGATATTGAAAGCGGACGCTGGCTTTGGATTATCAAAGTTTTGAATTGCGATGTCTTGTTCTCTCCCTAGAGCTGGATTAGTGGCTGACTTCAGATGTGCTTTCGCTTGTTTAAAAGTAATCTGATTCGAAGCTGATTGGGGTCCTGAATTAATGGAATAGGAAGTATTGTCACGAGTTGGGATGGGTTGAATTCTGGGGGTGAAGTGAAAGTAGAAAAACAAAGTTCCTTATTGTATAATCCCATAAAAGTGGTCTATAAAAATATCTAGTTCTTGCGATCTGCAATACCTATTTTGGTTTATTCATTGTTAAAGCGAGTGATATTTAATTGCTTGAATTACACATAACCCCGAAGAGTCGTTGATATGTGGCTTATATTGAACCCAGATACAGGAAAATATCGTGATGAAACCTGCATGCTTCAGAGTTCTTCATAATGTTCTCAAAGATGTGTGAAGCCTACAAATCAGCACTATAACGTGGTGAAGTAAGTATGGCCTAAAACCTTCTCATTAAAGAGAAGACCTGTGTTAAGTTGTAGCCCAGCGATGGGTTGAGAGTTAGATTTAAGACGAATGAATTGTAGTTTATATTTTATACTTTTTGTACATAAAAAATATCTTCAATTATAATCAAAATTAATATCAAGCAAATATTGCCACAATGTGAAAGTGAGTAGAGTTATGATGGACCAATCTGCTAAGCGGTTTACATTCCCTGCAGCGTCATCTATAGTAGGTAAATATTATGTTTAAAAAATAACGTTGCATCATAAATCTGTTATTAAAGCGCAAAATTTATTATGCCGCTTTGGTTTCCCAGCTTAGGATAAAATAATTAATGGCTCAGGGAATAATTATCTTTTAGCCGACGCATGGTTTCATCTCGCGTCGCTGTCACTCAGAAAGTTTCCCCTCCTTCCCGAGTTGGAGAGCTAAGATGGAAGTTTCTCCGCTGCCAAAGTAACGGACCACTGGGTCCGGTTTAAAACGGAGGGCAATTTGGGGGAAAGGGACGCACTGGTGGACAAGTTCATCTGGTCTCCGCAGAGTAAAGGGAAGTTATTACCTGCCAAGAAACTGTTATTAGACTTCAATTTTTACGATTCAGATGACCAGACACTGGACACAACTTCAGAACAGCGTATTCGCCGGCAAAGAAGAGGTCCTTGATATCTTACGTCAACTGGACGTGGATTATTAGCATTATCTAGGAGACGTTCTGACTGATCTAGTCCAACCATTCCACACGCCCCAACGTCAGCCTGAGCCGAGGTCCAAGCCTCACAAGAGGCGTCCATAGGAAGACGTTGCCTCTGATCTCTTCGAACCCTAGAGCTCAACCCCAAGAGCTCTTGTGCTCACTCTATCCTCTCTGTGACGTTGTAGTGGTCAATGAGGGCCATGCAGTAGGTATACACAATCCGAAAAAAAGGACATTATGATTCATTCATGAATCAACTTCCGACTAAAAAGCACCAAAGAACATGCTATTCAAGTGTATACAGGATACGTATTGATAGGGTATTTCAGAGCTCTACCTATGATAATATTACCTAGTCACAGATTTTAATATAGATTTAAAAAAAAACTCGAAAGTTATTTTGCCAGAGTGAACGAAACCTAGAACTTTTAGTAGTGCTAAGTTTACTCCTAGACGTGGTTCTTGATACTATCATTCATGTGTGTTGCAAAGAGTTTGTTAATACTTCCGCTGAAGAATGACCTTTATTGCTATTGTAATAAGAACCAAAACTTTCATACTTTATTACCGTATGAGCAGAGAATAATAAATCTTTTGACAAAAGCTCGCATTTATTTAATAACCGTGTTGTCCGCTCCTGTGGAAACAAAGTGTTAATTTTCTTGTGTATTTTCTCATTTCCGTGCTTTTTTAATTGTTTATTTTGTTTCGTTGCATACATTGTTTTTTGTTAAAACTGTGATGTTTTTTCAAAAGGGCGTCGAAACGTGATGAGTTTGTAATATGAATGTTTTTCCCGTATTTTCAATCGTTTCATTTGTTGTTACGTCGTTAAAACCATCATTATTAATGAATCGCTAGAATAATAGTTGACAATTTAATTCACTTAGGCCGTTTTGCACCAATCTCTCAATTCATGTTTAGTTAAATTTTATAATGCTGTCACTTTTTGGCAAGGTTAGTTCATCGTTAACAAGAAAAGAACAGTTACCTGTTCTTTTTGTATGGAAAATTTTTCTTAAATATATTTAGCAGATTGGTGCAAGTGGACCTTAGTTTCTGATAAAAACCACTCATAAACATATTTACCATATTATTTTGGTTTGATAAGAAGATTCAGTGATCTAAGCATATTTTGTTATCAATTATTATATTAATTAGTCTAAAATTGGATTTATTTACATTTCTGAAACGAATTTTTTTTATCTTTTATTAACAAACCTGGCGGCATTTTATGAGCGCAAAAACGTGCACTCAATTTCTTTTTAAAAGTGTTTTTCTGCACAGATGTGGCGTTTTTTCTATTTTCACATAGTAGCGGATTTGTCCCTAGATAAACAGTGACAACATTATTATATCGTGCGTATAGTTTTTTTTTTTTTTTTAATTCTCATTTTTAATAGTTAGAGTAGTATTCACATAGATAGTAGGTATTGTAAGTATAATATTTTGATTTAATTTTATCTTCCTATTATTATTAGCCATTGTTAGTTCAGTGTAGATCCTGACCCGATATTTGTTTTTATTTCCTTTTTAGGTTGTTTTCTTGCAAGAGATTCCTTCTAAGCCTTGAGTATTATTCTAAGCGATAAAGCCGTCTATTGTACTCTGTTCTGCTGACTTACGTTATTTTTGTTTTTATTGTATCCTACAAGGAATAGGTATATCATTTCGTTCGTGGTTGCCCATTGCTGTTATAAGGTAAAAATAAAAATAAAACTGGATACACTGTAGAATGTCTAACAAAATTACGTAGCGACACATAAACCAGTTTACATAGGAAACGATACGTGACGGGCACGATACGATCTCTTAACGTCCACGTGACTCTAACACGTTCACGTGTTTACGAACTGCTGTAAAACCGGTTTAATGCTTACATCCCCACGTAACAAAGACGCGAGGAACGGTATTATAGGTGTAGACGCGGTTCTGAAAACATAAGGTTTAGGAAATATGCATGTGGTTTAAATAGTCTGCAATCTTTATTGTCACAAAATAATATCTAAACCATCTATTTTGTATTTAAATGCTTTATCACACTTCACACTAATATTATAAAGGCGAAAGTTTGTATGTGTATATGTGTGTGTGTGTGTGTGTGTGTGTGTGTATGTTTATTACTCCTTCACGCCACAACGAATGAACCGATATGGCTGAAATTTGGAATGGAGATACCTCATACCCAGGGTTAAAACATAGACTACATTATTTATCCCGGAAAATTACAGAGTTCCCATGGGAATTGAAAAACCTTGATCCACGCGGACGAAGTCGCGGGCATCGTCTAGTAATTTCATAATTTCATGAATTAATGCCCGAATTACGCGGTTTTTTTTAGAGAAATATACCTAACTAAAAGATTTTGTAATCTATAAACTCAAAGATATACTTATCTGCCACCTCCGCTCCAATGTTTCCTTCTACATCTACGCTGTTTCGATTACAATGCATTAAACACCTATTTATGTAGGTACTTGTTTACGACTTGGACATTGTCTGATCACTGAAACATAAAGCAGTAGAAACTTTACACTCAGAGTTTATCTACTATAGGGTATCATTATTTAATCGCTGCTGTATCGTTTTCATTAAAGTGTGTGTGTTGTGTTTAAAATCGTAATCTCTACTGAGAAATGTTTTTTCTTTATTGAGACTTGAGACTATGTGCTGAGGCCAAAATTCGGTCATATAAATATTATTTATTATAATTAACATTATTTAGCATTTATTTATTTATTTATTTATACACCTTTATTGCATGAAAAAAAGAACAAAATACGTACTTAAATAAACAGTGTAACACAAAAGGTGAAGCATTCTTCTTTTAGCAGTTTTGGCGACATCCCTCTAGGTAGGTATATAGGTTGCACAATACAGTGGCATGTGGAAGTCCACACCTACAATAGACCTTTGTCCAGCTGTGGACATCTATCATGTGATAAAGAAGAGAAGACTCTTATTTATTTTCAGTAGGAAATGACTATAATTGTAATATAACCTGCCCCTATATTGTAGTAGATTTCAGTTCAACACTGTGCAAATAAAAATGTCTTTTCTTTTTTCTATATGTCCCTGTACTCAACTTTGGGCAGGCAATTTCGCTAACAAAAACAAACAACATAAACTTATACAGCAGTCATCAACGGCACTAGTTAACCGTCAGTAGTTTAGGTTACTCGTAGTTTAACCAGAGGTTATAGCGGGTCGGCCTCATAAAGCGTTTACGAGGCGGCGACGCTTTTACTAGATTTGTCCAATTTTGAGGGCTTTGAGTGTAAAGGCTTGGACAAGTAATAATCACAAATTGGTCAAATACGCAGAAGATATTCATTCATTCATCTCAAATTCTCAACCACCACATCCATCCATCTCCTTTCGAATTTTTTTTCTTGATACTAAGTACCTTTAGGCTATTGACAGGAAAATTTGGACTAATCTGGCGGAGGAATTACTCATTGAGAGATCCTTTATTTGTAGCATAATGACCTGATATTTATAATTTTGACATAATATACAATACAATACATTTTTTTTTAATTTTAATCATAATATAAAGTAGCCAATTTAAAAATTTAATAACTTAATTAATATATATATATAGCTACTGGGGCTGATTCACTGACACACTGATTCACTGATTCACTGACTCATTGATCACCTCTCCTGTAAAATTTTGTATGGAAAAAAATTTTTTCACGCACGGTTTCGTATAGAGGACAAAAATTCATTCGGAGGAAAAATATGGAGAGAGCTGATGATTGAGGATTTCAGAGACGGGTGAGGAGCACCGGCCAGGGTATCGAAGATAGGTGGGGGGTGAACAACCAAATGACACTCGAAACCTCATCCAATTGGCAGAGAGCCGAAAAAAAACCCCAAAATGGCGGATTCAAGACGGCGGCCATACAAATTTCGTCAGTGTCTATCTCGGAGACTATAAGAGACGGAAGAGTGGTTTCTTGGCAAAAGATGATCAGGAGCTGAAGGTCTACTTGATGTATTGAAAAAAAATTCAAGATGGCGGAATTAAATTTTTTCCATACAAAATATATGCAAGACTTTAATACCGTTCCTTTTCAAAATTTCTGATGGTTTCGTATAGAAGATATAAATTTATTTGAAGAAAAAATATGGAGAGAGCTGATGATTGAGGATTTGGGAGACGGGTGAGGGCCACGGCCAGGGTATCGAAGATAGGTGGGGAGTGTTCAAACAAAAGTTACTCGAAACCTCATCCAATTGGCAGGGAGCTGAAAAAAAAATCCAAAATGGCGGATTCAATATGGCGGCCATACAAATTTCGTCGATGTCTATCTCGGAGACTATGAAAGATGGAAGAGTGGTTTCTTGGAAAAAGATGATCAGAACCCGATGGTCTACGTGATGAAAAGAAAAAAATTCAAGATTCACACAAAATATATGCAAGACTTTGATAGGGTTCCTTTTCAAAATTTCTAACGGTTTCGTATAGAGGACCAAAATTCATTTGGACGAAAAATATGGAGAGAGCTGATGGTTGAGGATTTCGGAGACGGGTGAGGAGCACGGCCAGGGTATCGAAGATAGGTGGGAAGTGTTCAAACAAAAGTTTCTCTAAACCTCATCCAATTGGCAGGGAGCTGAAGAAAATCCAAAATGGTGGATTCAAGATGGCGGCCACACAAATTTCTAAAAAGATGATCAAGACCCAAAGATCTACTTGGTGAACAGAAAAACCGCGGTTCGCTTTAGCGAGCCGCGCACCCACGCACCCTACTAGTTATGTATATGATAATCCATGTTTAAAATGTAATTATGTATAATGTAACTGATTAAGGATAAATAAAAGGCTTTTTTATTTTTTATTTAAGTATTTTATTTTACTAAGTACCAAAGTACTTAATAATCATTCATGATATCTCATGATGCCGCGAGCCCTTCCACCCCTATCATCTGTAAATGTTACCTACATTTACGTCCGGACGCTTTTATGTTAACTAGACTAATCCCTTCAGTATCAACAACTAAACCACAAATTTCATTAAAGACTGTTAACATAATTTACAATTTAATGAACACCGTAATAAACAAAATAGTGAACAAAAGCTCTCCCTCAGTTCATCTTAGTGTATAATCTCTTTGATAATTAGGAGATAGCAAAGTAATTTAATGTTTATTATATAACGGAACATTTATTGCAAAGAGAATAAAGATTACGTTCCACGTTTACGTAAATACGGAACAAACGTGTGTATCGTTAAATTCAATTAAATTTCGAACTTCAGACCAAGAAAGTAGCTTGCAGCGGGATACAAAAAAAAATGTCATCGTAAAAGAACAATACTTAGCAAGAACTGCGATTGTCTAGCTGAAGCAAATATGGAAGAACAGAAATATACCTATAAAAAAATTTACGAAGATTGGCCTCGTCCAAACACTTGTTTTTCCCTTATACGCTGTGGATATGATGCTCTGTTGCTGAGAATTTCATGGGCTGGACCAACGTCTCTGTAGTCCAAAAACTTGGCGCCTCAGTAGCCCAACGGTCAACCCCTTGCACAAGCACTACTAGCACAAGCTGTCCGCTTATTTGGAGGGGAGAGAAGAATATAAGTCAAGTTTAGCTTGGCTTATATTCTTCAAAAAAAAAAGTTCTACGGATACGTTTCCCGACGTGAGATTGAGTCCATTTAGAGCCTCTTCTTGCAAGACAAAGTGGAGGACAATAAAGCGCGTGGTCGATCGTCCATGCAATGAATCGACCAAATCCAGTCTGCTTTGGGCGGTCTATTGCACGAGTAAACCAGGATGTTGGCCAGCAGGGAGAATTGGCGGCTCCTGAGGCGCTTGCATCACTTTGTGAACTTTGCTACATAGCATAAAATAAGGAGAGAAGAAAAAAAGGAAGAAGAGTGCCACGTAGAAGAAGAAAAAGAAGAAAATTGAGTGTTAATTAATTATTTATTAATAATGAATACATACTCATACTAGGTACATATATACTACATACACTCTTGACAAACAAAACAATATTATAAGAGTAGAATACCTAGCAGTTATCTAAATATATAAAAGGCAAAGGTGACTGACTGACTGACTGACTGACTGACTGACTGATCTATCAACGCACAGCTCTAACCACTGGACCGATCGAGCTGAAATTTGGCATACAGGTAGCTGTTAGGACGTAGACATCCGCTAAGAAAGGATTTTGGAAAATTTCAACCCCAAGAGGGTTAAATAGGGGGTTAAAAAATCGAACCTAACGTGAGCGAAGCCGCGGGTTAAAGCTAGTCTTCTTATATGTTGGTATATATCTCCTTATACAATCAGTAATAATAATTTAATAGAAGAGAATAATTTTTTATTTAAATAAACTTTTACAAAGTGCTTTCGAATCGTTAAATGAATCTATCACTGGTTCGGAATGCCGTTCTAATCTTAATCTTCTTATACAAACAGATTCACACATGGAAGGCTGATCTACCCACTAAGCTCTTATCGCTTGTGGCACATCATCAAAGGCTGCGTTGCTCGCGTGCCCTACCAACATAAATCGAACCCTGTTAAATCACACCCCGCCTTTCCCACGGGGATTTAGCCCCTTTAAAATTTACTTAATAAAATTAAATGAAAAAAGCAAACTCTTTGGCCGAAAATCTTATTTGGATAAGCTTCTTACAATGCGATAATACCCTTTATTAAACCCTATGCAGAAATAAAAAAATCGTCTGCCAAAAATGCTTTAATGTGATACAACCATAGATTTAGAATAGTCTAATCTAATAGATACCGCACAGAAAAGGCGGAAGTTTTTCTCTCATCATCATCAACATTATTCAACCCATAAACGCCTAACTACTGCGCAGGTCGGCTCTCAATGCAAATTTTTTTTTAAAGAGTATTAGCCAAGCTGAAGTTGACTAATATCCTCCTCTCCCCTCCAAATAAGCGGAAAGCTTGTGCTAAGATTGGGTATGACAATAGTGCAACGGGTGGGATTCCAACTTGCGACCTTTCAATTTTGATTAACCGTTAATTAACTGTTGGGCTATTGAGGCTTTTTTAATTGGCAATTGGAGAACTCTCGGGTGGCAGGTTCCTCATAATGTTTTCCTTCACCGTTGAAATAATTTAATTGCTTAAACGCACATAACTGTTGAAGAAATGTAATTAATAATTAATTTACCTTACGCAAAGTATGTTGCACGCGCACAATTGACAGGAGCGCATTTTTTAGCTATGACATTTATTGTACACATTTTATGCATTAAATAAATGAAATGAAATAACTCGGAAAAATCAGAGATGCGTGCCGGAAATCGAACCTGCGACGCCCGAATAGAAAACCGAAGTCCTAATCAGTAGGCTACACTGCTTCTTTCATAATAATATAAAATATCAGTGCTAAAATTATAATACGAGTATAACACCATCTCGTAAGCGCAACTGAATTTATTTTCCCATAAAATTTTGTACCTACGTACTAATAGAAAAGTAAGAATAGGTTTTAGTTTTAATAATTCTCATAATAAACCTGCCTACATTATATTCGATTTATCTCTTGGTTAAGAGTTGTTTATCCAAAGGACATTCATTCAGAGTTATATTGGAATTCCAAATACCAATTCATACCCGAGCGAAGCGGAGACCTATCTAGTATTAAGATAAAATCCTCTCGATTCCAGAGTAATATTCGGATGCAAGCGGTATATTCAGATTCTTAAGCGCCATCCGCTGACTCCGGAATGCTCCACTCGCCAATATGAGCACGCAGCTCTGTATTTCAGAATGCAGATCATAAAATATTTGTATATTTCATCGAATTTAAAGCGATAGATGAACAAGTATAAATAAAAAATTTTAAAACTCCCTCGGGGGTTAGAAATGCAACGATGAATAACCAATAATATTTGAACGAGCGAAGCGAGTTCTCTGAGTCTACTTGAGTGAATTTGCACTTGTCCGTCCGTCCGTCCGTCCGTCCGTCCGACTGTCTGTCAGAGCCTTATAACTTCTGAATTATTAAACGTAATTACTTCAAATTTAAATGTAATATGTAAACTGATGGCCTTCAGCCGTATATTGCATAAAAAATATAAAAAGCCTTATTTCAGGGGGGCTATCATAGAAGCGCGTGTGAAGTAAAATTTTTTTTGTTGTAGACTTGCGATATATTTTTTTAAAGACAACTTTGAACTTTGAAAATTACAACTCTGTGACATTATAGTTAGGTATAAGAAGAAGCCACAAAAAGGGGTGACAACATGTCCATTCAAATAAAAAAAAAAGAAATTGAAATCGGTTCTGCTCTGACGAAGTTATGGAGTAACATCGCCAAAAATAAAGTAATACGCTTCAACCTCCTTCTTTTTTTGAAGTCGTTTTTAAATACAGCAGCTTTGACGAATTGAGAACCTCCTCCTTTTTTGAAGTCAGTTAAAATATCTCAGCCTTGACAATTATAACTCTGTAACATAAAGTTAGATATAAGAAGAAGCCACATAAAGGGGTGACAATATGTCCATTCAAATAAAAAAAAAGAAATTAAAATCGGTTCTGTTCTGACGAAGTTCTGGAGTATCATCGCCGAGAAAAATAAAAAGTAATACGCGTCAAACCTCCTCCTTCTTTTGAAGTCACTCAAAATATCTCAGCCTTGACAATTACAACTCTGTGACATATAGTTAGGTATAAGAAGAAGCCACATAAAGGGGTCTTTACTTGTCACACAGCTGAACAGGGCTTGCCGTATTACAAGTAGGATTCGCTGCAACGGACGGACGGCTGCGGGGAATTTCCTCTAATGGAATATAAACATCTCCTAAGACGCAGGTTTACCTAGATATAACGGCATTGGTATAAGATGACATATTTATTACAAAACAGATGGTGCCCGTGAGATCCATGCAAATAGAGATAGGCAGGAATGTAGGAACTCTTTTATTAATATACTTAAGGTAGACGTTTGACCACTGTCACGTCTGATGGAAAAGTCTTCTTCTACAACCGCACGGCTCGCCACCGAACCCAATTTCACCTTCACCACCTGGATGCCTTGTGCACTTCGACCAAATGAATGAATGTTTTTTTCCACGACCTTGGAAACTGTGAAACCATCTTCCTGCGACGGTGTTCCCACTAAATTACAACATGGGGTTATTCAAGGGGCGGATCAACAAATTCCTAAATAAACGGCAACGCATTGGTGGTGCTTCAGGTGCTACAAATGTTCATGGGCGGCGATAATCACTAAATGAGGTGACCCGCCTGCTCGTTAAAAATACAAATAAAAGTCTAGCTATGATGCCTCTCTTTCATCTTATATTATTTCTATTGCAAGACTTATGGAACAACCTACGTACAACCTACACTAATATAAACGTAAAAATCCTTTTTACAAAACCAACATCAAACGCCACTATAAAAAATTTGAAGAATTCCCTTGATTTTTCCAAGATCCCATCATCAGATCCTGATCTGATGACGATGGGACTACCTGAGAAGTATACCCTTTGAAACAAAAAAAGAAGTTTTCAAATCGGTCTAGGCGTCTTCGAGTAATCGGGGAACATACATAAAAAAGAAAAAAAAAGAAAAACTCCGACGATTTTAGAACCTCATCCTTTTTTGGAAGTCGGCTAAAAAGCAAATGTAATGTAAGGTATATTTGAACTTTTTTCTTATTTGCTATAAAACAAGTATACCGTAGTCATGTTCATGAAAAGAAGAAAGTTTATTTGAATAAAAAACTATTCTATTCTATTCTTGTACAAGCTATGTAGCTGTTGTCACCTCAAGAGGTACAGTGTACAGTGTACACGTTTCGGTCACCGGTTTAATATCCGGCCAAGGAGAGGCTCCGAGACACAGGCTATACATTAGCCTGCATCGGGCTTTCATTTGAAATGTAGCACTATAAACGTCAGTTGTCCCTAAATTAATGTTCGGCAGCTGAAAGGAGATGTTCGCATTATGGCATTTCGATAATGTTGTCTGGTGTAAGCCTCAATAGCATAGAAATAGAAAAACTCAATACCTTTTTCCTGCGGTCCTAGATCTTAGCTCTAACCAAGTTGGCCACCCCTGCTCTAGACTATAGAAATCATAAGGCTTTTCTGAGGATGAAATGCGAATGGGTGGAATGGTTGGACTATATATTATCCAAGTGCCTCATGCCTTGAAATTGAAGACAGTACGCAGAAGCAAGGGCTACACCCTCAAGCCTCAATAGCCCAACGGTTAAACGTGTGGATTGAAAACTGAAAGGTTTCAGGTTCGATCCCCACCCGTCGCACTATTGTCTTATGTCTTACACACTCTTAGTACGAGTTTTCCACGTATTTAGAGGGGAGGAGAGAACATTAGTTAAGTTTAGCTTTGCTAGTTTTCTTATATTTTTAAAATGGGTAAGAATAAAGCACTTCCTACTTCCATGCTATATTTTTATACATACACATTGTAGACTGCGATCTTACCTGATGGTGAGTGCCATACAGTCTAAGACGACAGCGGGCTAATTGGGAAGAGATACCCTCTTCCCAATTAGCAGGCAGTTATAATGAAGCCTATTCCCTGCTCAGGTTTTTAAATCTTCTTAATGCTCTAACACTGCCTTTGTTCACGATATCGTCTCGCGATTTGAAAACCTCTCCAAGAGTTAGGTTTTCAAAAATCCCACGGAAACTTGATTTTTGAAGTTTTGTCCTTAAGCTATTGTATAATTCTACACAATGCTAAAAGAAAATATATCTTAGATCTTCTTCGTGATCATTAACATGTAAAAATACTCAACCTCATAAAGTATTTCTGTACTTAGCGCAGACGGTTTAGTACTGCCATATAATATAGCCCGGTATCTATAAGAGGAAGGATACGAATTCTCGTAAAACACGAGAATTCTTATCCTTCCTCTTCTTAATGAACTTACTATCTACTGAACATAAATGCATTTAATTGGTGTGAGCCAAAGATATTGATTAATTATATCACTCTGAGTAAGAAAAATAAGTAAAGTTCCATAATTATTACATTTACCTACTAAAATACTAAAATACACTGTAATATGGTTCATATGCTGACAAATAGGGCCCGTCTTAGGTTAAGTTTTAGGTTTTAGTATTTACTAACAAATAGGTTTAAGTTTTATATTTTTCATTTATAATTTATAACTACTAACACAAATATGATCCTAGTTGGTTGAAATAAATAATTTTTATTTTTTTTTTAATTTAAAAAAATTATCACCGTAGTTCTCTACGTTGTTTCAATGTTAAGAAATCCTAAAATCGGTTTTATTGAAAAGGTAAGAGAAGCCAAAGATATTTAACTTTAAAAGTAAGACGTAGCTTATAAAATTATAGCTTTCATTTAAGCGCCATTATATAAAAATAGCGCAATCTTTCAACATCAAAAGGTGCCTTTCACTAATTTTTATTAAAAATAATATTCTAAGGTTTCCTACTGAATAGAAAATCGTTTAACGTGGAATTTTCTTAGAGTTCGACGGTAACCTGTCTTTAAACGGCTTACATAGGAGCTGTTTATTCAATTTTCCCGTCAGCGCAAACTAGACTTTACAAACTTGGCCGTGTTAGCTTGATGCAAACAAAAACTTATTATACCAATAAATAGCTGCATAACCTTTACATAAAATGGCTGAACTAGCTGATAAGTAAAGAATGGCGATACCATTGATAGTGATGACTATTTAGCGCTTTAAGTCTTCATTCCTGATTCGCACGGCTAGGGTCTGGAATGCTCTTCCAAGATCTGTATTTCCTAACACGTACAATTTGGGTATCTTTAAAACAAGAGTGAATAGGCATCTTCTAGGCAAACGCGTTACACCTTGGACCACATCATCACTTTCCATCAGGTGTGGTAGTGGTCAAGCGTGTGCCTATAATGTATAAAAAAAGTGTTATTTACAACAATAATATATGATACTAGACTATACCCGCGACTTCGTCCGCGTGCATTAAGTTTTTTTAATTCCCGCAGGAAATCTTTAATTTTCCGGAATAAAAAGTAGCCTATGTTTTAATCCAAGGTATAATCTATCTCCATTTTAAATTTCAGCCCAATCGGTTCAGTAGTTTTTGCGTGAAAGACTAACAAACATATACACACACACACACACATACAAACTTTCGCCTTTATAATATTAGTGTGATTCAAATAAAGTTCGTACATTAGGTAATGGAGTATACAAGAATTGTCCTATTTTCTTACAAGCAAGTCACGGTTCCGTTATGAAATTTTTTACTAAATGTGTAAATTATATTATTATTATTTAAAACGTTGTTGACATCACGCATCGATGACGTCATACATGTACTGACGGAGTGTGAGCGCGCCGCTCAGCGGCGACGCGTGTCTTCTGGACGTGGGAAGGTGTAACAGCAGTTTGGCCTTACCTTTATCTAGGCAGGCCAGGCTGCTGTGTACATTATTATTTGCGGCGGATATTTAATAAGGTTGATTTTTTTATGAGGGTGACATAATCACCATGTGATAAAACCCCGGCAAACAATTTATATATTTATATTCCCACGGGATTTTAAAAACCAAATATAAAACTATATATAAATATTGTATAACGTAATTGCTCTTACAATTTCCACCTTCCTAAACCGCCCAATGAGAGTGGCTTTCATTTTGGTGTCGACCGATTGTTCAGACAAAGCGTTTTCTTTGTCTCCCTTCAACGTATTGTAATCGAGTTGAATTGGATTTTGTCAATTAATTCTTGTAGTGCTTTCGGTGCTTCACTTAATTTGATTTTAGTAAGCGCTTTCACTATTAGATTGAGATAAATAGAAGGTACTTTCTTTTGATAAGCGGTTTAAAGTTTTTGAGTTACAAGTTAGTACTTGTTTGCGATCTCACCTGATGCTATGTGACGATACAGTCTAAGATGCTAGCGGACGAACTTGGAAGGGGTTTAGGCATAGCAGGGGTATAGGGGTATAATAGCATTTAACCCAAACCCCTAATCTGTTTCTACACGCTAACGTGCCGGAACTAAATCGCTTGATGGCACATCTTTGAAAGTACGGTGGTTACCTACTAGCAAAGGCCAAAGCTTCCCACCAGACAAGACCAGAGACAATTCAGAAATTATAAATTATCAAAAAGCCTCCGCCGGGAATCAAACCCGACACCTCCAAATTATAAGACCACAGCGCTCACCACTGCGCCAGGGAGGTCGTCGATAGGTGTAGCAATAGTTTTAATTTTTGCCGGGGACATGTAAGAAAGATAAGTACTTATGGTTTAAACCAAAGTTGAATGAAAGCACAATATAATAATATAATGGCAAATTAGTGGAATCCAAGTGAATGAACGCTTGTTCTCGAAAATGTTTCAAATTAAGTGCCGCAATTCTCAAAGCTAATTTGTTCTGCTCTGCAAGCGTCAAAAGCAAATGTATCGTGCAATGTGTTTCTGCCGCGAAATAGTGCTACAATTATTACTTTACTATTAGATACATAAAAACAATAACATCTGATGAAAATGCTCCAGTGTCGCAGCAAAACGCGCGTGGTTCTTCTGGTGGCTTTGGCCGCGGCTAGTTACCACCCTACCGTCAAAAACGTGCCGCCATGATTTAGCGTTTCGGCACGATGGCGTGTAGAAACTGACTCGGGGTATGGGTTGAATGTACACTGCCATACACCTATCAAGTTAGCTCGCTACCATCTCAGACTGCATCACTTACCATCAGGTGAGATAGCAGTCAAGAACTATCTTCTCATGGAATAAAAAAATGAGATACAACCCGCTGACAGACAGACGAACGGTCAACGGAGGCTTAGTAATAGGGTGCCATTGGCACCATTATCTTGTCATCGAATAAAAAAAGCATATTTTTGTGAGAACAAACAAACAGACGTTGGAGATATGCTGCTAGTAGAAAACGCACGCTACGACCCGGAACAGGCCGCGCGGGACGAGCCGCACAAATGGGTTTTGTCTCTATGTTATCTCATCAAAATACACATTAAAAGTTAAAGCGAGCTAAGACAAAGAATATAAGCAATAAAGCAAGTACGCTGCGGCGAAGCCCCCGGCTTTGTTCAGATAGACGGGATAACCGGATATTACAAGTGTGCTCTCGCCTGCATTTGTTTTATCGAGATTGGCTGCGAGACCATTTTAAAGTGTCCCCACAGAATACGATAATATGAGCTGAAATGAAGTCATCTTTATTGTATTTACTCTACGGAAAAGGTTTTGAACAAAGACGGATAGAGGACCGTATACAGGGTGGTATTTTGAATACACGCGGTGAGGGAGATAGAGCAATTTGATTTGAATGATTTGATTAGATACAAGTCAGGACTTTTACCAAAAAAACAAACTTTTTTACAAGTTGACATGTTAGATAAATGAATGATTAGGTAGATACCTACTTATTTGAACATTCTGTGTATTGAACATAATGCGTTTTGAACTTTTTGCGAATTTGTACATTCTGCGCATATAACATTTCGCGTATTGAAAATGCACTTTCTGCGTATTAAACATATTGCGTCGCGACGAAATAAAGACTAACATAAACTATATTTACATATAATTTAAACTTATAAATTATAATTTATTTGTTTAGGTTAAATTAAAATTACTAATTAGCCAAATAAGTTGGATAAGATTGTAATTATATTGAGCACCACTTTGGTACTCAGCATCGGGGAAAAAAAAATTATTTGCTTAATATTCATGTACACCAAATATCAAATTAATATTAATTCTATCTATTGTTTTGCCAGTTGGACAGTCGCATGCTAATTAAAGTTATCTGAAATTATGATCAACAGCAAATTTAGACAATATTACTGCACACCAAAACTTTATAGTCACAAAATTTATATCACGGAAGTTAATTATTCCCAAAATAGGTTATATTGTATTTATCTTATTTCCAGTGCCTAATGGTAAATGCTGGTTATTTAGTATAGTAGGTTTGCTCGCGATTTCATCCGCGTCGAGTTAGGTTTTGAAAATCCCGCGGGAACCCTCTGTTATTCCGGGATAAAAGGTGTCCTATATCACTCTACAAGTCCTCAACTGTACCTACCCAAACAAAAAATCACGTTGATCCGTGGCTCTGTTGCTGTGTGACTTGCATTGCCGTGTGGCTTGACTGCGCTCTCACCTTATGGTAAGTGACGATGCAGTCTAAGATGGTAGCGGGCTAACTTAGAAGGGGTATGGCAGCGTACATTCAATCTATACGAGTACCCCTAACCCTAAGCAGTTTCTACTTACCATCGTGCCGCAACGCTAAATCGCTTGGCAGCACGTCTTTGACGGTAGGGTCGTAACTAGCCACGGCCAAAGGCTCCCACAAGACCAGACCAGAGAAAATAACGGGGAAAATAAATACAAAAAAAAAAAATAACGGGGATCCCCATAAAAGAAACGTGATTTTTTCTGCGTTTTTTGCTCGACCTTAACAATCGCTGTTACGATGATGCGGAACCCTCCGTGTGCGAGTACAACTCGCACTTGGCCGGGTTTTGTAATTTACAGTATTTTGTATACTGTTTGGGCCTTAATAAAGAAAATAAACTAGACATAACAAGCTCCAATTCGTTCATGTTCCAACGGAGACGATTTTATTTTTTACGCGTCTGTTAAAAGTCGGTTTCGAAGCAAACTAGTCCCGGTTTGTGAATATTCCACGTTCCCCATCGCACGTGATCGCAATCCTAAAAGCGCCAATGCTCGTGCAATGTCTTTAATAGCCGCCATAAATTGAATATGGTTGCTTGTGTATTACTAAAACAAGCTATGAAAATCAAGTGATAACATTTCATATCATTGCTCACTTGAAAATAACGGAGTTTATAGACAATATAGTACTGTAAAGTCGACATCTCCTGAGGATGCTCTAGTGTCGGGGCGAAACGTGCGTCGAGAGTAGTATAAAAGTCTTGTGTGGTGGTGCATGTGAGTGGTGGTGGCATTGCTTGCTTGGGAACTTGGCTTTTTTGCTTGGTTGGGAAGGTAAGCGGTGCTTAGCTTTTAACTGCATGTTTGACCATACAGATTTTTTCTGTTGGCGGATTATAGCAAAATAACTCTAACCTTTTCTTGCTAATCATGAACTTCGGCAAAGTAATGCCTGATTCTATCCAATATTCTATCCAATAACGGAGTGTCTGCTTGGTTTTTATGAGCTCTCTGGTTCACTGTGTGCTTATCATAGTCTATAAATAATTATAAGGACACAATGAAGATCCTTGACGGAAAATATTCTTAGAAGAAATTTTTCAATTTATTTGTAATAAAACTCGCTTTATTTTTTAACAAAAGATGCAATTTAATGGAAGTAGAAAATAAATACAGACTCGTAAAAAAAGAGAGAAAGAAATGTGCTGAATCTATATATTTTTATAAATAATGAAAGATCTTGAAGAGAGTTGCTTATAAATTATTACCATACCTTAAGGCCACCAAGCTGAAGATGCGGTAAGCTAGTGCTTTATAATGTAGCGACTTATTTTAGCAGAAATCTATATTGTATAAATTAAAATAAAAAATGCACCCAACGGCGATGCGACCAATAAAAAGAAGGATAAAAATTATAAAACGTTAGTAAGTACTACGACTTCCTGAGATTGTTGTCATTCTAAAATAGGAAATATTGCTTTTTCTTAAGAACTAAAATGGAATAAAAGTGAGACTAGTTGAGTGAAAACTATCATGAATATGCAACTTGTTCAATATGCTAACTGCAACAGCAGCGATACATCGCAATCGGGGCCTATACTACGAACGCATAAAGCAGTACTGTTTCAATTTTGTTTTGAGATGTCATACAATCTCAAGTCTTTACGTCATGTAGTTCTCCGGCCTCCTTTTCGGAAAGTCCGGGGTTCAATCCCTCTGTGACTATTCGAAGTTATGTGCATTTTAAGCAATCAAATATAACTTGCTTTGCATTTGCAGCGCCCGCATAGTTATGATATTACGAAGAAAATTATGGAAACCAGGTGAGAATTTTCCTGAAGAGAATCAATGCCGTGGTATCTTAGACCAATTTTTAAATCTCTATTATACGTAGTTATTTAAAGTTTTCGGCTTTCGGTCTTATCTCGAAATAACAAACTGTAGATAATATTTGGTTAATTTTGTAACATTTCACATATTAGCATAAAAGTAATTATTAAGCAGGATCTACTGCCTAATAGTACAGAACACTTTATAAAGTCTAATTAAATTTCCCTCCATGATCCTAACACCAAGCCGAGGTATACCCAATTCCCAAAACACACCTTTTCCCCCACAAATAATATGTTTCAATTTCTTGAACAATATTGCTGCTTGCCTCCCAAGGGAGCTGTCGGGAACGTGCCAAAGCTTTGTAAACTTTAAAATTAACCTGCCTTCTATTTATATTAACTCTATCCACACCAATATTATAAACATGAAAGCGTCTGTCTTATACCAATGAAAAGTACTAAGAATAGGACGAATTTAGAAAGATAATTATTTACTACGGATAAAAAGATACTTAAAGATAATAATGGTTATTTAAGTCAATATAAAAATGTGTTTCATATAATTTGATACATGACTATAGTTAACGAAAATCCGAATTATCACCATATTACATCCGAAGAAAGTGACTTTATTAATTGATGCAATATTCCTAGGTGAACTTTAAACTCAATACAACAGCTGATAATCTTAAAACACGAAATTGTAAAAACCCTGAGTTTATCAAAAAGTATACTTGTACACTCCACAAAATAAATATTTTCAAGGTTGTGTGGAAAAAAAATCTTCTCCTTTATAGAATTTTTAAAAGTTAAGTCTAGAAATATTCTAAGCAGAATATTATAATCAAGATAATTTTCAAAGTTAGCTCTACTTTTAATCTGTATGCGCACGGTCTTTAACGCCACAATAATTTTTCTGAATGTGTGTCATACCAAACGTGAAACTGAAGCATTTCAAACTTATCCAGGTGTTTATAAAACCGCCGCAATCACAATTTTTATACCTACTGGTTTTTATAGATGAATAATTTCAAAATTCCTCCATTTAAAATGCGAGTAATAAAGTGCCTAGTGAAAATACGAGTCAAATCTGGCTGTATGATTTCAAATATCTTTTTTCTATGAATGAGTATTGCGTACCTATTGAAAAATTTCAAGGATTTTTTTTTCATTATCATTTCAGCAACCCATTGGTTGCTGATAATGATATTGAACGGCTGACTACTGAGGCAGGTCTCCTCTCGGAGAAGGTTTATAGGCCATAGTCCGCCATGCTGGTCGAATTCAAATTGGTGGACTTTACACACCTTCGAGAACATTATGGGGAACTCTCAGGAGTCTCAGGTATCAAAAAAAAAAATCAAAATCAAAATCAAAATTTATTTATTTCATGTAGGCCAACTTGTAGCTCTTATGACACGGCATAAATCTACCACCAGTTCGGAATGCAGATTCTGCTGAGAAGAGCCGGCAAGAAACTCAGCAGTGGCTCTTTGCAAAAAAATTTTTTTACAATGGTTAACAAAACTATGCTATGCACACAGTGTTTCCACAAAGAAGTTGAAAGAATGCAGGTTTGTCAAAGTTACGTTTTACATTTCAGACTTTTGTTTGAAAAAATTCGGTAGTGACAATCGCAGGCGGTACTTTGCTAACTAGGGTTGCCAGATTTTTTTTCAGCCTATAAGGGACAAATGGTTAAATGGGCAAAAAAATACGGGATTTCAGTTTTTTAGCCGGGACAAATAAAAAACAAAATTACGGGATTTCAGTTTTTTACCCGGGACAAATAAAAAACAAAATTATTTAGTGTAATTTTTTCCGAGGATCAAGTCAATTTTAACATTGTCATTCTGACACTAATACTGTCGTTGGTCGATGCGGGCGGCAAGTGCAAGTTTCTTCACACTACACAGTCGCTCGAGCCGAGCCGAGTCAGACAATTGAAAACCGTACGTTTTACGAACGTGGCGTGTGTGAATAATTAGATCGATTTCATAATGAAAAACGAAGTACGGTTCAAATACGGGACAGAGCCAGTCCCGCCGGGACATTTTAAACTATGCCTAAAATACGGGATGTCCCGGGAAATACGGGACGTCTGGCAACGCTATTGCTAACTGTACTAAGCGGGTCTGACTTGAGGTGCGGTGCGGGGAAGCGCGATGACGCTAGGGAGCGGCCAACTTGCAGTGAACAGTTAGTATAATGCGATATCCTTTCCAAGTTAGCCAGCTACGATCAATCAGAATCACAGTCATCAAAACAAGCACCTAAAGCGCAACATCTATTTTATTTCTTACAATTTCGCTCAATAAATCACATCTCTGAATGTGATTTATTGAGCGGAAAAGTTAATCCAAGTGGCATCGAGCATTTTAATAATGTCCAGGTTAAAAATAAAAGCTAGTAGAGTGGCGTAATTAAAATATTCTCTCTGGGGAAATCGACGTTAACCAATTGAGATGGGAGAGCTACAGGTTCCTTTTTTCCTTATTTTCCGCTGCGGTCTATACAGAATTGATTTTGCCACGAAATAGAATAACATTTTGACATTCCAGGAATTAATTTGAGGTTGGTTTTTGTTATGTTGACTTTTTTGTATTTTTTTATTTCTAGTGAAAGGCTTGTTTTCTATATTACGAGCTTACTAGCACAGTGGTGAGCGCTGAGGCCTTATGTTTGGTTCCCGGCGGGGGCAATTTAGGAATTTTTAATTTCTGAATTGTGTCTGGCCTGTTTTGGCAGAAGTTAATTAGGCAGTTAACCGATTAACGTTTAGCGTTCTGATATGATGGCGTATCACTATACGCGTGTAGAAACCGATTAGGGGTATTTTTGAATTTACAATGTCTTACCTACCCCTTTCGAGTTACCCTGCTACCATCTTAGGCTAAATCATCACTTAGGTAACATCAAATAAGATCGCCGTCAAGATTTATCTCGTATTGATTCCAATACGAGATAAATCAAATCTAATCTTTTTTATTCAAAAAAGTTTTTTGTTAGTAAAAATACGGACAAAAGTACCTACCTTGGTTGAGATTTTAAATTTTTAATAATACATTTTTAAAATTTGTTTGTAAGTTAGATTTCAGTTTGGTTATAAGAAGTAATTGGTGTCATTATGATAATAAACCATTCAATAAAGGACTTAGTTATTTTATACTATTCCCAACCAATGCGAACCATTGTGATAACAATTTATAAAGATAATCTCGTTATAGTTTGCGAACCTTAAGAAGCATAAGATATCTATCGAGGCCATTTTTCATGGGGCTACTTGAAGTTTTTCTCGCAAGTTTCGCAACGTTCCCTTTTTCCCCGTTCCCTTAATGAGATTTTTTGTTTTCCAAACAACACACGTGCTTGGAAACAAAGCTACTCGGCATACATTACGGGGGCTTCCTAATCCATTTATTTAGATGTCTACTGGCCTCACTCGCCGGAATATTAACCAGGAGTGGATCAAATATTTGTGTTTAGACTTACTACAAAAAGAACGCGTTGCAGTTTCCTTTAGCTTTAGGTTAAGTTAATGGAGAATAAAATATGTAAGTACGAGTATCAAAAATTAAAAATATTTTATTGTAAGTCGATTTAATAAGCTTCATTTTTAAACTATTTGAGTTATAATTCCCGCATATAAAAAAATATTAAGTAAGTATTTAATAATAGTGGACAATTTCACAGGTGGATAATAAATAATAATCAGGTTTAGTAGCCAACGTTATTTAATGTTTGAATAAAAAGAAATATAAATAAAACATATTAATAAGGAGGAAGAAGGACCGAGTCAATTAGCTGAAGTGAAAATGGGCGGGGTATATAAATCGAAGAAACGATAGTCCCAAGGAGTTGGAGCAGACAGCCCTGTGTTGATAGACCCCCCACTAGGTAGACAAACAACATCAAATGAGCTGCAGGGAGTCGCTTAATACATGTGGCACAAGATCGAAGCCCTTGGAAATCCACGCCATGCAAGAGATACCCAACTATGTTCGTCTATTGGTTGATAAGGGAGAAGTCAGAAAGCATATTTTCATAACACTATCCAAAAGTCGAGCTAAAATTAAACTGGGCTGAACCAACTTACCGAGAAAATTTTGCACTTGACGGGTCTTATCTTCAATAACATCACTGTAACAAAGATATTTTCATAAATCACAAGTAAATGAGTCTAAAAGATAAATACAAAGGCCGAAGCCGTGCTAAATTTAATTATCTAGCTACAAAAGACATTGTAAGTGAAGAAATATTACAATTACAGTTTTGAGATAAAAGCACCATTTAGGCCCTGACTATAATACTAAAAGTAACCATTTATACGTTTATGTGTTTTGAGAAAAGGAAGACAAATTAATCGCGTTAATTCTGACATTGGTCCCTAAACTAAACTTAAAGAGTAAATAAATACCTCATGTCTTCGTTCGTTTAATAAAGTTCTTTAGAACTGTCAAGCTAAAATAAACCATAAACTTATAATTCATGAATCCAACGCAGTCCATTTATGGGCAAGATCTTCTTTCGAATGAAAAGGGTTTAGTAATTTAGTTGTAGATTAGCTGACATAAATACGAGTATAATATGTCACTACCTCATTGGTCTGCTGGTTAGCATGTTCGGCCGCAAATGACGAGATCTCGGGTTCGATTCCCGGGTCGGGCCAATAAATATATTGAGTTTTTCTGTCAAGGTGACACATCGCCAACTTCCTAACCCAAAGTTAGGAAGTTGGCGATGTGTCACCCCCGTGACTCGGAGAACACGTAAAACTATAGTCTCTATTCCCTCACTCTCATAGCTGTCTATGAGAGTGAGGGAATAGAGAGTGCACCAGTGTTTGCGCACACACTTGTGCACTATAAAATCTTCCGCGCAGATGGCTAATCTCTCATTCGGTCGGGACATTTTATGTCAATACTGACATTTCCCAGTGATTCTAGTAGATGGAGAAAACGTTATCGATTCGATAAGAAGAAAAAATTTTCGACGTATCGATACTCTCATTAGTTTAATTTGTATCGCGGAAATTCACAAGTTAAATGTACGTAGTATATCAAATGGCTCAATTGCGAACAGCGGATGAAAATCGATGTCACTGTGTAATCACATGTTCGCTGAAACGTGCTAGCTAACCGCCGAGCGATTGTTGGAGTAAGCCACTCAAAATCCGCCAGTAAAATTAATTTAACTCCACATTTAACAGTAGTTAATAGCTGCTATTTATTATGTGCGGAAAGTTTAAAAATAGCGCCAAGAGTTTATTTTTTAGGTGGAAACGCGGGTGGTCGTTTTTCCGTGCAAACCTATTCTTCTGTATACAGGTGTGGATTGAAAACAGTCGACAGTTCGATTCCCATCCGTTGCACTACTATTGCACTCACTTCTAACACAAGATTTCCGCTTATTTGAAGAAGAGAGGAGAATATTAGTAAAGTTCAACTTGGCAAATAGTTGATGTTGTTGAATTCAAATAATTTTCTATAAGTTATTTTATGTGCACGGTTATTTCTACGATTTTAGTTGGATGATCTATTTTCTTTTCTGTCTTCAGGAAGCTCTTCGAAAAATGAAGATTAAACCTAAAACGAAGATATAACCTTACCCTATAGAAGGACGAATATTTGGGTGATACACGCCCTGCATCACTCCTTGACTGTATGCATTCAAAACTTTACGTGAGCAAAGTCCGGTCTTCTTGGCCCCAGTAGTTTGGGTTGCAAGAGCCTATTAGATCTATAGTCTCTCAAAGTTCATCATCATTAGCAACCCAATTAAACATCTCACTACTGAGCGCAGGTCTTCTCTTAGAGAAGGGTTATAAGGTTATATATAGTCCACCATAGTCCAATGCGAATTAGAAGACTTCACACACCTTTGTTAACAAAAACTCTTAGGTATGCAGGTTTTCTCACGATGTTTTCTTTCACCTTACTTGGTTGTTCACCGTTGAAGTGTGATTTTTACTTGCTTAAGCGCACAATACTCCGAACTCTCAGAGATGCCTGCCCGGTATTGAACCCGCAACCTCAGTTAATAGGAAACCGTAGTCCTAACTAATACTGGTTCTTGCTAGGCTATTACTGACAAAAACAAAGGTTTTGTTGATCCGAATTTATTATTGGCATGTAATTAAACAGGCTTTTATTTAATAGCATTATTCGCCTCTAAAAATATACATTGTCCTCTAAATTACTAAGTCAGCCACAATCAATGTGCCTCTAAAAAATACTATTTTAGCCACTATATATTTTGAATTAAGCTTCTATAAATACAACTCAACGTGGTAGCTATTTTTTAGCATCTATATTTGTAACTCCTAAAATACTGATTTATGACACCAAAAAAGTAAAATTAGAAGCTAGGTTTTCCCTTTATTATTTACTGTCAAAGTTAAAATTTTTAGACTAGTACCAGCCCTACAGTCTTAATTTTATACAATTCAAGTTAATTTGGAGGGATTCCATCAGATCCATATAATGGCTAAGCGCCTCAAATAACAACTGTCTGGACCCGAAACCTGTGTTTAAATTTAATTAAGCTGCGAAACTTCAAAGAATGGGAGCCTCTATTTTCTTTCACAGAACCCCGTGTTTGAGATGTACCTAATTATTGTGTATCTATATTAGGATAGCTACGTCGAGTATCTCACTAATTAATGTGAAGCCATACATTGTTCCAAATCATCGTCAAAGCGATTTTCTTTAGTTAGCTATCAAAAAAAAAAAAACATGCCTTTGCAAAATAATGCTTTTGCATTTTTTTTGAACGATTCAACAACTGACTTTTTAAACTGATTTTGAGGAAAAGCACAGAGTTAGTTTGCATGCTGCATAAACATAGAAAACTCCTGTTCTCGTTAAACATCAGCTAGTTCATCTTATAATAATTTATTAAGCTGTGGTTATTTGAAACTAACAGTTTTATAAAAATACAAGGCAATACCCGCGACTTCGTCCACGTTTATTAGGGTTTTTAATTCCTGTAGGAACTCTTTTTTTTTTTTTTTCGGAATAAAATGTTATGTTTTAATTCTCCGGGATATGAGCTATCTCTATTCTCAAGCTCAGCCAAATTGGTTCATTCGTTGTGGCGTGAAGGAGTAATAAGCACACACACGCACACACACACATACAAACTTTTGCCTTTACAAAATTAGTATAATGTATGATTATTTGTATTAGTGCAAACGAAACACAATCACAATTTCATATGAAACAACTGTGGAGTCATCAAAATACATCACTTTCCGGAAAATGGGAAATCGTTGCCGTAAAATCTAAAACGTAAGAAATGTCAGTTTTGTCGCTGACACTCGCGTCCGGTTCCCACGGATTAATGGATCCGCTCGCAGTGTCACGGGAGTTATTCCCTTTTTCACTTCAGACGTTTCAGTCCCGAGAGACCTTTTAGACTTGACTTTCGAATGAAATGATTTCCCAGTATCGGTGTCATAGGCTTGAGATACAATAACAGACTGAATGGGGTGTTTGAGGGTACAAAAGGCTATTATATTTAAAAAAAACTAATAAATTCAGTTTTTTTTAAATATAATATAGACTAACGCTTTACTGGTATCTCATCTGATGGTAAGTGAGGATGCAGTTTAAAATGGAGCACGCTTGCCTAGAAGATGTCTATTCAAAGTCTGGACTGCGTGAGAGTGAGATCTATAGATTTCAGCTTTAATACCAGAGTCGTGTATGGAAATAGACTACATACGGAAACCTTACCTAGGTAAGTAAGTAGGTACCTAAATATGTAGGTATATATGTATTAAGAAATTCTCCTCTAAAAACTAGCATGCAATTTGTACACGTGCCAAGCAAACAAAGCTTTTCTTGAGTATAAAGAAACTTTGAGAGATTGTGCTGGATGTTGACATATATTTCAGAACTTATTTCTTGGTTTTATACTCTTCTATTTATTACCTTATTTAACTACATATAATACAGTGACTGACAGAGAAACTACAATCAGTGGTATAGGAAATTATTATTGCAAAGAAATTCACAATAATATTTTCCTTATGGTCCCTTGAGGTGCACAGAAAGAAAGAAGTATCTTTATTTGTGCCTCAAATAAAGATATTTTTTCATTCTTTCTGTTATTCGATTTTTAAGCTATTGCATAGCTTCTATCGCGGGCCAGCGTGGAGACCGAATCCAGAAATTCCGTAACGAAAATAACCTGACACGGGACTCCACTACGGTGAGCCGCTAGATGGCGCATTTTTTATCAACGCCATCTAGCGGTGAGCCGCTAATTGATAAAAAATGCTATGCAATAGCTTTAGCGCTGCAGTCCCAGAGTGCCACACGTCTTTTTTTTTAATTAATTTTATTTAATAACTGAATAATACATCGCGTTTTATGGAGGGATATTCGACTGGCTGGCTGGCTTTGGCTTCGTAGAGCTTAGTCTCTGTCGCACGTAACACCAAACGGCACACAGGTATTATAGTGACAGACGACGCTATACGCATCCGAGCCTGTAAAATCTTCTCTTTCTGGGGCTTGCAGAATTATATTTATGACTAGTTTTTTCCCGCGGCTTCGCACACGTTAAATTCGATTTTTCAGACCTCTATTTTAGTCCTTTAGGAGTTGCATTTTCAAAAATCCTTTCTTAACGGATGCCTACCTCATAATAACTATCTGTATGCCAAATTTCAGCCCGATCCGTCCAGTGGTTTCAGCTGTGCGTTGATAGATCAGTCTTTGCCTTTTATATATTTAGATTTTCCACAATCGTTTCTTTATGCATACGTTTTATGCACTCCGATCTCACTAGACGATATTAATGTTCAAAAGCTGTTGAGGCTTTTCATAAAATTCCTTCAATAGCAATTTTTAATGCATATACTATCCCTGTCACTAGAAAAAGAGCATTTCAAGTTTCAACAAGTTTTATATACCTATAGGATAATTGCAGATCGCAGTATGAATCCCAATCGCTATAATAAAATTTACCGTGATCAGGTGTTCATAATTAATTCGAATTGTGTGCGTGCATGGCGACTGTAAAATGAGAACTAATACCTACCAACATTTAATATTTTATATATGGTTTGTCTTCAATTACGCCCCATCAGAGCTACGTATCGACGTGATTTTTTGCATAACTATAGTTGAGTACCCTAAACTCTTAACTTACCCTTCGGAAAAAGGAAAACCTAACTCCACGGGGAAAAAGTTATAAGCAAAAGCTATCCTACTAATATTATAAATGCAAAAAGCGAGGATGGATAGATGGTTGTTTATTACTCATTCACGCAAAAACTACTAAATGGATATTGATGAAACTTCACAATGTAATAGCTTAATCAGAATCGGTAATCGCATACCCTTAATAATCATTCATCGTAATTGCAATCATCGCAATATGGTAGCTAACAAAAATACCTACTCTTACTCTAATGCGATTGCGACAACGCTGCGTAATTTCGCCAAAGATATTGTGGGGATTAAGGTATAATATCCTAGTGAAGTCAACCGTCTCGATGTATCGTGGCTGCTCAACATCTTAGCATATCAAACACATTGCATATTCATGTTCGAGACACTACAGGCTATCAGACACTGCAGGCGATATCAGCCTTTGCCACGACACGATTGAGCCTATAATAGCCTGTACCCCGAGGGAAGCACTACAAAGTGTTCAGTGTTGTGGAAAGTTGAAATCTTTGCAATTTGTAATTATTCTTGTCAATGTTGAATCATGAAAATGCATAATTTAGAAAAGTCACCCTAAGCAGTCTCAAGCACGTCCCATACAAATAGCGTTTGATTATTTCTATAATGTGAACTCTATATTGTAGGCATGTTCTAGAAACTAACATATTTCGTCTGTGGTTTGAGTTTACCACATTACTGTTAAAATATCTAGTTTACTGCAAAAATCTGAAGGAGAGTGGAATATAAGTCAAGTTCAGTTTGGTTAATATTCTTTATTTTTTAACCGACTTCCAATAAGGAGGAGATTATTAATTCAGCTGGTATCTTTTTTTTTTTTTTATGTATGTCCACCGATTTCTCCGAGGTTTCTGGATCGATGCGCGACACTGAATGAGAGACACGTTTATTGAAGCTGGGTGAGCGCGTATCGGTTTCATCGTTTCTATTTAAGCCGCCCGACTTTAGCAAACGTGTACAAACTAAAATTATTTCTATACTTTGTAGAGGCGTTTGAGGTAGGTTTTTTGAAAATAATTTTTATTTAAGAAAAAATTATAGTAAGTCGGCCTTTGTAAGAATATTATGTTTGTCATGTCAGTTTGGGAGCTATTTTACTACTTCAGTGTCGCACAGTACTATGGTTTATAAACAGCAAAGCGGTCAGCTCTGAAACTAATGACTCATAAAGGGATCTTCACATAGGCAACATTTCCATCGCCGCTTTTTATCGGTATCACCGGTTTATATCTTTTTTTAAAGGCACTTAGAAGCAACAATTGTGACATCTAACTTACTCCTACCTATCAGTATCAGGAGTGTTGGAACACTTGGTGTTGGCATAAATTAATGATATGTTTCATAAATTATAATATTATTTCCAGAATATTGACGGTTGGATGGGTTTCCGTTGTTGAAAATTATATTATGACATTGTAAACTTGTCTATTCGCCCTCCGTTTAGCTAAGAATTTTAAACAAATTGCATAAAAATCTTGTCAACTTAAGCGACGACGTTTGCCTTGGCGTCAGGAAGAATAATTTTTCACTGACAGTATCACTATTTTATTTTATTTTTATGTCGCGGTACATTCGGTGCGATGCATGTTATAATAGGCTAAAAAATTTGTTGAAAGACGCCTAAAAGATTACCAACATGCCTTGTGGGCCTTGTGGCTATTCTTTGTATGCTCATCAATGTGAGTTACATACTAAAGAAAACGCTTGCAGTGTGAAAGAAACTTCTGTGTTACTCTTAAGGGGAAATTAACTTGCGGCAATATGGTGTGCCGTGAACATAAGTGTATGCACGCTCCAAGGGGTTAATGTCTCGGTCAACTCGTATCGGTTAACGTCAACTGTGGGACGAGTATTTGCACTACTTGCCAAGAGTTAGAGAGTACCTCCACAAAACCATACAGTAAATGGTCTTAATCTACTAGAGACACAGGTTGGCCTAAATGAAATAAATAAATCGTAACTACAACTTTCGACTTCAAACTTGATATTTATTGAATTTATTGATTATTAATAGTATGTGTGTGATTAATTGTCAAAATTAACAGGGCAAAACTAATTTCACGCATAGTTATAAGCCTACGATAGTCTATATTGTTTATTGATAGAGCTACGACGGTAGATTTTATACATAAAAAACGCTTATCGTGTTCTTTACGAATCTTTACATTTTGTACAGTGATCAATAAACAGTAAAATAACCGATTTCCATGTGAAAGGGCATATTTTGCCCATATCAACACACAGCAGTTGTATATCCTCAGTGTAACTCTTAAGGGGCTATTAACTCGCGGCAATCTGGAGTGTCGTGAACATTAGTGTGTGCACGCTCCGAGGGGTTAATGTCTCGGTCAACTCGCATCGGTTCACGGCGACCGAGGTAACGTTGCGTGAATATACGATAATCTTGTTTAACTTGGTTATGAGCAGATCACAGATGTACCTACTAAATAACTTAGATCACACAATAAATATTTTTAATTTTTGTGGATATCTATTTAACGGGCTTCCAAAAAAGGAGGATGTTCTCAATTCGTCGCAATCTTTTTTTTATGTGTGTTCCCCGATTACTCGAAGACGCCTGGACCGATTTGGAAAATTATTTTTTTGTTTCAAAGGGTATACTTTCCAGGTGGTCCGATTGTTATCAGGTCAGGATCTGATGATGGGATCCTGGAGAAATCGACGGAACTCTTCAAATTTTATAGGCACAATTGACATACTTTGTAGTGCCGTTTGAAGTCGGATTTTAAAAAAGAATTTTTACATTTACGTAAAGTAGAACTTATTTTAGTAAAGACCGAGCGTATTGGCTATGACCACCTAAGGACCCTTATGTCCGTTTTCACCAATGTTCCCAACTTTTTCGGGCTACTTAGATTCAAAAAGTATAGATTTAAAAAGTTCAAAATACAGCTAAGAATCATTTCGATAACTCAAATATTCTACGAGTCCGAAAATACTTAAAAAGCATTGAGCTGAGCTCCCCTTTCATTGGCATGATACATAGTAGATAGGTACCTATTAGTTGAGTTATATTTTAAGAAATTGTAATGTGTAAGTCTTAGTGTACCTATTTCATTTATATTTAATTTTACATGTCAATAATAAACGATATTCTATTCTATTCTAAACTGCATTCAAAAATAAAATCATCCGTTTGGTAGTGATAGTGGGCATCTAACTTAAGCTTAAGTTACACTTAAACGTCTGATGATTTAGTTAGACGTCCTGGCACTATGTCATAATATCTGAATTATGTAATAGGCATACCTCGAACCGTTCGCACTGATTTATTGCGAAACAGCGAGCTTTTGTCGAGTATTACTGTCTATTCAAACAGACTTCAAGACGCTTCCAAAACTGCAGTTTGGATGCAGTTCTGTATTGCAGTTGACACAACGGGATATGACCTGTGCACCCACCCAACTTCACCCATCAGTGGGTGCAAGAGGAATTCTTGATAACCCTTGCACCCACTTCAATGAAATAGTACTTAACTACTTACTAATGATATTAATGCGAACCCCTTATCGGTTTCTAAACGCCATCATGCCGAAACGCTAAATCGCTTGGCGGCAGGTCTTTGACGGTAGGGTGGTAACTAGCCACGACCAAAGTCTCCCACCAGACCAGACCAGATATAATTTAAAAATTATAAGTTCCAAAATTGCCCCCGCCGGGAATCGAACCCGAAACCTCCCAGTTATAAGACCACAGCGCTCACCACTGCGCCAGGAAGGTCAACAAATGCACCGATAAGTTGAAAATTTTAATTTTATATAAGTACTAGAAGCCCGCGCCGACTTCGTCCGGGTTGAAAATTAAATATTTATTTTGTTCTTGTGAGCTTCTTATAGGAGACGATTGTCAATAAGATCACCACAGGAACCACACGAATATCCCGCACCGATACCCGCTACCGTGCCCCGCCGCGCCAGCCGGCACCATTTTATTATTTTGTCGCGCGGAAATATTAATTTTCCGATAACTCCTAACATATTTATTTAAATTGTATAGTGTAAAGGGCCAATATGTTCTAAATTAAGTACTAACGATAATAAACATATTTATTTAGATATAGATTGACATCACATCGGTTAAAGAAGCTTCGAAAATAATTCATTATTTTTAATCAAAATTTGAAAGATAGAAATGGTTACTGTAAGTTATCCTTAGAATATAGACATATGCTATCACGGACTTTTTTTTAGAACTCTTTAAGAGGAACATTTCACCCATACATCATTTTCATCCAATAACAGTATATGACCCAGCGCACGCCTTGAAAACGTTTAAGAGTCAAAAAAAATTCCGACTTCTTTAACAAATTTGCACATAATATCTAGCCATAATACATTTATTAACATAATTATAGCCTATAACCATCTGGAATAATGTACCTTTGAAATGGTAAAAGAATTATTGTAATAGGTGCGGTGGTTCCAAAGTTTGCTCCGGACATACATACAAACTCACAAAATTCGCGCTCTCTCTTTATTATAATAGTATAGACTAGCTTTTGCTCGCGGCTTTGCTCACGTTAAGTTCGATTTTTCAAACCCCTATTTTACCCCCTTAGGGGTTGAATTTTCAAAAATCCTTCCTTAGTGTGCGCTTCAGTCAGTCAGTCAGGACTTTGAATTTTATATATATAGATAATAATTTAATATTTATAAAAAATAATTATAAAAAGTTGTTAATGTTATCAAATAAACATCAAACTTCTTCTGTAAGGAGCTCGCTAGAAGGAAACTTTTCTTAACTCTGAAAAACGCATATATAACGCCATACTATGTTGATACTATGAAACTGAATTCCTCTCTTCAAAGAGACGGCAATTAATAAGATAAGCTGTTAATTTGCATCCGAATCCGACGTGACGTAATAGCATCTAATAAATTACATTATTACATTCACGTAATTAATTGTTCTCAAACTGTGCTGTAAATTATAAATCATATCCATTATTCGACGATGTGCGGGTTTACCGACATTACTTACATAATATCGTAATGTATTCAGAAACTCTAATGTTTTTAAGCTATTGCATAGCTTCTATCGCGGGCCAGCGTGGAGACCGAATCCAGAAATTCCGTAACGAAAATAACCTGACACGGGACTCCTCTACGGTGAGCCACTAGATGGCGTTGATAAAAAATGCTATGCAATAGCTTAACCGCGGCAGTCCCCGAGTGCCACACGTCTTTTTTTTTTGTTAGTGACTTCCCGACCACAGCGGCCAGTCTCCACTGAGATAAGCCATCTGCTCAGGAGATATCATAGTGCACAAGCGTGTGCGTAAACACAGGTGTGCTCTCTATTCCCTCATTTACCTAATTCAGTCACTCTTATAAACATTCATAATCCGGTGGGACGAAAATCCAATAAGACAGGAGAGAAAATATCATGCGCAGGACTAACCTCTTGACGTGCTCGAATAGTACTGAGATTTTTTGACCGCAAATACCAATAGGTACATTTTTTGGCCAAACCCGAGAATCAAACACGGAACCTCGTCAACCGCAGTCGAACAAGCTAACCACTAGACCAACGAGGCAGTTTTACAGGTTTACGAGAGTTTATTTTTAAGTTAACTGTCAGTAGATTAGATACCTGTGTGTGTTATGTTGTGTAGAATAGTGTAGATGTTAAGATTTAACTATTGCCGAAAGTTTATTTTCACACTAAATATCAGACAATATAATATTATGCGCATAGGTAGGATATACTTTTTAAAGTTACTCCTCCTAATCCTTAAATTTTTTATTTGGCTATCTGGAACTCTAAAGTACTATTTAGCTTCAATATAATAATAATACATATAAAGTATGCAAAAAGCCGTGATTCTTCTAAAATTATTTTATCAATAAATAATTTACATAATTACCAATACATGGATAACAATACATAATATTAAAAGTGGGTAAAAGCATTGTATCGTGAAAATTAAACGATGTTAATATTATATCGACGCCGTTTTAATACGAGTACATAATATTTAATTATTATTTAACAATTTATATTCATGAAAAGCCCTGCGTATTTTTAACCGACTTCCAAAAAAAGAGGAGATTCCTAATTCGGTGGTTATTTATTGTCTATCTATGTCCACCGATTTCTCCGAGATTTCTAGACTGATTCGCTGTGTTTTTTTTTTTTCATCGATAGAGGAAGCTCGCGTAATGGTCTCATAATTATTTTACCTTCACCTCCGCAAGCCTGATGCTGCAGGGATATTACCCACCTAAACTGTGGGAATTCAGTTACTGTAGATTACGAATTTATATTGTAGGTGGTACTGCAGGGTACTGCCTACCTAAACTGTAGGGATTTAGGAAATGTCGTATATGAATCGATATTGTAGGTATCAAGTACAGACAATATCATATAGCTCTAAGTCTTAGCTGATAGCTTGCTTTAATCCTGATTCTGTATTGTCAGTACAGTGATCCTGATCATTTATTGTACTGGTACTGTGTACTGGTATTATCCACCTAAACTGTGGGGATTTAGGAAACATTGACTAAAAATTGATATTATAAGTACCTACCAAGCATAGACTACATCATGGAGTCCTACGTAACTTCGTGATTACCACGAACGAAGCGAAGCGAAGAAGACAAAGAAATAATTTTGTTTACGCCATTCACACACTCATTTTCAATCACGCACAGTGACATATATTACAGCTATTCCTCTCCCATACCTTTCCTAAAACTCAGGATAAAAGAAGACAACAAATCGAGCAACGTCTTCGGGGGTTTCAAAACTCTTCAGTGTGCCCGCTTCCGCCACCGCTGAAATACGCAATTTTCTTATACACTTACGCACTACGCCCAAAACCTACTCAAAAAGACCCGGGTCACTCATGCGCATGAACTTTCTCTTTACCGCAAAATATTGTTATATGGTTTTTTTTAAATCTGAAATAGGCTTCCACTGGACGATAATCAGTACTACAACCTAGACCTTATCAGTGCATAGCACTTATGAGGTCTAGGTTGGAGCGCGCCTGCCTAGAAGATGCCTATTCAATCTTGCCTTGAAGGTACTTAAATTATAGGTGTCAGGAAACATAGATGCTTGAAGAGTGTTCCACACCTTAGGGGTTCTTATCAGAAACATTGAATTTAAGCGTTTCGTTCGAGTATGTTGGATTTCTACCACATAAGGATGCCAACGCTCACGACTTCCCACAGTTCTGTGGTAAAAAGGTGAAGGAGGTACTAGGTTGTGAATATGTTGGTGAATCCAGAACCATCGGGAGCTGTCGAAGGGTAGAAGACGTCAGACGAGTCCTGTGTCTTTCCTACCCGTGTTCCAGAACTTTCACACTTTATTTTTAACATAGACAACATCCTAATTCTATTAGAAGACGGTACTAGAACAGCGATGGGGTAAATTAAAAACGCCAATGCAGTAAATTGCGATGTCAATCAGCCGGTAGCCGAGTCACTGAGAGCGTGTAATCAATCTTCATAAGGCAGCTTAGCCTTTAAGAAAAATAAATTGCTCCGCGCACGTTCAGCTGGTATGGATGATTGTTCGATATTTTTTCTATATTTAGGCTAAACTAGATGATACCCGTGACTTCATCGTCGAGACTAAAGTTTATTAAAAACCGCGAGAAATGTTTAATTTTCAGGATAAAATGTTATAGGATTAAGTTTTTTTTTTGAAATTTCAGTAAAAACTCTTTATTTTCAGGGATAAAGTGTGACCTATGTGTTAAGTAATAAAAATACATACACATGCATACACACACGCACGCAAGCATACCCGCCCGCACACAAAATCACACACACACACATACATACTTTCGTCTTTATAATATTAGTGTGATAATTATTACATATTTTTTTTTAAAGAATATATTAGCCAAGCTGAAGTTGACTTATGTCCTACTTTTCCCTTTAAGGAAGCGGAAAACTTGTGCTAGGAGTGGGTACGGCAATAGTAGGTACAACGCGTGGAGTTTGAACCTCTGACCTTACAGATTAAAATTAAATAAAACTGATGATGATCTAACCCTTATATTCTAGAACAGTATGCAGAAAGACGATCGAAATAAGTTTAAAAAAACCTTACAGATTTGGGATTGGCTTCAAAAGAATATGGTCAAAAGGTAATCCCGATCGATTAGCTGTTCAACAAAAGGCGGTTGTCGCCGCCAGTTGGCACGAGATCTGCGCGGTTCGCATTTTACATCGCATATTTTAAGCCGCACTTTGTGACAGATGGCACGGACATTATCCCGGGGAACGTTGCTCGATATCGACGATGATTACGTTTTATTAGAATTGAATTTATCGTTATATTAATACCAAACCCTCCAAAGCCCGAGAGCTCAAAAGTTTAGCTGATGTAGGTACTTTAAGTCAACGACATAGCTCAGAGAGTCACGTAGCTGAATGGACGGGATACATAGTTCGAAGCAAAGAATGTCGTTGGGGTCCCAAGGTGCTGGAGTAGCAACCTCACACTGGCAAGCTCAGTGTTGGCAGTACCTCCACTAGAAGGACCGACGACATTAGACAAGTCGCAGGGAGCCGCTGGAAACAAGCAACGCAAGAGCGAGGCATGCAAGACACCAGTCAGCAGTGGACGTTTATGGGTTGATAAAGTAGAAGGTAAACAAACAATATGAAAACTCCTAGCTAAATTTCTATACATAAATTAGATTTAGGGCTTAGGATAAACAGATGCAACACAAAGTTTGAGGGTACAATTAAGCAACCTAACTACAGTTTGTCAATTTAGAATTTTCACCCAGCCAAAGTTAGTTGGTTTGTTACCTATTGCGGAACTCGGTTCTAACTTTGGTCATAGCTTTAATACAGTAAATGTTTTAGATATGAAATTATGTGCATCGTATACAACAGCCAACTACTAACCAAAAGGTACTTACCATAATTGAATAATAGTGCTTTTTATTCTGCCGCCCTGATTTAAATAGCCACTTCTAACACAAGCTTGTACGCTTATCAAGAAGGGAATATTTGTCATTTTGGAACATGGCTGGCATTCTTAAAATAAAAGAAATCCTCTTAATTTGAAGAATGCTTCATCATCCATTATGCATCTACTATTGGGCATAAGCTGCCTAAGCAAGTCTTTCGCTTTCAGTCAGTGGCAGACAGTTTTCCTTTTTTTTAAAGAACCTTAACCAAGCTGAAGTTAACTAATATGCCCCTATCCCCTCCAAATAAGCGAAAAGCTTGTGCTAGGAGTGAGTACAATAATAATGCAACGGGTGGGGTTCAAACCTGTGACCTTTCAGTTTTCAGTCTTTTCAGTCAGTCACCTTTAACCGTTGGGCTATTGAGGCTTTGCTTCACCCAGAAGCTTGGATTAATTTGTAGGAAAAACTAATGCAATGTTAGCATAAACACAAGCGCACTCTTTATTCTGTCAGTCCGATGGGATGATGCGATACCAATCTGACCAACCCGCGATCTATAATCCACAGCCTAAAAGCCTAGACAATAGAAAAACAATACCGTGAAATAACAACAATCCTGTTCATAAAAGAGGCATTGAAATCGATCCATTCATTTCCACAGTATTGCTTTTTACACTCAATGTTCTTCTATTCTTATTCTGTTGGTTGCATTATTAAAAAGTCGTTCTATGCACAATTTTTGAACGTAATGCGCTCTGAAACCCAATCATTTCTCTTTCTCTATTTACGTCTGACGTGGCCCAAATGGTAAAGCAACCATATTTCAAAATATTCCTTCGATTCTTTTGACGTTGAAACTCCCATTAGTGGTGCTACTTTCAATCCATTACAATCGGTTTTATATTATAGCTGTGCATCGGTATTTCTTTTTTTTTTCATATTAATTAATGTTTTGATTCTGTGAAAACATCCTTGCAGGCCTCTACTTCTTTCTTTATCAGCCCCTAATGTTACAATCCATTGTCATACTCGTAAGAGCCAACTAGGCCATTTTTCTTCGTAGTCACCTCCCCAGTTTTCTTCGCAAGCTTAGTGATGTAATTGAACCAACGGGATGGTTGTCTCTGTTCATGTAACACTGGGTTCATTGATCACCTATTTTCATTTGTGTACAGTTTAGGCATAGGTTCTAAAGATAAATATAGAATCTATGTATGTTTGCATACTTTTCTTTAATATACAGGGTGGTCCAACTAGTGACGTCAATAAATTTTTTTTAGATTCCTCACACCTGGGGGTATCCGAAAATACCCCATGTATGGCATGCGATTTTTTGTAGTTTTCGAGTTATAATTTTTTTTGTGTTTTTTGAATATTTTCTGCCAGCGAGGTTTCAAAAATTCATATCTTTTTATGTAGTAAGTATTTTGCAGTTTTTTTTATTGTGACATGATTGTATTGAATGATGTTTTAATAAAAAAAAAATTCAGCTTCTTGAAATTACTTAAAGTTACTTAAAAAAGGCTTGAAAGTTAGAACTTTAGTTTTTAGTAGGATTTACTCAAACATTCAAATTCAATTTAAAAATACAAAAAGGAGTTTCCATAGCTTCTGGCTTAGTTTAAAAACTTTACAAGGTCCTAAGCTGCCAAAATCATAAAAAAATATTGTACTTAACCAGCCTTTTTTTGTTATAATCGGCCTTCGAAGGTGGATTAGGCTAAAAATCGCTAAAACATGATTAAAGCATTAAAAATTATTTTATCTACTTCTTATCATTCTTATGGTAAATTAAACTTAAAAATGTAATTTTAAATTAATTTTAATTTAAATTTCTGTAAAATAACTGTAGCTCGTGTATTTTTACAATAATTTCGGATAAGTTGGAGGAAGGAATTTTGAAAATTTGAAAATTTTGAAAATTGTAATAAATTAGTAATGTTTCAGTAATTTGTGCCTTTTATTTGTTATCCAAAAATAGTTAATTTCACAACCAGCAATTTTTACAAATAATCACATTTTAAATCAGTGGTGAGACCGAAATTATTGTAAAAATTACGCAAGCTACAGTTATTTTACAGGAATTTAAATTAAAATTAATTTAAAATCACATTTTTAAGTTTAATTTACCATAAGAATGATAAAAAGTAGATAAAATAATTTTTAATGCTTTAATCATGTTTTAACGATTTTTAGCCTAATCCACATTCGAAGGCCGATTATAACAAAAAAAGCTAATTAAGTACAATATTTTTTTTATGATTTTGGTAGCTTAGGACCTTGCAAAGTTTTTAAATTTAGCCAGAAGCTATGGAAACTCCTTTTTGTATTTTTAAATTGAAGTTGAATGTTTGAGTAAATTTTACTAAAAACTAAAGTTCTAACTTTCAAGCCTTCTTTAAGTAACTTTAAGTAATTTTAAGAAGCTGAATTATTTTTTTTATTAAAACAACATTCAAGACAATCATGTCAAAATAAAAAAAAACTGCAAAATACTTACTATAAAAAAGGATATGAATTTTTGAAACCTCGCTGGCAGAAAATATTCGAAAAACACAAAAAAAAATTATAACTCGAAAACTAAAAAATATCGCAGAACATACATGGGGTATTTTCGGATACCCCCAGGTGTGAGGAATCTAAAAAAAATTTATTGACGTCACTAGTTAGATCACCCTGTATAGATTAGCACTTGACTGCGATTTCACCTGATTGTAAGTGAAGATGCCTATTCACTCTTGATTTAAAGATATTATAGTTACCATAAAACAATTCCAAATTTCTTTTTTACATTACGATTCTTTCCATAGAGAATAACCAATCAGAATTTATTTTCAGCCATTTTTTACCTGGTATCGAATACGATGTGATCAATAGAAACTCTCCCATGGGAGCAGGTTTCATTCATATTTTCTTTCGCGTGGCTTTAAAAATGGCAAAATCCCCCACTATTTCTGGCATTCTGACGGGCCTCGTTTGTGTTTGACTTTTGCTTCATTTTAAGGTAATCAATGGGGAATTTTAGACTTCGGTCAGTGAGCACTACAATTCGACAGTTGACGATTCCGAGAAACTTGCATTTGTCAGTCTATTTTGATATTCATTTATCATCATTACTGTTTACTGCCCGTAGGCGAACTAGAATTACTGAGATGCAAAGCTGAAGTGACAGTGAGTAGGACTTAAATATTAAAGTTCGATGGTGGTTACGGTTAGGGTTCCAAGGTACTGGAGTGGTAATCGTAAAGCTTAGTATTGGCAGACCGGGGAGCAGGTTATCCGATGACGTCAGATGAGTCGCAGGGAGCTGCTGGATTCAGGTGGCGCAAGATTGAGGCAGTTGGAAGTTTATGCAATGCTATGTCCAGCAATGGACGTCACTCGGTTAGTAAAGAAGAAGAAGATAATTACTTATTGTTTGTGAATATTGAACTTGCCATTGCTAATGAGCGTAAGCATAGCCGTTCCTCAGACTTCTCATTCATATACTTCATACCATCGGTATACCTGGGCCCCAAGTCTGCTATTTTATATGTCATTGTCATTGATCCGCAATACAATTACAATTCAATTATCATTGGTCCAAAATTTCGTAGCCTACTAAATTCACAATGGTCGTTCTATTTCTTATAATTGGATTGTAATTCAATGATACCTCTGTATTGCCATTAGCTTAAAAAGCGTTTTTCGAAATGAGTTTAAAAAAAAAACTACATATTAAAAACGTTTATTTAAGCTAGATTCAAAGCTAGATGTGTCAGTGGCAAACCATCGGAAAACAATTGTGACGTCATTGAATTAGTAGACTACCAAAATTGCTAAAAGTAGCAATTGGGATGTCATTGATAGACAATTGATCTACAATTGCAATAGCAGACTTGGGCCCCTGGTGGTATACCATGCAGTGCGGCTTGCTTGTATGCTCTTGAGACTTACCCAGGACTTCAAGACGCGCAGCCGTAGAAGCTAGCCACTACACCTACAAGACAGATAAGAAATAATCAACCAATCAACGGCTCACACATTAGACCTGTAACAATCTGTAAGGGCTGTAATTGCCGCCATTATCCGAAGGTGAGGGGCGAGGGCAGACTTTAATTATACTCGCAAATGATTTAGAGGCGCGGGTAAGTTTTAAGCGAACCCGCGCGGGTTTAATAACTGTACCGTGTTACTGTTGCTTCACACGCGATTTTCGCTACATCTTAATTTTAATAAACAATTTTGCTCCTAATATTAAATTTTGCACCGCAATTTACGGACTCATCCCGTCTGAACCCCTACGTAGGATTACAAACAACTATCTCGGGATTCTACCTACAATAGAGATCGTTGCTCCCGATCACAATGATAATAATCTACTACAATAACTCATGGACGTCAAATACCTAAATATGATACCATGTACTCTTATTTTTCTCTCGCATTTATTTACATCTGTTATCTACAAAAATATAAATAAACATAGAACAATCTTTGAATTAAAAAAAAAGACGTGGCACTCGGGGACTGCCGCGGTAAAGCTATTGCATAGCATTTTTTATCAACGCCATCTAGCGGTGAGAGGAGTCCCGTGTCAGGTTATTTTCGTTACGGAATTTCTGGATTCGGTCTCCACGCTCAAGGTCCGCGATAGAAGCTATGCAATAGCTTAATAAAGCACAACACCGTCCACACGTGGACTGTTGCTCTCACCTTTGGGCTGGAGCACCTCACTATCAACTCCTTCCATTTGACCAAATTCAAAATAGGGCGGTTCGGCTTGTTGGCAATCCCAAATTAACCAGCGTGCTGGAGAGCCTGGATCTCTGCAGAGACGTAAACTCTCTTTGCGTGTTCTATCGGCTATATAACGGGAAGTGTTCTAAAAAGCTATTTGAACTGTCTTCTATAACCGCACCGCACGCCTATGAATGCAATTTCACCCTCACCACCTGGGTTTCTGGTGTACTTCGACCGTCCGCTGTTCCAGATCGTTTTTCCACGCACTACCAAACTGAGGAACATACTCCCTTCGACGTTTTTCCCACTTATTTACAACAGGTGGTAGGTAGATGGTAGATACCTTCCTCAAGATCCAACCACCAAACCAAAGCTTCTTGAGATAATGTTATTAGAAACTTTTCATCATAGACAATCCTGCAGCAAATATAGATATACAGCTTATCTCTTTCATGGGAACCAAGCCGAGGATTATTGCTAGTAAAATCGGTTTAGCGAGGAAATCACCAAGTAAGTAAACATCCTGTCGTAGATTTAATTTCCAGCATCGTAAATTGATTTCAAATGGCATAAAAGTATTGAGGCGTACGTGAGGTAAACATGTTTACGAGAGGTGCCCTCGATTACAAGTTAGTGAGGTCTTCCGAAAAAATCCGCTATTTTCAACTCATTTAGAAATATACGAAAGTTTTATAGTAGGTACTGTTCACGTGACGATTCAAAAGCACATTGTAAATGTTTATTTGAATAAAAAACCTCTCTGACGACCTCCCTGGCGTAGTGGTGAGCGCTATAACTGGGAGGTTCGATTCCCAGCGTGGACAATTTGGGAATTTATAATTTCTGAATTGCCTATGGTCTGGTCTGGTGGGACGTTTTGGCCGTGGCTAGTTACCAGGGTGGTAACTAGCCACGGCCAAATCGTCCCAACCGTCAAAGACGTGCCGCCAAGCGATTTAGCGTTCCGGCACGATTGCGAATAAAAACCAATTAGGGGTATTATAGGTTGATTGTACGCTGCCATACCCCTTCCAAGTTAGCCCACTAACATCTTAGACTGCATAGTCATTTACCATCAGGTGAGATCGCAGTCAAGGACTATCTTGTCATCGAATAAAAAAAATAAAAATAAAACAAAAAAGCTTTTCTATTCTATTCTGTATTAAATATTTTATTACCTCTCCCAAATCGGCACTCAACCCTTAACTCGCCGCTGTGCCGTCGCGTCGTTTGTTTCACGCTTCAAATAAGAGAACCATCAATATACAGTTCGCGTGAGTCGCATTATAACGAGTAGTAATACAGTTGTTAAACCCATCAGCGTAATCGTTCAAAAGTTAGCTCTAAAATGAGCAGACATTCCGAGTTAATCATTTAAAAACGTCCAACTCGCATCGCTATCAGAATGGAGACGTGGTGATCGCGTGAGCGGTGCAACTAACGTGCGGCCATTACGCCCGTCAGAAAGACGGAGCACTGAAAATGAACACAATAAACACCTGAAGTCTGAATCCATTAAACAGAAAAACCTATAGACCATAATATTATGACTAAACTAGCTTTTATCCGCGGCTTCGCTCACGTTATGTTCAACTTTTCAAACGCCTATTGTAGCCCCTGCCCTGGAAGCATGGGCGGGAGAAATTTTATCGCCGGGAAAAGGATAAAACGTTTATCCCCTCGCTTAGCTTTATCAACCAGTCGAGCATGGGCACAGTGGTGGAAATAACACTCAGTGGCTATACTTATAGAAATATACATCGCCTTCTCCTCTGTCGCCATGCTTTAGCATAGGGAAAAGATAATTTTATCCCCTGTCAGTGGATAAAATCGGGGGATAAAACTTTTATCTCCTGCCCATGCTACCAGTGCTGGAGGTTGAATTTTCAAAAATCCTATGAAAAAATGCTTTGTCACAGTTTTTAAAAATTCCACGTGGACGAAATCGCGGGGCAAAAGCTAGTAAATGAATAAATCATCATAACGTTAGGCTTCGCCGTAGATGGGTAAAGTCGTCGAATAAACGTTAAAACGATTCCCGTGTTTCTTTGCTTTTTTCAACTCACGAAGGCGCGTGGTTGTTTGCGTATTGGATCTGTGTAAGTGTGGGCGAGAGCTAACTCGCGCCTGACCGCTCCCACCTAGGCTCCTGACAGGCACGCACACTTACGCAATGTGCATGTACACTACGTAACCACAAGTAAAGCGCCCGTAACTTCGTAAGATACAAAAAACAAACCATCCATAGATTGCCCTAACCGGTAACCACGCAATAGCAGAAATCTCTTGGGAATACAAAGTTCTTTTGCTACCATCACATTTCGTTCAAAACCTAACATTTTGTACAATATGACCCTTAGTAATAAAATTAGGTACACAGGTATAAGTTTAGAAACACTTATAGTTACGATTACTAAATTACTGTAAGCACTTTTATAGAACAAACACTACTCTGTTTAAATACGTAGGTACTAGGTACCACGGATATGGTATAGGCTAGATATCGCACACCATTCTTCCAAACGTCGGATACGTTTAAAAAGCAGCTGCCACTGGCCTCTTTGTCGCATCTATTGCGTTCAATTTCGGTTGCACGGTTCAGTTAATCCCTGATTCGTCAATACACGTTGTTGCGTGGCTGCGTTGTTGTTGTGTGCTAACTAAGAACTATCAAAGCCACATATTTCTTCATAAAAAATGGGGGTTTGACTGTTTTAGTCGGAACTTTAGCCACAGATAGAAAATAGCCCCCCGTGGCATCCTATATAAAAATAATTATGGTATTCTCATAGTCTGGCCTGCTTGTTGCGATGCTTCTCCGGTATCGTTGCACCAGCGGCCCACTTAGAAAACGCGTTGTAGTTATCACAGTCACGAAGTGAATTCTCAAGCACCTTGCAAATTTTTTACAACACACAAAATTTACCGCACTAGTCGCGTAACAAACAAACCGACAAAATCACTTCATTTTTACAATTAAACAATTGCAGACGATAAGAAATTTTTAAGGTAACATAGTGTTGAACATAAAAATAGGTATATGAATAGCCAGCGTCGTTGTAGATACGATAAAATGGCAACCTTAGTTTTCGTATTAGTTAAAGAAAATACGATATCTAGCGTACTACATATCCATGGTAGGTATAGTATACTTAATTGTTTTAGATTAAAGTTCGATGAGATTAAACCTTACATGTTTGCTTAAGTAATTCAAATAGCCAAGAGTTTCTGTATGTTTGCATTAACTTTATCATAAATTCATCCTTCATTCATAGTGAGAGCGAGCTTTAATGAGTGAATTTTTAACAGGGATAACTGCATATAACCTTTTACTTAGGAGAAAGTTTAGTCAAAATCGGTTCAGTCGGTCCGAAATAAGCTCGGACAAACTATTATACTGATGGCTAATCTCTTTGGAGGCTGGATTCCGTTAGTTGAACGTTATTATTATTACAGTTCAAATCCAGCGGCTCCTTGCGACTGGCATTATCCGTGAATCGAAACTTAGTGCTTACCTCACGAAGTTACGTAGGAACGGTAGGGTGTTGCCACATCAGGTTCGCAACTTCGTGAGCTAAAACATTCATATATTATTATAATAAATAAGGTCAGGACCGCACTGCGCCGTTTGTAGAGAAAGCACGTGCTCAAGAGAGCTCGCGTTTTACGTTAATTGCAGCGTATTACACTAGACGTGATTACTGCAGACAGAATTTCCTCAGCGCCGCGTTGCTTGTTTAAGCTGCGAACGTTATAATTAGGATTGTTGTACTAAGGAGCAGAGATAATATTATCTCTACGTTTAAGAAAGTGAGGATGATTTTCGGTTGAATAACTCAGGATGGATTGACGGTTCCTTTTTTTGGTAAAGGAGGTAATTTCTTTGAAAGGTATCTAATTTCTTTGATTCTCGCTTCCGGGAAAAAAAAAATAGCCTAGTCACTCTTCAGGTCCTCAACTATACCCATGCAATCACGTCGATCGTGGCTCTGAACTGTGTGATTGCAGGACAAACCGATAAACAAACACACTCATATTTATAATATTAGTAAGGATAAAGTCTTCAAAGAGATTCAGGGTCTAATAAATAAATCCAACATTCCTTAAGAATTTACTTCCCAAGTAGCACACGAAGGCTGCTTAGCAGCTGAATAACGAATTCCCGTCACGCTTAAAGCTGTATAAAAAAGCTGCATAAGGGCTGTATACGGCCGTATACAGCTCTTATACCTCTTAAATGGGCACAAATTATACAGCCTTAAGTTGAGTAAAAGATTACAAGTTACTCTTTATTCAGCAAATATGTCACGTGACGTAAAAGTGAAGTAGCAAACCATAGATAATACAAATCTAGCAAATTAATATACTTCGTGGAGTGAATTGAATTTGATTGAATACGTGTGGTTATATATTCAAAGTTAAGTGCATTGTTTTCATATTTATAAAAGAAAAATGATTGGGAATGTAATTTTACTGACATTATACATATATATTACCTAAGAAAATTTTAGTGCGCCACGAAAATATTCGGTTTTTAATTAGTTTCGTGATATAAATAAGCCGTGATAAAAACTTGAATAAACAATTTTTAGTGCTTTGAAAAGAATTATAAGATAAAAAGTTGTTATTATGATATCGAGAAGTAAAAACTAATGCAATCCATTCCTAATTCATACACAAAACATCATAAAAGTTGAAAAATGAATCAGTATATTTATATAGGTTATGAGGTTATACAACAAAATGGTGGATTCATGTTAAACAGCGACGTGAATAGTTAAAACTCTGATATTCAGCAACAAGCTTCATAATAGTTCACACGTGCCCCCTTAATAAGTCAGTGTAATAAGAGTTCACAAATACCTTCTTATACAGCATTTGGCGTAATTTTATCTACTAAACAGCCCTTATTCAGCCTAAGCTGTTTAAATATCACTGACAGCTATTATGCAGCTGTAGGATCACCAGTGTACTCTTAAAAGAGTCTTAATACGCTTAGAGGTTCAAATAGGTCTAAAAGTGAGTATTTATACAGCTATCTGTGCTACTTGGGTTGTGTCTTACTTGCACGAAAATTGTTTGTCTTGGACCAAGAGAGCAGCGAAAAAGTCATTTGAGGGAGACTACCAATATTTTTGTTACCACTTTTCTAAACATCGTGAGGAAAACCTACATGCCTGAGATTTCTAGGCAATTTTTTCAAATTCGCACTTGACCAACGTGGTGATACCCATTCGAGAGATGAATGAAATAAATGAATTTTTTTTCAAAACATTTATATGAATTTAGTAGGTACCATTATTAAATAGTATTTGTGCCAAAACTCAATAGAGTCATTCCAAAAGCGCCCTGATAGTCAAACGAACTAAATCCTCGTTTCATATAAAATCCCGCGTGGGTATACCCGCTATTTGCATTTTCATGAGTTATTAATAAACTCATCAGATTTTTTGTAAAGGTTTAGTGAAATTCAGATTCGAATTCATACATGAATAGAGCGGAATTCAGACTATTGCGCACTAAAGCACGTAAAGCTTGCCAGTCCTGCGGCTGATCTCTTATATTCAAATTTCTAATTGCCTCGTTGGTCTAGTGGTTAGCAAGTTCGACTACAGATGACGAGGTCCCGGGTTCGATTCCCGGGTCGGGCCAAAAATGTATTGGATTTTCTGTTAAGAAATTTTCAGTACTTAGCTCGGAGTTAGGAAGTCGGTGTAACACTAATGACAAATCGAGAATCTACCACCGGTTCGGAATGCTGATTCTGCTGAGAAGAGAATGCTGCTCTCTCCGGTCTTGTTGGATTTTTATCCCATCGGACTATGAGAGTAGGTAAAGGAATTGAGTGTTTGCACACACATCTGTGCACTATAATATCTCCCGTACAGATGGCTAATGGAAATTGATCGGATTCGGTCGGGCGGTTATCAGTCGGCACAGACAAATATATGTACAGAACAGTCATGTTTTAGAACTATTAAAGTAAAATATGTACCTAAAGTACTTTACAATAATAAAGTACTTAGATAATAATATTATAGTAAAATATTTCAATGAGTAACAGCTCTTCGTGTCTTGTTATATGGGACACCTTTTGAATTTCAAATTTTATTTCAATGCATAATTCATTCGACTTTGAAAAGTTATTTTTTTTTCTAAGACTCCTTCGCCTTTCGCTGAAATGTTCTAACGTATAATTTATTTTGTAAAAAAGATAAGAAATTATATTTATAACTAGCGGACGCCCGCGACTTCGTCAGCTTCTTCAATTCACAATCGACAATTCCTAAGTCCCCATAGTTTAGGGCGCAGTATGATTTTTTATGGGAGAGCATCTCGTAAAGTTTTTGTATCGATTAAAAAAGTTTCACGCTAATTGGTCTAAAAATAACGGAGATATCGATATACATAGGTAGAAACACATAACTCTTTCTCGTCCTTTAAAAAGAAAGTAGCCTATTACTCCCGATAACATCATGTACCAGTGAAATTCCTGTCAAAATCGGTCCAGCCGTTTCTGAGATTATCGGGTACAAACAGACAATTCAATTTCATTACCATTCGTAACGTCGCTAGAATAGATGGCGCTAGCTATAGGTTGTCACGCGAAATATATTTCATAAGACGCTGCTATAGCAAAATGTTTCGCTTCAATTTTATTTATACAATCATAAAGAGATTCATAATATTATATTAAGTAAGTACTAAAATTCTGTATTACAAAGTACAAACATTGAGTTCGTTTCGGCATTCAAACTTTCTTAAAAGTTGTCATACAAACAAAGTTTAATGCCTGTTTGAATATTTACCAGAGATATGTAAATCTTTACGGTTGTGCAACTTTGGATTACTCTCAAGGAAGTGTGTACAACATTCCATCGATTTTGTTTAGTTATTGAGTTTAGTTATTAACGAAACAAGAATCAAATGTTTGTATGGAGCGTGCTCGGAAATGCTTTTCTTAAGGTCATGTGGAGACTGCCTTCACTGGTTTACCGGAACTCTACTCAAACTCTACTCTATTTCATTGCTGCGTGATTGAAGGACAAACAAACACATTTTCGGATTTATAATATACTAGATTATACCCGCGACTTCGTCCGCATGGATTGAGGCTTCAAATTCCTGCGGGAACTATCTTATTTTCCGGGATAAAATGTATTCCAAGCTATCTATCTCTGTGCCAAACAGCCAAATCCTTTCAGTCGTTGCAACGTGATTGAGTAACAAACATCCATCGATCCATGCATCCGTCCATTCATCCACCCAGCCATCCAAACATCCAAACTTTCGCATTTACAACATTAGTAGGAAGTAAAGATAGGGATATATTAAGTATAAGTAAGAATGACTGATTCCTGAAGTTATACAATCACACAATGTATAAAATATGCAATTACTCGAGGTGTTAGGTTACTCGGAGTAATAGCTTTAAATATTGACGCTGGTTCCGTGGAGGGCGTTTAACAGCGACTGGCACTTACGACGATCGATACGACATGCAACCTACCTGCCTATTGCAAGTTCGTGTACTGCACAGTGCACAGTCCACACGATTCATGTTACTGTGGCCAAAGGTGCCTACAGTTAGTTACCTATAATCACTGATATCTATAGCTAATCTATGATTAATACTGAATTTGCTGGCCCTACAAAATTGACAGCATATTTATGGATCAATTTGAAGCGCCACATTTGACATACGAGCGTCTCTGGAACTATTGATATTGCAAATGGCGCACCGACCTCTATCCTCGTCCTGCCCAAGCGTTTAATTCTTAAGTTGCTAAATATGCCCATTGTCATTCCTAAAGGACAATATATTTCAAAGCGTTTATGCCCAGAACAACTTTCGGTGAAATTTGCAACTTACATATGAAATATTTTATTTATTATTTTTTTGAGATACAAGGGCACTGTGCTCTACTGATTCTTGCTAGAATTAGATCGATATGTTTGGTTCTTTTAAAAGGACATCGGGCATAATTACCTACATCCTCTTTATGCTATTTGTTAACAGAGATCCATCATAGTACTCATATTATTAATCTAAACAGCATTAAATGCTAATTCTTGCCTAGAATGGACCTAAAGTTAGGATATTTAGCATATCACAAAATAAGTATTTTGTTGACTTATTATGTCATATTTTCTTAACCTAGTTATCACATGAGCCAGTTCGTCCACGAGAGCCTTCATATGATAGTCCACGAGAACGACCTGCAGACGATTCTCTTTCGCGGGCACTTCCGCCCCTTTCCATTGAATTGTGAACTTCTTCAGATCCTAAGGAATAGCTGACGCTTACTAACTGTCTTTCCCGCAATGAAGTATACTCTGGATCTCCACAGTCATTGTCTGAAGATATGAAGTCACTGATGTCTGAATTCTCGAGTAAATTCTCAATATCAGTGTCCCTGCAGTCTATAACAATAACGAATATTTGTAGTTAAATGTGCCCAATGAGATTTTAAAAGGACATAATACCATTTTGCATAAATGAAAAATAAAACTTAAAAATAAGCTACTAATCTATTACGTATTTGGATTATCTAACTATTAAACTCAAGATTTAAAAACTTTTATCTCACTGAAAATCTATGATTACACTGATAAAAATTAATTAATCTTACCTCTTCGCGGACGACGTGCCATCTTGACCATTTAGACTGACACTGACGAATTGCATTTTGTCTAGGTAATCCAAAATGGAAGCTCCGTTATTGACAACAATCCAACTAATCAGGTGCAAGTAGTAAAATTGTATTATGGAGGCAATCGCGAATATTAGGCGCGAAATTCTAATATGTCATTTTTAAATGACACTGGGCAGAAATACGATCTTCATTTAAGTAAGCTTGGGCAGGACTTGTGAAGTATAGTTTGTGATTTAAAAAGAACAATGGGCAGGACGAGGCTATTATTAATCTATGATCATAGATTTATCACAGAGGTCGGTGCGCAATTCGTAATATTTTTTTTTACAGATGACCTATAAGTTAGTAGACACTTGTGTCTTTTTAGTACTTACGGCATTAAAATGATGTCTATCAAATCCAAGTGCGTCAATCAAGTAGGTAAAAGAAAATCACAACAGCAAGTCCAGTGTAAATCATAGATTAAACCTCTATAGGTCGGTGCCTATAATCAGAAATACGTAGGCGACGTGCCAAGCACAGCGCATAAGATGTTCTTACACAGACAATGTGTAAGAACATCTTATGCGCTGTTCGCACACAGACAATGAAAGCGTGCTACAAGTGAAAAATCAAACTAAAACGTCGTAACCGCCCGCTATAGAGCGTCCGGTACGCGTTTCAACGAAAAGCTTTTGCCATCTGTTTAACTTTTAAGAAAAAATAGACCATTCCTACATCATATTATACTATCATCCCTACTAATATAAAAAGGAGTTTATTCCGCTTCCGTTTTCCCAACTAACTATAACTATGCCTTTAAATCAAGAATGAATAAGTATTTTATAGGCAAGCGCGCTCCATATCTTATGCTGCATCTTCACTAACCATCATGTGTAATCGTAGTCAAGAGCTAGTCTATACGTTAAATGATAAATTATAATTATCCTCTATTAATAAATGCGAAAGTTTTGATGTATGTTTGCTATCAATCACGCCGCAACGCCTGAACCGACTTGGCACATAGATACCTAGATTATAGACTGGAATAGCACATATGCTACTTTTTATCCCGGAAAAAAAGAGAGTTTCCGCGGGAATCCAAAAAAAACCTCAATCCACGCGAATGAAGTCCCGGGCATCATCTAGTTTTCAAATAAAGTAAGATAAACGAAACAAAATTACGCCACAAGTGCAATAAAGAGCTTTTAGGAGCTAATAAGCACTTGGCAATGAGCTGCAAGTATCGCTATTAGCGCCCGCTGCCAAAATGGAGTCTGTTGCATCTTAACTTACGATAATATCATAGCCAGATTTTGCACAGTCATGCTGTGTTACGTGGAGTTTCTCTCATAAACGACGTTCTTAATTTAAAACGAATAAATTATGGTTATGTTTTTTTCTGAGATACTCGTATATTATGACCATGCATTTTTTACTGAGTGAGAGTGATTTTAATAAGGTTTTTTTAGTATCATAATATAGATGTTGCTGTAAAAAATATCGCTAACGTCAATATATATTTTTTTATTAAACTGGTAACCTACATTTAAAGGAAATACCCGAATAATTTTTAAATATTTTAATATATTGTGGGAAGATATTATTGACTTGCAGACGATAGCTCATCCCAATGTTAGTAATAGGTACACATCACAAAGCATTTGCAATATACGTACTTACAATAGAGAAGCGAGAATTTCGGGCATTAATTATTTATTATTGCGCGGTTAGTAGGGGAAGGGGGGGCATGACGGGGTCCTTAACTTTGGAAGGGCATTAAAACGCTCAATTTTGATAATTTTAAATGATTATTTATTAAGACTAACTCTTACATTATTAATCTTTGGAAATCAGGAACTTACGACGCTTCACTTATGCCTGAAAAAGAAAAAATATTTTTGTCAAAGACATCCACACCCGATTTTGACATAAGGTAGGGTAAGATGGGGTACCCTATGGGGCAAGATGGGGTATGGAGAGACATATTTTAATTTTGATTACAATACTCGCAAATAAATACTGCCTCGTCGTCCTCGTCATCTATCCCAGCACAGCTACAATGTGCCCAATTTTCACAGAGGGAACACGCGACCCATCCTTCATTTGATTCCATGTATCTTCCGTTGCAGTAAAAACAAGGGATATTATTTTAGTCTTCATAAAATTCTGGTGAAACGCGATTCTTTTTATTTTTCTTCCTCCTAGTTCCTAGTCGACGCTTTATCACGCAGGTGTGGAAGAGCATTACATAAAATGACCATAGAGTTAAAAGAATGGCAGACTTTTTATCGAAAACTTAGAAATTTTTCTTGGTGAATTTATTGAGTTATATTATGTGAAAAGTCGTTGAACAAATGTTGTTCAGTATCGTGCATTGAAGTTAAATATGGCAGGTTGTTGGTTTATTAAGACTAACCCTGTGTAAAGGACGGCAGTATAGCTTCCCGCTATAAGGTAAATGCATTTAATTCGTCTTAAAAACTATCAGTTATCACGTTAAAAAGAAATCACAAGTAAAACGCGTCCCGTAAAGCCCTGGTATCCATAATTCAATGAGAAAGTTCGAGCCGGACCCGCCCGACTTTTGTACACTTGTCGAGATTTACCCCACTGATTTCACAGAAGTTACCCGAAGGGAAATTAGGTTCCCTAAACTTTCACTTGGATCCGTATCGGTGAAAAGCGATTTTTGACTGATAATAATAATAATTAATATTATATATCTCTATTTCTGCATCGCGATCCTCATTACTGAGGGTCGCGATCCTTGGCACGAATCACCTTCTCACCTACGATGTTTTTCCAATCCTACTAATATTATAAACGCGAAAGCTTGTAAGTATGGATGGATGATGGATGTTTGTTACTCTTTCACGTAAAAACTACTGAACCGATTTGGCTGAAATTTGGTATAGAGATAGATTATAGTGTGGAAGAACACATTATAAATTAACACACGCTCTTGTGAGGTTTAATTTGCCACTTCGATCCACAATCATGATCTTAGATTGATTTAGATGGATTGATAGAAAGTTCCTTGCATGCTCATTGGTACATATGACACATAAAATAAATGGAAATAAAGCTAGGCTCAAGTAGTCGTTTGTAGCAGCTGTGAAACTTTTTATAAATAAATAAGTTGCTCAAAGAGTTATTTTTAACCCTCGACGAAAAAAGACGGGTGTTATAAGTTTAACGTGTGTAATTGTGTATCTTTGTAGTCTGCGGGATACCCAACTCCTCATTCGCAGCAGTTACTCATACCCAGAATTATTAACACACAGGCTACATTTTATCTGTGGTCCATGCAAGAGACCTATGTCCAGCAGTGGGCGTCTATCGGTTGATAAAGAAGAAGAAGAACAGACACTCAGATAGACAGACTGGTAGGTGCAAATCAGGAATTACAAGGCTTTAAACAAACACCCAAATAGACAGACGACAAGCTCAAATGTATACTCAAGTAGATTCGGAGACCTCGCTTCGCTTGGTCAATGAAAGCAAACATACAGTCAATCAAAATCCTGCCACAGTCGGGTGAATAAAGCCCGGCGGATTTCATGGCTGTATTTAGGACGTATCGAGTGTCCGTCCCAGGGCTCAAGTTGAGGACGAGTCAACAAGAAAATCTAAACTGCGAGGACACGAACAAACTTCCCAACTTGTGGACTGTGTGATTTGCACACGATGTTTGTGGAGAGCTACATTCGGAACATACCCACTAACTACTTACGAGTACATACGTAAAGAAACATTTAATAAGTATAGAAGTTATTACACATTTAATGAATTCCTTAATGACAAAGTTGCTTGGCACTAAACTGCTTTGCTTCAGCTGTCCACAAGATAGATAAGCTACATATTGTAACATTTTTTGTTTTGAAAAGAGTAACTGCTGAGTTTCTTGCTCTTCTCAGTAGAATCAGCATTCCGAACCGGTGGTAGATTTTCGACTTGTCATAAGAACCACAAGTTGGCCTACATGAAATAAATAATTTTGAATTTGAATTAACGTTAAAGCATAGAGTTAAGTAGAGGAAGGTACTTGGCCTAGGTAAGAGAATAAGGTCAGTGAGAGAAAGAGAATCCAGAAGAAGTTACAATAACACTTACTGAAGAATTTCCTAAAGGAGTTAGTACCGATTTCACCATTGTCGAGTGACGTTTAATCGAGGAATAAATTATGCATTCTGATAGTTTTTGTATTGCAAAATGTGCCAAAATATGTTTACGCGCAAAATATATTTTATTATTTTTTTTATTTTATAATTGCGAATAGCTTTTGCTACTGAAAACTAAAAAAAGATCGTATAAGAAAAACTACTGGACGGATTTGGCTGAAATATGGAATGAAGATAGCTCATACACTGGATTAAAACATAGCCTACATTTTATCCCGGGAAATCAAAAAGTTCCCGTGGAAAATAAACCTTAATCCACGCGAATGAAGTCGTGGGCATCATCTAGTATACGATATGCTGCAATTTGCAAATTAAAATTGTTTGAACTTTTGTGACTTTAATCAATTTAAGGTTAATTTTACTTTGACGCTAATGTTATGGAATTCTTATAATTAAAACTTTACTGACTGATTTAGTCTAAGCTTTAATTTGATTGTTTGTTATTATATAAATCTGTTTAAAATCCTTAAAATTATTATTTATTTTTCCTCGGTTCACAAGGCTACATTTTATTCCGGAAAATTCGAGATTTCCCGTGGGTATCAAAAAACTTTATTGCACGCAGACGAAGTCACGGGCATCATTAGTTTTTAAAACTCCTCTGTAATGCGCCTTGCCGATATATGTTTATTTCAGGACCAGTTCGCCGGAAGTGCCAAGAAAAATGACGCTTCCGCGCCAGGCGGCCGCATACAGAGCTCCATAACTCAATTTGCCGTTTCTTGCCCACACCGGCGAACTTCAGGGATTTATCTCGTCCAAGTTTAGACTAAGACAGTACTGAGACAGCTCCCAGGTGCAATCCGTGTAACTATTGTAAGGCGCTGGAATTTATAGTCTGCTTTCTGAATATAGCGGCCGACGCTGACACCGTTGGGGCAAACAATGTTTGTTTTTTGCGTTTGATTAATTTTTTTTTTAATATTGTAAATTTTAGCAGATTCGATCTGCTTGTAACCAAATAATTGTAAGAGCGCAGCGCTATTCAGTAAAATCTTGATAAAAAATTAGATACTATATCCAACCAATGAAGTTTTGGTCAACCGATACTTTTATTGCGGTTATTGCGGTTTGGCCGTGGCTAGTTACAACCATACCGTCAAAGAAGTGCCGCCATGCGGTTTAGTGTTTCGGCACGATGGCGTATAGAAACCGATTCGGCATATGGGTTGAATGTACACTGCTATACCCCCTCCAAGTTAGCCTGCTACCATCTTAGACTGCATCGTCACTTACCATCAGGTGAGATCGCAGTCAAGGATTATCTTGTCATCGGATAAAAAAAAATCATTTTTCAGATTTTCAATACAAAAGCTTGCTGTAAAAATCTTGTGTAATTCACAATTAATCGATTTCCTTACTAGTGTTATGAATTCGAAAGTGTGTTTGTTTGTAGGTTTGTCCTTCAATCACGCCGTAACAAAGCAACAAATCGTCGTGATTTTTTGCATTTGTACCTGCCAAAAGATGAGGACCGGGACAGTAGTATAGGCTTTTTATCAACGGGATTTAAAAAAACTAAAGTCACTAAAATGGAGTCTTGGATATCAGCTAGCTACTTTACGGAGCGTAAGTTTTTTGAAGTTAGTCAATTTATGTGAACAGTGTAATAGGAGCCCGTTCTCCTCCTAGAGGTTGGCAAATACATCAATTGCTGAATTTAGGATGCAAATTCCAGCTTTCACGTCGAGACTAGCCTCAATCTTGTAAACTTGTATATTTCTACTAGTGTAGTCAATTTTTTTGGGATAGATTCTTTTATAAGTTAAAACTGATTATTTCTGTTCTGCATACCTAATTAATGCATTTCTCGGAAAATAACTGATTCTCCCAATAATATTACAACTCTTTGACTGTTTGAATAATATCATTGAAGCTCTTCAAGCTTCATTCAGAGATATTTCCTCTTCCCCTCGGACCTCGATCGCGAGTAGACGCACTAACGTAGTTTATTTATATTTTTCTTATTTATTTGTTTTTATTTAATCAATTTTAAATAGAATTGTGCTCAAAAATCAAGTTAAAATATTAGGAGTGCATAAGTGGTAATGAGATTTATCCACTAGAAAGCCACAAACCCCGCCGCAACAGCGACGTCATCACAGTTGGAGGCGCTACAGCGTTTACCTCAGGTTTACCTCCATTGATTTTATGCTACCCTGGTACTTGACTTGAACATTGGTCATAGATTTTTACCTTAACTTACCTGAAAATATTTATTATACAATGTTGAGATATGGCCGTAATGATTACCTGCGATGACTTCATGTTACCCTGGTACCTGATTTCGAATTGAAGTACATTATTTAACTTATTTTACCGAAATATTTAAAAGTTATATAAAAAGGCCAATATGAATAAATCATTCTCTGAATCTAACATTGCGACGGACTCGTTCAGCACATCGGATTCACCCCCTAGCTTTGCCTCAGTGCGAAACAAAAGAAAGAGAGATCATGAGGACTTCAGTGTGGATTTCTCTGCATTTAGGGAAGAAATGAAAAACTTAATACACTCTATGATGGCCACTTATAGCGAAGAAATTAGGAAAATTACACCGACGCTAACAGACATTCAGCAGTCAAATCGAAACATAGAAAACTCTATTGCATTTCTCACGTCTCAAAATGAAGAATATAAAAAGAAAATTGAAAAATTGGAAATGCAAGCACAGGAAGACAGGAAATATATTTCTATTTTAGAAGATAAAATAGAAGACATGCAAAAAGGGTTGAGGAAAACTAGCTTTGAAGTTAAAAATGTACCGAGGAAGGATAATGAAACCAAGGAAGACTTGATTGACATGGTAACTTGCCTGTCTAAAAACATTGGTTGTGAAATGAATAGGTCAGAAATAAGAGATATATATAGAATACGACCAAGAAAGGAAGGGCAAAGAAACACACCCATAATAATAGAAACAATGTCAACAATAACTAAAAATAACTTCCTCAAAATGAGTAAGTCTTTTAATATAAAACATAAGACGAAAATCTGTGCGAAACATCTAGGACTACGCAGTGAAACAGACACACCTGTTTTCGTCTCTGAAAACTTAACTGCGAAGTCTTCCCGACTATATTTTCTGGGAAGAGGACTAACAAAGTCGGGTCAATATAAATATTGTTGGACGTCATATGGGAAAGTGTATATGAGAAAAGATGACAACTCTCGAGTGATTCTGATAACTAATGAGGCCCAAATTCACAAACTGCAGCAAGGAGACTGACTATGCCTAGTGACTTCAGTGTTAAATACTCTAGTATACTTAAATTGTTACTTTTTTTACCTGTACGTAAATAATCTTATCACATACAAACCTAACATTTTCACACTCACATTACTTACTACACTCACACACGCTTATCAAAACTCTAACTCTATAATCTACAATTACAAACAACTACCAAAACTCATACTTGTTAGTTTGCTGTACTCACCAAACTTACTCAAGCAAGTTTTACCTACAAAATCTATGTTAACATTCATGACTATCATAGTTGTAGGCCATGAAATGCTGTTAAGAATTAAATGTTTTATCGTACACCAAAAATATTGTAAACTCACCTGTAATCATACTTTGGGCACGAATACATGTTTCACATACATACATCTAAAGACGTTTCAAAATGGATAGTACATTATCAACAATGAAAGAAATAGACAAAACTGAAATAGCAACTTCAATCAATTGCGATATTGAAAACTTAAATGAACATATACATATAAATGACAAAGACTTAACTATTATTACGCAGAACATACGAAGTATATATAAAAATATTGATGATTTACAGGTAACTCTATCGAACCTAAAACATGAAATTGACATATTAATACTTACAGAATGCAGACTTGATGACAATAAAAACTTACCTCAGCTAAATAATTACACATCTTTTGCTACAACTAACCATCTCAACCAAAATGATGGGGTAGTAATATTTGTCAAAAGCAATCTTAATTCTAAAATAAGAGAAATTAACTTAGATCAAGCATCATGTTTACAAATTGATATTTTTAACCATATCATACTAGGTATTTATAGGTCACCCTCTAATGCTAATACGGATAGATTTACTGAATCACTTAGAATACATCTGGACACTATACAAACCTATAAAAATATTGTAGTAACTGGTGATATAAATATCAATCTTATCCAGAAACCTAATGAAAGTTCCATGGATCATAAAAATAGACATAATTATCTAAGTATGCTATCAATGTTTGGAATATTACCAGGGCATATGTTACCAACCAGAGACAACAGCTGCTTAGACCACTTCATGCTAAAATTAGACAGGAAAAAGATTAATGCTAAAGTAGCCGTCTTCAACACAACCATTACTGACCATCTTATGGTATTTTGTAGTTTTACTAAAATAAAATTTACGAGAGAGATTGTTAAGAAGAAAACCTATATTGAATTTGACAAAGCTCTTATAACTCTCGCAAATAAAAACTTATCTTCTTTATTGCATTGTGATGACCCAAACAGATTACTTGAGATGCTAACTACTAAAATTACTGAATCTTTACAAGAAAATACACATACTAAAAGCTTACCTAAAAAACAAAGAACCATAAAACCATGGATAACTCAAGGTGTCTTACGCTGTATAAGTAATAGAAATAAAATGCAAAAACAACTAAAATGTAATCCTGACGATAATATCCTTAAAATAACATATAAAAGATATCGCAATTACTGTAACAACTTAATTAAGAAACTAAAACGTGTATATGAAAGGAAATTATTACTAGATAAGAACCCGAAAGTGCTATGGAACAATATAAAAAATTTAACTAATTCAAAACCTACTAAATCAACAAACTCACAATTACTAGAAATTGACCCGTGTCCTGTAAAGGCAGTTAACTCAGTAAACAACTTTTTTGCTAATGTTGGAGCTAACCTTGCTAAAGAAATTGAAACAAACCACCAACTATTTCAACATAATATACCAATACAGATACCTAATGATAACAATCAACTGACATCCTTTGTTATTTTAAATACTGATCATGAAGAAGTCACTTCAATCCTTATGAATTTAAAATCTGACAGTGCTTCTGGTCTAGATAATATCCCTACTAAATTTTTAAAACTGTCAAAAGACTTAATAGTTCCCATACTCACTTATTTTGCAAATCTTTGTTTTACTAAAGGTGTTTTCCCTTCGCTCATGAAACAATCAATTATTACTCCTGTGTTTAAGAATGGGGATAAAACTCAAATAAATAACTACAGGCCAATTTCTGTCTTGACAGGTATCTCTAAAGTAATGGAAAATTAATTAATAACAGACTAATTCAATACCTTAATAAATTTAACATTTTATCAACCTCGCAGTATGGATTTAGGCAAGGGAAATGTACGCAAGATGCCATTTTAGATTTAACTTCGCGTATTGTTGACCATCTTGATCGTAAAAATAAATGTCTAACTGTATTTTTGGACTTAAAAAAGGCGTTTGACACAGTATCCATCCCCATCCTTTTAAGAAAGCTAGAAAATATTGGTATTAGAGGAAACCAGCTTAATCTGATGAAGGACTATCTAAGCAATCGAACTCAGCGTGTAAAAATAGAAGACTATACCAGTACTGACCTTGAAATGACCTTCGGTGTTCCACAAGGTAGTGTCTTAGGACCTACCTTGTTTTTAATATATATTAATGATCTATGTGATTTTAAAATAGATTCCGGACATATTTATTCCTATGCTGATGACACCGCTATAGTCTTTCATGGAAAAACTTGGAAGGAAGTACATACTGCTGCCGAAACAGGCTTAAGAAAAATATCTAATTGGTTGAAATCTAACATTCTAACACTTAACACTAATAAAACAAACTATATATGTTTCGCAATCAATAATATAACACAACCTACAACTTCAAATCTACAAATACATCACTGTAACGAAAATAGCGTAAATTGTTTGTGTCCTACTATTGATAAAATAGATTCGACTAAATATTTAGGCATAATAATTGACCAAAGATTATCTTGGCATCTCCATCTGGAACTATTATCTAGCAGAATCAGAAAACTTATTTGGATTTTTAAAACCTTAAGACATGTTGCTACAAATAAAGTTCTACACCAAGTCTATACTGCCCTTGCTGAATCTATACTGTCCTACTGCATTCCAGTATGGGGTGGAGCATCAAAAATTAAATTCCTTGAACTAGAACGTAGTCAACGCGCCTTATTAAAAGTCATGTACTGCAAACCTTTTAGATACCCCACAAAAGAGTTATATTCCATAAACAACTTACTGAGTGTGAGAAAACTATATATACTACAAATTTTAATAAAGAGACACAAAACAGTAAGTATAGACACTGACACACTCACAAAAAGAAGAAAAAAAATTAGATTAGACACAAATAATGTAAGAACCAATTATGCTGCTAAACAGTATACAAATCAATCAGCTTACATTTACAAAAAGGTTAACAGTTCGTTACAAATATACTCATTGAATACCCACAAACTTAAAAAGTCTCTAATTGAGTGGCTCACAAAATTAAATTATGAAGAGATTGAGGCTTTACTAGTAATCAACTGAAAAATTTAGTACTACTTTGCACTCAAACACACGCTCACATACACACACTAACATGCACACAACACACACATTCACACACACACACACACACACACACACACACACACACACACACACAATACACACACTCTGGTTATTCAAATTTAATTTTATTGTAAGGTTGATTATTTAATATTAAGTAAGTTCATTATATAGATCTACGGAAGAGCGGGACATCCTGGCACAGGTATAATACTTACCTAAAAGGATGCCCCAGCGACGGTTTAATGTATTTGTAACTTTTTATTAATAAATCACTTTTTCATTTCATTTTCATTTTTTTTTTTCATTTTCATATTTTACCTACAACATTTCAAGTATCAGTTTACCAATTCGAATAGTCTCTCCCTTTTACTTATAAACGAAGTATTCGTATCACATAGAATAACAAAACAGTTAAATTAATTGGAGGAAAGCAATGAACTATTTCCTTTAAATACAATGGTTATTATATTTTGTTTGAGAGCCATTATGCCGTAGAAACTAAAGGGGTTTGTATACTTACGATTTGACTACAGCTGTTGTTTGGATTTAATTTAGGAAATGTGTAACTCGCATTTGCTTTTCTATACTAGTTCTTGAAGGAGATCGCATTTTCTTTGTCATTCAATGCAATGACAAGATAGCCCTAGACTGCAAACTCATCTAATGATAAGTGACAATGCAGTCTAAGATGGTAGCGGGCTAAATTAGAAGACGGGTAGTCTAAATTAAAACCAAATCCCTAATCGGATTCAATACGCTATCGTACCGTAACGCCTAAGTACCTATATTGGTGGCAAGGTGGTAACTAGCCACGGCTAAAACCTCCCACCAGACCAGATGGATGGGGTATGGCAGTGTACATTCAACCCAAACTCGTAATCTGTTTTTACACGACATCGTGCCGGAACGCTAAATTGCTTGGCGGCACGTCTTTGACGGTAGGGTGGTAAGTATCAACGGCCAAAGCCTCCCACCAGACCAGACCAGAGTCAATCCAGAAATTATAAATTACCAAATTGCCTCCGCCGGGGATGGAACCCGGGACCTCCCAGTTATAACACCACAGCGCTCACCACTGCGCCAGGGAGGTCGTCATAACTAATTAAACTATATCAAATTTTACACTTAATATATAATATTAATATGACAACCAGACTTTAATAAAAAGCTAGTTCCTTATTCCATGTTTCGAGCTCAGAGGAATCCGTAGGAAGGAAAAACATTTCGTAATGAAATGAATCAGACAGGTCGGATTTGTCCTTCTTATTTGACCTACTTGGGTAGAATGTTTTGTTATTACATTTTGTCTTGAAGTAGATACTCGTATATAAGTAAGTAGTGTCTCGAGTATAAGTTTTCAGGTCAAAAAGACGCGATTAAGTAGTATTACGATATTGAACATTTTGTAAATTGATAATTGGACTTTGAAGTGATTTTCTATGAAGTACTCAAACTTGTATTATATTATGCTTAATTTTAAATTTTATTTTTAACAATCCTTTTTAATATTCAAAAATTTATTTATTTTATGCCTGAATTATCGTAGATGTATTACTCACAGAGGTGTAATTTCCAGTGTTTTCGTTTAAGGCTGAAACACTGTGGTCACAAATAGCTAAATACCGAGACACCTTTAGGAGGATTGCGGATTAACTGAAGTGCAAGTGAAGAATAAAATAATTAATGGAATTCATTGGAAATCAGCAATAAAGGCTATTATTATTTATGTATTTTATGCTACTATCACACTAATACTATTCAAGCGAAAGTTTGGTGTACGTGCGTGCGTGTGGGTGTGTGTGCTTGTGTGTGTGTGTGTGTGTGTGTGGGTGTGTGGGTGTGCGCGCGCGTGCATGTGTGTTTGCGTGTGTGTATGTGTGTGGTAAACCTAGGTATATTCCACAGTTCCGCAGTTGAAGCAATCAGAATAGTGAACACGAGTCACGAACTAGTACAAAATGAATTCCTGACAAATAAGTAAGTGTCCTTGGGCCGTTGTTCGTGGGAAATTAAGATTGATAGAGACTCGATGGCTCAGGCCTCAGCTGCGACACTGCGGTGAGCCAACTTCACTCAAGATTTGTCCTTTGAGTTATACCTACCCCCAATATCGGTAGGCAAACCTTAACAACGTTACCAACGCTTTATTTCTATTACTAGCTGATGCCCGCGACTGCGTCCGCGTGGATTTCGTTTTTGAAAATCCTGCGGGAACTCTTAGATTTTCCGGGATAAAAAAATTGCCTATATCTCTCTCCAGGTGACATAGGCAATTTTTTTCATCCTCATCGATATCACCTCAGTGCAATACGGTATTCACCCAAGATGCAGGAGCAACATTGCCCTTTTGGATGGTCAAACTAATTATTTGGCCATGGTTGCTGCTATCTCTTGGTCCAATACCAATACCAACCAATACCAATGGTAAAAATGGTAAAAATGGTACCAATGCTCTAAAGTTTTCAGTCTATTTTAACGGACTTTTGGGGCACGTACATTTTTTTCGTTGTACATATTTATTGCCGTATAAATGTTATTGGATGTGACTTGTTTTGTTTAAGTACTTAATTTTTGCGCTACCTTGCAAATTGCTTCAACAATCTCAACCGTTTTACTCTGCTCGAAAGTTTAATGTTTCCATGTATAAGGCAACTAACTTGAAACTATTTGCTGTTATCTTAAAAATTTTACTGCGCAAGTTTTATAATGCTGCCTTGAAGCGCAGCGGTTGGCGTATTTACTCGGATTTTTACTAGAGATGTTTCCGATACCGATATTAAAATTTCTATTTTAGCAATATTAGGTAGGTATATATATATCAGAATCGGCGATATTAATTTTATAAAATGTTTTCTTCCAAAAGAACTTGCTAAATTTATTATTATTAATTATTATTATTTATTCAATAATAATTATTATTTATTTGAGGATCCGAAGCAATGACGCTTAAATATATTTAGCTATCGCCACTCGCGTCGAAATATATCTTGAGCTGAACATAATTGGTCTAGAACTAACATCGGTCAGATTCTACAACTTTATCCCCGTTGTATAGTAGTATGTTAGAGACAAATCTCATTCTAACATTGCGTTCGGAATCTTAACAAATGGGGTGAAATTGCCCCAATAAAGTGAGTTCTTTGTCCCCAAAACGGCCATCAGCCCCTGCCCGCAGGATAACTGACCTCGCTAGCGAACATTAATTAATTATATTTAAGCAACTTATTTAATGTTTCTTTGAGATTGTTATTAGTTTAGCTAGAGATTAAGGCCTGATTTAGCTTACGCCGTGCCCAGAAGGGAGTTCAATAAGCAAAGTAATTACCTACTGAATATTATAGTGCTAGATTCATGTTCATGTCTAGACAGTACCTAGTTATTATTTTTCAGTTGTATTAGTAAATTATTGTACATAATAATCTTATATCTTCAAGGGTCAATATAGCATTAAAAGTCGCTACCCATCAATAAAAAGAATGGCAAATAACAAAAACGGGTTTGAATATTTATTACGGGCCGTGTTTGGGAACTCATAATTCAATAAGAAAGGTTCTTCCCCAGGCTGGAATGCCCCAAAATGTGGTCCAACATTTGACGAGATTTACTGTTCAGATTTCACAAAAGTTCCCAAAGGAAAATTAGGTTTGCCAAACTTTTGTCCAATACATATCGCTTTACCATAACTAATAAATTTTTGCCCAACGTGCGGTAACCTGAGTTGACATTTACAAAGTTTGGAAGTCGGTAGCCGAACGGTTTCCTGAGAAAATTAATTTAATATCTTATCAATTTTAAGGTTATTTAATTTATACTTTGATTGAATACTGGTGATTGTCTTACAAATCAATTGGGTTCTAGTTACAATTCACAAGACGTAGATAAAGATAAAATAAATCTTGAAACTAAGGGGTATCGGTTCACCTTGTAATTTTTTGAATCTCAAAAAATCAAAAAGCACGCGTTGGATACAATCAGCATAAGATCGTGTTTTGTGGCAATTCTTATGAGATACCTAAGTCCAGCTGGATTGACCGTCAATCGATTGAAGCGACGATGGTGATGAATTTTGTTTAGGATAGGTAAAATCAGCTTTAGTTACTGTGCTTTATCTTTGTGATAAAATGACAAAGAGAAACGTCTGAGATTGTCTCCTTACTAAACTAGAGTAGCTGATATCGGCTACTTAACAATAAGCCCAATTTTATTAAGGTCATCTAAGCACTTAGCTCATCCAACTCATGCTGAAAAGAATTCTGATTATGACTCTTTTTTTTTTTTTTTTTTATTTATTTTATTAAACAGTTGACAATATTTCTATACTAAACTAAATGCTCCCGTCAAACTGCAGGACAGTTTGTTGACGGGCGATGCTCTCACATTTAAACTTTAAAATTCAATAGCCATACAATTAATAATATCTATATATACTTACAAAGAAAACTAGTTATACTAATAAATATAATATAAGTACTTATACGATTACTTATATTTAAACAAAAGACGTAACTACTTATACTAATACTTATAACATATGCTTTATAAATATATCTTTTAGCTTTTTTTTAAATAATCTTTTATTATTGTTATTGTTATTGCCTACTGAATTCAAGGACACAAGTTGTGAAACATTTGTGCCTATGAATTCAGCAGGCAACTCATTTAATAGGCTAGGAACAAGAAATTTGGTTGTCCAGCTACCGAAGTAGTTCTCTTTACTAGGTACTATAAATTTTTTGTCCAACCTCCTTCTTGCTCCCGGCTCGCTCTGCTTGCTTTCTTTAAGGTTATCAAAAAACATTTTTTGCTCTGATAGTAAAAGTAATTTAAACTTAAATTCAATAGGTAATATCTTACAAATCTTAAATAATTTTTCATAATCCCCTTTACAGTTATTTTTAACATCTAAACTAACCAAATATTTTAAAAATCTAACTTGGATCTCCTTAATTTTATTTAAATTTGTTTTAAATGTCCTCCCATATGTACTAAGGCCATATGTCATTAGCGATTCCACAAGTGCATAATATAATGTATATAAGGTGCCCGTGCCAACTACACCTTGGAGATGATAGAATTGACCAAGTACTGATCTTAATCTGTTGCATACGTCGTCAATATGATACTTCCATGTCATTTTTGAATCTACAGTTAAGCCCAAATACCTATACCGATCTACTATTTCTATGTTTGAGCAGCTACAATTTGTGATGTCATTGTGTAAACACGAATAATCATGACCAATAATACTTATATTAGAACGATTAATACTACGATTATATGGTGAATATATGCGCATGCACTTCGTTTTATTAATGTTTATTATTATGCCATTGTCATGGGACCACTTTATTATGTTTATAAGATCACACTGTATTTGTTTCTCTATACATTTAATTTCTTTATCTGCATAAAGCAAACATGTGTCATCCGCATACATATATATACGACATTGTTTGACTACGTTAGATATAGAATTTACATGCATTACATAGCCCAAGGGTCCGAATACAGAGCCGGTCGGAACACCAGACAACACATCTGCAGCTGTCCCAGCAACGCCATCAACAATAGTCTTAATTTTCCTGTTTTTTAGATATGCCTGAAACCAATTATTCAACGGGCCTCTGACGCCACATTCATCCATCGCTTGTATTAATTGATTAAAATCTAAGGTGTCAAATGCTTTTTTGAAGTCAATAAATACCACTACCACCTGCTTTCTTTCATTCAGACTATTGTTGACGTCATCCACAAACTGTGTTAAGGCAGTAGATGTATTACGTCCCTTCCGAAAACCATGTTGTGCTGACGATAGAATATCATGTTTTTCTAAAAAATACGATAACTGTGATACTACAACTTTTTCCATTATTTTATTAATAACAGACAAAATTGCAATTGGCCTGTAATTTGTACACTCATAGTGGCTGCCTTGCTTATATATTGGACGAATTAAAGATAGTTTTAACATATTAGGGTATACTCCTCTATGTACGCACATGTTAATAAATTTAGCTAATAAAGGCGATAATCTATTCTTAATATACTTAATATCTATAACCCTTATTTTGTCTGCCCCAGGGGCCTTGTTGTCGCTCAGTGCACCTATAATCTTTTCTACCTCCTTTGGAGTAGTATTTATATATCTAATTGACACATTGCTAGGTATTACATATGCTGATCTGTCTAAGAATTTTGTGTTACATTGGTGCTTAATATTCTGGATTTCTTCCGTAAATGTTTTGGCAAATTGATTACAAATATTCTCTATACTATTATTTTGGCCCATATACTTCAAAATTACCGAGTCAAGGCTGTTCTTTTTCCTACCTAACCATCTGTTAATACATTCCCACATTTTTCTAATATTATTAGTGCACTTAGCGATTTCACTTTTCCTATGGGCATCTTTAGCGGCACTTATACATTTATTAACCTTATTTCTATACTTTGTATAATCTAACCTATAATTCATGTTATTAGGACTTGCTTTCCAAATTTTAAATAACTTATCCCTGTGTCTTATCATGTTGATCAATTTTATAGTAATCCATGGTTTTGAGGTTCTTTTATTTTGGGTATTTTGTTTACATCGTGATTTGTCATAAATATCACCAAAAATGGAATGTAATCTTTCGTACAATTTAATTGGACAGTCAATATTTTCTAACTCATTCCAGTTGAAGGTATCTAAGCCTTCTCTGACTAACTTGTTACATAATGTATATAACTCACTATTATTTTGTCTCCTCTCCACGCAAGCGCTAATAGGTATCGTAGTTCCAATCATATAATGGTCAGATAACTTACATTTATGAATGTGCGCATTCGTCAGCTGCCGCTTAGTACGAATCCAGACGTGGTCGATACAGGACGTCACAATCTTACCACTTAATATTTCCTCTCGCGTGTTATTCCGAATAGCACACATAAGCCCACATTCATGCAGCACGTTCTCATACTGCATTACAGCTCTGTTTCTCCCTACATCCATCAAGTTAATATTTGTATCACCTATCAACACAATATCGCAACACTTAGGAATATTTTTAACACAATTTTTTAATTCTTGCACAAATAATATTTTGTTTGTTTTTGGGGGTCTGTACACAGCCAATAAGTGGATTTCGGATGAAAAAGAATCCTCCTTTTTAATTACACCGTAAATTAATTCCATTGTATTTTGTATTAGGTACTTCTCACTGAAAATAATATTTTTTTTAGTATACAATATTATTCCGCCCCCTCGATAATTTTCTCTAGTCGTACTATACATTTCATACTCATCTATTTTGTATAATGGTAATTCCTCACGTTTTATATTGATCTCTGAAAGTATTATAATGTCTAAATGTTTGTAACAGCTGTTTATCATCACTAAGAATTCATTAAAATGTTTACGCAGAGAGCGAATATTCAAATAAACAATATTTAAACCTTGTTTTGTTTTGTTGATATTACAAGACCACTCCTGCGTACTTTCATAGATAAAACACTGTATATCATTTTGTATTGCTTGTTCCATTATGAGATAAGGTGTAGGATAATCACGTATTTTTACCATATTACTTCTGAGTGGTTTGTATATTGCCAGATTTTAATTTTTTTAAAAACTCTTCGGAACGAACTGTATATATTTTTCTTTCCAAATCCCCTTTTCTTACTAATATTTTGCCGTTTTGTACCCATATATATTTATAAATCCCATTCAACTCTTGTTTAGTGGTCCAGAGCAGCTGCCTCACAGTCTTTGGAAGTAGTTCATTTATATATACGAGTTTGCTGTTTCCATTATTATAAATGTCATTATTAGTTATTTGATGTTTTCTTTTTGAAATCCATTGATTACGTGCTGTTCTAGTTTTCATCGTTACGATAACTGGACTCGGCTGCGCACTGTTCTGTTTATTATCCATCCTCTGTACTAATTCTATGCTTTCGGGATCCAGATCTAATTTCTTTGCAATGCTAATCACTGTTTTTTCTATATTTTCATCTACTTGTTTATCCAACCCTGCAATCTCCACTTTATTCTCGTATTCTTTGGCCTCAAGCTCCGCGATTCGTTCTTCCAGGGATTTTGCATATTTTTCTAAATAAATATTTTTTTGTTCTATAGATGTTACTTTCTTTTCTGCTTTCTCCTGTTTTTCTACGAGTTCCTGGTATTTTTCAGCATAAAAGTCAACAGATTCCACCAAGTCATCAAGTGTTTTTTTCATAGTACTCATAATATCCAGTTTTTTATTTATTTCCGCCAACACTGTTCCTGCATCGATTTGGACGGTGCCGGCTGTGCCGGTGCTCATTGTTGACGATTCCCGGCTCACTGCAGAATTTTGTGCGCACTCTCCACACTGTCCTTTATCTAAAAGCATCTTTTTTGCACACTTTTTGTGGTAGTATGCTCCACATGTTCCCTTACACCTAATCATATCATTCTTTACTTTCGATACAAACGTTTTACACTTTTGACAAATCGCCATTTTGCAGGCGTCAACTCCGCTCCGCTCTAATACAAAAACATTAAAACGTCCGTGCACTGAGAGCGCGGCGCACTGACTTTAAAACGCTCACATAAACTCAAGCGGTCTATTCATTGCAGAGTACTTCAAATCAGTATTAAATTGGATAGAGGCAGCCCTCCAAAGGCGGAGTATCGTCATTGTGAAATATCATTTATTTCTCTTATCATTGTCTGAAAGTACAACCTCTCGACGAGCTTCAATCGGTAACTAGTGATGTTCCTGTATTCATGCGATATAATCGATTAAGAGATTGTTGAATTCCTTGTTGCTTCTTATCATTATAATTTCTTTTCCAAAATGGTGGTAGAATTACCTTAAATGGAAGGAGTTGAAAGAAAGATCTGGTAAAGTAAATGTTTTGAAGTGAAAATGATATACTAACTTATGGTAAATTTCAGATCCTTAACTATATACATGCAAATAATCACGCCAATAAGCTGTTACATTACTGCATGATTGAAAGACAAACAAATTCACTTTTCCATTTACGTGTATAATATTACTAGGGATTATATCAATTATCATAAATATAGAATCTATGATACTTACACTTAAACCTAGAACTATCTTTCAGTTTCATAATTCTATCGATATTTTGTCGATAAATTGTTAATCGCATCACTTATGTTTTCTGGAAGCGAAATGTAATTCATGGGCACAATAAAAGATAGTAGAGCGGACCAATCGGTCCCGGGAATTCATTAGTAGATAAGAATCTCAAAGAATTGGCATTCGTCTATATCATGAACATCTCGTATTCAAATAATATAATATAATTCAAATAATAATTGAAAGGATAATGCCTACCTTTTCGCACTGTGTTTCGCATGACACACCAAAGCGGAGCAGCCTTTTGAATGCGTCGTACAAATCATCCTACTGAAAATAATGCGAAAGTATGGATTTGTTACTCAATCACGCTGCAACGACTGAACCGATTAGGCTGAAATTTGGCACAGAGATAGATTATAGCCCGATATAACACATAGGCTAGGTATGGCAGTGTACATTCAACCCATAACTCTAGTCGGTTTCTACACGCCATCGTGCCGGAACGCTAAATCTCTAGGCTGCACGTCTTTGACGAGAGGGTGGTAACTAGCAAAGCCTTCCAAACAACTTCCTCCTTTCAGACAATATTGCGGAATTGCGGAACTCAAGTTTCTCCATATTAATATTATCGATATTTTGCTAATAAAGTGTCAATCGCATCCCTGAAGTTTTCTGAAAGCGAAATGTAATTCATGAGCACAATAAAAGATAGTAAGGAGACCGATCGTTCTCGGGGATTCATTAGTAGATAAGTATCTCGGTGGATTGGCGTTCGTTTATATATGTCACTAGACAATTACTAGTTGACAATGCGTTGAAAGACTTTTTGCGATCAATGTAGATACTAGACAGTGTTTTGTTTCCATCCATTAAATTGTGATTACTGCTTCGACTTGATTATTCATCATCACCGTCATCACCAACCCTTGAAAAACCTCAATAGCCCAACGGTTAAAGGTAAAACTGATAACTGAAAGGTCGCAGGTTCGAACCCCACCCTTGCAATATTGTCGTACCTACTACTAGCACAAGCTTTCCGCTTATTTGGAGGGGAGAGAGGAATATAAGTCAAGTTCAGATTGGCTAATATTCTTTAAAAAAAACAATTAAATTGTGTGTCACCTTAGCTTCTTTGCTTGATTATTATTAAAGTTATTATAGGTTAATTTGACTAGGGATAATTTAAATAGGTTAGATAGGACGTTTTTTAAGACGAAGTTTCTTCTCGGTTGGAACGGCATTCCAAACCATGCAGTGGTAGATTCATTTGACGATTCGAAAGCATTTTGTAAAAGTTTATATGAATAAAAAATATTCTATTCTATTCTATTTTATTCTACTATTATCAAGCGAAATGTCAATAGCTGACTTGAAAAAGAAAAAAAATCCCTGTTAAATAACACATACCTTAGGCCCACGTAGCAAGGTTAGGGTATGGGTATGAACGGAAAAGGGACGAAAAAATTTTCCATTCTTTTCCCGTCCATGCATGGAAAATTTACGGGCGTACAATTAACGTAAACTTGAAAAGTTACGCTAGAGGCACTGGATGTCAACTTTAGGTGTTACAACAATAAAGGCGTACACAAGATAAGTAATAACAATGCAATAACAAATCCAAAGTGTGATTAAATAAATTGTATCCATTTAAACAATAAATGTCGGTTACCGAGGTCGACGCGTGTCCCGCAGTGGGGGGTTAATGGCCATTCCGGGACCGAACAACTCACTTTATTGAACCAACTTCATACCATTCGTTATCATCTCGCGCGACGTGGGATTTTGTCTCTTAGTTTTACAAATACAATGAAATTTTTTTTTTTTTTTTCAATAATATAAGTATATACTATTAACTAATATTACAATACTCACTAAATTACAATCTAGCCTACTAAACTGGCTAATGAGCAATTTTATTTTAACCTAAACTTATAAAATATCTTATACGTGGGTGATTCTACGATAAGAGGTTTCAAGTCCATAGAGAATACGGCCACTGAGAAAAGTAGCTGTTTTTTCATTAAACACTTATATTAAGATTTTTGTCCTATTTATTTATCTTTTCACGTAAGAGCAAGTCACTTTATGCATATTTTATTAAAAAGTCAAAAAAGTTAAAAAAGTCAAAAAATTCAAAAAATTCAAAAAAAGTCAAAAAAGACTTTTTTGACATTTTTGACGGTTTTTGACTTTTTGACTTTTTTTTACTTTTTTTGACTTTTTTGACTTTTTTTGACTTTTTTGACTTTGTTGACTTTGTTAACTTTTTTGACTTTGTTTGTTTGCACTAACCTTATCTCCTCTGGTCAACAAGTTTCTCTCCTGACATTTATCTTGCCAGGTGAAATATGGCAGGTGAGAGACGTTTTCATGATAAATTGTATTGTTTTAATTGACATAAGAAGTTTTTCGGTACATTATGTATCACACTTTCACTAGTCCATCATTATTAAATTAGACCAGTAAATGCAAATAAATTGAATGAATAATATAACTTTTATGACTTGCCAGGTGAGAGACACAATGACCTCGCGAAACGACTACTTCGAATCAACGGTCGCAACAACTAACAAATGACGGCGCTCTTAACGGCTCACGTGTTTTGCATTACTAACTTCACGTCGGTAGATGACTTTGAGCACTTTTTGGAATATGGCCGTTTTATATTTGTGTTTGTAGTAGCGGAACGAAATTTTCTAGAGTAGATACCCAAAAACAGTGGGACAAAAGTTAAGTTTAAAATATATTGCAAATAAATAAATATTTTTCTATTTTTCCTTAACAATACTTAAATACATTTATTGAAATTTATGTTTAACATACTTTAGTTTAATAACTGATACAAAAAAAGTATGTATCGTTTCAAATTAAACTGAAACCGACAGAGGGACAGGCCAGGTTAGAGACTTTTTTAGACTTTATAAGGAATTTCAGAAAAATATACTTTAATTAGGCATTGAATTGTGATGTTATTTAATAAAGTACATTTAGGTGATGTGTTTCATTGCAAAAAGTAACAACATATAGAGTAAAATTTTTATTTTAAACTGATTGCCGCACAAGTTACCTCTTATCGTAGAACTACCCACGTAGGTCACTATATAAGTTTTGAGACTCTCGAAAAGTAAACAATATATTTTTAAAATTTATATTATATTTTTTCAAAATACTCTCCATTATTATCTATGCAAATTTCTATCCGCCTAAACCAGCCATGGAAAAATTTATTCCAGTCTTCCTCCAACAGGTCAGAAATGGCCGATTCGTAGACAGCCACGGCTTCTTCAGCACTTAAAAAAAACTTTCCTTTTATTTTATCCTTGATAGTTGGGCATAAAAAGAAATCACAAGGAGCTAAGTCGGGGCTGTGAGGTGGGTGAGTCAGAGTTTCAGTACCAGATTCTTGAATTAACACCTTTGTTCTAAGAGAAGTGTGTGAAGACGCATTGTCGTGGTGCAGCAACATTCCCCGGAGCCTGGCCTTTGGTCGTCTCTGCTGCACAGCTAAGAAAACCTTTGGCAATGCGACTGTAGTGTACCATTGTGAGTTAACTGACCTACAATTTGCTAGAACTGAGTTTGCAAGATGTCCTGCGTGAAAAAAATAGTGGCCACCTTCTTTTTGCCAATGTTCTGTGGTCTTTGCAATTTCGTTTGGCAAATGGGCATTTGCCCCATTTGGAAAGACCCATACTGACGAATGCTTTTTTCTTTCCGGATCATATTGATATATCCATGTTTCGTCACCAGTAATGATTTCAGAAACAAGTCTTGAGCTTCCATTTTCAAAACGTAGTCGCATCTCACGGCACCAATCCACACCGGCTTGTTTTTCCCTTTCGGAATGCAAATGAGGTACCCATCGACAACAAAGCTTCTTCATGCCAAGATGTTCATGTAATATGATGTAAACACTAACCGAACTGATGCTTAGTATTTGTTCTATGTCCTTGTATATGATATGTAAGTTTTCTCGCACCATCATTTCAATTATCCACACATTTTCTGCGGTGACTGCTGCTGGCGGGCGACCTCTTCTGTCATCATCTTCAAGGCTAGTTTTGCCACTTTTAAATTCTTTAAACCATCTAAAAATGGTTGCCCGTCAAGGAGCAGACTCCCCTAATGCTGATTTTAAACGTCCTAAGCTTGAAACTTCGGATAAACCATATTTAAAATCGTAAAAAATCATAGCAAGCAAATGTTCTCGTTTAAGCTCCATTTTAGCTGACGAAAAAGCGGGAAATGATGACAGTATAATACCGCTAAATTTTTGTTTTTTTTTAATTGTTGTAAATGGCCTTTTACGTTCGATTTACAAATAAATTTGCTATTTAAAATTGTAAGATACAGACGCGTTCCATTTTTAAATTTCGCGCATCTCAAAACTTATATAGTGACCTACGTATATACTAAGACTAGTAGGGCGCGTGGGTGCGCGGCTCGCTAAAGCGAACCGCGGTTTTTCTGTCCACCAAGTAGACCTTCGGGTCTTGATCATATTTTTCCAAGGAACTGCTCTTCCATCTTTCATAGTCTCTGAGATATACATCGACGAAATTTCTATGGCCGCCATTTCGGAGGGTTTTTTCAGCTCTCTGCCAATTGGATGAGGTTTCGAGTGACTTTTGTTTGAACACCCTCCACCTATCTTCAATATCCTGACCGTGCTCCTCACCCGTCTCCGAAATCCTCAATCATCAGCTCCCTCCATATTTTTAATCCAAATGAATTTTTGTCCTCTATACGAAATCATCAGAAATTTCGGAAAGGAACCTATCAAAGTCTTGCATACATTTTATATGAAAAAAATAAATTCCGCCATCTTGAATTTTTTTTCTATTCATCAAGTAGACCTTCGAGTCTTGATCATCTTTTTCCAAGAAACCACTCTTCCATCTTTCATAGTCTCCGAGATAGAAACCGACGAAATTTGTATGGCCGCCATCTTGAATCCGCCATTTTGGAGATTTTTTTCAGCTCCCTGCCAATTGGATGAGGTTTCGAGTGACTTTTGTTTGAACACTCCCCACTTATCTTCGATACCCTAGCCGTGCTCCTCACCCGTCTCCGAAATCCTCAACCATCAGCTCTCTCCATATTTTTCCTCCAAATGAATTTTTGTTCTCTCTACGAAACCATCAGAAATTTTGAAAAGGAACCGTATTAAAGTCTTGCATATATTTTGTATGGAAAAAAATAAATTCCGCCATCTTGAATTTTTTTTCTGTTCACCAAGTGGACCTTCGGGTCCTGATCACCTTTTTCCAAGAAACTACTCTTCCATCTCTTATATTCTTCGAGATAGACACCGACGAAATTTGTATGGCCGCCATCTTGAATCCGCCATTTTGGAAATTTTTTTCGGCTCTCTGCCAATTGGATGAGGTTTCGAGTGACATTTGGTCGAACACCTCCCACCTATCTTCGATACCCTGGCCGGTGCTCCTCACCCGTCTCCGAAATCCTCACTCATCAGCTCTCTCCATATTTTTGTTCCGAATGAATTTTTGTCCTCTATACGAAACCGTGAGTGAAAAAAATTTTTTCCATACAAAATTTTACAGGAGAGGTGATCAATGAGTCAGTCAGTGAATCAGTGAATCAGCACGAGTAGCTATATATATAGTAACTAGTAGGGCGCGTGGGTGCGCGGCTCGCTAAAGCGAACCGCGGTTTTTCTGTCCACCAAGTAGACCTTCAGGTCTCGATCATCTTTGTCCAAGGAATTACTCTTCCATCTTTCATAGGCTCTGAGATATACACCGACGAAATTTGTATGACCGCCACCTTGAATCCGCCATTTTGTGTTTTTTTTTCAGCATTGCCAATTGGATGAGGTTTCGAGAGATTTTTGTTTGGGCACCCTCAACCTATCTTCAATACCCTGACCATGCTCCTCATACGTCTCCGAAATCCTCAATCATCAGCTCCCTCTATATTTTTCATCCAAATGAATTTTTGTCCTCTATACAAAACCATCAGCGGAAAAGAACGTATCAAAGTCTTGCATACATTTTATATGAAAAAAAATCCGCCATCTTGAATTTTTTTCTATTCATCACGTGGACCATCGGGCCCTGATTATCTTTTCCCAAGAAACCACTCTTCCATCTTTCATAGTCTCCGAGATAGACATCGACGAAATTTGTATGGGCGCCATCTTGAATCCGCCATTTTGAATTTTTTTTCGGCTCTCTGCCAATTGGATGAGGTTTTGAGTGACTTTTGTTTGAACACCCCCCACCTATCTTGGTTATCCTAGCCGTGCTCCTCACCCGTCTCCGAAATCCTCAATCATTTACTCTCTCCATATTTTTTCTCCAAATAAATTTTTGTCCTCTCTACGAAACCATCAGAAATTTCGAAAAGGAACCGTATCAAAGTCTTGCATGTATATTTTGTATGAAAAAAATAAATTCCGCCATCTTGAATTTTTTTCTATTCATCAAGTAGGCCTTTGGGTCCTGATCATCTTTTTCCAAAAAAACACTCTTTCATCTTTTATAGTATCGGAGATAGATACCGACTAAACTTGTATGGCCGCCATCTTGAATTCGCCATTTTGAATTTTTTTTCAGCTTTCTGCCAATTGGATGAGGTTTCGAGTGGCTTTTGTTTGAACACTCCCCACATATCTTCGATACCCTGGCCGTGCTCCTCACCCGTCTCCGAAATCCTCAACCATCAGCTCTCTCCATATTTTTCCTCCAAATTAATTTTTGTCCTCTATACGAAACCATCAGAAATTTGGAAAAGGAACCTATTAAAGTTTTGCATATATTTTGTATGGAAATAAATAAATTCCGCCATCTTGAATTTTTTTTCTGTTTACCAAGTGGAACTTCGGCTCCTGATCATCTTTTGCCAAGAAACCACTCTTCCATCTCTTATACTCTCCGAGATAGACACAAACAAAATTTGTATGGCCGCCATCTTGAATTCGCCATTTTGGAGTTTTTTTTCGGCTCTCTGCCAATTGGATGAAGTTTCGAGTGACATTTGCTTGAACACCCCCCACCTATCTTTGATACCCTGGCCGGTGCTCCTCACCCGTCTCCAAAATCCTCAATCATCAGCTCTCTCCATATTTTTGTTCCGAATGAATTTTTGTCCTCTATACGAAACGGTGGGTGAAAAAAAATTTTTCCATACAAAATTTTACAGGAGAGGTGATCAATGAGTCAGTGAGTCAGTCAGTCAATCAGTGAATCAGCACGAGTAGCTATATATATATTAAAGTAGTCCACTGACGTATCTATATTCTTTGTCAATTGAAGACACTTTGTTCTTGTATTCTTTGAAATGTGACGATGAAAATGAATGAAACACTTATTTGCTAACATAATACTTACTTACTAAGTCAGAAATGTGAATGTATGTTTTTTGTTGATTTGCTGGTTTGTCCTTCAATCACACATAAAGGAGCAACGGATCTATGTGATTTTTTACATCCGGTTAGTTGAAGATTTGGAAAGTGCCACGATAAAAAGCCGTTATTTCGAAATCAAAACCGGATATTCTTTAATGCTATTATTTATTTCGTTAGAAATATTAAAACTTTTCCCAAGTTGAAACATGTTTTCACAACGTAATTACACGTAACGAGAACACTTTTCAAAATGGCGTGTAAAAAGTTCAAGTAATTTCCGCCATTCAAACTTTTCGCTGAAGCTTTTTAAAACTTTATCAAATGCTTTTCTTTGAACATAATATTTCACTAGAAAAATACACATTAAAACAAACAAACTCGCCTACAAAGGGTTCCGTATCACATTATAATTAAAAGTATATTAAATGTGACATTAAAATAATATTCATGTAAAAAATTGTAAGAATACTTTAAATAATTTGTTAATCATATTACTATTTCCAAAATAATCGGCAGGTATATTGTATTGATACCTCATCGATATTTAACAGAGTATAATTAATAATATGGAAGCGATTCAATAGCTATTATAATAGTAATATATCGATTACTAAGCCTCCATTCTCCGTGCGTCCGTCCGTCTGTCTGTCTGTGGGCTGTATCTCATGATACGTAATAGATGATAGTTGTAATTTTCAGAGAATGTATATTTCTATAGTCGCTATAACAAATCGCTCATTTGCGACAAGGGTGACATAATTCAAAATTCACCAGTTTTAGTGTCGAAATTTATACTTTTTGCTATAAAAACAACATTACACTAAGCACAAAAAAATAAGAGCGAGAGAGATTGTGACTTAAGAGGGTACTCTAGTGGGCCTTTCTCCATACAAACGTATTCTGCTGTTTTCTTCGTGGATAATGCCTCTAGAGCAATGATTTTTTTTCCAAAAAATCTAGGTCTAATTAATACGTGCCCCTATGTTTTCCTTTTTTCCAAAACATTATCATTAAAAAAAATATGACAATCCAAAAACCCGAAAAAATCCCTCGATTTTTCCGCCATGTTCAAACGACTATCAGACAAATTTGATAAGTTTTTAACAAAAAAGAAAAACATAGAAGCATAGATATACTCTTCCTCTAAATTTTGATATAAGAATATTTGAGATTTATCCAGTTTTGAAGAAGGAAACAGCAGAATACGAAACGTCTTTTGGTCAAGGTTTTTGTAGGTAAATATCAGCCCGAGCTGCAGTTGTCCCTTTCGTACTTTACGGGGGTAGGGTGGAGGTGAGGGAGGGTAAGGCTTACATGTACACTAATAGGGAAGTGACAATTGTCGATATTTTTATCGATACTCTAGTGATGTACTCTGATGTCGATATTTACACTATACAATGATTATTTTATTTATTACTAGCGGACACTCGTGACTTCATCTGCGTTCCTAAATCACCACAGTTTAGGTTGGCAGAACTCCTTCAGCATCAGGATTAAGGAGTTGGATCCTGGAATTTAACGATTTCTTTACTTGGTCCCTACAATAACTATTCATAATAATCTGTTGATTATTATGAATAGTTCCTAAATCCCCACAGTTTAGGGAAGCAGTACCCCTGCAGCATCGGGATTGAAGAGTTGGAACCCGAAGTTCTTATGGGACCATCTCGCAAAGTTTTTGTGTCGATTAAAAAAAGATTCACGCAAATCGGTTAAGAAATCACGGAGATATCGATATACAGAGGTAGAAAAACACAACTCCTCCTCCTTTTTCGAAAGTCGGTTAAAAAAGTAGCCTATACGATGCCCGATAATATCAGCTATCTACCAGTGAAAGTCCCGTCAAAATCGGTTCAGCCAGTCCCGACATTAGTGGCAACAAACAGACAGACAGACAACAATTTTAAAAATTGTTGTCTTGGTATAAGTACCGTATTTACTTTCGTATGCACTTAGTAAAAAGCGGCCAAGTGCGAGTCGGACTCGCCCATGAAGGGTTCCGTAGCAGCAATTGCGGTTTACGATTTATGACGTATTAAAAAAAACTACTTACTAGATCTCGTTCAAACTAATTTTCGGTGGAAGTTTGCATGGTAATGTACTTCATATATTTTTTTTAGTTTTATCATTCTCTTATTTTAGAAGTTACAGGGGGGGGGGGGCACACATTTTACCACTTTGGAAGTGTCTCTCGCGCAAACTATTCAGTTTAGAAAAAAATGATATCACCCTACAGGATTGAGGAGGATGACCTGGAGCTCTATGATCTAGTAGCAAGCATACCAATTCGTAAACGACAGTTCCTAAAGCTTTTAGGGAGAAAGTACCCCTGCAGCATCAGGTTTGAGGAGTTGAAGGTAAAAATTTTTAAGGGCCCATTAAAAAAAATCGCGTGAATCGCTCCAGAAACCCCGGAGTAATCTGTGGACATACCTACATAGAAAAAAAAAGATACCGACCGAATTGATAACCTCCTCCTTTTTGAAGGTCGGTTCAAAATAGGGCTATCCATTATGGTTTACGATAGTGTGTTATGCCAGCTTAAAATGAGCCGTACATTCAAAGTTTCCTGTACGTAACGGGGTTCAAGTTATTTGGACCTATTACTGAGCATTGTGAAGTCTATAATTTCTGAACTACTAAACTGACGACCTTGAAATAATTACAGAACAATCATTGCAGTGTGTTCTTTCTAATAAAAAATGAATGAATGAAATCGGAGTACACGTTAATGAATTACAATGAAATACACATTTTCACTTTCATCCCTTCTCCCAAGGGAACCGTGCTGAATTTCGGGATAAAAAGTATCCTATATTTTACCTCGTATTATGAACTTAAATCATGTTACGTTTCATTTAAATCCGTCCAGTAGTTTCAGTGTGATGCGCGGCCAAGATACAGACAGACGAAAAATTAAAAAAAAAAAAAATTGTTTTGGGCTCAGTATCAATAGTAAAGCATCATCCGATTCAAAGTTTCAAAATATATTTATTCACCCGCAGGCGGCCGGCGGGTGAATGTTACGGGCATGGGAGGGGCGAGGGCTCGCGCACACAAATACACTACTCGTACACATGGATAACTCCTGTTGGTCGGGCGCAGCGCGACGGCGATATTTTCTTCAAATACCTATTTTTCAAATTCCTTGGGACTAGAGTACCGTCTTAATGCTCTGTCGCTTTGTTGGCCGCTGTGTTGTTTCGAGACCGTAGCATCCACAAAACATCGTCGATTTTGAATTATGTCTCCCTTGTCGCAAATGAGAGAAATAATAAAAATAAATTAGAAATTAAAGGATGGCTCCTCTACTAGAAACGTGTTTTTTCGGCGCTTTTTCGTATGCAAGTCCGACTCGCATTTGACCAGTTATTTAATTTTTCTTTCAATAACCCAGCAACGGTGCGACGAATTGTTGCTTAGGTGCTTCTAGAGGGTATAGTTTTCCAGAAAAAAAGGGTTTCTAGGGTTAGGGTAGGGACTAAAAACTCCACGGGGACAAAATCGCGGGAAAATGACAGTTTATAATATTGCTAAGATACTTTTTTGTTTAAAAAAGGAAGCACTTACGAGTATCTTTGATGTCAAGTGCGCACCCTTGACTGCGCGCCAGAGCGTGATCTGGTAATGAGATAAGTCTGAAGATAAGTCTGAGGATAAGTCCTCGCTTCAAGGTATGTTTATACACCAGCGGTAATCACAATTTCATCGGCGGTATTTTTCGTATTTCTTTCCAAGCCCTCGGTATTCCCAGAATGTATTTTTGTAGTTGTTTGTACAACTGCCATCACATAATTAAATTAAAAAATTTATTTGTTAGTTTCGGAACATAGGTACCTAGTGTCCCGAAATTGTGCTCAGTAAGTTCAAATTTTTTTTTTTTTTGCAAATTTTAGAATACCATATATTTATTATAATTAACATTAAAATAACAACCGAAATATTATAAAACTTAAATAAATTAAATAATACTAATTCTAAATGAAAACTAACATACAAAAATATAAAACTAAATTCTAAATTAAAACAATTAAAATAAGAAACAAAATCTTATAATAAAACATTAAAATAAACTCTAAATATTAGGGGTCATATCGATGCCAGATGGTAATGTCCCCAGAAGGCTGGCTGCATTTCCTCTTTGGATTTTTTCTTTTTTTGAATTTATATATTTATTTATTTCAACTCACTTAAATCTATCGTAACAGGTACTTAGGCCTAATTCAATAGAAAAAGTTTAACATTAAAAACAACTTACTAATAATCTTACTGTTATAGTAGTAGCATAGCATGGAATCATTGATTTAATAGTTCCACGGATATTGCCGCCTTTAGATCTTTATGGAGTTATATTAAGAAGAAAGAGTATAATAAAGTAGAGTACAGAAAAGTGAAATATTTCATAAAACCGCATTGTTGCATTATAATATCAATCAGGTTGGAAAATAATTAATTATTCAACGTGAAGGCAGAGCTTTGTACGGACGGACGTTGGAAGCTACCAAGATTTATAACTTGTATTCGTTGCGGCATAAGGGCTTAGCACAAAACGTTTACTACAGCGAGAACTTCATAGAATCTCTAGAGTTGAGAGTAATTAAACTGTAATGTTATATTCGATTCAGTGTATATTTTTAAATATTTAAATTAAAAAAAATATAATAAAAAAGTTATTAAAAGCATAGATTTATAAGAAAAAAAAAAAGATTTAAGATTTAGTCCTCGCTGCAAAAAACTTATTTCAAACTCAACCCTAATTGTAATGAGTTAAATTTTTATTTACTTTATAATAACTTTTGCTTGTGTGAGCTATCCAATATATCGAAATATATGCAGTGCACACATACAAACATTCGCCTTTATAATATTAGTGTGATAGTGTTAAGGTGGTGTTAAGTGTCATTATAACACACCAGTGCGAAGCGGGGCCAGGATACCTAGTTTATATATAGCTTATTATTTAAAGTTGAGTATTTTTTTAGAAAGCGTTGTTATATTTTAGTACTTCGTGGATTTATCCTTTCGCTTTTTACTTAAGCCTGCTTTCAAGGAGAGATTGGAATTTCTAATTAAAACATTATGAGCAGATGCACGTTTTACCTTTTGATATTACGTAAAATTATGACGCTATGTTAATAATGCAGGTAGCTTCCCGACTTCATAATAAAGTAAGCTTGTTAGTTGTGGGATTAGGTCTAAAACGACAGCACTACCTAATTGGTCTACACTTTATCAAATAAGTTTTATTGTTGATCTAGCTAAAAAACTTTGCTATTTAAATATACCTAATGTTTGTTTTTCCTGTACCTATTTAAACGAAGACCTGTTTTCTCAAATTATTAATTACTAGCTGTTGTCCGCGACTTCGCCCGCGTCAATTTCTGTTATTATGATTGCAATTTTTCACTGATGCTTCGCTCCTATCGGTCGCAGCGTGATTTTATATAGCCTAAAGCCTTCCCCGATAAATGGACTATCCAACACAAAAAGAATTTTTCAATTCGAAGCAGTAGTTCCTGAAATTAGCGCGTTCAAACAAAAAAACTCTTCAGCTTTATATATTAGTATAAATATGGAATCTTTAATAAAATACAGACGTACAATTAGCTTAAAATTGTAAAAATGTTTCAATTTCTCAGAACAACCAAGTAAAGACTAAAGAAGAAGCAAGAAGTAATGTTAAAGCGGGCTTAACCGTTAAGCTGGACGCTCATTAGATAGTATCGCCAACGCTATTGTTTCTCAGCTTACAAGAGATCTCTTCCTACGGGCCGCTCGGCTACGTTAGATAAATAAATTTTCTCCGTATCATCAGTCCTGAAAGCATACGAGACAGCATTCATTCCGCAAGATTTCCACGGGCAATTTTTATTTTTAGAATTCTGAAAAAAATTGTATCATTTTGTTGTACATCTGTCTCAAGCTGTTTCTGAGAGAAAGGTCCTTAACCTTTCTCTGAGAAACAGCTTGAGAGACGTACTAAGTTGATACTGAATACATTTAATGGTCTTCTAATACTGTGAAAATTTCAAGTTTCTAGTTTAATTCGATGAAAAATTACAGCTTTTCAAAGCATATTTCCATAAAAAATTTGTGCTGACGAATTTGCCATTAATTTAAATCAAGGCGTATTATAATTTTGTGATGTTGTTTTAAAAAATAAAAAAAAAATCATTTAATGAAGCTTTCATATATTTTGTACCACAGAACTCTATAATAAACAGCGTGTGCTTGACAGGCATTTGGCTGTTTATATTTGTATTTTGTAATTTGCAGATTATTAAAATTACATTGCGGCTAAAAATTCACACAATCTTATCCAATGGGCGCTCAGCTTTACTAGAAAGGAACGTGGCTGATCTCGACAAATTGGAAAAGATTCTGTTGGCAAATTACATTGTATAATCTGTTTTTCTCTTTGTTTGAGCTAATAGCTAGAAATAAGAGAATGTCCTCATTTGCATAATGAGATGGTGTTTCACCGTCCGTATTTAGTATTTGGTCCTCGTTATAATGTCGGTGTTTTTCTCTCGGTATGTCTATCAATTTATCTGTCCGTTGAAAGTCTGTCTGTCTGTCTGCCTGCCTGTTTGCAACATTTTTTTCAGAAGTACCAGGAACCTACATGATAAGCTGTGGAGACAAAGCATGCAGGCGAGAGATACCCACTTATACTTCATGCGTCGATTAGTTCCAGTGTCACGCCCTTCGATGTCACCCGGCCTACTGATTTTTCGCGTACTACAGGGAGCCTACTACTAATTTTCAAAGCAGTATTATTTCTATACTGTTTTGACATATCATACAATGTCAAACTTAAAGTTCCTATAGTTCTTGTAATTCACGAGGGCGCGTGAGCTTTACTTGTGGTTACGTCGTGTACTTGCACATTGCGTAAGTGTGCGGGCGTCCTAGTGTGTGTCCTAGTCCTAGCGGTCAGGCGGGGGCGAGCTCTCGCTCACACTTATACGGATACATGGATACGACACACACACAACCATGAGCCACATACCCTACCAACTATACTTAATTAATACAAATTAATACCTAACTTTAAGGTTGTCATTGTATTATATCTCAAAACAATACTGAAATAATACTACTCTAAGCGTTGATGGATGCCCCAAGATTATAGAATACATTTATAAATCAAAAAGGGGCTTTTGATCTATAAATGTATTATATAAAATCTCACACTCGATTGTACTTGGGTTGTTGGTTCAATATTCTTTTTGTTTATGTAAACATGATCAAATAAAAATATTTTGCAAAATATTCTTAATATTTAAACTCAGTAGAATCTACATATTTTACTGTGAAAGGAATTTGCGAACTGGAATAGCTTTCATAAATATGATTAAAATTCATACAAATTCAAAGAAAGCGGGCGAACTTGCAAGGAATATGGCAATATACATTCAATCTATAACATCTGTATCTCGTACCGCCATCGTACAGGAACGCTTAATCACCCGCCATTGATAGTAGAGTCATAAACAGCCAAATTCACGTGGGAGACCTTTGAAATATATCAATGGAAAATAAATATGGTTAGAAAAACAACAGAAAAAATAGATGTGTGGCACTCGGGGACTGCCGCGGTAAAGCTATTGCATAGCATTTTTTATCAACGCCATCTAGCGGTGAGAGGAGTCCCATGTCAGGTTATTTTCGTTACAGAATTTCTGGATTCGGTCTCCACACTCAAGGCCCGCGATAGAAGCTATGCAATAGCTTAAAATTATATATTTCATAATACTCGTGACGATTCAAGATGCCTACTGGACGATGATACAGCTTGGCTACAGCAATAACTAGACGCTCAACACCGTGCAAGTGAAATCAATGCGCACACACAAATAGAATCTCACAAAATAATACTTATTCTCTGTGCATGCGATTACTCTTTGAACTTAAAGTCTCACTCAGCCACAGCTCTCTTAGCAGTACCGAGTATTGCCGCTAGATGGCATTGACATCGTTCCGTCAAGGTCATTCACACTTCTTAAGGCCTTAATTAGCGATAATTATTGGTGAAATCTTAAAAAAACGACTTTTGCAGCCAGTTGAGTAGTAGGTACCTACCTTTTTCTGTCAATAAAATTTAACATAGCTGCACCAATGTACGCTAAGTTTATTGCTTCCTCAGTTCCAAGTTTCCAACTACTAAATGTCAATAAACAGTGTCTAGTGAGTAGTGACTAGTGATGTCGGAAGTGATATATTACGCAAACAAATCTGCTTCGAAGCGTTTTCAGTGTTTGCGTTCCTGAATTACGGATTGGTAAACAGGGCTTGCCATGTCGCTGCTTTCCTGAGTTTACGGCATGCCCTCAAGATATTATCTTAAATAAGGGATAGGGTATATCAGCTGTTTTTTTTAGAAGATAGGGTTAGATTCGGGTCAGCTAGACATCAATTTTAGTTAGAGATAAGTACCTATCAAAACGATCTAAGAGGACATTCGAGTTTTTTATGTTTTCAAATGATAATTATTGAATCAAAAAATAGATCAAAGTACCTTCGCTCTTATACCTGTAGTTTTTCCAGATTTTTTTTTCATTCATTAATTCATTCATCTTGATCCATTGGCTCCCTCTTGAATAAAAATGATTAACGCCATTGACCACCATGTTGACCTTATGCGGATTTGCTGACTTCACTTAGATATAGGTATTTATTTCAATGACAACATTAAACAGAAGGTATATCCTATGTGAATACTAATTATTTACTTACCGCGTTCCCGTACAGTGCATTCCACAGCTTACAGATTCCGCGATGTCACGTCAAGCTTTGTTTACCCTCCCCGTCTTCGAGCACCAAAATGGCGGTTCTACCCACAGTGAATACTGAACCATAAACTTAGTAGGTACCTATTACTATAACTGAACACGGCGAATATATTTGTTTACAAAAATAAAGCACACCTTTGAAATACCTACTTGTACTTTTTATTTAATTTTAATATTATAACAGAATACCATTTTTCTTTTTTAACCGACTTCCAAAAAGGAGGAGGTTATCAATTCGGCCGGTATCTTTTTTTTTTTTTTTTTTTTTTCTATGTATGCCCACCGATTACTCCGAGGTTTCTGGACCGATTAACAAGATTTTTTTTTTAATCGACAGAAGAAGCTCGCGAAATGGTCCCATAAAATTTTTTACCTTCAACTCCTCAAGCCTGATGCTGCAGGGGTATTTCCCCCCTAAATTATGGGACTTTAGGAACCGTCGTTTACGAATTAGTATGTTTGTCCTAAGCATATACTAGATCATAGAGCTCCAGGTCCTACTCTTCAATCCTGATGCTGCAGGGTACTGCCCACCAAAATTATAGGGATGTAGAAACTGCTAATCATGAATTGTTATTGTATGTAATAAGCATATACTACACCATCGAGGTCTAGGTTCTAGCTCCTCAATCCTGATGCTGCAGGGTACTGCCCACCTAAATTGTAGAGATTTAGGAACTGCTAATGATGAATTGTTATTGTATGTAATAAGCATATACTACTCCATTGAGGTCTAGGTTCTAGCTCCTCAATCCTGATGCTGCAGGGTACTGCCCACCTAAATTGTAGAGATTTAGGAACTGCTAATGATGAATTGTTATTGTATGTAATAAGCATATACTACTCCATTGAGGTCTAGGTTCTAGCTCCTCAATCCTGATGCTGCAGGGTACTGCCCACTTTAACTGTGAGGATTTAGGAATTTTCGCTTGAGAATTGATATTGTTAGTATCAAGCATATTCTACATCGTAGAATTCAAGGTTCTCGCTCTTCAATACTGATGCTGCAGGGGTACTGCCTACCTAAACTGTGAGGATTTAGGAACTGTCGTTTACGAATTGATATTGTTGGTACCAAGCATATACTACATCATAATGCTCAAGGTTCTAGCTCCTCAATTCTGATGTTGCAGAGTTGGAGGAATTACGAACTGACGCTTTCGAACTGATATTGTTGGTACCAACCATGGACTACATCATGGAGCTCCATGTCCTAGTCCTAGCTCTTGTGTATTGTTAATAAATACTGTAGGTACCAAGTGTAGAACTACATTAGTACCGTAGCGTTGGAGGGAGGGGAGAAAGAGTGCAGGGACAAGCTCCACTAAAAAGCTTAAAATAAAAATTCTTTTCAAAAAACCGACTTCAAACGCCACTATAAAGTATAAAAATAATTTTATTTTGTACACGTTTGTTGAAGTCGGGCGGGCTTAACTAGAAACGATGAAATTGATGCGCGACGCTTATCTTATGGTGACATATTATAAGAGACACGCTTATTGAAATCGGGCAAGCATCGCGTATCGGTTTCATCGTTTCTATTTAAGCCGCCCGACTTCAACAAACGTGTACAAAATAAAATTATTTTTATACTTTATAGTGGCGTTTGAAGTCGGTTTTTTGAAAAGAATTTTTATTCAGAATCTTAACAAGTCTCGAAAACAAAGCGCTTTTAAGTTTCCTGTTGACAAAAAGAGCGCTCCTAAATCATGATGACAAGAGAGTGGCTCCATACAATCTTTATAGAAAATTTCGTTTTGTGTTTTAAAAAAATATATATTAGCCAAGCTGAACTTGAATTTTATTTCCCAGTCCCCTCGAAATAAGCGGAAAGCATGTGCTTGGAGTGGGTGTGTCAATAGTGCAACGGGTGGGGATCAAACCTGCGACCTTTCAGTTTTCAGTCCGCACCTCTAACCGTTGGGCTATATTGACTAGTTATATTCTGTTTTTACAAATGTTCATAAATCACTTGTAATTAACATTTTGACAACTCAGTCAAATATCCAATTACGCTTTACGAGAATAAAAATTGACACTCACTTTAAACAAAAAAAAAAAAAATTATTTATGTATCAAAAATGTGTTTTCTTAGTTACAGGATACCAAAATTAATTGTGAAATTTCCGAACAGAAATTAGTCATTTTACTTCCCCTTTGTAAAAGGGGAATAATTTGATAATAATATTGTCATCCTTTCACATAAATTTTATTTCGAAATGGAAAATTAGCACCCAACGTTATCCGGCCAAGGCGAAATCTTATAATAATTAAAATCTTCCCGCTTATAGCGACACACTGAGAGAAAACTATTCAGTGTAATTATTGTTATTTACACATTAATTAGATTAATTATTTTAATAAATGTTAGGTTAGGTTAGGTTATGTTTAAAATGCATTTTGAATATGATTGATTATTTTATTGAGATACTAGCGGAAGCACGCGACTTCGTCGAAGTCAAAATTGATAGTTCCTAAATCCCCACCGATCGATTTCACCTGATGGTAAGTTACAATGCAGTCTAAGATGGTAACGGGCTAACTTTAAAGGCGTATAGCAATGTAGATTCAATCCATACATAATCGGTTTCTACACGCCATCGTGCCGGAACGCTAAATCTCTTGGCGGCACGTCTTTGACGGTAGCGTGGTAACCAACCACGACCAAAGCCTCCCAACAGACCAGACCAGAGACAATTCAGAAATTATGAATTCCCAAATTGCCCCCAACGGGAATCGAGACCGAAACCTCCCAGTAATAAGACCACAGCGCTCACCACTGCGCCAGGGAGGTCGTCAAATAATAACAGCAGCTTAGTGTGTCTCTACATCAAAAGAACACGACGAATAATAAAATTTACATAAAAACAACATCAAGAAAGCTATCATAAGAATTTTGCGATAAAACCAACATTAATTTAGTTCAATTTAAAAGGGATTAGCCATCTCGGGAAAACTTTGATGCTTAATATCCCCAGAGATTTTGAGTTAGACGTTTGGTTATGACAATTTCAAAGATGCCATCTTATCAAGTTATAACTTATAAAAGCTTTTAGATATTTCGAAATTGATTAAACTTCATTTCAGGCTTGTGATTCGTTTTATGTTTTACTTTAGTCCTTATTCTCTTTTGACCGGAGCTGTTGTAATAAGACTTTATCTTTGCATAAATGGCAGTTCCTTTTAATAATTACTAGCTTTTGCCCCCGCGACTTCGTCCGCGTGGAATTAGATTTTGGGGTGGAATTTTCAAAAACTGTGACACACGTACTTTTTTATTTTTAACTGAAAACTCAAATACCAACTTTGATGGAAACAGCTTGAAAAATGACGGAGTTTCATATAAACTTCCATCCTCTATTTAAACCCCTTAGGCGTGGAATTTCCAATAATCCTTTCTTAGTGTGCGCCTACGTCATAAAAGGAACCAACTGTAAAAATTTCAAGTTTCTAACTTCAGTAGTTTAGGCTGTGCGTTGATATCTCAGTCAGTCAGTCAGTCAGGACTTTGAATTTTATATATATAGATTAGCATCAAGTAGGTACAAAAATGAATTGAATGAGAAATTATTGTTTATATAGACCGAAATAGCAACAGGAGCAATAACAGCATAGTGGTTAAGACTGCGGTCTCCATTACGAGGGTCGCAGCTTCGATCCCGAGCTCTTGACTGTGATCCTTGGCCGTGGTAAGTTACCAACCTAATAAAGATGTGCGACCAGTGAAATCCACTCATTAAGAGAGCATGTAATGGTAAAGCAGATGCAGATTTGATTTTTACAGCAGTAGATCAAGTTTTAAGACAGAAAAATATTGCTAAGCAAGGTCTAATTTTTAAGCAATTTGCATTTATTTTAAATTTATTACAGAGTCAAAATTTTTATGTATTTCTATACAAATAACTAAGAGACGATACAGCCATTAAAAATAATAATAATAATATCTTACGAGTTATTAAAACACAAGATGAATTTGGCACTCCTACACGCTAGTATCTATTTCGTTTCACACGAGGTTTCGGGTATATTTTATATCATAGATGAAATTCTGCGAACTGTTAAGTAATTTTTCATATCAAAATTAATTGTTGTAATAACTCTTAATTAAATCACCCAAGGAAAGACCCATTCAAAATTATTTAGATCGAGTTAACTGGTGAATGGTAGCCAAAAACTACTTTTAATTTATTGTGCGTGACCCAACTCTAGATGCGTATCAGGTTTTAGGTCGGTCACGCCACAGTTCAAACTAGCTTTTAATTTAATAATAAGGTATTATAAGGTTAATAATTTTCTGTAAAGTTTTGTAGTAGAATGGTTTTCAGGGTTATGTAGAAAAATGCCCGATGAGCAAGCATTAGAGAATAGAGATACCTACTCGATGCATTCAAGTTTAGGATTTAATTGTTCGCAATATCCTTACTAATATTACTATGTAGTGTCTTTGTTGATTGGATGGTTGTATGTGGAAGACTTACCTACAGAGGGACAACTAGGCTACCTTTAATCCGAAAAACCTAACTGATATAAGTTAGATACAGTATGGAAATGAATCTAAATATTTGCATCAGATAAATTCTTTTTTAATTCCGAAATAGACTTGCGCTTGACGACAATCAATGATGGAAAGCACTGATGAGGTCTAAGTTGGAGCGCGCTTGCCTAAACAATGCCTATTCACTCTTGCCTTAACACAGACGCCGAAATTTCGTTCCATACCCAAGCGGTTTGTTTCAGAAACGTTGAACTAAAGCGTTTCGGATTTCGACAACGTAAGGGTGTCAACATTCACGATTTCACGAAGTTCTGTGGTAGAACGGTGAAGTGGAAACAAGGTTGTGAAGTTTCTGAACACACTCTTCAAAGTATATCCGATAGAAGACCGATAGGAAAATCCTTACAATCGTTACTAATATTATAAATGCGTAAGTGTGTTTGTTTGTCCTTCAATAACGATGCAACAGAACTACGGAACGACGTGATTTTTTGCATGGGTATTAGTTGAGGTCCTGGAAAGTGTTATATGCTACTTTTTATCCCGAAAAATCAAAGAGTTAAAAATGATTATTGGAGGTCAAATGGAGTGACGTAGTCCTTATGGACCAAACTCCTAAAATAAAGATTTTTAAAAAAATCAAAGAGTTCTCGCGGGATTTTAAAAACTAAATCCACGCGGACGAAGTCGCGGGCATCAGCTAGTAATAAATAATTCAAAAATTACTACTTCAGATTCTGGCTCAGGTTAATTATTGTCAAAGGTAGCAGAGAATCTTGCATAGTAACTCGCAACAGGTAAGCAGAGACTACAAACGCATCTTGTTAGTTAAATCTCAGCAGCTTACTTAGGGAACTAAGTTTCCCGTGGCATGGTATGCGCCGCAGCAGATCGTGGCACACAGAAACATTGTTATTACAGAAGTTGCAAACTTGTTCCTTGCAATATTATATCGAGTTTATAATATTGGACGTATAAACATCTTATGTCAATGTTAAAAAAAAAAGCCGTGTGGAACTCGGGGACTGCCGCGATAAAGCTATTGCATAGCATTTTTTATCAACGCCATCTAGCGGTGAGAGCAGTCCCGTATCAGGTTATTTTCGTTACGGAATTTCTGGATTCGGTCTCCACGCTCAAGGCCCGCGATAGAAGCTATGCAATAGCTTAAAAATCTTTAGAAAACAAAATGTTAAGTTAAATTAAAAAATAATTACTATTTAATTATTTGTTAAAAATATTTACTTACTTATAAATATTTTTTTTCTTTTAGAAAACAAAAGTATAAAAAACTTGTAGGTAACCAACACTTCAACGATGATATAGTTATACCAACAATATTTAACGACCTCCCTGACGCAGTGGTGAGCGCTGTGGTCTTATAATTGGGAGGTCTCGGGTTCGATTCCTAGCGGGGGTAATTTGGGAATTTATAATTTCTTAATTGACTCTGGTCTGGTCTGGTGGGAGGCTATATATAGCCGTGGCTAGTTACCACCCTACCTTCAAAGACTTGCCGCCAAGCGATTTAGCATTCCGGCACGATGGCGTGTTGAAACCGATTAGGGGTATGGGTTGAAAAGTTAGTCCGCTGTAGGGTTTCCGATTTCTCGAGGTTTTTTAGTTCTCGGGTGTCGAGACTTCTCGAGCCTGATTTCTCGGGTCTTCTCGGGTTGTCGAGAAAAAATAAAATACGTCTAAATTTTTGTTTAATTAATAAAAAGAGTCTTTAATTTAACTGTGTTTATTTTACATGAAAAAATCAACATAATTTTTAACAAAAAAAACAAGTTCTCAATAAAAAATCAGCTCAAAACAAAATTGCTAACTAAAAACAATCATACTTCTTCTCCTTATCATAACTAATCTCATCTCACTAATCTGTAATAAAAAACAAAATCTCTGTTAACAATCAGCTTAAAACAAACATCTTAACTAAAAACAATCAGACTTCTTCTTATTATAACTAATCTCACTAATCTATATCTATACTATTATAATAAAGAGGGAGCGCGAATTTTGTGAGTTTGTATGTATGTCCGGAGCAAACTTTGGAACCACCGCACCTATTTCAAAAATTCTTTTACCAATTCAAAGGTACATTATTCCAGATGGTTATAGGCTATATATTATGCACATAAAGTATTATGGCTAGATATTATGTGCAAATTTGTTAAGGAAGTCGGAATTTTTTTTGAATCTTAAACGTTTTCAAGGCATGCGCTGGGTCATATACTGCTATTGGATGAAAATGATGTATGGGTGAATTGTTCCTCTTAAAAAGTTCTAAAAAAAGTCCGCGATAGCATATGTCTATCTTCTAAGAATAACTTACAGTGACCATTTCTATCTTTCAAATTTTGATTAAAAATAATGAATTATTTTCGAAGGTTCTTTAACCGATGCGATGTCAATCTATATCTAAATAAATATGTTTATTATCGTAAGTATTTAGTTAGAACATATTTGCCCTTTACACTATACAATTTAAATAAATATCATAGGAGTTATCGGAAAATTAAATTAATATGTGTCGGCCGGCGCGGGGGCGGTGCACGGCGGCGGGTTTCGGCGCGGGAGATTCCTCTGGTTCCTGCGGTGATTTTATTTACAATCGTCTCCTATAAGAAGCTCTGTGCGATCAGTCCCGTAAAAACAAATATGTATTTAAATTTTCAACCCGGACGAAGTCGGCGCGGGCTTCTAGTCTTTAATAAAAAACAAAATCTCTGTTAACAATCAGCTTAAAACAAACATCTTAACTAAAAACAATCATAATTTTTCTCATCATAACTAAAGATCACTCACTAATCTCACTATGTATTATTACAAAGAAAGCTAAGCGTAAAAATGTTTATTTAAACTTCTCGATGTCTCGACTTTTCTCGAGCTGAATTTCCCGGGTACGAGACCGACCGATTTCCCGGGAATACTCGTCCCGGGAATTCCCGGGAACAAACCCTAGTCCGCTGCCATCTTAGACTGCATCGTCACTTACCATCAGGTGAGCTCGCAGTCAAGGACTATCTTGTGAACGAATACAAGAAAAAAAAACAATTAAATATTCTACATTGCGTTTGCATTTCAATAATCCTTTCTTAAAAGTTTCTACACAACAAAGATAATATTATCTTGCGCAGAACAAGTTTGGAACTTATCTAATAATGATTCAGCTTACCGCAATAACTTGCATCCATTGCACTTGGCGGGAACCGGGTTGTGTTTGAAGCAATATGAAGTGGTATTTAATAATGCGAGTTTACTCAAGCTCTATTTTGAATTAAATGACAGCTTAGGATAAATTTTATCAAACTAAGTAGGTAATAGCGTTTGCCAGCGACTGTCCGCTTGGAGTTAGGTTTTAGAAATCCGCGGGGACACTGCATTTTTGTATTTAGGTAGCCTTATATAACAGTCTCTCCAAGTTTCCAACTTTAACCATGCAAATAAAACTTTAAATTTAAAAAATCAAAAACCCGACTGCATAAATAAAAATTAATTAAAAAGAAAAATCAAGTCCAGTAAAATTAAAAAAGAAAATCTCTAGAATCTTGTTAAATAATATTGACTTAGCAGTCGAGACCCATTATTGGGAAGATTTAAACCGATCTTGATTTTTAATGGGTAAAGTAAATATTTATTTGGAAAAATATGGTACAAAAAAGATTGTAAAATATGTAAAACACCCATAATTTTTCGTTACCGACGTCCAAATCTAAATATATAAGTAAGTAATGAAAGACTTCCTTATGCATTCAGGAGGTCTTTAACTGAATAAAAACAATTTTTAAGGAGGTAATTAAATAGTTTTTTATTTCGTTTGAGATGATGATGATGAATAAAATGGCTGCGATATAAAGGCGGACGGACAGAAGCATGTGAAGAAGCAGAAGCAAGTGAACAAAACTAAAAGAGGTTTTACTTCGGAATCCCGAAACAAAAGGTTGAAAAATATACCTAAACATTTTTTTATTTTGATTTGGCGTTTAAACTTTGGCGGATCCGACTTACCCATATTTTTGTACAAAGTTTTATTCGATATGTCGGGTTTTTATCTGAAATCGGCGAGGATTTATGGGCGAAAAGGGATTTCCTACTTGATAGGTCAGATGTTACTGTCAGAGGAAAGATTTTCTTTTGAAGGATATTCTCGGAAGTTTTAAAAGCCAAAAGGCTGTACCGCTTTACCTTTGTATTTTTGCACTTAGTTTTATGTGTATTTGAAGAATTGAGATTTTCAGACCTGAAATGAAACATGCCGAACGCATACCCGAATATCTAATAAAAACTAAAAATTTTTCTTAAAATACTTATCTACTTAAAATTTAAGATTTTTACTTAGATGCACATGCGAATGAAAGGATTTACTTTGAAGTATTTTCTTTTATGAGTGTTATTTAAACGGGATTAGCATATACCCGCAACTTTGACATAATTATTATATTAAAAGTAGATAATCCGAAGTGGAGATTCCTATACAAAATTACCACTTTGGATTTTTTCGAATTTTCAGCTGTTTTTTATTGAGTTTTTCTTACTTATACTTTTATTTTTAAATAACACCTATTTTAGAGTGAATGAAACAAAAAAAAAATTTTTTTAGCATCCAAACTAAAGTTGAAAAAAAGCTTGTTTGAAAATTATCACGTTTTCAGGAAAAACGTAGAAGTGTATTCTACACTTAAAGTACGTAGAGATGTGTTCTACACTGTACCTTTAAACTAAGTTATCTCAAATCAGACATCGTGTTAAGAGAATCGGGAAGCGTATATAAAGTAAGTTCGGTCTAGTTTATCTCGTATCAGTGATTGCAATGAAACCATTACAGAATTGAAACTAACATTCGTTTTGTCTAGTTGCATCTTTAATTAAAGTAAGTTGGAGCAAATCTCGTTGGAATCCATTGTTAAAGAACGTGGAATGATAACAAAATAAATGTGGTATATTTTTGTAAATACTTCGGAGATTATAATATAATTAATTATTATGGATGGAACTCTGGATACTTTCTAACCGCTAACCGCGCAGTCCTTACTAGATTATCACTGCTCTATAAAAAAAGAAAGAAAAGATTAAATTAAAGACAAAATGATGGTGATACTTTATATTTATGGCACGGTAAATTAACAACTCCAAAGGCCGATTTCACTAATTTTTAAAAATCCTTTCTAAGCGGATTAATATATAGCCGATAAACAGCGCTTTCCGTCCAGTGGATTGGGCTGTGCTTTTCTTTTTATACAACGTGTAATGAAACTCCGAAATAATACTGAAGGAGGTGAATGTGCTCATGAAACTGAACAACTTTCCCCAAGGAGCAAAGGTCGAAATGTGAAAAAAAAAATGTGGACCTCCCGTACAAAATTGACGATCAGCTGATTGATTTACTATGGGAGGTAAAAATTTTTTTTTCATATTTCGACCTAGGTTGGTTGGGGAAAGTTGTTCAGTTTCATGAGCACATTCACCTCCTTCAGTATTATTTTGGACTTTCATTACACGTTGAATATTTAGAAGAAGATTAGTAACGAAAAGAAAATAAGATAAAGATAAGAGAAAGTAATGATAAGTAATGTAAGTTACAAGTAACCCTGCCATCAACAGACTGCAAACCCTATTTTTAGACGGGGTTAATTAAATGTAGCCTCGGTCGCTCAATGTTTTTGTTACATCGCCGTACAGAGCAGGGTTCTTGAGATAAAACCTGGCTCCTGAACTCATTTAACTTGCCTCCCGTCAGATTTAACTTATATTTCTTCCATGTTTTTTTTGTTAAATCCAATTATGACACTTTATACTGATTTTAATTGGAGAAAGTTCCAAGTTTTAACGAACTAGGTCACTAGATGAATATCCTTTCCTTACTAATACTATATACATAGTTTATACTATGCGAAAGTACGTTAACTCATTTAAAGAAAGAAAAAATATTTATTATAATATTTTTGCATTAACACTTGAGAACTTGGAGTTTTCATAGGCTTTTCAACATGGTTTACGCGATCAGGAGGAAATGCATCGATGATCGCCGTCTTGACATGCGTTGGATTGGTGTACCTACGTATGCATTTTTGCATTTTTGAAGCTTTATTATGGAAGCACTGTATACATAGCATAGCTTTGTAAAAAAAATAATTTTTTTTTTTGAAAAGAGCAACTGCTGAGTTTCTTGCCGACTCTTCTCAGCAGAATCTGCATTCCGAACCGGTGGTAGATTTATGACGTGTCATAAGAGCTACAAGTTAGCCTACATGAAATAAATAAATTTTGAATTTGAATTTGAGCAGGATGCGCGCAAGCTCCAACAGTATTCTGAAAGGAAAAATCCTTTTATGGAGAGCGGCCAAGATGGTACCTCAATTAGAATAAGGAAAAAATGTTATTATATACTAACATAGATAATAAGTTTCGAATTGTTACTAACATTATTTAAAATAAGTGAATGATATATGGATATTTAATCTGAAATAAATGTTATATTATTATTATTATTCCGCATATATTTCGACTCTCACACCCGCGTACAAAATAAATACATATAAAGCCGAAGAGTTATATATAATAAACATAAATATATACACAAATAAATAAACTTACATATGCTCTACACAAATAAATACTTGTAGCGGGTGGAGTACTACAGCTGCAATAGTGGTTATTGGCTGAATTTATCACGTTCTTTCTGCAACAATGCATTTAAGCCAATAGCGAATGAGTATCGGCCAATCAGACATGATTGCAATCTTTGAAATGTAGCAATCAGTCACCTCTCTTTACAAAAATAGTCATAAGAGCGATGCCATGTCATGCCGCGCCGGATATCATGTCATGCCGGCAGTATTTATAGCTTTTTTTTATGAAAGACTAGTTTTTTTTTTTTTTTTTTTTATATTCCGCTGGTGGAAATGCTTGTTACGCATTCCTTTCGAGGGTCGTGATAGGATGAGTTCACGGCTCTCGAAAGGAATGTGGGACTCCTGGTTTCCCAGCCTACCCACTAAAACCACCAGCGGTCCCTAACTAACTATCGCTATTATATTGCGATACCATTCGTTCTAGATAAAAAAGCCTAATTATATAAAAACTATATATTATGCTATATATGTATATTTAATGTATATTTATATATATATGTATGTGTTTTTTTTTTTTTTTTTTTTTTTTTTTTTTTTTTTTCTTTCTTAACCTCAATCTTACTTTGATCTTCTTTCTCTTTTTTTTTTTTTTTCCTTTTTTTTTTCCTTTTATTTTTTTTTTTTTTTCCTTTTTTTTTTTCCTTTTTTTTTTTTTTCTTCTTTTCTTTTTTTTTTTTTTTTTTTTTTCCTCTTTTTTTTTTTTTCTTCTTTTCTTTTTTTTTTTTTTAAAAGTACTAAATATCACAATACATACAACTAAATAGCGTAACCTATCCTATCTTTGATCCATTGCCTCTACCAGCAGCTTTGACCACTGCGACCGCAAACTCCAAGAAATTTGTCCGGCAGTCATCGTTGTTGACGAGGTTGACTAGATTTTCTCGTGTAATAGGGAGACCCGCGCTGCACTCGCAATCATACCTCTGTCTGACAAATCGCGGACATTCTAAAATTAAATGCTCTACAGTTTCATCCGAGAGGCCATCGCAAGGGCAGCGCGGATCTCCTGCTAGATTAAATCTATGTAGGTAGGCTTTAAACCCGCCGTGTCCTGTGAATAATTGCGCCTTATAATTGTCCATTTTAATTTTCCTGGTCGTTTTGTAGGCTGTGCAGACATCCGGAAAGAAGAGCTTGGTGGTGGCACCAGTCATGTAGTTCGAGTATCTCTCCTGCCATATTTGCAGCGTGGAGTCCCTGATAAGGTGTTTTGCGTAGGAAATAGGGCACCTATCGTAAAAGGGGCTGGTCTTGGATTTAAGGGCGGCGTCTTTGGCCAATTCATCGGCTCTCTCATTGCCCGCTAATCCTGCGTGGGCTCGGATCCAGTATAGTTCTATTTCCCCCCCAGTCTCTGATGCATTTTGTAAGAGTTCGGTGACGTCATAGATAAGTGGATGAAGTGAATTCCCTCCCGTGATACCCTCCAAGGCTGAGCGGGAGTCACTAAGTATGTTTACTTTTTCTCCTTTCCACTTATCTAAGGTGATCTTTATTGCTTCTCTTATAGCAAGAAGCTCTGCCTGAAATACCGTACAGTACCTTTCCAGCAGCAGCTTCTTCCGGAAGATCTCCTCCTGAGTGTTCCATACCGAGATTGCAGCCCCAACGCGTCCTTCTATTTTGCTACCGTCTGTGAAAATCATTAGCCGATCAGTACTGATGGTGTCTAATTCCTCCTGAGTATTAATAGAGGCATAGGTCGGAACGAGTCTTCTTGCTGGATGTCTTAGGGCGAACGGGCTGACCGGGAGTTCCAATTTCCGACCAGGGAGCTCCGGAAACTGCTTCCCCTTCTTAATTTCGAACAGTCTTTTGTTTTCTTTGGCCCTCAAGTCCAGGGGGATAGTTCCAGAGAGAATACAGGCCGACGCTAGCGACACGGTCTTGTGAGCTTTTGAGCTCATCAGGGCGAAGGTCCTAGTAGTCCTATCCAGCTTTCTCCGTATGTACTTTTTGTCACATCTGTGTGCCCATACGCTAGCAGCGTAGAGGATAGTGGGCTCTACTACGGCTACGTATATCATTTTGATAATCTCAGCATTTAGTCCCCATTGCGCTCTTGCTGTGCGAGATACCAGTTTGTAAAAGTTAGCTGCTTTCGTCGTCACCAGATTTAAGTGCTCTTTGAAGGTGAGGCCTTTGTCTATTGTGACTCCCAGGACCTTCATAGTGTTGGTGAGCTCTAGTTCTACACCTCCCATGGAAAGCCGCGGAACGTCGTACTTTCGTTTTCTCGTGAATAAGACTGTTTGGGTTTTTTGTGGGGCAAAGTTGAGTTTATTCTGCTTGCCCCAGTTCCAAATCTCATTTAGTGCTCTATTAAGTCGTATCTGTAGTGCTTCCGCTCCTTCACCGGATGCGACCACAAGGATGTCGTCTGCGAAAGCCTGTATTCGTACCGTGTCATCCGTAAAAGTGTTCAAAAGGCTGTCCAGAAGGATATTCCATAATAAGGGGCCACAGGTGGATCCCTGGATACAGCCCTTGTTAGTGTCTTTATGTACTTCTGATCCAGCGTACCTTAAAACAATGGACCTTGAGGACAAGTAGCTAGCAATGAGATTAACCAGCCAACAGTCTACCTTCTTTTCGATCAGCTGAATTACCAAAGCCGGCCACCACGCATTGTCAAATGCGCCTTCTATGTCCAGAGATACGGCGACTACGATCTTACGGTTCTCTACATCTTTCCGTATCCCCATCACGGCATTATAAAGAGCATCTTCTGTCGAACGCTGCGGCATGAATCCATATTGTCTCTTGTCCAGGATTTTCCCTAATTGCCATAAAATCCTACTGGAAAAGAGTTTTTCAAGAGTTTTCCCCAGCACCGGAAGGAGTCCGATGGGCCTGTATGCTTTTGGTTTGGAATAGTCGTCCTTACCTGGTTTGGGGATTACCTTTATTGTGGCAATTTTCCAGCAGCGAGGGAAGTAACTCAATGTTAGGCATTTGTTAAAGAGTAATACTAGAGCATAGGGTTTGACGTTATAAGCAGCGTGGCAAATGTCTGCCGTAAAGCCGTCTGCTCCTGGAGCTTTTTTCGGGCTCATGGTGCCTAAGGCTCTTCTCACCTCGTCCTCCGTAAAGAGAATGGGGTCATGGTTTGCCAATTGTCCACGCATTCCAGTCACCATTTCGTGAGCTCGGCGACGTCTAAGGGATTGATCCATCGTGTCTGTGAAAGACTAGTTTGTCTCGCGGCTTCGCCCTCGCCATCTTTTAAAAGTTACTTACAAATTTTGATTTTTTTCGATTTTTAACTATTCTTTTGGGTTTTCCTGTTTTTTTTTTTGTTTTTAAACCACCCCTGTACCTACTTAATTCATTTCATTTAATTCATGAAAAGATTAAGTACTTACAGAGAACAAAACAAAAAATATTCCATTCGGTCATGCCATTTTTGAGTGTCAAACTAACGAACAGTAATTGATTTTTATATATATAGATAGAAGATAGATAACATAAGATAGAAGATAGATTAGAAAAGATAGAAGATAGATAAATAGATGGCGTAAACAGGCAGTCGTATAAAAAAATGCAGCAACTTCGCCGCAACGCGCCACGTTGCATATATACCTCTGAACCAAGCGTTTTCCCGTTAAAAATATTGAGTCTTCCCTAGATCTCGTCACTTAAGTCTACGTCTAACAATTAAGTTATTTTCATTCTTCCGATGGAATTAAGTGTCGGCGCCCAGAGAGCTATAAATTGATCAGTGGCTGTTTTATTTAATTAAGGCCGGAGTAGATAGAGGCGGTTGAAATGTGGGTCAGTCTACTTCTACGAAAACGCGAATAAAGTAGGTATATAATGCCCATTTTCACCAACGTTCTCTAACTTTTACGGGCTACCTAAGCTAAGTGTATGTCGCTTTCTGTCAATTTCGATTTAACGAACCTTTAGGGACCACCTAAAGGTACAAATTACGCCGGAAGGGTTCGTTTTAGAAACGTTGAACTATATCACTCGCACTTATCACACTAATATTATAAAGACGAATTTTTGTATGTGTGCATGTGTATGTGTATGTGTATGTGTATGTGTATGTGTGTGTGTTTGTTTGTTACTCCTTCACGCCACAACCAATCAACCCAAAAAACCAATGAAATTGAGATAGCTCATAACCAGGATTAACAGATAAGCTTCATTTTATCACCGAATATTAAATACTACGTCATCTAGTATTATAGTAAAGATAAAGGTTCCGGAAAGATAAAGGGTTCCCCGCCGGATTTTTAAAATCTAACTTCTACGCGGGCGAAAGCCATTGGCAAAAGCTGAAAGCTTTTTAAATCTTTTGTGGGCACTCACATTAACCCTATAATGCCAAATATACGTTGCAGCGTGAGTGTCGGATATTGGAACTGAAAATAGCCAAAGTGACGGTTCATGGCCCGACTGATGAGGTTAGGTTACGATCTAGGTTGAAACGCGCTTGCCTAGAAAATTCCTGTTCACTCTTGACTTGAAGGTCAACTTAAAAATATATGTGGCCGGTAACTCAGACGCCGGAAGTGCGTTCCACACCTTAGCAATTCGTTTCAGAAACGTTGAACTCTTACAAAACTTTTGATTTATACAAAACGGTTCCGTTTTTAAAATGACTATCCTTTACAAAGCCTTTACATAATGTGATGAATCTTATATTTAGCTGTCACAGATTAATAGGCCTTAACTAGCAATATCCATTGGCCATCAACACTTGACGATTGACGTTGTAAGTTATCTATCTATTGATTTCTTTGTGCTTTATCATTTATAATCGTTCTCTAAGATAACCACCAATTTTGGCACCTCATTTGGTCAGTATGCGTCCTTCAGTATACTAGTTAGTACTTTATATAACCTGTATTAACGTGTTTCATATGTTTGTATCATTTATGTATCTCAGTAAGAACTGTTGTTTGGTATACAACGACTCAGCGGTTTGCTTCTTGCAATGGATGGTGGAGATCACACTATGAACGAGGTACTTATTTCATCATTTTTTTTTAAGAACAAGCCAAGTTGAATTTGATCTAACTTAATATTCCCCTCCCCCCTCCAAATAAGCAAAAGCTTTTGTCAGGAGTGGGTACGACAATAGTGCAAAGGAGGATAAAAAAAAAACATTTCCTCGTGTAGTAATTTTAATTATTTATTAATTATAAGTGATATACTATTTCTAAACTTAAATTTATTAATAAATGATTAATAATAATTATTTCTAAAATTTTAATTTGAACTTCAATTTTCTTCTTTTTATGAACTAGTCATAACTCGGTTTCTGCTATCGGTAATTAGGAATAATATGATTTTATAGGTTTTTAATATTATAACACAATGCCATTTTATGTTTTTTTTAATATCCTTAACTAGTCTCGAAAATATAAAGTTTTAAAACTTCCTGTTAGACAACGAGAACGCTACTCGCTTATGACGTCACAAGCGAGTAGCTCTATAGTCCATACGCTCTCCATAAAAAATCGTTTTAGAAAAAGACTAGCTGATGCTCGCAATTTCTGATTCTGAATTCTAGCTAAGCTATTGACTTGAATCCATTTTTATGCACTAAGTTTAATGTATTTAAAATGATAAAAAATGCTTTAATAAAAAAGCGATAAAATTGGAAAATTGTATTTTGTTAATATGCTTTTAGATAAATAAATAACTACAATTATTATTAATTTAATCCCTCAGGGATATAAGAATTGGTTATATACCTAATAGGTACATATCAAATTCCGAATCATGCTTGTTGTATGTCTGGTAGTCTTAAATAAATACATATTACAAAGTTACCTCCTACTTGAAATTTGCTACTAGGTAAAACCATAATTATTATGTTATCATTAGTAATAGTTTTTCTATGGAAGTTTTTTCAGCACGTTTGCTATCTTATCGCACACAATAATGTTGCAATATTCTATCGGTAAATTACTTTTGTTTTATCTATATTATATTCGCTGACCAGATCTTGTTTATCTTTGATAAGTATGGAGAAATAGTTAGCACATTATTTAGGTAGTTTCGATAATACGTATAATATCGTCCTATTTTCATCGTATTTTTTCACTTGGTCTATTATAATTTTTATCATAAAGCGATGATCTATGATTTTTATCATAGGTGATTAAGATTCACACATCATTTACGTTAATTATTTAAATGTATAGATTCAGCTATTACGTCGTAGAAAATGATTATGGTATCTAATATACAGTTTTTTATTTTTTAACCTTCCAAAAAGGAGGAGGTTATCAATTGGGCCGGTATATTTTTTTCTCTCACTCTTTATAATTCTGGGGCTAAAATAAATGTTTATTACTTCTTGTAAAATTGTTTATATGCCTGTAAAAGTCCCAATAAAATAATTGTAGTCATTTGAGCTTTAGCCCGGACATAGCCCGGATAAATAGAAAGTTGGACAAAAATTTAAAAGCGTGTATCTATTTGCCTTCGATAAAATTTACTTCTTATCGAAAATATCGAAAAACTTTCGAACTAAAGGCATTGCGAGGTGTTTCGATGTTTTTGATGGGAAGTATATAACATTATTTTTATAGAAGGTGTTTGGGTAGAAATGTTATTCAAACGAAAGCAATTAATGCTTCATTCATAGGTTTTATAATAATAATGCTGTTTGAGGAGTAACATCGAAATCATATAATGATTTTATACGTTCTCTATACAAGTTGGTAAGCAAACAAAACTTAGTTATGAGTATATCATCATTTGAATACAAAACTAACGAAACTTAGCCAGCAAACAACTCCAAACTATCACTTAAGTCTAGCAATTTCAAAGTTGAGAACCGACTGTCGAATCCGAAGTTGGCGTCAGGTGCATTCACTTCCCACGGGCTTAGCCAAGTCACGGCAGAGTTCTATCTCCCTTTGAACTAATTACACTACTTTTCACCAAGATGGAAAAAGTCTCACTCGAGAGCTTTACTCTCACTGTATCGTATTCATTTCTGACGGTCGTAACCCCTTTGTGGTAGGAGATTTCTCGACATAACACTGCGGTGGGTTAGATCCTTCCGCATACGACTCGACTAAGAAAACGAGATTTCGACTCTTATTTTGATGGTTATTACCAGAAGTTAGTGCTAATAACCGGACCCGACGGATTAGCGTGTTCTCCGAGGCATGAAGGGAGCGAAATGGCTTGACCCGAGCGTCGGTCACACATCTAGTTATTAGCGACCAGTGTCATCGTAACCAGAGTCTTTACTACCATCAGTATCTGTTGTCAGTCATTTATATCGCTCCTTAGAAAAGGATAGTCTGCTCGTTTCCGTTTCGCAAATTCTCTACGAATTCTCTGTCACATGAAGCAAGCTTGACGGTCTTGCCTATGACATCGCCTTTCGTAACTGAAAACGCTCTTGTAGAGGTTTGCCGACTATCTCTTACTGAAATGCAATGTGTAATATGAACTATCCCCTTTTGCAATGTTTCAAAAATCACGTAGCTACCTACTTATCTGCATGATTTGTCTTGAGCAAACCAATATAAAAATTTTCTGAACTAAATCAACCGAAAGTCGTTCAAGAAATAAAATCTGAAGAGAATTTCTAGCGAACAAACATTTTAGTCGACCGTTCAACTCCAGACAAGGAATATTTAAGTGTACCTGAGGTAGCCATTAGTTCTTCTTGTCTTTGCGATTTGTGCATAATATTATTTGCGTACCAAGAATCGAACTTGCCAATTTAGTGATGTGATATAATTTTTAACGAAATAAAAGATATAAATCTCCATACAAGAAACAAATATTGTTATACTTCTCAAGTGAAGTTCGATCGATAATATCATGATTCGCTTCATTTAAAGATATAATAGAGGATTTTATGTTAAGATATTAGGGCTCAGCTTGGTTCCTTGGTTTGGGCTATGGCAGAATAACAACTTTGGTTGTTGTGGTTATTTCTGTATCCACAACATTTAGATACGGCAGTAGTCCCTCTCGTTGGCATGACACTTAGTAGGCACTTGTTAAGTTAGATGAAACGGAAATGTTAGTTGTGTTCAGCATGGCTAATATTTTTTTAAATAAAAACTATAAGGAATAGACTAGTCTTTTGGATCTAGATCCAACAGAAAAAAAAAATAGTTTTTCATCATCATCGTCATTTTTATCAGCCTACTCGCTACTATATCTGGTCAAGTGAGAGCAAACACACTCCATCTTTTGACTTTCTCATCCTTAACTCAAAGTCATCGGTTCAATGCATTGGAGATCACGCTGCTGTCTTGAATATTTCGTAGTAACTTGTACAAATAAACAGATAGAGTCTAAAGCTTAGATATAAAATTTTGAAATCTAGATAAATGCATTCGGGAATGCTTTAGAGTTTTTCCATTCAAAATGTCGAAAAATATTTAACTTTTAAACTAAACTAACTATATACCACGTACAAACGTTTTTGCCCGTTTTGAAATGGAAATTATATAAAAGTGAGCCGTTTATATTAAACATGATCCGGATCTTTTAAGCGTTGCACAACACTATTCACCGTCTTCGTTGAGCCCATAGAGTTCGGAGCGTGAATTTACATTTAAATTAGAATAATTATTATTCGCTCGTTTGAAAGGATTAAGTTTGTAAGCACCCTCTTATTCTTAAGGAACTACAGATGATTTTCGGAAACTGTTTCAAGCTAATTGAATACAATTTAAATACCCGAAGGCTTTGACAAATTTGAAGAATCTGTGGAATATTTTTGATTATTAAGTATATTGTGAAACTAAAAGATTACCAACCTTAGTTGAACTCTCCATATCCCTCAATAAGATTTTTTTAAGGTTATCAAGGTTGTCTGGAGGAGATCGCTTAAAGCGATAAGACCGCCTTTGCGCACTTTATATATCTACATTTAACTTTCAGTTTCAATAATTGTAAACATCAACTCTTGTGTGTAGCAATAAAGAATTTTCTACCTATTTTTTTTTTAAAGAATATTAGCCAAGCTGAACTTGACTTATATTCTTCTCTCCTCTCCAAATAAGCGAAAAGCTTGTGCTAGGAGTGGGTACGACAATAGTGCAACGGGTGAGGTTCGAACCTGCGACCTTTCAGTTTTCAGTCCGCCTTTAATCGTTGGACTATTGAGGCTTGATTGATATTTATCTATCTAATATCAAATAATATTCGTTGGTGGTAAGACCATCTCATATGCCATGACGACAAGAGACATGACGCTTTCTTATGCCGTTATGCCCCCATCTTGTTTTAACAAATTAAGTTCTATTGACCTGTTACCTGCATCATATATGCTAGCTACAATGAAAAAACTATAGGGCTACAGACTAAGTTCTTATGACGTACGAAATCCACACTTTCTGTGGACATTCGCAGCTCAAGTGTGAATCCACCCTAAGCTTTTACCACCATTTTGTAAATAACTTTGTTTTAGAAAAAAGTAAAAGACAGTACGCCGTCCGACGACAGCGTCTCTCAGACTCCTGCGAGGGCGGGCTGGGGGCGGCCGCTGGAATTCATATTAGCGTGCCTCGGATACGCCGTAGGATTGGGGAACGTGTGGCGATTCCCCTATCTGTGCTACAGAAATGGTGGAGGTAAGTAGTTCTTTTAACGGCAGGATCTCCGAAAACAGCCTGTTTTTGATTCAATAGTAAACAATCAAATATTCTTTGTTTTGATAGGTTAAAAATATATGTTGCAGTTTAATACACGTTCTAAATTATTTTACCGTTCAAAAGTCCATATTTTGAACTTCAATCGATCAAATAATATTCCGAAAACAGTGTAGTTTTTAATTGTTTTTCAGGTTGTATTTATAGTATATCAAAGTTAAACTAAAAAAAAAATGTCAAAAAATAGGCAAAAGCTTTTAGAAGAATATTTTACCTTAACGGTAAAATATTCTTCTAAAAAGTTTTCTTTTTTTTTTATTATGACTGTTTTACTTTCTTTATAACAAAGTGGCTCATGCACCTCATTTCAATTGCTTGCAAGGTACTGCGGCCGAAGATCCGTGCCCTTAAAGAGGCCACATACGATCAATTTCTCTTCAATTTTTTTTTTTTATTGAATATTACCTACGCTGAAGTTGACTAATACCCTCCTATCTCCTCCAAATAAGCGGGAAGCTTGTGCTAGAAGTAGGTAGGATAATGATGCAACGGGTGGGGTTCGAACCTGCGACCTTTCAGTTTTCAGTCCGCACCTTTAACCGTTGTGCTATTGAGGCTTTCAAGGTAAGGCTTTATTGAGGGTAGCCCTCAAGTTTGTATGATGCTTAGGGACTAGAAAAAAGGATCGATACCTGAGTAGTATCGATACTTTTGGTTTGATGCCTAGGAAAGTTTCCGGACGCTATACCTACCACTCCATCGCGAGAAATAACGCTATGCGTCAGAAAGATAATAGTATAGACTATAGTCTGCTTACTTACAGTACTTTCCCAATTACTCGATACTTTTATCTCATCACTAAATTTCACACGTCAGACAGTAGACTATAGTTAAAATAGCTAAAGTTGTATAAATTACAATTATTACAGATCTAGCATGCTATCTAGATCCAAGATCAGAATTACAAAATATTTAAAAACAAAAGCATTATCCACTACAAATACCAACCAAGAATTTATTCTACAAAGTTTATGCTTTCCAATAGGAGCGTAACGAAATTTGTACTCAGTTGCGAAAGAGAAAAGACAATATTCGCATTACAAAGGTTGTTTTAGCTTATTTTCCTTAGCTCAATTCCTGGACCCGCTTTTGATAAAATCCGCGCTCTCCGTAACTCGTGCGTGGTTGTACAGGAAAATGTTGATCATAAAATATGTTATCGAATAAATTTTGCAGTTTATCTTTTCATGACACTATAATATAGCCAGCTAATTCTTTTTTTAGGGTTATGTACCCAAAAGTGTTAACGGGACCCTATTACCTATCGAACCATAACTATAAAACTATCGAACCAGTGGCAGATTCAATTGACGATTCAATTGATCGCAGTCAAGGGCTGTCTTGTCATAGAATAAAAAAAAAAAAGATTCGAAAGCACTTTGTAAACGTTTATTTGAATAAAAAAGTATTATATTCTATTCTGTTGTAAGTGTATTTATTGATTTACCCTTCAATCACCTACTTAGCTATAGAGGTATGCTACAAATCGGAATTCGTTTCAGGTGCATTTTTGATCCCGTTCTTCATAATGTTGGTACTAATCGGACTGCCGATCTTCTTCTTGGAGCTGTATATCGGGCAGTACACCGCGCTTGGGCCTGTCAAAGCGTTTGCTTCGATCTCTCCGTTCTTCAGCGGGCTCGGATACTGCACTTTGATGGTCATCAGTCTCATCTCGATATACTACATGATCATCGTAGCTTGGACCGCGTTCTACACGTTTATATCCATCGGCGGTGATATGGCGTGGGGGTCTTGCGAGAACGAATTTAATACTGACTGTGAGTACATACAAATAATCACACTAATATTGTGTGTGTGTGTGTGTGTGTGTGTGTGTGTGTGTGTGTGTGTGTGTGTGTGTGTGTGTGTGTGTGTGTGTGTGTGTGTGTGTGTGTGTGTGTGTGTGTGTGTGTGTTATATTTATACGTAAATAACCTTAAATCAATTTAGATAATTCTTCTAGAAGCGTTTCTGTTTCTTCGTATGTTTTCGTTTTAACTATTCAGTCAGCCTTTTTAACCGCCGACGCAAAAACATCATTATTTTTCACGAGACAGGCTTGCGCTTGACGACAGTTAACGATGGAAAACATTGATGAGGTTTAGATTAGAGCGCGCTTACCTAGATACCTTTCACTCTCTGCATCGTATTATGCACCTCTGCTTTTAGAAGTCGTATTTTCTAATCAGCAATAATTTATCCCTAGTTCAAAACATTGAATTATGCATCTAAATATTTTCGCCGAATGGAAATTCGGACAGTAGTTCTTGAGATTAAACTACTATCATGTTGTATACCGTATACGCAATATCGTACACCACAACGTACCTATAATCACCCATCCATTTATTGACCGGGGTCAATGTTGTTTAACCAGCGTGATCATTTGATATGCGCTGTCACAACTATTCTACCTATTCGCCAAGGAATAACATTAATAAAATTTGTGCACAAAATGTTTCTGAAGCAAAATATATTATATTAAAACGAAGATTAGGACTAAGGCACATGTAGATATAAACGACCAACATTATTCACTCGCTTCATACCGTCTTTATAATATTATCTTTTATGACAATATTTAAATTAAGACGATAAAACGACAGTAATTTTATCTCTCCTTTTAAAATAAAAATATATCACTCAAGTAAGACGAAAAATGATGAAATGAAGAATTGTAAAAATGATGTACAATCCTTTCTCGCATTCTAAAAATTCATGAGTGAGTCGTATAATAGGTATATTTGACGGCTGTTGAGTGAATTATAATAAAGTGAAATAAGTCCATAGAAAATTATATTAAAGAGATATTCTTATTTTTCACATTTAAATATAAATATTTTCTGTGGAAAAAATGATATTATAATAATGATAGTAGGTACACTATCTTCATAACGATAATTCACTGGCGAATTTGAATTTCGAATTGAGTGTGAAAATTTTACCATCTCAGAGAGCATGTAAAGTCGTCTCTCACTCTAGCCTTGTTGGAATTCTATCCCATACTACAGACTATGAGAATGAGGGAGATTATGTCTTCATCTGTACGCACTCTTGTGCACTCATATCAGCTCCCGTACAGATCTTTGTGGTCGTCGTGGCCAAAGTCGTTTGGAAGAGCATTATTATTATTTATACAGAATATTATACAGAACTAAATGAACACCATTCTCCTTGTAAAATAACAACTTGGCACACTAGTGTAATAATGTACTATTATGTAATTAGTTTGTTACAGCGGGTCCTACGACAATGAGTGCCGAGTCAACAACACCGGCGAAGCCTCTGACCTTACCTATTACATGCGTCGGTGTATGAGCATTGGGGAGATATGCCAGATGACTGGGTTACAACCCTACGATGGGAAATACTGTTGGAACGGAACGCAAACTATCCCGTGGTTTAATAACGTCAACAGGGTTATGGCATCTGAAGAATACTATAAGTAAGCAACTATTCCTTTTTAAGCTATTGCATAGCTTCTATCGCGGGCCAGCGTGTAGACCGAATCCAGAAATTCCGTAACAAAAATAACCTGACACGGGACTCCTCTACGGTGAGCCGCTAGATGGCGCATTTTTTATCAACGCCATCTAGCGGCTCACCGCTAAAAAATGCTATGCAATAGCTTTACCACGGCAGTCCCCGAGTGTCACACATCTTTTTCTTTACAACTGACGAAAAAAAGGAGGTTCTCAAGTGGTCGCGTATGTTTTTTTATGTTATACTAGCGGACGCCAGCGACTTCGTCCGCTTCTCCAATTCACAATCGCTAATTCCTAAATCCCCGCAGTTTAGATAGGTAGTACTCGTGCAGCATCAGAATTGAAAAGTTCGAACCCGAATTTTTTATGGGGTCATCTCGCAAAGTTTTTGTATCGATTAAAAAGAAGAAAATTGAAAAAAGATTCACGCAAATCTGTTTAGAAATCACGGAGATATCGATATACATAAGTAGAAAAATACAACTCCTTCTATGCGTAACTTTTAAAAATACTCGAGTCACAATTGAACCAAGTGACGCGTTTGTTTTCTGCACCAATATGTCTTGAGCCTAAAACTACCACTACCTACCACTAACACTTAGGCTACGGCAACCTCAGGCCAAAAAAATTGTTGTTGTAAAAAAGTATATAAGAAGGATTGAGTAGTGTGTATGTGTGTGTGTGTGTACATGTGTGTGTGTATACAATAAATGCACACACGCACTCACATACATGTGAGTGTGTGTGTGTGCATTTATTGGATGAGTCTATACCGTTTTCTATTCTAAATAGAAATAGACTACATAACCTAATGATTAGTCCATAATGTGAACTCCAGACTCCTCGATAAGGAATCTGAATTTTTTACCACATGGTCATTATCGGCTTTTGCTTATCAATATTTAGTCCTAGTATTTAATACTTCCTCCAAATCGATTAGGTTATTCAAATTGCTCATATCGATAATGATAATATGAGCTTATAATTTTATACGATTCAAGACCGATATTTATCGTACATTCGATAATATTAAGTGAATTATGATTTCGATTAAAAACGATTATATTTTACAGTATCAATGAATTTTATCGAAGTGATCATAAATCACTGCTTTCTTTTTTATTTCATAAAGGAAACTAGGTGATGATTAATTAATTAATTGAGCACGTGCGACTTTGAAACTAAACATTTTTATCGAAATCATTTCAGTTTATAGAGAGTGTTAAAATAAGAATCATAGGGCCGAAATACGCAACCGCATCGCAACGTCACGCGTCGCATCGTCAAAAACTGACAACTTTGGCTTACGATACATCTTAATCATTCTACTAGATAAAATATTACAATTGCAAAGATAATTTAATTTGTCGATGTTGCCTTCCATCACACTCCGGAGCAACGGAGTGATGTGATTTTTCGCAAGTTCATAGTTGAGATCCTTGGAGAGTGAAAGACTTGGAGACACTATTTTTTATCCCGGAAAATCAAAGAATTCCCACGGGATTTTCAAAAACTAAATCCACGCGGAAGAAGTTAATCCAATGCAGGACAACTCATTAGCAAAACCCTACAAACTCCGAAACTACGCAGTGCAGATTTAAATGTTTCGAGATCGCATCGTGTCGCATCGCGTCGCATCGCACTGTTGTGTTTTGTCCCAAACTCTGTCAGTCGGTTTATATGGGATTTGATTGGCATAGCTGACCTGACAGCTCCTACTACTTTAAAGCCTTCGAACACTTCTGGTTTGTCTCATGGTATGCGCTTGTTTGCAGTGAACGTGTTCTGGGAAGAGGTGATGCGACGTGGGAGAACTGGGGTTCGATGCAATGGCATCTGGTCGGCTGCCTGTTTTTTTGCTGGGTCGTGGCGTTCTTGTGCGTCATCAAGGTGGGTTAATGCGAAATTTAAATATTACTCTGACTATACAGGGTGTCCCACGGCTATGCCACATGGAGGGGAAGTACCTTAAATATTGTAGATGGAACATTTTACTGAAAGAAGACTTCATTTTAATTTAAAAAACAATTTAAACTGCATTCATAGATTTTTAAATAATTGCCTGGTTGAACCGGGACTCGAACCCGCTATACGAGAAAAAAAATTAATCTGTATCTTTATCATACCGATCGGAAGGTTTCATCATAAGGATTATTTTTTGTTAAATAACATAACATGAGAAATAAAAGGAAGACCATGAATTTTAGCCTTTGATGTAAAATTTTGTTCAGAAAAATGAAAAGCTGACATTGGCGTATCGACATACAACTGACATGAACTATTACTAATGAGTACCCACTTGAGAAGTACGCATCATTTCCCGATCCTTACTAATCCTTACTTATATTACCTATAAATGCGAAAGTGTTTATTTGTTGATTTATTGGTTTGTCACTCAACTCAGCTTTTCATTTTTCTGAACAAAATTTTACATCAAAGGCTAAAATTCATGGTCTTCCTTTTATTTCTCATGCTATGTTATTTAACAAAAAATAATCCTTATGATGAAGCCTTCCGATCGGTATGATAAAGATACAGGTTAATTTTTTTTCTCGTATAGCGGGTTCGAGTCCCGGTTCAACCAGGCAATTATTTAAAAATCTATGAATGCAGTTTAAATTGTTTTTTAAATTAAAATGAAGTCTTCTTTCAGTAAAATGTTCCATCTACAATATTTAAGGTACTTCCCCTCCATGTGGCATAGCCGTGGGACGCCCTGTATAATGTATCGATATTACACACACCACATAGCGTACACACGTCGTAGTTCGAATGTACTACCATCGTTGTCGAAATGTACGAATACTTACCTTAGAATACTTATGTCAACGTCCACTGTTGAACGCAGATCTCTAGTATGGACTTTTACAGGCTCCCTCCCGTTTGATGTCGTCGGACCACCTAGTGGGGGGTCAGCCAACACTGCGCTTCGCGGTGCGGGGTCGCCATCTTGGAAAACAATCCACTAATTTTCACCACTTGTTTCAGGGGGTACAGTCAGCTGGGAAGGTGGTTTACTTCACAGCCCTGTTTCCATACGTCATGTTGACTGCACTACTCATTAGGGGGGTAACTTTAGACGGTGCGGGCGAGGGCGTCCTGTTTTATCTGTTACCAGACTGGGAAATCCTGTTGACCGCAAGGGTGTGGGGTGATGCAGCTTCACAGGCAAGCATTTTTTGTTTTAGATATGTCTTATAGGCTTATAGGTATGGTGTAAGTATAGATGATGATGAATGAGAAGGAAAGTTGGCATAAATGCACAATTACTTCCACGAATGGCCAGTAAGGGATATTTTTGCTGTTGCATATTCAACTAGCTTTTGCCCGCGTCTTCGCTCAAGTAAAATTCGATTTTTCAGACCCCTATTTTACCCCCTTAGGGGTTGCATTTTCAAAAATCCTTTCTTGGCGGATGCTTTCGTCATAATAGCTATCTGTATGCCAAATTTCAACCCGATTCTTCCACTGGTTTGAACTGTGCGTTGATAGATCAGTCAGTCAGTCAATCAGTCAGTCAGTCAGTCAACTTTTCCTTTTATATATTTAGATGCCTTTTATATATTTACATGAATTCAAAAATGTTTGAATCTTCAACTGACTATGACAATCAGACAATATGCCAAATTATATTAATGCGAGATACGAAACTAATATGGAGGCAAAAATTTACGTCGCGTACACGATCAAAGAACTCTAACCACATCGCTCCATCTACATTGCAACTACGCCAACAGATCTGATAAAGGAATTCTCATCTATTTTTTAAAGATAAAATATTTTTTCATTAAACCCTTATTTTTTGTCTCAAGAAAAAAGCATCTAACTTGATTTAAAAACAATTTCTGTTAAGTAAACCTCAAAGTAAAACAAATTATGTGATAATTAAATTAAGTACAGTTTAAATCTGCTCCTCCAAAAAGCTATTCGTTCGTCCATTAAACTTTGAAAACTTTGATGAACATTAATCCTTTTACGGGATTTATCGGGAACAATTTCGTCTAAAGCTGATCGCTCATCTAAACACGTTGAACTCATTCCGACAAGAAAATCTGTGTGATAGGAGCGCGTTTATTAATTATATGCAGAGGTTTATACGCTCGAATATTAAAAAAAATAGCGACGTAAAATCTTTGGAGTTCACCAGCAAATGATAGAAAATCGGATAATAAAAATTTGTTTTATACTTAAAATGGAGTTTTAAGTAGAAAGTTACAAAATTAAGGCGTGATGTGGAAGGACGCAAAGGGATTGAAATCCCTACAAATATTATAAATGCCAAAGTTTCTTTGTTGGTTTGTCCTTCGATAACTCTGTAACAGAGCTACGGATTGACGTGATTTTTTTGCATGGTAAGTAAGTACCTACTTGTAAAAAAATCACGTCGATGCTTTGCTCGGTTGCTGTTCAATTGAAGGATAAAGCAACAAACGCACTTTTTTACTCATAATATTAGTAAGGATTATTATGGATGTGCGATCAACTTTATTCTTAAATAATACGTAATAAAATCTCTTAAAATAAATAAACACCCTTAAGTCTAATTAAGTTGAAAATTCGAACAAATTGTGCGGCTTTAGTAAAAAGTTTTGAACTTATTCACGCTGTTTTGTAAAAAGAAAATTTTCACAACGGTTTTCGACATTTTTTACGCTCAGGCTTCTACTAAGCGTCTTTGGCAACTTTGTTGGAAATAAGTGAGCTGACTTCTTACTTTGCTAACTGTCCACTTTATCAACATTAGTTTAAAAAAAAAGATCAGTAAGTATAAAGCATTTTCCACTAACGTGCTAACCAGATGTAAAAGACCTTCTATTATCTCTGGCACTAACTCTTAGAATAGAAATGCTTGGTTTATTCCAATAAGTGCGCCAAGCTCAAAAAAAGCAGTAAACTAAATCCAATATAACAATATTGCATTCTCAATTCAAAACTGTAACGAACCGAACTTTCCTGTGGAATGACGCGGATGAAAAATTTGACTGTTTTTCTGTTTTTTTTTTTAATTTATTTATTTAATTCTAAACTTCTCTAAACAGTTCACTGGCTATAATATTGATGATATTGTGATATTGGAAGTCAGTGAGCTTTTTTTCCCGTGGTATGAAGAATTGTTTTGTCAACAGATCTTCTATTCCTTTGGCGTCGCCTGTGGGTCTCTAATAACGTTGGCTTCATACAACAACTTCTACAACAACTGTCAATTCGACGCCATTTTTGTCTGTCTCATGAACTTCGGGACGTCAATCTACGCTGGGTTCGCGATTTTCTCCGTGCTCGGCTTCCAAGCTCAGATGATGGGGGTCAGTGTGGATGGTAAGTACCTAACCTCGCTATCCTTACCCATATTATCTTTATCTTTACTAATTTTATAAATGCGAAAGAGTGTTTGTTGGTTTGTCCTTCAATTACGGCGCAACGGAGCAACTGATCGACATGATTTTTAAGCTTTTGCATAGCTTCTATCGCGGGCCAGCGTGAAGACCGAATCCAGAAATTCCGTAACGAAAATAACCTGACACGGGAATCCTCTACGGTGAGCCACTAGATGGCGCATTTTTTATCAACGACATCTAGCGGTAAGCCGCTAGATGGCGTTGATAAAAAATGCTATGCAATAGCTTTAACGCGGCAGTTCCCGAGTGCCACACGTCTTTTTTTGAATGAGTATAGTTGAAGTAGTAACTTTTTATCCCAGAAAATCAAAGACATCACACTTATCAACATTTGTGCAGTGGTCTTTCATAATTATTAAAAATAAATCATACAAAAAATATGGAAAAATAACAACCTAATATTTCTTTTCGTGAATGTATCTACATTTACGGTACCTACGTTTTGTTAAGTCACTGACAAAAATTGATTACAATTATATGCAGAAGTTGGTAGGTATTTTTAAATAAATCTTGTAATAATAATCCAGTATAGGCGACAGAATAAACAAAAAAAAAAGGGAAACAGAGAACTGAATCCAGTAGGTATATACCCAACAATATTGCATTCTCAATTCAAATCTGTAGCGAATCCAACTTTTCCATGGCACGGCGCGGATGAAAATGTTAACTGTTAACTTTTTTTTCGAGTTCCTGTTGGCAATGTATTTATTTATTTTATTTAACTACTTGCTCTCGCCCATGATTTCGTTCGCGTGGTGGTGAAATAGAAATAGAAAGAGAAACAGAACAATTCTTTATTCAAATAAATTTTTACAAAGTGCTTTCAAATCGTCAAATGAATCTACCATTACTCTTTTAAAAAAGATAATAAGAGAGTGGTATTGTAGTAGGGTGTTAACTAGCAACGGCCAAAGCCTCCCACCAGACCAGATCAGAGTCAATTCAGAAATTATAAATTACCGAATTGCCTCCGCCGGGCATTGAACCCGAGACCTCCCAATTATAAGACCACAGCGCTCAACACTGCGCTAGGGAGGTCGTCAAGATTTATTGTGGATAAAATCGTAGTTCAAAATAATTCCTTGTTAATTATAATTTATAGCAAACACATATTTAAATAGTAGGTAGGTAGGTATTAAACAAAACACTGGTATAAATCTGCAATTAATTAATTCCAATGAAAATAATATTGCAAAATGATTGATGTGAAGTTTAAATTTAATTTTAAATCATTTCACAAACATTGAAGGAGAGCTAAGCGCGAGAAGCAGATTAATAATGCAACCACTGCTATACAATACGTAAGATATAATAAACATTGGACAGTACCCTGATGTACATATTACACATCGACTGGCTGCGGCTTTGTAGAGCGTTTTACATGAAGCTAAACTGAAAAAGTCAAGATAAAGGTGACCGAGAAGACGCTCTACGACGCCTATTGTTTCCTTCTGAGTTCCAATCCTTCAAAAATTCGAAAGTGTGTTTGTTTGTTGGTTTGTTGATTTGCCCTTCAATCACACACTAACGAATTTATGTGATTTTTTGCATGAGTATAGTTGAAGAACTTTAAAAAAATCTCGTCATTTCAATAAAATATAACAATTTTTTACTTACTATATAAGACACAGATGGCGTGAGTTACGATTTATGCTTCAGTTACACTGGTGCTCAACGTTTAGAAATAACATAAATTGTATATATTTTGAATGTGTTATTAGATTTTCGTTCTTTCATTCAATCATTCACTCAATCACAAAAATATAGAGTTCGCAATCTCGTAACTTTCGTCATTTACGATTCGAAAGGAAAGATATAGTTCGTTCATTTCAAGACGGCGCGTGGCTCATGGTTGGGTGTGTGTCGTATCTGCAGTGTGTGCGGGAGCTTGCTTGCGCCTGACCGCTCCCATGTAGATGTGCGTTGTGTACATACACACGACGTAACCACAAGTAAAGCTCACGCGCCCTCATTAATTGCAAGAACTATACCATACTTTCAAAAGTAGTTTTTTAACCGATTCCCAAGGAGGAGGTTCTCAATTCGTCGGAATCTTTTAGTAGTCATCAGGTTAGGATCTGATGTTGACGAATGATAGAAGTGAGTGGAAGAAAAAGACATGTTGTGCCGACCCCACATAGCGTGGGAAAAGGACAAGGACATGATGATGAGGTTAGGATCTGATGATGGGATCCTGGAGATATCGAGGGAACTCTGCAAATTTTATAAACCCAATTGATATACTTTGTAGTGGCGTTTGAAACCGGTTTTGTAAATAGAATTTTTACGTTTATATATACTTTTTGAAAGTAACAAATGTACAAAACTTTGCATCTTTTATTTGCGTATCAACGTTTGAAACAGGTAAACTGAACATCCGAAATAAAACACAACCCGGCGCATATTGATCCGCCGAAGTTGATTAATCCACTCTGATTGGTGCACTCCTCGATCCGTGCTACACACACGGTATCAGCTCGTCGATAGCTGAAGGCATTTTTTATCGACTTCCAATAAAGGAGGTTTATCAATTCAACACGTATGTTTGTAATATTATTGGAACTGCAAAATAACAATCACACTATAATGTAAAAGCGAAAAATATATGTGTGTATATTTTTAATGTTATAGTATTATTATAGTATAGTAGAGTTGTTTTTGTATTGTAATGTATTAATGCGAATCCTGCTGTGTAATCCTAATACGATAGAAAAAAGTTAACATAACTTACAAACTATTATTTTCCTAAATTAATTAATATTAAAAAATTTAAAAATAAATTTAAAAGAATTTACTGTGGGATATGGGAAAGTGCAACCATTTTTATATACGTTAGGTACGTAAAAAGTACATATTAAATATACATATATATCATACCTAAACAATAATAATGACATACATAATATGTATAATATATAAAAAAATATGGAGAAAAATATTAAAAAACAGAACAACGTATAATACAATTTGGCGGCCTTATCGCTACCTACGTTAAGTTGAATGCGTGTGTTTGTATAAAACAAAACACGGCCTGCCGTATTGATCCACTGAAATTGATTAGTCCATACGGAGTGCTGAGCGCCGGGGTTACAAGTATACAGCTCTCCAGCGTTCGATTAAACGAAACTTTTCAACTACCCTCTTGTTTATATAAACAACGCATTTCAAACATTTAAGGGAGAGGGCAGACTAGTAATACGATTTGATTTTTTTTCATTAAATCAAATCTTAAAAAATCAAAAAAACAAATCTTATTTTAAGCCTACCTTAAAATAAGATTTAATTTTTTTCATGGATGGGATGTAAAATATAGCATAATAGCATAAGCCAATTAAACTAATAAGAAAAAAATAGACATTTTTGAGTTTCGATGATTTACGTAGGGCCGTCGATAACAAAGTAACAATAGTCACAGACAATAGTAGTTATTTTAATTGTAATAGAAGCATACACAGGTAGCATAATAAAAAACAATTATTCGCGAAGACAATCTGCCATACTAATAGAGAGAAAAAAATACCTAATAGTGGCCGTTTCCGATTAAATTAAAAACTACCCGCAGTGGATTGAGATGTGTAGACAATAGACATGTTATTATATTTCGACCACCTTACCTGACTGATAGACTTTCGAGCATTAACCAACAGACTTGTTCTTAGTTCTAGAAAAAAATTTAGCTTCACACGTTTTGAAGTAATGACCATTCGTCTTTGTGTCGGCTGCGACATAATGGATTGGGCAAATAATAGACATTAATAGATCACTGTTGCTATCCAATTTAGTAATGTTTGCTCGAGTTGATTCAATTTTGAAACTGCGTTATCTCCAATCGAGCACTACGACTCTTAACTAACTCGCAAACTGTTGTTTACGTTGGCGAAACTGGACGGTTGTTGATTTAAATGTTTTCCGCTAATTACATGATTTTTTCAATATTTGTGTTCTTATATTATGCTAGCGGACGCCTGCGACTTCATCCGCTTAAATTCACAATGGACTGTTCCTAAATCCTCACAGTTTAGGTGGGCAGAACCCCTTGAGCGTCAGGATTGAAAAGTTGGGTCCTGGAATTCAACGATGTAGTCTTTACTTGGTACCTACAATAACTATTCATAATAATCGACAGTTCCTAAATCTCCACAGTTTAGGTGGGCAGAACCCCTGCAGCATCAGGATTGAAAAGATGGAACCCGAAGTTTTAAATGGAACCATCTCGCAAAGTTTTTGTATCAAATAAAAAAAGATTCACGCAAATCGGTTTAGAAATCACGGAGATATCGATATACAGGTAGAAAAACACTCCTACTTTTCCTCCATTTTCGAAAGTCGTTTAAAAAAGTAGCCTGTGTTACTCCCAATCAGCTATCTCCCAGTAAAAGTCCCAAAATCGGTTCAGCTGTACCTACCAGAGTTTAGGGGCAAAAAAAAAATTAAAAATTGATTTTTCCTAATAAAATAGAAAAAAATATAGATTGACAGGCATATTAAACGTAGAATAGAGTCACCGCCTAAGTTATTTTTACTATATCGGTCGGATTTTACTATTCATTGGATGGTAGCTAAACGTACGTAGTAATAGTTAATAGATAAAACCCAATATTGACTGTTATATCTTGTTTATATAGCAGCTTTATCTGAATAACACAAGCTTAACGCTTGGTTGGAGGATAAAGGACCAAGTTAGTCATGTTTAACATGGCTAATAATTATGTTCATTGAAAAAGATATATAATTATTTATTTACATTTTTATTAATTATATAATACGAGTACCCTCTAAAATACCCTCTACGCATTTTTAACTCCGACAATCTCTACAGAGACTCATATAGAGATTACGAGTAAACGTGTCGACAAAATTTTCTCGTGGCTCGCATGTTAGCCCTACTGGAGAGTGAAATAGGCTTCTTTTTATCCCGGAATATCAAAGACTTCTTATAATATCTATATACTAAAGAGATCTTATACTAACCCTACTGAACTCTAGGGGTCTGTTACTACGTGATTGTTGTCAGGTAGTGCGCGAAGCACCTGATTTACCTATCATAATAATTTTAGTAATTACGATGGCTATCCTGCAATCGCAGAGATCTAATCTTTACATAGAGATCGTCGGTCCTACATAATAACAATATCAACGAACATCTGGTATTCCCCGCGCGTAACTCGATATGATATTATCGCTTTCGGTATACGCTTATTTTTGAGCATCTATTCGAAAAGCAAAAATAAAACAAACGATTATGGAATATCCTTGGTGACTGTTTTAAGAAATTATTAAAGATATATTCGGAATAGCAAAACCGATTTTGACTACATTTTCACAGGCATATAGAGAATTATACAACTTTTGTTTCTTTCTGTATTCAATGACAAAATAGTCCTTGACTGCGATCTCACCTCATGGCAAGTGAAGATTCACTCTTAGATGGTAGCGGGCTAAATTGAAAGGGTATGGCAGTGGTAATTCAACCCATACCCCTAATGTATTTCTACACACCATCGTGCCGGAACGCTAAATTGCTTGGCGCCACGTCTTCGATAGGGTGGTAACTAGCCGCAGCTAAAGTCTCCCATCAGACCAGACAGAAGACAATTCAGAAAATATAAATTCACAAATTACCCCATTGAGACCTCCCAGTTATAAGACCACAGCACTCAACACTACGCCAGGGAGGTCGTCAAGTTTTTTTTTACTTTTGACGGCCTAAACGTAGATCAGGGCCTCTAGGACCAACGCAAGCAGTATAGTTCTTTCAATTGACGAGGGCACGTGGCTCATGGTTGTGTGTATCGTATCTGTATAAGTGTGAGCGAGAGCTTGCTCGCGCCTGACCGCTCCCACGTAGGCTCCTGACAGGCACGCACACTTATAATACGCAATGTGCATGTACACGACGTAACCACAACTAAAGCGCCCGTAACTTCGTGAGATAAGCGTACTATGCCTATTATATTTTCAATTATTTTCCTTAAACCTTATAACCTTAAATATCAACCTTGCAACTTTGACATGATGACATTTCAAACGACGATACTGCGTAGTAGGCCCTTAAAGGCTTAACAATTGCTCTTATCACGATATTTCACGTGTTCTTGTTTCTTAATCAGATGTGGCTGAACAAGGTCCAGGGTTGGCATTCGTGGCTTACCCCGAGGCGTTGCTGCAGATGCCCATCCCCCGGTTCTGGTCCATCATGTTCTTCTTCATGCTCTTCATCCTGGGTCTGGGCTGCCAGTTCGCTGGCATCGAGGCCATCAACACCGCTATCGTTGACCAGTGGCCCCACTTGAGGAAGAGGTACTGGATGGTGAGTACCTTTAACCCTTTCCCTGTATAGTTGACAATGACCACGAATCACATGTGATCATGGTCATTGTCAACTATTGCGTCTGCTATCTTGACAAGGAACCTGTTAAGAATAATCCATACTTATATCAAAGAATGATAGCTAGTTATTACTCCTTTTAGTAGATATTACTTATTTTAAAGCGTTCTCTTGTCAAACAAACAACCAAACAATCTAACAAATAAGCTTATCCTTACTAATATCCTCACTAATATTATAAATGCGAAAGTGCGTTTGTTTGTTGGTTTGTCCTTCAATCACGCCGCAACAAAACTACGGATCGATGTGATTTTTTGCAAGGGTATAGTTGAGGACTGGGAGAGTGACATATGCTACTTTTTATCCCGGAAAATCAAAGAGTTTCTGCGGTATTTTAAAAACTAAATCCACGCGAGCGAAGCCTCGGGCATCAACTAGTCTAAATATTTAAAAGGAAAAGGTGACTGACTGACTACTACACTACTACGCACAGCTCAAACCAATGGACGGATCAGGCATACAGATAACTTATAATTTTGAAACAAATTTTGAAAATTCCTGATGCCTTAGGGCATAAAATAGGGATTTGAAAAATCGAACTTAACGTGAGCGAAGCCGCGGGCAAGAGCTAGTGGAGTACATATATTATTTTCTTTTCATGACAACAAGACCGCTTTTTGTAAGTCCCAAAACATTCATCAAAAGGAAATATTTGCTCAGAGGGTAACAGCTGACCTTTCGAAGCCAGTAATCCCTTTTAGCCAATAAATCGAATACAGATAAAAACCTGACACATCAAATAAAAACTTGCGCGAAGCTGTGGAAAATATATTATGATGCTTTTTGTAATATTTTTGAACTAAACCGAGTCCATGACTTAGGTTGTTAATTTATTTTTACGACTGATCGAAATAAATAGAATTTTTTGGAGGAATAAGACCTGCAAGCCATTGCTTTTGCTGAAGACTTCTAACCACTATGCTATCGCCATAATATAATTTACAATAGAATAGAAATATCTTTATTGGCAGCCATGAACACAAAATGTACAAAATAAACCAAAATTTAAAAACTTAGACTGCGGATGACGAAATCCCGGGTTCGATTCCCGGATCAGGCTCATTACACATTACATACATTATATACACACATACATTAGGTTTTTTTTCTGACAAGAAAATCTCAGAGTGGGTACTAGCCCAGAGTTATGAAGATGACGGTGTGTTACCCCCTTGGCTTGGAGTGCACGTAAAGCCGTTAGATCTCTCCAGTTGTGTCGGATTCTCGTCCCACCGGAAACTTCTGTTCTAAGCGCTATAGTTCGATGTCTGTAAGAGTAATCCACTTATTTCTTTCAGGTGACAGCCGGAACATGTTTCACGTGCTTTATCCTGGGACTGCCGATGTGCTTCAGCGGCGGAGTGTACCTCTTCACCCTACTTGATATGAACACCGCCTCCTGGGCTATACTGTTGATCGGCATGGCTGAGGTTAGTCATCTTCTATCCTTACTTCCTTAATTATTACTAATATTACTTATTACTGTTACTTATTATTAATATACTAATAATATTATAAATGCGAAAGTGTGTTTATTTGTTAGTAATAGAAATATTTTTTATTCAAATAAACTTTTACAAGTACTTTTGAATCGTCAATGCATCTACCACTAGTTCGGAATGTCGTTCCTGCCGAGAAGAGCCAGCAATAAACTCGGTGGTTGCTCTTTTAAAAAAAAAATTTACAATATTTAACAAAACTATGCTTTGTATACAGTGTTTCCACAATATAGTTTCAAAAAATACAAAACAATCCAATGCATGTTAAGATTAGTTTGTTGGTTTGTCCTTTAGTTCGTTGGTTTTTCCGTTTTTACTGTGTCTTGAGTCTAAGCTGAGAATGAGTGCGGTCTATAAATTTCAGCCTGATAGTAAAATCACGTGTAATCACGGCTTTATAATCAAATATCCACAAATCGAATTCGACACGTTGACGATAAAATTAACTTTTTATGAGAAGTACATTTAAAAAAAAAAACAAATCGCATTTTGCTCGCGCGAGTCTGAGAGCTTGCAAATTAAATTATAACATGGACTCGTTTAAGTAATTCCGAGTCAATCTTTCCAAGCTGAACTCGCCCTAAAGTATTTTGCTCCGTTCGTTGTTCCCAATCTTATTAGCACGGGAGCGTGTGGACAGGATCCTTTATTTCAATTGCCACAGTTGTATGGAAAAAAAAATATTAATAAATTTAGGACCTAGATAAAATTGGCTCCTTTTTATCTCGAGAAAAATAAACAAAGTTGCGACCTAAAGCTAGTAATAAAATTAGCAATCCCGTACCTGCCTCACATACTGAGATACGTGACGCAGTTACGTGATTTGGGCGAAAAAATAACATCACCTTTACTTTTTCTACGTCTCGATTCTCGTTTCTCATCATGCAATTTTATTAATGGTTTATGAGGGGTTAAGTTCTGTCGTTAAAACATCTTAGCGTACTCTCCTGTGGAACATAGTTGCATAATATGACTTGCGAATGATTTCAAGTATATTTTTTTATTGGAGCGGTTTTCAGAGTATAAAAATTTCGTAATGCTTACAAGATTCGCCAAAGTATATGTATTTAAATAATTATGAATTTTTGACTAATTTCTACAAAAGTTTTTAAAGCTTTAACTTGTATCCTGAAGGACCTCAGAGTTTATTAGCTACCTATTATTTATTAATCGGAAGAGTTCTTTTAAGCTTTTGTGCTAAAATAAAAAATACCGAGTTTCATGGTACGAAGGAAACTATTTCATTATTAATGACTTGAAAATCTATTTTACTCAATAATAAAATTGACCTTTTTTTGGTCGAAGTAGATTAACATAATTTGGATAACAAAAGCCACTTAAATGCCACTAGCTCCCGAACTAAAGGTATTTCGTCCCCAATCTTTTTAGACAGAATCCAATGAATATTAATTTATTCTTATCCACTGAGTATCTCTAGTAAAGCCCCGGGTGATATGGAGTTTCGTAAGAAGCACGACAATGTTTAAATCGCCTCGGCTTTAAGTAATTTGTTCGAGACACGTCTTCTCTTTGTTTGGCGATAAAAGCAAATGTTTAGTGATGAAAATGTTAAATGACTCGTTAAAATTATCTTTGAGAATAATTCGCGCACATAAGCAAATGTAATTACGGCTTTATTAGACCTAATTTAGTTTATACGGTTCACGCGCCACGCCCGCTCTTTATATATTTTTTATTTACTGAAAATAATATTTTTTTTATTGTCTACACACATTGTACCTTGCATCCGGAAGAGGTAAGGGTACAACCTGAAAGAATTACTCAAAGGCAAGTCCAGCTGTGGGATTGTCTAAGAAGGGATTGCTACAGTGCAGTGCGACGAGCGCAGTCACCTCTATTTGGCTGATTTATAGCGTTCTTGCTTTTATTCAAAAAAAAAAAAAAACTAACCCCACGCGGATGAAGCGGGCAAAGATAGTAATGAAAAAACAATTTTTTTTTTAAATATATAGACTAGCGCTTGACAGCGATCTCACCTGATGGTAAGTGAAGATGCAGTCTAAGATGGTGCGCGCTTGCCAAGAAGATGCCTATTCTCTCTTGATCTAGAGCTTAAAAACGGAAGCCGGAAGGGCATTCCAAATTTTTGCGGTGCGTATTAGGAACGAGGAAGCAAAGCGTTTAGTGCGAGATCGTGGAATTTCGGCCACGTAGCGGTGCAGATTCGTGCGATGCCTTGCGGTTCGGTGGTAGAAAGGTGTTAATTGATTAATTGATTAATTATTATTTATTGTTATAGTGTACTGCAGTTTCGTGGAGTTACGGCATAAACCGGGCCATGCGGGACCTGGCTTCCATGAGTATGAAGATGAATGTCGTGCTGCGTATGTACTGGAAAGCCACGTGGACCGTCACCGTACCTGTTGCTAGTATCGTGAGTATAATATAAATCCATTCTAGAATTATTAATAATGAATGAATGAAAAATTCGCAAAAATACGTACATATACTTCCCAGGTGGTCCCATAGTCATCGAGTCAGGATATGATGATGGGATCCTGGAGAAATCGAGGAAACTCTTATATAGGCACAATTTTATTGATATACCTACTTTGTAGTGGCGTTTGAGGTCGGTTTTGTAAATAGAATTTTTCCGTTTAAATTATTACTAGACGATGCCCGCGACTTCGCCCGCGTGGATCAAGGTTTTTCAATTCCCATGGGAACTCTGTAATTTTCCGGGATAAAATGTAGCCTATGTTATAATCCTGGGTATGAGGTATCTCCATTTCAAATTTCAGCCAAATCGGTTCATTCGTATTCGTTGTTGTGTTGTGGCGTGAAGGAGTAACAAACACACACACACACACACACACACACACACACACACACACACACACACACACACACACACACACACACACATGCAAACTTTCAGCTTTATAACATTAGTGTGATGTGATGTGATTTTTCGCAGAGCGTCCTAGTATTTGTCTTCGCGAATTGGACGCCTCCAGGCTACGAGGATTACGTGTTTCCACTGTTTGCTGATCTGTTTGGATGGGCCATCGGACTGTCCACGCTCATATTCTTCCCCCTTGGCATTTGCTGGACGCTTTACCGTGGATACGTAAGTTGTTCTTTTTATTCCTTTATCTGCAGGTGGTCTTTGAGGAATATATCGCACCTTTAGAATTAAAGTGACCTAACTCAAAATTCCTGTAATTTATTCTGTTTTAAATTACAATCTAATTATATAAAATTCAAAGTCCTGACTGACTGACTGACTGACTGACTGACCGAGATATCAACGCACAGCCTAAACTACTGAAGTTAGAAACTTGAAATTTTTACAGTTGGTTCCTTTTATGACGTAGGCGCACACAAAGGAAGGATTTTTGAAAATTCAACCCCTAAGGGGGTAAAACAGGGGTTTGAAAAATCAACCTAAACGTGAGCAAGGCCGCGAGCAAAAGCTAGTTTAATATAATATTACCAATCCATACACGAAAGAATATATATACATGCAAAAAATCAACTATTTCCAGTCATACACCGCAGAGATGCATTTATACTTTTTTGAAGTATTTTTTGCTCATTTCCCATAAATTGCAATTTTTGAGTTAGGTCACTTTAATTCTAAAGATTTTTCTCCTGATTTTCATTAAACATAGCTAAGAACACTCCCGACTAAATCACCTTTCAAACAATGAAAAGAAAAATCGGTTCATCCGTACGGCTGCCACGATGACACAGACACACGCGTACACGCACACGCACACACACATACAAACATTATACACGCTCACGCACACACATAGGCACGTAAAACTTATAACACCCCTTCGTTTTCGCGTCGAAGGTTAAGAGTGCGTTTCCGCATATCGGGTGACTTTCGGTACATATTGTGACTAAGTTAAACCAAATAAGATGGAAATAAAAATTGCTACACATAGATTGGTCCTTAATCTCCAAATCTTGGGAGTTGATTTTGTTCAAAATCTCAATTTTTAGTACTATAAAAATTATTTCCCGTCACCTCTTCACACAAAATTCACGATTTTGGGGCGACTTTAGGTACATTTCTTGTATATAATATACCGGTTTTATGTAATTAAAAAATACTATCTGTTAGCAGATATGTTCAACTCAAAATCTTGGAGAGAAAAATATCAAAAATAGTACAAATAGTATTAAAAAAAAATATATAGCATCGCGTGTAATTTTTTCACATATTTTGGTTTAAACCGAATCTTAAAATAATGTGCAATAAGGCTTATTTTGATTTTACTAGGTCACTGGTTTGATTTCATTTCAAAATTCAAAATTCAAATATCAATCAGTCGGCGTTTGACCGCCTTTCTGAGTGGAAGCTGCGCTGGTTGCAAGCAGATGCTGGTATCGAAAAACATCGCTGTACGAACACGAAATAGTTCATAGCAAACCAAATTGATACTTTATATATTTTGAAAAGAAAGGTAAGAAACTAAGTACTAGGTACCTATGGTACCTTCAATATAATAGCATTATTTTATTATTTGATAGAATTTCGAAATTTCTTGTAAAGTTATATTCCCCGAATGTAGTACTGACCTGCATGTATACTTCGAAAACTTCTATTGGAACTCCTAGATCTTTAGAGTTAGTTGTATCGAGTTTGGGCTCGTTTTGTAAGTTATGATGAGATCTTACCACTAGACTTGTTAGAGTGACCTGATGGTATACTTCGAAGACTACTACTGGATCTTCTAGACGGCTACAGCTAGTTATATCGAGTTTGGGCTCGTTTTGTAAGTAATGATGAGATCTTACCACTGGACTTGTTGGAGTGACTTGGTGGTATACCTCGAAGACTTCTATTGGAACTCCTAGATCTTTACAGCTAGTTATATCGAGTTTGGGCTCGTTTTGTAAGTAATGATGATATCTTACCACTGGACTTGTTGGAGTGACTTGGTGGTATACCTCGAAGACTTCTATTGGAACTCCTAGATCTTTAGAGTTAGTTATATTGAGTTTGGGCTCGTTTTGTAAGTAATGAAGAGATCTTACCACTGAACTTGTTGGAGTGACCTGATGGTATACTTCGAAGACTACTAATGGATCTTCTAGACGGCTACAGCTAGTTATATCGAGTTTGGGCTCGTTTTGTAAGTAATGATGAGATCTTACCACTGGACTTGTTGGAGTGACTTGGTGGTATACCTCGAAGACTTCTATTGGAACTCCTAGATCTTTACAGCTAGTTATATCGAATTTGGGCTCGTTTTGTAAGTTATGATGAGATCTTACCACTGGACTTGTTGGAGTAACCTGATGGTATACTTCGAAGACTACTACTGGATCTTCTAGACGGCTACAGCTAGTTATATCGAGTTTGGGCTCGTTTTGTAAGTTATGATGAGATCTTACCACTGGACTTGTTGGAGTGACCTGATGGTATACTTCGAAGACTACTACTGGATCTTCTAGACGGCTACAGCTAGTTATATCGAGTTTGGGCTCGTTTTGTAAGTAATGATGAGATCTTACCACTGGACTTGTTGGAGTGACCTGATGGTATACTTCGAAGACTACTACTGGATCTTCTAGACGGCTACAGCTAGTTATATCGAGTTTGGGCTCGTTTTGTAAGTAATGATGAGATCTTACTACTGGACTTGTTGGAGTGACCTGATGGTATACTTCGAAGACTACTACTGGATCTTCTAGACGGCTACAGCTAGTTATAGCGAGTTTGGGCTCGTTTTGTAAGTAATGATGAGATCTTACCACTGGACTTGTTGGAGTGACCTGATGGTATACTTCGAAGACTATACTACTGGATCTTCTAGACAGCTACAGCTAGTTATATCGAGTTTGGGCTCGTTTTGTAAGTAATGATGAGATCTTACCACTGGACTTGTTGGAGTGACTTGGTGGTATACCTCGAAGACTTCTATTGGAACTCCTAGATCTTTACAGCTAGTTATATCGAGTTTGGGCTCGTTTTGTAAGTTATGATGAGATCTTACCACTGGACTTGTTGGAGTGACCTGATGGTATACTTCAAAGACTACTACTGGATCTTCTAGACGGCTACAGCTAGTTATATCGAATTTGGGCTCGTTTTGTAAGTAACGATGAGATCTTACCACTGGACTTGTTGGAGTGACTTGGTGGTATACCTCGAAGACTTCTATTGGAACTCCTAGATCTTTACAGCTAGTTATATCGAGTTTGGGCTCGTTTTGTAAGTTATGATGAGATCTTACCACTGGACTTGTTGGAGTGACCTGATGGTATACCTCGAAGACTTCTATTGGAACTCCTAGATCTAATCATCATAACTTACAAAACGAGCTCAAACTCAATACAACTAACTCTAAAGATCTAGGAGTTCCAATAGAAGTCTTCGAGGTATACCACCAAGTCACTCCAACAAGTCCAGTGGTAAGATCTCATCGTTACTTACAAAACGAGCCCAAATTCGATATAACTAGCTGTAGCCGTCTAGAAGATCCAGTAGTAGTCTTTGAAGTATACCATCAGGTCACTCCAACAAGTCCAGTGGTAAGATCTCATCATAACTTACAAAACGAGCCCAAACTCGATATAACTAGCTGTAAAGATCTAGGAGTTCCAATAGAAGTCTTCGAGGTATACCACCAAGTCACTCCAACAAGTCCAGTGGTAAGATCTCATCATTACTTACAAAACGAGCCCAAACTCGATATAACTAGCTGTAGCTGTCTAGAAGATCCAGTAGTAGTCTTCGAAGTATACCATCAGGTCACTCCAACAAGTCCAGTGGTAAGATCTCATCATTACTTACAGAACGAGCCCAAACTCGATATAACTAGCTGTAGCCGTCTAGAAGATCCAGTAGTAGTCTTTGAAGTATACCATCAGGTCACTCCAACAAGTCCAGTGGTAAGATCTCATCATAACTTACAAAACGAGCCCAAACTCGATATAACTAGCTGTAAAGATCTAGGAGTTCCAATAGAAGTCTTCGAGGTATACCACCAAGTCACTCCAACAAGTCCAGTGGTAAGATCTCATCATTACTTACAAAACGAGCCCAAATTCGATATAACTAGCTGTAAAGATCTAGGAGTTCCAATAGAAGTCTTCGAGGTATACCACCAAGTCACTCCAACAAGTCCAGTGGTAATATCTCATCATTACTTACAAAACGAGCCCAAACTCGATATAACTAGCTGTAGCCGTCTAGAAGATCCAGTAGTAGTCTTCGAAGTATACCATCAGGTCACTCCAACAAGTTCAGTGGTAAGATCTCATCATAACTTACAAAACGAGCCCAAACTCGATATAACTAACTCTAAAGATCTAGGAGTTCCAATAGAAGTCTTCGAGGTATACCACCAAGTCACTCCAATAAGTCCAGTGGTAAGATATCATCATTACTTACAAAACGAGCCCAAACTCGATATAACTAGCTGTAAAGATCTAAGAGTTCCAATAGAAGTCTTCGAGGTACACCATCAGGTCACTCCAACAAGTCCAGTGGTAAGATCTCATCATTACCTACAAAACGAGCCCAAACTCGATATAACTAGCTGTAGCTGTCTAGAAGATCCAGTAGTAGTCTTCGAAGTATACCATCAGGTCACTCCAACAAGTCCAGTGGTAAGATCTCATCATTACTTACAAAACGAGCCCAAACTCGATATAACTAGCTGTAGCCGTCTAGAAGATCCAGTAGTAGTCTTCGAAGTATACCATCAGGTCACTCCAACAAGTCCAGTGGTAAGATCTCATCATAACTTACAAAACGAGCCCAAACTCGATATAACTAGCTGTAAAGATCTAGGAGTTCCAATAGAAGTCTTCGAGGTATACCACCAAGTCACTCCAACAAGTCCAGTGGTAAGATCTCATCATTACTTACAAAACGAGCCCAAACTCGATATAACTAGCTGTAGCTGTCTAGAAGATCCAGTAGTATAGTCTTCGAAGTATACCATCAGGTCACTCCAACAAGTCCAGTGGTAAGATCTCATCATTACTTACAAAACGAGCCCAAACTCGATATAACTAGCTGTAGCTGTCTAGAAGATCCAGTAGTAGTCTTCGAAGTATACCATCAGGTCACTCCAACAAGTCCAGTGGTAAGATCTCATCATTACTTACAAAACGAGCCCAAACTCGATATAACTAGCTGTAGCCGTCTAGAAGATCCAGTAGTAGTCTTCGAAGTATACCATCAGGTCACTCCAACAAGTCCAGTGGTAAGATCTCATCCTAACTTACAAAACGAGCCCAAACTCGATATAACTAGCTGTAAAGATCTAGGAGTTCCAATAGAAGTCTTCGAGGTATACCACCAAGTCACTCCAACAAGTCCAGTGGTAAGATCTCATCATAACTTACAAAACGAGCCCAAACTCGATATAACTAGCTGCAGCCGTCTAGAAGATCCAGAAGTAGTCTTCGAAGTATACCATCAAGTCACTCCAACAAGTCCAGTGGTAAGATCTCATCATAACTTACAAAACGAGCCCAAACTCGATATAACTAGCTGTAAAGATCTAGGAGTTCCAATAGAAGTCTTCGAGGTATACCACCAAGTTACTCCAACAATTCCAGTGGTAAGATCTTATCATTACTTACAAAACGAGCCCAAACTCGATATAACTAGCTGTAGCCGTCTAGAAGATCCAGTAGTAGTCTTTGAAGTATACCATCAGGTCACTCCAACAAGTCCAGTGGTAAGATCTCATCATAACTTACAAAACAAGCCCAAACTCGATATAACTAGCTGTAAAGATCTAGGAGTTCCAATAGAAGTCTTCGAGGTATACCACCAAGTCACTCCAACAAGTCCAGTGGTAAGATCTCATCATTACTTACAAAACGAGCCCAAACTCGATATAACTAGCTGTAGCTGTCTAGAAGATCCAGTAGTAGTCTTCGAAGTATACCATCAGGTCACTCCAATAAGGCCAGTGGTAAGATCTCATCATAACTTACAAAACGAGCCCAAACTCAATACAACTTACTCTAAAGATCTAGGAGTTCCAATAGAAGTTTTCGAGGTATACATGCAGGTCAGTACTACATTCGGGGAATGTAACTTTGCAAGAAATTTCGAAATTCTATCAAATAATAAAATAATGCTATTATATTGAAGGTACCATAGGTACCTAGTACTTAGTTTCTTCTTTTCAAAATATATTATCAATTTGGTTTGCTCAACTTAGACTTAGATTTAGAATTAAACTTAGACTTAGACTAAGTCTGAGTTCAAATCTAAGCCTAAGTCTAACACTAAGACTAAGTCTAAGTCTTAGTCTTAGTCTTAGTGTTAGACTTAGGCTTAGACTTAAAGAGACTTAGTCTTAGTCTAATGCATTTCCCAGTGGCTTAAAAAAGTCTAAATCGAAGTCTAAGACTAAGACTAAATCTAAGTCTAACTTAGTGTACAGCAAGTCCGGACGAAAATAAAAAATAAAAAAATAAAACATAAACAATTTATATCCAAGTATCAAAAACAGTCGCGTGCGCGCTGCGCCCCGTGTTGGTCGTGTGCAGTGTAGTCGTTATCGGTGGCGTTGCAAGTTTGAAAAAGATGACGTTAAAGTGTAATAATTGTAATCTAGTCGTAAACGAGTTATTGGCTTACGTGCAAAACAAACTGTCTGTAGCTGATGAGGACAGTATTGTACGAATATGTGCTGCGACGTTTTCGTCTGAACAAATTGAGGAGGCAAACAATTTGCTGGTGGATTCCCTACCGTTGGATCTGCGTAAAATTTCAAGGAAGGGAAAAGGGAAAGAAACTCGTTTTTTGAACGATATTATCAGCCTTTTTAAGGGCACCGACCCTGAAGTTTTGCCAGTTTTCGTAGCCAGAGACTTAGATAAATTACCTCCGATAACTTTCGATCACCTTGATGTCTCGAAACTATTAAAGGATTTGGTCGTTGTGCAGGCCGAGATAAAAAACATAAAGTCGTCATATGTAACCATTGACCAGCTGGAAAAAATGAAAAAAGAGTGCCTAAACCTTAGCCATAGGTCGCCGCCCTTCTCAGCTGCAAAGGTGAACATGAGAAGAGGTGCTTATCGGGACAGTGGGCCAATTGGACTGTCTCAACTCGATGATACGATCATTACGAATCACAGTGATAATACAAACGCTGAAGCGTCTTCTCCGAGAGATCATTCCTTAAATTATAGGAGCATAAATTATATGGAAGGTAGTGCAGTCGGTAGTTACAAATCTCATCGATCGATCGAGAACAGTGGCTCGAACGGAGAATGCGTGCGCGCCACGGATCAGCTACCCGATGCGGGCGCGGGCGCGGGCGCGGGCGGGGCGATTGATGTGTCATCGCAAGCAGCGAGCGTGCCGAGCGCTCGGCCGAACGCGCCGCCGAGCGCTCAGCCGAGTGTAGCTGCGATGAACCAGGCAGTGGGTACGTTGTCATTCGCAGAGGTGACTAAAACAGAAGGCGAGTGGAATATTGTACAGCGCCGGAAACCTAAAACGAGATCGTATCGTTATCTAGGGGTCGCGGGTGTCTCCAATGAAGAGAATTGTACCTTTAAGGCTGCGGACAGGAAAGTACCAATTTTTATTACTATGGTGCATAAGGACACGACGGAGAAGGATATTACGGAATACGTCTACAAAAAAACGCAAGAAAATATTAAACTCGAAAAAATTTCTTCCTCGAGAGAAAACAAGGACTATAACGCGTACAAATTTTTTGTATCAGAAAAAAAAATAACTACATTTTTAGATACAAAACTGTGGCCAGAGGGCGTGATATTTAGGCGCTTCGTCAACTTTAGGCGATTTAACAGTACTGATACGAACGGTGTAGCGTTGAATACCGTGAACGGCCCTATCTCTACTGTCAATGGATAAAAATCTCACTTGTAAGTTAGTTAGCTTCAACTGTAAGAGTATAAAGCGCTCAGTTGATAATGTGCGGCAGTTATGCCAGTCGGCGAGTGTGATTGCACTTCAAGAAACATGGTTATTTTCACACGATATTCAATTTCTTAACGGGATTGACGAGCGTTTCGGCAGCACGGGCACCTCGGCAATGGATACGACGGCGGGCATGGTGTGCGGCCGGCCTTATGGAGGTGTGGGGCTGTTGTGGAACAAAAATGTGTTTCAAGATGTGTCGGTCGTGTTTTGTGATAATCCACGAATATGTGCCATAAAAATAGTGCTGGGCGATAGGTCCATTTTAGTGTTTAGTGTGTATATGCCTACGGATAAAATGGTAAACCTTACGGAATTCACGGATTGCCTCAGTTCGGTGAGTGCTATTATTAACAGTATAAACGTAGAATGTGTTTACATCCTTGGAGACTTTAACGCGCATCCGAATGAGCGGTTTTATGATGAGTTGACTAGTTTTTGTGACGAACTAGAGTGGTCCTGTGTAGATGTACAACTTTTAGGTGTAAGGTCGGGCACATACACCTTTGTAAGTGAAGCGCACGGATCGACAAGGTGGCTTGATCATTGTGTGACGACTAAATCCGCTGTATCAACAATTTTAAAAGTTTATGTTAAGTATGATGTGTTATGGTCTGACCATTATCCGCTTGTAATTGAATGTAACTTGGATGTTGTTAAACCGAAGTTAACTAGTAGATATAAAGTGAATAACGAGATTCTATGGGGAGATAGAAAAGCGGAGGAGATAGGAATATATACTAAACTATGTCATGAAAAATTAAGAGCTATCGATTTTCCCGAAGAGTTTCGTTCTTGTAGTGATTATGTATGTAACCGTGTCGACCACAGATTATGTATTGATAAATTATATAGCGAAATTATAAATATTTTATCTGTGGCTGCCGCTGAATCTAACCCTATGAAATCGCACGGTAAGAAGCGTCCTGTGGCTGGATGGAACAGGTATGTGCGCGATGCCCATAGGGAGGCCAGGTCAAAGTTTTTGATGTGGGTTTGGTGGGGGAAGCCGAAAAATGGTAGTGTCTATGATGACATGCATCGAAGTCGCAGTGTGTTTAAGTCTCGCTTAAGGTGGTGTCAGAACCACAGTGAACAAATAAAAATGGATATCTTGGCTAAACAGCATTCGAAAAATGATTTTCGAAACTTTTGGAAATCAACCAATAAAGAAAATGGTAGACCTGGCCTACCAGCGAGCGTAAATGGTATTAGTGATCATAGTCTTATAGCAGATATGTTTAAGGACCATTTTACTGTCACATCACCGCTGGGACCACCACAGTCCAGTGGAGATGAGTGTACGTGTGGCCAGGAGATTGGAATCAGATTTACTGCGAAGGAAGTCAATAAGATTATATCTTCTATGTCTCGTGGCAAGTCTCCTGGCCATGATGCACTTAGTATTGAACATCTAAAGCATGCGGGTCCTCACTTACCTAGAGTACTTGCAATGTTTTATAACCTATGCATAGCGCATTCATACTTGCCTGCAGCACTGATGAGAACTGTGGTGGTGCCAATTGTGAAGAACAAAACGGGGGACATATCTGAGACATCCAACTACAGGCCGATTTCACTTGCTGCGGTTGTCGCGAAGGTGCTTGACGGTTTGCTCAACGTTCAGCTTGATAAACATATATTCTTACATAACAATCAGTTTGGCTTTAGATCGGGTTTGTCAACTGAGTCAGCAATATTATGTTTAAAGCAAACTGTGAAGTACTATTCGGATAGGCGTACGCCTATTTATGCGTGTTTTCTGGACCTTAGCAAGGCATTTGACCTGGTAAGTTATGATATCCTATGGCAGAAACTGAAAAATATCGGACTGCCCGAAGAAATTACTAGGATTTTCAAATATTGGTATAGCAACCAGGTCAATGTCGTGCGATGGTCTGAAACTTATTCGCAGCCATATAGGTTGGAATGCGGGGTACGACAGGGAGGTTTAACTTCTCCTAAGCTCTTTAATTTGTATGTCAATGCACTGATAGAGGCGCTCAGCACTACTCATGTCGGTTGTCATATTGACGGTGTCTGCCTCAATAACATTAGTTACGCAGATGACATGGTGTTGCTGAGTGCTTCTGTTTGTGGCTTAGCGAAACTGTTAAGTATATGTGAAAACTACGCCAAAAGTCACGGATTGACGTACAATGTCAAAAAGAGCGAATGCATGGTCTTTCAGGCCAAGGGAAAACCCTTGCCCTCGTCTGTACCACCCATTAAGTTATACGGTACCCCGTTAAAGAGGGTGTGTCAGTTTAAATACCTGGGTCATGTGGTATCCTTTGACCTGAAGGACGATGCTGATATAGAGAGAGAACGCAGGGCATTGTCTGTAAGGGCAAACATGATCGCTCGCAGGTTTGCTCGTTGTTCGACCTCTGTAAAAGTAACGCTCTTTAGAGCTTACTGCATGTCTTTTTACACAAGCAGTCTGTGGGTCGACTACACGCAGAAACAGTACAATGCCCTGCGTGTTCAGTATAACAATGCTTTCAGGGTGCTATTGGGACTGCCTCGTTGCTGCAGCGCGTCGGGTATGTTCGCGAATGCACATGTGGATTGTTTCTACACCACCATGCGCAAACGATGTGCATCCCTGGTGCGCAGGGTGCGGGCTAGTTCCAATGGCATCCTGAGGGCATTTGCCGACAGGTTTGATTGTCAGTACCTGAACCATTGTCTTATGGTGCACGTGCTGACTAATCAAGCCTGTCTTAGATATAGTTTTAGGATAAAATAGTTTAATGGATACTAACATTAGCTTAAGTGTGTGTTTACTAACAATTATGATCTTCATGGTCGAAATAAAAGATTTTTTTTTTTTTTTTTTATTTAAAACAAGTTAATTCACTCATTTTTAACGCAGCTTGCCCGCGCCTGTGTGTGCGTGTGAACGGTGCATGTGTAGAAGTGCGTTTTTATACCTACTCTTTGCGAAATCCCGTCCTTAATATAATTTTTCTGATTTTACAGAGAGGTAAGGCGCTGTTCACACCAACACCGCTATGGAAACCAGCTGTGAAGACAACGGAACCAACGCCGGATTCCTTAACCAGCGACAGCTCCGATAGAACCGAATATGACAATATTGCATACATATCTTGACGATAGTGCGGAAAGTGCATACGAATCTGTTTTTAGATTATAAGCATTACCGCTGTAGGTTGATTCTATTTTTACAAGATTAATTAGCGCTTGATGACATTCAGTGACAATAATAAGGGTCGCGGGTTCGGTCCCGGACTTTTAACACTTTACGCACGATAACGCACTTCTCATTTTTCTGAGTTATGTGCGTTTAAGCAATAGAATAAAGAATAATATGCTTCAATAGTGAAGGAAAACATCGTGAGGAAACCTGACGATCTCCCATGCGCAGTGGTGAGCGCTGTGGTCTTATAACTGGGAGGTCTCAGGTTCGATTCCCGGCGGGGACAATTTGGTAATTTATAATTTCTGAATTGTCTCTGGTCTGGTCTGGTGGGAGGCTTTGGCCGTGGCTAGTTACCACCCTACTGCCAAAGACGTGCCGCCAAGCTATTCAGCGTTCCGGCACGATGGTGTGTAGAAATAGATTAGGGGTATGGGTTAGATGTACACTGCTAAACCCCTTCAGAGTTACCCGGCTACCATCTTAGGCTGCGTCGTCACTTACCATCAGGTGAGATCTTGAAATCGAATAAAAAAACCTGCACGCCTGAGAGTTCTTCACTATATTCTAAAAGGTGTGTGAAGTCTTCCAACTTGCATTGTACGGCTGCCCCATTTCAAAATCTAGTAAGTGTGACTGACAAAATTTTAAAGGGGCCAAAAAACATGTTTTGTAGATGGAAGTAATAAATATATCCGATAAAAGCTTTCAAAGTAGTTTATTTACGAAACATTAATTTATCAACAGATACTGAAGAGTTCAAATTTCAGAAGGGCTACCACAAATATGTTTTTTGGTCTCCTTTAACATTTTGTCAATCACACTTACTAGGTTTTGAAATGGGGCAGCCGAGTAGTCCACTGGTATGGCATATAACCCTTCTCGGAGAAAACCTGCGTTCAGTAGTAAGCCGTTAAGAGTGACCGATGAACAATCATGCCTGATAGAAGGCGATAAGAGGTCTAAATTGGAGCGCGTTTGCCCAGGAGATGCCAATTCACTTTCCTACAGAAGGTACTGAAACATTTCACAACAAGGAAAGTGAACGAGCAGTAAATAAATAATTAACAATGATTTAAAGATCTGTAAGCATGAATTATGATTATGAATGTTGTATGACAATGAAATAAACCTTTTAAAGAGTTGCTTTGTTATTATTTTACCAACACGGACTTCCCTTTTTAGATTATCCTTTCAGCTGCTTTCCTATTTCTGGCAAGTTATCAATGTCATGTTGTCGCTCCTTATTTCACGAAATCAGCAAACCAAACATTCCAAAGTACGGAAGTTTGAAAAGCTTTCCAAAGAGTGCTAAATATAAACAATGCGCCAAAGTTGTCGAGACGTAATGCCTACGTCTGAACAAATTTGCACCTGCTCCTGAAACTTTCAGACTTACATTGCTTAAGGCCGGAACAGACACTATATGACGGAAAAGTGTCCAACGCGATACCTAGCACATACATCCGCAAAAAACTAAATGCGAAAGTGATTTAGATTTTTATAAACCTAATTTCACTACTGTTATAGCTAAGCTAAGCTACTAAATCCGACACTGTGTTTGTTTGTTGGTTTGTTCTTAAATTACGCGGCGGCAACGGATCGACGTAATTTTACATGCGTAAGTTCAGAACATAAAAAGTAACATGTGCTAATTTTTATCATCTTATTATTACAGGTATAATATATTTTACAAAGTGCTTTCTCTACACATTGTAAAAATTTATTTCAATAAAAAAATATTCTGTTCTTTTCTATACTATCAAATGAAATCACAGTCAAGGGCTATCTTGAATCTTGATGGATTTTTAAAAAACTTAACTCCACGCAGATGACGTCGCAGTCGACAATGAAAAACCGCAGCGACACCGCAGTGGCTGCACGAAGTTCTTTGTATTAAAAAATATAGGTACATAATATGTACGCGCGCGTTCAGTATGACGTCATCCCGTGCAGTGTCTTTCGCACAGTGTGTGTTTCGGGCTTTACTCTGAATTTCAGTCAGATGCAATTTGCAAAGTTTTCCGTCGTTATTTGTGATCATAACTTGTGTTTCAAAGAAAATTCATTAGTAAGTTTGGGGAATTTGTTTTGCGCGGTATGATGACAGTATTTTTGTATTTTTGAGTATTATATTTTCAACTATTAAATGGCTTAAAATAGGTTTCTATCAGAAAGTTTTATATAGCTTCACTTTAAAAGGTTTCGAATCTTTATTGTCACTAAATTTTCAATTACGTAGAGAACCGATTCTTAAGGAACTCGAGAAACGAATTTATTTGAAAAAGCTAGTTTTTATTAACTACAGCATTTCAAAGTGAAAACTATTAAAGAAGACATTAAATAATCCTAACTAATATACAAAATACCGAATTGTTTACTTAATGGTTTGTCCTTTCGCAACATTATTTTTTGCATACTTATAGATGAGAACCTCGAGAGTGACATAGGCTAGTTTTTATCCCGGAAAAATAAAGAAACGCCACAGGATTAAAATTCTAATTACACGAGAGCTAAGTTGCTGGAAAAAGCTAGTTAAAATTAAAAAGTAGAAAATTCGTAGTCACCTCCTAAGTATATTTACCCGTAGCCTCAATAGCCCAACGGTTAAAGGTGCGGACTGAAAACTGAAATGTCGCAGGTTCGAGCCCCACCCCGTTGCAACTATTGTCGTATCCACTCCTGACATAAGCTTTACGTTTATTTGGAGGGGAAAGGAGAATATACGTCACGTTCAGCGCTTGCCTGATTTTCTTTAAAAAAAAGTTTTGAGTTTTGGCTTTAATAAATAGGTTCCACTTAATTTCAGTTTTATCGAAATGAGTGAATCTAACGTTGCACTTTTATTAAATTCACAAATGAGAAATCGTGAAACAATTTTTAAAAATAGATTTCGAGATTGTTTTGTTTTCGGTTAAATATTAATTATAGCCGCGAGCTTTAAATACAGCACAAAAATATGCAGTGTACCATGTTTTGCTGCTGTTTTGATTTTAGCTTCAAGCTATAACTTTTTAACGACGTTCTCGGCAGCCATTACGAGCGGTTTTTTTAATTCGTTCGGAAAACGCAAATGTGTACATGCAATGAAGCCTGCTCCTCGTTACGATAGGTATTAACCTTTCCGATGCGATGAACACACGACACGATCTCTCCGATCGGATTTCCGTCCCATCGGACTATGAGAGTGAGCGAATAGAAAGTGCACCAGTGATTACGCACACACTTGGGTACTATAACATCTCCAGCGCAGATGACTAATCTCTGAGGAGAAATATAATGTTCTTCCGACTGAGGTTGCATTCAGTCGGAAGAACATTATATTTATTTTATAACCTTTCAATAGTGAGTCAAAATAGCAATATTCAAGCAGCTTTAATTTGACGTCATCTCGGCAAACAAGTCTCTTCTTCTTCTTTATCAACCGACTAGAAGCCCGCGCCGACTTCGTCCGGGTTGAAAATTAAACATTTATTTTGTTCTTGTGAGCTTCTTATAGGAGACGATTGTCAATAAGATCACCACAGGAACCACACAAATATCCCGCACCGATACCCGCCACCGTGCCCCGCCGCGCCAGCCGGCACCATTTTATTATTTTGTCGCGCGGAAATATTAATTTTCCGATAACTCCTATGATATTTATTTAAATTGTATAGTGTAAAGGGCAAATATGTTCTAAATTAAATACTTACGATAATAGACATATTTATTTAGATATAGATTGACATCACATCGATTAAAGAAGCTTCGAAAATAATTAATTATTTTTAATCAAAATTTGAAAGATAGAAATGGTTACTGTAAGTTATCCTTAGAATATAGACATATGCTATCACGGACTTTTTTTTAGAACTCTTTAAGAGGAACAATTCACCCATACATCATTTTCATCCAATAACAGTATATGACCCAGCGCACGCCTTGAAAACGTTTAAGAGTCAAAAAAAATTCCGACTTCTTTAACAAATTTGCACATAATATCTAGCCATAATACATTTATTAACATAATTATAGCCTATAACCATCTGGAATAATGTACCTTTGAAATGCTAAAAGAATTATTGTAATAGGTGCGGTGGTTCCAAAGTTTGCTCCGGACATACATACAAACTCACAAAATTCGCGCTCTCTCTTTATTATAATAGTATAGATAGTCGTCCACTGTAGAACAAATATCTCTTGCACAGGTATCGGTCTTGCGCCGCATACATCCAGCGGCTCCCTGCGACTCGTTTGATGTCGTCAGTCTACAGGGTCCAGTGGGTGGCCTGTCAACATTGCGTTTCGCTACTCCAGCACCTAGGGAACCCCAATAACCATCGGCTCTTCGAACTATGTGTCCCACCCATTTTCATTTCAGTTTCACGGCTGACGGAGTTATGTAGGTGACTTTGATTCTCCTTCGGATCTCCTCATTCCTCATTTGATATTCCGAGCATAGCTCTCTCCATCGCCCGCTGAATAATCCTAAGCCTTCTTATGAGCACAACAAGCCTCTAGTATCATAGATCTCTAGTTTCATATCAATATACTGAAAGAGAAAACTTCAACATCTCAAACAATCGCTGATCTAAGGATCTCCCGAAATGGCGGCAGAGGTCTTAACTGTTAGGCTATTGCTCCTGTGACATAAGTAGTTGTGACATTTGTTAGTGTAATATTAAACTGTAATCAGTTTTATGGGAAATGTCTTATTAAATACTGGGAAGACCCTATCTTCGGTGCAGCGCTTTTAAAAAGGGGTATGGGTAGTTCATTGAACCTATACCCCCATTTTGAAATACGCGACGGTCGTTAAAAAAGGTTCACCCCAAACAAAACAATAATGAATGGTCCAAAATTTTAATTATGAAACAAACGTCGAGCCATAACGATCGTGAACGCCTCTCGTAAAAGAGTTATCGGCCTATAAATTACACGACACGCGATTTTCTGTAATTTTGGTCACAATAAAACAGTGTTTGTATTTGATTGTATCTAAATACTAGTTTAATATAAAATTAAAGCTTATGCTAGCGTACAGTAATTATTTTAAGTTTGCAGTTTTAATACTACTAATACTAGGTATAAATAAGAAAGTTTGGATGTATGGACGGATCAACTGACGACGACGCCTGAACCGATTAGGCTGACCTTTGGCACAGAGATAGATTATAGTCTGGGATAGCACATAAGCTTTTATCTTGAAAAATAAGACAGTTCCCGCGGGAAATAAAAAAGCTCAATGCACGCGAACGAAGCCGTGGGCATCAACTTGTAGTTTATGAATAAAATTTACAGAACACGGACGGAAATAGGTATAGACCGACACTTCTTCTTCTCCATCATTAACCGATGGATGTCCACTGTTGGACATACTTAGACTTCCACATGGCTCGGTGTTGCGCCGCCTCTATCCAGCGACTCGTCTGATTTCGTCAATGCACCTACTGGGAGTTCCAACACTGCAACAGCATTCCGAACCAGCAGGGCTAGCATAGGCGGGAGAAATTTTATCCCCGGGAAAAGGATAAAATGTTTATCCCCTCGCTTAGTTTTATCCTCCCGTCGAACATGGGCACAGCGGTGGAAATAACACTCAGTGGATATACTTATAGGAATATACCAACTTCGCCTTCTCCTCTGTCGCCATGCTTTAGCATAGGAAGAAGATAGTTTTATCTCCTGTCAGTGGATAAAATCGGGGGATAAAATTTTTATCTCCTGCCCATGCTAGCTATGTAGTGGTAGGTTCATTTGACGATTCGAAAGTACTTTGTAAAAGTTTATGTGAATAAAGAAAATGTTCTATTTTATTCTATTTATTGTACTTTATATTATATTCTACTGCAGCTTGAAATTATTCAAAAGTTGCTTGTTATGTTCCGAAACCCCTTTCACTAATTTTATATTCCGGAATCCCGAAAACACTTCTGATATAAGCCGCCCCCGGTTGTGTAACAGATCTCACCCTGTTAATTATATCTTAAGTTCCCAAGTTTATCAAAAGGATGAGATGAGAATAAGGAAAGTTAACGCAATTTATAAAGTAACAGGTGCGAGCTAATGTCTCTCTCTACACGTCTTTGTGAATTCCTCTCCAGCCTTTGTAATTCTAAGGTTTTATTATAAACTAGGTAAATGACAGGCGCTTCTTTAGGCGAAGTATTTTAATTATGTACTTATTAACATCCAAAGAGTGATCTTACTTAATGCTTTTTTATATGCTCTACCAACTTCTCGACTCGAGTTGAGAATTTCCACTGAAATTAATCATAGGCACAGGACGTTTAGGTGCAGGCGTGCGCAACACAGGTGCACTCTATTCTCTCACTCTCATAGCCAGATGGGTCGGCTATCTGGCACGATCAGAGGAAAATCAGACGCATGTACGTGCTCTCGAAGACGCGAAGGGGGGCCACCGCCTATTTTCTAATCCGGGCTATTACCTTGTGAGAATTTTTTAACAAAAAAAAAAAAGGAATGCATTTTTGGCCGGTCCCGGGGATCGAACTCTGTAGGTACATCGTCATCTGTAGTCAAATATGCTAACTACTAGTAACTAGATTAACGAAACACTTAACTATAACAATACTAATATTATAGTGAACATTTAAATGAGCATTCTATATAATAGAATGCTCATTTAAATGGTACTACGGGTGGCCAACCGTTCGATCGCGGCATGACTTTGCAAATCTAGTGGAAGATGCTCAGGTTCAAAGCTCACACTAATTTTATGAACAAGTAGTTAGTAACTAGTTACTAAAAATTCAATTGTATGTTTTTCCTTTTAATCAAATAAAAAACACTATATAAGTAACTTATGCAACTTGTATTATTTCATTTATCAAGAAGTATGAAATTGGTAGATCTCACACGGTTTCGTCAGTAAATAGTAGATCTTAGCTCTAATCAAGTTGGCCACCCCTGCTAAATACACTACCTTAACTAAAAGCCTACTCTACCACTCTTAAAGTTAGAGGAGCACAAAATTGATTTTCATTATGACAGACATTCGTGCTGATTCATTTCGATCAATCACGGGGCACAGTAGAGACACCATCAATTGAATGAGTATTTTAGGCTTTTTAAACTAGTACGTAGTCTAAACTAACAGCAGCAAGGCTAGCATAGGTGGGAGAAATTTTATCCCCGGGAAAAGGATAAAATGTTTATCCCCTCGCTTCGTTTTATCCACCCATCAAGCATGGGCACAGCGGTGTAAATAACACTCAGTGGATATACTTATAGGAATATACATCGCATTCACCTCTGTCGCCATGCTTTAGCATAGGGAAAAGATAATTTTATCCCCTGTTAGTGGATAAAATCGGGGGATAATTTTTTTATCTCCTGCCCATGCTATCTATGCAGGAGCAGTTATAATAGCCTAGTGCTAAGGACTGTGGAGCTATTTGGGGGTCACGAGTTCGATCCCGAGCACACACCTCTGACTTATGTGCGTTTAAGCAATTTCCACAGGTTTTAACGGTGAAGGCATACATTGTGAGGAAACCTGCACATATAATAATGGTCTGAAAGGTGGTGTGTAAAGTCTGCCAATATGCATAGGGCCAACGTGGTAAATTATAGCCTATATAACTCTTCTCTTAGAAGAGACCTGCGCTCAGTAGGGTTGGTGATTTTTATGGTGAATCGGTTAAAGAAGTATAGATTGCTTGACGTCATACATTGGAACAAAGCTCTCGCAAATCTAGTTATTATTCTAAGTGTCACTCAATGCTAAATATTTGCTATTTTTATGTATATGATTTCATGAAAATTTTGTATTTTGATCCTAGAAATTAATAAATATGACGAACCAGATTAGTTAGTAAAACTATCTAGGGTCATTTTTAACCGACTTCCAACAAAGGAGGAGGTTCTCGATTCGTTCCGGTATCTTTTGAGCGTAATTTGATTTATTCACACAGATCTCTGACTCAGGCATAGATAGATATAGTTCTCAAAGCTCATGAAAGGGCAGTCTAACTTTTAAATAAGATTTTTTACCTAGATGAAAATAGTAGGTAAATCCTGCAAAGTGTCTTAGCATGGTCAACTGATTACGGCTGTAAACTTGCGTGTTGACCTTGTCCACAATTTTCTTACATCGCTTACGTTTATTGTGTACAGGGGAGCGATTTCATAGACAGTTTTATATTTTATGCAAATGGTTTTTTTCTACTTAGAGCCGATTTCACCAACGTACCATAAGTCTATCCGAGCATTTTGATAGTTTGGCGGATTTTCATTACAAAAACAGTCAAAATATCTTTACGCTCGGATAAGACTTATTACCTGACTGCGCAACGCAAAGACGGGTCATGTTTTTATCAATCTATGAATGTATTATATGTATGTTAGTGGCGCTCTAGAGACCAAACGCCTGGGCTGATTTTGATGATTCTTGAACGTAACTCAATTTGTGATAATTTTGCGAGTGTCACTAAAGAAATGACAGTAATCAAAATTCAATACAGTGACCATCAGATGACCTATTTTGAAAAATAAAAAAATGAAATTCCCCGTTAAAATATTAAGTGGGGTTGGCCGCCAGTGGCGTGCACAGGATGTACTACAGGGTAGGCAGATGATACAAAATGGAAAAAATATTCAGTGCGAATTATAAAAAACTTAAGGGTAGGCATTGTACATATTATAAAAAGCCTACCCTTAAGTTATTATAATTCGTACGATTTGCGATTTGCTCCATTTTATAGCATTTTGCCGCGTTATGCCTACCCTGTGTGCAAGCCACTGGGTTGGGGTATCATTGAACCTATTCAATGATACCCCACTTAACTTATTTGAAAATCATTGTTAGGTTCCTCATTTATCATCATTATTATATCATTTTTCTTTAAGAATGACGATTTACGATCTATCTAATTAAAGTGATAATTTTCAATTGATATTCTTTAATATTCTCAGTTGAGAATCTTTAAGGCAGTTAGGTTTTTTATTCTATTTTAATATTTTCCTACTTATTTACTGACAGACAGACGGACGCCAATGGGGTCCCGTTGACACCCTAAGTGTAAGGAATCCTAAAAGTGCCCATTTATACCCCAACTTCATTCGACCATTTAGCCAGGACTTGGCTATGGAAGCGCACGCATTCCCCTCTGTCGAAGTGCATGTACAAACGTACGTGTTAGCTTGTAAGTGTGACAGCTTTTGAGTTAGTGTGCATTCATTGAGCCTTTAAGTTTTTTACAAGAGTGTGCGGAAGCGAGTAAATATGTGCTGTACGTAGGCTGTGCGTGATTACTTCACCTCCCGCAGAAAGTGGCAGAGTATATTCAGTACCAAATCTACGTAAAGGCTCGTCCCGGCTAAATGGTCGAAGCCCTACTTCGTACTCGCCCATTTGTACCCCAACTTCGTAGGTTTACACGCTATTTATTGTTCGCTACTCATTGTCCATGTTGCGACTTGGGGTGAACGGTTGTTTGATGTTTGTCTACAACATATTGCATTAGTCAGCTCAACACGCAAGGGCAGTTACGTGTCCACTGAAGCGGAGTGGAGCGGAGATAGCAGAGGGCTTTCACATTTATTTTTAGACTAGATGATGCCGTGGATTAATATTTTTCAATTTCTGCAGAATCTCTTTAATTTTCGAGAATAAAATGTGTTAATCCTGGGTGCGAGCTATCTTCATTCCAAACAGCCAAATCGGTTTATTCATTGTGGCGTGAAGGAGTAACAAAGATAAACACACACATACAAAGTTTCGCTGTTAGGATATTAGTGTGATAGATGAAAATTCTTTATTATAACACACACACACACATATGTTTACAATAGAAACTGATAATCTCGTAATTCTTCCTGCAACCTCGTAGCCTGCAACCGCGTAAAAATAATTATTCTTGTTGATCCTTGTTTTATCTTGAACAAGGATCAACAAGAATAATTATTTTTTTGTTTTATTCCCCCATTATACAGGGGTGATTCAAAAGCCAAAAAATAAATTCGGGAAAAACCCAAAAGAACAGCTGAAAAATCTAAAAAATCTAAATTATTAATTTCGTATAGGAATCACCACTTCGGATTACTTTTAATAGAATGCAGCAGCGAAGCCGCGGGTAAAAGTTAATCGATAATAAAACGTAATACCATCATCGTTAGACCTAATAATAGCATTGGATCTGTCTGCCTAATACCTAGTTAGGGGGTAACTCGAGAACACGGCCATTATTATTCCATTTGACGTGAAACGGAGCCGCAAGAGCCCTTCCATCATCAGGAATTAAGAGATAAGGCCGCCCTTACCCGCTGAGGGAAATGCGATAATCCTCCCGTTACCTTTCTTACAGAAACGTACCGAGAATAGAGCAAATTATTTTATTGACAGATAGAGAGCTAATAAATGTGTAATAAATACTAGTTTATTACGTAATGAAGTATTTATTTGTCTATTGCAGAAATCGTTTCGGGGAAATGGGTAATCTACAAACGTAGTCCGGCGCTTACGACTTTCTTTCATTAGGATATGTACATAATTATTGTTTTATACAAATATCGTGGTAGCCTCTAGAAACAAGTTAAGAAGAAAAAAACATAGACAAAAGTAAGGACAAGTTTCATACACATTTGCTTATCAGTTGAAATACGCTCGTATTAGGCATAACAAAATCAAAATCTATTAAAAAAACTAAAGTCAATTTTGGCAAAATTGTGGGTTGGAAACTTCGATCACAGAAGAATGATCGAAGGTTGGAAACGTTTTCCGTAACTACGTCCAACTGTCCTAGGAGAATTTTATCTTGATGATAAAAAAATTATGTATTTGACGTCTTTTGTAAAAAAAAAACTTTAATAGTTGACATTTCATTTTTTCTTCCTACCTGCATAAAAATAAACCGGAAATAAGTATCGGTATTTCTAATAAGTAATCAGAAATTACCGTTGTACGAGTATGGTTTGTATCTAGTAATTGTAGTACCTACTAACAAGTCAAAATGCCACCTATGAAACTTGCAAAAATATTTTTACAAAGCAAACTTTGGTACAATTCAAACAAAAGCGAAATATAAAAGCAGAAAGGCAGTAAATTAAACACGCGGCATATCGAAAATAAAATATGTAGAGGTGTGTCCAAAATAAACAAAAAAAAAACCTACGATTGATGATACTCCAAATATCTACGAAAATATATGGACGCTCTTGAAATACTCATAGCTAACTTTATTTTTATGCTTTGGTATTTAAAACTGGATGCAAATTGATATTTTACTTTTTTACCAGTTATTGAAAATGCGCTAAAGTATACCTTCTCATGTAGATACATAAAATTGAAGTAAATTTTCAGTACACCTTCAAACATAACTTACTACAAAAGATTTTAGACTTAATTCGTGGTTTAATGACATAATTGTTATAAATGCTACGAGTACGTACCACGGTAATTATTTTAGTTGGGATTGTCGATATTTCGATCCAATTGCATGGACCGTGGTCACGACGAGACTGCGGTGTTGCGAGACGTCAAGTTGAAGCTGTCATGGGTAGAATCTATCTACCCGCCTTCTTGATCTTTTCGGAGGAACGTCATTTAAAGTTCGACAAAAAACACTAACAACGTCACTTTTTAAAGGTGCTGTACGACGCTTCTCTGGTTTGCATAATTCTACGACTGGATTCCACATACTAGCTAGTTTAAAACCGTCTTCCCTATTGAAATTCCGGTATTTACGAATTTCAATTGCTTCGCGCACCAGCCTAGGTATATAATGGCGGTCTGTGGAGAGAACTCTTGGGTTGTGGAGTTCGATCCAGTGATTTGTTCCTGGCTGTAGAATATGCTCCGCGATCGCAGACTTCTGAGGATCGTTGTTCTTAACCGCTTTAATGTGTCCGGACACCCTTGTCGCTATGGATCTCTTAGTTTGACCAATATAAGAGCTTCCACAGCTGCAGTCGATCTTATACACACCCGGACACTGGTATGGTAAACGATCCTTTGGAGATCTCATCAAATGGGAAATCTTTTGGAAAGGAGTGAACACGGTCCTAACTCCTAATGTTGTATTGTTTACTCAACAATGTACCTATCTTGTCAGTCACTCCTTTCACATAAGGCAGGTATGCCATCTGTCTTTCAGCTTCCAAAGGTCGTCTGTCACGTCTCTGTTGTGCCTTTTTTACAGCTGGTGGCTTATGACCATTCCATCGAAGCACCTTGCGTACATGTTCAAGCTCACCCTGAATGTGAAGGTCATCACACAGGTCGTGAGCGCGGTTGATGAGGCTGGTAGCAACCGACGCCAGGTGGCCAGGATGGTGGTGTGACGAGCCGTGCAAATACCGGTCCGTGTGCGTCTGCTTTCGGTATACCGAGTGACCAAAACTACCATCAGATCTTATATGTATCAGTACATCCAAGAATGGTAAGGACCGATCTTTCTCCAATTCGTACGTGAAGGACATCTTTTGGTGGATGTTGTTTAGGTGTGCCAGACACTGTGATATTTGTTCCTCATCGCCTTAAATCTTTAAATGACGTTCCTCCGAAAAGATCAAGAAGGCGGGTAGATAGATTCTACCCATGACAGCTTCAACTTGACGTCTCGCAACACCGCAGTCTCGTCGTGACCACGGTCCATGCAATTGGATCGAAATATCGACAATCCCAACTAAAATAATTACCGTGGTACGTACTCGTAGCATTTACAATATAACAATTATAACTTACTACAATTTCGGAAATAAAATTATATATGTACTTAAAACCAATACGTATTTATTATTTTCAAAGAACGGTTTTAAGGTGACAGATGTGATTGGCAGCAAGCGTCATCAAAATCAGTCCAGCAGCAAAGCAAAATGTGATATCATTTTCTTGAAGAACTGCTGAATTTATTTAGAGAAAAAATGGAGCTATATTTTCTTCCAGTGTAGGTAAACACTCTAACAAAAACTGTAAACAAACAAAAAAATAGCAAACAAGCAAAATCATACACATCAATGCATCAAGATCAATCATACACAATTTATAAAATAAACGTTTCTTTCTTCGTTTCTTTTCTTTCAGTGTAAAATATCTCATATGGATAGGGTTACCTACTCGAAGGGATAGGCTTAATTTCCCATCCGTTTATAGCAACGCATTATCGGACGCGTGACATTACAAGCCAGGCTCAAGGCCTTAAGGGGGCTACCGCCAACAGTAAAAGCCGTAGCAGTATCATTTCAATATTGTTTTGACATGTCATTAGGGTTTAATTTCATGTCGACATTAGGTATATGACATGTCAAAACAATATTTATTGAAAAGCGTTGGTGGTATTGATCTCATAACTGTGTCATTTCTTTATACAAATTCACATCATCACAAACACAAATTTTTTTTTCCTCCGAGACAAATTCCCTGATGTCTAAGTATTGATCTGTATTTTATTTGTATGTGAGTAACTCAATAATATTATAATGTCAAAATCATGAAACTTCTTCAATGTAAAAATTGTCATTATAACGAAATACAAAAGCTATTTTAAGCACACTTGAATAGAATGATCACTGATTAAGTCTACGGGCCAGAACTAAAGTCCAGTTTTCTACCAAAGAAAAAAATCTGCGATCTACAGAAAACTCCCCAGCAGATTTAAAAAATGAATGACAAACAATAATGTTATTGTTCTAATGTTTTTTTAATTAAAATTTCCTTGTCTAAGAAACAGTTGCCACCTACACAATACATTCATTGTTCACGTTCCAAGGTTTCTATTTAAACGCTCACAAAAACAACTAAAATAAACAGTCTAGCAGGAGGGGCTTGGACATTGAAAAACACGGGACGGAAGGATGAAGACGTTGCAATTTGTTGTACGAGTTAACTCAATGTACAAACTGGAGATTTACTACCTTTTTGTATTAAAAAAAAACACATAAACCTCCCTTGATGTTGGGTATTTCGTACGGGGTACTAGCGGGCGATGGAGAGAGCTATTCGGGGTATCCCTGCAGGATCGAATCTGAAATGAAGAAATCCCCTAAAACATAGTTGCCGACATACGAATAGCTCTTCGACTCGCGAAGATGTGGAAATGGGACTTTTTTTTAAAGAATATTAGCCAAGCTAAACTTGACTTATTCCTCTCCCCTCCAAATAGGTGAAAAGCTTGTGCTAGGTGTGGGTACGACAATAGTGCAACGGGTGGGACTCGAACCTGCGACCTTTGATTCCGCAGTCCGCACCTTTAACCGTTGTGCTATTGAGGTGCACATTAGATCCAAAAGTGCTTGCATGGTGATCTTGCAACAGGAAACAGTGCTGGAAGACGCCGACTAAATGGATGAGTGATTATTTTTAATAAAAATGAATTTAATAAAATCCAACTCAACAACTCATCCAATGTATCACGTACCTCATTATATTGATGACATACCTATCACTATCATAAAATGGGATGAAGCATAGGTGCGGTAAACATAATAGGCATACTAAATGCTCTAAGTAGGCATAATATGAACCTAGAGACAATCTCGAATGGCTCAATGAAATACTTAATTGATAACGTGAAACCTCTGTGATATATTATACGCAATGTAGAAAATGTATTCACTCTTGCCTTGAAGGTACCTACTCAATTTGTACATGGCAGGAAACAGGAAGAACATAGACTGTTGAAATGTACATAATAATATAATATGATATTATCCGAGGATATGTATCACATTTTAGTGGAATGTGTTCACAACGAAAGGGAAAGATTTAGATTTAAATATAAGAAACCGATTCGGGGTATGGGTTGAATCTACACTGCCATACCCCTTCCAAGTTGCTCCACTACCATCTTAGACTGCATCGTAGCTTACGACCAGGTGAGATCGAATAAACAAAAAAAAGTTGGGCCATGGAGTCTAAGTGCAAAAAAAAGATTTACGAATGTTACGAACGTTTATCCGCGGTTAATTGCCTCATCTGGTGACAGAAGGGCTGTCTCGTATAAATTGACTTATCCATTTATACTCGTATGACGACGGGACTGCGGTATTGCGAGACGTCAAGTTGAACCTGTCATGGGTAGAATCTATCTACCCGCCTTCTTGGTCTTTTTGGATGTCATTTAATTTTATCACAATTATGTCTCTTGAATCAAGTATAAAATCTATGACCAAAATAGCTAAGAATTTTTTGGAAGCATATGGTGGAAAGTGTGATGTCAACACGAAGCTGCTCCAGGATTGATCTATTAGTTTGCATCGCTGTCCATGGTATTCGAAGCATCCTTCTCCAACATTAACTAGTGGTTCGCCCCGAACTGAGACCTCGCGATATCCCATATTTCCCAAAAGTTTTAATTATATATTGTAATAATTAACTTTTAACATTAGACACAATAAAAAAAATAATAGTTGACATAAAACTGTTTTACTGACACAGCGCCATCTATTAGCATTATAGTGAAGCTATTAGCTTCACAATAATGCTAATAGATGGCGCATTAAAATTAAATAATTTCGTTTCTTTATAACATTTATCTAATTTTAGTATTTGTTGTTCAAGTACAGGATATAACTGAATTTTCAACCAAGTTTCACGTTCTAATATTCAGTAATTCAGAAGTTATAGGGCTCTGACAGACATTTAGACGGACACACTTCTCTGTCTAGTAGGCAAGCGCCCTAGTTGACTCAGAGAACTCGCTTCGCTCGTTCAAATATTATAAATATTAATGATAAAAAAAAACATGATACCTTTCTCCAGCTTAGTGTTAGTTGGTAAAATAACAAATCGACGTACATATTTCACGTTTCTAAAATATTCGCACAAATTTAGATTCATATCGGCTGAAAGGATTCGATATGAATCGAACTGTCATCAATCGCCTTATAGAATTGACGCGGCAGCATTTGCGTTTTATAGCCGAACCTTTTGAAGGGGAAAATTTTAATCAAACACCGGTTATATTCGAGAAAAATTATAAAACGTGAATTTTTAGTATGCTAAGTTCAATTTTTTAACCAACTTCTTAAAAAGATAGATAGAGATAGAGAGCCAACTTTTAATTCCGGAAAAATATCATGTCCTTGCGGGAATATAATAAACTAGACGATACCCGCGACTAAAGTATCAAAGTACAGTATCTAAAAGACTCCAGACCTTACGGTATTCATTTAAAAATTACCTGGTTCCCGAATGCGTTATCAATTTCTATCTATCTTTTATCTATAAATCTACGAGTATATAATATATAAAAGAAAGTCGTGTTAGTTACAATATTTATAATCAAAAACGGTTGAATCGATTTGGCTGAAAATTGGTGTCGAGGTAGCTTAGAACCAGGAAATAGGATACTTTTTATCCCGTATACTATAAAACAAAGTCGGGTTTGTTTGAACACTTATAACTCTAGAACGGCTAGACCGATTTTCATGGTTTTTGGTTTGTTGTATTTGTCTCCATCCCGAATAGCAGAATAACTTTTAAAATATCGGAAAAATTCACGAAAAAAAAAATATTTATGAAAAAAAAAATTATTTTTTCATACATTTTGTATTGAACGGGTTTTTTGATGGCAAGGAAAGTGACCTTTTACCTCGGGAAAACAGTAACCTAAGTTACGCGGACGAAGTCGCGGGCAAAAGCTAGTACTATATAAAAGGAAAAGCTGACTGACTGATCTATCAACGCACAGCTCAAACCATTGGACGAATCGGGCTGTTTGGCTACCAGATAGCTATTACGACGTAGACATCATTTTATTTCAAAAGGATTTTTAAAAACTCAACCAGTAAGGGGGGAAAAATAAGGGTTTGAAAAATCGAAATTCAGCGTGGGCAAAAGACCTAACAGCCCTTATGGCATGCGTTTTAAAAATTTTATCCGTTCTCCGAGTGTGTTTTCTAACTACCAATAAAACCGAGTCTTTATGGGAGCTCAGAGCCACAAATTAATACTTGTTCATCGTATTGTATTGTATCGAGCCATAGTTCACGGTACTCTTAGATTAATACGGCCCCGCTTCCCTCGGCATTTGCGGCGATTGAAAGTAAATTGGTTACTGTATTATTTCCCTCGGGAGTATTGCCTTTGATTACTATTAAAGTAGTATTTTGACTTCTCTCTCTTGACGATAGGTATGGAAGGGATTTAATTCGAAGATTGGTGAAGAAAGAAATATATTTTCTTCTCCTCAGGTCAATCAATCAATCGTTAGGTATAGACGTCGATCCCTCAAACAACTTTCAGAAATTCACAGCGGCCTGCACTGGTAGCATGGGCAGGAGATAAAAGTTTTATCCCCCGATTTTATCCACTGACAGGGGATAAAATCATCTTTTCCCTATGCTAAAGCATGGCGACAGAGGAGAAGGCGATGTATATTTCTATAAGTATGTCCACTGAGTGTTATTTCCACCGCTGTGCCCATGCTCGACGGGTGGATAAAGCTAAGCGAGGGGATAAACGTTTTATCCCTTTCCCGGGGATAAAATTTCTCCCGCCCATGCTACCAGTACGGCTTAGCATATATAGTTTAAATCTGTCTCGTTTTAACTCTGTCTTGAGTCTGAGCAGAGTGACAGTGCGGTCTACAGATTTCGGCCTAGGACAATCCATCGGCTGATCTCAGAACTTAAGATTATTTGATTTGTCAAACGTTCGGTGTGCGGTGCTCCGTGTATTATATGACTGCGAAAGTTGACGAGGCCAAACGCTGTCAGAGTTCGCTTTCCATACGTAATTAAAACAAAACGCCCCTTGTAAAAATTAAATTGTGAGACTTATAATCCCCGTGTTATGTTTGAAAGCTGTGCGAAATATTAAAATGTAATTTTGTATGCCGCAGTGTATCTATGTAGATGTTTTTGCAAATCTCTGCCAAATTAGACACATCCGTGTGTGATATTTTAATTCCAAAGTGGACTTAGATTTTATTTTGTAATTACGTTTGTTTTCATTGCGCGGTTTACGCGTCGCAAGTAATAACTTGTTACCTGTGTGGCATACATTTACTTACGCGTGTAAGGGACGTACTTATGAAAATCTAAATTCCGAACCGATGGTAGAGTCTTGACGTGTCATAAAAGCTACAACTGGGCCTAAATGAAATAAATAATTTCGATTAACTATTCAATTTAGTTCCACCATCACCTTTCTACCACCGAACCGCAAGGCATCGTACGAATCTGCACCGCTACGTGGTCGAAATTTCACGATCTCGCACTAAGCGCTTTGCTTCCTCGTTCCTAATACGCACCGCAAAAATTTGCGAGGCCCTTCCGGCTTCCGTTTTTCCAACTATAATATGTGTCTTTAAATCAAGAGTGAATAGACAATTATTTATTTATTTATATCTAGGCAAGCACGCACCATCTTAGGCTGCATCTGCACTAGCGCTATATATTTAAATTTCTTTTTGAGAACTAAAAACATGGATTCAGTACAATAGGTATATTGTATTGTACATGGTTCCGAGTCGTTCAGCGTTGGAATTTTTCCAAATCCTCACCAAATAACGAACCGATCCTTTGATCTTTCGTAATTAATTGGCAAGCAGTGGACCCCTTTTTGGTTTGTTATCAACACCGAAATACCGAAGCCACACGAAATGAATAACGCTATCTGACGTTCCTCACATAACAACCTCGTATCAATGGATTGGTTCTCCTTTGTCTTTATCCACCGCGAAATATCGCTCCGATAGTCTGCCCGAAATAATAATAACTACGAGGTAACAGAATTGAAAATCCGTACTAATATTATTATTAATGTCATAGTGAGTGCTGTCGGTCTGTGACATTTTCATGGCACGAAAAAAGATAAATAGAATAGAATACCTAAAGTTCTTGCAATTCACGAGGGCCCGTGGCTCATGGTTGTGTTTGTGTCGTATCTGTATAACACATCGAGAAGTTTAAGAAATCTATTAAATCTGCTCTCATGGAAAAAACATATTATACAATAATTGAAGACTATATAATGATAAAAAAAAAGCGTGAATATAATTCGCTCCATTCATGAGACAGTAATAACTATCCTGTGTAACATGATTCTATTGTATTCTGTTCTACAGTGTTTCCACTTTATTTGTGTCTCAGTTATGTCTTAAAATGAGTATCTTAATATTAATATTTAATTCGATGCCTTAACATGGGTAGCCTAAGTATGTCATGCTCACTTAAACATTTCTGTGGTGGTGTCGTGTGGTGCGGGTTGTTACGTTCCCTCAAATATGGTTGAGCGAGGCAATGGCTGGATCATGCGTCATGCTCGTGAACGGGTGCCGCCAACGGGAATGGGTCTGCTTTGTGTCTACCCATGTTAACATGTCTTTGGTTGCGGTAGGCGTACATTTTTTGAAACTTCTCAAAAAAAATTTTTTTTTGAAAAGAGCAACTGCTGAGTTTCTTGCCGGCTCTTCTCAGCAGAATCTGCATTCCGAACCGGTGGTAGATTTTTGACGTTTCATAAGAGCTACAAGTTGGCCTACATGAAATAAATAAATTTTGATTTTGATTTGATTTTGAAGCTTGCTCGCGCCTGCCCGCTCCCACCTAGGCTCCTGACAGACATGCACACATACGCAATGTGCATGAACACGACGTAACCACAAATAAAGCTCACGTGCGCTCGTGAGTTGCAAAAACTATATCTATCTAGTTTTTTCTACGTCTATCTAATGGTTCGGAATGCCGTTCTAACTGAACAAGTAGGTACCAGCAAGGGCGGTTGCTCTTTTAAAAAATTATGAATGATGCATGGAATTGGGTTTAAATTGTTGTTTGTAACAGATATGTCCGTTTGAAGTGAAAAAATTAACAAATAAGTTCCTCAGATAATTACTATTTATATTATTTTGTACAACGAACCTAGATGAACTTCGCAAAAATGTTTAACTCCAACGTTACGAAAATATTGTTAAATTTTGCACAAAAAACATCGAACATAAATAAAGATCGCTACCATTTCGATAACATCCAATATTTTTATAAAAATTCTGAATATCACAAAACACATAAATATTTTAATGAAATGTTTGTTTTAAACATTTCATTAAAAATATTTTTACAGATTTAAATATAGTTTTATAAAAGTCTAAATATTATGAAAGTAGTAACATTCGACCATTTATTGAGCTAAATGAAATTATGGTCTATAGTACTAACCTATAAAATAAACCTAGAAGATACATAGGTACATAAGCAAACACGTAGAATATGTATAATATTGTTTGATAAAGCGATCAAAAATTGCATCATGCTTACGAGTATAATGTTGATGGTAAAAGGCAAACAAAAATAACATCTCATTTTATGATAGAGATCTACACGAAAAAATACGAGCCAACCACGCGATACTATGACGGTTTAATATTGACTCGAGCTTCAACCTTACTTTTTTCATTTACAACTATTTTTTTACTCATTGGTGGTATGCGGCCTTGCCCTTCCCTATCATTACTGAGGATTGTACCTACTAGGTATGTCATTCATTCATTCATTTATTTCAACCTATTGCGGCTCCACTACACAGGGCACCGGTTATCTAAGAAGGGTTTAGGCAATAATCTACCACGCTGGCCAAGTGTGGATTGGAAGACTTCACACACCTTTGAGAACAATATGGAGAACTCTCAATCTTGCAGATTTCCTCAAGATGTTTTCACCACCTTTGCAGGTGATAAAACTTCTATTCTTTAATTTTTCTAACTATAAATACGAGTAAAACCTCAATACCGCAACAGTCAGCGTGGACCGAAGACTGAAATCTTGATGTCGAAACAAGTGATAGCATGAGTGCAATTAGAAAATATTTTCTACACATTTACTCGTTTTGTATGAGTTTTGGTCAGGTGAAGTTGCACAAAAATAGAAGTACTCCTAACACAAATTTTAATATGACTAATATTCTTTGAAAAAAAAAACTCACTCGGCGGTAAGTAGGTACTGTACGGTACGGTATCTCTAGAGCAGTAAATATGTAGTCACTAAAAACCTTCCAGCAGTAATTAATTGACTAAATAGATAGCTGTCTTGACGTATTCCAAGCTTACTCAAATTCCAAAGGGTACACACATTGATTTATATAATTATTTTGGAATCAATACCAATATCAGCTGGTACCTATATGGAAAGCTCACGCAAGCGTTGCGTGCTAAGTTCCTAACTTGGCCTTATACTTGTATAGGTAACTATAATATTTTACGGTCTGCTACATTTTACTTCAGATCAAAATAAAGCACAAATGAAACCAATTAATTTGAAATGTAATACATTAAAATTATTTGTAAGAAATCTATACAAATAAAATAATACAATTTGACATGTCGCCTATTTAAAAAAAAAATTTTCGAATCCATAATAAGCCTTTGTTAGTAAACAGTTCAGACATTTACCGACATGTACTTGTATTATACGTATGAACAACGTAAAAACGTGCTTGAAACTGTAATTACATAAATAATTCACTTCTTTATGGGCTCATCATTTTAACGCTCTCCTTTTATACCTCGGTGGGATATCAGATTTTCAGTGCCGCTTTTCACGAGGATGACAGTTAATCACGTATGTTTTTATTTGCCAGCAGACGCGTTTACTTTTTTTATGACTGAATTATTAATACTCCTTTACGAGTCATCAAGAACACTGGGAGGGTTATAAACGGGTAATGGATTCTACGTATTATATTGTGTTATTTTATAGACATGGTCCGGGTCGGTGCAGACAAAGGTCATTTTAGTTGCCGAGCGTAGACCGTGCTATATTTATAGACTAGCTGGACTGGCTTTATCGCACAGCACAACTCTGTTAGTTTGACTTTCATGCCTAAACTACTGAACCAATTTTTATGAACTTTAGAGATAAATTGAACCAGGATTGGATCTTGAGAAAGGCTAACTTCTGTAACAATAATAAAACTTGAAGGGGGTGAAATAGCGGATGATTGTTTTTGTCTATTTTACACCATAACTTTGTCAAACCTGAGTCAATTTTAATAATTCTTACTTTATTTAAAAGTAAGAATCGGATAAGTTTTGTTTAATTTCGGTGAAGATCTAAATAATATTATCGGAGATAGAGGATATAACTTCTCACCGGCAGCATATTTTTAAGATCTTAACATATGTTTATCACATACATAATATGAGAATCTTACCTTCAGCAAAGTCTTAAAGTCGGTTTTCTGAAAAGAACTTTAATATAGAATAAACGCGGATGAAGCCGCAGGCAACAGCTAGTGCCATAATAATATAACGTTCATATTACTATTTGTTGGTTAGTCTTCAATCACGCTACAAACGGATCGACGTGATTTCTGCATGGGTAGACTTGGAAAGTGACTTAAGCATATTTTTTTATCCGGGAAAAACAGAGGGTTCCGGGATTTTTGTTTTGCACGCGGACGAAATTGTGGATTAAAGCTAGTTATAATTAAATTGGTTAATTTCCAAACCATAATCAAACTTTGTTTGTACGGAGCTCACTTGACAGAAGCTTCTCTTAACAATACCAGTTACTTATAGGTTTCTATCACGAAATGTCTTCGAAGACAATGAAGGTATTATTTCCGGAATGCATTTTCTTTATAAATCTCGGTCGACGAAAAGGAAAAATGGAAGCATTTCGCGAGACGGAGAAATAATTCCAGGAATATTTCATGAATAATATATTTGTGAGATATCGACGCAAAAGCGCCTTTGACATCGATCCCGCGGCATTGTTCTCGTTAGTGTATAAGAGAGTCAACCTCCGAGCCCTCTCGATCGCGCCCCACACAAACAAAATTATTTTCATAACCAATCAATGGCAATGAAATTTTGTAGACACTCTCTTTTTTTATATGAAATAGGCTTGCGCTTGACGACAATCAGTACTGGATAGTACTGATGAGGTCAAGGATGGAGCGCGCTTGCCTAGAAGATGCCTATTCACTCTTGCCTTGAAGGTACTCAAATTATAAGTGGCAGGAAATACGGATGCTGGAAGAGTGTTCCATACCCTAGCGGTTTGTTTCAGAAACGTTGAACTAAAGCGTTTCGTTCGACGTGCGTAAACTATCAGTTATCTTTAAAAATATGTAAATTCAAAAATCTGTAGGGGGCGCAAATTGCGACCCTATACAGGAACAACGCAGGTTGAAACTCCTTACTAAATATCGAATGATATAAAAAAATTTGGTGGCCCTGGAGACACAAATTTTTCATTAAAAAGAATATTTGAACGAGCGAAGCGAGTTCTCTGAGTCAACTAGGGCGCTTGCCTACTAGACAGAGAAGTGTGTCCGTATAAATGTCTGTCAGAGCCCTATAACTTCTGAATTACTGAATATTAGAACGTGAAACTTGGTTGAAAATTCAGTTATATCCTGTACTTGAACAACAAATACTAAAATTAGATAAATGTTATAAAGAAACGTAATTATTTAATTTTAATGCGCCATCTATTAGCATTATTGTGAAGCTAATAGCTTCACTATAATGCTAATAGATGGCGCTGTGTCAGTAAAACAGTTTTATGTCAACTATTATTTTTTTTATTGCGTCTAATGTTAAAAGTTAATTATTACAATATATAATTAAAACTTTTGGGAATTATGGGATATCGCGAGGTCTCAGTTCGGGGCGAACCACTAGTTATGCAAATAACGTCAGGCCATCGAAAAAATCGGACCTGCCAAAGAAATCTAAGTTGGCGTCAACAGCTCCAGATACAATACTTTCTCATACCTCTAGCAAAAAAACTTAATAATAATTTTTACAGCTATAATTAATACATAATACTAACATATATTAACAGTTTTAATCTAAATATATAAAAGGTTGACGTTGAAGGAAGGAAAAGACTGATTAGGTACATATATTTATAGCTGTAATAAATTTAAATAGGTATTTAAAAGGCGACTGAATGACTGACTGACTGATCTATCAACGCACAGCTTAAACCACTGAATGGATCAGGCTGTTTTTTTTTTTTCAAAGGATTCCCGAGGTATTCTTAAAAACCAACATCATCACGTGAACGAAGTCGCTGGCAAAATATAGTCAATAAATAAATAAACAAAACAAAAAACATAACATAAATAGGTAGGTATTCAAATCTTATTTAGATTTACCTGACCACATAGTACGGCTGGCAATGTATTTCACATTTGTACCACGGGTCCGGTTTACGAGTGGAATTAATTTACACACGGGCTGCGTCTAATTTAACAAAGATCCGCCCAAACATCTACACCGGTACACTGCAGCATACAAATTACATTTTAATATTTCACGCCGCTTCCAAACATTATACGGGGGGATTAAAAGTCTAAAAATTTAATTTTCACGGATGAAACTCTGTACAAAGGACATAAAGCTTACGAACTGTGTCGCCGTAAAAAAATTTTGTAAACTTAAACCGGTAGATTATGAATGGAGACCGCTTTTGGTACTCACAACCGATTTAACCGTTTTGTCATTTGCAGATTTTAAACGAAAAGTTTTGGAGTGGAAATTTTCAATTAAATGCGCAAGACAAATACCTACTCTACTACTCCATTCGTTATAATTCACTAGCTATCTCGTCCGGCCTTCGCACGGGTAGGTTTATCAATACAGTAGACTATTGAAAATAATATATTTATAAGTATAGGTACTAGCTACATATTCTAACACCTTTTTGAAAAGAACATTTTGAAAAGTACCTACAATTGCTGCGTTTGTTGCTGGCTGTTCTCAGCAGAATCTGCTTTTCGAACCAGTGGTAGTCTCGACTTGTCATAAGAGCTACTAGTTGGCCTACATGAACTAAATAATTTTGATTTTCTTTTTGAGGCAGCCCTTCTGTCATTAGATGAGGCATTTATAACATGTCTCATTAAAATTTTTTCGCACTTAGACTATGGCTCCAGGATCTCCACAGCAAACGGAACAAATGTGTAACTCCCGATCAGAGAGTCATAATGAGTCATAAAAGCTACAAGTTGGCCTACATGAAATAAATAATTTTGAATTTTTTTTTTGAGACTTGCGCCGCTTACAGGTTCAGCCATTTCAGCCGCGTCCCCCAATCTAGATGTGGTCCCACGTCCCCCTTTCCCCGTTCCCAAAGAACCAGCGTCAATACATCAGGCCAGAGTAATTCATCAGGTCTCTTGGCAACATCTCGACTAATCCCTGCTGGGTGATGAGTGCCGGAATATCAATGGTGGCACGAGCCTTTTTTAACGTCGGTAGCGTTATAAGAACCATGTCGAAATAGCCTATCAGGGCTCCTCTGGCAAGAGAATCCGCGAATTCCTTAAAAGAGATCTCATCAATATGGTCTTATGAAAGTCTGTGTGTCTTTTGCATCATGTTTTATGAAAAAACATATCCCGGTGTGATTCCTCTGCTTAAGAGCAGAGTTATATTAAATATAAGGCTAAATACATAAAGCACTTTATGCCCAAGCGAAGGTTACGTTAATTAAAATAACTTTATGCCGGTGGCGGCAGATTTTCATAACTTTCGCACAAGGCTGGGAAATCCTAAATTGACAATGACCTAAAGGCACGAAAAATATTCAGGACTCGTAAAAAATAAATTCTTTAGGGCAGAAATAAACGCTTAATTTTTGACATTGCCTGATTTTTTCCAACAAAGACCGTCTTTGGACAAACTTTTCTACTGATTTATTTGGCAGGCGCTCTTTTCAAAACGTAAAATTTTACAATAAAAATTCTTTTCAAAAAACCGACTTCAAACGCCACTACAAAGTATAAAAATAATTTTATTTTGTACACGTTTGTTGAAGTCGGGCGGCTTAAATAGAAACAATGAAACCGATACGCGATGCTCACCCGATTTCAATAAGCGTATCTCTTATATGTCACCATAAGTTAAGCGTCGCGCATCGATTTCATCGTTTCTAGTTAAGCCCGCCCGACTTCAACAAACGTGTACAAAATAAAATTATTTTTATACTTTGTAGTGGCGTTTGAAGTCGGTTTTTTGAAAAGAATTTTTATTTTAAGCTTTTTAGTGTAGCTTGTTCCTACTCTCTTTCTCCCCTCCCTCCAACGCTACGATACTAATGTAGTTCTATACTTGGTACCTACAGTACTTATTAACAAAACACAAGAGCTAGGACCCTAGTCCAACTACATCATGGAGCTCCTAAGCTCCATAATGAGCTCATAAGTCCATGGGTTGTACCAACAATATTGATTCGAAAGCGTCAGTTCGTAATTCCTCCAACTCTGCAGCATCAGTATTGAGGAGCTAGAACCTTGAGCATTATAATGTAGTATATGCTTGGTACCAACAATATCAATTCATAAACAACAGTTCCTAAATACTCACAGTTTAGGTAGGCAGTACCCCTGCAACATCAGAATTGAAGAGCTAGGACCTTGAGTTCCACTATGTAGAATATGCTTGATACTAACAATATCAATTCGCAAGCGAAAGTTTTAAAATCCTCACAGTTTAAGTGGGCAGTACCCTGCAGCATCAGGATTGAGGAGCTAGAACCTAGACCTCGATGGTGTAGTATATGCTTATCACATACAATAACAATTCATGATTAGCAGTTCCTAAATCCCTATAATTTAGGTGGGTAGTACCTTGCAGCATCAGGATTGAGGAGTAAGACCTGGAACTCTATGATCTAGTATATGCTTAGGTAAAGCATACCAATTCGTAAACAACGGTTCCTAAAGTCCCATAATTTAGGGGAAAAATACCCCTGCAGCATCAGGCTTGAGGAGTTGAAGGTAAAAATTTTTATGGGACCATTTCGCGAGCTTCTTCTGTCGATTAAAAGAAAAATCTCGTGAATCGGTCCAGAAACCCCGGAGTAATCGGTGGACATACATAGAAAAAAAAAAAGATACCGGCTGAATTGATAACCTCCTCCTTTTTGGAAGTCGGTTAAAAATAGTAATTAGTTTTAGCTATATAGATGTAATAATTTAATTAGGGCAATTCTTTAGCTCGGCGACTCGCGAAGCTGAAGCGGAAATAAGCAGGCCATATATATAGCCATATATATGAGCAGGGCATATATATAGCATATATATAGGCCATATATATAGCATATATATAGCACATATATAAGGCATATATATAGCTTCAAGAACGCTAGAGTCCAAATGTACTGGAATTCGCAGACTAGGTGGATCGACGACATCAGACGAGTAGCACGGAATCGTTGGATATATTCTCTTCTTCACAACCTTGTGCCCCCCTCACCGTTTTACCACAGAACTTCGAGAAATCGTGAGCGATGGCACCCAATCACGATTGAAATTCAACCTACTCGTACGAAACGCTTCAGTTCAACGTTTCTGAAACGAACGGCGAAGGTATGGAATGTACTTCCAGCGTCTGTGTTTCCGGCCACATATTATCTGAATACCTTCAGGACAAGAGTGAATAGGCAATTTCTAGGCAAGCGCGCTCCAACCTAGACCTCATTAATGCTTTCCATCATTGATTTACGACAAGCGCAAGCCTATCTCATAAAAAAAAAGAAAAGTCCTATGTAGAATGTATCCAGCAACTAAAACTTATAAAATCCTTATTATGTTATTTCTTGGTAATTTCAACAATATTACTTACATTTAATATAGCAAATAGCAAATATGTTCGTCCCTTGATATTATGTGTGGTGATTGAAAATATATTGGAACTTTATTATTTCTCGGGGGAGTTTAGCTTTTGATTCTGTACTACAAATTATTATATTTGACATATCCCATTAGAGGAAAATGTTGAAAATTGAAATGTAGCCTTTGAATATATAAACAACGTAGCACAAAATAAATGCAATCGACATTTTTATGGAATTTATTCCTCCGTCCATACCAATATAAAGAATTTCCACTATTTATTTGAAATAGTGTCTGTCTAACTTTTACCTTTTCATTAGCTCACCCGTTCAACATTTTAAGTGGAGATAAAAAATACACCTACATGCGATCAAAAAAACAAAATAAAAATATACCAAAACCTGATTAATCTACAAGTCGTGCTAATCTACGAAATCGTTCCGCTCTTCTGAAAGTAGACTGAAATTATAAACGTTATTAATCTCCCCGATCCAGAGAGGTGCCATGTATTAGAGGCAGCAATATCCTGCAAAACGTCTGACTGGTTAAGAGGATCAGTCGTGTTTTTGATATTCAGCAGGTACACAAAGTAAATTAGAACTCTAAAATATAAGTCTTCCCAAGGGACTTTTACAAGCTTGGCTTGGCTTGGCACAGAGTCCCAGCGACTCACCCAATGTTGCTGGTCCACCTAGCAGCACAACGTGACCCCAATCTTTCATCAATATTATTCGAAGTAAAAAAGAGTAAAAGCCACATAAGCCTCACAATCTTTTGAGCTATGTCGGTTACTCTGATTTTTCTTCGTTTCTGATGAATAATTAAATAAAGTGTATTTTCATCGATATAATATATTTAGGTACTAGATATGGCGGTCGGAACTGAAATGCACTGCAGTGCGTAGGTCTTGTTTAATGTGGCTTGGTATTTGCGATGTACGACGGGCGCTTTTATTTTATGCAATAAAACTTTTTAAGCATCTAATTGTGAATTGTAAATCCAACAATTCCTATGTATATTTAAGTAAGTTACAAAGAATTACCTATAGTTATTTAGTGAATAATTAGATTGTAAGTATACAGACTGCAGTGCAGTACTTACAGCATATTATTATATCGATGTGTACGCGTAAGCGAGCATTTTTTTGACGTCTGACGTATGTGGTCTGCATCTCTATAGTGTTTAATAACTCAATGCCTGAATCTTAATATTCACGTCGCTTAACAGCGCCTGATTAAAATTTTCCCTCCGAAAAGGTTTGACGATAAAATACAAATGTTGCCGCGTCAATTTCACAGGACGACTGATGACAGTCAAGCCTTCAGCGGGACCCATTTGTCCCGTTCCGAATCTCTCCATCTTCTGCAAAAGCCTATATTAATCATAGATTTTTGGATATTGCGATGATTGAAAGGGTAATAAACATAAAAGAAAAAAATATTATATCGAAAGGCTTTTTAAGTACATCACAGGGTCGTGTGAGTCCCGAGGCATGTTAAAGGGCATTACTGACAAATTTTTTTTTCATTTCACAGCACTCTCCAGTCTCCATCTTCTGCAAAAGCTTTTCATGGATTAATCATAGATTTTTGGATCTTGCGATGATTGAAAGGGTAAAAACATAAAAGATAAAAATACTATATCGAAAGGCTTTTTAAGTAAATCTAAAGTTTATAATATGAGCCCCAAGGCACGTTTACATAATAACATAAATCCACAAAGACTAAGTCAAAACGCACCTATCTATCATTTAAAAACAATTTACAATTGTACTATGCAGTGTTTTTAAATAATTGGCAAATAATAAAATCATTGTGCATAACCATATCTTACAACATACTACTTATTCAACACTTCTAACCTCAAGAACCCATGCCTAAATCAGATTAGATTGGAGTGAAACTCTGTAACGATATTCAGAAATTCAGAGTGGTTTTAAAACAGTTGAAAAGTGTTTTAATGAAAATTATTCATGCAGTCTTTTATCTAGAACAAAGGCGCTTAATCACGACTCTTTGGCGGGGAGCCAAGAATTTTGGGCCGAGAACTAAGTGACCTCGAATCACGTGACCCAAGATAACGAAGTCTTTTTGTGTCTTTCAATGCACTCTTACTGCACTTTTTTGGTAGGAATTAATTAGACAGAGGATTTTACTTACTGACACTTTAGGTTATACGAGCACGCTGTGGCTTGACTCAGAATTAGAGCGAGTATAATGATATCTTCAGATGCAGATTTGATTTTTACAACAGTAGTAGATCAAGTTTTAACTATCCGAAAACAAACAGGCATTTATATCATATTTCCAAGGAACGACACTTAGTAGAAACGTAAAATAATGTTTGTTCAAAAAAATATCGTGAAGTTAGGTCTAATTTTTAACCAATTTGCATTTATTTTCAATATGTTGCATATTATAGAGCCAAAATTTTTATATAAAATTCCTATACATAGTACCAAGAGACGAACCAGCTGTTTAAAAAAAAGATATCTTACGAGTTATTAGAATACATGATGTATTTGGAGCTTACTACACTCCTACACACTAGCATCTGTCGCGTTTCACACGAGGTTTCGGGTATGTTTTATTCCATCTATCGCGGGAATTTTTTTCTGGCATTTTGCGCACTTTTAAGACAGAGTTAACACGAGACATTGATATGTCCTGTCTTAAATCTGAGCAGAGTGAAAGTGCGATTTATATTTCATAGTGCTAGTAAGTTAAACCTTTAGTACACCTACATTTCCGTATAGATTAAAAAAAATTGTAAAATTGCTTGTCGCAAGCTGGGTAAATTGTTGTTTTTTATATGTACACGTAAAAACCAACAAAACAGATTTTAGGCAATGGCTTCACAACTTTTTGCACGCTATCTAATGATTTGACTATTTTCTGCCATCATTTTTTTCTCTCTGCCTACCGTGGCAGCCATGTTAATACTCGTATCATGGTATAATTGGCCATTCGTCTCCATTTGTGGCAGCCGCCGTCCTAATGCACAAACCCGATTCCTCATCCATCAGTGCAAATATCCTTTATTAGCACTCACGCGTGTTACCTGTATATACAGAATGTAAGGGCGTTAACGAAAACTTAGTGAATGGGTTGAATGAAGAATGCCACTCATCTCGAAAATGATGAGTTACTAATATTATAATTTATGAGCACCGCCGATATAAATATCGCCGATACCTACACGCGCAGTATGTAATGCACGTCACGAGCGGCGGTTTATAGGTAAACTTACGTAGGTATGCTTTGAACTTTTGATAAACAGCTGATCATGCGCGTATTTTGTTTTAAATATTGTCATTTATAATTATGTAATACATTGTGTGTTTTGAAAAAATTTCTGTTTATTTTTATTATGTTATGGTGTAGTCCCCTCAGAGACATAAGTGGAAGTGGAAGATATACGACGCAGGTGCTAAGTTGAATTTACGCCGTTGACATCTGTGTAGATATTCTTACAATTCATTGCTTCTCAAACTCCATATCGCACGATACTTTTTCACGAGGCTTTTAGATGGTTTCTTAATCAAAAGCTTTAAAATGTTTCGACCACTTTGGAAAAAGAGTGCTATTAAAAATGCAACGTGTCACGTTGCGTTGTAACACGATGTCATAAAACTGGAATATGTACTGTTATTGGATGCAACCAAGATAGCTCGCGAACTTCTTTAGTTCAACCCGCAGTATAGCAGTGCGACATAATTGTTTTCATTGCTTCCTATGACCCTAAATGCATTATAGCCGCACCACGTCGTTGTAATGCAGTTAGGGTCTGACAGTGAATATACTCGTATAATATCATGATAGGTAGAATACAATTATATTATGTCTGTTCTAGGGATTTGTACACTCTCAATTCGGTATTATTTGTATAATTTCGAATTTGACGTGATAGGTACAATACAGATTTTTCTAGTTTAACGATTAAAGCAAAATCTAGCTGTTACTTAGGTAAAGGATATTATAGGGTAATTTTTTTATGGACCCCTTACCCAAGACTGTAGCATTATGAATTAAGACTAGGTTTTTGTTGCCCTAATGGAGCCCTATTAATCTAAGGGTCGTACATTTATTTCTGTATGTGAATTGAAACATACTGTCTTACGATTTATTAAATTACTCTATAATAGCAACAAATACCGACATAGTTTAATAATAAAACAATTAACTTTGTGTCTGGGTCCACTCTTACTCATTCCTTTATACATTAAGTATCTATGTACAAAGAAAAATGGAAACATTAATTTTACATTAAACTTTGAAAACATATGTCCGACTGAAACATCTATGGGAATACACAAAAGTGCGCCTCTTATTTTGAAATATGGTGACAATGTTGTGTGGTCAAATTGTTATTTGAATAACATTCGTTTTCCTTTACATTAGTTATTTATTTCTGAGAAAAAAAAAATTCCTTTTTTTTTTTAAATAGCGAATAAACGTACAGGCGGGTCGCCTGATGTTAAGTGATTGCCATGTTGCGTTACCGGCTTTTAATAACTTCATGTTAAAATAACTCCATGTTGAGTGGGAAAACCGTCCTTATCTTTCACACCCTTCGATCTAACCTGAGCTACTTACCGTAGCTTGTACGTACCGTTGTTCCCCTTACATACGACCATCGAAGATCTATCTCATCATTATTTCAACCTATCACCGGTCCCTTACCAGGCACAGGTCTCCTCCCAGAAGAAAGGGTATTAAGCCATTTACCACCACGCTACCTAAGGCTTTGCATCCAGCTGCCCACAAAACAGTGTAGGTAATATCTAATTCCAATTAAATATCCACATCTTTACTAATATTGTAAAATATCCATATCTTTACTAATAATGTAGATGCAAAATTGTTTGTTTGTTGATATGTTGATTTTTCCTTTAAACACGTCACAACAGAGTTACGGACTGACATTATTTTTTGCATGTGTATAGTCGAGGATATGGCGAGTGGCATAGGCTTCTTTTTATGCCTAAAAATGGGATTTTTAAAATCTAAATCCACGCGGACGAAGTCGCGTACATCAGCTAGTGAGAAATATTTCTCGTTACATAAACTCATTGCAATTCATCCCCACCTCTATAAATTCTCATTGTCTCGGCAAAGCAGGTATATCTTCATTGCGCAGTTGTCGAGCCCACGTCAATCTGGTTCTCTGCGGGGTACACGTGTACATTTATGTGCTTTATGTAATAACTTCCGTCTTACTACACTCACGTTATTATAAGAATATAAGCATACTTAAAATTGGAGAAGCACACTAAATATTATAAAGGCGAATGTTTGTATGTGTACGTGTGTGTGTATGTATGTATGTTTGTTACTCCTTCACGCCTGTTTGGAGTGGAGATAGCTTATTTTATTTTCAAGCTATTGCATAGCTTCTATAGCGGGCCTTGAGCGTGGAGACCGAATCCAGAAATTCCGTAACGAAAATAACCTGACACGGGACTTTTCTCACCGCTAGATAGCGTTGACAAAAAATTCTATGCAATAGCTTTACCGCGGCAGTCCCCGAGTGCCACACGTCTTTTTTATTTTTATTTTTTATGTACATATATAAGGAATTACAAGACAACATAATATATTAGAAGAAGTAGTCATAGGTGAAGCTTATCTCTAAAAAAAGAAATTTCTTCCAGCTTCCCTTGAAAGTGAGTAAGGTGAAATTATAGAGTGGTATAAGTCAAAAATGTCACAAACATCACTATGTATACTATAATACCTACTATAATTAATATACTTTTACAACTTTTAGGTTTAACACATAGGTTAAATTTTATCCCGGAAATTTAAAGACCACCCGCGGAAATTGAAAAACCTTAATCCACGCGGACGACGTCGCGGGCATTACTTAGTGTTCACTAATTTAGACTTTTAGCTCTTCGTATTCTGTTTAAAATAAAAAATACACGTGAAAGTATTATTTTGATAAGAGGTCAAGTAGTTTCGGAGATAGATAGGGAATTTTAAAATGAACGCTGGCGAATAATGCTAATGAGAATAAACTTTTGACCTTTGATTATAGAATTCTTTGCTTTTGACCTTCCAAAGTTTGGTCTCAATCGGTCCAGATAATTCAAAAAGCATGTCAAATATAGCTTATAAAAATATATATAAATTATAAATAGTTTTAAAGTTCTTTTAAATCCCTCAAACATACAGTCGATGGCATGCAATAATGAATTATCGACAGCAATATAATTAAAAGATAGAGAAGAAAAGTATTCCAATCTCTCGAATAACATACAATCCATCGTACTTTGTAATTTGTATTGAAACGTATTTTGTATTGAATTCCTGTCTGTTTATAAATAAAACCACACTTCATTTTACTGATTAAATGTGAAATAAAAGAATGATTTTACGAAGCATACAGCAAAACCGACAAGAGATGTGGCCCACACTGATTTTACTAGGGGTGTAGCCCTTGCTTCTGCGTACTGTCTTCAATTTCAAGGCATGAGGCATTCGGACTAATAAAATATAGTCCAACCATTCCATCCATTTGCATTTCATCCTCAGAAAAGCCTTATGAGTTCTATAGTCTAGAACAGGGGTGGCCAACTTAATTAGAGCTAAGATCTAGGACTACAGGAAAAAGGTATGGAGTTTATCTGATAAGAAATTCGCAGTACTAACTCGGAGTTAGAAAGCAGGTAAGTAGGCGCCAGGCGGTATGTTACCCTTTTTGCCTTGCCGGCCTTGAAGCCGTCGCTCCTGCGCCTCTTCTGTCGTGACTTTCCGTCCCATCGGACTATGAGAGTGAGGGAATAGAGAGTATGCTATGCTCGCAAACAGCTATGTTTATGAGCAGCTATCTGATGTCCAGCCAAATCGGTTCAGTCGTTGCGGCGTGATTGAGTAACAAACATCCACCCATCCATCCATACATCCGAACTTTCGCATTTATAATATTAGTAGGAAGTAGGATATTATCTCCTGCGCAAATAACTAATCTCTGTAGAGATTGTCCGCTATGGAAGGATTCGGGTGGGAGGACGGTATAATTACGTTCGTACAAAGTCGACAAGAGAAAAGTTTAAGACTAAAAACACCCAGCGAAACTCTAAAACTGCAGTCGCTTCCAATATCGCAATATTTACGACACTGACCAACGTCTCGGTGGATTCTTAAAAGAAAATAGAAGACGCCCAGTAACAGCTAAGTTGAATTTACGTCGCAGACAGACGTAAGTGTCGCCGGCTCACTGTCTATTCCCGAAACACACTGCAAGCCAAAGTTGTGGAGAGAAAGAAACAATTTTCTTTTTTTTTATAAAAAGAATATTAGCCAAGCTGAACTTGATATAAATCATCTTATATTCTCCTCTCCCCACCAAAAAGCTTACCTAGGAGTGGGTACCACAATAGTGCAACGGGTGGGGTTTAGTTTTTAACCCCCGACGCAAAAACGACAGGTGTTTGTTTGTGTGCGTGTGTGTGTGAAAATTGTTCCAAGGTGACCGCCGGGGTGGTTTTTCACAACTCAAAATGGGTATCAAATGAAAAGGCTTGAGACTAGTAGAATACTATGCACTATAATAAATTTCAAATCCAAGAGGGCCGCCACCACAAAATGGCGAACTACATTTTATTTTTAACATGTCGGGGTTGTTTTAAATTTTCAAATTACACTTCTTCGATTCAGAACATGAAAACTTTGCTTTTTCTAATTCATTATCTACCGACAGACGTCCACAGCTGAATATCACTTCTGGCCAAAGGTAAGTTTCACTACGATGTCGGAGCGAAACGTACGTCAAGTTTGTTTTCAAGGAATTTGTGTGGCGCTACGTATTGTTGTTGTGTTGTTCCTGTGTTTCATTTATTCTGGAGAAACAAAGGTATATGGAGCTGGCGGCGCGTGTTGCCATACAGATTTTTCTGGTTGTCGGATTACAGCAAAATATTACTTTTTCTTTTAGTATCATTATTCCACAAAATATAACGCCTGCTTCTATCCAATATCGTATCCATAAGTCATCGAAAACCTTGGTCATGAAGACAACAATTCCTTATAAATTATGTAATCAAATACAATAACAATTAAAAGCTAATATTATGCTAATAAGTTTTGCCAGCATCTAGTGGTAGAGTCAAAAGAAATTTAAGAGAATCGTACTGTTTGTGAAGAAACTTTGGGAATAACTGCTTATAAAGAACTGTTTGGGAATACACAGAAGTGTTGCTCCTATTTTCATACGTTGACGTGACGATCAGGTATAATGTGGTCTCAGCTGAATTTATGACATATATGGTACATGTTGCTACTAGAACAACCTATCAGCTTGTATATTTAATACTAGGTTTTGCTCGAGGCTTTGCTCACGTTCTTCTTCTATCTAAATATATTGTGTATAAATGGTGACTGACTGATCTACAAAGGCACAGCTCAAATCACAGGATAGATCTAGCGGAAAGGCACACAGATAGCTATTATGACGTAAGTATGCGCTAAGAAAGGATTTTTGAAAATTCAACGCCTAAGGGGGTAAAATAGGAGTTTGAAAAATCGAACTAAATGTGAGCGAAGCCGCAGGTAAGAGCTAGTGTTAAATAAATGAACGTTATATACTCGAAGGTAAATCGGCTTCATTTGCGGTAACATTTTGGGATCTTCAGATTCTCCTATTAGCAATAATAGTAGAGGTAACTAATCTCTTCCACTGTTAAGTTCGGTCCTATATTAAATTATTCAGTTTATTAGAGTACCGTTGAGGCCTGGGGATGATTGACATAGGTCTGAAGGCGGCTATGTGGAGACAAGATCCCCTGTGACAGAATATTATATTAATAGGATTTGGGAAGATCGGCACTATTATAAATCTATAGGGAAGAAATTAATTACAATATTTGGCCATAATAATATATCAATGTTTGGCTCCCGTGTTATGAATATAATTAACTACTCGTAGCACTGATGCCCGCGACTTCGTCCGCGTTCGTTTAGGTTTTAAATAACACTTCTTAAAAGTATTGAGTGTTCTCGATATATATTATTCGAAGGACCACCTGATACGTCCAGTCTGAATTGAAAACTCGGGCTTTCAGTGTGAAATAAAATAAACTACCAAATTTCAGCCAAATCGATTAAGTCGTTGCGGCATAATTGAGTAATAAACATCCATCCATCCATCCATACATCCAGATTTTTGCATTTATAATATTAATAGGATTTAAGATCTTGTTACTCAATCTGGAAAATAAAATAAATAATTAGGAATAAAGATGTTGCCATCTCTTGTAATACTATCTCCTGAGACCAAGGCGCGATTGACACAGGGTCGACAGCGGTAGTCTTTGGAGACGACGCTTCTAAGAACTCAGAGGCCAACAGGAATTGAAATTCTGGCGTCGAGGAAAAATGGGTTGAGTCATAAAACACAACTTTTCACTTCGTCGTAAAAAAGAGAACTCTAATTTTCTTGTATAGTTCTTGCAATTCACGGGCGCGTGGCTCATGGTTGTGTGTGTGTGTCGTATCTATATAAGCGAGAACGAGAGCTTGCTCGCGTCTGACCGCTCTCACCTAGGCTCCGGACAGGCACGCATACTTACGCAATGTGCATGTACACGACGTAACCACAAGTAAAGCTCACGCGCCGTCGTGATTTGAAAGAACTATAAAAGGTTTGCATCAAAAATAAGTGTTACATAACCCTTTGCTCATTTACTTAGTGAAAAGTTGAAACTTTAAAGTAAATACTATGTATTCTCTTTCTGATGTATAGTCTTTTCTCTCTCGATGAAGTGGTACAGCTTTCGGGAGCTTTCCTAGGTATCGAACCAAATGTATCGATCATGTTTTGGAATCCCTTAGCTTCATGCAAACTTGACGGCGAACTTCATCGTATGTGGCTTCCCTTCGTAATAGGGCGGGACTCCGCTATCCGTCCATTAGGTACGGAACCCTAAAAAGCTTCTTCCTTCAATTCGGTGATCATCTGTCCCTGGAGCGAGTGAGCTATAACTTACTGACTGGACTCGCGGGCACTCCGGGGACGGCACCTAACGACTACACAGACACAGAGGTTGACTGCTAAATGACCTAACTTTGTCTCCTTTATTGCACCAATTTACCGCCTACGCTCGGGACGCTGTACGATTTAATTTATAGTGCACTTGTACCTACCGTTTGCATTGAATCGATGCAATTGCATATAGAACCGAGTTTAATGAAAACTATATTAGTGTCACAATCAAAGTATTTATAACTAGCTGATGCCCACGACTTCGTTCGCAAGGATTTAGTTTTTAAAAATCTCATAGGAACTCCTTGGTTTTTCGGGGAAAAAAGTATCCTATGCCTCTCTTTAGGTCCTCAACTAATACAAAAAAATCACATCGATCCGATCGCTTATTACGTATCTCGCGACACGCTATTTTGTTATCGTATAAAAAAAGTCCATCTATTCCGGCTGCTTAACAGCGCGCAGCGGTGAGATAAGTCTAACACTGAAACTACAGTGTTCCCTGACTTGGTCCTGACTTAAGATAGAAATGAAAATAAGATACAAATCCGTCTCGTTTTGACTCTGTCTTAAGTGTGAGCACAGTGAAAGTGCGATCTATAGATTTTTAAGCTTTAAGACAGCAGAAGAAATGGAAAATAATGAATTTTTAACATTAGTAGATGTTATTTTAGAATATTTTTTGTGTTTCTTTAAGAATAGACGTAAAAACGTGATAAGGCATTACGAAATGTTTTAGTAGAAAAAAATCATACATTGTTTTCAAAGAGATGTAACATATTGTCGAGTCTGTTATTATTTTTATCTCGTAAGATTTCACGTCGTACCTACATCAGTCAAAACTAGGTCTCAGTGGAGACAGTCTACCCATATTTTTGCGGAGATAATGTAGAAATAGAGTGACAAGGCGCCTTTTTCTGCCTGTGGTATTTTTATATCGAAATATGTACGTATGAGATATTATTTTTCCGTATTAAAATGTTACAGTAAAACTTATAATAAACCTCCTCTCAGAATGAGAAGGTTCTAGTTCCACCACATTGATCAATAACGCTTAGATATTTTTTTTATTCGTTGACAAGATAGTCCTTGACTGCGATCTCACCTGATGGTAAGTGACGATGCAGTCTAAGATGGTAGCGAGCTAACTTGGAAGGGGTATAGCAGTGTAAATTCAACCCATACTTCCTACTCGGTTTCTACACGCCATCGTGCCAGAACGCTAAATCGCTTCACATCTTTGCCGGTAGGGTTAGTAATGGGATCCCATTGACCCTTGGGGTAAGGAACCCTAAAAAAAGGTGGGGGACCTTTTTTTTAGGACAATAAAAGTGATTTTTATCAACCTTAACATGCGCTGTGTGTGAAACAACATGTGGTTATTAAAGGGGCGGACTAACAAATTGCTGAAAAGCCGGCAACGCATTGGCGGTGCCTCTGGTGTTACAAGTATTCATGGGCGGCGGTAATCATTTAACATCAGGTGACCCGTCTGCTCGTTTGCTCGCTATTTATATAAAAAAAGATTATTATAAACTAAATCCACGCGGACGAAGTCGCAGGCATCAGCTAGTATAGTACTAGGTATAAACTTGCTGCACGTAACTCCGTGAGAGACTCTATACTACTTCCATTCCATAAGCATCACAGATAATTACCTACGCATGACGGAAAAAAATCTTTTCACTTCCACGGCAGTGTCTGCTCTTTTGTGCTAATTATTCTAGCGTCTAGTTTTTAGGGTTCCCTATCCAAATGGTATAAAGGTGTTAAACAAAACATGAACTCTTTTATATAATGACGCATTTATTCTATAAAAAACCCTTTTTTCAATTCCCTTTAGCCATTTTCGTAATGAAACAATATTTTTATTTATTACTAGCTGATGCCCGCGACTTCGTCCGCGTGGATTGAGGGTTTTTATTCCCGCGGGAACTCTTTAATTTTCCGGGATAAAAAGTAGCCTATGTGCTATTCCAGAGTATAATCTATCGCTGTGCCAAATTTCAGCCAAATCGGTTCAGTCGTTGCGACGTGATTGAGTAACAAACATCCACACTTTCACATTTATAATATTAGTAGGAAGTAGGATTAGTAGGATAATATGTTGAAAGTATTTACTAGGTAGATATTAAAATGTTCAAATGGTAAAAAGGTGTCACTTCATCCGTCTGTCTGTCCGTCACAGTAATGTGACAGACAGGATTAAGTCTTATATTTTTTAATTAATCACGATATCCAAAAAAAATTGCGATCTTTACCTCCTAAGTTTCCAAAGAGAAAAATCTGAAATAGTGTTGATATAATATGGTTGATAGAGATTTATAAAACATCACAGGGAAATAAAGCGATGTCTCTAACTGCGCAGGTTTTAAGAAGTTTTTGTAAAAATCGTTTACAAATAAACTTAATTATGCGCTCTTAAACAACAGGCATTGCTTTAGAGGCTGTTGAAAAACTTAACGTAACGTTACCTACGTTGCTTCAATCATTGTCAATTTAGTCATTGCAATATAGGTAACCTTAGTCCCTCTCATACAGAGCTTACTTCCTTCCTTCCCCTATTATTGGGCTGGCGATGATTTGAAATTATAATGATGATATTATCTACGTTACGTTAAATAATACGTACGGAACCCTCAGTGCGGGAGTCTGATTCGCACTTGGGCAGTTTTATTTGTGCATTACGCTGCACTAGACTGTACCCTCTCTCTTCATTGTGTAACATTTCGTGCAGCAACATTTTTAAATTTAAGTTGCATCTGTTGTAAAAAATAGCTCTATAATTTTTCACATCTATACACTGACCTCTTTTCTAAATCTATGATTAACACTGGACTTGCTGCTGTGATTATTTTTTGAACCTATTTTTTTTTAAGAATATTAGCCAAGCTAAACTTGACTTATATTGAAAGAAAGAAAGAAACGTTTATTTTATGCATTGTGCCACACATCACCCAATAGGTATACCTAGATTAGGTTGTCCCGGCGCCTCCGCCACTTGAGCATTAAAGACAAAAGGCGTCAAGCAGAAGAAGCGCCGGAACAACTAACTCATGCGTGGCACAACCCGGAAAAAAGGTCCCAACTCAGCAAAATGCTGTATGCTTTGTACATGCACAATAGCATACAGCGCTGATTTTCAGCCAGGACCCTGATTCGGGTGGCACCACGGAATTCGACATCGTAGCTGTACAACTATACTACCTTACTATAACTGAACTATCTACAACAAACTCAAATAAAAGTGCACTTTACAATATGTCTAAACTACTATATAATGTTCTAACCAAGTACTACGTATATATTAATAATATTACGTGTATTACATAAATAATAAATATATATTTCGTAAATACATATATATATACGATTAATTTAAAAAGGGTGCAAAATAAACTGAATTTACATTCGCCATTTTATAGGTACATAAAAGTCGTGTCGGGTCATTATGGCGACGTAATTAGACCGAGTAAATTAAGACATTAAGAAGCAATTATGCCACTAGATGGCAAAGAGTTTTAAACGACTTGTCAAATAAAAGTGTATATTTGCATTAAACTCAAGCAGGAAGGAAAATGGGAAGCGGAAAAATATAGGCGGAAACAAACTTTCAAAACGCGCAGCGACCGGATGAAACTTCACGCGTGCCGATGGTAAGCTGCAAAAGAAATACTTATGCATTTTCACGCACGTCGGCCGCATCGATCTTGCGGCTTGCCTCTTGTAAATCTGCTTATAAACAAGTTGGAAACGATGGAAGTGGATAAAACCTTTTGCCTATTTTATCTGTAAAACAAAAAATTGTCGATTCAGCCAAATTGAAGACTAAATCAATACTTACATTCATTAACAAATGCAACTCCCTGCTTCCAACTGGCGTTTGTCCAAAATTCCAAACTCATAAAGTAACAAATTAAGCGACAATACAAAAGAGACGGGACGTTTCTGCGTCGTGTTCCCTATTGCTGAAGGTATTGCTTTTTATTAATCACGTGATATTTATCGTGGGACGATAATGCGACGAATTTGTAAGTTCTTCAGCAGATTCAGTTAAGAGCATACAAACGGCGTTAAGACCTTTCTACCACATAACTTCGAGATACCGTGAGCGTTGGCACCTTACGAAATTTAAATCCAATCTACTCGTACGAAACGCTTTAGTTCAACATTTCTGAAACGAGCCGCTAAGGTGTGGAACGCACTTCTGGCGTCTGTTTTTCCAGCCACGTATAATTTGAGTACCTTCAAGACAGGGCATTTTCTAGGCAAGCGCGCTCCAACTTAGACCTCATCAGTGCTTTCCATTATTGGTTGTCGTCAAGCGCAAGCCGTCATCTATTCTGGTCAAGGTACAACTTACCGTATACTGCCGCGTCTCCAGTAAAGAGGATTATTGTAGTTTGTTCTTGATTATCATGAAATTCCGTAAAGTAACTGTTCTTGAAAACTTCTAAAAACCGGTTTGAATTTTTTTTCGATTTCCAAGCCCTACTCTAAGAATCTCTGAAGTACCTACCTAAAGTCGTTTGTTAATTGGAGCACCAACTTAAATCTAAATCACACAATCTGTAATCGGTGAATCCCATAAGTAACAACATTGTTATCAAAACCAAACTAATAATAACTCCTTCTAATAACCGCAAACATCATTAAAATAATGCACGTACATCTTTCATTACACTTTTAATTGATTTCTGAACGCTTTTTTCATTAATGTAATTCCTAACTAGTAGATTGTGTAACTGCTTCCTCAATTAACTGGTTTAAATTACATCTAAAATTAACTCTCAACGATTAAGTAAAAAGATAATGTTGTTATTTACTGATGTTCCGTGTGAAAATTGAAATAAAAAAATAGGTCGTAAACGAAAATAAATCTGTCATCAGTGATTTTTTTGAGATTTATTTCCTCGCCTATGGTTTTTATACTGGTACGCCCGTCTTCGGATAAGATTTTTTAGTTAATTCGGATAAATAATGTACAAGGTACAACGTAATGGATGGAACGAAGGTCTGGCCGTCCTGGGCTCTTGCTCTATATTAATCAATCAATTAAGTCATTTATTTCGAAAGCAGTACACTGAACGCTTTTTGTATGTTAATAATAATGTGCGCTAGTCCGCACTGCGAATAAAATCCGCGCGATTTTTTTTCGCAATTCTGTAACACTTGCTATCATATAGAGATACACGCACTTGCGATTTAAAAACCGCGTAGTATCTAACTACAGATTTTTTTACCGCGCGAAAATAATTCGCGCGATTTTTTTTCGCAGTGCGGGCTAGTTCTTGCACTTGCAATCATATGGAGATAGATACCCGTACTTGCGATTTAAAAACCGCGTTTTTGTAACAAACTACAGATTATTTTACCACGCGAAAAAATTCGCGCGATTTTTCGAATTCGAATTAATTAAATATTAATAACATTTAAGAATATAATATAATTAATAATGATAATAAAAATAAAGGTTCGCTCGTTACCATCTTAAAGTACATCGTCACTTACCATCTGTTGAGATCGCAGGAAAGAGCTAAAAGTCACAACTATTTTTTTAATGTAGGGAAGCGGGGGAATAGTTGTAACAGGGGCAAGTAGTAACAATCATTTTTTACCTAGATAATAGAAGAATATTCATTTGTTTTTCAACTTAACCTACTATTTAATACCCATTCTATCATAATATGAGCGCGATCAAAATTTTATTTGAAATCTATAGTTGAATAGTCTCTCATTCGAAGAGTACTGCTGCTTTTCCTAAATACCCAACAAGTAAATTTCCAGAGCCAAGAAACTAAAAATTATTACAACTAGCCCCCCGCTTCCTTAAATTTTATTATAATTAACTTTCATATTGATTTTATTCTGTAAACGAGTAATTCTGTCATTAATGTGCATATATAAGTGGCGGAGTCACTTATGCATCGTATACCTAACTACCTACTCATCTCTCTAAAGCCCTTTATGAAGACTTTATGAGACAGGTCGCCCATAAAATATTTATTTCAAGCGTCCACCGTAAGGAGTTTACGATGCCATAAATTTCATGTTATCGACGAGATGAGAGGCCCTTTAGCACCCCATTTGTCACCGTCTATTTCATAAAATAGTTAGGATGAAAATGCAGGGCCCATAACATAAGAGCTGCCCATTATGATGGTGGTTATGACCTTAACTTAAAGAGGTTTTTCCGCGGTGAAATTTATACAAACGTTGTTTTTTAACACCCGACACATTAAGTTTGACGTGTGTGTGTGTGTCTGTGGCATCGTAGCTCCCTATTTTTATGTTTGACAAACATTTCATTCACCTTGAATTAGGCGGGAATGTGACCAGCTATGTTTGAGGAAAATCGGTCCAAGATGGCCGCCGCCACAACTCCCTCAATATGGGTATCAAATGAAAGGGCTTGACTAGTAGAATACTCGTGGCGTGAAATGATTGTGAAGGAGTATGAAACATACACACACACAAATACAAACTTTCACCTTTATAACATTAGTGTGACAAAATCGCAGTTCGTAAGTCGGGCTAAAACTCAGAAAAGGCTTGACTGATTTGAATATTTTTTTTTTAATTTTGTTCACATTAGTACAGCAGGGCGAGCATGGGCGGGAGAAGTTTTATCCCCGGGAAAAGGATAAAATGTTTATTCCCTTATCCACCCGTCGAGCATGGGCTCAGCGGTGGAAGAATATTGACAGTGGATAAAATGGGAGAAAATTTATCCCCGCAATTATTGCCATTATAAGAAAATCATGGAAGTAGGAGGTACAAATACCACAATACTTCAAAATTTAAGTCAATTCGATCTCAAAAAGTCATTATTTTTATCTATACTCGTGATTTTGACAGTTAATAGGTGATTCGTAGGTGGTTTTTGTCTGTGGTTTTTGTTTTCGTTTGACCCTTTCAAAAGTCAAAAAAGGAAAAGTTTATCCCTTTCACTTGTCCCCATGCTCTATCCGGGGGAAGTTGCTCCACTTGTAATGTCAAATAGGGATAAACTTCTCCTTTCCCCTGTCGCCATGCTCTAGCATAGGGAAAAGATAGGTTTATCCCCTGTCAGTGGATAAAATCGGGGGATAAAGCTTTTATATCCTGCCCATGCTCCCAGTGCTGGGATGGTCTAAAAATCTAAAAAAAAAATAGAAAAACCTAAAAGAACAGCTGAATAATCGAAAAAATCAAAATTGATAATTTTTTATAGGACTTCGGGTTACTTTTAGTAGATGGTGGGAGCGAAGCCGCGGGTAAAAGATTGTAATAAATAAATAACCACGTTAGAAGATTATTGGATTATTATCATAAAAATGTTATTTCCATAGCGTCAATTTGTCACGAGACCATACATAATAACTCACGGACGGCGGAGTGCAATTTATCATAAAGAAGACATTCTGTAATGGAAGCTGAGCGCTCTCTGGAACACCGGGCGACGCGCGTCACGTCTGCTCTGCTGTGTGCGTTACATGAAAATGGGTGAACTCTTCTGAAATTACTAATAGTTCCATGTTTTTATTGACTACTCTGATGGAGCGGCCTAAACGTTTAAAGTCTTTTCTTTTTAACCCCCAACGCGAAAACGACAGGGTGTTTTGAGTTTAACATGTCTGTGTGTGTGTGTGTGTGTGTGTGTGTGTGTGTGTGTGTGTGTGTGTGTGTGTGTGTGTGTGTGTGTGTGTGTGTGTGTGTGTGTGTGTGTGTGTGTGTGTGTGTGTCTGAAGCACCGTAGCTCCCGAACGACGCCCGTCAAAATAGAAACCAATGATACAGATTTTCAATACAAACATTGCAAAATAAATATCGCCCCTAAAATGAATATTGTATAGCGAGCTACTAATGTATTAATAATAATTAATATCAATATAAAAAAAAACACAATCGAACATATATCCGCAATGTAGTGTGCGATTGTATAAAATGTATTATGCATCCCTTAATACATTACAGTTCAACTCTATTTACCGGAAAATTATTCATACGTCCGCAACGCTGCGGGCTTTGCACGTAAATTCGTAATTAATTCGTACAGATTAACGAACGCTTTCAATTCTGGAATTTAATTATTATGTAAGAGAACGTGTGAATACCTGAAGACCAAATACTTCAAAGAGTTCGTGTTGCCAGTGATGACTTTATTTGTATACCTATAATAGCTCTAGACGGGGATCTCACATGATGATAAGTGACGATGCAGTCTAAGATAGTGGGCTAACTTGGAAGAGAGTATGGCAGTATTAATTACAGCGAAACGGTTCCTACACGCCATGGTATCGGAAGGTTTTAAATTTTTTTTTTTTTAAGACTATTAGCCAAGCTGAAAACCATGTTTAATGGAAGAGAAGGATAAGGAAGGCCGAGCCCAAGTAAATGGAAAAAGGTCTAGGGTGAAGAAGAAGCCAAGCTGAACTTGACTTATATTCTCCTCTCCCCTCTAAATAAGCGGAAAGCTTGTGCTAGGAGCGGGTACGACAATAGTGGGCTATTAAATAGGTACGTCTTTGATGTCTGATGGTATGGTCTAAGATGATAGGACAGTTTTAATGTTTATGTATACACGGTGTTATTTTATTCCCCGTAAACCCTGAAGGAGGTGAATGTGCTCATGAAACTGAACAACTTTCCCCAAGGAACATAGGTCGAAATATGAAAAAAAATTTTGGACCTCCCATAGTAAATCAATCAGCTAATCGTCAATTTTGTATGGAGGGTCCAATTTTTTTTTTTCATATTTCGAGCTATGTTCCTTGGGGAAAGTTGTTCAGTTTCATGAGCACATTCACCTCCTTCAGGGTTTACGGGGAATAAAATAACACCGTGTATAGTTGAATGGCATTCTGACATAATCGTTTGTATTGTACCTTTATGTTATAGGTATACAATTACACTTCGAGTCTTCAGCAATTAATGATGATTGGCCGAAAAACCAATGTAATTACGAACGTGACAATTATAATTTAAAATAGCTTTCCACGAATCTGGTTTGAAACGTGAATAATTATTTATTTAGAGACTTGGGCTGACATTATTGTAATTTATAAACCACAGACAGAAATAAGTTTTGTTACAAAGTACTATGCCCGTGTATGTTCTGGATGATGACAAACTATTGCACGTGTGAAGGAAAACCAACTAAACAAGTGAAGCAAGGCTTGTTCCTCAATTTTACTCGTGAGGAATTAGATTGTCAAAGATCCCGTGGTAACCCTTTTTTCTCGGAATATTTCCCGGAAAGTGAAAATCTTGAGAATGATACAGGAGTCACTCTCAAGGTTTTTAAATCAATCCAAAAAATCTAATCGATCGATCGATCAAAGTTTGCTCCTTTGGTGTGTCATTGAAAAATAACCGGTCAAATGCGAGTCGGTCTCGCATACGAAGGGTGCCGTAGGTACCAAAAAACGCCGAAAACCGCGTTTCTAGTCGGAGAGTCCCCTTTAATTTTTAATTTATTTTTATTATTTTTTGTTATAGCGGCAACAGAAATACACATTCTATGAAAATTTCAACTCTCTCTTTCAACCTATTACGGATCATGAGATACAGCCCGTTGACAGACAGACGGACGGACGGAAAGCGGAGGCTTAGTAATAGGGTCCCGTAGGTTAGCCTTCGGGTACGAAACCCTGAAAAACCGACAGACAATCACACTTTCGTATTTATACATCACACCATGCGTGTGAGTTAGCGACCAGCTAACTTAAGCTTAGTTATTGGATAGAATCAGGCGTTACTTTGCGGAAATTCATGATTAGCAAGAAAAGGTTAGAGTTATTTTGGTTTTGGTGTCGGGACGAAACGTGGTCGAGAGTAGTATAAAAGTCTTGTGTGGTGGTGCTTGCTTGGGAACTTAGCTTTTAACTGCATGTTTGACCATACAGATTTTTTCTGTTGGCGGATTATAGCCAAATAATTCTAATCTTTTATTAACAACTAAGCTTAACAAGAATTAAGCTTAGTCTAAATATATAAAAGGCGAAGGTGACTGACTGACTGACAGACTGACTGACTGACTGATCTATCAACGCACAGCTCTAACCACTGGACCGATTGAGCTGAAATTTGGTATACAGGTAGCTATTAGGACGTAGGCATCCGCTAAGAAAGGATTTTTGAAAATTTTAACTCCAAGAGGGTTAAATAGGGGGTGAAAGTTTGTATGAAAGTCCGTCATTTTTCAAGTTATATCCATGAAACTTTGTATTTAGGCTTTCAAATAAAAATAAAGAAACACAGATTCACAGATTTTGAAAAATCCACCCCCAGAGGCATCAAATAGGGGATGAATGTTAGTATGAATTAAAATAGGATTTTAAAAAATCGAACCTAACGTGAGCGAAGCCGCGGGTTAAAGCTATTTGTTAATAAAAGCAAATAGCTAAGCTTAAGAATCCTGTGGATATCGTTGAATTTTTGTGACAAAAATAACCTATATTAGTCTCCAGCATGTAAGCTGTAGGTACCACGATTTTTAATTTTATCAAAAAGTCAAGATTTTTCTCACGAGGCTACGGCTTGATACCGACTCAGCTAATATAGGTCAAGGGCAGAGTATTTAAGGGCATACTGATATAATTGGTGAAGCCTTGTAAAACAGAATTTAATTAACTTATGTGTTCGAAGACTGAAAACCGAAACTAATTTCGTGTATGCTAACCTTGACTCGACAACTTGTTTTCATCTATTTTTAAAACAAGCACCTATTTTTAAAACAAGTCATTAATGTATCTTAATTTGACTACTTTTAAAAGAATTAATTAAGCAGTTGAACCGAATGTATTGTTTATCAAAAAACAAATTAACGTCACAAATAAGTAAAAGTACCATCAGCAACAAAAGATTTAAGAAAAATTACGAGTACGTTAATATGATGATAAAAATAAATATTTTTTTTTTACCGACTTCAAACGCCACTACAAAGTATTAAAGGTTTTTTAAAAAGAATTTTTATTTATTTTTATTTAAAGCTTTTTAGTATAGCTGCAAAGAATCAATCAATCTACATGGTCTTTCTTTGATCGCAGGTGATTTGCTCTTATTCATTAAGGAGTTCCGTCCTCCATTTCTGAAGATATTCATCAAATCTTCACCATTGAACCGACCTGACAATACGTCCTTTCAAACAAAAAAAATTGAAATCGGTCTAGATTTGACGGAGTTATGGAGTAACATAAAAAAAAATTGAGAACCTCTTCCTTTTTTTGAAATCGGTTAAAAAGTTAAGCTACCATTTGCTTTTGGACTTTGCGTATGATCAGCTGTAGCGCCTAAACTATTGAGCCGATGTTGAAATGTCATCGATTCGTTATAACGGTCCGGTCAACATGGATTACATTTTATATGGTATGGTATGGTAGATTCATTGACCATTCAAAAGTGCTTGTAAAAGTTTATTTGAATAAAAAATATTTCTATTTCTATTTCTATTTCTATGAACCAAATTAATTTGACTGATGTTAGATGTATATCCAATGTTCCGTATTCGTATTTTTAACAAATTCAAATTCAAAATTATTTATATCATGTAGGCCAACTTGTAGCTCTTATGACATGTCATGACTCTACCACCGGTTCAAAATGCAGATTCTGCTGAGAAGAGCCGGCAAGAAACTCAGCAGTTGCTCTTTTCATAACTACAATATAATATTACAATATAATAACTTATTACACTATCTTGTGAGTAACTGCTACAAGCCGATTGATTCGGCTTAATTTTTTTCTTATTCATAAAAAGCTGAAGAGATTTTTGTGCAGACGCTTTCTCAAAGCCCCTAGTGAAATACACCGCAACGTGGTCGCAATAATAATCCATGTTCGAACCGGATTTGTTTATAAACTTCATTAAACCGCTTCACAAAGTGGATATTACTGGCTCACTATACTGTCACCTCTCACCCCCGTATCAGTCAGTCGCTGTCCGGATGATTTGGAATATTAACATTACCTATTGAACGCCAAGTCAATGCGTCTCTCGTCTGGTTGCGTAAGTAGGTGACAGTTTTTTGTTCAAGGCTACAACAAATAAAATAATAAATAATAATTGGTTCTCTTTGTAATCTTTCAGGTCAGGGAATATTTTTGTTATGTTTATAATATTTTATTATGTAGAAAGAGGTGTCTATACTTATACTTGTAGGCACCTAAACAGACTGGTAAGTGTGTGAAGGTTATTATTTTTTCAATGCAAGAAATACCTAGTATACTTCTAATAATGATTAATTGGTGAACAAAATGTATGGATAGAAAAGAGTGTTCAATCTAAATATTTTTATTGCTCCCATTTTCCTTCAGAAGTTTGATAGAAAATGGAAGAGCAATGGCAGTGCAAGATTAGTAATAATTTCTTGGAGATAAATAATATTACGTTTTCCCAGAATTCTAGAATATCTTTTTCTTGCCACTTTTCAGAATCCCGTTCGAATCCTCAAAATCCTTTCTAAGTAGAGTTCTATATTATAAAGAGGAACAGATTATAAAGAGGAACAGAGGAGATGCAAAATCTAAGTTTCTTGTTAGCTCTTCTCGGCAGAATTGGATTTCTGAACCGGTCTTGACTTGTTATAAAAATCATAAGTAAGACAAAATAATTTTGAATTTGAATCATTGCCTTGATTTTTTTTTTAATTTATTGAATACCATAGTACCTATTAAAGGTGGACTTAATATCAGAGCATTTTCTCCCAATCTATCTTTGGGGTTATACCTACTACTTAGCAAGCTTCTTTTAAGTTTTAACAATAATAGGTAGAAATAATCGACGTAATAAACTGCGTGCACAATTTATAAATCTTCCGTTCGAAACGCGTAAAATTCCATTATACCAACATTCGTTACAAAGTTCAGAAATATTTCGCAGATTTTAATTAAGGGCATCTCTACATTAATTGGTTTACCATATTTAAATCACGGGCACATATTTGGGAAACCATAATACTTATTAATATTATGTTATAAATGTGAAAATGTGTTCGTTTGTTGGTTTGTCAATCGCGCAGCAACGTAGAAACAGATTGACGTTTTTTTATTACTAGATAGGCAAGCGCAACTTGATGACAATAAATACTGGAAAGCACTGATGATGTCTAGGTTGAAGCGCATTTGACTAGAAGATGCTTATTCACTCTTGCCTTGAAAGTACTCAAATTATAGGTGGCAAGAAACACGGATGTTGAAACGGTATTTACATCTCAGCGGTACGTTTCAGAAACGTTGAACTAAAGCATTTTAAGCGAGTAGAATGCGTGATTTTTTGCATGGATGCATTTGAATTTTCTTTTATCCCGGAAAAACATAGGTTTCCCGCAGAATTTTTGAAAAAATAACTCCACGCAGACGAAAGCTAGTCTTTAATAAAACTTATTAATTCATTCATTAAATATCTACACAAAACTTACGTTTAATAGATGGACAAACCAGCAAACAAATAATTTCGCATTTATAATATTAAAGTATGGAGTCCAAAAAGTTAAGTGTTACAAAGATTTCTATGGTGTTTCATATACTTGTATAATAGACGTATGATGTCAGTCATCTTGTTTTTTTTTATTCGATTACAAGATAGTCCGTGACTGCGATCTCACCTGATGGTAAGTGACGATGCAGTCTAAGATGGTAGCAGGCTAACTTGGAAGGGGTATGGCAGTGTACATTCAGCCCATACCCCGAATCGGTTTTTACACGTCATCGTGCCGGAACGCTAAATCGCTTGGCGGCATGTCTTTGACGGTAGGGTGTTAACTAACCAAAGCAAAAACCTCCCACCAGACCAGACCAGAGACAATTTAGAAATTCTAAATTCCCAAATTGCCCCTGCCGAGAATCGAACCCGAGACCTCCCAGTTATAAGACCACAGCGCTCACCACTGCACCAGAGAGGCCATCAAAACCTTGCCTACCTTACATTACCTTTATACTGTCCCTCTGTCAGCTATCAACTCTGGAATCATATTGAATCTGTTCTGGTAATCCTCTTTACATAGATAATATAGAATAGGCCATCAAAATGATTTTCCACAAATATATCAGACGCACAACGGTATCGAGACAATCATTATTCTGATCATTTTATATTGGACTGTTAGAATTGCCACTATTTCTGCTTTAAAGCCAATTTAAATCTAAATGCCTATTCCTAAGCTATTCCTAGATGCAAATTACCCTTCGTTTTTCTATTTTTCACGACCTCTTCAAGGTTTCTATTTATTTATATCTTTAATCCTCATGACGACCTGCGTAAACTAATTGGTATTGAATTATTTTTTCTTTTTTTAGTTTTTTTTTGTTTGCATTCACAATGTAGGTACAATGGTGAAACAGAGTGTTACCTAGTTTATTACGTTAATATAATCCCTTCTAGATTAGCGCGATTGGATAAGTAGGTACATACATACAATATATCTTTTAAATATATAAAAGAAAAAGGTGACTATCTCACCTATCCATGCACAGTTCAAACCACTAGACGGACAGGCTGAAAGGCATACAGATAGCTATAATGACGTGAGCATTCGCTGAGAAAGGATTTTTGAAAATTCAATCCATAAGGGGATAAAATAGGAGTTTGAAAAATCGAACTTAACGTGAGCAAAGTTGTGGACATAAGCTAATTATATCATAAGTTTATTTTTAATTTTGACTACCCCCTTGGCGCAGCGGTTACTTACGATGTGCGATTCCTGATAGCGGTAATTTGGAAATTTATAATTTCAAAATTATATCTTGTCTGGTTTGGTTGGAAGCTTTGGATGTGCGGTCAAGTGATTTAGCGTTCCGGTACGAATGAGTGTCAAAATCAACAGTCATTCCCGTTCTAAGTTAGCCCGCTACCATCTTAGACTGCATCATCACTTATCGTCAGTTGAGATCACAGTCAAGGGCCATTTTGCCATTGAATATTTTTTTTACCGAGCTTAATTAAAAAAACTTTTTTGCTAACCTTACGCACTCATGTTGATTTTCATAATTTAATTTGACATTATATTAAACAGGTCCCTAACTGTTTTGCAATAATTGCTTTTTAATAGCTTTTGACCGCAGATGCCCCCGCGTGGTTTTATAAAGCTTTAAATATATTTCAATTGGGTTAATTTGTAATTAAAACTAGCCAGAACATGTTTAGGTTTTTGCGTGAATTCAACTTTTTTCATACCTCTGGATACCAGCTGGATTGTCTCGAAATTGTTTAGTATTATTTATTCTAGAAACTTATGAGTTCACTTACTGTAAACGATAATGAAATATCTATTAGTGCTTAAAAGGTTTTTATATAAATATCAACTAAATGTTTTTTGATATTTGCTGTATAGACAAAATGAAATTACTTATTTTAAAAAGACGTCTCCTTTATTAAACTTTGCTTTGCAACATCCAAATTAAAAGAGATGTCAAAGAACTTCAAACACATTAAATCAAAGATTTCAGTTGCTTATACTAGGAAAAAAAACATATAAATAGCCCAACCGCTAGTGGTTAAGATGAACCCCAGGAAAACCTCTATTTTTTGGAGTTATATGCGTTATAAGGAACTAAGTATCACTTGCTTTAATGGAGAAGGAAAACATCTTGAGGAAAGCTACATGTCTGAAGTCCACATTCTCACTCAGCTCAGACTCAAGACAGAGTTAAAATGACACAGATTTATGTCAGAGCATATTTGTGTCTCGTTTTCCACTTTATGCCGCGACTGTACTTTACGAACTAATTTGATCTCAAAACTACCGATAGATTACTAATGCACTTACCTACTAAGTATCATTAAAGTACCTATAAATAAACGATGCCGTACTATCAGCCGAATAGTTCTTTTACCACCTCAGCGTGGTTGAGTTTAGTTTTAAATTCATTAGTTAAAATGTTAGGCAAAAGTGACATGCCTGCGTTCACGGAGCTAAGCGAATTCGCGAGTACAGGTGTTAGTATTTTTTTAATTTTTATTAATTCATTCATCTGAATGCCCGCCCAATACTGGACAATAATCACTTTTTTTAAGAAGCTATGCTGAACTTGACTGTATATTCTCTTCTCTACAATGACAATAGTGCAACGGGTGGGGGTCGAACCTGCGACCTTTCAGTTTTCAGTTTGCAGCTTTACTCATGGGGCTATTGGTATTGAGGCTATTAAATAACTATTACGTTGATCTAGTAGTTCGGATGTTCGATCGCGGATGTTAAAGATGATTCACGGAGTGTTTTTTTATTCGATGGCAAGATAGTCCTTGACTGCGATCTCACCTGATGGTAAGTGACGATGCAGTCTAAGATGGTAACGGGCTAACTTAGAAGTGGTATGGCAGTGTAGCCCGATCGCCCCTAATCGGTTTCTACACGCCATCGTGCTGAAACGCTGAATCTCTTGGCAGCACGTCTTGGGTGGTAACTGGCTACGCCTCACGTCAAAGCCTCCCACTAGACCAGATCAGCGACATTTTAGAAATTATCAATTCCCAAATTTTTTTCATCATAGAAATCATCAAAATCGGCTCAGTAGTTTCGGCGTCCTACATACATTGTCTGATAAAATCATAAATCCTTCCTTTTGGTTTTGCCGTTGCCGGGTGAAAACCACGCTCTTTCAGGTTTGAGGCATGATATTATCATCTGCAACTTTACATTCGACCCCGGTCTTACAATTTGTATTGATAACAAACAAAGTTCACTGGCTATCAGTATATTGACTATAAAAGCGTCGTTCTAAACTTTGGCGATCAGTTATTATAACATATTTAACACCGTGCGGTTGACTTTGAGATAGTTTTGATTTGATCGGCACAGTTTTTTCGCTAAATATGATCGAGAAAACTATTGTTCCCGCGTTCGCAGATATGAGCGAGTTCGCCAGCACAAGTGTTAGTATTGTTGTTTTTTCTAAGCTTTTCCTGTAATAATAGGTTCAATCTCACCACCTGGTGCCTGGAACACTTCGATCATCCGTTGCTCCAGATTTTTTTTCCACGTACTACCAAATTGTGGAATCATCTCCCTTCGACAGTGTTCCCACTTAATTCCAATATGAGGTTATTCAAGGGGCGAACCAATAAGTTCCTGAAAAGCCGGCAATGCATTGGTGGTGCCTCTGATACTACAAGTGTTCATGGGCGGCGGTAATCACTTTACATCAGGTGACCCGCCAGCTCGTTTACCCACTATTCATATTTAAAAAAACAATAATCTCAACGGCTTACGTTTTAACGGTTCAATCGCGACGGTAAAATGAAAATCAGTTGCTAGAAATCCCACCATTTTTGAACGTGGAATATGCTTAAGCTGAACAATTCTTTGTTGATTTTTTGCGTAACAAATGAGCCAACCCTTATGATATATCGTCCAAACAAATTCCAACCGGATTAGTAATATTATTAGATTCATAATTATTTATTTTACTAGAGATGCTATCCTAATCAGATTCAGGTGGGCAAAGGCGTGAGCCAAAGCTAGTATAAGCTAGAGATAAATAGACAATTTTTTTGTATTTACTCCGATGTTTACACGACATCTTATTACCTTTTCTTTAAAAGTATATTTTGAATAAAATCTCATTTAATCAAAAACATTTTGAAGGAGTTCCATTAAAAGAAAAAGCGTATTTTTCCTCATTAAACCGATACTGATGATCTCTTTACTTTGTTTTGTCTTGAGTTTTATGAATTAAATGAAAGAAGAAGAAATAAATATCTCTTAGCATTTTCTTTTCATAATACTTTACTGTCTTTATTTAATATTTGTTTCAAAATATAAGCGTAATACCTAAGTATAAAAAAAATAGTTAAAATTTTTACGAATTCTGATAACTTAGAAATGTTTAAATAAATGTTATTAGCAGATAAGCTCGTTTTATACAAAGGAAGCTTTATTATTTATCTTTTACACTTTCATTGTCAGTTGTTGAAAGAACTTGGTTTGGGGTTTTTAGTGTAAGTTAACTTAACCCTACCTACCCACCTCTGTTACAAACTTTTGATGGCTCAAATAGTATGGTTAGATTTGCATGTCATCGTCAGACGCCCATTTCTGGATATAGAACTCTTGGTGACACAACCACATGTCACGGTCTTGCACCGCTTGTATCCTATGACTGCCTGTGACTCACCTGATGTCCTCATTGTACTTAGGGAGAAGGGGTGCTTCCAATACTGCGCTTCTCAGTGCTATTTCAGCACCTTGGGATCCTTTTGATCCCCTATGTTAATCGTTTTAGTCTGCATTACTTAAATAACTCTATCTATCATTTTTTCACAGGCTGGTGGTAAGGTGATATTCGCTAGCGATGATTTCTTCGCAACATGCGAAAACATGATAGCTGATTCAGAGCCTATCTTCATCGCGGATAAATACACGGAGTTCGGGAAATGGATGGATGGGTGGGAAACGCGTCGGAAGAGGATACCTGGCCATGATTGGTGTATACTAAAATTGGCTACGAAATGTGTTGTAAGAGGTAAGCGGTACATTATTGTATACATGCACTTACTTATGTCCGCGACGGACTTTTAAGAAATCCCGAAAAAACTCTTTGCTTTTCTGGAATAAAACCACTGTGGTCACTCACCAGGTCCTTAACTAAGTATATCATTTAAATGATATGTAAAATAGTAAAAGGTTATATAAAACCGTCTAGGTACAAAGTACCTACACACAAAACTTCGATTTGCAAAATGTTCAATACGCAAAATCTATGACAATACATATGTTGAATACATAATATTATTAGATAGTTAAATTATTTATTAGGTAATTAGCAAAATCACTCTGTTACTAATCGTAAATTAATTGTTATCGACATTTAAATTTTAACATTTCTAGTTCAATATACTCGTAATTTTGAATGAATTTAGAAATTCAATTAATTACTGTTCATAATTTAATGCGTTGTCGATTGTTTTCAAACTAAATTAATAAATAACTGATATTTAGAGTCCTATTTCTTAAATTATTGCTTTACCAAAATTAGAGTAGCCTATAAAACTATACTCTTATGTACTTAGTTACCAATTTGATAGTTTTGCCATGAATTCTTAGTCAGTCTACGTTATGTTGCTTGGAGTTGTATTTGCGTATTACTTTCTTACGTCTTTTTTGTGGTTTGGGTGAGTTCTGAATGTTCTCAACATATATTATTTAAAAAAAGAACATAATAGGTGTAGAAAAAACAATTATTGAAAAATAAGGAGTTTCATTTCCATTTTAAAAGATAATATAATTTGCAACTAAAATTGTAATAAGTAACACATAATTGACTCGATAAATAATCGAGGTTAGGTGATACTTTGAAATTCAAAGCAATATGTATGTAAATTACTATGACTACAGATAAAAGTTTCAATTTATAAAAAAAAGTAGCGTCCGATATACACCAAGTGTTTTTGTTTGTAACTTACTTTTTTTTCACTGGCATTTCATCCACTCGAAGATATTGCAGAGGATAAAATGACCACTTATACATACTTACAAGTAACCTTAATTATTGATTCATAGAGGTCAGAGGTGAATTAGACTCATACGAAAATTCTGCATTCAAAAATGCTTCCGTTGCTCTAGCGGTTTCTATGCCTTTTGCGGGTAGTTTGATTTACTCATTTTTTATCAACCTTAATAAATTTGATTTCCTCTAATAAGCTATTCCTTTGTTACAGGACTACTAGTGGATACGGCGTTCTTTACCGGAAACTATGCCCCCAAGTACTCCATTCAGGCAGCATGTTTGAATCCTGAAGGTACGTAACGCAAAACACGATTTTATCCGACTTCGGTAAGGCCAAAAGGGTTATGAATTTTAACAGTCTGTCTATGTACGTTCCACCGTAGGACCTAAACCAAACCGATTTTGATGAATGAATTGATTCGTTATTATGCTCCGGGTGATAAAAATTCCATACGAACAAAATCAAAATGACGGATGTTATATCGAATTTTTCGTAAGTGGGTTACGGTTTTTTGAACTTTTATCCTTATTCCTATTGGCCTATAAAGAGATGTAATGATTTTTGATGAAGTAAGTGTAGGGTGGATGGTCATTGACAACATTTTTTTAAAGAATACTAGCGGACGCCCGCGACTTCGTCCACGTTCTTAAATTGTTGAAATTTTTCCTGAATTTTCTTTGCTGTAAACCTCACGGAGCCCGAGACCTTTCCAACGAATGCAAAACCGTGGAAATCGGTTCGTGCGTTCTGGAGTTATAGCGTCAGGAAGGAAAACCCGACTTATTTTTATATAATAGATTTAAACATCACTATGGGGAACTGTTCCGGTAAATATAAATGGTTACAAAGTTGACCCTGGCTAAAAATTTACATACAAATCCTTAGCCTGTATTCTTTTATATAGTTAGTTTCAACGTCCAATATGATTTTAATGCATGTTTGTAAAAGGAGAGGTGAAAGATAAAAGGATTAATTCCATTTGTAGGTCTGTTATCTCGAACCGTCAGCACTATTGCTTATCACAATGACACGCGACAAAACTATTTTTATTGTAAAATAATATAATTGTATTACTCACGACAAGCCTACGATAACTTCGACCGCGTAAAAATCGTTTAATCTATACCTAATGATATTATATTTTAATTTTATTTTTTTTCATTATTAAAATATTATAACTTACCTAATACAGATAAAAGACGTGAATGATTACCACCCATTATAACACACACACACAGATTATAACCCATTATTGGGTTATATAGGGGATCTAGATTTTTAATGAGTCCCGACTGTTTAAGTCAATATTATTTAACAGAATTCTAGATTACTAGACTTGTTTTTCCTTTCCAGTTTTTATTTACGCAGTCGGGTTTTTGATTTTTTAAATTTAATATATTATTTTACACTTTTAAGCCAACAATTTGAAAATTATTGTTACAAAAACTACTACTACACTAATACTAAACTATACTAATATATAAAGCTGAAGAGTTTGTTTATTTGAACGCGCTAATCTCAGGAACTACTGGTTCGAAAAAAATTCTTTTTGTGTTGGATAGTCCATTTATCGAGGAAGGCTTTAGGTTATATAACATCACACTACGACCAATAGGAGCGAAGCATCAGTGAAAAATGTTGCAAAAACGGGGAAAATTATCCATATTTAAAATATATTCTTAAAAAAACTTCTCTTAATCGCGATTATAATAACAGAAATTGACGCGGACGAAGTCGCGCGCAACAGCTAGTAATATATAAAAATAAAAAAGCGTCATAAGCCATGAGTCATGACTCATGACCCACAGCAATGTCAAACAGCAAAATATAATACTGAATAAAATATTTGACCGGCAATATAATTAAGGCCCTTATTTACAGAGGAGGCGTTATTACCGGAAAGGGACACCCGAATGGGCTCGGCATGCAGCGAATGCGACCTGGAGCGGGTCAAACTGCTCGGCTCTGACAAATGGGAGGAAATCGTCCCCGTAACGGCGCTGCGGCCCGGCTATGACGACACCAGGATGAACTACCAGAAGGTATGTTTTTTTAAGCCCCACTTACTAATTCATGACTTTATTGTGGCTCAGTCAAACAAGGAAGGCTCTCGAGTGCGAGCGAAATTTTCATTCATATTCGAGCATTGCTGAACTCATACGAGTTCTTGTCATCTTTTATAAAAGGAAAAGATGACTGACTGATTGACTGATTTATCAACGCACAACTTAAACCACTGTACTGATCGGGCTGTTTGGCATACAGATACTCGTATAGATATTTTGACATAAGGGGTAAAATAGGGGTTTGAAAAATCGAACTTAACATGCGCGAAACCGGGAGTAAAAGCTAGTAATGAATATTAATTTAATTAATGTAATGTATAATGGCGGGCGAAAATTGTATGGAAAGTTTTGGCATAGGATAATCGCAAACTATTTCTTACCGCGCAACTCTTCTTGTGTTATAAACTCTCCTTATAGGGTTCTGTACCTCCATCCACGATATACAAGACTGGTTAGGCTTTGGGCCAGTAAGGCTTCGAATTGACTGTCAACTCGCAATTTCATCAGCGTGGAGCTAAGTTTTTAAAAATCCTACGGAAACCCTTGCCTTTCCAAGATGAAGAAAAGGTAGCCTATGTCATTCTATAGGTCCTCAACCTCCATGCAAAAAATTTCTTTGCTCCGTTGCTCTCTTGCTGAATGATTTGTTGACGAAAGCCTTTCCGATTTAACTAACTCATAATAGGCTTGCTTTTTCCTTCCTCCTGCTATCCCTAGGAAATATTAAAAAGCAATTACTTAAATACATTCAATATTTTATTGTGACTAATCTCCAAGCTATTCATTGCTTAAAATAAATTATATAACACTCAGAATTGAACGTGCAAAATTCACAATACTGAAATTGAATCAAATCGTGTGACATAACAGTAGTTAAATAGAGCGATACAAAGAGCTAACAGTATCGATTCAAATTAAAATGGACATTGACCTTACTGACCTTGACACGCAAAAGCCTGTAGTGGTCAGTTTAATAGAAAAATCAATTCCACAAACAATGGTACGAAAGTTATTTAACTCACATTATATTATTGTAAAAATCATTGACTCGGAAAATTACCGAATTAACTATTGTGCGGTTTACATTTTTAAATCGGCATTTTTATAATTTAAAAATGTATTTATTTAATATATTTTAAAGCAGACTTCTGTAAGCAAGTTATTCATTGAAATATTATGTCCTCAGGTTGTATCTGATGAGGCATATACGCACATTAGAGTGAACATCTACCCAGATGGCGGTATAGCAAGACTCCGTGTGTTCGGGGAGGCGAAGCCAGAAGCACCGCCGTGCGACCAGTTGGTGGATCTGGCATCATTACTGACCGGTGCTACTTGTTTAGGTATGTACCTATATGGCTCAATAGTATGGCTCAATTATCATCATCATCATCATCATATCACAACTGGCATACGTTGGGAAACAGAACTGTCTCAATAGACAGAAGAGAAGACTTCAAAAGAGAAGGAGACTCTTAATTCGTAGGAATCTTATTTTTTTATTATTTATGTATTTTCCCCGATTACTCGAAGACGCCTGGATCGGTTTGGAAAATTATTTTCTTTTTTGAAAGAGTATACTTCCCAGATGTCCCCATAGTCATCATGTTAGGATACTATGGTGAAATCCTGGGAAAATCGAGGGAATTCTTCAAATTTTATAGGTACACTTGATTTACTTTATAGTGGCATTTGAAGTCGGTTTTTTAAAAAGAATTTTTATATTTATATTATCTCAGATTTAAATTAGTATACGAAAAACATTTAAAAACTACCAGACATAAATTAAAAAAAAAAACAAATCGACATGAATATTTAATTATTCACGAAAAATATAAAAAAGTACTAACATTACGATTATCCTCAAACACTTTTTTATTTTGCGCAACTAAACAATAAAATATGTGCATACAACTGTGTGATATGTGAGTGGATATTATACAATTTCAAATACGTAATATAGCTATAATACTAACTATATATATTGTGCGATAGTAACTTTCTAAGAAACAGTAAACTTTGATAAAATCTGTACAATTTCACGAACACAAATCTGATCTCTGCCACAACAACGCTATTTAGCACAATACATCTAATTTAGCATGCCACCTAAAACTGGACGGAATTTTCGTCCACATTCTGAATTCCTAGGTCGCGATATGCGAGGACTAATAGTAGTTCGTCCACAAATTCTATCCCAAGACGATCCAAACGAATTGCAGCAATTTCGCAAGCTGCAGCACGTTAAGACTGCTCTTTGTCACGATAGCATTTATGCATTTAAATTGTGAATTTGTCGCCCGCTCACTGTTCACTACTTAACAAAATTCAACAGAGACGAGTCTTGTAAAGTAAAAATGTACTTTTTAATTTAAAAGAAGATGTTGGGGTGATGAATGACAGACATTCCAGCGTTTCTACTAAATTGGACATGAATAATTCTAAAATTCTGCCTTTTCATAGTTAATTAACTCGAAAGCAAGCGCTTAGGGATATTTAGAATAACTGTGTATTAAAAAGAAACAATGAAATACCTATTTTTAATTTACGACAAGTATACAAATACTAAGTTGATTTTGATAAGATAAAATATATAGACGAGTCGTTAAAAATAGTAGTTTAAAGATTAGGAGACTGATAACATACTGATAAGTACCAAATTAAGACTTCAATCAACATCTTAATTCAGTGATCGTTAAGATTACACTAATTCTCGTTAATGTGTCCACAAATTCTATTTCTGGACCAGAGCCAGCGAAGATTTTTGTCTTGAAAGCGTTAATGTATTGTGTTAAGATTAAAAAAGATCTTAAAGAGATTTATTAGGTATATTTTATCCCTATATACATACAAAGGTGTGTTTGTTTGTAATTAAATCACAATATAGCAAAGAAGTTAAGCTTATACGTGATTTATATAAGAGAACCTGAAATTGGACTTTTAAAAACACGGCCACACGCACAAAGTCGCGGGCAGAAGTGTTATTTAAATTGCGCAACCGATCTAAAAATAAGTAAAATATTTTTTATTATACATGAACACGTAAACAACTTACTTTTAATAAGAATAATAATAGTAAGAGGAAGTAAAATATTAAAATGCTAACATTTTTTATTATTGCACTAGGATATTCCAATGCACACTACGGCCATCCAAAGAATGTAATCAAGCCTATGAAAGGAGAATCGATGGCAGACGGATGGGAGACAGCAAGACAACTGAACAGGCCGGAGGTACTTGAGACCAGTGATGACGGGACATTAAAAACCACAGGTACATTTGGGACACAATTTTTTATTTCATGTAGGCTAAATTAAGTCTCTTTTAAATAGTCAAGGTGATCCTGAGAAGAGAATCTAATTATTTTGTCAGTTACTTGAAAAAATATATGCAGCACTGTAGCAAGGGAGTCTATTAGATCCAGAAGTATTAGTGTTAAAATGTAAGCAATGAAAGATTTGAATGGAGAGATGTCATGAAGTTTGCCGAAGAATGTCCTTTAATTTACATATCTAATGACAGATTTCGCACAGTAACTTGAAAAGTTAGACTCACGAGAACCATCATACCCATGTTGAGGAAGACGGTTTTTTCTGTTTTCTGCAAAAAGGAACATGAAATATTACACTCAAGGCTCTGAGCTTAGTTGTTCTTAATCTCTACATTAATGCCAATATTATGGACGCCAACTATTTTTTTTCTTTTACTTAAATTCCAGTTAATAATAAAATATGATACATAAAAAAATATAAAATAAACTAAGTTAAAACTAATTATATCACTTCAACTAATTAATTTTTAAATATTGGATAGAGTCAGGCGTTACTTTGCGGAAGTTCATGATTAACAAAAAATGTTAGAGTTATTTTGCTGTAATCCGCCAACAGAAAAAAATCTGTATGGTCAAACATGCAGTTATAAGCTAAGCACCGCTTACCTCCCCAACCAAGCAATAAAGCAAAGTTCCCAAGCAAGCAATGCCACCACCACTCACATGCACCACCGCACAAGACTTTAATACTACTCTCGACGCACGTTTCGCCCCGACACCGGAGCATCCTCAGGAGATATCGACTTTACAATGCTGTATTGACATGTATTGACATGTATTGACTAGACAATACAGCATTGTAAAGTCGATATCTCCTGAGGATGCTCCGGTGTCGGGGCGAAACGTGCGTCGAGAGTAGTATTAAAGTCTTGTGTGGTGGTGCATGTGAGTGGTGGTGGCATTGCTTGCTTGGGAACTTTGCTTTATTGCTTGGTTGGGGAGGTAAGCGGTGCTTAGCTTATAACTGCATGTTTGACCATACAGATTTTTTTCTGTTGGCGGATTACAGCAAAATAACTCTAACATTTTTTGTTAATTAATTTTTAGTTCTTAAGGTTAAGTTCAAGTATTTGTATATACCTAGTAAATATATTTTATGTATTGTAGGAGAAGAATGGGCAGTATTCAAATTGGGTTTCAATGGAAGAATCCAGAAAATCTGTGTAGATACAGAGCATTTCAAAGGCAATTACCCTGATTCCATAAAAGTTGAAGGCGCTTTATTGGATGCAGAGTGGACTCATTCTAAGCCTGTCGTCTGGTATAATATCTTAAAACCAAGCAAGGTAAATATTTCTCGTATCTCATGTAGCTTTTTGTACTATATTTGAAGGGTTATTTTACGCTAAAGTTGATTTATCGTGTTTATGAGATTTAAACAAGGTCATACAATCTGAATTCAAACTTTTGACAAACTTTTATTAAAAATTGTAAATTAACTTTTGGAAGAACGTCATGGTTTAGGATCTTTATACTATAATTAAATGACGGATCAACGCACAGTACACATTAATTTGAAAAATAACGTTCACGTTAACATAAAAAAATTATATTTTAAGTACCAGTGCTATTTTTCAATTTACATGTAAAATAGATTAACGTTCAGAAAATACTTACTTACTTATTTTCTTGATGTTGATCTATTACAAGCAACCTTTTACCAAGTTTCTTTCCATCACTAAAAATGTTTCTAGGTCTACTTTGCAATACTATTCTTATATGTGAAAATATTTTTTTACAGCTTTCTGCTCACAAAGAACATTGGTACACCTGCAACTCTGATGTCGTCTCCCACATCAAAGTCACCATTGCCCCTGATGGTGGTTTCAGCAGGATTCGTGCTTTTGGACACGTTGAACCAACTATAATCTGAAACATATCCATTGATAACATTATTAAGTTACACTATTGCTTCTAGCGTTATTTGATTTTAGATCAAGTGACTTTCAAATTCGGTTATGGGCCCGGCAATTTTGTCTTGAGAAAGGTTTTCTCGCTTATAATTTCTCGATCGCGTCTTTTATTTTTCTTCTTCGCTTTCCATGATATTATTCAAGCTTGTATCTTCAGTAATTATTACGATGCACGATCATAATGGGAATAGGTATCCAATATAAAATTTATTATTTGTACCGCGTTAATATACGTCGTGTATGAGAAAATTAGCTGCTAAAGCCCATACTGTGTTTTTACTTACGTATTAATGAAACCTTTGTGGCACTTAAATTATTTTCATTACAATCGCTTGTAATATAACTACTGTAGACTTCGACCTTACGTCTCAAATTCGAATTTGACCCAAATCGTGAATTTTCAGTTAATTGTAATAATTTATGTCAATGTATTTTATTAGGTATTATGTAATGATAATGTAATAGGCAAAAAATTTAACATCATAAAAGAATATGGCTTAAGTTATAATTTCGCATTGAAAATCCATGAGATTGTTATGTACATGTAGATATTTTTGTAATTAATATTACAATAACAAGATAGTGGAAAGTATTATTATTTTTAAATGCAACCTAAAATATAAAATGTGACGTTGTTGATGTTATTAAATACTATAACTAGTAACTTTTAAGATAAGGATATACTATGTATAAAAGTTGTATAGTAAAATTACTTAATAATAAATATTTGTTTTTTTTATCCCTTCATGAATAATTTTGTAACTACAAACTATGGTAATGGTATAATATAGTCCAGCGATCGTCTGCGATCACACACGATGGGAAGTGAAGATGCAGTCTAAGATAGAGGGCGCTTGCCTAGAAAATGCCTTTTTACTCTTGATTTTGAGATACCCAAAATTTGTAGTTCGCAGGAAAAACGTGTTCAAATGGACGAAAAGCTATTAATGATATTAGATAACAAAACGAATTACATAAATTAGTCATAATACTGATGATACCTATCATAAGATTTAACCTTTTGCTCTCAAACACGCCTGCATGCCGATGCTAAATTATAACTAATCAATCATGCACAAAGTGCAAAGCGCCTAGTGCACTTGAAGCATTCAGTGTACACGTTTTAATAGAGTTACGTAAATACAAAGGAAAGTAATTTAGCACTTGCATAGTAGGTATGTACATTGTCATTATTGCGTAGAAATTAGAATCTTGATAGAATATATTGGGCTGCTAACTTCACAGGAGGTTCTGGGAAATTTCAATTTATTAATTTGCATCGGAAAGCAAAAATCCATTTGGATTAGTAACTATGAACACTAATCACTATGTTAGTAGGTACCTTATAACAAAAATAAATGGGAAATGCTCAAGTTAGAGAGTTAGGTAGTTAGACTACAATCATGGTCACTAACAGACTATTAGGGCTTTATAAAAAAGTTCAGATACTCATTGGGCGATGGAGACACTTATAGAGATAGTTGGAATACTACGAGATAAAAATTAAGAAATTTCGAGAAGCTCCAGATACACTGACACCACTTTGGTTTGTCCTTCAATCACATATAATGGCAGCAACGGTTTGACGTGATTTTTGGCATGGGTATAGAAGAAGACCTGGACAATTATATAGGCTACTTTTTATTTCGGAAGAACATAGGAAATTTAAAAAAACTTAATCCACGCGGACCAAGTCACGGGCAATAGCGTCGAGTAACAATTTTGTCTAGTGGGAGGCTTTGGCCATTGCTAGTTACCACTCTACCGTCAAAGACGTGCCGACAAACGTTTAGGGGTATGGGTTGAATCTACACTGCCATACCTCTTCCGAGTTAGCCCACTACCATCTTAGTCTGCATCGTCACTTACCATCAGGTGAGATCGCAGTCAAGGACTATCTTGTCATCGAATAAAAAAAAAGAGAGCACGTTTTCTATTTTCACCATCCATAGTACATAATACCTTGTGTAACTTGGCTCAGGCTTCCCAGCGAAAATATTTGAACATTTCATAGCTGCTGTATAAAGTCCGAAATTCAAACATCCAGATAATAATATCTAAAATTTTAGAGTGTGACCTATATAGTCTACACCAACCATAACATTACGTGTACAATGTACATATCAAACGTTGATTTCACAACTTCCAGTATCTGTCCGAAACAAAACCATAGGTGATGACCTCCGATTAGGATGTATCTACACGAGCGGTAAGATCACAACTGTCTAGTCGCAACTGACGGCGAGCCGGTGCAAATCGGTTTAAGCTCACAAAGGTTATCCGCTCAACGGTGACACGCGTCTTAATAAACGTCTATAATAGAAGCGATGCAACAAGAATCACGTAAGCTCCACACCTTGTGATTATGTCGCTTTCCATATTCATGCAGGTTAATAACAAGTGTAAAGGAGACGGTCCATTTTGGAATAACTATAACTACTATTATATTTAGTACGTTTATCTCACGAAGTTACGGGCGCTTTACTTGTGGTTACGTCGTGTACATGCACATTGCGCAAGTGTGCGTGCCTGTCAGGAGCCGCGGAAGCGGTCCGGTGCGAGCAAGCTCTTGCTCACACTTATACAGATACGACACGCACACAACTATGAGCTGCGAGCCCTCGTAAGTTGAAAGAACTAACCAAAAAATGCAGAAAAATTGTAAGATTATATTAAAAATAAAAAAATAAGTACATAATTGTAAATAAGTCTAACATATATTTAAATAAATGGCCTGTTAGTTTTGGGTACAAAAACATTTTTGTGCCATAGTAGGCCATAAGTATATTAATATAACTAAGTAATAAATAAATGACAAACCAAATACCTTTTTGCTGATAACACTGATAAAATTACTTTTGAATACTTGAACGAGGATAGTTATCTATGAAAACATTTATTTATGAAGAAATATTTCCATCAAATTTTTCCACGAGCTTTTTCGCTTTCAGATAACGATCTGTATTCAACAAGAAATGTATATAAGAGTTTTTCAAATGGAATTTCAGCCCAATTACCGATACACAACAAAGGGGAGGGACGTCATTTCTGCTGCCACTTCGGTTTATAGACATACGAATGGCTTGTACCTCGTTAAGATATACATTTCAGATACGAAGCGTTAGTAGGGCTCTTTTTATAATTCACTAATACACGGTTATGAATTTGTGGTAGGGAAGGCTTTGTGGTTAGGAATGCTATTCGAGGGTCGTGGCTTCCCGTATCTATGTATCCTAATAATATTATAAAGGCGAAAGTTGGTAAGTGTATGTGTGTGTTGTTACTCCGTTACGCCACAACGAATAACAATTTGGCTGAAATATGGAATGGAGGCAGCTCACATCCAGGATTAAAACATAGACTACATTTTATCGCGGAAAATTAAACAGTCCCTACGGGAGTTAAAAAACCTTAATCCACGCGAACGAATTAGTTTCAATATATAAAAGGAAAAGGTGACTGACTGATCTATCAACGCACAGCTCCAACAACTGGACTGGCTGGAAATGAGTTTTTTTAGTTTCTTGAGTTTTTTGAGTTTCTTCAGTTTCTTAATTTTCTTGAGTCGATATGAGATCGTATGTCTACTACTAGTGCTCGGGTTTGCCAGCGCTACATTTCCCAGTTTCTTAAGTTTTTGTTCCCTTACTAAAGCAAAATTTACGCAAAAACGTTCTGTTAGTCCCTACGACTTGGCGGTCTTAAAAAAACACGGGTGAATACTGGAACTTTAGTTTATTCACATAGTTTACTGACAATCACGGTTACTACTTGAATCACTTAGATGAATTCTGATTACGCGACTCGCGGGACCTCAGGAAGGTCTTTCGGCGACTATTTCAGCTTTACTTGCTGACCAGACCGGCGGGCAGAAACCAGGTCCCTATCTGGGCAGCGATTAGGTTACTTACCAGAACGGCTGGCTGATTTTTCTCTTTCTTGACTTTCCTCAATAATAGTACCTCAGCAATACATGCATCAGAGTATATCGCTGAATTACATTTTTTCCAATAGTAGTACCTCAGCAATAAGTGAGTTTAGGGATATAACACTTCGTATTTGGTATCATTTATGAAAGACGGATCTTTATACTATTACTCGTAAAAGCCGATTTGGCAATGAATAAATTGTTACCATAGAGCGATTGCCACCTGTGCCGTAGAGTAAACGGGTACTATTGACATAAGAGTTAAACGTCTACGGAACCTGAATTTTATATATCAACAGCTGACGACTTTGTTAGCGTCGATTTAATTTTACTAACAATCCCGTGACAACTATTTTCTGGGTAACTGGAGGTAGAAGGTGGTAGGTCTCTTGCACTCCCATAGGCCTCGGTTTTGCGCCGCCTGAATCCTCCGGCTCCCTGCGACTCGTTTGATGTCGTCGGTCCACCTAGTTGGGGGTCTGCTTCAGGGTGCGGAGTCGGGACCTTGCGACTCCAACCATCAGCTTTTCGAACTATGTTCCGCCTATTTCCGCTTCAGTTTCGCGACTCGCTGAGTTATATCGCTGAATTTGGTTCTCCTACGTATTGCCTCATTTCTGATTTGATATCGCAGGGATACTACGATTATAGCTTTCTCCATCGCCCGCTGAGTGATCTTGAACCTTCTTATGAGCCCCAGAGTTAGCGACCATGTTATACACAGACTGCTAAAATAACCCTTTCTTTTGACTTTATCATAATCGAGTGAAAACGTTGTATACGAGTTGTTAAGAGCAACGCTGCCACTACGCTGCCACTCTTAATAAAACTATTCGCCATTTCGTTTTAATGATCGGAAACCCAACGATATTTGAATTTCCAAATTCCATAACTTCCAGACGACGCCGTCTGTATAATTGCTACCCGCGTCACACCCTTGTCAAATTGACGGCATTTGCGTTGAAATATATCTCGCGCGAATTCGTTCGCTTTTTGATGCCGATATCAACGATGATTTCACACAAAAGGTGAAATAAATCTACAATTTTATTATTAACTAGCTTTTGCCCGCGGCTTCGCTCACGTTAAGTTCGATTTTTCAAGCCCCGATCTTACCCGCTTAGAATTTTCGAAAAGCCTTTCTTAGAGGATTTTACGCATTATACGTCATAATCTCTATGCCTTTCATCCCGATCCGTCCAGTGCTTTTAGCTGTGCGTTGATAAATCAGTCAGTCAGTCAGTCACCTTTTCCTTTTATATATTTAAGGAAAGGAAAAGGCGATGAATATTTATATTTCCTTCTAGCGTTTTACCGTCACTTCGTTCGCATGGAGTAACGTTTTCGAAAATCAATCACTCGTCAGAAGTTTTCCTTAAAAGTTTTCGTAAAGAAGTTTTCACTTTTAAAAGGAAAAATACACTTTTGCATCTTTAATATTAGTAAGGAGTAGTAAGGATAACGTGGGTAAATAAGCTTTGACCGCAAAACGCTTTATCACAAGTAGTCATGGCATTACGTGACATGCGTCCACGAATATCAAGAATACTTTACATTCAGCCAAATAGCCTCCGCTCATCTCGAGAAAGTTACGGTGGGCAGGCCACGACCAGCCTAAAAGCCTTTTAACTATTTAGGACGTTGCCCACAGGACAAAAACATACAATAATAATTCATACTATTATTATAAATCAGCATTTCGAACTGGTGGTTGATTTTCGACTTGTCATAAGAGCCACAAATTGGCCTACATGAAATAAATAATTTTGAGTTTGAAACTAGCTTTTACCCGCTATTTACAAATATACATACATAGGTACATACCTAAAGTGGTAAAATCATTGATGTAAAATAAACCCTAATAAACCTTTCGTTTTGGTTTTAGGGTACCTAGTTATATCGAACCGTTGCTTCGTTGTCAAACCAATAAACACACACACACACATTTGCATTTTTTTGCAATAATAGTAAGGAAGTGAGTTTTTTTTTAACATTATATAATACTTATAATAATATAAATACCTTTTTTTTTATTCGATGACAAGATAGTCCTTGACTGCGATCTCACCTGATGGTAAGTGACGATGCAGTCTAAGATGGTAGTGGGTTAACTTGGAAGGGGTATGGCAGTATAGATTCAACCCATAACCCTAATTGGTTTCTACACGCCATCGTGCCAGAACGCTGAATCGCTTGGCGGCACGTCTTTGACGGTAGGGTGGGAACTAGCCACTGCCAAAGCCTTCCCCCAGAGAACCTATCCAATGTCAAATAACTAATGTTACAAAATAAAAAAATAAAGACAAAAAAATCCGTACATGTTACATCGTCATAATCCCTTTGTTAGTTTGTCCTTCAATCAACTATACCCATTAAAAACGATTTTTAAATTTCTTAACTTTACTACTACTTTTTTTTAAATACCACCGTACCACCGTACTTTTTTTAAATTTCTGCGAGCTCGTCTTACCAGAATAATGATACTGGGTAATCGGCCTTTGAAGGCTTGCTGAAAATGGCTTATCACCGCGTCGACTTTAACGCTTCTGAGCGTTATAGTTCGGTGGTTTATGTTAAAATTTCAGACGAAATATGTGACGTTATAAAATAAAGCTTCGTAAAGAAAATTGTTCCACCCTCGTCTCTGGAGAGTGAAGGAATATGTTGAGAATGCCGTGCCAGTGGGTTCATTCAACTGGGGTATCTTACCAATATTGCTTAGTACTACAAGTACATCCTAAGAATATTATAAAGGCGAAAGTTTGTATGTGTGTGTGTTTGTGTGTGTATGTTTGTTCCTCCTTCAAGCCTCAACGAATTAACCAATTTGGCTGAAAGTTGGAGCTGAAAATACGATTGTCAATTAAAAATATTTTTAAAACCTTTTTTGTGTGCAAGAACTAATTAAGAAGCTTGCCCTTTTAGAGAAATTTTGCAAATTTTGTCAAAAATATCTTCGGAGATTTTTATATAGGAGGGGGTTGACAAAAATACGATACGATAGGATTTTGTTGCATTGAAAACATTTATTGAATCTTTATCTTTCATTCTATATTTTTTTAATTACGGCTTGACTCAAAAATTATGTCGATATTTTGAATTGAATATCCAAGAATTTAGGCATTCCACACCTGTTAGCGCTCTAATTTACGTAAAAATAAAATATCAAAGGGAAAATTAAATACGTCCCCAGTTATTCCCCAAACCTTCCCCGTAATTTGAGAAGAAATTTCAAGTAACAAGACAATGTCCGGCTTTATAACAAAGTGCCATCAATCTTGTTCAAAAGGACAGCCTTAAAGAGTTTAGGAGGTTTTTTAACTGGAAAACGTCGCTCTAAAAAGAAATTATCATCCCTATCTTATTAGGTCAACTTCGGTATAAAGACTTTTACTTATTGCTCAAAAGGATCACAAAAAGTTAGGTTACATCGAAAAAGTAAGCTTACATTGGATATACGTACGTATCTAATTAGGTACATGATATCGAAGTTAAGAGAATGAATATATATATGTTACCGGCCAAACCCGATTTCAGGACAAACTAGTTTTGCCTAGGCTAAACTGGTTCTTCCTATACGCGATAGGATGAACCATTTTTTAAATAGTAATTAACAAACCAAATGGGCTACGACAGAAGACTCACTCCGTCGCCCCTTCGTCGCGAGCTTCTGTCTACGCACTTAAAAAACACCCTAGGGGCAGGGCAGACAGGACTGCTTGGAGTCGGGGCGTTGGCATTTCGTTTTTAGGTAATGTTCGACCTATATCAGTTATCGCGTATAGGAAGAACTAGTTTAGCCTAGGCAAAACTAGTTTGTCCTGAAAATCGGGTTTGGCCGGTAACATATATAAAAATACAACTTTAGTAGGTAGTAATAGAAAAGTAAGCTGGTATGAGCTCATAGAATACAATACCTACTATATATATGAGGAGAGGTTACATATAATACAACGGCTACAATTTGGAGTATTTGTAAAGGATGCTGTACACGGAAATAGTAAAGAGTAGAGTGAACTACAATATTAGCTATTTAACCACTTCCGAGTACCTACTCTACCAGTTTTAGTAGAATGTAAATAAAATGTAAATGTTTACATGTTTTTCTTATTTGTTATTAGAGTAATTTTATTAATATTTCTTAGAACGTCGTTTAATCTAAATATTTTATAAAAAGAAAATATCACTGAGGGACTTAACTGTCTGACTGATCTATCAACGCACAGTTTAAACCACTGGATCGGGCTGTTTGACATACAGATAGCTATTAAGGACGTAAACATCCGCTAAGAAACAATTTTTGAAAATTCAATTCCAGGTAATACCTATAGGGGTTGAAAAATCAAAGGAGATGTGTTAAATTGGGCCCAACTCGGGGTTTCGCACAGTTATATAAAAATATGAAGAAAATAAGTCGATAAATTACTTACATAATTGAATGGTTTTTGTTTATGTACAGCTCAGGAAAATCATACAAAACAATTTTTTTTATCTAAGTACGAAACCTAATGCTTTTTCTTTAGTAGAAACGGAACGTTTTCATGAATGTCAGTTTAATTAACCACAGACTAATACTACACTACAGTACTAATGCAACTGTGGGTTCTGGTGTGGGCTCTGGCCTTTTGGTACCTACCCAAATAGTTTATCTTTATAAAAACAGTAATCTAGAAATAGACCCAAACTAGTTGTAAAACATTTTGTGTTAAATAATATACTCATTTACAAGGGAAAATTCTTTAAATATTTATAATAAAAAAATTGTGCATCATGAATATTTTTTTTTTATCACAAAAAAGCAAGAACCCAGAGCTGAAAAAAAGACGTCTTGAGAGACGGTTTGTCTTGTCATTCTCTGTGTCTTGGCGCTTTGTACTTTTCTGGTCTGTGGTAAATATTATTTTACTGTTTGAACAGTTTTCGTGGATTATTTCATATTATTTAATACTAGCGGACCCGACAGACGTTGTTCTGTCTTAACTATGAATATTGAAACTCCCCTTTTTACCCCCTTGGGGAGAGAATTTTCAAAAAATGTAAAATACGTAATTCTTTATTTTTGATCAAGAGCCAAAATATCAAGTTTCATAAACATAACTTGAAAAATAACTTGAAGAACGAAGGACTATCATACAAACATTCAACCCCTATTTAATCCCTTAGGGGGTAGAATTTTTAAAAACTGTGAAACACCTACTTTTTTGTTTTCAATTTAAAGCCTAAGTACCGAATTTTATGGGTATAGCTTGAAAAATAACGGAGTTTCATACAAACTTTAACCCCCCTTTTTACCCCCTTGGGGGGAGAATTTTCGAAATATGTAAAATACGTAATTCTTTATTTTTGATCAAGAGCCAAAATATCAAGTTTCATAAACATAACTTGAAAAATAACTTGAAGAACGAAGGACTATCATACAAACATTCAACCCCTATTTAACCCCTTAGGGGGTAGAATTTTTTAAAAGTGTGAAACACTTACTTTTTTGTTTTCAATTTAAAGCCTAAATACCGAATTTTATGGGTATAGCTTGAAAAATGACGGAGTTTCATACAAACTTTAACCCCCCTTTTTACCCCCTTGGGGGGAGAATTTAAAAAAAATGTAAAATACGTAATTCTTTATTTTTAATCAAGAGCCAAAATATCAAGTTTCATAAACGTAACTTGAAAAATAACTTGAAGAACGAAGGACTATTATACAAACATTCAACCCCTATTTAACCCCTTAGGGGGTAGAATTTTTAAAAACTGTGAAACACGTACTTTTTTGTTTTCAATTTAAAGCCTAAATACCGAATTTCATGAGTATAACTCGAAAAATGACGGAGTTTCATACAAACTTTAACCCCCCTTTTTACCCCCTTGGGGGGCGAATTTCGAAAAATCCTTTCTTAGTGCTCGCCTACGTCATAAAAGGAACCTACTGTCAAAATTTCAAGTTTCTAACTTCAGTGGTTTAGGCTGTGCGTTGATCGTCAGTCAGTCAGTCAGTCAGTCAGTCAGTCAGGACAAGCCTTTTTATATAATTATAGATTACCTACAAAAGTAAAAGAAACATGCATCCAAACATCTTCCCGTAATACTTTTTCCATTTATTTAAAGTATTTAAACAATTCTTCTTAAAAGAATTTTAAATATTGAACGTCTTTTTCACATAACTTACAAACCTAAAACGATAAATAAAACAAAACTCCCAAGGTCTGCAGAAGTACGAGTTTTTGAGTAAATAGCAAGCATCTAAATCTTCAAAATAAAGCATGTTTCATCCTTGTTCAGTATTGGGCCCAAGCTTGTATGGACCACAATCATCTCCTTTAACGTGCGCGAATCCGCGGGCAAAAGCTAGTAAACATATTTTCATAAGATACGGAACCCTCAGTGCACGAGTATGACTCGCACTTGGCCGGGTTTTTTTAAACCGGTTGTACTGGCTTGCCCAGTACAACCACACAACATAATGGCTACGTATTACAGAGATCACTCACTTGTCCCGCCACACCGATGCCGATATAAGACTGAGACACCCACCGCATGGTGGCTGCATTTATAGTAACAATACAGTTGTATTGTTACTATCTACCCACATCTAGAGTCTGATGTTACGCGTCTAATATATTCGCTTACCTACAGACCTAGTACGGTACATCTCTTCCTTGTTTTAATTTTATTTTTCATATTGTTTGTCATGTCAGTGGTCATCTGACAAAATAGTAATATGGATAAATAATCCAATGTACCTAGTACGGGTACTACTATTACTTAACCTTGATAGCTAGAAAGCCACTAACCTAATTACTACTACTAGTCGCTTCTACTGTGCTCTCTTCCTTTTCCTTTTTCCCCGAACTGAACTCATTGTAACAAAATCTCAAAATAAGTGATCTCAACCAACGAAAATATTTAATGGATCTATCTGAACACTAAGTGCCTATAATTGCACTGATACAAATGTAATAATCTAAATCCGGAAGGAAAAGTTATTACCTACCAACTATGCCATCCGAAATCATTCTAAGATTAACCATTTATAAATGCAAATAAAGTTAAAATGTATTTATTGAAACTTGCACTGATACAAATGTAATAATCTAAATCCGGAAGGAAAAGTTATTACCTACCAACTATACCATCCGAAATCATTCTAAGATTAACCATTTATAAATGCAAATAAAATTAAAATGTATTTATTGAAAACTACCTTGAATTCCTTGAGGAAGTTCTCTATCGGATAGAATTATGCCTAATTCAACCCAAGTACGTGAAATCTACAGAACGACCAATATTTATATTGACCTGGTCATAAATATAATCACACATAACTTCATAACGGCCCCTGTCCTCACATCCAACCAATTCAACCACAACACTTCAGACAAACCACCATCTGAACGTGAGGGCAACTATCAAACATATCCAAGAATTATTTAATCAATTACACTCATCTAAACCTCAGGGCAATATTCATTCGATCAGGGCGCGATTGCTACCACAACCCACCAATCAAATACAACGACCCAGACGCGGAAGCATCTAACAGCCGAATGAGTCTCTGAGAGAGACCGAACTCGCATCGTCAAATCCGCTGTATTTATCCCCACGGCGCGCCGTCAGACCGGCACCTACGTCGTCAACAAAGTCAAACATCGATTTTATAAAACCACCTTCAATACATCGAAGTTGTATAACTTTACTATTCCAATATTTCGCTAACATTATATCGATTTGATTTACGTTACAAAACAGATAGTTTGCAATTTTAAAATTCCATCATATTTACAGCATTCCCCATTTAAAACCGCAGTGTTTTTTATACCCTGTGATTTAACGAAAATGCCCAATTGTCAATACTTTAAAATTCCATTTCAAACTAATGATATCTTGCCGCAAGGAAATATATCGACAACTGAAAATAATCTATTTTAAATTTGATCCTGTCAATTGCATGTAACCCAAGCCCTACAGACTGATGTAAGCTGTATCTTGATAAAGGATAATGCCAAAAATTTATGGAACTTTAACCCACTCACGTTTACAAGAATGAATTATGCATAGCAATATAATGATATTGCCAATTGTTTACCTAAGTTTTAAAACTTCTAGAACTTGCGGCTTTTTTGACTAATTCAAAGTCAAAGTTAGACTTTTAGGTTATTATGAAACTAAAATCGTGAATGGTTTATACTACACGAACGAGATGCAGTATACGTAGACGTATGACACTGACAAATGACATCGCACCACCGTTGACATCTCAAATTGACAACGGTGTTTCATTCAGATAGCTAAAACAACAACAACAATGGCGTTTCATTACACGTTCCATTTCCTTTTCGTTTTTGATTTTTTTTTTTTTAATTTTTAGCTAATGTGCAGTTATCATTGGCATGTATCACAAATTTACAACAACCTACCAGCAATCAGCATCATATTCCCAAGACATTTTATTCAACACAGTTATTACTCAAAGAATATTTGACAGATACTTCGTAGTTTTAGCATTGCTATTATTTATCCAACTAAGCGTTAACAATATTATGAATACAAATTCCTTAAATAATTGTGACACTGTATGAATTTATGATAAAAATTCTTAAAATAATGTGAAAACACAATTGTGCTGACATACTTCAAATATATATGTTATGCCTTTTTTTTTTAAATTTTAAATGATGTAATTTTGTGATCTTGTGATTTGAAATAAAAATAAATGCCAAACTCGACGCTTATAAAACTGACACCTACACCCAGAAAACATTTGATTACTGATTTTAACATTTTATTATTCATTAATATAGGTAGCTAATTGGTACAAGCTTTTTAGTGCTAATAAAAATACCAGCTAAATTACCATAGTACTGGGTGCCTTTAACCATCATTTTCCGAGTTTGTTATTATTTAAGTTTCCTTTGTAACACTGATTGTAACCGCTTCCTAGAAGCAGGGATTACCTAACATTTTAATAGCATTTTTTCCAGTCCCTGATTAATATGGAACACTAATATTTTAATATCAGATCCAGGGATTAGTTTGAACGAAGTTTTCTCTAAAACCTATTTGGTTTTATTTAGCCAATTATACTCGGCTAAAACCAAGATGGTAATATTTATTCAATTGAGGTGCGATTGCTATCGTATCCACTCAATCATATCATATAACATGAAAGTTATTAATCACTTGAAACATATCATCGTAATATCAGGTCAGTATTGTTGAGCCACTAACTTCTAAAAACAATATGACACAATACAAGGTCTATGACAAGAATATTATTCTTTTATTTAATTTTAGATTTGGACTTTTACTTTTAACTAGATTGGCCACTGTGCCAACTACCCGTGGGATCCAATCATATGATGGTCCTCCTGACCGAATTCGGCCACGAGATCAGCCATCTGCGCGGGAGATATTATAGTGCACAAGTATTTGCGCAGACACAAGTGCACTCTCTATTCCCTCACTCTCATAGTCCGATGGGACGGGGAAAAATCGACCCGACCGGGGAGAGATCAGGCGCAGGACCGACAGTTTTACGTGCTCTCCGAGGCACGGCATACATACTGAGTTGCCATGGCATCGGTCATCCTCAGATCGCCCCGATCCATGCATCTCTTTTTTTTTTTTTTGTTAGGTATCGACTACCTTCGCCGGTACAGTTCCGATTTTCATCGCGAACTTACCAAATTTCCTTTTTTTTTACTAAATTTCCTTTTTTTTTTACTAAATTTCCTTTTTTTTTTTTTTACCTTGCTGGTACAGTTCCGATTTGCATCGCGAACCTACCAAATTTCCTTTTTTTTTACTAAATTTCCTTTTTTTTTACCTCGCTGGTACAGTTCCGATTTGCATCGCGAACTTACCAAATTTCCTTTTTTTTTACCAAATTTCCTTTTTTTTTTTTTTACTAAATTTCCTTTTTTTTACCTCGCTGGTACAGTTCCGATTTGCATCGCGAACTTACCAAATTTCCTTTTTTTTACTAAATTTCCTTTTTTTTTTTTTACTATCGGTATCGACTACCTCGCTGGTACAGTTCCGATTTGCATCGCGAACTTACCAAATTTCCTTTTTTTTACTAAATTTCCTTTTTTTTTTTTACTATCGGTATCGACTACCTCGCTGGTACAGTTCCGATTTGCATCGCGAACTTACCAAATTTCCTTTTTTTTACTAAATTTCCTTTTTTTTTTTACTATCGGTATTGACTACCACGCTGGTACAGTTCCGATTTGCATCGCGAACTTACCAGATTTTTTTTTTTTAGGTACCGTTCGATTTCTCGAACTACCTCCGTTACATTTGCAAAATCAATGCACATAATAGGTGACATAATAATCATAATAGGTCCAACATGTTCCGCCAAAGGCATATCCAACTATTTAACAATAAGAATTATAATTAATATTTTTATTTCGTCTCAGAAAGAATGATATCTATTACTCATCTAAATGGAATCTAAAGGCTAACTGGACAGGCTTTAAAAATGATATTAGTATGTATTCAAATCATAATAAATTTAGTCACCATTATGTACACCGATCAACAAATTTCGTGCTTTTAGGCTAGTGCGTATACGGAATCCACAAAACCTTTACACATCTACATTTGTTTGCGTGGGTCTTAACCTACAGCCCCTTCATCTTAGTCTTAAACCACGGCGCTTGTGGTCTTTTTTTTTAAGGACACTATTAACACAATAACACGTCTAAGTTTCTAGATCTGGCCCGCCAGAGTATATTATACACTGGTTTGCTATTCGTACCTTAAGCAATTTTACGAGTGTTACCGACCGGAACTAACCATTAGTTGCCATGCCACACTAGTCCCGTCAGACACATATATCACATTCGGATTACAGACAGTTCCGGACAGTCTGATTATTTACAATTTACCATAATGAATAATAAAGAACCGATCTTATTTTGTTGTTGGCTTTTAGAACAACAAAAAAACGCATCCAAATTCATAAACGGAGTAGAAATCACAATTTACCCTACCAAAATCTTTGAATATGGATCCGTTCATTTCCATAGTATCGATTGAATTCTACATTTATGTTTACAACAAAATAACGCTTTACTGGAATAAGGTAACGCTTCTTTAGGTACCAATATTACAAGACCGACATTAAGTTCAAATAAATTTTACTGCAACGGCATTATTCATAGCGAATTTAGCTTAATAAGCCATAACTTCACTTTCATTATACTATCGCGAATAGGTAAATTAAAAGTACTGACACACATGCATTGCTAGCAATAATTAATTAATAAAATTTTGTTCGATTACTTTGATCCTGGCAGGGTCGCCACTTGTACTGGCTTGCCCAGTACAACCACACAACATAATGGCTACGTATTACAGAGATCACTCACTTGTCCCGCCACACCGATGCCGATATAAGACTGAGACACCCACCGCATGGTGGCTGCATTTATAGTAACAATACAGTTGTATTGTTACTATCTACCCACATCTAGAGTCTGATGTTACGCGTCTAATATATTCGCTTACCTACAGACCTAGTACGGTACACCGGTCAAAAACACATTTTCCGAAAGCTCAACCGTAGCCTTTACAAATTCAAGCACAAAAAGGAACAACGACAGCAGGACGGGCGAGATATTCCGCCGTGGGATGCTAATTCCGGATTATCTGATAACAGTTACACGAGGAGTATCCCGAGACTTGTTTAACACTGCAATTGGAGGTTTTATTCGTTCTTTTGGGAATTTTCGTTTTAACAGTCTCCCGTAAACTCGAGTAAAATCAAGTTTCCACACAAACGTAGTTTTACTTTGATTTCACAACTACATGTCGCACTGAAATCAAACTTTGCAAATAATATACCTAACATTATATTATTTGCACGCAAAAAGGATTACCAAAGATGTCTTATCACCTGCTTATCACCTTAATCAATTGTTACTTTGTATTGAACCCAAGAGAATCCAAGTGAAACTTAGACGACTCATTACGGAAAATAAATTTAAATACAATGCGATTGAAATGAGAATAGGACTGTCAAACAGCCATTTTTTACTCCTGTCCTGCTTATATGCAGTTTACACTGAGTGAGATAGAAACAGAAAATAGCGGCTTCTCGTTCCTATTGTCATTTGAATCGCACACACTTACACACACACTTAAAATACAACTTTTTGTCCCCCTCAAATAGTTGTGAAAAAAACAAATGAATCGATGATTAAGACAAGTTACTTACCCACGACAAGCAAACTTTACGCGATGAATAATATGATAATATATGTATTGACAGATTGCCAGTACCTACAAAAAGATAATAATATATTAGCTCACGAACACACAAATTCGTCGGAAGGACTTCTTTTGTAATATTTTGTGACTTTAGCCAGGCTTTATACGTGAGGCTCGCTCGGCTTGCGTGTATTTATTTGGGGGCCCAGCTTTAAGTTATTCATTGAAATAAAAAAAAACTAATCATGATAATAACCAGTTCACGAATTATCGCATCAACCCTTACAACGTTTCAGAAAATAATACAATTTTTTTTTTATTCAGATTGAATAATTGTATTGGGAATGTTATCAGATTTCAAAGGTCACATACGTAGGGCGAATAAGAGCATTGCCATACTGTCGATTAATATTTACGCAGTGTCGAAGCGATAATCTATAATTTTCGAAGCATATCCTCTATTCTCTATCAACCTACCTACCATTTCATATCATTAGGAACTCTTTAACATCTATACTAGTACTAGTTTGGCGTCTCAACCTTTGAGCTCAAAGCATAGCTACAATGGGAGACTTTTCGGTGTGTAGGTTTTTTAAAAATAATATTCTCTACAACACGATTCTATCTACACAAGTTTAAGAAATCTATTAAATCTGCTCTCATGGAAAAAACATATTATACAATAATTGAAGACTATATAATGATAAAAAAGCGTGAATATAATTCGCTCCAGTGATTCATGAGACAGTAATAACTATCCTGTGTAACATGATTCTATTGTATTCTGTTCTACAGTGTTTCCACTTTATTTGTGTCTCAGTTATGTCTTAAAATGAGTATCTTAATATTAGTATTTAATTCGATGCCTTAACATGGGTAGCCTAAGTGTGTCATGCTCACTTAAACATTTCTGTGGTGGTGTGTGTGGTGCGGGTTGTTACGTTCCCTCAAATATGGTTGAGCGAAGCAATGGCTGGATTTATGTGGATGTGTCATGCTCGTGAACGGGTGCCGCCAACGGGAATGGGTCTGCTTTGTGTCTACCCATGTTAGCATGTGTTAGGTTGTGGTAGGTGTGCATTTTTGAAACTTCTGTGTGGAAACATTGTGTGCATAGCCTAGTTTTTTTAATTGTGACCTTTCATAAGAGCTACAAGTTGGCCTACATGAAATAAATAAATTTTGATTTTGATTTTATTATATAGTTAAATATAAGTTATGTCCTGCTTTCCCCACCAATTAAGCGAAAAATACCGGAAATAGGTATGAAAATGTACATACTTATGTCATCTGCGACCGCGCGATTTGGTGATGCGGAGCGGTTTGAAACTCCACACGGCCGCCATTAACCGCACGGGCCGCAGTGTGTAAACTGTATAGGAGATGGTTTTCATAGCAGCCTGCTTGAACTAGATCTCATGTAAATGAACCCTTATCCCAAAGGTCACAATATACGGGTGTAGCGTGCTGAGTCGCACTTCACGACATAATAACTATACATTACCGCCAATTTTCCAAGTTATTGGTAAAACGTAAATTATGTGTCAACCACCCGTATATACTTAGGTGCTTAAATAATTTCCATGGCGCATAATTAGAGTTAAATTATGGCGTACCCGCACGAGCAACTTTTGTATCCGCGGCAGTCTCTGGCTTAGTGTGAACGCGGAGTTACATCGCGACTAGAAAGACGAGTTCATTATTGGCTATTTGGCAAATTTTTTTTTTATACACTTAAATAAAAGTTTTAATATTTTAACACAATGTCATTCTTCTTTTTTTAATATCTTAACTAATCTCGAAAATTTCCTTTTAAGAGCTTTTAAGTTTCCTGTTGGAAAAAGAGAGCGCTATTGCGACATGACGTCACGATTCAATAGCTCCATACAACAAATTTCGTTTTAGAAATAGACGGATACAGTTGCAATAAAACAGCTTATGACTTATTTGTTTTTTGACCAATTTATTTTCAGTTTTTACAAATGTTATTCTTACACGTTACATTTTCGATTGTAATTAATGAATATCTACATTTTGAAAATAGTCAAATACCGAATAGGCATTGTCATGCATTAAAAACAAGCTTTGAGAAGACAAGCAAAAATTTCTTTGTCGGGAGACCAAATTGTTGGGCATGTATCACAGACGAACGCTTTCAGACCGATTTTTATCCCTCAAGGGCAGCTTTTTGATAGTAAAACACATCGCATTTTATGCCCAAACAAGCACTCTTTTCGATATTGGTGTGTGCTCGCTTGCATATTCAATTTTTCTCCCCGTCCAACATGGTATCAGGTCAGAGAATTGCTTACTCTGAAAATTGGTTACTCTGATTTTTGTAGAACCGTTTTCTTTTTAGTAGGTTCTTCCTAGTGTTTAGTCAGAAAGGAACGGTTATTCTAAGTCCGAGTTGTGCGTATAAATAATGAGGAACCAAGAAATCTTCAGCACAATGATGTTGTCTCCACAATGCACTATTTCAAAGAACCCTGTTTCGAATTATTTTTAACCGACTTACAAAAAAGGAGGAGGAGGTTTTCAATTCATCGGAATCTTTTTTTTTTTTTTCTTTTTTTTATGTATGTTCCCGAGTAATCGACTCGAAGACGCCTGGACCAATTGGGAAAATTATTTTTTTGTTTGAAAGGGTATACTTCCCAGGTGGTCCTTTTGTCATCAGGTCAGGATCTGAAATCTAGGAAACTCCTCAAATTTTATAAGCACAATTGATATACTTTGTTGTGACGTTTGAAGTCGGTTTTGTAAAGCGTTTATTATTATCTCCAAAGAGTATTTAATTGAACAGATGGTACGTTAATTACTTATGCTACTCGTGGCTATAATGAGAGTCTGAGATGAGAGGTAAATGCAATGAAGGCAATTACTTCTGCAGACAATCACTGTGCCAGCTCGCAGTTTTCATTGAATGGTGCTGTCAGCTCGGAATTGCAATTACAGTTATATCTTCTGCGTCTTTAGGAGCTTTATTTCTTTGTGTTTTAACCCCAGACGCAAAAAGGGGTGTTATAAGTTTAACATGTGTGTTTGTGCATCTGTGTGTCCCCAATGAATGAACCGATTTTGTTGCGGTTTTTTCTGTTTGAAAGTTGACATCATCAAGATTGTTCTTGTCTTTAATAGTATAAATCTGTTCAGAAGATAGTGTGTTTGGGTTCATTAGAATGACCTGACACCTAGGCACCTATATATGATGATCGAGGATGGAGGAGCAGGATCTAATGATGGAGCAGAAAACTGGGTATCAGGGTTTCGGGTATATCGTATATAGTCCAGTCATAGATTCACATGTTGGGTGTGTTTTAAATTAATTATCACTTGTCAACTATACCAATGCAAAATCTGATACTGACAACCAAACAAACATTTCCGCTTTTAAGAATTTGTAAAATAATATAATAATAATTATAATGAAGTGAAATATCTTGAATATCTTCATTTAATAACAGGCAGTATAAAATTAATTTTAGAATAATAAATCCAGTACACTACAAAATTAATTTCAATTTAAATTCATAAAATTAATTTCATATTCTAGTGAAACAATTTATTAAATAAAATTAGTTTCACTAATGAACAACGAACGCAGGGGTATAGGGAAAGTGACATAGTTATACTTTTCATTTCGGAAAAACGATGGGGTTCCCGCGAGAGTTTTAAAAACCTAATTCCACGCAGATGAAGTTGCGGGCAAAAGCTATTATTTCTTAGCAAGACTTCAAAACATGCACGCTCTAAGTTATATTTGGCACAGAAAGATATCTTGTTTCTTCGAGACATCAAAATATACTGTATTTCGCACTTTGCATAAATTTGCATCACAAGAAGCTTTATGCTTGCCGCTCAACATGATATCACCCTGAAGACATTATCTACTCGTGGTTACGTCGCCTTGCATCATACTGCCTTGTACCTTTAATAATATCGATCTATCTTTCTTTAACTTAGTTGTTTAAACACCTTATCTATATATAAAATTCAAAGTCCTGACTGACTGACTGACTGACTGAGATATCAACGCACAGCCTAAATTACTGAAGTTAGAAACTTGAAATTTTTACAGTTGGTTCCTTTTATGACGTAGGCGCACACTAAGAAAGGATTATTCGAAGTTCCACCCCTAAGGGGTTCAAATAGGGGATGAAAGTTTATATGAAACTCCGTCATTTTTCAAGCTGTTTCCATCAAAGTTGGTATTTGAGCTTTCAGTTAAAAATAAAAAAGTACGTGTGTCACAGTTTTTGAAAATTCCACCCCAAAATCTAATTCCGCGCGGACGAAGTCGCGGGGGCAAAAGCTAGTAGTATATATAATTTAAAAGCCTCAATAGCCCAACGGTTAACGGTGCGGACTGAAAACTGAAAGGTCGCAGGTCGAGCCTCACCCGTTGCTTTATGGTCCTACCCACTCCTAGCACAAGCTTTTCGCTTATTTGGAGGGAAGAGAAGAATATAACTCAAGTTCAGCTTGGCTAATATTCTTTTATAAAAAAATAATAATAATAAAGAATAGGATTCGAGAAAATGCTGCGTCAACGTTATCCTCAAAAAACGGTAGACGTCTATAACTCCATATCGCAACTTTGTTTTGTTTCCAGCAAAGCTGCGGGCGCCGGAACGAGTCACGTACGGCTCCCCGCGTCCGCAGTAACTGATGCTTAGACCCCATCACGCGGGTTAAACCTAATAAAGTATTACCGTTACGAACTTTGTTTTCTGAAGGCTGGTAATACTCTCCTAAGCGATGCACTATCCTTACTATACTATAGTAATATAATATTAAGAAATGCGAAAGTGTTTTTAGCTTGTTTTTTTTTTTTTTTTTTATTTTTTTTATTCGATGACAAGATAGCCCTTGACTGCGATCTCACCTGATGGTAAGTGACGATGCAGTCTAAGATGGTAGCGGGCTAACTTGGAAGGGGTATAGCAGTGTAAATTCAACCCATACCCCTAATCGGTTTCTACACGCCATTGTGCCGGAACGCTAAATCGCTTGGCGGCAAGTCTTTGACGGTAGGGTGGTAACTAGCCACGGCCAAAGCCTCCCACCAGACCAGATACAATTTAGAAATTATAAATTCCTAAATTGCCACCGCCGGGAATGTTCGGGGAATCGAACCCGAGACCTCCCAGTTAGAAGACCACAGCGCTCACCACTTTGCTCGTTTTAACAGATTTTCGTTTCTGTGTCTTAGTCCGAGAGGAGGAAGACGTGGGGAAGATCCCGACTTATGATGTTGTTCGAGGCTGCTTTAAGATTAAAAATTAGATTAGAAATTATTACTACGGCCACCCGCCCACGTCAGACTTTTTGTAGGTTCGATAATCGGGCAGATAACTTCGCCGATTTTTACCATAGATTCTGTGTGATTTTGACCGACTCTTTATAGGACGTGTACGTTTCGATATTGTTATCTGTATGTTTCATTTTTTCAGACAAAAAAATCGTTCACCGATTGTTGGACATGGGCGGGGCAACTACAGTGTGATAACGATCTCAATCATCCTCTGAACGATCGTTATACTATCGCTATTTGCAGAAAGACCACCATAAATTCAGGCGGTCAAAGATGATTGAAAATTAAGCTTGCTTGAACATAACAATTGTATGAACTTAACTAGAACTAGTTATTGTTTCATTTGAAATAGAGGTTTAATTTATTTGAAAAAATACACAATCATTTTCACATTGTTTATTAAAATCAATTAAAACATCCACTTCATCATAGTTACATTATTTTATCGTGATATAAAATCAACACGTCAAATTAATTAATACATGAAAGCTATTTAAGAATTATTTACAATTTCAATGCATGAGCAATATTTAATTGAAACATTTAAAATTCATGAATTTATAAATAAGATGTCGTTGCAAAACTTACTACTCTTTTAACATACGAACAAGGAAGAAAGTTTATTTTTCGTTGCATAAATAAATAGATATTATTTAAGACACCTACACCATTAGACCTTTCATTTGATACAAATCGCGATATACCTATTTGTCAATTTTAATTTTTGCATAGTTTTTCTGTAATTTCCGCCATCTTGAATTTATCATGACGACAGAGTGACCTAAGACCGAGGAGGCACTGGTAAGGCGATTGCGACTTGATGGCGATTCCGTAAAAAATGGCGGTGGTACATCAGTTAAGCGACGTGCGAAATTTATTTGTTTAAATCATTCGTAATATTAAATTTTATTGTATTGTAAATTGTAATATTGTTTGCCACTACAATTATCTATAAATAATAACAATACACGATTTATCGCTTTGCCATCGTATCGTGATCACCTAAGCAGTGTGGCCCTAGCCTAAGACTCGATAAAAAGGATAAACATGCTTCATTTTGAGAATTATGTGGTGACAAAATAAATAAACGCAAAGCTTATATCATAATCCGAACGTAGTTGGATAAAAAGATGATACAACTTAAACTTCTGTCGTTATTTTAGTAATGTTACCTCTTTAACAGCATAGCGCCATAATCTCAAAAGACAATAAACCTTGTACTCGTGTATACCGCAGTATAATTTTCAGGAAACTTGAGCGAAAATGCAAATACATCCCCACTCCCTGCGGGCTCAGGCCGCCGCTGTAACTATGGAAATTATTTCGATAAACCGTGTCAGATGGCACGGCTCTTTTCTGTCTTGTCTTTAACAGAATATTCTAAAAACCCGATACAGAAAATGAAATCATCTATTATATTATAATAATCATGTCCTTCCGACCGAATCTGGCCACGGCGGCGGCCAATCTCCAGGGATGCCATCTGCGCGGAAGATAAGGTACACAAGTGATACGCAAACACAGGGCGCACTCTCAATTCCCTTACTCTCATAGCCCGATGGGACGGAAATCCACGACTGGAGAGAGACCAGGCGCAGGACCAACAGCTTTACATGCTCTCCGAGGCATAGAGGTGACTCACAACATTCTAACTCCGGGCTAGTACTGAGAATTTTTTGACAGAAAAATCCAATAAATTTTGTGGCCGACTCGGAAATCGAACCCGGGACCTCGTCCTCTGCAGTCGAACTTACTAACCACTAAACCAACGAGGCAGTTAACTATTATCATACCTACTAGGGCTTTGCCTCAATCGCACCTTTCGCACTCATCGCGACTCAACACCGACTTACGATAAAACACAATTTTATCTCTGTTTAAAGTCAGAGCATACTCGATACCAACCTAAGATCTCGCGTCTGAAGTTCATAGGTAGGAATTTGTAGGTATATAAAGTTTTGGCATAGAGAATTTTTTGCAAAAAAAAAATACTGTAATTTTATTTTTTGTTAGAGTTAGTTTTGATCAGTATTTTTCATAAAAGTAATTAAGAAGCATTTATTTTAAAGTTGCTTTGCGGTACTGGTACGGAATCTACTCTAGACGCTGAGAACTGGCTCCGCTTGTTCAATAATTTACTAGGAACCTGAGGGAAAATGTAAATACAATGACCCGCCCGGATTTGGGCCACCGTTGCGCGTTGTACCTAAGAAAATTATTTAGATATTATCGTTCTAACCGGGTCAGAGGCATGATTCTCGTCAGTTGCACATAAGGCGGTTAAAGAAAGGTTAACGTTAAATTATGACTGCCCAAAAGATCTTTGGTTTACATAAGTGCCCTGGTTCTTTACCGGAAAGGATAATGGGTAATTTTGGATGGACCCCATACCCTAGACATTAGCAGGAGCATTATAAACTATGTCAGCTTTTGTTTCCCTAATGGAGTAGTTTAATTATTAATCTTAAGACAGCATGTCTGAATTTTTCATTAAGCATTTATGACTGAGGTGCCGCAATCGATTTTTTAATCATTGACGATATTACTATTTTCCTGAAAAACTACTAAGCCGATTCTGATGGAGATTTTTTTGCACTACATAGTTTATTTGGATCATCTTCGAGCAGGTTTATTAATAAGGCTTATCGGCCACAAAAAAGCACTGCGATTCGTTATCGGTTTTTTTTTAATTAAGGATTTCAACTTGTTTATGAACAAGTGTAACTTTAAAGGCTTTTAATCAGTTTTGTTTTATTATGTGTTTTACAGAACACTTATTTATAATATATTCTAAATAAATTATATCCCTAATAATAATTAATTAATGAATAAAATAATCACCTCTTATAATTTACAGGAAAATTGAGCGAGAATGTAAATCCCAGTCCCCAGATTTGGGTAACCACGTTAACTAAGGAAATTATTTAGACGCTATCGTTTGAACTGGGGCAATCCTCTGGAGAACTCAGTTATTTACAGCTGACACCTCAACGTTCAAATTACTTTAAACCAGTAGGCATCTCGGTGGACATCATGTGCATAATTACAGATGAATTTTAGAATACCAACAACATTCTACAGACCACTTCTATTATGTCTTCATCTTGGTCGCATAATTAAATGGACTTACATAATACAGCGTGAAATTTTAATGGTTGTTTTCCCGCAAAAGAACGATGTACCCTCAGTTGTATTTACGCAATAATATGTAATTAAACTTAAAAAATGTAAAATGTTTTGTTTTGAAATAATTAAAAAAGTTTTCGTGAACTGGAATGTGTGAGAAACAATAGTAATTCACTAAACGATACTACTCGAATCGATGCCGTAATTTTCATAGCAAAGTAAGCTCTCGCGCGTAGTGATACGGCATAAACTAGCCTGCACGTGCGAAGCTATCGCGAGATATTACTGTTGGTTTAAGATCGCTTTCAAGTTGAGTTTTTCACAATAATTGTAAACCTGCCATTTTATACCATGCTGCTGTAAGCTGTCATTTAACAGTTGGGCAACTTCTTTGATTTTGGGTATTATAGTTGCCCCTGTAGGCTTATATATATAAATGTTATGCAAGGGTTGTCAACTTACAACCTCTGAATCCAGGCGACACAAGTTCCTGTTTCATGCAAACGATCGTTTCAAGAGACGTATGTGCGATGACTGTCGGTTTCGATGATGATAATAATAATTGTTTTTCAATGAACAATCATTATCATAGTTTAAACTAACTTAATTCACGTTTCGTTTCATTTGTTCGCGTTACATTTTAAACGTTTCCTGGTATGTAGTTACACATAATTTTATTCTCTACACAAAATATTGGTCACTGCGATAAAATAATTTGTTAGCGATAGATTCTTATAATCAATTACACTTACATTAACCTAATTGCTCCTCCTTTACAAAGTTGAGACCTAAGTTACAATAACAGATATTTTTTATTTACATAATTAAAAATATTATGAAATTAAATTATAATTAAACCTATCTTTTGAGCATTCTCAAATACCTACGTAATGAATGCATCTATGAACTTTCAGCTCATAATAATATTATATCCCTGACAACTTTAAAAATCGTAAAGTGTTGCTGCATTTTGCCGATTACAGCCGGCATGCAGTTTAACTGCAAAACTGCAGTTTTGGGGTTGTTTTATAGCAGATGACACTACATTCACACTTTTTAACAAGTTTTAATTAAAACTAAATAATGTTGTACAAATAAATATCAAGAAGAAAAATACAATTTCTCTGGAACTCAGAAATCTTCTATTTCTTGTTTAAGTCAATCAAAAGAACAGAAAAACAATCAAAAGTTTTCTCTTTCTTAGAAAATACAATTTGCTATTTCTATGTAATATTTACATTTGCTCATAATGTTACTATATTAGTTTCTTTATCGAATATTTATGCCAAATACTGTTGTATAAAAATTTATTATTAATTATTCTAAGTATTATTAAGCACAAACATAATGAATGGATAGCATACAAATAATAATGCAACCTAAAAGTCCAAGTAAAACGGTCGATATTTTCGCAACACCTGTATAAAGTATACATAAATAACAATATACATACTCATTATAACTTATGCGATTTTATACACTATTGCGATAATAACGATCACATGTTTTAATACAAAAGCAGAATTAATATGATATTTAAAAAAAAAAATTTTTTTGATTACACAATAACTTAATGCGATAATATCGACAAATATAACGCACCCTTATGGAGGTATAAATAATTAACAAACGTATTAAATGACAAACATTTTTGATGGTCAAAACAACAAGTACCCTAACAACCGCACTTCACAAAAACCAACAAAAAAATAGTTGCGTAAGCCTATAACAAGGGATTTAAGGGTGTAAAAGCGTACGGCTTAAAAGGGTATTGAGTGCCTCGCGGAACGTAGGCATTCAAATCTGTAACACGTTCGAGGTGGACTATCGGTAGCTATAACTATTCTATGACAGACAGGTTGGGCACACAAAAGAGTTCTTATTTTAAAATGAAAATTTTACAGGCTTTGTTATACCTTGTTACGTTCTAAATTTCAGAGGCTTTTTAGTAACTTCTCAAGTTAAGTAAGATAAGCTAGCACGCCAAATACGCTCAGAATTTCGAGTGCTAACTTAACTAACTTATCTTACTATCTAAAATAACAATAGCCTTCGCATAGATATCAGTAAGCGCGAACGCAAAATTCTGATATACCTCTGGCAGTAGTCTCGACGCCTGTAAATTAATAAAATTGGAGCGACTATAAGACCCAACTGTAAAACTCATCGGCAAGATTCTCTTAAAAAATTCCTAAGTGAAAAATAAATAAAACAATAAATGAATCTCGAATATACGAGTACAGAAAATCTCGAATAATATAACTAATAATATATAATATATTATGACAATGGTCGTCATACGACTAACAATTGAAACATAGAACAACGAAAACAGTAGAGTACAACGAATAATATCCAATTGGTTGAATCTCTCAGATATCCATAGACTTTCAGTGAAAGGCCATAATAATAACCATTAACCGCTTACATAGTCTTGTCATATCACAAATAGCCTGAGCAAGAGCCATTACTATCCACACAAGTCTGAGACCCTCCCTTTTATTGCACAAGTTTATATGGCCACAGTAATGTTCACTTTATTGTTATAGTACTGTAACTTCAATTCATCAAGTTCATTAACGTACACTGTTATTACACTATTCCTATTCAACGTTTACTAACGATAAAACAATTAAAGCACAACGATACATACGATAATAGTGAGTGCTATGTTCACAAGCGGAGCGGCGAGCGAAGCGGACCGACCGGACGCGGCGAGAGCGCTCGCGGCCGCGTCTACGCACTGCCGGTAAGTGAGATGTTCTAAGCACGTGATGGCGCAGAAATGTTGGTGCGCGCACGCACCGTCACAGTTGTCCGCGCCGTCGTATTTAACGTTGTACGCGCGTAAATACCTGGGCAAATAAAAAGACCTATTTAAATTAGAATATCCCCGAAAATGTTTTCCCGAATAAAAAGTAACCTCGAACCAAAGAACTATTTAAAAGATTATTACATTACGATTTCGTGTTAAATGTGCGTAAATCTTTCATTATGTATGAATAAAATAAAACATTTACCAAAATTTACATTCTATATCTACTAAACTTTCTACTAAATTACAGATTTTGGCACAACGTTAACTTAATAAATTCACACATAATATATCAGAGCTTGATAACTCTCCTTTAGCTCTGCATCCAACGATAAACACTTTTTTTTTCAATTAAATAACACTTACTTGTTAAATATAGTCATCTCATGGGCGGTGCCTATTCTCAATTTATCCGCTAAAAGATGCAGCGATTCCGCAGAGACGTCTCGAAGCGCGTAGTACTGTGTCAAGTTGTATTCCGCCACCCACTCCGCGCCCGCTCCCGCTTTGTTAGCAAGCGCTAGGTCCAAGTAAAACTGTGTATAATCCAGTACCTGTCAATTAAAGTTCTTAGTTTTAATAGGAAGGTCAAGTTTGCCGTCAAGTTTTCAGGATGCTTAGGGATTCGAAAAAAGAATCGATACCTAAATAGTATCGATACTTTTGGTTCGATACCTAGGAAAGCTCCCAAAAGTTGTACCACTCTATCGAGATATATAACGCTATACGTACATCAGTAGGGCTAACATGCGCGCCACGAGAAAGTTTTGTCTACACGTTTACTCGTAGTCTCTATGTGAATCTCTACAGAGATTCACGAGTAAAGTGTAGACAAAATTTTCTCGTGGCGCGCATGTTAGCCACACAGAAAGAGAATACACGTAGTACAGATTGCGCTAAACCTAACTGAAGAAAAAAGAGTTAGGGGCCGCCCGCCATCGACCTGGTGGTCTAACATTAAGAGAGACCTCAAGCAAGCCCAATTGTCTGAACCTACAAGCCAAGACCAAACGATTTGGCGCAAAAAAGTGAGGAGACCCGACCCCAAATAATGTGAAAAAGGGAAGGACAAGAGAGATCTATTTCACATAATGGAAAAATTGAATTGCAGAAACAGAAAACAAAAACATTAGTTCGTAAAAAGTCTATTTATGCAAAGACTCCACCGCCCAATGGGCACCCGCCTGTTGTCAGAACTAATGAACTGTGAGAGGACATCGTGTAAAACTGAAACCTTTTTTGATATTCCCACGTTGTTTACACGTCACATACATTTTATCGGAATTTCATTCAACATTTCGCTAAAAGCTTTTTGGTTTTATGTACGGGTCGGGTCAGAATTAAATTCACTCAATCAACGTGTTTAAGCTGTAATTAGATTGAACTCGGAGTCCATTTGGATAAAAGCTCGTTAAGCATGTACTGTAGTATTTGTTAATTCTATCTGGATTTGCATATCGGTAATAATTAGCTGATGCCTGTGATTTCATACGTTTGTATTCAGGTTTCTTTAAAAATTCCATAGGGACACTGATTTTCTGGAATAAAAAGCATCATGCGTCCATCTGAATTTGACAAAGATTTATTACTTTTATAATTACAATATTATTTTAAGATAATCCCTTCTAGTAATACTATAAATGTGAAAGTGTGGATGTTTGGATGTTTGTTACTCAATCACGTCGCAAAGACTGAACCGATTTGGCTGTTTGGCACAGATATAGATTAATAGCACATAGGCTACTTTTTATCCCGAGAAATAACAAAGTTCCCGCGGGGATTAAAAAAGCTTAATCCACGAGAACGAAGTCGCGGGCATCAACTAGTAACTAATAACATTCAGGTTTCATATTTTCTTTTTGAAAAAAAAAAACAGATTTTTGAATATAAATATTGGATAATACGTTCCAGCTTCTCTATTAACAAAAAAAAAATCGCTGTATAGATGCAGTGATTGTTTGCTACGTCAAAAGCTACGGAGCTACGACAGTGTTCACGCTTGCTTGTTATAATAAGTTGGCCCAATGTATAGGCCAAATGCCTTCTCGAAATAAACTTTTGTATACGCACCTTACCAGTATCCGAATCGAACTTGTAAAGTCTGAGACCTGGATTAGAAGATCCTGCAGGGTAGTGCGGACTCACGGACGGTGCCAGGAATGCCCAGGATACTGGTTGTTCTAAAACAAAGTGAGATATTATTTACGGAATACACATAAAACACTGGTGAACACCTATCGTAAATGGTTTACGATTGACGCAAACGACCGATAGAGGACTACCTTACCATTGTCATATTGTATCTACTTTAAATAATGTCCTCCCGATCGGCCAAGGCGTCTGAATTCCGAAGACATTATCTCGACAGATATTAGCCATGTGCGCAGAAGATATTATAGTGCGCAAGTATGTGCGTAAACTCAGGTACACTCTCTATTCCTTCACTCTCATTGTTTGATGGAACAGAAATCCTACACTATCGGAGAAAGATCAGGCGCTAAACCAACGGCTTTACATGCTCTTTGACAAGGAGGTGGTACACCGCCTAATTCTTTACTCCAGGCTGAAAATTTCTTCTTTTAACTCAACCCGGGAATCGAAGCTAAAACCTCGTCATCTGCAGTGAAACGTTCTAACTACTCAACCAACGAGGCAGTTTTTTTATCTACTTTGTTTGGCTGACAAAGTAGACGTAAAATATTTCAACTTCTGATCAATTATACTCAACTTTAGTCGTATAAAAATTCCAATAAAGCCTTCTTCGTGTTTGACTTTACTAGATATAACGCTCTATAAAAACTTTGTCTCATTAACTTATCCGTGTTATTCGAAATTTAATTGTAGAAGTTATAATACAAAAGAGACGGTGTTTTGGGGGTTTAAGCATTAGGAATTATTGAGTTTCATTTAGGTACAAAACGCACATAAACTCATGGCCAAAACGACAATTATGTGCCACCCTTCATTTAACCCTTTTGTGGTAAAATTAAATATTGTAGAACACGACTACCGCAATTAAAATGTCAAAGTTAAAAATTCAACGGTTTTTCGCTGCGTTTTAGTTTAAAACTAAAAACCACACTCGTTAGTTCTGCAGTTATCATTTTCAAACGTTGTTTTTTTATTCCATAACAAGTTATACTCTCAATCTATCAAAGGCTAGAGGACTTTTAATTGAACTTTAATTGTTCATAATTCTGCCATTCAGTATAAGTAATTTAACATCTAATTTTTTCGAGATCCTACAAAAAAGGTACATAGTTCTTTTATTGATTTAAAAAAAAATATATTATCCAATCTGAGCTTGAATTATATTCTTCTCTCCCCTCCAAATAAGCGGGAAACTAGTAGGAGTGGGTACGGTAATAGTGCATTGGGTGAGTATCGAACTATCAACCTTTCAGTTTTCAATCCACAACTTTAACCATAGGGCCATTGGGACTGGTATATATACGGAATACACGTTCTATATATACAGAATACAATATAATTCATACGGAATACATTATAATTCATTCGGAACCTTTTAAAAGCGAGGCAATTAAACCCGTCCCGCCCGTTATAACATTTCAACTTTGCCACTTATCATCAAACAGTATCGATTAAAATGTTCCTGTGAAATTGTAGGCTGTGTAAACATGCAAGCCTTCGCTTCACGGCATCATTAAAGTGGTTCTCAAAAAAAAAAGAAGTTCGTTCGTGTTTAAATACACACGCAATTATTAACTTCGTTTAAACATTTCACCGTCGCAACGTGTCGTGGAAAAAATACGGTAAATGGGACAGCGATAGGTAGGGGAAGGCACCGTTATTTATTTACGGGGTTCCTCATTAACAATTTTTTTTTAATCTCCATGGTTCTCTGTGGTCATTTATAATTTTTTTTAAACCGACTTCAAACAGCATAAACACAATTTTTATGGTGTTTAAAGTTGGTCCTAAATAGAAACGATGAAACCAATGCGCGATGCTCGCAGATGCCGCTCGACTTCAAGAAACGTGTCTGTCATACAATAGGCATAGAATAGAATATATTCAAATATACTTTAACAAAGTGGTTTTGAACTTTGCAGAGTCCAACCTACTTCCCGGTACTTAATAAGATTGTTGTCTCTTAAGTTATAAAGGACCTTTATAAACCAAGTACGAAATACCAATGCAATAGTAACTTGGTCGCTATCTTTGTAATATATTTCAAACTCATGCTACCCGAGTCATAGATAGCATAACATATTCAGTCGTAGATGGCGGAGGTGCTATTTGTCTATAAATCGACTGTGTCGCCACAGTATCTGTGGGGAATTGGCTCGGCTAAAATGGCAGCCATTTAAATAAACCTTGGACTTATGCTCGTAGATAAAGTTGAATTTACGTGTAGAACAGGAATATTTAGTGGTAATTTGTTTAAATACAACGCCGTTTTCCAATTCAATTAATTTAATTGCATTCGAGCGTATACGATTCTCAGGCGAACTCATCTATGCTGTTGTGATGAAGCTATAACGTCCTTGTTTTCTTTTTATATTATTTGATGACAAGACAGTCCTCGATAGGAAGGAGTTCACGAGGTAATAAAAAAGCCTATGCAGGCGGCCGAAGTCGTGGGCATCGTCTAGTAATTTCATATATTTTGTGTCCTTTGCTGTGGAAACTCGTTTACACGTCTAGGACAAAGTCAAAACGAAGATTATGATTTTAGGCGTCTACGTATGTATTTCCGTATGTCCTACTGCGGTAGGTACGCTACGGCGCCTAAACTACTGACCCGATTTTGATGAATGACATATCAATTGGTTCGTTATTATGATCCGGGTGCTATTTTGGTTGCTATTTGGTTTGGTTTTGTTGAATTTTTTTTAGTTTTATCGTGTGAGCAAATGGGTAGTTGCTCGAGCATTTATCGTATCTACCAAAAGTTCTGTAAAATTGATAAGGGACTTAGACGGATATTAAAAAAATATATTATGTTATAGGTAAAGCGACTATCACTCAAGCGATAAAAATCCGATTATCTATTTACGTACTTATATAAAAATCAATTTGCTGCTCGTTAGTCTGGTAAAACTTAAAAGCGGCTCGACCGATTTGATTTAAAAATAAAAAAATATCGAAGAAAGTCTAAGAGAACACCTGAATAATTAAAAATCAAAATTGGTAATTTGTTAATGTTTGTTACAGAAATCCCCACTTCGGATTACTTTTAAGAGATGGCGGGAGCGAAGACGCGTTTAAAAGCTAGCTTAAAATAAAACTCGTACCTTTGTCATAAATAACTCGGAAAGTGTCAACGTGTAGATGTCCGAAGAACTGTCCCGCGATGATACGCGCGTGTCGCCGCACCATGCGCAGATACTCGCTGTTCGCGTCCACCGCATATGCGTTGTAGCTCGAGTCAGACCCGGGCGCCGCGTGCCCGACTATGTACACCTATTTAATAAAAAGAAAGAAACGTTTACTTTATAAAATGTGTCACACATCACCAAATAGGTATACCTAGATTAGTTTGTCCCGGCGCCTCCACCACTCGAGCATTAAAGACACGTAAAAATTCTTTTTACAAAATCGACCTCAAACGCCACTGCAAAGTATATCAATTGTGCCCATAAAATTTGCAGAGTTCCTTCGATTTCTCCAGGATCCCAACATCAGATCCTGGCCTGATGTCAATGGGATCACCTGGGAAGAATACCCTTTCAAACAAAAAAAAATTTTTTTAATCGGTCCAGGCGTCTTTAAGCAGTCGGGGCACATACCTACATAAAAAATTAAAAAAAAAAAAGATTGAGAACCTCCTTTTTGGAAGTCGGTCAAAGAGGCGTGAAGCAGAAGAAGCACTGGAACAACTAAGTCATGTCCCAGCTCAGCATAATGCTATATGCTTTGTACATGCACAAGAGCATACAGCGCTGATTTTCAGCCAGGACCTTGATTCGGGTGCGTCACGGGGAATTCTACATCGTAGCTGTACTTATACTACTTAACAAATACATATTGTTATGGTTTGAGATTGTAGAAACTGAGATTTTAATCTGGATACTAATTACTAATTCAGGGCTCCATTTAATCTATCTCCACTCCAAATTTCAGGCAAATCCGTTCAATAGTTTTTGCGTGAAAGAGTAACAAATATTCACACACACACACACTTTCACCTTTATAATATTAGTAAAATTAGTACAATATTGTAAGTTATGAAAGGAAATCCGAACATGTTTTGTAAACAAACATAGGCCTTCACTCGAATTTGAATTGCCACGGGCTTATTTGACTAATCAATAGGCTGAGTTGTTCAGCCAACAATGCACTCGCTCGTTATCATAGCTAGGGGCTTGTAACTGCTTGAAAAGTTCCCCATACTGCCCCTTACGGAGAAAACGAAACACTGTTAAGTGGCTCCAATATCTTTTTAATAGAAGAATAAACTAAGTTAAAGTAAAACAAATGGAAAAAATATTTTTATCTGCATAAATAAAAAAATTGTTTAAAAAAACAAGCATTTGGTGGACTGTTTAGAATATTTTTTTATCGAGAAGATTGTTTCAAGTTTCATTTTTATTTTATAGCGAATCAAGATTAATGACAGATAAATATGAAGTCCTCTTATAATTATCCTATCCATTTATAAAGTTCCGTATCGTTACTTATGAAGTTTCATATCCTTACTTATAAAAAATCCTTACTTAAAAACTTGCTTAATGTATAAGTCAAGGATCCTAAGAGTGATATGCATAGTCTACATTTAACCAACTAGTTCACCAAAACGGAAAAACCAAGGGTATATATTATGTTATATTATATTTTAAGATTTTTCGAAATCTAACTACGGATGAAGTCGCGGGCTAAAACTAGTATCAATACAAAGCTAAAATGTTTTACTAGCAAACATTAGCATTTGACTGTATGATAAGCCCACATCCTTACATCAATAGACTGAGCTGCAGTTAACAATGCCTGCCTTTCATAGGACGCTATCAGCGAGGTGCTCGTATTCGAGCTGTAGAAGTTCCACATAGTACATACACTTAAATAGGCTTACTTATCAAATAATGATCTAGGTACTTATTCTGCTGGATTGGGAAAATAAAATATTGGCTCTTAGGCTACCCCACGTACAGAAGAAAAAGAGAAAGAAAGTTAAGGGCACGAGCAAACGAGCAGACGGGTCGCGTAATGTTAAGTGATTATCGCCGCCTATAAACACTTGTAGCACCTGAATCCCCACCAATGCGTTTCCGGCTTTTCAGGAATTTGTTGAATTGAATAGGATATAAAGTGTAAACTGAAACGTAATTAAAAGTTGATCGTAAGGTGCCGAAACGAAATGTTGACGCTCGATATTCCGCCAATGTCGCCATGTCAATACAAGCAACAAGCGAGAAAATGAAATATCATTTGGGAATTACTATACAAAACACGTCTACAATTTTCTTTTCGTGGAATTCGAATTTGAAAAACGCCATCAATAATAACATCAGGCTTCTGACGTCGTGATTTGACATTTCCATACTTAAAAGAAAAAAATACTAATGGCAGACTACATTTTGCCTGCGATTTCGTTCGCTTGGAATTTGCTTAAATAAGGCTCTTTACATAATAAGAAAGACAGACGGACACGACTAACTGAAATTATTTTGGAATTTTATACTTACAAAAATTTTATATTTTCAAAAAATATAAGTACCTATCTACACCTTTCAAGCGATTATTAGGTAAATTTATTTATGAGCGTGGTAGCCAACATACTGGCACTAATCCCATATTGTGTTGCTAGATTTAGCGTAAAGAGAGAAAATAGCGCCAGTATCTTAGGCACCATGCGCATAAACAATCACTCTATGCCAACTTACAACCAAAATATGCAAGGTCCACGCAAGCCTTGACGAAAAATTCCTTAACAGTGCGCAGCATGCCAGTATAGAATCCCCGCGATGGATGAAATAAAACATACTTGCAACGTCGTGTGAAACGCGATAGATTCTAGTGTAGTAAGCGCCAAATACATCATTTATTATAATAACTCGTAAGATATTCATTTTTTTTTAAATGGCTGGTCCGTTTCAAGAAACAGTAAAGTATAGGAATTTTATACAAAAAATTCGGCTCTGTAATATGTAACACATCACACTAATATTATAAAGCCGAAATTTTGTATGTGTGTGTGTGTATGTTTGTTACTCTTTCACGCAAAAACTACTAGACCAATTTGGCTGAAATCACATCACATCACACTTCACACTAATATTATAAAGCCGAAAGTTTGTATGTGTGTGTGTGTGTATGTTTGTTACTCTTTCACGCAAAAACTACTGGACCAATTTGGCTGAAATTTAAAATGGAGATAGATTATACCTTGGATTAAAACATAGGCTACATTTTATCCCGGAAAATCAAAGAGTTCCCGTGGGATTTTAAAAACTAAATTCACGCGGACGAAGTCGCGGGCATCAGCTAGTTGAAAATAAATGCAAATTGGGTATAAATTTGACATATTTTCGCGATTTTATTTCGAATAAATTTAATTATTTTATGTTTGTACTCAATATCGTCCCTTGGAAATATGATGTGACATTTGCTTGTTTTTTTTTTTCGAATTGTAAAACTTGAGTAAACTGCAGTAGACTGCAGACCAGCTGCTGTAAAAATCAAATCTACTTGTGAAGATTTACCATTACACGCACTCTTAACAGTATGTATACTGGGTAAAATATACCTTAAAGTACATAAGGTATACTGTCTACAAACAATACGGCTCACGTAACGCCTTCGATTTATTTGAACAAACGAAACAGCAGAAACAGCCCCTTTGAATATTTTTTTCTGTAGAAATTGACTTCAAATCCCGGGGCGACAAAATCAGGCATAAATTGATTTCGGCAACCCTTTGTGAGAACTGCGAACGAAATATTGTGTACGACGAACGTTTTCTTATATGTTATTAATAACATAAATCTTAGTTTTTATCCACGAAGCGTACCAAGACGAAGAAGTTACGAGTATGTGCATTTGGCGTTAAAGGTTGTGTGTTATTTATAAACTTATTTGAAACAAAAAAAAAAAATTATAAGTGCTACATAATATTTTATTACGGCAGAGAGAACAGGACATAGAAAAAAAAAAAAGATACCGGCTGATTTGATAACCTCCTCCTTTTTGGAAGTCGGTTAAAAAGAGAATCTAATTTAATTTAGCCTGTACTGTCAAATAACTGGGCAAAGGCCTCCCTCCGACTCCCACCTCTCCCTATTCTGTTAAAATAGATATGACCATGATATGACGTATATTCTGCAACGGCCATTATTCCCGAATAATTTTGTACAATGCCCCAAAACACTAAAATAACTTAATTCACTTAACAGTATAATTTCCCTGGTTGTTACATGAACGAGATCCTAATTTTGTACCTAATTTATTATATTCGTTGGCCACTCGCCGGCTTTCCGACCCGCTAGTTATAATAATAATGAATGAAAAACACGAATGCTCTAACAAGAGGTCATATTCATTTAGGAAATTAGTTTAATATGCTGGATATGTTCATCCTTATTCGGAGTGAAGTTCGAGTATTTTTTTTTTTTCGGATGGAGTACCTATGCTGTTGGCCCTAATTATTACACGAGCATTCTTTTTAGACGACGAGTATGGAATTCAGGGTCAGAATCAAATGTCACCCATTATTATGATGTGAATGAACGATGTCATTTACGCCTGCCTTGGACAAGTTCTAGTTCAAACTAGCCCGAATTCCACAGCGCTGCACAGGGCTAAGTGTCAGGGCTGCTAGTACATTTCAGGCTGACACCTCGATTTGAGGTTAACTGAAGTTGATCGAGATCTGAAAATAATGCCTCAGACTGAGGTAAGATAAGGCAGATTGATGTGCCAGCTTTAAGTCAAGAACTAAGTAACTACATAAATTGGATACAAAACTAGATCGTGTTGGGTGCCTGAATTCGGATACTTCAGTGCGACCAAGTGTAATTCCTCCATTAGTTAGGTAACTACAACGAGTCGTATGTAGGAACGAACACTAATCTTATAATTTATTAGCGCCGGCCGTCGGACTTCCCCGGCTAGTTCCGGCACAGTAGTTATGATACGGCCAATGAATGTAGTACTACGGTCTACGGTACTACGAAATGGCTATCAGTTAAATGGTAAAATGAATATCGAGATTTTAATAAGTTCGAAAATGCAATTTTTGCTCGGCAAAAAAAAACTAAATTGGGCAGGATATTAAACCGGTCTTTTTTTATTCGATGACAAGATAGTCCTGGTATATTCATGACGCGTCATAAGAGCTACCTGTTGGCCTACATGAAATAAATAATTTTGAAATTTGAATTTTAACTTCACTGCAATCTCACCTAATGGCAAGTGACAATGCAATAATAATGGTAGCAGGCCAATTTGGAAGGGGTATGGCAGTGTATATTCAACCCAGACCCCTTATCTGTTTCTACACGCCATCGTGCCGGAGCGCTTGGCGGCACGTCTTTGACGGTAGGGTGGTATCTAGCCACGGCCAAAGGCTCCCGCCAGGCGCTACTCTTACTACTGGTCTATTGTCAAAGTCAAAATATTTTATTCAAAATAAAATGTAAGTAACAGTAAGGGCTAGTATAACCAATTGAAATAAGGTACCTATACATTTCAATGCCCTCGGAGTACCTAGAGCATATTGCCCGAAAGAACACCAAACATCTACCCCTACTCTATTTTAAAATTAACATAAAACTTAAACATTCCTGGTAAAAAACCTAGAATACTTTTTATCCCGAAAAAAGGATTTTAAAAACCTAAATCCACGTGGTCGTAGACACCGGCAAGAGCTAATAAAATAACGTTTTTATCATTACTACCGAGAGAAGCCTGTTTTAATTTCCCCTCGCCCTGTAAGCTTACATAAGCCACGGCTTGTGGCTGGTTCCGCATTACAATTATGTGGCATTAAAAAGACAAATCTCGCAGTAAAAAATACTTAGGAATTCGTAGGTTTTTTCTAAATATTTTTAGCGAGCAAACGAGCAGGCGGGTCACCTGATGTTAAGTGATTACCGCCGCCCATGAACACTTGAAGCACCAGAGGCACCACCAGTGCGTTGCCGGCTCTTTAGGAACTTGTTGGTCCGCCCCTTGAATAACCCATGTTGTAATTCAGTGGGAACACCGTCGCAGGAAGTTGGTTCCACAGTTTCAAAGTACGTGGAAAAAAAAGGTTTTTTGAGACTACTACTAATATTAAAATTTCGAAGGTGTTTCTATTTCGTATATCCATTCGTTTTCGTATATTCTATATCGTTTGTTAGTTCTACAACCCAACTATCAAGTTTAAGCGAATTCACCACGAACGTTACCAGCAAGTTAATTACAAGTTTAAACATCTAGACAACTTAATTGGAATAAAATTCGATTATCGAAACACTGTGATGCCAAAGTAAAATAGATCTAAATTGCCTTATTTCAATGCTCAAGTTTAGCCGTAAATACGAGTATTTATTATGTATCTAGAGCTAGTATCCTAAGCTGACAGAAATCGTTTATTGAATACGCAGCTTTAAAACATGGAACTTTAGATCGAACTCGAAATCGATCAACGTTTCTCTTTCTCACAGGGTTTTTAAAAACCTAGTAGGTAACTATCCAATAAAATAAGATAATCTATAAAGAAAAAGTTAGGTAAATATTAGTACGCAGATTAAGCTGTCGCAGAATTGACGGGTGCTGGAGTAGAGTGTTCAAAAGTGGACCGAAAGTAAGGTAAGAAGGAATCGGAAGACAGGGCTATGTTTGATGGCGTACAAGAAGGCCTATGGCCACTTGTTCAGCAGTGGGCGTTTACAGAAAAAACAATTGATGACAATGAGTAAAGAGGGGTATGTCCGTGATTCTATCGGCTATAACAACAGGGAGTGTTCTGAAGAGCTATTTGACCTTATTTCAACCTCTCTCTTCTACAACCGCACCGCTCGCCACCGAACGCAATTTCACCCTCACTACCTGGATGCCTGGTGCACTTCGACCATCCGTTTTTCCACGTACTTTGAAACTATGGAACCAACTTCCTGCGACGATGTTCCCACTAAATTACAACATGGGGTTATTCAAGGGGCGGACCAACAAATTCTTGAAAAGCCGGCAACGCATTGGTGGTGCCTCAGGTGCTACAAATATTCTTGGGCGGCGGTAATCACTTAACATCAGGTGACCCGCCTACTGGTTTGCTCGCTAAAAATATAGAAAATAAAACAAGGAGCAAGTGAGTTAGTGTAATATAAGTACGGACAGCATTATTGATTCGACAACTCAACTGCAAATCTCTTCCGCGGCTCATAAAGCACGTAAAGCCACAATACAGCTCTCATCTATCACCGCAAACACTCTCTAGCGCTGGAAGATAGCTGAACCTTTTATTTTAAAGTTAAATTTTTTATTTTATATTGAAGTCTTAATCGAAGTTCGAAGTATTTAATCTTTTCCTAGATTTTTTATACCTAAAGTACAAATGACTTTTTGAAGGAGGAACCAGGAGGAACAATCTATTAAATATTTTAAGAAATAGAATATGTATCCCAATAATAATAAATACGAAAGAAAATATGAAAATATTAATAATAAATTATTGATCCCAAAAAGCACAATTTATCATTATTTAAAAAAAAAACAAAAACCGACGCAAGAAGCATCTAACAACTGTAAATTAAAAAATTTATTTGTAAAAAAACAAGATTTTAGTAGCTGACTGAACTGATTTTGATAAATGATGTGTCGATCGATTCCCTAATAGAGTCCGGGTGACATCATCCGGCTACATCATCGTCATGTAGGCTACATTTTATACGAAACAAAATCAGCACGTTACATTCAATTTTTCCATTGTCGTTTTTTAAACTGTGCCTTTGTAATATTGCGTCTTATAACTTATTTGTCGGCATTATTTGGCTGGGCAGGCGATGTAACAATCTATTAGATCCGGCATACCATAATTTCATGATCTGAAATAGTCCCTTGTTAGTGTTACGTTTAAACTATCATAGCAGCGCACCGGAACCGCGGCGCAATTCCGGTCGCTAGATTTAATAATTCTGAAGATTAGAGACTCGCTAACGAAATTATACCAAACTAGCGACCCACCCCGGATTCGCACGCGTGCAATTTACAGTTATAGATCTAAAATTTTGGGACTTAAGCATGAAAACTTGTGATTTCTTTTTTTTTATTTCCTGATATTAAATTCTAGAGGCTAATTCCATGAGGAATGAAATCTGCCTTTTAACACAGCTGAAGTCGCTGGCGGCTGCTAGTTAATATAATATCTACCTATAAGTTGACTATCTGATTGACAGACATCGCATACCCTAAATAGGTGGACTTGGAGCTTTGGAAGAGAAAAAACTCCCTAACTATCCCAAAGGCTCTTGGAGGGATATAGAAATAGAAATAGAAATATTTTTTATTCAAATAAACTTTTACAAGCACTTTTGAATCGTCTATGAATCTATATTGGTATTCTATATCTAAAGGGGTGAAAAAAAAGTTGTAGTACTAGAAAGTTTGTATGAAAAAACATTTTTGTTTGCAACAAAGTCGTGAGTAAGGTACTCACGACTTCTTAAGAATAATAGAAACTAAAATACAATGTGCGAGCCATGTGACCCAAATTTTCTTACAGAAATGCTTCATTAAATCCAACCAAACAGAAATTGCGGTGCGTACTGTTAATTGCATTGAAATCGAACAATACCCTCATAATACGATACCATGCATAATGACGTCATAATGACGTAATTATTCAGGTCAGCGCAAAAACCGAGCTCCTATTCTCTTGAAACACTCGGATGAAACAACTATAGCCTATTAGATATAGGCTCGAAGCTAGCAGATATTCAGAAGAACCATAAAGGATTTTGAAAACTTATTTTTAACTTACTACGACAAAGCCAAAAAAGGAAGGGTTACGATTTTAACAGTCTATGTATGTATGGATGTTTGTATATATGTATGTGGCTATTTATGTATGTTCCACCGTAGCCCCTCAAGTACCTATTGAATTTTGATGAATGCAGCGTCAATCGATTCGTTAATACGGTCCAGATACCTGCATTTCCATTTACTACGTTGATTGAGCAGCGTTTGGGAAACTTCGAGATGTCTTCTCGTTCAAACCTCAGTGTCTTGAGGCCTATGTCCAACCACCAACCACTTTACTGCAGTTAAATAAGTTTTAAAACATCTGAAGGCATGTTAATACATCCGGCGTTATAAGTTAATTACTAAGTTGAAGAAAATCACTCTACATTTCCATAGTTTTATCGTAAAATCAAACTGTACGACAACGTGTATGATGACGTCATAACGACGTCATTATTGAGGTCAGCACAAAAACCGAGCCCCTATTCTCTCGAAACCCTCCCTCGGTAAAGATAAGACAACTTCACAGCGAAGATAAAAAGACCGAGAGATATCTATTATGTAGTTAAGTATAACTCGAGACGATTTCAAAGAGCGACTTTTACTTACTATAGGCTCACAATTTCAAAGGGAATCTGGTCCTAATTCCACTTACAATTCGATCCAAGGTCGCTCTCCGTGAAATCCAAATTCAAATCCGGTGTTAGGAAATTATTTGATGTAAGGTTTTTCTTTTATTTTCTTCTTTTGGCAAGTATCAAATATCTAATTAATCAAAATAAAATGGAACGTTTAGGAAAATACAATTTTTAAATCGAAATCAATCATTATGAATTACGGGTGCATTCTACTCCCTCAATCTTGTAGTCCTGTGGGATGGAAATCCGACACGACCAGAGGGAGATCAGGCACAAGACCGACGGATTTACGTGCTCTTCGAGGCACGGGGGTGACACAATGCCAACTTTGTAACTCTGGGCTAGTGCTAAGAATATTTTGACATAAACACCCAATACCTTTATTGACCTGACCCGGGAATCGAATCAGAGATACAATCATCTGCAGTCGAACATGCAAACCTTATGGATATCCACTAGACCACCAAGGCAGTAAACGTCGCCACTCATTACAAGTAGATCGCAGTCTAGAGGCTTAATTTTCCATCGAAAAAGAGTCACAACCGCAACCGCACCGCACCTTAGTCTCGTCGTGACCACGGTCCATGCAATTGAATCGAAATATCAATAATCCCAACTAAAAGAATTACAGTGATACGTACTCGTAACAATTATATCAAAAAAGAGCCTTAAATTCTAAGAAAATGGTCAGCCAAGGATCATAAAGGTCATACAGTACGGGCCAAAGTACCGCCTTTTCCTTTCAGGAATAACACACCTATAATTCACCGGCTACCGGCCACGCAACGTCGTTCCGCCCCGGAAGTTAAGTGTCCTCACATACTCCCCTATCGCGGAAAAACATGGAAAACGGAATTTTACATTTTACTTTAACGGGATCAATATACGTTCTAACACCGAACACAACAATCAACATGGAAAACAAAAATGACAATTTTGAAAGTCTACAATTAACCTCATAATAAATTTTTTCTGAAAGTAATTTATTCAGTTTACTCTTAAACATATTTAATGTCAATTTTTCGAAATCGGTTTGTAACTTGTTATATATTTTTACAGCCACAGTGTATGCATGTATGTACCTACTAATTTGTTGGGGGCCACCTTTTTGAGTAGCCTCTTCTGATACATATAAAACTGGCTTGACAGTAAAGGTCGTAGCTCACTTACACGACACCGCTTCCGCACTATAAAGTAATGTACATTCTAATGTTAGCTTACGGTCGGGCTCTGTACATACACTTTACGGTAACAACATAAAATAGAAAACAGAGCCTGCCGCAATCTAGCTATTCTATGGTTGACGTCTCGCTCACATGTCGACCATGTGGGCCGCTCAACAATGACGATTCTTGGATAGAATCAGGCGTTACTAGTTGTTGGCGCATGGAAAATGAACTTATAACTAGTTTCCCCATCGAGTCGTGAATGAACTGTGAATGAACATGAACGCACTTCCGGCCACGTATAATTTGAATACTTTCTAGACAAGAGTGAATAGGCATTTTCTGGGAAAGCGCGCTCCAAATTTGACCTCATCAGTGCCTTCCATCATTGATTGTCGTTAAGCGCAAGCCTATCTCTTTATAAAAAAAATAACTGTCGATGTGTGGACATCGAACAGTCACTACGATTTGAGCGGGAATGTGCGGTGTCATGTAGTGAGTTACAACGATATGATGCCTACTTACCATCTCACTATGAGACGTGGCCTTCTCCAGCACGCCGTCGAGCCACTCCCACTGCCGCCTCGCGGCCGCGCTGTTCGCCTCACTCACGCTGAACAAGTTCGTGTTCAACGCCACGATCCGCAGCTTGCTGTGCGACTGTTCTATCGTGTAGTAGCCCCCTACGATACAAAAAGCTCCCTGTGATTGAATCCTCACTAATATTATAAATTCGAAAGTGTGTTTGTTTGTTGGTTTACTGATTTGTTGGTGTATTGGTTTTTCCTTCAATCACGCAGCACCAACCAGCAACCACCTACACGCCTGAGTGTTCTCCATAATATTCTCAAAGGTCTGCCAATTCACATTGGGCCACAGCAATGGTGGATTAGCTGACACACTTTTACCTTAGTTAAAAAACGAAACTCAGTCAAAGGCAGCTTGGCTACTATTCTTTTTTCTTCAACAAACGAAAGAACAAGTTTGCTGGGGCTGGCCGAACTTGTTACTTTAATTACTTAATTAACTTTCTGTAAAGAAGAAAATAGCACTTGAATCTTGAATCTAATCCTAGCAACCATCGAGTGCTTATTTTTGTTGCAAACTTGTTTCACGTCAATTGTCAGGCGTCAACATCAAAGTTAAGACTTAAGACTAAGTTGAAGCTTGAAAAACTCATTGTATATTCAAAGCTCTTCGGCACTGGAGTACATTTTACTGCACAGCCGTTTGCAGATCAAGAAGTTTTAAAAAGGCTCGTAATAAAAACAACAATTGTATTGTAGTCTACTTGGAATTTTCGAGAATTGTCAGTCGTCATTCTGTTCGATGTTAAAGCTTGCAAATATAGACGTTGGTGTAAAGGCCACATTAGACGGTTCATTTTTCGAGATTTCATTTTTTATTTTCGAGGCATGAGTCGTTGAAAATGAACCGTCTAAACACCGACCGTTCAACGTTCACAGGCGATTTTGCCTCCGCGACGAAAGGTTCACTGGTATCGTGGTTCATTCATCGCAAAAATGAACGATGAATGGTGCACCGTCTAATTTGGCCCTTAGCGACGGCCTAACGAAAACTTTAACCAGGGATTAAGTACATGATTCTACGACTCATCGTTGGAATCTTTTATCGGTCTTTTCATGATTTTGACAGTTTTTTCTATCTCAACTTGATTTGAATTGAAAAACAAGAAATGAAAATATTTATGCACTAGGCCTGCCTACCTACAAACCGCCGACTGCGTCGCGCCAAGCCTACTGCGCGTGTGGATATCGGCGTTCGTAATTAGCGATTCATTACGTGCTCAATAATTACAATATATTTGATAATCCAAGATGAGTGTCATTTGTAATTTCATTTTTTACATTAAGAAGTGTAACCCAGTCACAAAGCTTTCGTCAGGCGGTTTCTATCGCCTTGTAAAATATGCTGGTGGCAGGTAAAAATAAAAATAATCATGTGTGTGTTGTACAGTAAAATATTACTTTATAACTTACCACTCTTTAAAGTAGTCAACGCTTCGAGAGGAAGCCAATGACTCCATAAATTTGTTAAGCTCTCCGAAGGCGCCGGGTCTGTATGACCGAGCACAGGGAAAACGAAGTGTGAACTGAACGTCATTCGGAGCAGCTCCGTAATATTTCTGATTGCCTGGTACCTGTTGTCTTCGTTTCTTGAGTACTGATCTGCTACGATATCCCTGACAAAGAAGATCACAAAGGTTTTATCATGGAAAGTAAATCATGATAAATATACCTGAGTCCTGACTATAGCTGATGCCCACAACTTCGACCGCGTGGGTATAGGATTTTAGAATAATTAATGATTTCTTCGTACTAAATCGTAAGAAAACCTGCATGCCTGAGAGTTCGCCATAACAGTGCAGTCTGTCAATTCGCGCACTTGGCCGGAGTGTTTTGGACTATAGCCTAAACCTTTCTAATTCAAGAGGAGGCCTGTGCCCAGTATTGTCGTCCAGCGACTGGTTAAAATGTTTAAAGATCCACAGACCCGATGAACAGTATAGACATGACGTACTCAAATGGTGCCATTGCACCAGAAACGAAGCAATCTTCTTCTTTATCAACAGATAGTCGTCCAATATTAGAAAAAGGTCTCTTGCAAAGAATCCCACAATGTTCACACATGGAATGTCCCGCAAATCCATGGTCTTGGTCTTGCGCTGCCTGCATCTAGCGGGTCTCTGCGACTCGTCTAATGTCGTTGGTCCACGTAGTGGCGAGTCTGCCAACACTACGCTTTCCGGTGCGGAGTCGCCACTCCAGCACCTTGGTACCCCATCGACCATCACTACCTACGAAGTATGGACCACCGACGAGACGAGTGAAAGTAATTACTTACCCAGTCCAAAGAACAAATTCGACATTTTCCGAATGCCGCGTCCTCATGTACCGAAGCGCTGACTGGATCAGCTCCAGGGAGCTGTCGCAGGAGTAGTCTCCGAGCCGGCCCAGGGCCCGGTGATGGCCTGAACTGCCACGCTCGTCCGCTCTTCGACAATCTGCGGGCAATCTGCTCATTATTCTAACCTATATTTTACAAGTAGTGGCCCACACGCACCTCTAAGTTTTTTCTAAGAAAATGTAGCATTTATCCGCAACTAGCTTTTTGTAATAAAGTGCAACTAGCTGTTTTTACGATTTTAATATGATTTTGAGAAACTGCGCAGATGAAGCAAATCCAATTTGTAGTTTTTGGCAATCGCAACTATTATATACAATTTTAAAAAGTTGAAAGTTTCGACGAAAAAAAATTGTGTGCATAGTGCCTAAGGTTTTTTTTTTTTTATATATATATTTTTAGCGAGCAAACGAGCAGGCGGGTAACACTTGTAGCACCAGAGGCACCACCAATGCGTTGCCGGCCTTTCAGGAATTTGTTGGTCCGCCCCTTGAATAACCCCATGTTGTAATTCAGTGTTTATTTATTTATTATTATATAACAAAGCCTCTATATAAATCGACAGCAATTTTGTACCTACGTCTTCTAGTGTCGCCTTGCGCTGTGTAGAGCGGGTCGTAGTGGAAGTCAGTGATGTGCCAGAAGTACCCTGTAACAATGAGAAGGATAGTCATGAAAACAATGTTAGTAAATAAACTGCCGTACTTCCAAAATACTGCCGTACTTCCAAAATAGCCCTATAATTGGCCATACAGTTGTCACTAGCTCAAGTTTAACATTGTTCTAAATCTCTGTTGGTTTTCGTACAATAAAAAAATGGTTTGTTTTAGTATTAGACTATATCACTTTTTGTATTTTTCTTTGTTTATTGAAAGGAGATATGTTGATATTTTGGTTGTCTTTATAGAATTAACCACAATATTAACTATACAATAGTTAATATTGTGTATTATCATTGTAGAGGTAATTTCCAATCGCTTTGAATGTACCACTAATCCATAACATTATATTATGTACTGTAATCAATTAATATAAATCCGTTAATGGTATGATTACATTAACTGATTAGTTAACAATGTCTTTAAATCACATGTAATTATTCTAAAATAATAATTAATGCAACCATTTCCCCAAGTTCCAAAGTGACTTTGGAAACAAACAAGAATCTTAAAAGGCAGACCAGTTTTTGTTCATTTTGCTCCATAACTTCGTTAAATCTTAACCGAGTTTGATAATTCTTTTTTTATTATAAATTGTGTGCTATTAGACATATTTTGTCCAATTTTAGTGAAGATCGACTAAATATTATCGGAGATAGAGGACATAATTTCTCGCAAATAGTAGCAAGTCACTCTAAGCTTTTTCCGCGCGGGCGAAGTTGCGGGGATCAGCTAGTTAACTATAATGATCTGAATTTCAGAGAATTCTCATATCAAAAGCTAAGAATCTAAAGCAGGTGGCGGGCAAAGAAAAATAAAGCCCAGTTAAAGCTTGCACAGTGAAATAGTAATGTAGCCGCTAATTCTATGTCAAGATGGCGAACGAGTGTGCCTGAACGCGGGCTGCTGTGTTAAGTGCTTTACAAGCCCCATTTTTTCCAACTGTATATCCCATTCGCATTGGGGTCATGCGCTATTTTTATTTCACCATTTAGAAACCCTCAAAACTGCCAGTGTTTTTACTTTGCCGCGCGGATTCTGTACGCGATTTTAATCTTCTCGACACGACCATGTTTGTTTTCGATTTGCTTTTGATCTGCATACTTATTCGTTGTAATGTGAAATGACCATTTTAGCCAAGGATCAGCCAACAATTTGATAACTATGTACTTACTAAGAAACGACGTATATATTAACTGTTAGGTCGGTGTATGTTTGAGCTTTAACCCCTGGGAAAATTAAATGCGCGACACTACGCGCGTATACGTACGCGCATATACGTGCCGCATACGGCATACGGAACCTGTGTGCTCTGCCCTTTACATTTAAAACTGCTAAAAAAACCTCCGTCCAAGTTAGCCCATTCCAATCTTAGACTGTATCGTCACTTAAAATCAGGTGAGATCGCAGTCAACGGCGCGACTATCTTGTGAACAAAAATAAAACATTAAATTGCTTGTATTTAGTAGAATTGCCCCTGTTGTTAGTAACTTTTTCCTGTGTTTAGCAGATTTGTCCCCAGCCCCCGCCAGTCATTAATCAGTACGTTTTTGCGCCCCTGGCTGGCAGGAGATAACCCCACGACATGGCTTTCTTGTGGGAGCAATGAATGAGACGCAATTCGTTTTTGTATTTCCCGTATTTTATTTGCCTTTATTTGTTATTTTGCTAATGTTTTCGCTCTATAAGATGGATTTAGCTTTGGAAATATAATATTTCATTTCAGAAGCCTAACGGTTTATTCGCACTTCTACATTTTCTGGACCGTGGATTTGAGATTAATGGTTTTGGAACAACAAACAATATAATAATTACTAGTTGATGCCCGCGACTTCGTCCGCGTGGATTGAGGTTTTTTAATTCCCACGGGAACTCTCTTATTTTCCGGGATAAAAAGTAGCAAATGTGTTATTCCAGGCTATAATCTATCTCTGTGCCAAATTTCAGCCAAATCGTGATTGAGCAACGAACATCCATCCATCCATCCATTCATACATCCAAACTTTCGCATTCGTAATAAACAATGTGTATTATAAAAAACGAAGGCCTGAACGGTATTCCAAACAATGTGTATTAGAAAAAACGAATGCCTGAACGGTATTCCAAACAATGTGTATTAGAAAAAACGAAGGTCTGAACGATATTCCAAACAATGTGTATTAGAAAAAACGAATGCCTGAACGTTATTCCAAACAATGTGTAAGTATTAGAAAAAACGAAGGCCTGAACGGTATTCCAAACAATGTGTATTAGAAAAAACGAAGGCCTGAACGGTATTCCAAACAATCTCTATTAGAAAAAACGAATGCCTGAACGGTATTCCAAACAATGTGTATTAGGAAAAACGAAAGCTGGAACGAAATTCCATACGATGTGGAACCCGTGGAACGGAGGCGGCTCCGCGGGATTCATATTTGTTACGTGACGTAGCGGGATGCTTCGGTAATCAAAATTAGGTATCACGGCATACAGACACCACGGAATAAGTACAGACACCAAAAGCCCGTTATCTAAAATTGTGACGATTCATTTTAGTGCTCACTAACGTTTTAACTGCTTGTAATGTTCATTTAACAGTTCAGCGCGGTTCGGTATAACGACATTGTGGAGTAAGTACCTACTTTACAACGCTAATTAACTTTCGCAAATTAGAATTTCAGTTCAAAGATAAACTCTTTCAACTACAGAACACGCAGAGTAGGGAAGTTGAGTTGATTTCATTTTTAAACGGCTTCCAAAAAAGAAGGAGGTTCTCAACTCGTCGTCAATCTTTTTTTTTATGTAGGTATGTTCCCCGATTACTCAAAGACGCCTGGACCGATTTGGAAAATTCTTTTTTTATTTGAAACCCTTCTAATATAAAATACTTTCCAGATAGTCCCATTGTCACCAGCCCCCCAATTCAGACCCTTCCGATAACTTATTTATCGATCGATTCGCTTTGTTGCCGTACGATAACATATATTTTCAATTCGTAAATGCTCTTGTAATCGAATGTATCTTGTCGATGTCGATAACGTAGTCGATACCGAATCGTATCCTCAAACCAAACGCTCTGAATCACACGACAAAATTTTTTTATACGACATCGATATCTAACCGTATCGACACGGTATGTTATCGAACAGGTCTGAATCGCCCCCCTGGTCAGGATCTGATGATAGAATCTTGGGGAAATCGAGGGAACTCTTCAAATTTTATAGGCACAATTGATATACTTTTTAGTAGCGTGTGAGTTGGTTTTGTAAATAGAATTTTTACGTTTATATTATCCATAATGTTCTCAAAGTTGATAAAGTCTGCCAATCCACACTTGGCCTGAACGCTTTTTATTGTGAGTAGGATTGCCCCCGCTTTGTTGGGCGCGGTTTTTTTACTGAAAACCGGCGATGAAGTGACGATGATTAAGACAAAAAAAAATTACTACCTTGACATGAAACGTCCTTGGGATAGGGGACACCCCTATCCCAAGGACGCGCACTAAGCGCTTTGCTTCCTCGTTCCTGATACGCTCCGCTATGGAATGCCTTTCCTGCTGCCGTTTTTCCCTCTAACTACAATTTGGGTACCTTCAAATCAAGAGTGAATAGGCAAGCGCGTTCCATTTTAGGCTGCATTTTCATTTACCATCAGCCCTGGTAGCATGGGCGGGAGAAATTTTATCCCCGGGAAAAGGATAAAACGTTTATCCCCTCGCTTAGCTTTATCCACCCGTCGAGCATGGGCACAGCGGAGGAAATAACACTCAGTGGATATACTTATAGAAATATACATCGCCTTTTCCTCTGTCGCCATGCTTTAGCATAGGGAAAAGATAATTTTATCCCCTGTCAGTGGATAAAATAGGGGGATAGAACTTTTATCTCCTGCCCATGCTACCAGTGCAGGTGTGATCGCAAGCGCTAGTCTATATATTAAAAAAACCATGAAACAGTGTTCCCATTTAACCATTGTGTCATTTTTGACTTAATAATAGGTACAAATATACAATGCACAAAGATTTTAAACGGGAATTCCGGTATCAAAGCCGACTGGCATTGTACGGCATTCAGCGATAGGTCTTGCGGTTAGCGTCGACTAATTAAGACTGCAGCTAATGTAGCTCGGGCGCGGCGCGAGAACCCGCGGCTCAAAGAGACACGGATCCAACTGACACGTGAATCTCTATCAACTTGACTGATAGCTTAATTAAGTGCTTATTTCCCCGAAGAGTTTTCAGTTTTGTACCCGACTACGGATACAAAACTGAAAACTCGGGTCATGATTTTAGCATTCTATGTATGAACTAGCTTTTGCCCCCGCGACTTCGTCCGCGTGGAATTAGATTTTGGGGTGGAATTTTCAAAAACTGTGACACACGTACTTCTTTATTTTTAACTGAAAGCTCAAATACCAACTTTGATGGAAACATCTTGAAAAATGACGGAGTTTCATATAAACTTCCATCCCCTATTTAAACCCCTTAGGGGTGGAATTTCCAATAATCCTTTCTTAATGTGCGCCTACGTCATAAAAGGAACCAACTGTAAAAATTTCAAGTTTCTAACTTCAGTAGTTTAGGCTGTGCGTTGATATCTCAGTCAGTCAGTCAGTCAGGACTTTGAATTTTATATATATAGATGAATGAATGAATATACTTTTACTGTACACCACACATTAAAATACCTACAATTTGGCGGCCTTATCGCTACATAACGATATGTATGCATGAGTATACATATAGGGGATATTGGACCGGCAGTTAAATTGGACCACCCTCATATCTCGAAAAGTAGTTTTTAGGGTTCCGTATCCGAAGGCTAACCGACGGGACCCTATCACCAAGCTGCCGCTGTCCGTCCATCCGTCTGTCCATCTATCTATCAGCGGTATGTATTAACATGATCCGTAATAGGTAAACAGTTGTAATTTTCAGAGAATGTGTATTTCTGTTGCCACTATTAGATTAAATAATAAAAATAAATTAAAAATTTAAAGCGGCTCCCCTACTAAAAACGTGTTTTTTCGGCGTTTTTTGGGACGGAACCCTTAATATACGAGTCCGATTCGCATTTGGCCGGTTATTTATTTATTTTATTTGCAGTGTCATTACGACATGACGACATATATACAGGGCGTCCCACGGCTATGCCACATGGAGGGGAAGTACCTACCTTAAATATTGTAGATGGAACATTTTACTGAAAGAAGACTTCATTTTAATTTAAAAAACAATTTAAACTGCATTTATAGATTTTTAAATAATTGCCTGGTTGAACCGGGACTCGAACCCGCTATACGTGAAAAAAAAATTAAACTGTATCTTTATCATACCGATCGGAAGGCTTCATCGTAAGGATTATTTTTTGTTAAATAACATAGTATGAGAAATAAAAGGAAGACCATGAATTTTAGCCTTTGATGTAAAATTTTGTTCAGAAAAATTAAAAGCCGACATTGGCGTATCGACATACAACTGACATGAACTATTACTAATGAGTACCCACTTGAGAAGTACGCATCATTTCCCGATCCTTACTATCCTTACTAATCCTTACTTATATTACCTATAAATGCGAAAGTGTGTTTGTTTGTTGATTTATTGGTTTGTCCTTCAATCCCGCTGCAATTCGTAGCTCTGTTGCAGCGGGTTCGAGTTCCGGTTCAACCAGACAATTATTTAAAAATCTATGAATGCAGTTTAAATTGTTTTTTAAATTAAAATGAAGTCTTCTTTCAGTAAAATGTTCCATCTACAATATTTAAGGTACTTCCCCTCCATGTGGCATAGCCGTGGGACGCCCTGTATACGTTGTCACATAATGACAACAGAGAATAGCCTCTCGCTAAAAAAGGAAGTTAATGTTATTCACGCAGATAAATAAAATTACCATTTTTACATCTTCTCTAAAGCAAAGGCGAAAAATTTTTCCACCATTATTTACTCGTAACAAGTGGAAATTGTGATTTATACATGAGAAGAAAAAATTTTGGAAAGGTGAAAATTTCAGAGAAAATTATCTCGATTGAATAAGATACACGCCTGCGACGTTCTACTCTATGAGCTGGTGGAAATACTGGATCCGGAGTATAGTCTTATAAATTCGAAAGTGTTTTTGATTTTTCGTTAGTCTTCCTGTATTTGTTACCAATCTATGGGAGTAAACTACTCAGCTGTTCTTGACGTTTGGCACTGGGATAGTTTGTATATTTTTTATTGTATTACAATATACTTACACAAAATGTATACTAGAATTTTATTATATTCAGTACAACAAAAACCTACATTATGCGTTGTATGGCATTATATTAATAAAGTTTTAGAGAATTTTAAATGAGAGCTTAGACGTTTAATTTTTGTGTCATAAAAAAAATCCCACAAGATATATGGAAAACCATAATTTTTATGTTGCAGGCAAAACTAGCGTAAAAATAAAAATTAAGAATGAAAAAAGAGTTTTGGATTTTTTTTGGTCACGATACGCGTTTAGACGAACGAATCTTATACAAAGAATAGAACCCCGGTCATCCCTTTCTAGTTTTAGACTTTGCCTTAATGTTTTTCTAAGTTCAGTGTAAATCCTACACCATATTATGCGCAAACGCGCAAGCAATGCAAATCTCTACATTTTTTTTATTAGTGAATTTTTTCAGTTGTATGCTATTTTGGTAATAACAAATTCCTCCACGAACTACCCACCAGCTCTTGGACCGTTTCGGCTTGAATGATGATAATATATTAAAATTACGGCGTGTGACGGAGATTGCGCCTTATATTTATGCGCCGTAAAAAGATATTGTTTCTAGAATAATTTATTGCGTGTAATGGTGTTTTAGGGAAATGATGCTTAACGAGTAAAGCACGTGAAATATGTGTATGATGTAAAAACATATTAAAGATGACTAGTTTAAGAAGTTTATTTGTTACAAGCTACAATTTATGAAAAACTAAACCGTTTGCAACATACCGAAACAAAGAATAACTGAAAACGGAAAAGTATCGCGTATCTTGAAAACTAGCGAACCGATAACCGTTCCCTAAATTGAAGTAAATGTAAAGGAAAAAATATCACAATCCGATTAATAGTTTCGGAGAAATGCGTTGACAAACAAACAAACAAACATACATATTTACATAATTACATACACCTATAAAATTTTGTATATTTTGTTTGGAAATTTGACATACAGATAGGCATCTGTTAAGGATTTTTGAAAATTCAACCCATAAAGGCGTAAAATGGAGGTTTCAAAAATCTAACCTAATGTGAACAAAGCCACAGGTAAACGCTAGTCTTAAACAAGACCATTAAGAATTCTAGTCCCCCGACAAGAAAATCTGCAGTCGCCTTGACCTCGACAAAACAACTATGTAGGTAGAACGTAAAAAACTTTCACCCGGCCGCCAAGTATTCCCACAGCAATCTCCGAAACGTCATTAGTACTGCGGAGTTAATTACACGAAGCACGCCGCAAAGCCGACCTGATGAATACGGCTCAATTATAAAGCTAACATCTAGCTTAATTCCAGTACCTGCATACGAGTCAGGTATTACGGATTATCAAACCGTAATGCTACAGAGTGCATGGTAGTCTAGTGGTTACTGCAGTCGCTTTTTCGAGGGGTCGCGGGTACGTTCTCCGCACGCACCTCTGACTTTTTGAAGTCCGGTTTTAAACAATTAAGGCTAATTGATCAAAGCGACATTTTGTAAAACTTGCAGGAAGACAGGAAAAAAAATTATAAAAAAACAACTATTGGATAGTCTTTTATTTATTTAATACAGTATTGATACTGTACTACTGTACTGTACTGTATCCAATAGTTGTTTTTTTTATCATTTTTTTTTTCCAAAAAAAAAAACTTTGATCGGTCTTCCTGCATGTTTTACAAAATGTTGCTTAGCCTTTCACCCGGCGAATTATTATATTGGAAATAATAATTTATCCGCCCCGTGAAAATTCAATAAATAAATTCCTAAAAGCCAGCAATTTGGATGGCGATTTATCTGATGCTGGAACAAACGTTCTGGTTATCTCTTAAACGTAGTTAACCTGCCTGTTCCTTTGTTTGCAATTCATGGAAAAAAAGCTTAGTAAAACAGTACGATAGGGAAAATATAACAATTTATCAGTATTTTACGGAAAAGAGGAATAAAATGCACTTGGAAACCTTTTAGTCCATAAAACTTGAAGACTTGAAGAGGGCACGGAGATACGGTTTATGTAACGCTCCAGTTTTATTTTCACAGTTTAAATATTAATTCTGTTTATATTATGTTATGATAAGGTTAAACAACTGTAGATATCTAAAATAACATATAGGTATGAACAATGAACATATTATGATAGGTACTTACTCAAATTAGTATATTTTGTAAAACAAAACCGAATTCTACTTTCCGAACCGGTGATAGTCTTGACTTATCATAAGAACAACAAGTTGGCCCCCATAAAAAAAAATTTCGAATCTGAATTTGAAACAAATCTACAAAGAAAAACACTTACGCATTGATAAGTATTATTAACGATTAGTATAATTGCGCTGTAGTCCGATTTATAGGAAAACTAGCTTTTACCGGCGACTTCACTAAGTTAAGTTTGATTTTTCAAAACCGGGTTTTATCCCTTCAATGGTTGAATTTTTAAAAATTATTTCTTAGTGAATATTTACGTCATATTATAAACACGAAAGTGTGATTGTTTGTTGGCTTGTCCTTCAATCACGCTGCAATACAGCTACGGATCAACGTAATTTTTTTTATACCGTAAAATCAAAGAGTTCCCGCGGGATTTTAAAAGCTAAATCCACACGGACGAAGTCGTAGGCATCAGTTAGTAATCTATAAGCCAAAAAGTCCAATCCATCCAGTGATCTGACAGATCAATCATTCAGTTAGTCAGACAGTCAGTCAGTCACCTTTTCCTTTCACATATTCAGACAACGTAATAAAATCTACACACTGCGTAAATAAATCTGTAGTAAGTTAGAGATGCTGGGGCATTTCACTCGATTAGTCCTTCTTTCAAAGTCCATGAATAATTCAAGAGTTCTGCATTGAGTTGCATTCAGAACTGCTCCGGGTCCCTTTTGCATTTCTCAGATGGCAGTAACTTGCCGGCTAATATTCGTACCTACTTGAGTTTCTGAATGTATTTTTAACCCTCGATGGAAAGTGAGGAGTGTTCTAATTTTGACGTGTTTCTCTGCGTGTCTGTCTGTTCCCTCGTAGCTCGCTAACGAATAAATCGTTTTTTTTTTTCGATGACAAGATAGCCCGTGACTGCGATCTCACCTGATGGTAAGTGACGATGCAGTCTAAGATGGTAGCGAGCTAACTTGGAAGAGTTGCAGGCATGAGTTGCAGCTTCTGGTTTCAGAGGCCAAGATCCTTTTTGGGTCATTGAGCCAGCGAACTAAGTAAGTAAGTAATAATGGACTTGCCTGAAGCAAAGGAAACTGGCGCATTACATTAATTCATTCATATTAATTGCACATGGGGGTGGAAGAACGTCAAAATTCAGCAGAAAACATTTCTTGTGCATCCATATATTATGTATAGGTAAGTACTTACCTTCGTCAGCAAAATCATTCATGCCCAAAAATTTAAATGACAGATTGACGATAAAATATCTATCTTAGGAATTTTAAATAATGGTAAGTGTTCGCTGGAATCTCTAAAGGAAATAAATCAAGGCGAATATTAATGTTTAGGGCCCCGAGTGTTCCGTTACAAAGGAATAAATGAGCTTTAGAGATTAATGCGATTCGTGAAGAACCGGCTGAAATGGGTACTCATGTTTTGAAGATGCCGTTTTGCTTTTTGCTGATAAGGAATTCCGCTTACCATTAACGTGAAACATGCCTGTAAGCATCCCTTATCTTATCTCTAGCTTTTCTGAAATGATTACTGATTGAAATTACAATTTTGACCCAGCAATGTTTAACCTCGGAAGCTTGCAAATTCAAATCGGTAGAATTTTTATCTTCCAAAAACATCGACGAATCATTCGAACTCCTTCAACTTTTTTCGAACGACAAAATGGTGAAAATCTATCAATAGATTGTTTTATCAACGGACAGCTCAAGCCACTTTGCGTATCGATTTGGTTGGCATAGCTATGATGACATAAGCATCCACTGAGAAAGTATTTTTGAAAATTCAACCCCGAAAGAGGTAAAATAGGGGTTTAAAAAATCGAACTTCACGTGAACGAAGCTGCAGGTAAAAGCTAGTCGTTTTATGTAGGACTACTTTTTTATAGCCTTTAAACTATTGAGTCGCAAAAGCTAGTATGTAGAATAAAATATAGAACCACGTAGATATACCTCAAAGTCTATCTTAAAGAAAGTTTGTATTAACAAGTATTAACTTCCCAAGATAAACTTAGACATTTTAATTATCCTATTAAACAGATCGCGAGTCGGCAAGTAGGCAGCAGGAAGTCATTGGCAGGCAGCAGGGATGTAGTCATCAATCAGGGGGTTATTATGCGGTTGCTACGCGCGCGTGTGCGTAGCGAAGGCGTAGCGTCTATCTACGTCAATCACGCTAACATCGCGTGTCGTACTACGACGTTCCGTTTTTTTACGCTAGCTACCGATCTTGTTGGACGACTGTGTTGGAAAGTCTGTAGATATTTTTTAATGTTATGCATCTATAATGCATTCAATTCACGAGGGCGCATGGCTGTGTGCGTGACGTATCTGTATAAGTCTGAGCGAGAGCGTGTTCGGGCCTGACCGCTCCCACAGGCACGCACACTTACGCAATGTGCATGTACACGACGTAACCATAAGTAAAGCTCACGCGCCCTCGTGAGTTGAAATAACTATAAAAATTAAATAACGTGTGAAAGTAATAGTAAATAAACTAAAATCCTTAAAAAGTACCTACATAGTGATTTCCACTGCGTACATTACTACTTAATTGAAGTGTTAAAGAATATACATAAAGGATTTGTAGATAGATATTTTAGTGGTGATCAAAGCCTTCTGTCAAATTAAAAGTAAGCCAAGTAAAAATATAATGTTCCAGAGATTCTATGAAACGAGAAAGGCGATATTATAATGATTCCTATCCGAGAAGGATCGATACCAACCAAATTGGCTCGTCTATTAATGCGCTTCAGAGAATCGAAGGGCTTCGTGCAAACAATTTAATGAATCGCTTATTAACTTTTGTATATATGTAAATTACTCAAAGCTTCTGAAACCAAAGGTGATGCATTTTTGAATATTGTATGAGGTGGGGATTTACTTTGCCTTACTTTTTACAACCAAGGTTCTTACCAGTGAAAGTCTCGATCAGTTTCAGTGAGAGTCAAAATCGGTCCAGTCGTTCTCAAGATTAGCAGCAACAAACAAACAGACAGATGAAAATTTTAAAAATTGTTTTTTTGTTATAAGTAGCTACCGTATTTACTTACATATGCATTAAGTAAAAAGCAAAAAAAGTAAAAGTATTTTGATATTACAAACAGACACTTCAATTTTATTTATTTGTACAGATCATTTGTTCTTATAGTGGCAACAGAAACACATATTCTTTGCCAAGTAAATCTAAGATGATGTTGCATCTAGTAATCTACGGAATCTAAACTCCTCAGCAAGTTACAGCAGTGTGTGTGCCACAGCGCGGCTCATGGTTGTGTGCGTGTCGTATCTGTATAAATGTGAGCGAGAGCTTGGTCGCGCCTGACCGCTCCTACCTAGGCTCTTGACAGGCACGCACACTTACGCAATGTGCATGTACACGACGTAACCACAAGTAACGCTCACGCGCCCTCGTGAATTACAAGAACTATAACACGATCTTGGATATACCATACATAGTCCGGTCATAGATTCAAATGTTGCATGTATTTTAAACTTTTAACTTACATTTCACTACATAGTATAAAACAAAGTCGCTTTCTCTGTCCTTATATCCTTATGAATGCTTAAATCTTTAAAACTACGCAACGGATTTTGATGCAATTTTTTTTAATAGATAGAGTGATTGAAGAGGAAGGTTTATATGTATAATAATAATAATAATAATAATAATAATAAGCCTTTATTTCCAATGTCAATTAGGTAATTAAATTATATGTCATAGTTATTGAATTCAATTATGTCAATATTTGAGTCATTGGAGCGCCCATTTTTGGGCATAGGCCTCCTCCATCCGTTTCCATTCAGCTCTGTCCCTCGCCAGCCTCGTCCAAGTAGTCCCCGCCACCTCGGTGATATCGTCGCGCCAGCGGCGCCGCGGCCGACCCCTCGGCCTGCGCTCGCCTCGCGGCCACCAGTGCAGCAGTTTCTCTGTCCACCGCTCGTCTTTTGCTCTGGCTATATGCCCGGCCCAACGCCATTTAAGGAGACATGCTAGTTTTGCCGCGTCAATAATTTGCGTCTTTTTCCTTATCAATTTATTTCTAGTCCTATCTTTTAGTTTTAGGCCTAGCATGCTCCTTTCCATGGCCCTTTGAGAGACTTGTATTTTTGTAATGATGCCCTTAGTTATTGGCCATGTCTGGCAGCCGTATAGTAGTGTTGGCGTTACAACGGAGTCTAGAGCCCTCTTTTTGAGTTTAATGTCTATGTGGGACTTAAAGATGTGTTTTAAGGACCAATATGATGCCCACGCTTTTTTAATTCTCCTATCGACCTCTTCCATGTAGTGTCCTTGAAATGACACGGTTTGGCCCAGATAAACATATTCTTCCACGTATTTTATTGTTTTTTCTTCTATTTGGACTATACATCGATCTCCGTTTGACATGATACATGTTTTTTCAGGATTCATTTCTAGGCCACACTTTCTACTATGGACATTTAGAGTTTGGAGCATATACAATAGTTGCTCATGATTTTCTGCTAATATGACAATGTCGTCAGCGAAACGAAGATGGTTTAAATATTCACCATTTATATTTATTCCAAGGCCAGTCCAGTCTAACTTTCTGAAGATATGTTCTAAAAGAGCAGTGAAAAGATTTGGAGAGATTGGGTCTCCTTGTTTTACTCCGCGCTTTACATCGAAAACTCTACCTCTCTTTTCAAGTTTTATAAGAGCTTTACTTTTTGAATAAATTTCTTTAAGGACGTTTATATATTTTTCGGGTATGTTCTGATCTCTAAGGGCAACCCATAAAGCTTCGTAGAAAATTGAATCGAAAGCCTTAGTATAGTCTATAAACGCTACATACAAAGTTTTTCCATACTCTACATATTTTTCAATGACTTGTCTTAGAGTGAAAATATGATCTAAAGTAGAGTAGTTACTCCGAAAGCCTGCCTGTTCACGTGGTTGTTGGAAGTCAAACTCTCTTTTCAGTCTATAAAGTATGACTTTAGTGAACAGCTTGTAGATTGCCTGCAGAAGACTAATAGGCCGATAGTTGTTGATATCTTGCGGGTTACCCTTTTTATAAATTAATGTTATCACAGAAGTTTCCCATTGTTCTGGTATTCTCTCTTGAAGCATGATATTATTAAACAACCGAGTTAAGATAGGAGTTATAGGCTCTATCATCGTTTTAATAGTGTCGTTTGTTATGCCGTCTTCGCCCGGGCTTTTCATTGCCTTTAGAGAGCTTATAGCGAACCAGATTTCACTTTCCAAGAAAGTAGGAACCTCTACCAAATTTATCTCACTAAATGTAGAGTCCGTTTTGTATGATTCTAGCGTGCTGTACAGGTTTTGATAGAAATCAGTAGCTATCTTTAATATAGAATTTCTATTTGTAGAAAGTGTGCCTGTTTTGGATTTTAGTGTTGGTATCCACTCTTTGGTGTTATTTAAACGCTTATTTCCTCGTTTGACAGATCTCCGTTTGTCTAGTTCTTCTTCAAATATTTTTAATTTATAGTTTCGCTTATTTAATTTTAAACATTTCCTAATTTTTTTATAGAGGTATTTCAAACGTTTCTTTTCTAAATCTGTTTTTCTTGGTTTTTCTCTGAGCTCTGTTCTTTCTGATATTAAATTTCTAATGTCTTCTGTTATTATATATTCACTTCTATCCTCATTCGATAACTTTGGTAGTGTACCTACACTTTCTTTGATTGTGTAGATCAGATTCGTATAACTTTTTTGAATATCATGCGTGTTTTCGATTGTACTGGATAGCTCTATAAAAGCGTTTTTTAGGTGTTCGCATTCAAGAGGTAGGTATCCAGACTGCTTTTTCCTAAATGTTTTCCTTGATTTCTGTATCTTCGCGTAAATAGAGAACGTTGCTCTTACCATTCTGTGGTCAGTCGGGTGTGAGGTGCCGATGACTTCAATGTTCTGTATTGAGGCGACGTTACTCTTTTTAGCGATAATAAAATCTATTTCATTCAATGTTTGCCCATCTGGTGATCGCCATGTCCACTTTTGCTTTGATTTTTTATTAAAGTGGGTGTTCATGATGTAGAGTTGATTTTCAAAACAGAAGTTAATAAGCCGTGATCCTCTATTATTTCGAATCCCATATCCCCACGGGCCCATAATTATACTATCTTCAGGGGTAGCATGGCCAATCTTCGCATTGAAGTCACCTATTATAAATGTTTTTGAAAGAGTGTTTTCCAGAGCTATTGTTATATCATTGTAAAAATATTCAAGTTCCTCTTCAGATGACTTTTCCGTGGGTGAGTAAACTTGTATGATGGTAATTGAAGTAGATTCTATACACATGTCTAATCTGGCGACTCTATCTGAGATGGCATTAAAGTCGGTTATATTATTTTTTAACTTCTGTTTAACCATAAATCCGACACCATTTCTTCCGCTTTTCTTTCCTGTATAGAGTAGAATGTACTCGTCATGCTCTATGATGTGAGTTCCTTCTTTTTTAACTTCTGAGATACCTAATATGTCCCACTTAATGTTTTGTAGGGCGTGCTCTAGTTCCTCCTGACGTCCTATTCCTACAAGAGATCTAACATTAAGTGTATTAATGTATAAACGTTGGATGGAGGGTGATAGTCTACTACTCCCTCGGGGACCAGCCGTCTTGGGAGAGATACTATTTGATAATAAAAGGTCTTTATTTTGTGGTTGGAGAGAGGCCTTTGGTTGCTAAGTTCGTGGTGATGGTGTTGTAGAGCTTGATTGGGTGCTCATGGAAGTCAAATAAGATTCAATTGTAGTTTTATTCTTTTTGTGAATGGTAGAGTTATGCTGTGTTGGTGGTAGAGTTTCTGGGGAAGAATACGGTTTTCTTTTGTTGCTTCTTATTTTTGGACTCGCTTGTTTCGTCTTAGAATAGTGCTTTGCAGGGCTTTTAGTGCGCAATAATATAATTTTATCGTATTTCATAATCACGTTTTCTCCTTGTTCTCTTCTAGTCAGAAATTCTTCTTGTAATTCCCTTCTTTTTTGCAGAACCTTAGGGGAAAAGTCCTCTTTTATGTACATAGATGTATCTTTTAACGATTTTTTGTTTCTTAAAATTTGTATTTTTAAACCCATAGTAGTTAAAGTCAGCACAACAGGCCTGATGTTTCCATTTCTTTTTCCTAATCTCCTCACCAACTCTATGTCTCTTTTTTCACATTGTATTTTCATTGTATTATTTATTATGTTAACTATATTTCCTTCTAATTCACTGTAGTTCCTTTCCTTCTCCTCAAGTCCAAAAAATATAATATTTCTTTTCTTCATCTGTTGTTCCAATCTATCTAAATATTTCTGCTGATTTTCAAATTTTTCTTCTAATGCTTTGGTTTGTATTTCGATATTTTCAAATTTTTGGTTTATGTTATCGTTAATTTTTAGTAACTTGTCTTGTATACTATTCATTTCTTGTTTTTGAAATTGCATATCTATTTGGATCTCTTTAAGCATTCTCATCATTTCGTCCATTATGTATTTGTTTATTTATTTATTTTTATCCTATATATTTGTATAATATCTAATAAAGTGCTTCCATCTAGTTAGTAATCAGCAGTGAAGAAGATTTAAAATATTACTTCATATCAACGCCATCTAGCGCGCTATCGCAGCAGGAATTCTACTAGGTTACTACTACTCAACTATAGGTGGCGTTAGCGAAATAAAAATCTTAAAAAAATATCAATAATGAAGATGTTCCATCTAGCGGTGAGAGGCGAAGACTAGTGACTCCTGGATCCGCTACTTATCAACAGATGGCGACTTATGTCTTCTAATTTCTTAAAATAATTTAATACTATTGACGATGACTTCACATTTCAGTTCAGATTCAGTAATTAAAAGTTTTTTGTTCCACTTATAATAATAATTATGGCACTAATGTTCTTTTGCAATTTTATAGAGTCTTTAATCGTAGTCAACGGTTTATTTCACTATTAAAAGCTTCGTTATGTCTTTGTTTTAAGGTTATGTTTAAATGGTCACTTATTTCACATAGTATTGTTCTAATATTAGTCAAGTTCTTCATGCCAATGCTCTTCACAGTTAAATACACAGAAACGTCCAAATAGATGTCGATCAATTGTTTAATTGCACTCTTTTTGCACAAAAATTTTTAAAAACAGAGTTAGCTGTCACTGACCGTTACGCACTGTTTGTGTTTTTTGCAATTGTCCTGAGGTTTTATGTTTAGATAACATTTTTCCATTTGAATTAGCAGTAATTCTTCAATATTTATTCACTTTTAACACTGTTTATTCACTTTTACTATTTTAAAATGAGATAAAATTGTGGACTAGTTGTTGACATGAGCACATCAGCGCCCTCTAATCAACAAAATATGTATAATAACATCCATTAAATAATGGAGAAATACAGTTATTTCTGAGGTTTCTAATGTGATGTCCGTGCGAAGCCGGAGCGGGCCGCTAGTGTTAACATAAAATGGAGACAAGCGCTTAACTGCAGTCACAACTGATTTTATTCATGAATGAATATAACATTTAGAAAGACAGAGATATGAAAAAAATAAATATGAACTTATTTTATCACCAAGATAAGATTTTAATTACGGAACACAAAGTTTCAACTAGAATAAAAGGTCTGAACGATAATCACTACAACCTATTGTTTCAGAGGAAGCTGTTGCTATAAAAAGTAAAAGAAAAATCGTTTTATGTCTCTTGGTTAAATAATGGCATAGGACAGGATTCAATTTGAATGTGCAAAGGAAAATGAAAAGTTCGTTTCTATGTTCCTAGGTTTTTCTTTTTTTTATCGAGTTTTGAATTGGAGCAAAGCCGTTTTCACTCTAGATGATTATTTTTTTATCGACTAGTTTTGCTTAGTGCACACGTTCATTCTATCAGGACGACGATGGAGGGTCTGGACTTTATTTTTGGTCTTACTTTTTAACCCCCGACGGAAAAGTAGGGGTGTTATAAGTTTGACGTGTGTATCTATGTCTGTGTATCTGTATATCTGTGTAGATACACAGATACTGTATCTGGAGTTTCTCAAGTTACAGTAGATCATTATAGTGTGTTTGGGCTCATTGACCTCACCAGAGACAATTCAAAAATTATCAATTACCAATTTTTTTTTTTTAATTTTTTTTTATCACTTATAGCTATACATATATTTTGACAAATAGGGAAAATAAATTCTTATATCTACCTACCTACCTATATGACACATCAATTAATTCTCGTAGACATCCATATATCGCAAGTCGCCTAGTTTCAAGATTAACCCCCAAATAGTGGGGGGTCATTAATCAAGCCCGTCCTTCAACAAAGAGAGCGGCAGCCTGTGATTAGCGCCTAAGTTATCATCTGACAAATAGGGTTAGTAATTTTAACCATAGGAGGATGATTACGAATAATAGACAAATTAAGTAAATTGGGGCAGTAAATTTTTTATTACCCTACTAACCTAACCTAGACCTCATCAATTCTTTCCATCTTTCCATCATTGATTGTCGAAGCTATCTCATAATAAAAAGAACATTAATTTTAAGTCCGCACCTGTAACTAGCGTTGCCAGACGTCCCGTATTTCCCGGGACATCTCGTATTTTAGGCATAGTTTAAAATATCCCGGCGGGACTGACTCTGTCCCGTATTTGAACCGTACTTCGTTTTTCATTATAAATCGATCTAAGTACTCACACACGCCACTTTCGTAAAAAAGAGAGTTGATAACCGTTTTTAATTACGATTATAATTACGATATGTTAAAACGAATAAAAATATGTTAAAACTGACTCAATCCTCGGAAAAATATCAATAAAAATGACACTAAATAATTTTGTTGTTTATTTGTCCCGCGTAAAAAACTGAAATCCCGTATTTTTTCGCCAATTTAACCATTTGTCCCTTATAGGCTGAAAAAAATCTGGCAACCCTACTTGTAACCGTTGGGTCATTGAGGTTTCGAAATAATAATATGTTGTACCTATCTATTCTATTTTAGGCTTAATAGAATATAGATCGTTCCTATCTAGTTTCACAGGTATCTACTGAAGCATTTAGAACACTTAGATATTAAATTGCTACTTAGAGGCTACCTATATAATATTTCATGTCAGGTATTTATGAATATACTATTTCGGTCCTTAATAAATATGGCAAAAATAAATAACAATCCTGTCTGATCGTTGTGCCGTGAAATGAAGTGTCTTCGGGTAAGAGACGCGAAACGAGGAGAGGCGTCTCTTGGGAGGCATCTTGTGCCCTACACTCTTAAAAGTGCTGGGCTCCTAGTACATTATAACATTACTTTTGCGAAATCTATTTCAGCGATACTTCAGAATAATTTAAAGTGAACCTATTAGTAAACAAAGGGTTTCATATTATAATGGCCATCCTACCGCACCTTTAGAATTATAACTAACTAGAAATTCATGTAACTTCGGTTTAAATGCATTTAAATTGAAATATAATATACCAATCGATATATAAAAGGTCAATATATAAATTTTTTCAAAAAAACAAGTTTTCCTAATAAACCACGGCAGGGATACATTTAAATTTACTCAACAATATACCTTTTTGAATTTTTTTTGCTCATTGCCGACAGATTGCAATTTTTGAATTAGTTCACTTTAATTCTAAAGGTGATAGCCAAGTGGTTAAGACAACGACATTTCGGAGTCCGGGTTTCAATCCCGGGCACAAACATTATGACTTTTCAGAGTTATGACATGCTTCAGGTGAAGGAAAATATCATGAGTAAAGCTGCAAAGTGTGCTCCATAATATTCGAAATCATCAAAAACCCATCAACGTTTCAGCAGTGAGCCGAAGTAAGTGTAAAGAGAAGTAGCGAAGTTTTTTTAACCCCCTACAAAAAAGAGGGACGTTTTACGTCTTTTGCATATATCTTTGTGTTTGTCTGTTCCCTCGTAGCTCCCCAACGAATGGATCGATTTTGATGCAGTTTTTGTCTGTTTGAAAGCTGACGTAACCGAGATGAATTTTAGCCATAAATTATGAAAATCTGTCCAGGCGTTTGAAGATCATCAGCTAATTTCTTACTTGCTTAAAGAGTCTTACAAACTTTCACATTTTTATTTATCATGTTAAAGACATGATTATCTTGAGCTGATACTGCAGAATCAAGTAGTCTGCGGGACTCCAACTCCTCAGCAACTCCTTTAGTGGAGCAATGGATTGAAGTGACTTATTACATGGTATACCCATTTGAGGTAAAGTTCTTGCAATTCACGAGGGTGCGTGACTGATGGTTGTGTGTGTGTCGTATATATATATAAGTGGGAGCGAGAGCTTGCTCGCGCCTGACCGCTCCCACCTAGACTCCGAACAGGCACACACACTTACGCAATGTGCATATACACGACTTAACCACAAATAAAGCTCACGTGCCCTCGTGAATTAAAAGAACTACATTGAACAGCGACATTTTATCCCGGAAAAACAGAAAGTTCCCGCGGGATATTTAAAGACTAACGTGGACACAAACTTGCCATTTAAACAGATGGAAACTCAATAGGTTCAACCCTACCGGATAAAATTACGTATGCATATAGTGTATACGATCAAATATGTACATGGCAGCGTTCCAACGTCGTACCAGATGACTGATATTCTATCAAGCGCCATAGTTACTCCCATTATCCTAGAAGGATGAGGGAACGGGCAACCCTATTATTACCCCCTATTATTACAACCCTATATCTACGCTCCATTTATTCTAAGTAATACGAATGGTTAGGAATACATTATAATAAAAATACAAGACAAAGTAAAATGGTGTAAGAAGAAGGGTACCTATTTTATTGGTCTTGGTGATAGAAAACCAGCTTTAAAAAATATGGTTCCTTTCCCCTTGTACCTAACGAAAAACATTAAATGTTAGAACTGTGGTAGTTATGTTAGTATAATATAGCTGTTACGCGCGACTTCGTCCGCGTCAATTTCTGTTATTATAATCGCGATTAATATGGATATTGGATAATTTTCCCCGTTTTTGCAACATTTTTCACTGATGCTTCGCCCCTATTGGTCATAGCGTGATGTTATATAGCCTTAAGCCTTCCTCGATAAATGGACTATTCAACACAAAAAGAATTTTTCAATTCGAATCAGTAGTTCCTGAGATTAGCGCGTTCAAATAAACAAACTCTTCAGCTTTATATATTAGTAATTTAGTATAGATGTAATTAAGAACAGCCTCGTTCGTCTAGTGGTTAGCAAGCTCGACTGCGCATGACGAGGCCCTGGGTTCAATTCCCGGGTCGGGTCAAAAATGTATTGAGTTTTTCTGTCAAGGAATTCTCAGTATTAACCCGGAGTTAGGAAGTTGGAGGTGAGTCACCCCCGTGCCTCGGAGAGCACGTAAAGCCATCGGTCCTGCGCCTGATTTCTTTCCGATAGTGTCGGATTTTCAAATACTTGCTTTTTAAAAATAAAATTTTTAATTTACACTTGTTAAATAACATATTTAAGTCCTAAATTCGTAGTCCATAGCGCATTAGTTTTATTTATGAGATCGTGCAAGCTTAAAACCGAAAACCTCGCTTACTATCCACACACCTCTATCTTCAAATCCTTTATGCATATTTGATAACACTATAATTAAGTAGTATGTATGCAGTGGAAATCGCTAGGTACTTGTTAAGGATTATCACCCAGTATCCGGTTAGTTTTCGTGCATAATTTGCAAAATTTTGTTATAAAAGGATTTTAGGAGCACTATTACGTTCACACGTTATTGTAGACGGTAAAATTGCTTAACAAAACGTATAGGTACACAATATAAAAACTCTTTAATCTTTTTACTAATAATATTTTTTCCGTCAGAACAAATCCGGATATAGCGGCCAAACTGCACAGTCATTAACCACTAGTTGGAAGGTACTATAGTGCACAAGTATGTGCGCAAATTTAAGTTAAACAGCGATTATCGTCCTGAATTAGGTAGCCATCAGATAACGGTTATTAACACGTTAATTTACTAAGCATAATGCTAGTTTACAGTTGGGTATAGTATTCAATTGATTCTCATCAAGGCAATTTAACAAATTAGACTCCGTCGGTGACATTGTCGCCAGTGTTTTGGCCATGACAGTGTCTGTGCATGATGAATGGGACCCCAATTACGCCGTTCTGATGTGCATTGCAGTGATATTCGTGAAACGAACAGCCTAGCTTAGGGTAAAACGCTGAGGGCTGAGGCAGCGACTATTTGTACCTAACATTACTGAAGCAAAAGTTCAGAGGCGTAGGAGAAGCTTTTGGAATGGAGACTCTTCGGTCCATTCCTTTTGGCACATATCGCGTCGATTTTTTGTAATTTTAGAACAGGAAAATAAATATTTTTATTTTTGTAAGAAAAAAAAGAATAATTTTCCGTAGGAATTTTAAAAAGTCGGGGAAAATTAGACCTAAATTTGCGATTTTTTTGTCAAACTTTCATTATTTTAAATATTTTTATACTTTACTACTGTAAAAATCAAATCTGGGATATTTACCATTACACGCGCTTAAGTAATTAGCACCATACATCCTCACTTCAAGGAAAAATCTTATTTTCGACATTCAAAAGGCGATCTCTAGATGAATAAGAATTTTGCTTTGAGTTCCTATCTAGGAAATGTCGCTACATTTCTAAGAAAGTATTCAGGAAAAATGTGTTACTAAAGTATTCCGACAAGAAGTTGCGCTAAATATGGTTGAGCGAAGCAATGGCTGGATCATGCGTCATGCTCGTGAACGGGTGCCACCAACGGGAATGGGTCTGCTTTAACTGCCCATCTTGACATGCGTTGGATTGGTGTACCTACGTATGCATTTTTGCATTTTTGAAGCTTTATTGTGGAAGCACTGTATACATAGCATAGCTTTGTAAAAAAAGAATTTTTTTGAAAAGAGCAACTGCTGAGTTTCTTGCCGGCTCTTCTCAGCAGAATCTGCATTCCGAACCGGTGGTAGATTTATGACGTGTCATAAGAGCTACAAGTTAGCCTACATGAAATAAATAAATTTTCAATTTTCAATTTGAAAGTCCGTCAGTCTGTTCGTCTGTCCGCAACACATATCCGTCTAATGGTTTAAGTGTTGATAGATTTAACCTTTTTAACCGTCTTCAAAATAGTAGGAGGTTCTCAACTCGACGCGTATTTTTTTTGTGGCGATGTCACTCAATAACTCCGTAAAATATGGACCGATTTCATTTTTTTTTTTGAAAGGATGTGTCGTCAGATTGGTTCCATTTAAATTTGGTGAATATCTGATGAATATCTTCAGAAGGAAATCCCCAATGAATATATTGAAGTCGGGCTATCGTCACGCATCTGTTTCATAGTTTCTATTTAGCCCCGTCCGATTTCAACGTACTACTAGCGTTTGAAGTTGGTTTTTTAAAAAGATTTTTTTTGTATCATTATCCTTTTATATGCACGTATTTAGATTTAAATATAAGGATTCCTGTGATACAGAGAATACGAGGAATAGCACCAGAGTGCTCGTAACATGTTATAGCGCCACTTCTCTTACAGTTCATTATACTTTACCTTAGGACTTTTAAACAACATTTTACTCTTGAACACGTTTACTAAGGGAAATGAAAATCATATGTGCCTTTACGCAGAATACGTTTAAAGTCTGGTGATGTTTTTTAATAGGAGTCGTCGGCTGGGGCTGGTTACCACCATACAGGCAAAGCCGTAGGCTCTAGCAAGCGATTTTATCGATGACTTAATTTAATGTGGTGACGTGGTGCCTTTGAAATCCACAGAATCCTTGCCCTTATTTTCTCCTTTTTATATCTATCTGTTATGATTCGTAAAATATAACCCGCTGACAGACGAATGGACTAATGGACGGACGGACCGACAGCGGAAGCTAAGTAATAAGGTCCCGATGGTCCCGTTGGTCCCCTTCCGCTACGAAAACCAGAAAAGGTCTCAAATAACTTGAAATATATTTAATCAAAGGGTCAGTTGCTTATACCTACTAGGAATAAAAAAGAAAATTAATAGGAGTAGCCCAGTCACTAGTGGTTAAGACTTAATGGAGAGGCCATTGGCAACCTCTGGGTACGGAACCCTCATTATGATTAAATTTTATCACACGTGTGTCACGTTATTTGGAGCGTCATAATAATCCTCCAAACAAATTAATGACCATATTAAAATTACCTCACATTTATGAAACTTAAGTATAAAGTATAAAATTTCAACGTGTCATCGAAAACACCTGTTTATTTTCAAGGTTTTACCTAAAATAAATATACACGTGTAATATCACGGCGAGCTCGTAACGCGCTTTAGTACGACGGGCAAAGCTCATTACGTTTTATACAGCTTCATAAAGGGAAGTAAGGGATCTCATGTATCTACTTGTTGTTAAAGAATTTTATTCTCAAAGAACATTGACTTTTTTTTTAAGCTATTGCATAGCTTCTATCGCGGGCCTTGAGCGTGGAGACCGAATCCAGAAATTCCGTAACGAAAATAATCTGACACGGGACTCCTCTCACCGCTAGATGGCGTTGATAAAAATGCTATGCAATAGCTTTACCGCGGCAGTCCCCGAGTACCACACGTCTTTTTTATTATCTTAATTTTTAAGGGACTTTTAGTAATTAGTTGCTCTTTTCAAAAAAAAAGTAATTAGTTGCTCTTTTCAAAAAAAAAAGTTTTTTACAATAGGTAACAAAACTATGCTATGTATACAGTGCTTCCAAAATGAAGCTTCAAAAATGCATACGTAGGTACACAATCCAACACATGTCAACATGGGCAGACAATAACAGCCTCTGGTAAAGTTATTTAATAAAGTTGTTGAGCCAGGACTAGGTGTTTGCTCATAAAGCTTTGATTGATAACTCGATAGCCAACGTTGGCTTTATTGCGGATTTCCACGAGAAATCCTGCTCCGGCTAGCTCTCTCTATGTTTGCTCTGTTCACTAGTTTTCGCCGGCGGCAGCGCCTGCTTCCGCAACGTGCCTTGATTTATATTGCACACAAGCGTAACCCATTTTCTGTGACCACATACAAAAGGCAGTAGTAGTAGTATGCTGGATTGCACCAAAATACAGAAAAACAATATATGCTGGAGGGGGGGGGGGGGGGGGGGGGGGGGGCTTCAGATATTGCATCCGACTGAACTCAAGAAATAGGTTATCACATCAAATTACATTACACTAATATTATAAAGGCGAAAGTTTGTGTGTGCGTGTGTGTGTGTGTGTGTGTGTGTGTGTCTTATTTACTCTTTTACGTTAAAAAAAAAATTAAAAATTATACATTGTTTTTTCTGTGGCAATGAAAATGAAATGAATGTACCTACTGTAGTAGGTATACACCAAATTAGAACAATATACATAAAAAAAGATTACACAATACATTTTCTTAGACTTAGGACAAACATTTTTACACCCTATAACTCGTATACTTAGGTACGTATAAACATTAATAATAATGTCATTTCATTTAAATATACGCGGAAAGTAATATATTATTTCGTGTGACACATTTAGAACAAAAAATAATTTAGCCTAATGTATTCCATTTGGAACAATCCTATAATCTCGTTTCGCAGGATGCCTAAAGCAGGTATACAAATAAATAATATACATTTCAGTCTGGGAGCTAGTGGGAATTTTTGAAAACCTGATGCCTACTGGGGACCACTACGGTGGTAGCAGGTCTATTTTTCATGTGCAATATTATAAATGCGAAAGTTTGGATATATGAATGGATGGATGGATGTTTGTTACTCAATCACGCTGCAAAGACTAAACCAATTTGGCTGAAATTTGGCACACACATAGATTAAGTCTGAAATAACACATAGGCTACTTTTTATTCCGGAAAATAAGACTTCCCGTGGAAATACACATACATAGAAACACACATACATAAAACTACATGAAAGTTGATTTCTATATTGACGCCACATTGGGGTGCAATATAGGCACCATTTTAGTTAAATTACAGCTGTTATCAGAACTCACAGTTTCGTCAAGTTTCAGTCAAATCCGTCCAGTACTTTTTGCGTGAAAGAGTACCAAACATTCACACACACATACAAACTTTCGCCTTTATAATCTTAGTGCGATTGGTGTGATAGTGTGATGAAACCGATTTTGTACTTCCTCAGAACTTACCATGGGCTCTTGAACTAATTCAAATAAACATTTTGTAAAGGATAAATTGTATAACGAAGCTAAACCAACAATTCATACACATTTACATATTATGGAATACAATCCATTATTTCACTTGAATATGAAACGTACTATTTTTATAGGATTAAATAAACGTAGAGCGACGCAATTCTCTTTTTATAAACCGATCAACAGCCAATTTTGCTAAAAAAATTGACCAATTGATCAATTTGAAAATGCCTTTTCATTGATTTAAAATTCAAAATTATTTATTTCATGTAGGCCAACTTGTGGCTCTTATGATAAGTCAAAACTCTACCACCAGTTTGGAAAGCATAAAATTATGCTGAAAAGCCAGCGTTAAATCAGCAGTTGTTCTTTTCAAAACAAAATGTTACAATGATTATGTAGCTATTACAAAGTATTATGTAATTCATAACACCATCTTGAGGGCAGTTGGATACAAAGCCAACTGAGCCCATATAACAACTATTTTGTTATAAATATAACACATAATTTTTCTTTTAAATTATCCAAGTCGTCAACTATAACTAGGTACTCATGCAAAAATGTGTTATGTTCATCCGTAGCTTTCGTACCAATTATACGGGATATTAGTAGAGATTGTTTTCCAAATAGTATATTTTAAGCATCGTACGATGCAATGGCACCACTAAGCAGGTTGAACCGCCATATTAGCACTTGAAGAACAAAAACAATCGTTATAAATTTTTTGTTACGAAACGCTTTTAATCCTGTCCAATTTGGAATAACGTGATTAGTCATTTGGACGCGCGGCTTCTCGTTATTTTGGGCTTTTCTGTTGATTGAATTTTTTTTACCTCTATTTTTTTTTACGATTTTTTTTACCTCTCTCGAGTCGATCGTTTACCTGTGTCGCAGATGGAAATTAAATTCTCCCTACCTAGGTATATTTACTTCAGTTACTTGTTATACCTACCTGGGTGTTATATATTTTAAACGAATTCAAGAAACCAAGGCATATCAAGATTATCAAGTCAAATGTTCAATCATCAATCAAATTAATAGGTAAATCCTAGGAACAATAAATTCATTGTGCCTAAGGTAAATCGATATCTACATAAATTATACATCCTTACTTAATATAATATTAAAATAATAATTGCGAAAGAGTGTTTGTTTGTTGGTTTTACCCACGAATTCGTCGGCGTGGTTTTTGACTTATATTCTCCTCTCCCCTCCAAATAAGCGAAAAGCATGTGTTAGGAGTGGGCACGGACAATAATGCAAAGGGGGTCGAACCTGCAAACATTTAAGTTTTAAGTTTTCACCTTGAACCGTTAGGCAATAGAGGCTTGTTACTTGGTATAACTTTTATTAAGTACAAAATAGCACGTAGTGTATTGTAATACCATTTCCACAAACAAAACTCTTGCAAGAACACAGTGTGCTAGCGCACGGGCGCGTGTAATCTGGTTCCGCAGGTCCCGGGGGAAATCTGAGCTGCTACCTACCGCACTGTGTGGCGTGTGGCGGCTAGTGGAAAAGTGATAACGTACGTGCGAGCGATTATATATTATTAACCCTCGACTGCCTCGTTGGTGTAATGGTCAGCATGTCCGACTGTGGATCACGAGGTCGCGGGCTCGATTCCCGGGTCGGTCATAAATAGCGTTGCCAGACGTTCCGTATTTCCCGGGATTTCTTAGGCATAGTTTAAAATGTCCCGGCGGGACTGACTCTGTCCTGTATTTGAACCCTACTTCGTTTTTCATTATGAAATCAATCCAAGTATTCACACACGCAACGTTCGTAAAAAAAACGAGTTGACCGCCGTTTTTAATTACGATTATAATTGTATTGACTTTTACAGATATGTTACGACGAATAGAAATATGTTAAAACTGATTTGATCCTCGAAAAATTATCAAAAAAAAAATGACACTAAATAATTTTGTTTTTTTATTTGTCCCGGGTAAAAACCTGAAATCCCGTATTTTTTGCCTATTTAACCATTTGTCCCTTATAGGCTGAAAAAAAATCTGGCAACCCTAGTCATAAAATATCGAAATAGATACCTATACGTAGAAACGCACATCAGAATACAAAACTTGTACCTACATCTCTCACTGGTCGTGTCGGATACCAGTGTCTTAAAAAACAGCAGAAGTTACGTAACTCCGAAAAGTTACGTAGGAGGGACCGGGACAACAAAGCAAGAAAATTAGACTTATTAATATTTACCTAGTTAGCAAAATTTATTGATCAAATATATACAATCACTACAGGCTAAACAACATTTTTTTTTAAATTAAGAACTACAATAAATAACTTTCCCAACAAATTTCCCATTTTGCCCCATGGTCGGGGCATAATGGGATATGATGGGAATGCAAATGCAAAGGCAAAATGGAAATCCTTACATTTGTGCCGGATTAACCAATATTATCACAGCTGTTCATTATAATCTGACATTATTTTAAGTTACGTGTTATAATATATTTTATAGACGAATTCTAGAGTGGCGTAGGTCAAAATATAGTTGTGGGGTAAAGTGGGTTAAACGGTAAAACTCACCTATTTTGCAGTGCGCGAGCTTGAGTGACATGACACAGGCCAGCGCCACGGCCAGGGTAGCGATCCTCATCGTGACATCGGCTTACGTCATTGTCAGGGTGTAGCTGCAACAAGGAATGCAAAATAATATAATGCCTATTATATTATACACCATCAATGCTCGTGAAACTCTAGCCAACGATATCTATCTTTAACACTAAGTATACCTCATCGATGCATATGGATATGCCTGTCCCATATAATTGCCTCTACGAAAATACGCTTGAGTATTACTTCAATGAACACCGCGCGTTCCCCGCGGTTCGCTTTGACGCGAGTGTCAACCAGTCACGTTCGAGGAGTAGCTAGTCTGTATTAACCAGAACAAAAATGGAATGAAGCGACATTAGTACATTCTTTTAAAATTCCTTTTAAGTTCTTTTAAGACAAGAGAATTTTGCAAACTCTGTTGTCTTTTTGTGCGCGTTTTTTTTGCTCTAGAGGCCTATCCATATACATGAATGGTATGTCTTAGTTAAGTAATCATACATACAAACATAGGCTGATAAACACATTACCCTCCTTTGCGTCGCGCAGTCGGGTAAGAAGTCGGGTAACTTAGCCAAATAATTTGTTAGGCTATCCAAAGAGGCAAAGCTGCCAACATCGTGGGTACTATGCCACACTGCGGTGACTGATATTTAATTTTGTTTAAATTCTAGTTGTAATTTAGTATTATTGTAGTTACACCAACATAACATCCTGTATAAAGGGATAAATATAAAAATGAAGTTCACTAGAAGCAAAGTAAACCTACCCAATGCAGTCCCAAATGGTCTCAAATAAACAGAACGCAATAAACAGACGTGTGTGAATCCAACTTTGAGGGTAGTGCTCGTACTGGAATGCGGCTGTAGTTGGGATTATCCAGCTGAGCCGCGCTTCAGCATGTAGGTGCAAAGCCTAATCCTGACTATACCACATTTGTATGGCCACATATTTTATGGTGCAAATTGCGAATGTTGCAAAAGACAACGCGACTCTTAGCAAAGAATGAAACAAAATAAAGTAATCGGGGAACATACCTATATAAAAAAAAAAGATTCCGACGAATTGGGAATCTTCTCATTTTTGGGATTCAGTTAAAAATTGCAAATAATCAATACTTTTAAAATATACAATTAAAGAATTGAGTACCTACTGTATCTTTGCTGGTATTGCAATGTATTTTCAACCGACGAAAAAAGGAAAAAGGAAGGAAAGGTCTCAAGTCGTACGTATGTCACGTTTTTTAAATAATAGAATCCTCTTTCTACTGTGACCATCAGAAACCAGGGCTACGACCTAAAAACAAAGAAGTCGCAAACTGTCTTAGAATAATATTATGGAAATATTCGTTCAAAACTAAAGGTATTCAAATCCGGGTTCGATTTGTACGCGGGCGTAGACGAATTCAATTTCCTTTATAAGAATCTATCGAATGAACGCGAGCTAAATCGAATAACCTTCATATTGACCAACGTTTTACATAGCACAGTGGATTCAGATTTGATCAAACTCGGTTGTTTAGGAAGCTATATTTACTTGAGGTATACTAGTGCACCGGATACTAGAGGTACTTACTCAATTTGCTTCTCTGAGGTTGAAATCTATAGACCGCACTCTCCACTCCTCTTAGACTCAATACAGAGATACAAGATTTTCGGTATTAAATCTGGGCCTATTTAGGCAATCTCTCAAATAATTTGACAGCTCTAAAAATGTAATTTAAAATTGTAGTATCTTAAGTAATCCTTTTGTATATATTATAAATATCATATTTTTTAATATTTGTGTCATTTGTTTTGTTGTAGGTTAAGAACTAACACATTTTATAAACAACTCTTTATAGATAGCTGATCAAAATTTTGCAACATCTTACACCGCTCAATCTCCTCCGTGCCTTCTCCATCAACGTGACACTGGTGAAGTAATCTGTGCCCAGTTGGCACGCCTGAAAGCCACTGATTGGGAATTGAATTGAATTGAATTGAAAATTTAAATTATGTATTCTGTGCCAAAAGCAAGATATTCATGTCATTGAGATCAAGTTGTGATTTGGTTGTTGAAGGATGCTTTTTTACCCGACTGTCAAAGCCAAACTTAGGGTTATTATTTTTGCAGTCTAGTATGTATGAATGTGATTATTTACAAATGTTCTACCATAGCGAATTAACTACTTAGCCGATTTTGGTGAGTCGATTCACTATGACGTATACATCCAATTTTCCGTTTTTAAACTCTTATCGTTGTATAAATTAAATTTATTTATTCAAGAAGAAAAACTGTAAAGAGGTTGTCAACTTGAGGTCAAGGGTCTCGTTATTAATGAATAGTTGAAAAGCGTTCTCAATAATGAATATTTCGAAATGAAATTCACTCGAAATGAATTGGCCCTCGGAATTTATTGCGCTCTGGAACAGAAAAAACATTTCAATGACTTCCTGATTTTTATTTCAATTTGCAATGTGTACAATTTATTGAAATGTAAATAATATCAGAGTGGCTAAGGCTGTCCTGTTGCTGGCTGACTTTCTTAATGACAAAGTTGCATGGATCATTCGGCTTGGCATCCAGCTACCCACCCAAATCAATATAGTCGAAAAGCCGGCAAAGCATCGGTGGTACCTCTGGTACTACAATGTTCATGGGCGGTCATCACTTAACATCAGGTGACCCACCAGCTCATTTGCCCGCTATTCATATATAAAAAAAAAACAAACGGCCAAACGTAGCGATGCAGTGCAGACGTTAGCGAAACGCGCTACTGAATCGCTGTAAAAAGTTTCCGTGGACGACCTCCTTAACGCCTCCCGTAATGTACCTACGTTTTGTTTCAATAGATGTTTCCTTAATCATTTCCACTGAATGGAACTGCTTGTGTTAATTCACTGAATGAGCCGGAAAAAGTTTCTAAAACGTTGCACGCTTAACTCGCAAACGAGAAAATAATTCTCACGCAATCTTTTCATTAGTACTCGTCTATTATAGGTTTTGTGCAAATGAATACGGTTGCAGCGCTCGTTGCAGGAATATTACTAATGATCCGTGCAATTTGCGAGGTGTTTTCGTTAATTTTGAATCATTTCATTATTTTTATAACGTTCTTTGCATCCACCTCGGCCAACGCTCCCTACCAACTGCCCTATTCTATCTATTTTTGAAATTTCCAGTAGCTATGGAAAATAATGGAAAATAATCAAATATGGTTGAGCGAAGCAATGGCTGGATCATGCGTCATGCTCGTCATATAAAATGCGTGTTATACATGTTACGATGTATGTAAGGCTTAATGCAATCATAACAATACAGTTCTTTGTTATTACGTTTAATTCATGTTAACCACGACTAATATAATACATTATATTCTTTAAAAAAGTTAATAACTTTCAATAGCCAATTATGTAGAGAATAGCGCTACAGACCAGAGACATTTAAACAATATTGTTAATATTTATGATTGCAGTTTTTTTTATCTATGCCAAGATTGTCCTTGACTGCGATCTCACCTGATGTTACGTATAAGTGACGATGCAGTCTAAGATGGTAGCGGGCTTACTTGGAAGGGGTATGTAGATTCAACCCATACCCCAAATCAGTTTCTAATGTTTCTACGCGTCATCGTGTCGGAACGCTAAATCGCTTGGCGGGACGTCTTGGCGGCAGGGACCACCCTACCGCCAAGACTAAGGGTAACTAGCCACGGCCAAAGCCTTCCACCAGACTACTGTAACTTCAGCGAGCTTCAGCGTCATATTATGACAAAAATCTGCTCATCAGCTCAAGCAATATTTCGCTCATTTGCGACAAGAGTAACATAATTCAAAATCGACGATGAGAGAATTCTCTCGTTAGAAAGTAATGTTTTGTGGATACTGTGGTTTCGAAACAACACAGCGGCCAACAAAGCGATAGAGCATTAAGTCACAATCTCTCTCGCTCTTATTTTTTTGTGCTTAGCGTAATGTTGTTTTTATAGCAAAAAGTATAAATGTTCGACACTAAAATTGGTGAATTTTGAGTTATGTCACCCTTGTCGCAAATGAGCGATTTGTCGACCAGCATGTTGCTAAACTGATCTAACTCCAGTAGATCTCAGTCCAGCTTATCTACAAGTACTTATAAACTTTACCTTTGTTCCTAGCAACTCTGAGCAACACCTTGACTAGATTTCACGTACATGCCACGAGTGCCCCTATTGTGTCCAGGGTTGTTTAACAACAGTTTATTCTGTTAGGTGTTTTCACGACATTGTATAGTATTGAACTTTGGAGTTTCCTTTGAAAGTTACAATGTTTTAGATTAGATTTTGCTAACGTTTTCCACTACTACTTTATAAAGGTAAAGAAAACAAGAACCTAAGATACAAAATCCAATAAAGAACTAATGAAAGAGTCCCTCTCTTCAGTCATTGAAATGCCGCTTAATTTTATTGCGATTTATGGAGAGATCTCATCGTCATAATATGCTGCTATTTTTTTTTTAATAATTTTAGCGAGCAAACAAGCAGGCGGGTCACCTGATGTTAAGTGATTACCGCCGTCCATGAACTTTTGAGGCACCACTAATGCGTTGCAATTTTCTATTTTCGTTTTGCTCAACACATGCGTGAGTTAGACAGGAATATCAAATGGCGGAAAGTATGTATAGTATTTTTACGCTTATCTTGCTTGCATTGTTATTCATACTAAATATATACTGAATAGTATGCATCTTCGCAAATTCTATACAGATTTTTATCACAAGCCTTCTTTCGGTTCTTTTTGAGGTGTTGCAGTTGGTCTATGCGTGTTGATCCGAGTTTTATCACAGAAATGAATAGAATTATAGAAATACTAAAATTAATAAATTACCTTCGTATCATCGATTTATAAATAATATATAAGGTCCTAATCGGAAATATTAGAACTCATGCCGAGATCTATAGAGTGTGCAGTTAGACTTCCTTACTTATTATTTATTCGTAGTGTATTTGTGTAAAAAGTAATATTTGTAAAAGTTTGAAAAAAGAAACATCGCGGCGCGATGCATGAAAAAGGGGGACGCATTAAAAGTTAAAACGTCGAGTCGCTCAGCCGATCGCTTTATCGAATGACTGTCATTAGCTTGCCTTATTGCAGTCATAATGCCTTTAAAGATCGCTCGTGTTTTACTTTTGCCTCCGTGAACCTACCACGTCCGTCACCTGAATACAAAACGGCACGCCATCAAACTTTTAATCACTTTATTTATGGAGTTTCAGCTTTTTAAGAGCATTTTGGTGTTACTACACCCACCCGGCTGGTGTTTTAGCTTGAAATACTGCGGATACTGAACTTTTACTATAATTTATTATATTACTATCTCATAGTTCGGAGAGATGATGGTCGTTGGAGTCCCAAGCTGCTGAAGTGGCGACCCCGCACTGGGAAGAGCACTGTTGGCAGACCCCCCCCCACATTAGGTTGACCAACGAAATCAAACGATTCGCAGAGTTCCGCTGGATCCAGACGCGCAAGACCGAAGCCTGTGTAAGTCCATGCAAGAGATCTTTTTCCAGCAGTGGACGTCTATCGGTCGACAAAAAAGAGAAGAGAAGATGCCCACGACTTCGCACCCGAGGGAACTCATGTCACTCTCTAGGCCTGCAGCTATACCCATGCAAAAAACTACATCGATCCGTAGCTCTGTTGCAGCCTGATTGAAGGACAAACCAAATATCAAACAAACTAAATAACTAATAAACAAACACATTTTTGCATTCATAGTAACAGTAGAGAAGTAGTTAGAGACTTCTAATGTAGAGATTAGCAAAAGAATCCTATCCGTAGCTCATATTTTTCCATGAAACGTGAACCATTAGATAATTATATTATTTTTCTTTTTCATCTAAGTAATGATATATTTCGTAGCACAAAATGGAAAATGCCACTCCTATAAATCAAATCAAATTAATCCTTATTCCAGCCGAGCCCTAAAATATGGCTATTCTATTTGTAAAGAATTCAACGAAAGATTGTCACTGATAGCAGTTAAAGGAAATTAAGTGCTTCATAAATCTACGTCAAAGTTTCATGGTTTCGTCCTTGGCTGCCACGAATAGTTGATAATCGCTATGTTTGATAACTCACCAATTATGTCACACAATAGCTTGAAGGGTATTATTCAAGTAATTTTGAACTAGTTGTGTAAATTATAATTCTTATTATACTGGCAATTCCAATAACAATCCATACTAGTCATACTAAAATATTATAAATGCGAAAGTGTGGGTGTATGGATGGATGGATATTGGATAGATGTTTGTTACTCAATCATGACGCAACAACTGAACCGATTTGGCTGGGCACAGAGATAGAAAATTACAGTATTCGCGCGGGATTAAAAAACCTCAATCCGCGGGCAGTTTAAAATAAACAACCAGTTATCAAAACTGTTAACCTACTCTAAAATTTCTATAGAACTCTACTCTGCTTTAGAACGCTATAAAAAGTGATGAAAAAGGTCTTGTGGATAAAAATCAGTCTAACACATATGCATAGGAAATAAAATCTTTCTTTCGAGGTCCAAAATCCTTCGAATGGAAGCAAGAAGTTAAGACGAACCCGCAGGTACGCTAGGGTTCACGAGTGGGGAAAAGTTCGGATTTAACACTTCACTTGGCCACTTAATCCGTAATTATCTCGGGATGTGGCCGCCTTAATAGCGCTTTTTATTCCGCACTGGAAAAGCGATCTTTTCAAAGGTTTTTATTTTTATCTCCTTTTATTTTGTGACCAGCATCTGTTACCCGCAACCTGCAGGTCTCTGTATATTTTCTAGGCTTACATAACCTGAAAGATTTTAACAAATCCAGGCAAAAAGCTAGTTTTCAGGTGGGGGCTTAGAAAGCGGATAAGTTTCAAAACAGGCTCAAACTTCGGTATCGGAATCTAACGACCAGCACTGGTAGCATGGGCAGGAGATAAAAGTTTTATCCTCCGATTTTATCCACTGACAGGGGATAAAATTATCTTTTCCCTATGCTAAAGCATGGCGACAGAGGACAAGGCGATTTATATTTCTATAAGTATATCCATTGAGTGTTATTTCCACCGCTGTGCCCATGCTCGACGGGTGAATAAAGCTAAGCGAGGGGATAAATGTTTTATCCTTTTCCCGGGGATAAAATTTCTCCCACCCATGCTACCAGGGCTGCGATAGCATTGCGGTTCGCGACCGTATCACAGTATTTTGCGAAGTCGCCTTGGGTGACCCCAGGTTTCGTTTTTAACTTAAGAGCCCGTGTAATGGTAAATCTTGCAGATGCAGATTTGATTTTTTACTGCAGTAGATTAAGTTTTGAGTATTCGAAAAAAACGTGCAAAAATTACATCATAATATTTCCAAGGGACAATACTGAGTAGAAACACAAAATAATGAAATTCGACAAAATTAAATCGCGAATTAATTGAACGAAGTTACTGTAAGAGGCACTTACAGTAGCTTCGTTCAATTAACTAAGTGCAGATTTAAAACAATTGAGACGGCCACCTTAATCCGTAATTATAGTCATGTGTGGTCACCTTTATTAAACTTTTATACCGCACTGCGGAAACCTTTATCTTGTTTTTTTTTTTAAATTGTTATGGGCTATTACTGAGCTTTAATGTCGAATTAAGCAAACTCATTTTCATTAGTAGAGAGGTACACTATTGGATTAATAAAAAGCATTTTATAAGAGCAATACCATATCGCACCTTTAGAATTAAAGTGACCTAACTCAAAATTCCTGTAACTTCTGTTTAAACATATTTAATATAATATTACCAATCCATACATAAAAGATGCAATATATAAATCTGCAAAAAATCAACGTTTTCCAATAAAACATGGCAGAGACATTTAAATTTACTCAATACTATACTTTTTTGAAGTCTTTTTTGCTCATTTCCCACAAATTGCAATTTTTGATTTAGGTACTAGCTTAGGTATTATATACTAGCTTTTGCCTGCGGCTTCGCTCACGTTAAGTTTGATTTTCAAACCCCTATTTCACCCACTTCGGTGTTGAATTTTCAAAAATCCTTTCTTTTTTCTTAGCGGATGCCTACGTCATAATAGCTATCTGTATGCCAAGTTTCAGTCCGATCCAGCGATTTGAGCTGTGCGTTGATAGATCAGTCAGTCAGTCACCTTTTCAATCCTTCCAAGAATTCCTTCATGAAAACATTAAAGAGATTGCTATACTTATTTGGTACCTTCGATTAAATAGATTTAACGGAATGTAACGTATATGTGTGTACTGTAATACAGCATACTCGTAACTTGATCTCAACTAAATCCCCTCAAATACTTACCTACTGAAATAAGATTTATATCCAGCTGAGTACAAAAACAATACACTTAGTTTGGGATTTACTACACTTCACTGGTTCATTTAATTGGATTAATTAGACACAAAACCTGTTGGGAAATACCTGCATATGTACTTTTTAGATTCATACTTTCGTTCGCCTTTCGTTCAACTTAATCTTAGAAAAAGATTCGTAACTTCATATTTCGAATTGCAATGTTTTTTTTAGTAAGTCATGTGTGCCTGGAATTGAACCCGGCAAAAAATTTAAACCAAAAAAGCTTTTTAAAAGCTTTTTTAAGGTTATAGGTACCTACGTGACGAAAACAGCAACGCCGAGGGAGCGTTTTTTCTGTTCGAAACATTTTCTACAAATAAATCAACGCTACACAAATTGAGACAGTTTGAATTTCCAATATGTATTCATTGTTGAAAGGAAACTCGATTTTCTAATGTATTAAGAACAGAATTGTCGTTTCGTCGTTTCAAGTGAGCATAATTGCTGTCCACGCTAACTGCTTTGTACAATTTACTTGCAGCGGAATTTCTTTGTACAATCTAGAAGCCACGTTTGTAGGGTTTTATGTAAAAGGATGAAAAGAAACATCCATGGTGCGGCTTCGTGATTTGTTTTGTCTATCCTTTTTTTTATTCGTGACAATATAGCCTTTGGCTGCGATCTCACGTGGAGGCAAGTGACGATAGATACAGTTAGCTTTAATTAAACCCCTACCCTTAATCGGTTTCTACACGCCATCGTACCGAAACGCTAAACCGGCACGTCTTTGACGTTAGGATGGTGACTAACCCATAATCCGTACTAATATCCTTGTCCTTACTAATCCTTACTAATACTATAAATGCGAAAGTGTGTTTGTATGTATGTTGGTTTGTCTATCAATCGAGCAGTAATGACGTGATTTTTTGCATTGGTATACTTGAGGACCTGGAGAGTGACATAGGTTATTTTTTATCCCGGAAAATCAAAACAATTCCGCGGGATTTTAAAAACTAAATCCACGCGGACAATGCCACGGGGATCAGCTAGTTAAAATAAATAAATAATAATAAGTAAATAATAAATAATCATTAATTATTTACTTATTTATTATATTATAATTTTAATTTGTGAAATATTAAATTTATAAATTCAGTAGGCATCATAATCCTCTATAACAAATTAATATCTGATAAATATTTGGGACATTTTGCCCAAGTTACGAGTAGGTACACACACTCATATAACTTTCCAAAACCTATTCCCAAATCCAGCTATGGTGTTTCTCTGACGTATCGCATCGGAGATTCCATTAAAAGTTTGCCAAAATCATTATCAGATTTCTGCCGGGGAACCCCACAAACTAGTAAAATAATAATCGGTTAACTTCCCTAACTGCTCAAGTTCGGTACAATAGATGGGCTATATTTTTGGGTTTCGGGCATTAGTTCATACTTTCGAGGATTCACTCGCACTTTGAGGCAATGTTAGTAATATGTTCTTCTCAACGCCTTATGAATCTAGGACTGCGGCCTATCTATCCGAGGGGTCGCGGGATTCAATCCCGGGAGCCCACCTCCGACTCCCCAGAATTAAGGCATTTGCTTCAATGGTAAAGGAAAACATCGTGATGAAGCCTTCACGCCTGAGATGTCCCCATAATGTTCTCAAAGGTGTGAAATCTAACCATTTGCATTAAGCCAGCGTGGTGGATTATGTGGTTTTTACCCTTCTCTGAGGCGACCTGCGCTCAGTAGTGATGGGTTGCCGATGATAATGATAAACTACTTACGATACTTACCGATACCTTCCTTGACACAGCAATAAGTGCTCTAGTCTTATAAATGGGCGATGTCGACTTCCTTATATTTAGTCTAGAGATCCGTGAAGTTAAGCAATAAAAAGGCATACAAATAAGTACTCAGTAGGAAGCAATAGCGATATAAAATAAGCCTCCGAAAAAGCAGTTAATTTACAATGAGCCCAAAATTTCTTGAACGCCACCCTAATTTAAAGATAAACAGAGATTTAGACAAGAACTTTGCAACTGTTTACTTTGTTTTTGTTTAACCAGGATTATAAATGGTCGCAATCTACGCTAAATATTTAAGATGTACTGTTGTTCGCTGTTTGGGTTATTAAATTAGCCTTTCCGCTTTTTTGGAAAGCACCCTAATCTCGAATAAAAGGTCATATTATATTTATTAGAAAACAATAATTTTCTGACGATGACTCAGTAAAATCACAGGTGTTTAACTTTTCAACCACCGCACTAGATCAATAAAATTATTAATTAATTCAAAGATTTTGGACTTGATTCGTGGTTTAATGACATAAACTGTGATTAATTATACGAGTACTATATGTTAAATATAGTTTATATAATATTAATTATTATAGTTCGTTGGAATATGCAATTGGATCGAAATATCGACAATTTCAAGTAAAATAATTATCGTGGTACGAACTCATATAATTTATCACAATTATGAATTAATTTGTCCGAGAAATGGTAGGATGCCATTTTAAAAATAAAGAAAGATAAATGCAAAGTACTCGATATGGTAAAAAGAACAATCATCTCTCCCGTACCAAGTAAGCAGAAATCTATACAAAAGAATTTTCCGCTTTTTGCAATGTAATAGTTTCAACGTCATTACAACCTCGTGAGTGGGGAATTCACAAAATACTTTTTTTTTAAGAAGCCAAGCTGATGTCGACTAATATCCTCCTATCCCCTACAAATAAGCGGAAAGCTTGTGCTAGGAGTGGGTACGACAATAGTGCAATCGTAAGGCTCGAACCTACTACCTTTCAGTTTTCAGTCACTACCTTTAACCGTTGGGCTATTGAGGCTATTATAATATGCACCTACATTTCACACACGCATTCACACTTCGCCGTCACGTGTCGACATTACAAATTCAATGACATAATGTTAACCATTTTGTACGGGTGACATGAAATTAACTATCACCAAATATTTGATAGAAGCTGTAGCCTAGCACGAACATTTTAACTTTCGAATAGTAAAGGTAGGTAAAGTTAACGTCAATGTATGAAAATGACAGGAGCGCTCCTGTAATTTTCATACAAATGGCTAGTTTTTCTCTTTCTACCTTTATTAATTAGCAGGCTTGGTCTTTAATAAAAGAATTTAATTACTATTAAAATTTACCTCAAATAAAAATCAACATTATATAGAATTTTATATTATAGAATTTTATACAATTTTCAGGACAAGGATCTTTTAAGATAATAATGTAGACGTTTCTCAAAATCGACTTTCTTTTAAAAGTTTTGACATTCTTTTAGAGAAATAACAAAGCGAGAGACTCTTGAATAACAGAAAAATAATAATTTGAAATTATGACTCGTCAAAGTCCTTCAACTTAACTAGGCACCTAACAATAATAACGTAACTCGACGAAGTTTAAATTAAATGAAAGAAAAAAGATAACAAATCATCTTCACAAAGTCTTCACAGGATAAAATACTGCTGCGTAACGAATTCAAACATAATAAGTTTGATTTATATCACGTTCATAATTCACGGGGATATTTTGCCTTTGTACTAAATTTATTGTGACAGTCAAGGAAAAAGGTTTTATTTTCATCTCCCATAGCTGGACGCTGGACAAACATCTCACTTATGGCGGAGTTACATAATTAATTCAGTTATACCTATACCCTATGATGTGCGCTCACATAGATACAACTCAGATTATACAGCGCAGTCTGTGTATCTACCCATTCAACTTGTCCAGAAGATGTCTATTCACTCTTGATTTAAAGGTGTCCAAGTTATAGTTAGTTGGAAAAACGGAAACCGGAAGGGCATTCCAAATTTTGGTGCGTATTCGAAACGAAGAAGCAAAGCGTAAAGTGCGATATCGTGGAATTTCAACCACGTAACGTGCGTTTTAAGCAGTTAAATATCACTTGTGAAAACACCGTGAAGAAACGTGCATGCCTGAAAGTTCTCCACAAAATTCTCAAAGGTGGATGAAGTCTGCAAATCTGCACTTGCTTCTTATTCTAGGAAACAACCCATGCTCTGTAGTGGACTTAGATGATGATAATGAATCACTCAAGTTACACACACATACACTTTGTATACAATCGTGATTTATCTTCGTGTTCATAAAATTCACGGGGCATTTTTCTGACTCCATACGAAATTTATTTCGACAGCATTTAGCGTATTTTTGTTGAACTTTTGTTTTATTTCGACGTACATTAATGTTCTGTTGGAGTCGATTTATAAGTGCGACGTAATTAACAGACTCCAATTTTACTTGAACACTTTTTAACTGACTTCCAAAAAAGGAGGAGGACGCCTGGACCGATTTGGAAAACTCTTTTTTTGTTTGAAAGGGTATACTTTCCAGGTGGCCCCATTGTTATGACGATGGAAATTTAAATCGAGGGAACTCTTCAAATTTCATAGGCACAATTAATGTAAAAAGAATTTGTTACCGTTTATATTATAACTAGCTTTAACCCGCGGCTTCGCTCACGTTAGGTTCGATTTTTTAACCCCCTATTTAACCGTCTTGGGGTTGAAATTTTCCAAAATACTTTCTTAGCGGATGTCTACGTCCTAACAGCTACCTGTATACCAAATTTCAGCTCGATCGGTCCAGTGGTTAGAGCTGTGCGTTGATAGATCAGTCAGTCAGTCAGTCAGTCAGTCAGTCAGTCAGTCAGTCAGTCAGTCACCTTTGCCTTTTATATATTTAGACAAACCTCTACGCTTAGGAATCAATTAGGGAACCCATACGTTTTATAATTATTCAAGTAACTCCTTCCAAGCTTAGACTGCATTATCATTTACTACCTGGTGACAAACCAGTCACAAACCAACTTGCAATCCAATAAAAAAATAGCTTCCTGAAAACGATTTCTGGATAATTTTCATACCAGAAGAGACTTCCGTCCGTGAACGAAGTCACGGGCACTAGCTAGAATTGTAATAGAGGGAGGTCAAATAAAATTATATGATTCTGTGTGCCAATCTTCATAATAGATGTAAATTGAGTGTCAAAATGTCAACGTACATTAAATTAGGCATGACATAATGACATGCAATTATGTGACATCCGTGACATCGCACTTAGAAGGTACCTAAAGTCTACATACGTTAACAATATTATACTTGAAATATAAGGGTAGAAAGAAAAATACTTGAAATATAAGGGTAGAAAGAAAATAATTATTATCGTACTAACATTTGCCCAAGACTTTGACCACGTGGTGTCAGGTTTTTAAAAATCCCGCAGGAACACTATTGCTCCGGTATAAAAAGTAGCTTACGTCACTCTTCGACTATTTTCATGCAAAAAATCCGTCAGACTGTAGCTTTCTTGTGGCGTGATTGAAGAACAAATTTATAAACAAATACACTTTCGCATCACACAACCAGTTCTGATGGCCCACGACAAACGATCTAATAGACAAAACATTTTAAAAGTATTTTAGCGAAACTTAAAGCACTTAGGTGAAATGATATTTTTCTAATAAGTTTTAGGAGGTTCTTCCATAATAATTTATGAATCGTAGTTTGGCAGACAGTTATTTCGAAACTAATGACCCAAGGTCATTCTATCTAACAGGGTGACATTATGAAAACACTCAGCTTGAGTAGGTACCTGCTGACGTCAAGACCTACCTCTATGTAAATCTACCTTTTACCTTCACTACCCAAAAGGCTATTAGTGAACTTCTAGCGACTTTCCCGTAAAAAGGATCGGTGCGCTTAGGGCCAGGGCAAACACGATGCCTTTAGCAGCGACGATCAGCGATTTGCGACTTCACCGTATTTTTGTAATTCACATTCACTAAAATGTTTTTAGCATCGACGATCGGCGTTTTTGCGGCTGCATCGAGTTTTAGCGACTTTATCGCTGTGTCAAAATTATCCGCGATTTAGCATTTCGCCGACTTTTGAAGGCATTCAAATGTGCGGAGAAGGTTGGGAATCGTCATCTAGTTTCTGAAAAGCGATTAAAAATTGCTAAAACGTGGATCGTCGATCTAAAAAAATGCGACTCGATCGCCGCGACTGCGTTTGTATGTGTGGCCATTGATGCGTTCGGACGCAGCATCGAATTTTCGAAAAATGACTAAAAATCGCGCATCGCCGATACTAAAGCGTCGAGTGTGCCCTGGCCCCAGGCAGTTTTTCCACCGGGGCCATTAAAGCGAACGTTTTCATAAAAAGTGGCCGTGACGCGACGAAAAATAAATTTGATGAAGGTCGAGTGCGAAATTGAATGAAACTGTTATAATATCATTTTTTAAATCCGTTCCCGGACCCTGGTGCTGGAGAAATGTCGAGGAATGGCGAAAAAAGGCTAATTTTCTTTTATTTTTTTAAGTACCAGGGACCCTGCAGTGGACTAATGTTATTTATGGAGCTATTTGTACAAAAAGCGGTGTCATATTTTAGCGAGTAGGGTTAAGTAAGTACTAGAGCTAAGTGTACACTGAGGTCGTAATGGCACACTCATAAGTACTCGTATATCTTTACTAAATATTATTATAAGCTAGCTGATGCTAGCCCATGACTCCGTCCGCGATTTAGTTTTTCAAATCCCGCGGGAACCCTTTCATTTTTCGAGAAAAAAAAATAGGCTATGTCACTATCCAGGTCCTTAACTATATCCATGCAAAAATCTATTGCAGCGTGATTGAAGGACAAACCAACAAACAAAAACACTTTCTCATTTATAAAATTAAAAAAGATTTTAGTAAAGATTCAAAAGTATGTTTGTTTCTAACTAGCTTTTCCCGTGGCTTTGCTCACAGTAAGTTTTACCCTCTTTATGGGGAGGATTTTCAAAATTCCTTTCTTAACGGATGTCTACATTATAATAGCTATCTAAATGCCAAATTTCAGCCCAATCCATGGTTTGAGCTGTGTCAGTCAGTCAGTCACTCAGTCAACTTTCCATTTCATATATTTAGATATTTATAGATAGCAGATAGTGATCATATAACAGTGGAAATGCAGAAAACTCAGGTTTGTCTAACATTTTCCCCTTAATTATTTGCACACCTGATCTAATTGCTCGCTGACCCAGATTCTGATGAGCACGCTGCATGGGAGAAGAATTTTCGCATCTGCCGCAACATTTTTCAATTGTTTCGATTCTGATATTTATAGTCTGCGCGCAACATGCTGCGGCTTAGGTATGTGCGCGGGGAGACAGGGGAGTTAAGTTCAGATAAAGTATAAGGAGATACAGGATGTCGACGCCTTCTTGTCAGTCGAACCTGGACCAACCAGGGGGGCGATTCAGACCTGTTCGATAACATACCGTGTCGATACAGTTAGATATCGATCTTGTATAAAAAATTTTTGTCGTGTGATTCAGAGCGTTTGGTTTGAGGATTCGATTCGGTATCGACTACGTTATCGACATCGACAAGATACATTCGATTACGAATTGAAAATATATGTTATCGTACGGTAACAAACCGAATCGATCGATAAAAAAGTTATCGGAATGGTCTGAATCGGGGGGCTGCACTGGTTCGATTTCTTTCATTCAACATCTGTTTGACGTATTACCACCAATCTAGGTATAGTAATGTATCTGGGTAATTAGTTACCCAATCACGTATGCATTATTAAGATGCTCTGGAACATGAGATCGGCAGAAGCTAAAGTTCTTAATTAAGGGAGGTGTGTGCCTCTAATAAGTAATAATTATATTTATTTGGCCACATCTGTACATACTAACATCAACTAGGTATTGAAGTAAAAATTACAATAACTTTTGATTTGTCACAGGGGTAAAAGTTGCCCTCATATTTGTATCCCCCACGGGACGATCGAATAAAACCCTAAAAAGGCAATAAAACCGGTGTAACTTTAGACGGAGTATAAAACAACGTTCACGACAATAAGCCCCAAGGGGCAGAAAGGGCTGAACCCTGTTAATTTGGATTAATACCGGTAATAAAAGTTAAAGAATGCAAGGGTTATGCCCGTGACCAAAATCGTAAATTGAGGGCCTTCATTTAAAGCCAGCGTTAATTTTTATACTACTGGGATTATTTTGATTTGCGTCTAGAGGCAATTAGTGTCACTTGTTATAGTTCTTTCATTTCACGAGGGCTCGCGGCTCATGGTCGTGTGTGTGTCGTATCTGTATAAGTGTAAGCGAGAGCTTGCTCGCGCCTGACCACTCCCACTTTTGCTCCTGAGAGGCACGCACACTTACGCAATGTGCATGTACACGACGTAACCACAAGTAAAGCGCCCGTAACTTCGTGAGACAAACGTACTATAACGTACTATATCTGTCAATTAGTATGGACGAAAGAGAGATAGAAGAATTTTTCCTCCCTTATTTCTTGTCAATACTAAATGATAGATTTACGCATTGTAAACTTGAATAGTTACACTAGAGCTAGGTTTTTAATGGCCCTAGCGCAACTTTCCCGACATATCGAGTTTTATTTTTCAAAATAACAAAAATAGGCAGTTTCGATAATTTTATAGCCAAAGATAGGTAAATTTGCATCCGAATATCCGATATCTAGTGGTAATATTTAATACAAAAAAAAAATATTATGTAAGCCTCAGGGATACAAAAGATTAAGCGGATTACCTACCCCGCGTTCGGTGCGGTCCGGTGCGTATTAAGCAAAGTTTATGAAAATAAGCTTCAGTGGGCCGAAAGACGCCTACCCTCTTAATTGAAAAACATGACGGGAATAACAGTTACCTCACCGAATGCAAAGTTTATTAACCTTACAATGTGATCAGTTTACTCGTCCATACAAAAGATAAGCTGGAATTCAAATTCAAATCTCAAAAATTATTTTTGTTTATTCATATGATTGTAATTTTATATTAATTTTAATCTTAAGTTCTCTGTAAGTGAGCAAACTGTTCTTTGAGAATAAATTCTTTAAACCTTAACCTTTATTATTATCTTTAACTACGTCAATTTTATGATACTAAAGTGTCAATTTTATACCACTGCTACTCGTTACATTTGATACTCGTAGACTATAATAAAGAGCATAGCTTGTGAGTTTACATCCGCGTAAAACTTCTATCTGCGTAATATTTAAAGCTGTTTTTATGAGTTTTATTAGCTTTTAAATTTAAAAAAAAAAAAAAAAATTATTGTCATCTTTAAATGGCATTGCTACTCGTTACATTTATTTATTGACAGCCCTGACTCGTCACATTTCAAAAAGAAAAAATCTATTGAATCTTAAAATCTAATAAAATGAATGAAAGGGAAAGGGATTCCTTGAAAGAATAAAGAACCCGGAAAAAATTTACTTGACAGAGTCTTAGGTTTATATTTTATTTCTCTGAATAAACAATATATAGGATCTCTAGAGGGGCCCTTAAGTAATCAAAGTAAAGCCGGGGCAGCAATCAGAAACGGGAACAAGATTTACACCCGCTCCGACTAAATGAAATTAGTGTTCATCCCAACTTAGAGTAATTAAAAACTGTTTGCGTAACAATTTACGCAAAATGGACAAACTACCTAAGCAATTATATTATACTAGCTTCTGCCCCCGCGACTTCATCCGCGTGGAATTAGATTTTGGGATGGAATTTTCAAAAACTGTGACACACGTACTTCTTTATTTTTAACTGAAAGCTCAAATACCAACTTTGGTGGAAACAGCTTGAAAAATGACGGAGTTTCATATAAACTTCCATCCCCCTATTTAAACCCCTTAGGGGTGGAATTTCCAATAATCCATTCTTAGTGTGCGCCTACGTCATAAAAGGAACCAACTGTAAAAATTTCAAGTTTCTAACTTCAGTAGTTTAGGCTGTGCGTTGATATCTCAGTCAGTCAGTCAGGACTTTGAATTTTATTAAATAGATATCGCAACGGTGAAGGAAAGGAAAAGGTTTCCATAATATGTAGGTACATTATTTATTTATTTATTTAGTACCGGTAATGTAATAAAGAAACATAAATATATAAAGGACATCCACAAGGACAGCTTATCTCTAAGGAAGAGATTTCTTCCAGAAGCCCTCGAACGTGAGAACAGGCAGAGGTAGGTACCTACTAAAGTTAAAACTATAAAAATTAATAAATGACTACATATATTACATACATGTGCGAATGTTTGTCCACGCATCTCCGAAAATATTTATACTCGAATCATCTCCGAAAAGATTTATACTCGAATCGTGATCAATCTTTTTTCATTTTCTTACATTTACTTCAACTAGGGAACAGTAAAGATTTCATCAAAATCGGTTCAGTAGTTTTTATTAGAAGGACTAATATGTGTCGGTCTGGTTTGTTGACATGAGCTAAGGATATAGTGTGAAAGGGAAAAAATTATTAGTTATGAAGTCAGAATTTTTTTTTCATTACTTTTCGTTTTTACTAAGCTTTTGCCCACGGCTTCGCTCACGTTAAGTTCGACTTTTCAAACCCCTATTTTATCCCTTTCTTAACGGATACCTACGTCATAATATTAGCTATTAGCGTCATAGTATGCTTTTTAGCCTGATCCGTCCAGTGATTTGAGCTGTGCGTTGATAGATCAGTCAGTCAGTCAGTCGCCTTTTCCTTTTATATATTCAGATATAGTATACCTATACTATAATTAAGCTCCCTTATTTCTGTGCCGGTTGCGTAATGCTTATTACTAAATTCGAAATTGACGATAGTTCTAAATATTCCCATGAATCGCCCGCGTTCAATTCGGAAACGCCTATTTGTCCCCTTTGATGTCGGACCAAATACCGACAATCCACGAATAGATACGATTAGATATTGCAAATATTTCCCAAACAGTTCGGAGAAAAGCGTATTTTGTGATGGGAAGTTAGTGTTAGCGGTAAATTTCGCTAAAATGAGATGCTGTTCCACAAATTCAAAATGTGATCAAAACGCTTTGTAAATGCTGTATTGATGCTGTTCACGCTGTCGAATATTGATATCTTCTCTTTTAGAATAACGTTTTCTTAACCACACTAATATACGAAGCGAAAGTTTGTTTGTGTATCAGTGTGTACACACACACATACACATCTTTTCATGTGTGTGGGTGTGTGTGTGTGTATGTTTGTTACTCCTTCACGCCACAACGAATCAACCGATTTGACTTGGAAGATATCCATTCCACAGCTAAATAGGCTACATTTTATCCCGGAAAATTAGAGTTCCCGCGGGAATTGGAAAACCTTAATCCATGCGGACGAAATCACGAGCATCATCTAGCTTTTAAATCCAAGCAATCGACTGTAGTAAATCCTGACTAATATTATAAATGTGAAAGTGTTTGTTTGTTGGTTTGTCCTTTAATCACGCCTCAACAGGCATACGAATCGACGTAAGCATGGATATATTTGAGACCTGAAAATCAACGAGAGACTAGATCCACGCGGACAAAGTTGAGTGTATCAGCCAGTATTTTTATAATTATTCCACGAATATCCTACGGAAAAACATCGACATATTTTTGATTCCAAATATCGATGAAAACATTTTATACTTTTTTTGCAAAAACATCGCATTTGCATCCCTAACTTTTAGTTGAATGTTCATTGTGTGATCGTTTGATGGAATTGTTTGGACTGGAGCTGTAGTAAAAAAAGATTCCGCTCGCTAAAAAGTAATGTAATATTTGTCAGGATTTTTTATTTTGTTAAATATATAGAATCGCTTTTGCTTTTTGTTAAATATATAGAATCGCTTTTACTTTATGTCAGCGTAGAATTATGTTTTGGGGTGGAATTTAAAAAAAACTGCTTACTTCTTTATTTTTATTCGAAAGACAAAATACCAAGTTTTATGGATATAACTTGAAAAATAACGGATTCTCGTACAAAATTTCACCCCCTATCAGGGGCGTAACTATGGGGTGGCAAGACGGCAAAATGCCACGGGCCCCAGCCTGAAGGGGCCCCCGGTCAGGTATCTCATTGGTTGAGCTTCTTTATAGTAGGGTAGGGAGGGCCCCATACGATGAATTTGCCACGGGCCTCAAACGCTACTGGTAACTACCTAACTGTACCATTTATTAAGCCGCTATAAAGCAACGACACATGATCATGAAAGACCGTTACTCATGTGGTTAGGGCACGGACTGAAATTGTTCATTATTTCTATTAGTTGGAACGATATACAACAATTCAATTTTCAAAAGTCAATTTTAGCATCGCTTTTTCTCTTGGTGAATCTTAGGAAAAAAGTGTAAGGGCAATTTTTGTAGATGATAAAAAACATGGTCAACAATTTTTGTCTTAGTTATTCTTATCAAAATATAATCAACCGTTTCGCTAAAAAATCCAAAAAAACTATTTTTGCGACGTTTGAAAAAAAATTTTGCATACATGGAATCGATTGGGACTTTTTACAATTTCATTAAAAAGCTGTCCCTAACGTTCATCTACAGCATCTTCGGAATTTATACAAGAATGAATGTTTATTTTGACCGGACATAAGTGCCTATAATTCAAAAAAAAAAAATAGCGATAGCATGAGCCAATCAACGCTGATTGGGATCGCCACACTTTATCTGTCAAACTAAGGCGGTAGATCTCTAGGACAAGTTCACTCTTGATGGTCTATGGTTTATACGAGTATGTTAGTTAAACGAACTGCCGCTGTTGTGTCGCATTTATAACTCGAGCGGATAACAGAGATTAATGTTTATTGAACTGAAACAAAAGGTTGACCGAAAAATCCTACTATAAATTGTTGCAATAAATTTAGTCATGTAGCGTTCAGAGCGAAAATTCACTGATGCCTGTTTCACATAGTGTAACGGCAGCTAGGCTGTCGGGCAAGTCGAAATAATACGATGGCATTGTTATACAATTGTATTTCAACCACAACGTTTAGTGCACTAACAGTCTACGCACGTCCCTCCGTCCGTCACTCCGACACCAGAAATCCTGTATTAATTAACCCGGCGAAACAATGTCTTCCAGTCAGTATGTACATATGTATCTCTGTCTGACAGAGCCCCTTTTCCCAACCATATTAAAAGCATACCTACCTAATAACACGTGTTTTGAGTGGGTACGACCGACAATGATAATAATCATCATCGTCTCAACCGATAGACGTCCACAGCTGGACATAAGGGTTGCCAAAGAACTTGTCTGTCCACCAATTAGCATGCAATTAACCGAAAAACGCAGCTCTAAAGAGCTGCGTTTTTCGGTGCGCATTCGCCAATCAACCTCTTTGGGACTCGAACATTAGCTGGTGTGGACCAAAAACTGAAAGGTCGCAGGTTCAATTCCCACCCGTTCCCACTATTGTCGAACACACTCCTAACATAAGCTTTCCGCTTATTTGAAGGAAGAGGCGAATAAAAGTTAAGTTATAATTGGCTACTATTAGTAGAATTATCTTTAAAAAAATATCAATCAGTTTTTAGGGCTACCACCGTTAACATTTCAGCTTCACGACTCGATGACTTTTTATCCCGCAAAATGAAGGAGTTCCCACGGAAACTAAAAAAACCTTAATCCACGCGAACGAATTCGCGGGCAACAACTAGTTTCTGATATGATAGTACAGCAATTTTTCGAGATATCAGAACAACGCGTATATTAATCTCTAATAGTTATAAAAAATAGTAAAAAAACTAGGAATTTAATTGGTTGAGTTCCGAGTGAATTTAAGTTTTTAAAAATCTCTCTTGGTTTTTTCGGGAAACAAAATATTATCTGTGAACGAGTTCCCCTTCATTTATTTTCGCATCCCAATCGACATCAATCGTAGTAAAACTCAATAATAAGAAAAACTGGAAAAAGTCATCCATAACGTCATTTGTAAGCAATTTGTTACTGTTACCCGAAATTGCCAGTGTTTGGAATTACGATAAATTCTTTCGAAATAATTTGGATAGTAATTTTGAAAAACACCTACCAATACGACAGCTTATCCTTTTAAATATATCCTTATTATGCGCTTTGTGATAATTATTTAGAAAAGCCAAAGCATTCGGAACTCCTGCTGATGCAACCGCGATACAGAGAAACCACACCTAGAACATAATATTTTGATCACCCTCATTCCACGCAAAGAGATCATAAAATCCACGACACAAATTCGTGTCGTAATCGGTTTTTTTTTAATTAAAGTGTTGTTACACAATATGGTGTTGTCGATGCCACAACGTATACTTGTTTTACTTTTTTCTAACATAAATTGTCGTTTTCTGCCAATAGTATATTATGTTTTTGGCAGAAAATCATTATTATAAAGACCACTGACGTTTTTCTGATTCGAATTCTGTATTGCAATCATTTTTTCTTGAATTTGTTCTTTGAGACTCACATACGCCATGATGAATTTTTCATGACGTCATTATTAAGTACGTAGCATAAAATATAGTTTCTCCTAATCCATCCACACCTCATACATAAAAATCTAATGAATACCTCGTCTCGTAGTTTGTGAATTACTCGGGAATACGTTAGTAGATTTGTAGAAGCAAACAAACGGCTTAATTTGCTTTTCTGATCATTTACGGCACGTCATTTGTAAGCAGTTTGTTACTGAACTCTAAATTGCTTATTCTGCGAATGGTTTAAAATTACGAAAAACTCATTCGACGTTTGGCAAATAAAAACCGAAGTGCCGAGTCAGTGTTTTTCAAGGGAGTTTAAATTATTTAATGGAATAAATGTTTGATTTCGTGCTTGCATTTTGCGACAAAGCTGTTTAAAAGTAAAGAGGTCTTCAAGCGTTCCACTAATTTTATTATAAGTAAGAGGTGCTTAGACTTTCTTACATAGCATATTATTTGCGGCTGAATAAATAAATAATTTATCCAATTAAGACGAAAATAATGCAGACAATGGAAGCGAATAACAAAGATGGAAAAAATAAGAGTTCATTTTAAGTGGTACTTAGAAGAGGTCTCTAGAAACTAGAGAAAACCCACTTCAATCAAAGATCCTCCAATCGATCTCTTTGTAGTATGCAGTCTATCAGATAGTTACCACCCTATAGGCAAAAATGTGCCCCCAGGCCTCAAGTGATTAGGCGTTCTAGTACAATGGCGCATAGAAATCGAGAAGTTATTTGTTTAGTTAAACTGTCATACCCCTTCCAAGTTAGCCCGCTTCCATCTAACGCTGAAATCTCACTCCACTCAAACTCAAGACAGAGTTAAAACGAGACAGGTTTGTGTCAGAACATATTTGTGTCTCTATATTTTAACTCTATCTTAAGTCTGAGCTAAGTCAGATTCATACGCTCTATAGATCTCAGCATAAGACTAGAAAGCTTAATCTCCGACAAGTTATAAACAACAGAAACATACCTTATAAGTAGAGACCGGATTATATGCATTTGCATATTCGCATATGCATTTGCATATTTTAGCCATTCTCAGCGGTAATAGCATATTTTACCTAAGATCTAGTTATGATGCATATTATCGGTACATTTACAATATTTTTCACTCACTCTGCGTTCTGCCGCCGCCGCATTGCCCCATAAAATTAAAGAAAAGTTTGAAAACATATTGAGCAATAACCCAGGTTTTCAAAGCTTGTGTCAAATTGATAGTTTCATTAATGGGACGGCAGAAATTTTGCCGGAAACTATAAGTGCCATAGCACCCAAGTTCAAATTCTGCCCAGGTACCTCAATGGATATGGAGCGAACCTTTTCTACTTACAAAAATATTCTAAATGATCGTAGACACAATCTTACCACTGAAAATTTAGAAAAATATTTGATTGCTTACGTTTACACAAATTCTAAATCATTTTAATATCATATAATGTTACTTACTGTACCTATTATCGCCTATCAAAAAATAATTTACTAATTGTATGCTGATTTTGAAATAAAAAAAATGAATACTTACTTTTCTATTTTTTAGGGATTCCTAAAATTTATCATTTAATTTTGCATATTCTGCCAGTTTTCGTGCATATTTCAAGCATTTTTCATGCATATTTGCATGCATATAACAAGCTTTTTATGTTGCATATAATCCGGTCTCTACTTATAAGTTATATTACATTACATACCTATTTTGGAAGTCGGTTAAAAAATAACGTCGATTTACCTTCACTATAGCTTCTTTGCAGAGTAATTCAAGGACAAATAAACTATCAAACACACCGACAAACACACGCATCTACAATATTAATATTAGGGACTAGATGATGCCCGCGACTTCATACGCGTTGGTTGATGTTTTTTAATTCCTATAGGAACTCTCTTATTTTCCGGAATAAAAATTAGCCTATATGTTATTTATCTCTGTGCCAAACAGCCCAATCGGTTCAGTCGTTGCGGCGTGATTGAGTAACAAACATCCATTCATCCATCCATATACCCAAACTTTCGCATTTTAAAATCTTAGTTGGATATTTGGATATAGTAGGATTACTTACCTAAATTGATGCAATCAGGAATAGAATTCCAAGCATCTTGCTTGCTAGCATCACAACTCTAGGCAGGTTTTCATTTTATAATACTCAAAGACTATAACAGTTTTGAAGGCAAATCTTGGCACGGATGCCTCGCGTGCAGCCCCAGATTAAACGATAAGCTCAAGCAAATATTTCTGGCATTTTGGACTTTGGCCATAACAAATACTAAAAGCGATACCCGGAACTCTGGGCGAATTTAATTTTCTTTTCTATCTCTATCTCTTTCCCTTTGCATCGTATTCCTCATTGCTGAGGGTCATGACGCCTTACCATTATTCACCTTAACAAATAGGCTATCACCGTGCACGAAAACACGTGTGCACTATGTTATCTCCTGCGTAATTAGCTATTCTTTACAACATCAAACGAGTCGCAGGGAGCCGCTGGATTCAGGCGGCGCAAGACGAGGCCTGTGGAGGTCCATGCAAGAGACTTATGTCCAGCAGTGGACGTCTATCAGTTGATAAAGAAGAAGAAGAAGAATTGCTATTCTCAGTTGAAATTGGACAAGACAAAATTGCAACTGCTGGCATTATTTATATCCTTTAAAAATGTTAAATATATTGACCCCAATTAATGAAAAATGTGTTTGTTAGTTTGTCATTCAATCACGTAGTAGTGGAGCAACGTGTCGACTTCATTTTAGAATAGACGGTGACTGCGGGATGTTTTTAATTTTCCGGGATAAAATGTAGCCTATATATGTTAATTCTGGGTATGAGCTATCTCCATTCCTTTCAGCCAAATCGGTTCATTCGTTGTGGCGTGAAAGTAACAAACACACACAAATACACATACAAACTTTCGCCTTTATAATATTAGTGTGATAGTGAGATTAGTGTGATGTGATATAGTTTAAGATCAAATTCAAATTCAAATTCAAAATTTATTTAAGTATTTCATGTAGGCTAACTTGTAGCTCTTATGACACGTTATAAATCTACCACCGGTTCGGAATGCAGATTCTGCTGAGAAGAGCCGGTAAGAAACTCAGCAGTTGCTCTTTTCAAAAAAATTTTTTTTTACAAAGCTATGCTATATATACTACAGTGCTTCCACAATAAAGCTTCAAAAATGCAAAAATGCATACGTAGATCTAGAAAATGATATGGGATACTTTTTATCTCGTGATAACAAAGTGTTCCCGAAGGATTTGAAAACCTAACTCAAAGCGGACAGATTCGCTGGCAAAAGCTTGTAGGTAAGGATGTAATAAAGTCGGGATAGTCGCCATATATCTTATAGGGCGCAGTAACGCCAAGGACATCGAGCCCATTTAGTGTCTCTACTATGTTTGCCACCTACAAATGTGTAATTTCCGGGATTTACTACATAATATCCGGGACTTTTGCGTATTTGCCTACTTACGTCGCGCGTTGGCCCAGATAAAGTATCTATAAATTCTTACTTATATTATTACTAGCTTTTGACCCCGCGACTTCGTTCCCGTGGAATTAGATTTTGGGGTGGAATTTTCAAAAACTGTGACACACGTACTTCTTTATTTTTAACTGAAAGCTCAAATACCAACTTTGATGGAAACAACTTGAAAATGACGGAGTTTCATATTAACTTCCATCCCCTATTTAAACCCCTTAGAGGTGGAATTTCCAATAATCCTTTCTTAGTGTGCGCCTACGTCATAAAAGGAACCAACTGTAAAAATTTCAAGTTTCTAACTTCAGTAGTTTAGGCTGTGCGTTGATATCTCAGTCAGTCAGTCAGTCAGTCAGGACTTTGAATTTTATATATATAGATTACGAAACTGTATTTGTTTGCTGGTTTGTCCTTCAATCAGGCTGCAACAGAACTACAGATCGACCAGATTTTTTGCATGGATATAGTTGAAATGAAATGAATACACTTTATTGTACACCACATTAAAATGAAACCTTAAAAAAAACTTAAAATATATTAGTAATTAGATAGTTGTTTGGAGCGCGACAAAGGCTTTCCTATCACGGATAAACAAAGGCTTCTCTCAAAATTTTTAAATACCTACGAAGTCGCGGGCAAAAGCTCTAGCTTTTTTTTTTTGTTCTTATGAAAAGCTTCTTATAGTAGGTATTAGTTAATAAGTTTAATACTAAGGTACTGAAAAGAAGACAAAGAGGATTGAAAGAAAACAAACCTACGAGAATGACAATAGGAAAATAGATACCTACTATTCTTGAGAGATGAATAATGGTTTAGACTGAGATATAAAGAGCGTATATACTCTGGACAGCTTTAAAGCGTGCTAGTATAACAGGTATGTTAGATATTTGTTTTAAGTATGAATAGATTTATTTCAATCTATAGATCTCAATTCTCTTTGTTCCTCAGGTTATTGAAGTATTGAAAAATCGGCCCTTAAAGAGAGTCGCATAGGTCTCGCATCTGATGCAATATAAAAAATAGTTTAGGCTGGTGTAGGTTGTTTACACATGAATTTGGAAGAAAGCAAAAGAGAAGTGTATCTAGGTTAACGAAAAGGCATATTTCTTCTTCTTCTTGAAGTGCCGTCTCGTACTGGATGTTGGTAATCATTACAGCCCTGTTAGCATGGGCGGGAGAAATTTTATCCCCGGGAAAAGGATAAAACGTTTATCCCCTCGCTTAGCTTTATCCACCGGTCGAGCATGGACACAGCGGTGGAAATAACACTCAGTGGATATACTTATAGATTTCTATAAGTATATCCACTGAGTGTTATTTCCACCTTTACATCGCCTTTTCCTCTGTCGCCATGCTTTAGCATAGGGAAAAGATAATTTTATCCCCGGTCAGTGGATAAAATCGGGGGATACAACTTTTATCCCCTGCCCGTGCTACCAGTGCTGCTATCTGCACTTGTATGCTCTAGTACGGAATAGGGAACTTGCATCAATAGTATGGGAAAAGTATCCGATGTCGATGGTACTTTTCCCTTATCACAGATGCAAGTTACTAAGCTATTGTAAGATTACAACATTGATATTCTAATGGCTAATTCTGTTGCGCCCTACCTCTAAATTAAACTGAATAGACAAGTCTGAATCTAGAGCTCTTTTTAATGACCTGTCAATTTAGTTAAAACTTTAGAGATTGACAGATCTAAAACGTACATAGTACATTTATATCAATGCCTAAAACTAATTTTACTACGGATAATATCAAGGAATAGAACGACATCACCGAAGAAACATCACTCACCATCGATGAATCTCACCAAACGACACCTCTCATTTATTCTACCACCAAGAACTTCTAAACTCTTTATATTTAAATAGGTGCACTACCTACCTTCATAGATTTAATGAAACTCCAATAAAGATGCTAATATGAAAGGACGCAGTTTTTCAGACCAAAAGTTTTTCATTTTATACCCTATGCAGTGAATTTCAAATTCAATTATGGAATACATTATCAGCTAAGTAGTTTAAGTGAACTTTAAAATGAATCTTTTATGAGAGATTTTAAATTTTTATAGCGCAGCTTTGTTAAATGATATTTTAACGTAATAATAGTCAAAAAATAAGAAGTTAAATTAAAAAAAAAAAAAGAAGTAAGCACTCACCTAAATATATCCAAAAAATACTTTAGAAAACGAAACACACACATTAAGTTTTCCCCACGAGTTTAAACACGACAAATTTCCACACGCTCATTTCACTAACACAATCGCGTGAAAAGTGGAAAATCCGACACAACTTTCCACCTCGACGATCGGGACGATACTGAGGTCCGAACTCTGAAGCGAGCAGACTTCGGTTTTCCCAGACATTCCATTTTCAAAGTTTGAATATCGGATGCAATCGGGAAAACTCGGGGGTTGTAAGGCAGTATTGCTCTGTTGCATGGAGACGTAGAAAATTCTTAATAAGCTGCCAAGATGTCACGTAAAATGTTTGACTATTATATTCACAAAAATGCATAGCTCTTGCGAGATATTAAACGAATATTTAAAATTTAGCGTCAACCTTTTGCAATAGAGCTGTTCTGTATTCAATGAAAGCTAACCAAATGAAGCGGCAAGCTTAATTTGGAGTAGCGTAAGGGTTTGATCCGTCGACCATTCGAATTTCAGTTAAGCTATTGAGGCTCCAGGTACCAAATTATAATTACATACATTATAAATTCCCATATCCCCCTCGCTAGGGTCAAACCGGATCTCTCACTTACAAGACCACAGCACTCACCTTTACGCAAGAAGGTCGGTGGCAAATAAGTTTTAACATGACTGCCCAAAAAAGAAGTGTAATGTTTTCAGGGTTCAAGTGTGTATGAGATGTATGTATCTATATTATTTATATAAAAATTTAGCACGGCACGATGTCGTGTAGAAACAGATTAGGGGTATGGGTTGTATTTACACTGCCGTACCCTTTCCAAGTTAGCCCGCTACCATCTTAGATTACATTGTCATTTACCATCACGTGAGATCGCAGACAAGGACTATCTTGTCGTGGACAAAAAAAATAGATAGGTATAGAACTATAGTTAGATAATAGGTATAATTCTCTTTATCAACAACCGCTGAATAGCTAAATAGAGTACGCTCTTGAAACCTATTTAACAAGCAAACGAAATCACATCTGTACAAACCTTTGCGTAGTTGGAGGACGATGTTCATTGAACACGGGTTTTAGCAAGAAAGGCATAATAAATCGTAACAGGATTAGGAGATATTATAACAAAAATACCTACTAACTATATACGTTTTTATATTTTAAGATGTAACATTATTTACATACCAATGAGTAAAAACGGTAAGAACTTTCCTATACCTATTGTTATGTAAAAAAAAATGTTTTTATTTAGGCATGTATGCGATAGATAGGATAAAACAAAAGTTTGGAAATAAAGAGGCTTTATTATTATCAACTAGCTGATCCCCGCGACTACGTCTGCGTGGATTTAGTTTTTAAAATCCCGCGGGAAATCTTTGATTTTCCGGGTAAAAAGTAGCCTATGTCACTCTTCCGGTCCTCAACTATAACCATGCAAAAAATCACGTCAACCCGTAGCTCTGTTGCAACGTTATTGAAGGACAAACTAACATACAAACACACTTTCGCATTTATAATATTAAAAAGGATGGCCAAGATGCCATGGATCCCCAAGGATCCATCGCAATTATCCTTTGTATATTATTGAAGGATCCAAATCCTTCCATACCTAAAGCACCTATAGAAGGATTTGGATCCTTCCATACCTAAAGCACCTACAAACTAGAATCTGCTAAAAGCATTACTCTTCTTTTTGGCGTAATCGAGTAAATGCAACTTTACTTGCATCAGAGCACGAAATGTAAATTTGAAATTGCTAAGATATTAAGAAATGTTTTTACTCGAACTTCCAAAGGACTTTTTCTTTGCGAAAGTTGCATTTTTAAGTAGTGCTCGCAGAGCTACAGCAATCTTGACAAGCGAAATATTTATCTTTGGATCTTTTCACTGAAACACCAACCGAAACTTTGAAAATAAAAGTTATTTAAAACTGTGCTACAACTCCCACCACTTGGCAACTTCTTTGCAGAGTTGCAGCAATAAGTTTGTCATTGCTTTAATCTTTATGGCGATACTAAAATGTAGCTCTCAATTTTATAAATGGTGCAAACTATGTAGGTGCAAAATGTCCGTGTCTAGACAGACTGACTGTATTTGGACTGCAAGGGGACTGCAAGGCGACTGCAAATGTGCAGTTCACACTCGGACTGCACATTCGATTGGTCGTAAATGCATAAATGTGAACTGCAATAGAACTAGTTAAGAAGATTCAGCTAATATTTAATTATAACTATTTAAATTATTACTTATGTAATTTTTTAAATTAAGTACTTAAGTACATTTATTTTTTGGACATATAAATGAAAATTATAAAAAATTACTTCCTTACTACTAATATTAAAATGCGAATGGGTGTAGTTGAGGACCGGGAGAGTAACATAGGCTACTTTTATCCCGGAAAATACAAAGAGTTTCCGAGGGATGGCAAAATCTAAACCCAACGGATGAAATCGCGGGCATCCGCTAGTATTATTATAAATGCGATAGTGTTTGTTTGTTGGTTTGTCTTTCATTCACGCAGCAATAGTTCGACGTTATTTTTTAGATGGGTATAGTTGAGAACCCAGTGACGGACAAAGGCTACTTTTTATCCCGGAAAAGCAAAGGTTTCCCGTTTAAGAACCTAGCGGAAATAGTCGCGGGCATGAGCTATAGTTGATGATAGTTTTAAATTGTATGTAATTTGTGTATGAATGAATATCTAAGTGGTAGTCATTGAACCCAATCTGTCTGACTTAGAATTAGTTTGTGCAAGTTGATTAAGCGCCCTCGGGTGGCTCAATGGGACAACTGCGGGGAACCTCGCAGCCATCCTTGAGATCGCTTGGATCCGATCTGAGTCATTTGTCCAGCTTTGCTAGCACACTTTATACGTTCAGATACGACATGCTAGCTCAGGTGACTTTTTTTTTAAATATGAATAGCGGGCAAACGAGCTGGCGGGTCACCTAATGTAAAGTGATTACCGCCGCCCATGAACACTTGTAGTACCAGAGGCACCACCGATGCGTTGCCGGCTTTTCAGGAACTTATTGGTTCGCCCCTTGAATAACCTTATATTTTAATTAAGTGGGAACACTGTCGAAGGGAGATGATTCCACATCCACAATTGCTTCTACCTCTGGGATGGCTGTGCCAAGTTTGGTACTCAATACAGATCTACAGTGATCATTCACTAACTCGGGCAAAAATACTCAGTCTACATCGACATCGACGCAATGTCGCCTGTCTTGAATAATTAATTTCCGAGCGGTAAGGCCATTATAGAATATCGGTGTCGATTCATGTAAAAGACTAGCAGAATGGACTGCACGTTAATACCGCAACATTTGTTACAATGTACAGCATTAGTGACTAGTGCCTTCTGAAGGAATCTGGGTATTATTTACCCACCGGCTACCAATATACGAGTAGGTACCTCTGACGATATTAATGTTGTTTTTTACGCCTAAGATATTTTGCTTCACTACGATTCCAATTGATTAAAAGATACTCGTGACCCACCCCAATATCGCACGGGCAGTCTGTTCAAAAAGAGTATACCGTCGTGAGATTTGAGGGCTTAGTTTTGCTTAATTACCTTCTTTATTTAGCGGTTTGAGGCCCGTGGCAAATTCATCGGATAGGGCCCTCCCTACCCCAATATAAAGAAGCTCAACCAATAATATAGTATTTTTTATCTCTACATCTAAACTTAATATTATGAGGGCTGCCATGCTCCGAGAGAAAGTAAAGTGGACCAAACCTATGACAGAATGGGAAGTTAGAGACAGCTCGAAACGACAAATGAAACGTTACATAACGATCATGGAAAGAGAATAGATACACAACGTTTATAATATGGCTAGGGCTGCAATCCAGTTAAACTATTGAGTTATTGCAGCATATTATACCTAGTGTATAAAGTAGTCTTTGTCATATCAGGCGCCGCTGGTTATAATGTGATTGTGAAATGCCGCTTACATGCGCCTGGCGAAGGCAATTTGGATGAATAGTACGAGCACAGCACGCGAATAGTTTCCGTGCCTCCTAATACGAAATTTTCCCTCAATTTAACAGCGATTGTTTCCTTGTATCACTTTAAACGATTGGCCATTTTACATGAATGCCGGTGATATTATAATTTCAAAAGTTTTGTACGGTATTTTTCAATCTTCCTCTTCTCCATTAAACGACTCGTAGATGTCAAGGGCCTCTACATGTTACCGTCACTTACTATTCAGTGAAGATGCCTAAGAGCTATCTATAGATCTTAGTTAATAAAAAAAATCGTTCCCATTTATTACCAACTACCAACGAAACGAGTTCTAATAACGATCCATAAATACTTGAAAAAAAATGATGTTACTGTTGACTTTGACAAGGCTTAGAAAAGGTCAAATTAATCATTGTTATGTTTAAATTCGACACAATTATTTAGAGAGGATTTTTCCGCTACAAAAACATTAAGAATTTGCTAAAAACAAGAGCTCGGAATAGAACAGCGTAGCAACAGATTGAATGACACTTTTTATTTGATACTTCATTATAAAGAACACTTCGTTTGGAAATAATTGAATTTATGTACAACAACGAGATGAACGAAAACCAAACGATTTCGGAGAAGGAGCTTTTGGACGCAATAAAAAACCTTTTGAAGAAAAGCGGTCATCTGAATAAATTTCAGGCGGAGGTACTTATGTCTAATTCTTTAAATAAATTGTCGTTAAAATGCCGTGGAATCAATTTTATTGGGCTTCTCTTAAGAATAATTTCATCTCAAAGTACGTATCCTTCTTTTGATGTTAGAAGATCTTTCATCATTTAAAGCACTAATTTTTTCGAAACTTTTAAAAAAGAAACTCTACCTGTCTTTAAAAATCTCGTGAAAATCGATTCAGCTCCTGAGATTAGTCTGTACAACATAATAGACAGACGAAAAACAATTTAATATAGGTAACATACCATACATATTAATATTATAAGTTATTAATTAATTAACAAATTGCAACCGAAAATTGTAATGAAATGTACGCATAAAAGTATTTTGGCATCACAGAATATTTTAGAGATTTTCGAGAGTTGAGAGAAATTTTAAATTCGAGCACTCCAGCCAGCTAATTGAATTAAAAGTTTAATTTTTTAATCCTCATTTAGGATAGATGAAAAGTGTGAAGCTCACCTCTTGTATTTTATTTTGTATGCTTAGTGGAAAGCATGATTAAATCGAATGATTTTTTTTTTTCATTTTGTTGCTTAGATCACTTTGAATCTTTCACGAGGGTCTTAGGTGTATTTTTTCCCTTTTTAAAGTTTTCTTTGAATACCCAGGCTATATTCGTTCGCTTATATTCAGGCGCTTCGCTTCCTCGTTCCTAATACGCACCGCAAAAATTTGGAATGCCCTTCCGGCTTCCGTTTTTCCAACTAACTATAATGTGGGTGTCTTTAAATCAAGAGTGAATAGGCATCTTCTAGGCAAGCGCGTATCATCTTAGGCTGCATCTTCACTTACCATCAGGTGAGATCGCAGTCAAGCGCTAGTCTATATATTTAAAAAAAAAAAAAAAAAATATTGGTAATTAAAACCCTTATCGTATTCTTTAGCTTTACTTATATTTTAAGACAATTTATCGCGTTAATCGAAAATATAAAAATATTTATTATACACCAATCATCGTGAGAAACCTTGCATGCCTGACAGTTCTCAAAGGTGTGTGAAGTCAGCTGATTGGCCATAGAGATGGACTATGGCGTATATCTTTCTTATCTGAGAGGAGGTTGAGATGATGATCATGATCATGATACAGAAATAATTATGCACGATAACAAAGATGATGAATGTCTTTTTCAGATGCGGGCAAAAGTTACGGAAATTCTACAAGAGAGACAGGTATATCTAGAATTCATACATATTACTATTATTATAAGTATTAATAGTATTCAAAAAATTAAGTTTCTGAAACTGAATATATGGAGGAGAGCCTTCCGCATTACGCGGTCGACTAAAATGCATGAACTATAACAAAACTAGAACTACTCAAACTATCCTATACGATGTGTGACAACAATATTCCGTGGGATGATAGCAAGAAATAAGAATCGTAGAATTGCACACTGTATTATTTTGCTTACTTTTTAGAACATTCGCACTACCCATCACGTTACATTTTGGACTCCGCGTTCACCCCTTTCGTCTCTCTCACTCACACATCGCTTAATTGCGACAAGGGTGACATAACTCAAAATTCACCAATTTTAGTGTCGAACATTTTTTATACTTTTTGCTATAAAAACAACATTACGCTAAGTACAAAAAAATAAGAGCGAGAGAGATTGTGACTTAATACTCTGTCGCTTTGTTGGCCGCTGTGTTGTTTCGAGACCGCGGCATCCACAAAACATTACTCTCTAACGAGAGAATTCTCTCATCATCGATTTTGAATTATGTCACTATTGTCGCAAATGAGCGACATATTATACACACTCCTTCGTTCCATTCCAACTTTTCACAGGTGTCACAAAACCCGGGCTTCAAGAGCGCCGGCGCGCCGACTCCGACCAACGAGGTGCTGCTGATCAACGAGCTGGTGAAGGAGTACCTGCAGTGGAACGGCTACCTGTACTCGGCGGCGGTGCTGGCGTCGGAGGCCGGGCCGGGCGGCGCCGCCATGACGCGCGCGGAGCTGTGCGCGGCCGTGGGTGTGCGCGACGACGACAAGTCCGCCGCGCTGCCATTGCTCGCCAACATCGTGGCCGCCTACACGGAGCGCATCAAGCGCAAGATCAGCAAGGGCAGAAAGGACAGTGCGCAAGCAGCTATGGTGTAGCGCGTGCATCCGGGGCCCGCCTCGGCATATGGAAAAGAGTGAATTGAAAGAGTTATCTTTGCAGAATAATAAAATGCTATTAATTTTACAAGCTTTTATTTAACTTGCCTTGAGACCGCGGGGACGTAGTCCGATGCGTTTGCGAGTTGTGCGGATTTGGTCTGACCAAACCGCGCGCGACATCATCTACAAAAGAATCCTTGCTGTAAGGGGTCACGACCCTCAATAATGGGGAACACGACGCAGAGAGAGATTTAACTTGCAATGTATGTATGTAGGTACCTAACTATTTTTTGTTCGGGTGGAATCTTGCAACTCGATCACAAATGAAGCAGATAATTATCTTCAACCGATTGAGCTGAAATTTTGTATACGCGTTTAGTTTGGATGGCAATGCATGGTTAGCTGTAAGCTATAATTGTGTAAGCTTTTATGTGGATTCGTATATAAAAGTACTATTTTGTATGATATCGTGTACGCATCGATTCGACTTTCACATTTTTCGCAATGCGTCAACCACGCGTCAACGCTCGTTAGATTTGCGCGTGTGTCAAAAAAAGAGCTTACACTCGCAGACAAAACGCTAATCTGAACCCACTCTTGCAGCTCGCTGGTAGGAACATATCAAAAGAAAGTAGTAGTAGGTAATAATTCGATGTCACGAAAAACAATGTCCAATAATAAACTCAACAAGATGGAAATAAATCCTCGGAACTCGGAAAGGTAGTACAGTCAATTTGTTTTTCTTGTTACAAATCAACAAAAGTTCTTATTTATTCAACTTTGATATTCAAAGTTACGAAAACACGTGTGCCGGGTGAAATCTTTGTTGATTTTCACAAGATATATACCGGAATAACATTAAGAATTGCGATCAAAATAATATTTAAAACATTATTACGAGCATTTGGAACAAAAAAGTATTTTGATATAATTATTTCAAAATACTCTTTTGTTCCAAATTCACGGAACGCTCATATTTTATTTATTTTCATTTTCGTGGATGAGATTTTCTAATTCCCGCGGGAACGCTCTTATTTTTCAGAATAAAAAGTAGCCTATGTGTAAATCTATTCCTGTACCCCGCCAAATCGGTTCATTTGTTACGGCGTGATTGAGTAACAAACATCCATACATCCAAACTTTCGCATTTATAATATTATTAGTAAAATAAACAATTACTAGAAAAGGTACGTTATACTTTTTTATTTATAATCCAGCAAATAAAGTCTTTGTTTCTTATATAAAAAAGTTTCAAAGTATCTAATGTATATTTTAATGCTCATTTCTCTTAGATTTGGGGCTCAACAAGTAAATATCAGACGTAATTTCTACATCTCAATCATTTTTTACGTAGTTCTAAACATATTTTAAAATATCGATTGATTTGACTTACCTACTTTATGTCTCAAAGAAAGGGGAATCAATCATTAAAAAAGATGACCGTTTTGGATTTTTTGCTTGCTGTCTTAGCAAAATTAAAACGTTTATTTAAACGCGTGCCTTCCATTTTCCGACTAAACTTTGACATAAACAAAACGTGTATTGAACCTTCTACAAACACGCCTTTAATGAAAATCTTTATTAACGCCCTCGCAGCGGGGCGCCGTTGATCTCAAAATGAAATATTCCCGCAGATTTATGAACTACCCGAGAACATTACCCCATAGATCAAAATGTAAACTAACGCCAGTGGAACTCTGTAACCCAACACAATATCTTTGTTTAGATTGATAAATTAATTTACGCGTACTACCACTTTTATTAATTACTAGACCCGCGACTTTGTCCGCGTGGATTTAGTTTTTCAAATACCGCGGGAAATCTTTGATTTTCCGGGATAAAAGTAACCTATGCCACTCTCCAGGCCCTTAACCAACTACTCCCATAACCTAACTATTCCCATGAAAAAAATTACATCGATTCATTGCTCCGTTGCGACGTGATTGAAGGATAAACCAATATACACACTTTCTCATTTATAATATTAGTAGGGATATTAGTAAGGATCACATCGTACGAATTAATTAGCGCAGAATGGTGTACTCTAACACCAATGAAATACAATATTGTCTAGTAGTAAAAAAAAAAAACTAACCCGCTCCAACTTTACACAGGTGGGCTTTTCTATTTTTTTTTTTAATAATGTTAGTAATGTGTTAGTGTGTTTATGTGATGGTTTATCCTTCAATCACGCAGCAACGGCGCAGTGGATCGACGTTATGTTTTGCTTGGATGTAATTGAGGACTTGGGGAGTGACCTAGGCTACTTTTTAAATTGGAAAATCAAAGACTTCGCGCGGTGTTTTAGAAACTAAATCGACGCGGACGAAGTCGCGGGCATCGTCTAGTAGGTACTTAATAAAATAAGCTTTTGTTTTCCCCACAATTATATTAAAAAAAAAAAACTAATTTAGCGTTGGACGTTTTACTCGTTTAAAAGAAATGTTATATGAAGAAATGGTGTATGGAAAAAAATATTTTATACGTACATTGACGGCCACATTTTGCATGATATCATTTCCGGATGCCCATCTCTTCTGGGCATGGGTATCTACTGAAGTGTAAAAGGATAACCCGACAGAATTTTACCTTTGTTATTGGGTTAGTTATCAAAAATAAAACCATCCAAGTTACACTCGCAAACCGAAGGCTTCCGATACCTTCAAAGGTAACGCATAATAGAAAAAATTATTATATTCGGTCGAGTTATTGAAACGTATCAAAAACCAACCTCTTTTGTAGAATTAACTAGCTTTTGCCCGCGCCTTCGTCCGCGTGACTTGGGTTACTGGTTTTCCGGGGTAACAGGTCATTTTCCTTGCCATTAAAAAACCTGTTCAATACAAAATGTACGAGAAAATGAAATTTTTTCATAAATTTTTTTTCGTCAATTTTCCATTGTTTTAATAGTTATTCTACTATTCGGGACGGAGACAAATACAACAAATCAAAAACCATGAAAATCGGTTCAGCCGTTCTAGAGTTATAAGTGTTCGAACAAACCCGACTTTGTTTAACATAATATTATTAAAGAAAAAAGATTACTTCTGCCTCTTCTTCTAATGAAAGATGCCTCAACAAAATATGATCCGATGTGGCTGAAATTTGCAACAGAGATAGTTCATACCCAGGATTGACACATAGGCTACAATTTATCCCGGAAAATTAAAAAGTTCCCGCGGAAATCAAAAACCTTAATGCACGCGGATGAAGTCGCGGGCATCATCTAGTAAATTATAAAAATAGATAGAGCGTCTTTGACCCATAAATAGGTACCTAAAGCGGAAAAACTGCGGGCGTAGCGAAGCCCTTTGTGTAGATTGTAAACAGGAAAGTGGAAATTCCTCAGTCAACGAAACACCTCGTTTGTGAAACAGATCTTAACCTGGAATCTGTGAAAAGTGTCGACAACCGTTTTCTATGCATATTTTACTCTCACTCCGAGCCTTTGGTTTGATTGAATACCTCAAAGTCTTGTGAAAAGATTTCCTAAGGCCGCGTACGAAACCCAAACATTTTCTAGAAATAGAAATAGTATGTGTAGGTAGATGTAATTTTTTATTCAAATAAACTTTTACAAAGTGCTTTCGAATCGTCAAATGAATCTACCAGCAGTGGTTGGGAATGCCGTTCCAACCGAGAAGAACAAACGAGAAACTCGGCGGTTGCTCTTTTAAAAAAAGCGGCCAAGTGCGAGTCGGACTTGCCCATGAAGGGTTCCGTAGCACTTAATTACGCATAAACGCAACAAAAAATTACTTGCTAGATCTCGTTCAAACCAATTTTCGGTGGATTTCGATTAATGTACATCATATATTTTTTTCAGTTTTATCATTCTCTTATTTTAAAAGCGGGGAGGGACACACATTTTACCACTTTGGAAGTGTCTCTCGCGCAAACTATTCAGTTAAGAAAAAAATGATATTAGAAACTTCAATATCATTTTTGAAGACCTATCCATAGATACCCCACACGTATGGGTTTGATGAAAAAAAATATTTTGAGTTTCAGTTCTAAGTATGGGGAACCACCATTTATTATTATTTTTTTTTCTATTTTTGTGTGAAAATCTTAATGTAGACAGACAGACAGACTTGACGAATCCATAAGGGTTCTGTTTTTTGCCATTTGGCTACGAAACCGTAAAAAATAAGTACCCACTTTATTAAGTACGAGTACCTCTACTGGTAGGAAGATTGGTAAGACACGGGCAATACACCCTCGGTCTTATGTCGCTTGTATCTACCGGATCACAGCAACTCGTCTGTTTCCCTAGAGCGTTTGAAAGGTTGTTTTTTTTTTTTTCACAAAAAAAGAAACATACACCAGTTCGAATTAAAAACCTTTTGTGAAGTCAGTTTCGTGCAAATTAAGAGAAAAATAAATAGTGAAAGACGTTCAAAGAGGAATTGTGTGCGAAACGAATTAACAGGGCAGTTTAAGGCTGACTTAAAAGTAGTCTGAGAGATGGCAACGAAAAAAACGACAAATAATATTTTTGGTTTTTTTTTCATTCGATGGCAAGTTAACCATTGACTGCGATCTCATTGTTGTGGTAGGTATTGTCTAGAAATGGTTACATCAGTATGACGATCGCAATGCCCTCTGATTGGCTGGTAGTCTCTCGCTACTGGTTAAAATTTTTTTTATTATTATAATCATAATATCTGAAGCACAAACCCAGTAGCAAGGTACGTCAAAATCAGAACCTGGGTACCAAGGACTCTTAACGCAATGAAAACAGATCAACTACAGCTTCAACAGGGTGATCGTGGGTAGGAGACAAAAATTTTTTTATCCACTGACAAGAGCTAAAATTATCTTCTCTCTATGCTAAAGCATGGCGACAGGGGCACTGTGGATAGTATTCCCACCGTTTCGCTCGTGCTCGACGGGTGGATAAAACTGAGCAAAGGGATAAACATTTTATCCTTTCCCCGTGGATATTATGTCCCGTGCCCGTGCTCACTCTGCTGTAATCATAAACTAGAAAAACGTAAAAAGGTAGAAACATTTCATATTTACTGAAAAAAATTCGTTTCCTAGAAAATCTTTCAGCTATCTCTTGGTACAACAGCTTGTTGGTAATCCACTTTAATTAAAGTTGTAAAACGCGACCATCGTTCCCCACTTTACCTTAAAAAAGAAAAATGTACCCGCAAATGCGACACCATCCACGGCTCAATTTTTGACAGTAATAAATGAGGCAATTATAGTTATGGGTCGATTGCATTTTTTTATTTGCCCATAGCGGAGGGTGTCGGCTAATCGGAGGTGAATGCAACTGCGCAACCATTGATCTTTGTTAGTAACTAGCGGCCCGCTCCGGCTTCGCACGGGTATAAAATGTATAGCCTATGTCATTCACTGTTAATGGATGTTATTATACATATAAACCTTCCTCTTCAATCACTTTATCTATTAAAAAAACCGCATCAAAATCCGTTGCGTAGTTTTAAAAATTAAAGCATACATAGGAACAAAGAAAGCGACTTTGTTTTACACCATGTATTGATTAATCTATGATTAACGCTTTTGCTACAAATAAACAATTTGCTACAACAAATAACCGCTTAATTATGGATCAATTTGAAGCGCCACATTTGACATACGAGTGTCTCTACCGTGGCATGACCGTGGCGAACTCTATAATTATTAATCTATGAAATCGTATAACAACAATGAAATCATAGATTAATTATAGAGGTCGGTGCGCCATTTGCAATATTACCTATTAGTACCAGAGACACTCGTCTCTGCTTAGTGTTTACAGCGCCAAAATGGCGTCAATTAAATAAGTCCAAAACCAGATAGTGCTGCATCCTCTCCATATTAATCATAAATTAATTATAAAGCTCAGTATCCGCAACACAATATGCCTCAGGCTGAAGCAGCGCGGTGTTTTCAAAGATGCCGCTTAATGCGTGGAGGATTGTGTACGCTGAAAACATAATACAATGTTCTTCTTCAGCCAATTCCTCGGCAAGTCCATTTTTCTATCAAGGGAGACGTAGAACTTCAATCAAATGAAAACCTAGAGAGTAATAATAAGCGTAACTTTTACTAAACCAATTTAACGGGTTTGCAAGTGGTCGTAAATCTTTCCATACCTATTTGTAACTCAAATACAAATCCTCTTTACCGCTAGAATCAGGAAGGAAAGCAAGAAACGCCGTGTTTAATGCACGAGCGCTCACAGATCACGCGGGGGCGGCGGCGAACTTGCTACAACTATTAACTTTTGTTTACGTGAGTTTTATCTTTTTCAAGAGGGCTTACAAATTCCGCCTGCCCGCTATAAATCTACGCGCGAGTTTGGATTGTTCATCCGAATAGCGGATTAGGGCCAGGGCAGAGACGATGCTTTTAGCATCGGCGAAGCATTTTTGCAACTGCATCGTGTTTTGGCGACTTTCGATCTCTGTATCGAAATCCATTTGCCCATTGAAACGTTCGGACGCGGCATCAAGCTTCTGGAAAGCGACTTAAAAACGTCAAGTGCGCTTTCACATTAGGTTGCTAGCACCGCGACAGTAGCGCGACACGCTGCTAATAGTCCAGTCAAAACAAGGTTTAACCTCTGGAAAATTGCGAAAGTTTTGAAACTTTGCACATCGAATTATGGGTCCCTAGGGATGAATATACCAAAAGTCCTCATGCGTACGAGGCGAGCTCTAGCGGCAATTAGCGGAAACAGGACCCTTTTTTTGGTTTTTTGTTAATATCTCGAGTACCTTTGGTCAGAGGTAAAAGTTTACTACTACATAATTAAAGCTTATTAAATTTGCAACAATAATGATAATATACATTTTTCTTGAATTCCTAATAATTACTGAGTTTTAGGCCACTAAAAGATAGCTTTTTCGAAAAATCACGCTAACGGCGCCCGGTACAATATGGCATTTGTAATAATATTTGACAATCATGGTTTATCATTTTTTTTTTGGGTACCAAGGGTGATTCAGAAAATAAAATTCACAGTTATGTACAAAAAAAAGACATATTGTTTATTAAACACCTAGCTTTTGCCCTCGGCTTCGCTCACGTTAAGTTAAATTTTTCAAACCCCTATTTTACCCGTTGTACCCCCTTAGGGGTCGAATTTTCAAAAATCCTTTCGTAGAGGATGCCTGCGGCCTAATAGCTACCTGTATGCCAAATTTCAGCCTGATCCGTCCAGTGGTTTAAGCTGTGCGTGGATAGATCAGTCAGTAAGTCTGTCACCTTTGCGTTTTAAATATTTAGATGAAATACAGAAACAATAAAAAATGCTATCAACGCACAGCTTAAACCACTGGACGGATCAGGCTGAAATTTGGCATACAGGTAGCTATTAGGCTGTAGGCATCCTCTACGAAAGGATTTTTGAAAATTCGACCCCTAAGGGGGTACAACGGGTAAAATAGGGGTTTGAAAAATTTAACTTAACGTGAGCGAAGCCTAGGACAAAAGCTAGTTGTTTAATAAACAATATGTCTTTTTTTTGTACATAACTGTGAAGTTTATTTTCTGAATCACCCTTGGTACCCAAAAAAAAATGATAAACCATGATTGTCAAATATTATTACAAATGTCATATTGTACCGGGCGCCGCTAGCGTGATTTTTCGAAAAAGCTATCTTTTAGTGGCCTAAAACTCAGTAATTATTAGGAATTCAAGAAAAATGTATATTATCATTATGGTTGCAAATTTAATAAGCTTTAATTATGTAGTAGTAAACTTTTACCTTTGACCAAAGGTTCTCGAGATATTAACAAAAAACCAAAAAAAGGGTCCTGTTTCCGCTAATTGCCGCTAGAGCTCGCCTCGTACGCATGAGGACTTTTGGTATGTTCATCCCTAGGGACCCATAATTCGATGTGCAAAGTTTCAAAACTTTCGCAATTTTCCAGAGGTTGGGCCATTTTTTGAGGTTTTTTGACTGGACTATAAGAAGCGGCAAACTTCCGTATCATAAAGTACATCGTCGCGAAACTATTAAATGAGCAATGAGAAAGTATCTGCTGCTGCCGCGCTGTTAGCGACCTAATGTGAAAGCACACTAAGTTGCGGATCTCCGATGCTAAAATATGCAAATTCATCGTCGCGAGAGGCGTTTTTATGTGTGCCTATAGAGCTTGCGAAAAGCGACTAAAAGTTGGTAAATGGCCGCCGGTGCTAAAAGCATTGTGTCTGCCCTGGCCCTTATTCTCTATACGAACACAGTCGTTGTTTGAGATTGCCGTTCGAACAAATTGAGTCAATTCAATGCGTCAATAGCTCCACGGTTTAGGGCGCGGACTCAAAAGTGAAAGGCTGGCAGTTCAAATCCTGGCACTATTATCGTACCAATTCCTAGAGAAAAGGGGATATTCGTTTTGTCTAGCATGGCTAATATTCTTAAACAATTGAATCAAATTACTTTCATAATAGTTTTTGTTAATTTACGGAAAGAGTTTTTAAATTCCAATCCACTGGGGGCGTTGCGTAATCTCTTAATACCTACTTAATATAAATAATTTGTAAAATAACTGGTAAAAGTATTGACATTATTTTAAAACTTGGGCAAACCCATAGGTTTTTATTTATCACGGAAAATCATGGAGTTCCCACGGTATTTTAACAAGCAATTGCAATATATGTTTGTTTGTTTGTTTAGGTCAAATCTTACAAGTTGAATTAGAACCGCGCCCATTTTCCGATTGAACTGTGCATGTAGGTGTATGTAAATCGAATGACAATGCAATATTATTGTGACATCTGATGATGAAGCTGAAAGATGGCGATGGGAACTCTATAGCAAAACGACGTAACCCCATCGAATTTGGGTTCGTTTGATTTGTAATTGACAAGTACTCTGGTCCTAGTTTATATCCAGGGCCTGATGATAGAGCTGTACGATGGTAATGGGAGCTTATTCATTAAAAATAAAATATTTAATTTGAATTTACGCTTGTTAAAATCTAAACCACGCGGGCGAAATCGCGGGCATTATAGCTAAAGTAGTCCTGATATTATGTTGTTTTTTTTATCCGAAATAGGCTTGCGCTTGACGACAATCAATACTGGATAGCACTGATGAGGTCTAGGTTGGATCGTCTAGAAAATGCCTATTCACTCTTGCTTTGAACGTACTCAAATTATAAGCGGAAGGAATCACGGATGCTGGAAGAGTGTTCCACACCTTAGCGGTTTTTATCAGAAACGTTGAATTGAAGCGTTTCGTTCGAGTAGGTTGGATTTCTACCACATGTTACGATATAAACAGGTATAATCGGATTGAATAAATATGTGGATACCATACCCATTCATTTCTATCAATAGAGCATTGTGTACATAAAGCCAAGAAATAGCCGCTCCATATTCCGCAGCCAGACAGGCGGAAATTGCATCCCGATTCCCGAGCACACGAGTAGGTACTCTTGACGCACGCTGTCATCGGCGTGTGGCGTCTCCGTGACGTAACCTCGTTATTTCAAAACCAAATGCGTTAGGTATTTTCTATTTACCCCCCGATACAAAGAGAGCCCGCAGCTCTTTTAAACCAAATTCAAAAAAAAGGGGAAATTCTCAATGCGACGCGTATTTGTTAACCGATTTTTAAAAAGGTGGAGGCTCTCAATTCGACGCGTATTTTTTTACTGACTTCAAAAAAAAAGGTGGAGGCTCTCAATTCGACGCGTATTTCTTTACTGACTTCAAAAAAAAGGTGGAGGCTCTCAATTCGACGCGTATTTTTTTACTGACTTCAAAAAAAAAGGTGGAGGCTCTCAATTCGACGCGTATTTCTTTACTGACTTCAAAAAAAAGGTGGAGGCTCTCAATTCGACGAGTGTTTGTTAACCGACTTCAAAAAAGGTGGAGGCTCTCAATTCAACGTGTATTTTTTTACTGACTTCAAAAAAAAGGTGGAGGCTCTCAATTCGACATGTATTTTTTAACCGACTTCAAAAAAAAAAAGGTGGTGGCTCTCAATTCGACGCGTATTTTTTACTGACTTCAAAAATAAGGTGGAGGCTCTCAATTCGAAGCGTATTTTTTTAACTGACTTAAAAAAAAAAGGTGGAGACTCTCAATTCGACGCGTATTTGTTAACCGACTTCAAAAAAAGGTGGAGACTCTCAATTGGACGCTTATTTTTTTTGTTGATGTACTCCATAGCTCCGTCAAATCTGGATAGATTTCAATAGTTTTTTTTTTAAACGGAACCTTTATAGGATCGCTCCGCTGTCCGTCTGTCCGTTTGTCATGTAGGGTGGGTACATTGCGCGAGACCTGACAAAAATTTGACTGTTTTTTATTTTTATTTTTCTCCTCTCCCCTCCAAATAACCAAAAAACTTATAAAGATAATAATAGATATGTTAGACTAAAATCGATAGAGCCGTCCACAGATCGATTTATTATACCTAATCGCAGACGTACAATTATGATTTCTTGAACTGACTCTTGCATGGACGTTCACATGGCTTATCTTACGCCACTTGTATCCAGGGACTCCACCTTTTCGGTGTGGTGGTGCTTTTCCAGCTCGAAGCTCGATTGGAACTCCAACGACCCGAGATACAGGCCAGATCATTTATTTTAAAAGTTTGGTTTACCCCAAAACAATGTTATTTTTTGTTTGTAATAAATCTACCGGTACAACGGAAGTTACGGATAGAACTGTGATACAGGTGTTGCCGAAATCGCTTTTTGTGATTGCGTTTGAAATAAATCCTTTTGTAGCTTTGTTTATTTGCCGACGATAGTATGGATGTCACCTATCCATATACATTGTGTGGAATATGCCTATAATTTACGTTACATAATAATGAGTTATATAAATGAAAAAAAAAAAATTCAGCCGCAGAATAACTGTCAAGAAATATACTTGTACGTTCAGGCTATAATTTATTCTTAACTAGATGATGCCCGTGATTTCGTCCGCGTGGATAAAACTTTTCAATTCCCGTGGGAACTCCTTAATTTTCCGAGATAAAATGATCCCGGGTATGAACTAATCGGTTCATACGTTGTGGCGTGAAGGCGTAACAAACACACACAGACACATACACACATACAACCACAAAATAAAACATCATCATTGTTTGTCTTTATGCGTCCCTCCAAGGTTTCTCCCATTTTTTCTTAGACCATAAAAAAGCTAGGTAGCCTATAGATAGATTATGGTTTTTGGAAAATTAAACCCTTAAAAGGGAAAAATGGTTGTTTGCAAAATCGTAAGCGAAGCCGCTGGCAAAAGCTAGTAATAGATAAAAACCTAAATTGTTTTAGAAAAATCCGTGTAACGCGCATTACTAGTACAGTGTCGTCACATTTTCGCGATGCATTTCGCCGGAGGTTTCGTGACGGTACGCTTTTAGCCGCTATCGGCGGATCTTCGGTGTAATGCAGGCAAAATAATGCTCATTGCAGCGCTATAACCGTAACCAGGCGCTGCGGTGCCAGCGGGAATAGGAAAAACAATCCTTTGTTATGAACAACGTTGCTATTACAAAGACGATTTTATACTGATAACATTGTTATACATTCACAGAATTGTGTGCCGTACTACGCCATCGCTTCGCCTGCGAGATATTAGGGTCTAACCCAGTGGTGTGCAGTTCATACAGGCAAAAAAGCACTGCCTACTTTAACAAAAACGTGCGTGCCCTAATGCCTACCCTAAGCCCAAACCCTGTGCACGCCACTGGTCTAACCACAGATTTCCCCAGTCTATGTGTCTAACTCTATTTTGGGTTCCAGAGGATCGATATGTAAGTATTATAATTTCAGTTTCTTAGTTTGTATTATTATTACGGACAGTTAACAACTGTAGGTACAAATATTACAGACATTACTAGATCTTAATCTGACAGAACATTGGTTAAAATATGGTTAACAGCACCATTCAGTTATCAAATTCAAATTCAAAATTTATTTATTTCATGTAGGCTAACTTGTAGCTCTTATGACACGTCATAAATCTACCACCGGTTCGGAATGCAGATTCTGCTGAGAAGAGCCGGCAAGAAACTCAGCAGTTGCTCTTTTCAAAAAAAAATCAACGAACAATTTCGCATAAATAAGATCAGCCGCCCTAGCCAATAGCCATATTACAAACGTGTCATCTCTCACTACGATCGCTTACGTTTAAACAGGGGCTCCCAGTTTTTTTTATCGCACGTCTTATCCTATCAGAAGGGAAGCGTGATAAAAAAGTTTGGGGGCGCCTGCGTTAGCGTGAGCGATTGTAGAAAGAGACGACACGTTAGTAACATGGCTAGGGCGGCAGGAAGGATAGTCTGATGCAAACCCATTAATTTTTTTGAGAGCTTTTTTAAAAGCATTATGCTCTCTTGATGCATTCCATTTCAAAATAACTCCGGCGCGTCAAATAAAATCCTTTGCCAAAACAGTAGAGTCGATCGAACAATCGGAAAAAGCATTCCCGTGCGTCTATTGTTTGGCAACACATTTTCGAAATTCTTGTTTTCACAAAGAACCACGTTTTCTGACTGAGTTCAAAAAGAGAAGACTGTTTATTTTTCCCTGGATAGATAGCCAGACAGGCCATGATTTTCATAAAACTACTCATCAATTTCTGTTATTAGTTATCGATCGATTCAAATCATCCAAAACATAGACAGTGTAATGATCTTAGAATGACCCCAAATCGCCGTTCTAGAGCTTTCAAAGAACTACAGTAAAATTTTGGTGACCAGACTAGAAAAAAGAGCTAGATCACGAAATATGTACCAATAACGGGAGAGTAACAGCCAATCAGAGATAAATGCGATCGTTACACTGAAACAATCTATTTTAGGCAATCCCATCACAGGATTGACGGCTTTACGTGGAGGGATAGGGCATTGAGGGATAGGGCCAACATGGGATTGACATGCCAGGGGGTAAAAAACACACAAAAAATAGATTAAAAAACAATAGCACCTTCCACACTGTAGATTGCTTCTAAGATTTTGTTCACAATAAGTTTTGGCGTCATAAGGTCTTCGATTAAAGTCTGGGTAAGCTAACACCGAACCTAAGACCTCATGAGGTCCCATCCCAACCTAAGTACAGCTAGCCACTTGACCAACGGTAAGAAGTCAAACGCCAAAAGTAGGTATTTCTTTTAAAGGATCATGTTCTTGCCCATGCTCCCAACGTCATTCTCAGATCAGTTATCTTACTCGTATTATTCAAATCAAAGAAGCTCCATTAATATCATACCCTTCCATATCATGTAAACCACCTGCAAATTTATTCAAACCGAGAGCTTTCCGTGTTCATCAAATCATACTGTACGTACATCTTCATTTGACTCTTTAATCTCAAACATGAACTCTATCACAACGACGTTAAGCGTATTTTTGAATATACCATTGCAATACACTAACAAAATTTTATCATAAGTACCGAAAATTTTAATGCAACCTCCAATTTAAAACGCAGGACGATACATTAATGTTTTAATAATATTTCTCACACAGTCATTATAAAATGAAAACCTTATAACACTGAGCGTACCTACCTACCTGTGGTTACTACGTCAAAGCCTCAATAATTTAATGGTTTAGGACATCACTACATAGTATAAAACGAAGTCGCTTTCTCTGTCTCTATGTACGCTTAAATCTTTAAAACTACGCAACGGATTTTGATGCGGTTTTTTTTAATAGATAGAGTGATTGAAGAGGAAGGTTTATATGTATAATTACAGAGTACCCATGGGAATTGAAAAACCTTGATCCACGCGGACGAAGTCGCGGGCATCGTCTACTAATATTATAGTCTAAATATATAAAAGGCAAAGGTGACTGACTGACTGACTGATCTATCAACGCACAGCTGAAACCACTGGATGGATCAGGCTGAAATTTTGCATGTAGATAGCTATTATAACGTAGGTGTCCGCTAAGAAAGGATTTTTGAAAATTCAACCCCTAACGGGATAAAATAGGGGTTGGAATAATCGAACTTAACGTGAGCGAAGCCGCGGGGTAAAGCTAGTAATATTATAAATGCGAAAGTTTGTAGGTATATTTACTTTTTATCCCGGGAAATAAAAGAGTTCCCGCGAGAATAAAAAACCTCAATCCACGCGGACCAAGTCGCGGGCATCATCTAGTTACATAATATACAACTAAAGTACGTAGCGTACAATTAGCGTTACCAGACGTCCCGTATTTCCCGGGACATCCCGTATTTTAGACATAATTTAAAATGTCCCGGCGGGACAGGCTATGTTATGTAATTGAACTGTACTTCGTTTTTCATTATGAAATCGATCCAAGTATTCACACACGAAACAATCGGAAAAAAGCGTTTATAATTACGATTATAATTGTATTGATTTTTGCAGATAATATGTTAAAACGAATAAAAATATGTTTAAACTGACTCGATCCTTGGAAAAATATTAAAAAAAAATGACACTAAATAATTTTGTTTTTTATTTGTCCCGGGTAAAAAACTGAAATCCCGTATTTTTTACCCATTTAACCATTTGTCCCTTATAGGCTGAAAAAAAATCTGGCAACCCTACGTACAATACATGTCTAATTCCCTCTAAGATAATATTACCTACCATGTTATTTGCTATTATTAAACTTAGGCTTGACACCTGCAGCTAACTTCAACTCATAAACACATTAAATAATTACCTATGTACAAAAATCTTGACAGAAGACGCAAAAGGATTTGAATATGTTGGCCATCCTAGTGTTTTTTTTTTTTTTCAAAATAGTGACCACATATAAAACCAGTAGCTACTAATTATTAACAGTCACCATCAATACAAACAAGTCGTCACTATTGTATGAGACAAAAAATCTTCTAAAGCATGACGTTTCTGAGATAATATTATAAAGATATCCTATAGTTGTACCGGTGCAGTGGTGCCATCAAATATTCGAACCCCTTTGAACCTAAGGAACCCTTTTTTTTTTACGTTGGGAAATGCCTTTACGCATCCCGCCCATCTTGACAACAGGCGGGTATGTGGGACTCGTTGGCACTGCCAAAATACCCACTAAAACCCAACGGGCCCGTCCACGCTTTTATAGGGAAGCCACAGGATCGCTGCTCGCATTCAACTGTGGCATTCCAGCGGTTTCGACCGATCATCCCGCCATCCTACGGAGCTCCGGGGGGATGAAGGCGCGCATATTGGCGCCTTCTTCTTTGACCTCTTCTTCTGCGGAGCGGGTGAGCGTTCGGGTCCAGCTCTCTGTCTCGCTCCGCTTGTTCTTTCAGTGAGAGCACGCTCTCACAGAAAGCCATTACCTCCTTCCAACACCTCTCGCTGCCGATCATGGCACTCACCACGCTCGGCAGAGAGAGGTCTGCTCCAACGAACTGCACCACACGGTGCCGCTGCGGCCCCCACGCCGCGCACTCGGCCAAGGTATGATACGCCGTATCTTCCCGCGCATTACATTCGTGGCAGGCTGGGGTCTGCTCCCGCCTCGCAATCTGATGCAGATACTTACCGAAACAACCATGTCCAGTAAGTACCTGCGTCAGACGGTACGTAAGCGTCCCGTGCCGTCTCCGAACCCAGCTTTCCAGGTGGGGCCGGACCGCCTCGACCGTCCAGGAACCGGCTATGGGAGATTGCAGAACCTAAGGAACCCTAATAAATGCTATGTTCTAAAAGAAATCCCGAATTGACATTAACATACATTTAATTACCATCCACTAAGACACGCCATTAAATTAATATTCCCTTCCATATCGTGTTAACCATTTGCAAATTTATTCAAACTGAGTGCTTCCCGTATTTAAATGATATTTCGTTTAATGCTTTCGTTTTACGAATTGCTCTAAAAATTTTCAGTGCTACCTTTATAATATTTTAATATTCTTTTTAATTACTTTTTTTTTTTTTTAATTTTGTGTTCTTTCTTTGTTATTACCTGCTTATCTATTTTTTTGAAATTCACGGTAAATATTTTAAAGGACCCGTTCATAGGTACAGTTTTTTCAAATCACTCTCTTATTTTCCGGGATAAAAAGTAGCCTATGCGTTATTCCAGACTATAATCTATCTCAGTGCAAAATTTCAGCCAAATCGGTTCGGTCGTTGCGGCGTGATTGAGTAACAAACATACATCCAAACTTTCGCATTTACCTATAATATTAAAATTAAAATAGGAAATAATAGGTTTTCTAAGGATCACGCTGTATTACTACCCGAGTATTTGAGAAGAAGAAAGAATAAGAATGATTCGATAGAAATCGGAATCTATAATTTCACTACATAGGTACAAAGGTAAAGTCGATTAAACTTTTGCATAGCTCCAGTTCGAATGAAGTGAATCTTTTCTTGCTTTGTGAAACGTCGCACTGTCTGTGGCAGGTTTCAATTTTTTTTTATTCGTGTGCGACGCGGCGCGACGTGCCCGTGAATTCTTTGTAAATATTTTCGGCGTTTAATATTCTAGATGCTTTTTTAGATAACATAGGTAATTGATGTCTAGGCAGATCTCGCATATCTACTATTTAGTAAAAATTCATAAACAACCTCGTACACAAGCGCACATACCTACCTACTACGTTGTCGACAGGGAAGTAAGTTATAAAGGAGTTATAAGGCATCTATTTTTGAAGTCATAACTTTTTTTTAAAAATTTAATTCACTGCGCGGGGCCTGCGATTCGAAAGTGTGTTTCTTTGTTGGTTTGTCCTTCAATCACGCAGCAACAAAGCAACGGATCGGCGTGAATTTTTGCCTGAGTATAGTTGTGGACCGGGAAAGTGACAGTGGCTACTTTTTATCCCGGAAAATCAAAGAGATCCCGTGGGATTTTTAAAAACTAAATCCACGCGTGCGAAGCAGCGGGCATCAACTAGTTGATTTTTTAAGTTACAAAATTAAATAAACAAAATGTAATGCGCAGGACACAAAAAATTGCAAGACGCTCAGTGCTCACCAATGATTAGAACAAAATGTTGCTTTATATTTCATCCAAATAATGCAATTATTAAACTGAAAAACTTATTAAAACTGCAATCAGTTAGCTAAGCTAAAATACATTTTTTTCTGTGCTACATAATATCGGTGCTGAAAGTAGGTGCTATCCTATCGAATTAAAAATACGTATCTATACATACTTTATATTCCCTGGTTAAAACTCTTCTCTGTCCTCTATCCCCTGGTTGAAAATAATTCCATATACTTACTTATGTACCTACTTCTCTAATCCCCGGTTAAACTTGAGCTACTGGGTATTTAAAAAATACAAACACTATTTTAAAAAGTAATTTTCATAACATTCCGAGAAGTTTGCTTAGCAGTGATGGAGTACCTTATAATAAGGAGTTTCTGTTTGCATTGCAATATACAGACATTTTTAATATCCAGAAGCTATGGGGTTGAAATGGAAGTTTAAAAAGCCTCGATAGCCCAATGGTTGGTACGGACTGAAAACTGAAAGGTCGACGGTTCAACCCCTGTTCAACCCCTACACGTGCACAATATTATTGTCGTATCCGCTCCTAAAACAAGCTTTGCGGTTAAGAGCTGCTAAGAAACTCAAAAGGTAGACAAGAAACGATAAAAACCCTAATTTCTCACGGGCAAAGCCTAAAGCTATTAGCAACTCGAATAGGTACTAATAAAAGACTTTTCCTGAAGGACTGACTGATCTATCAAAGCACAATTTAATCCGATTAAGTACATTTATTTATTTCAAACAAAAGGAACTCCAAAAGCACAACCTAAGAGTTAAAAACTTGAATTTTTACAGTAGGTTTCTTTTATGGTGTAGGCACCCATTAAGAAATTATTTTTTATACATTCCACCCCCAAGAGGGTTAAATAGGGGGTGAAATTTTGTACGAGAATCCGTTATTTTTCAAGTTATACCCATAAAACTTGGTATTTTGTCTTTCGATTAAAAATAAAGAAGTAAGTATAAATATGCGTTTTACAGTTTTTTTTAAATTCCACCCCAAAACATAATTCCACGCTGAAGTCTCGGGGCAAAGCTAGTTACAATAAAAGTAAGTACCTAGGTACCTAATTGTATAAAAGTAAATTACCTACCTACCAGGGCATTGTACTCATCTACTCGTCTCTTTAATAATAAATCGGGCCGCAAAAATATTGGGAAGTATAAAATAAAAGGATATTATTTGATCGGGCGATATATCAAAAGAATGGGACATATCGGAAAAACAAAGTCTGGCCAAATATCCAATGGAAAATCAATCCATCAAACACGATAAAAAATATGTTTGGGAAACTTAATATCGGTTTATAGCGCGGAAGGATTTGTCGTATAGTTATCTGTATTATTGTATTCCAATATTTTTAGTGTTTGGCTTTTTAAGGTTTTTTTATTTGATGACCAGATGGCCCTTGTCTGTGATTTTTCCTGATGGTAAGGGATGATGCAGTCTAAGATGGTAGCGGGCTAACTTGGAAGGGGTAAGTATGGCAGTGTATATTCAACCCATACCTCTAGTCAGTTTCTACACGCAATCGTGCTGGAACGCTAAATCGCATGACGGTACCTAACTGACGGTAGGGTGGTAAGGTAATACTGCCATGGCCAAAGCCTTTCACCAGACAGACAGTTGGTTATTTAATAAGGTAGGTATTTAGGTACCTACAATACCATTATTTCTACTTTTCTGTTCAAACTGGAAATCATTATTTTAATTATTCATTCAAAATTCCTTTAAAATATTCTTTTTATAATGAGTATTAAATATTTTTAAGCTATTTATTTATTTTTATTTATTTATTTATTATTAGGACAACCAACAAAATTACATGTAAACTAGACTTATAACATAAAATATAAGAGTAAGGTAGTGAGAAACAAGTAATTTCACTTATAGGTAGCCACATCATGCAATTTAAATAAGTCGTACTTGACATGTTACAAAGTATATACAACAAAAATTGTTACCTAAACTAAACTAGACAAAAATTAAAATTAATAAGCTTATAATAGACTATAAAATAATTAAGATACATGCTTTAAAAAGTTTTTATGACCTTAGCTTTAAATTTTCCGATTTTGTCACAAAATACATCGATAGACTTGTCTTTGACCGATAGTTCCCTATACAATCTACTAAGCCGAGGTATTAATGAGTGGTGACCGAGGTTAGTTTTAAAGGCCCTGTGTGTAAAGGGGTGAATTAGGTACCGCGGCATACGTGAGGGAATTTTAAGGGATAGCTGGCTTAGTAACTCTGGGCTATCTATGGTTCCGTTAATAAGCTTATGCAAAAAAACCATATCATGTAGTTTTCGTCTATCCGATAGCGAGTTTAAATTACAAGTTTTAAGTCTAAAAGAGTAGCGTGCTCTTTTGTTAGGTCCGGAAACGAATTGTGTAAACTATTGCATAGCTTCTATCGCGGGCCTTGAGCGTGGAGACCGAATTCAGAAATTCCGTAACAAAAATAACCTGACACGGGACTCCTCTCACCGCTAGATGGCGTTGATAAAAAATGCTATACAATAGCTTTATCGCGGCAGTCCCCGAGTGCCACACGTCTTTTTGTGTCTTATGCTCTTTTCTCATTTGTTTTTTGTTTTTTTTGGGTTCCGAAAAAAAACGGAACCCTAAAAGCATCACTCCGTTGTCCGCCTATCTGTCCGTGTATTTATGGCCCTTTTTCACTGAAACGGCATGAGGTACTAAGTTGTCTAAAAATACAAAGCTCAATGGTCTCATAATCTTCATTCTTCATCATTAATCTTGCTTGACAACAATAAATGATATAAAGCGTTGATGAGGTCTAGCTTAGAGCGCGCTTGCCTAGAAAATGCCTAATGACTCTTGTCTTGAAGGTAGGTACTCAGATTGTTCGTGGCCGGAAACACAGAAGCTGGAAGTGCATTCCATACCTTAGCCGTTCGTTAAACGTTGAGTTGAAGCGTTTCGTCGGTGCGAGTATGCTATGAAAAGTTCAAGTTTTTAGTTTAAATGAATGAAAAGCTTATAAAGCGTATTTTCATTATAGACTTATTATATTTCATAAAAAATTCTAGCGACACCGACGGTACTTATCACTACCTGGCCTGCTACCGTGCTAACACCGTGCTAACTTCGGGTTGTTTTTCTTCTTCGTTCTTCGTTTTAATTTCAGAACGATTGTTTTGGTTGTCAATTTCCTTGTCAAAATATGACAGTTGACACTTGGCAATGACAGAACTTACCAACTGACAGTTGGAGTTGACACTTGACACCAAATTCAAAACAAAAGTTCGCAATCAACAAATCGCTTAATTATTTGCTAAATAAATATCCTACGTCTTTCTTTGCAAACAATAATTATTGGAATTATTGTTTAAAGATAATTTATGCATCTTTTAATTCACTTAGGTTATTTGTTTCATTTGAGCCTTTGAGGTTATTATCGTTTTTACATTTTTTTTCACCGTTTCTTTAATACGCCGATTTATACTGTTTAGGTAACTTCTCAAGACAAATGAGTGCCACGACGGGAATAATAGCGAATTCCATACGCAATAAACTACAGAATGCGTTACAAGCGAAGCATATGGAAGTGATAAATGAATCGTACATGCACAATGTACCTAAAGGTGCCGAAACCCATTTCAAAGTCGTCGTAGTGTCCGATCAGTTCGATGGATTACCCCTCATAAAGGTATGCACTGACTATTAAATAATTCAGCTCCACATATTTTTTCAAATATTGTCTATATAACTTTGCTAATAACGGGCTAACACAGTTCGATTTTAGTTGATCAGCTGCTAAATAAAATTTTTGAAAAAGAATAATTGATTGTTAAACAACAAGTGTTGATCAACCCATGAACCCACTTTGAGCTATTGAATTAATCTTTCATAGATAGAGAACATTATAATTATTAAATAATTTATACTTAAGGATATCAGCTACATTTATCTTAGGAAAACAGTGTACTCTCTTTAACTCAATGAAAAACCTCCCTAATTTAAAATTATTACTAGAGCTTGGTTATCTTATCTATATCTCTGCTTTCATGAGAAAATTTATATACATAGTATTTTTATTTTTGCCTTTCTATGGACTTTTAGTGTAAATCTGCATTTTGACATTGACAAAAGTTGAAATTCCTACATCAGTTAAGTTTACTTAAGGGGGGGGTAAGGTTAATTCGCTAAAAAAAAGGCATGTTTTCAAGATTTTTTTTTGGCAATACAGATGGTGTTAGTTTATTCAGTCGATCCATACATGATAATGTAACAATAGAACAATATTCTCCTAAATTTTCATTGCAAAATATTAAAAATTGAGCGAGTGACAGTGAATTTCCGGAGGCGCCTCGAGAAAAAGTTGTTTTGCGGTGTCCATCATAACTCGCAACCAAATCATCTGAAACAAAAAAATCAAAATGCATTCGTTAAAGGAGATGTTTGTTGAGGTATTCACGAGAGGATTTTTTTTTTTTTCGATTTTTCGATTTTTCGTAGCACTTGGAAGCCAAAAACCAGATTTTCGCTAAAAAAAACGGCTAATTAGCTGTTGTAAAAAAATTGATAATTATTGAAAAAAAAAAGCTCTCGACAATACCTGGGGAATTATGTGAAGAAACACTGTGCAAAATTTCAAAATGATTGGTCCAGTAGATTTTTAGTTATGGTGGACACGGACTTCAAAAATGACAAGTCTCAGAAAAACGCTTTAAAGTTCGCGTACTGAAGTATTCAAGATAAAATTCGACAATTTTTTTATACTCACACAGAGTCGTCGATGCCAGGTCCGTCACTTGTTACTGCTCAACACAGCATACAGCGTTTAACTGATGCATAGATCATGCCTCGAATATACTTGACTTTACCTGAACAGACCCGTTTGGGGCGGGTGGGGCTGTAAAACCTCAGGCTGGCAACGGACGCTGAAATACTCATAACTTCGTCAATTTTGCCCCGATCGACTTGAAATTTTAACACAATCTTCTTGAGATATTATGCATTCAATTAGAAAAATAAAAAAAAAATCGAAAAAAAATAAATTTTAATACCTAACCCCCCCCTTAACAACATTGAAAAATGCCAGCTTAAAATAATATATTTTTTTTATATTCAGAGACATCGAATGGTGAATGATGTATTAAAAGAAGAATTACAAAATGGAGTTCACGCTTTATCCATTGTGGCAAAGACTCCTCAGCAGTGGGAGGCCAGTGATAAAGTAGTTGAGAGCAGCCCTAATTGTAGAGGAGGCTTTGGGAAATAAAGTGTAGAGGTTTCAAATGTTATGGAGATGGCTTTTTTTAAAACTTACACTGTTAGCATAATGATGCTTTTGGATGTGGTATAGGAATTATTAATACCTTAGGTTAACTTCTCCCACTTTCTATTTAGAAGTAATCCACGGTGGGATTCCTATACAAAATTAACAATTTAGATATTTTCGATTTTTCAAATGACAAAAAAAAAAAATAGGAAACCCAAAAGGTTTCCTATTTTATTTTTTTTATTTTTAGACCACCCCTGTAAAAAGGCAAAGAAAACAAAAAAAATATTCAAATCAGTCAAGCCATTTTTTTGTTCTAGCCAAATTAATGAACAGCAATTGATTTTTATATAAGAAGTTTGTCTTCAACATGGCTATCAACAGTAACCATTTATGTGAAGCGAATGTGTTTATATACTTGGTATTTGTGTCTAGAAATATGGACTGCATTTGATTTAAAAGCAGACTGCAAAATACAATTTGACTGCAGTTTCAGTAAACAGTGCATTCAATACTAGAATTGCACAAATGCACTCCAACTGCAGTCAGCTTGCAGTTAAAATGCAGTCCATTTGTCAGGCCCATTTTGTTCAGCTGTGCAATTCTCTAAAAATGATTGCAATCGATTCCAATTGGCCTATACTCACTTGCCATTGGCTAAAATACATTGTTGCAGCAAGAACACCCAAATTCAGCCAGCTACCACAATTTAGATTGTAGCAATTATTTATTGAAAACCAAAGTATATTGACACTTGGCTTATAGATTATCATGATGTAGGTTTTAGTATTTGACCTATAGTTTACAGTGTAAGTGCTAAAAGCTATCCTTGTGCAGTTTTAGACAATGCTATAGACAATAAAGGTATAATATTTTGTATTAAAATAAAACATTGTTCTGTTGTCAGTATGTTTTATTATACTTAACATCTCATATGTATACAGGGTGTCCCACGGCGATGCCACATGGAGGGGAAGTACCTTAAATATTGGAGATGGAACATTTTACTGAAAGAAGACTTCATTTTAATTTAAAAAACAATTTAAACTGCATTCATAGATTTTTAAATAATTGCCTGGTTGAACCGGGACTCGAACCCGCTATCCGAGAAAAAAAATTAACCTGTATCTTTATCATACCGATCGGAAGGTTTCATCATAAGGATTATTTTTTGTTAAATAACATAGCATGAGAAATAAAAGGAAAACCATGAATTTTAGCCTTTGATGTAAAATTTTGTTCAGAAATCCAGCTGCAACAGAGCTACGAATTGCAGCGGGATTGAAGGACAAACCAATAAATCAACAAACAAACACACTTTCGCATTTATAGGTAATATAAGTAAGGATTAGTAAGGATAGTAAGGATCGGGAAATGATGCGTACTTCTCAAGTGGGTACTCATTAGTAATAGTTCATGTCAGTTGTATGTTGAATGTTAATATGTACGCCAATGTCAGCTTTTCATTTTTCTGAACAAAATTTTACATCAAAGGCTAAAATTCACGGTCTTCCTTTTATTTCTCATGCTATGTTATTTAACAAAAAATAATCCTTATGATGAAACCTTCCGATCGGTATGATAAAGATACAGGTTAATTTTTTTTCTCGTATAGCGGGTTCGAGTCCCGGTTCAACCAGGCAATTATTTAAAAATCTATGAATGCAGTTTAAATTGTTTTTTAAATTAAAATGAAGTCTTCTTTCAGTAAAATGTTCCATCTCCAATATTTAAGGTACTTCCCCTCCATGTGGCATCGCCGTGGGACACCCTGTATACAAGGGTCTTATTATTATAATAATATTGGATTTTTCATGGTTACTTAGGATAAAATCTCAAAAGATTAAGTATTTATTTTGCTCTGGTTTTTTGCAAAAAAGGAACTCCTTGTTATACTCCTTAAAACAATTTTTTCTTTACATTGTAATCAATCAATTCAATATAGTACTCTTGGTAAGTACGAACAATTTTACAATCATATTGGAGAAAAACATTTTATTAAAATTTTGTTTATTACTTACCTACCTACATATTGTGTTCTTTTACATTACTTATTATAATGCGACTAGATACATGGTATCTAATTACAATAAAGTCTAGCGTCCATAATCCAGATATCAAAAATCTGGACCATTGATAATCCAGATTCAATTCCAGTGAAAAAAAATTACACAATACAGATTTGTATATGTTCTTGAAAGAAAAATCTGTCGAAACAATAACAACCCGAAATTATCTACTAGTAATAATACTAATACTAAATTATGTACTTACTAGTTTTTAACCACCAAATTGATTTATAAATTTAAGGTTTAAGCAAGTTTTGTTTTTGTTATGTCAATTAATCCGAATTATGAATGCTCTACTTTACAGCTACTACTACTAGCTTACAATATTATACACATCTCCATGATTTTATTATTGGCCAATTGAATAATTAATATAATATATAATATAATATAATATCTGCGTCTGACCGCTCCCACCTAGGCTCCTGACAGGCACGCACACTTACGCAATGTGCATGTACACGACGCAACCACAAGTAAAGCTCACGCGCCCTCGTGAATTGCAAGATTTATAAAACCTTAGCCTTAAATCATCTCTAGAAGCATAATTTATGAAACCCATCAAATAAAATTCATGTCATAAGGTAAGGTCCAGCCTTTAAACATTGATTCTACTAATCAGATAAAAACTTCACAGCTTTGCAAGATGCATTTGTAATAAAGCCCTACCATTCTACTATCCATTGTGCCTAATAACTTTTGAATTTCTTGAAACACAACTCGAAAACAATCACAATTTTATTTTAATACTGTTAATTACAATGCATATAGCGTGGCAAGCACCATGACATTTCAAAGTACCAAAAAGCAATATAGTGCTTAACTAATTATATCTTATTCCATCAGTTTAGTATTATCAAAAGTTCTAGTATCTAGTCACTTGTACCTTTCCTCTGGTCCATCATCACTAAGCATTCCTCCATACATCTGAAGCATGGTATATCAAAGGGTGAACAATCAACACCAAAAAAAAAAAAGATAGTCCTTGACTGCGATCTCTCCTGATGGTAAGTGACGATGCAGTCTAAGATGGTGGCGGGCTAACTTGGAAGGGGTATGGCAGTGTACACCCCTAATCGGTTTCAACACGCCATCGTGCCGGAACGCTAAATCGCTTGGCGGCACGTCTTTGACGGTAGGGAGGTAAAGCCTCCCACCAGACAAACATTTGCACAACATTAAGCACTCCTCACTCCAGTCCACACTTGTTTAGACACCGCTGGACGGTGTTAGTTGTATCAAAGGTTGAATGTGTCCAGCCGAAGCTTGCCCTCGTTCTCCGTGAGGTACAGGAGGTCTGCCATTGTTTGCTCGCAGATCGCTTCCTCGGCCTTTTCAGACATCTAGAATAGACAAGGAAGCTTTTAAATAAAGAATATGTGAATATTTTTAAAGTTGAGCGATTTATTGTAGAGGAAAATCTATCTTTCGCGTTCGCATCACGAAGATGTTGATGTTAACAGTACGAGTATGACGTGTTTTCAATTCTGTCGTAGCCGCCATGACTTAACATGGTAACAAATAAGTTATGTATATTAATTTAAAAGAATCTATACATATAATAAAATTGTAGAAAAGTGGTGTCTGTACAATGGAAATATATAAAAAAAAAGTAGCAGGGGTTGTTATTATATCGATGCCGAACCCGAAATTGTAATTAATTTTTTTTTGTCTATTTGTCTGTTTGTCTGTGTGTTTGTGCACGCTAATATCAGAAACGGCTTATTCGATTTAGATACGGTTTTCACTAATATATTGTAGTAAGCTTCACTTAACATTTAGTGTTTATTTCATGTCAATCGGTTCATAAATACAAAAGTTATGTCAATTTAAAGAATCACGCCGAACATTTTTAACGTACAGAGTACGTACTACACGCCTCGCGCCTGAGCGTCGACGGTATATGTAATTCAAAATATGCTGCCCGAAAAGTCACTATTCCACGCGAACGAAGTCGCGGGCACAGCTAGTCATAAATAAATGTCTCACCCTGGCACGTGCCGTTCTTAAAGAGAATATCTTACCGGTCTATAGTTGGGCGGGAAGTTAAAGTTGGGTCCGAAGTTAACGCTAACGTAGCTGCTCCGGTGTAGCGAGAGGGTGGAGTAGTAGCAACCCTGGTACGCGTCCGTGATCACCTCACCCTGGCACGTGCCGTTCTTGAAAAGAGTATCATACCGGTCTGTAGTTGTAGTCGATGTTGGGCGGGAAGTTGAAGTTGGGTCCGAAGTTGACGCTGAAGTGCTGCTCCGGTGTCGCGAGACGGCGGAGTAGTAACAGCATTAGTTGTTGGTACATGTCTGTGAACGCCTCGCACTGACACGTGCTGTTCTTGAAGTTCAATATCTTACCGGTCGGTAGTTGTAGTCCGTGTTGGGCGGGAAGTTGAAGTTAGGTCCGAAGTTGACGCTGAAGTGCTGCTCCGGTGCCGCGAAAAGGCGGAGTAGTAACAGCATTGGTAGTTGGTACACGTCTGTGAACGCCTCGCGCTGACACGTGCCGTTCTTGAAGTTCAGCATCTTACCGGTCGGTAGTTGTAGTCGGTGTTGGGCGGGAACTTGAAGTTGGGCCCAAAGTTGACGCTGACGGTGCTACTCCGGTGCAGCGAGACGGCGGGGTAGTAGCAGCCCTGGTTCACGTCCGTGAACGCCTCGCCCTGGCACGTGCCGTTCTTGAAGAACAGTATCTTGCTGCCGGGCAGCGGCTTGAGGTTGTTGAGGGACTCCTGAATATTGTCCTTGTCTTCGTAGTACAGGTGGCTCTTGAATTTGACTAGAGGCTGTGGAAAACGAATTGGAATAGCATTAGAAGTTATCTTTTTGGCGGCTAATTGCGATTTCACCTTATTGCTTTAAGAATCACACTAATATTATAAAGGCGAAAGTTTGTGTGCGTGTGCGTGTTTTTGTTACTCCTTCACGCCACAACGAATGAACCGATTTGCATGTTTGAAATGGAGATAACTCATACCCAGGATTAACACATAAGCTACATTTTGTCTTAGAAAATTAAACAGTTCCCGCGGTAATCAAAAAACCTTAATCCACGCAACGAAGACGCAGGCATCATCCAGTTTGACATAAAACCTAAATGAAGACGCAGTCGCGGGCTCGTTTGCCCGCTATTATATATAAAAAAATAATTATATTATATATAAAAAAAAAAAAAACAACAGCTAGTAGTGTATACGGAGGACAAGTTGTAAACTCACGCGGTCCTTGTAAGTGGTGGGTATGTACTTGGTGTGCGCGCTGTCGGGCAGCACGATGAGGAAGCCCAGCGTGTCGCCCTCGCCGTAGCCCGCGCTGTAGTGCTTGCCGCGAGACTCGTGGAACCTGCGTACAAATACAAATTCTTTATTTGCATAATGTGTGTTACAAACAAAAGATGACAATTCCAATTAAAAGTTAAACACATTAACCGTAGCGGCGTACAAATATTATCGTAGGTAATAGGTTTCGTGGCTGACGTATAGTTAGGCCGTGGTGTAGCGGTTAACACACTCGGGCGCGATTCCCAGAGAGACGTGGGTTCGAATCCCGCCGGCCTCGGAATTTTTGATATGTATTTATAAATAATTCTAAATCTATTAGGTTATTTCCTTTAAGTGTAGGTTAACACTTCAATAAAAAATTAAAAAAATTATCGTAGGTAGCACAGTAGGTAGGTATGAAAAAAAGCTACATGCAGTTCTTAAAAATTACGAGTACTTACATGTAATTATTACATTCGGTATCCTCAAATCAATCAAGAGTCTAAACATACGAACGACACAAGTGGGGGTTTAAAAGCACATAGCCCGCATCTTAGACTACAACGTCGCTTACCATCGGATGAGATCGCAGTCAAGGACTATATTTTATCATTGAACTAGCTTTAACCCGCGGCTTCGCTCACGTTAGGTTCGATTTTTTAACTCCCTATTTAACCCTCTTGGGGTTGAAATTTTCCAAAATCCTTTCTTAGCGGATGTCTACGTCCTAACAGCTACCTATATGCCAAATTTCAGCTCGATCGGTCCAGTGGTTAGAGCTGTGCGTTGATAGATCAGTCAGTCAGTCACCTTTGCCTTTTATATATTTAGATTTAAAAAAAAACAAAAAATAAAAAGCAAGGAGCTGACCTAGTCCCTTTCCTGCTGCGCCACGAGTAGCCAAACTTGTCGTAGCCGAGCGGCGCCTGCAGGTTGGCGTAGCGGCGGCCCCAGCCCAGCCGCGTGGCCGCGCCCTCGGGCAGCTCCTCCACCGTCGCCTCCCAGTACCACGAGCCGCGCGACACGCCTGCCGCACCAACACATCAAACACTCAATGGGGATGTTAACACTAATCACAAATTAATGTTAAGTGTTAATTTTATGATAGTTTGTAGGATTAGAATATCGAAAATCACATTTTTGTAATTTAATATAACTTAATAAATTTATTAAAAATAATTTTAAATGCTATATTTATAATCTGATGTCATGTGACCGCAACCGTCAAGAAGAACTTGTGACGTCACTAACCTAACCGCAAAACAAACGGAGTGATTCTAGGTATAGTAGGCGCCACGAAAGAAGTCCCGCGGCAATCAGGTGGAACTAATAGATTTTACATACAATAATTGCCTAGACATATGACTACTAGCGCCGCCTCTATGGGCCTTCTTTCGTGGCGCGGACGGACCGATGACGTCATGTCAGTCAAGTGACAGTTGTAGAGTGTTTTAGCGGGAAAATTCAAAATTACTCTTTTTTTGTATATTTTCTCATCGAAAATACGAATATTTTCAAATATTATATATTTTTTTATGGTTAACAAGAGTCAATCTTCAAAATAAAAGCAATTCCGAAAAATTGTTAACATCCCAATTGGGTACTTCACAGTTTTTTTTAATATACTTAAAATAAAGTTTTTATCCTGGGAATAATTAAACATGGTTGCGCAAAAAGTTTCCAACCCATAAAACAAAAAAAAAAACTCACCATGCGTCGCGCGCACCATACAGTATCCCTTCTCGCCGGTGACAGCGAGCCTGTCCTCCGCGATCTTCAGCTGCGGCGCGCGGTCGTGCAGCGCCAGCAGCACTATCCCGGGACACATGGACCGATACAACCAGCCCGGGATCGGCTTGCCGCTCCATTCGTTGTTTTCGTCGAACTCCTGGGGAAATTTGGAATGCGCTCGCAATCGGTTTTTGATGTTTTTTGATGTTTTGGGGGCTAATACACCGTGACGACAAACGGCATAACACTTTTTTATGACGTTTTGCCCCTTCTCGGCAGCAATTTAAATATAGCGTCCCCAAAAAATTTAGTTTTAATTTTTTTGGCCCAATCGGTTTGCTTAATAATATTTGTCTGGGATCCATCTTAGACTGCCTAAAGAGGTGATGTTTATATACTTAACCACGCGAAAGAATAATTTTTAGATTCAACAATGTACATAGTATTGGAATAAGAATCAAGCCTCATGATATCGCACCTTCAAAACAAAAGTGGCACTATGTGGAACTTTTTTTTAAAACCATATTTTCTAAATTAACTCCATAATTTACTGGCATGTTTTCAGTACACAAATTAAATTAGATTGTCAAACTGATAAATGAAATTAATTGCATTCTTTTCTTCCAGTTATTTGCTAAGATATTGAACAAAAATGCTGCGTCAAAACTTTAAATGGTCATACTGAAAAATTACAATTTTTGTAAAACGCCACTTTTGTTTTCATGATGCGATATATTGCTCATTGAACTTTTCATGTATTTAGACGTTTTGCTGCTTAGAGATCTAAACCGAATTAAGTCTCTTAAATTGGTTTAGGTCACTAGTGCTATAAAGTTACCTGTCTAAACGGAGCATGGGTATCGGGTTCGGCCAGTATGTACCGATAGCCGTCTTTATTGAACGGGTGCTCTGTGGGGTAGCCGTGTGAAGGCACTTTCAGCGCCGCCAGGTCCGCCGAGCGGCCCTTCTTGCCCACGGGCGCACTCGCCTCCACCCCCACCGCTGGGCGACGCTTGCCTTGACGGCCCTTTACGTTGCCTCCGAGTGGGACTGCAAACAAAGTATTAATATACGTCATGAAAATCGATACGCATTGCGTCGACGGGTCTGGCAGAGGGGTATCTAAGGCGCCTAATTTGATATAAAGTGAAAGTCGGCCTAAGCACCATTTATATACGGCTTAAATTTCATCGAAAATTCATAAGCGTAAGTAAATAGGTAATCTATATATATAAAATTCAAAGCCCTGACTGACTGACTGACTGAGATATCAACGCACAGCCTAAATTACTGTAGTAAGAAACTTGAATTTTTTACAGTTGGTTCTTTTTATGACGTAGGCGCACACTAAGGAAAGATTTTTGAAAATTCAACCCCTAAGGGGGTAAAATAGGGGTTTGAAAAATTGAACTTAACGTGAGCAAAGCCGCGAGCAAAAGCTAGTATTAAATAATTCGCAATCTAAATATATTTGCCGGGAAGAAGATGAATTTTGTAGCGCTCTCGTTGTCTAAGGAGAAACTTAAACTTAAGTTCTATATTTCCGAGACTAGTTAAGATATTTAGAAAAAGAAATATGGTATCGTGTTATAATATTAATTTTTTTTATTTTAAACTATATAAAAGACCAAGTCAAATACCTACCCAATTGTAAAGCTCTTCAGAGAAGAGTATGGAGAGACTCATTTTTTATTGGACAAGATAGTCCTTGACTGCGATCTCACCTGATGGTAAGTGACGATGCAGTTTAAGATGTTAGCGGGCTAACTTGGAAGGTGTACGGCAGTGTATATTCAACCCATATCCCTAATCGGTTTCTACACGCCATCGTGCCGAAACGCTAAATCGCTTGGCAGCACGTCTTTGACGGTAGGGTGGTAGCCTAGCCATAGCCAAAGCCATCGACCAGACAAAATATAGTTTCCGTTTTCTCTTTTTCCGTGTCTTTTTAGTCAAATATATTTCCGTTTTAGCCAGGTTTTAGTATATGGTTGGTACTGGCAAGGTATTTTAGGATAAGCTAGAAATAACCAAGTACATACCGTTAGGATATTTGAACCTCGATGAATAATGAAAAGGGTTAATCATTATGGATTACAACTTGATTACAACGAATATTAATTCTTGCGAATCCTTTGTTTCGCAGCAGAAAGACGTCAATGCAAAAAAGGGAAGTTTAAAAATGGAAATGATTGAATTCTGACAGTTAAATTTTTTTTAACTATGTTTTTGTGCAAAGAGATATTATTTACATATAAACTAATTCTACGTGAACTCGGAGGAAAAAAAAAATTGTGTTTGTACGTGAACCTCTATTCAATTTCAAAGCGATCCTTCGAAGAGCGATCGCCAGTTCGAACAAGGTTTGAAATCCCATGATTCTGTAGGTTCAGTAGCTTACCATCAGATGAGATTGCAGTCATGGACTATCTTGTAATGATCCAATTAAAAGGTCTACAAGTCTACGAGTTTTTTATATAATTAATATACAAATTAGTATTTATAATATTTAAAATCTACACATTGAAACCACTCGTTTGTTATCTTTTGATACCAAACTTAAATTATTATCTATCTTTTTATCTCAACTTATTTCCTTGGCGATACTAGGACGGCTAAGTCAAAGCCAAAGATAAATCAAAATCTCCCGAGTAGTCCTAGTATTTAGTAGTAACGAGTTTATGGGTAGATACCGGCAAACAAACACATAGACATACATAACTGACTCTCATGTAATTGGATGAAATTGCATTGCGCGTTTAACCTCACTAACGTGGGGTTTCTGACAAATTATGTAAACAACAACTTTAACTAATTAAATGACCTCATGGAAAAATTTATCACCATCATAACATATTTCGCAGAAAAAAAATTATAGTGGAACAAAAACTTTTGGCGATTTAGGTACCTACTCTAATATAATAGGTAGGGCTAACCAATAAAATTTTATTTCACTAAAAATTTTTTTTATTCTTTTATAAGCTAAAACTAGGGTTCCGAATAAAACGGAACCGTTATAAGATCGCTTTGTTGTACGTCTGTCTGTGTATCAAGGCCCTTTTTCTTAGAAATGGCTTGAGGTACTAAGTTGAAAATATTGAATACAAAAGGTCAATCTTCGTTTTGTAATTTGGAAAATAAGAAAGTAAACAAAAATCAAGCTTTACAATTTTTAGTTACGTAACAAAAAAACGCAGTCTAGTGCATGGCTGGATACGTTTCAAATGAGAATTCCAATCCTATAAATAGATAAGTAGATAGGTACTTGCTTCGTTATGAACAAGTCGTTACTGTTTCTTCGATAAATAAGTACCTACTACGTAGTACGTGACTTGTAGGGAACTCCCAAACTATATTACCAATTTAACGGGACTAGCAAATCTGATAATTAAGCGATCGTAACGGTACCTACCCGTTAGTGAAGTTCTATCAAAATTATTAGAGAAAATTCTTTAGAGAAAAGAAAAAAGTGTAAATTTTGCTCAAGACAATAAAATGGACATTCCTACCTAATAATAACGAAGATGTAATATGTAGCTCTCCAGAATATGGAAGTATTTGTTTATATAATCTGTACCAAAACTTAAACTACAACATAAATATATTTATAGGACGTCCATAAGGATCTTATCTTATCTCTAAAGAAGAGATTTCTTCCAGAAGCCATCGGTAAGTAGCTATGTACATTTGCAGTACTTCGATCCATATTTTGAGGCTATTGTGCTAGATTTTTAGCCACCGCGTCACCGTTTACATAATCAATTGTTAGCTGACCTCAATGCAAAATAAAAACGCTCAACATGATGTGCTAAAATTATACGAATACTCTATCAGTGCATTCCAATTAACGATAGCGAACTATTGTAAAACATAATACGGTAACCCTTTGGTTTACAATTTGCATACATTATAAATTCATGTGGCAATTAAATTGCAAATAGCCCGCGCGCTTCGTATGAAATAACATAAAGTAATATAACATATTATTATAAAAGAAAAAACTTACTCTCCATGTTGGCTAGTCGTAAACACCGCTAAACGTTTACAAATTCTTAATGTAATGATAAGATAACGTATTGGTCCGCGTCCCAAATACAACATAATGCGCTGCGAACTAATCTATCGGAAGCAAATAGGTAGGTACCTACCCATAGTTTTCCTGTGTGGACGTGATAAAGAACCTATATACCGAGTAAGTACATATAATCGGCACTCGTAGGATGGCGTATACGAGTGTGTAAGCGGGTTCAACGAAAATAAAGTTTTCCAAAACTCACCAGCCATGAAGTTCAAGGTTGTAAATAATATGGAATCGATAGAGAAATCGCGGAGCCAACGCGACGCTGCCTATGTGAGAGTTTCGAGTCGGAGTAACTTACACACGGGCGCGTCGGGGCCGTGTGTGTCTGTATTTACAAACACCACCGCGTACAGAACAATGTCATTATTGAATACGATCTAGAATTTGTGTCGCAGTATTCCGGAGCGTTACGACTTACGCCGTTTTTATTAAAACGAGATGTTATCAACTAACTAGTTGGACTTCTTCCCGGCTGTGCGGACAACGACGTCGCTCGATTCATGCGCATTCATGACGTTACAATAAGTGAATGGAATATAATTAAATATGGCTCACTGTAAACGTTATAAGTAAGTAGGTATGTCAACTCAACATTTCTTATGTAAAAATGAATAAATCTGTATAAATGTGACTTTCATCTGTCTTATATTCTACTACCATATTAGTTGACGCCCGAGCATGGATTTAGGTTTCTAAAAATCATTGTAAACGCCTACATATTCCGGAATGAATAGTAGGTAGCATCTGTCCTTCGTCAGGATGCAAGCTATATCCTTATGAAATTTTGTCAAAATCGGTTCAGCGGTTATAGAGTAAAAAGACAAAACACAGTTAAAAACTTGGGCGTTATTAGTTTGGCTTACTAATATAATATTATAAATACGAAAGTGTGTTGGTTTGTCCTTCAATCACGCCGCAACAAAGCAACGGATCGACGTAATTTTTTGAATGAGTATAGTCGAGGACGGGTGAGTGACATAGGCTACTTTTTATCCGGGAAAATTAAAGAGTTCGGGATTTTAAGAACTAAATCCATGCAAGCGAAGCCGCGGGCATCAACTAGTATATTTTAATACAATGTTCCCGGTAATTGATCAGACTATGCTCTACATAGCTTTAGAAGGGTTAATATATTCTGTCCCGAATTCCACATAATATTAAGTAGTTAGGTACCAGTTTTAACACTTCATGGTTGTTATTTGCTTTTCTGATTTGGGTTTTAGAAAGATGTTTCCCATAGTTTGAGACTTTGAAGTTTCAAGTCATAAGCGAAGGGAGTTCAATAATAAAAAAAATATATACTGGACATGTATGAAAAGCGTCAATATTACCCCATTCTATACACAAATTAATAATATAATTAATCTGTGGCTCTATATTATTTTATATACTACTACTCGTCAGCTTTCGTGTTAGGCTACGTGTTAGGTAAATACATATTATTTGTTTAAGATTACGTTAAGATAGACTATTCTCGTAGTAACAATAACCGATGATTATACTTACAAGAAAAATGTATCAGTTATATTGGTTTCTTCATATAAAATGTATTTTAAAACGATCCCGGTGCCATAGGCTACAGCCTGTCACCGGGATCATAATTCATAATAAAGAATCAACACACACTTCCTTCATCATAACCGTTCCTATGGCTTTGCCGTAGTCAAGTAAAAAATGGGATTTGACGTTTGGCTGAAAGGCACAGAGATAGATTATAGTCTGGTATTTAAACACATAGGCTACTTTTTATCCCGGAAAATAAGACAGTTGCCGCGGGAACCAAAAAACCTCAATCCACACATACGAAGTCGCAGGCATCAGCTACTATTTTAGATAATATTAGTGCCACAGTTAGTGCGTTGGGGCATAGAATACTTAATAGTAATAGTACTGGTTGGAGGCCATAGCCAGTAGCTTTTTTTTTTTTATTCGATGACAAGATAGCCCTTGACTGCGATCTCATCTGATGGTAAGTGACGATACAGTCTAAGATGGTAGCGGGCTAACTTGGAAGGGGTATAGCAGTGTAAATTAAACCCATACCCCTAATCGGTTTCTACACGCCATCGTGCCGGAACGCTAAATCGCTTGGCGGCACGTCTTTGACGGTAGGGTGGTAACTAGCCACGGCCAAAGCCTACCACCAGACAATGCTTATGAACGCATCTGACTAACACCTACAAATGTTTACATAAGTGTTCATATCAATGGTATCATTGGCCTTATAATTGTGTACTCCGAACAACCTAACAGCAGTTCTGGCGCACTCCGCAGTAAATAAAGTAGTAGAAGTACATGGCGTACCTCTTCCAAGGACCTAAATTTAAAGAGTGCATGGGATAAGAGTTACGTGATAGAAAGAGAGAAAAGTGAATAAGACGGTAGGTAAAGAAACATAAATGTATGATATTTGAATTTGAAACCTCGACTGTCCGTCCGTTCGTCCGCAGTCTGTCAGCAAGCTGTATGTCGTGAACCATAATAGATAGAATGCGCATTTTCACAGAATGCGTATTGCTATTGCCGCAATAACAACCAAAAAAGATAGAAATTAAAGAGGTTTTCCATAAAAAACTTTTAGTTTTCCTTGGTTTTTCTCATAATATCTGGTGTTAAATATTACGAAACCCTTCTGTGTCGGTTAAAAATGCATGCCATTATTCATATTTCTTTTTAACCGACTTCCAAATAGGAGCAGGTTATTTCATTATCAACTCGATACTATTACCATCATACCGAGCTTCAAAAAATTTCTGCGAATCGACGAATCGCTGTTCAAGCATTGTCTGAATTGGAAACCAGTTACCCACTCCTTTTATATTAATGACATACATGAACTAATGCGCGATTCAAAATGTATGACCGCCACCTATTGAGACTTTAGGAAACGATTACATTATATTGGATGCATCGAACTATGATTGGATGATTTGGAGGATCTTGCAGAATTGTCAATCAGCTGTTTGCTTTTGTAACCTTTGAGGGTCCATTCACAATATTTTCAGCCTACTTCGATATTTTTTTTATAAGTATTTTTTTGTGTGAATGTTACCCGATCTCATCATCACCCGATCATCTCGAGGATGGTTTCGTTTAAAGAGAAAAATTTTGGAAAATTAGGGGACGAATGTAGGTTATTGAATTTTTCACATTTTTATATTGAACTAACTATTGCCCGCAACTTCGTCGTCCCGGAGTAAGTATTTTAAAAATCCCACTGGAACCCTGTGTTAGCGAGTAGCGACACAGTCGCGGCATAAGCTATACTAAGCGCCCGAATTGAGAAGGTCTCGCGGATCAACGGTGTATGGGTATAACACGACCGCGTAGCGGAGGACCGTCGATTCGCGATTAACTTGCATTGTCAACCCGACTAGCGTAAACTTGTAATATAAATCTGTTCTTTTTACGAAATATAATTGTTAAGTGGATTCAGTCTATTTGGCTACCGAGACATCCCCAACATTAAGAACAGGGCACTCGGCGCCCCCACCCTATTTTTCAAGCTAAAAGGTAGGCTTTGTCACTCTCTATCTCTATGCATAAATCACGTCAATCCGTTGCTCCGTTGCTGCGTAATTGAAGAACAAACCAACAATTGTTTGTTAGTTTATACTTCGATGTAGTGACCTTATGAAAACTCGCGCTTAATGTACACACTAACTTGACTATGTTATGTTGTTGGGACAAATAATAATCATACTTTCGCATTTAGAATATTAGCACAGATATTAGTAAGGCTTATCTAATGATCTGGATAAACCGAATACAAACGCAGATAAACCCGTCCAAACATCGATTTTTGTGAGTCGAAATAACGATGGCCGACGAGAACCGATTCATATCGTCTCCCCTTTCCTTTGTAGCCAAGATTCTGATCGACAAGCTGTCGACAAGTCTCAATTGTGTAGGAGACCCTTACGCTGAGATCTATAGAGCGGGCTCTGACTTAGCACAGACTTAAGATAGAGTTAAAACGAGAAACAAATATGCTCTGACATACATAAATCTCTCTCGTTTTAACTCTGTCTTGAGTCTGAGCAGAGTGAGTGCGGTCTATAGATTTCAGCCTGAGATCTCCAGAGTCAATATTCTTTGAAAAGTGACAATAGTAGCGAAGTAAAATTTTTTACGCATTCTACCTAGTGCGTAGTTTTGATAGATAGCAATCTTTATTGCAACAACTAGAATGAAAAAAATTCACAAAATCATTATACTTAAAAAATAATTAAGCATTTGTTTTGACTAATTTTAATAAGATTAATTTTATATATATTTTAAAAATTATAATTTACTAGCTGATGCCCGCAACTTTGTTCGCGTGGATTTAGTTTTTTAATTCCCGCAGGAACTCTTTGATTAAAAGAAGCCTAGGTCACTCCCAAGGTTAGTTAAGGTAGTTATAGTTATAATTTATAACTTAAATTGTCAAATGGCAGCATTATTGTTAAAGCATATATTATGTATAAATAATACGATAATTAATAGGAACACGTTTATTGTGCTAGGTAGCAGACATGACATACTAAAATTACAGAATTAATTTACCTACCCACTTGTGTTAACTTTTGTTAAGAAAAGGTAAACAAATGATTTAAGTTTCATATACATGACATATCTTCCCCCCAAGTATATAACATAATTTAATTAAAGTTAAACAATTTTGAAAAGCTACGTCCTAATTAAACACCTTATAGCAATATAATCACATATTCAAATCAATGCACTTAATCTTCCATTTCATTAGAATAACTAGGTCTAGTATAAGGAACCTTAGCATGAACATTTCTTTTTGTTCTAATTTTCCCCCCTGGTATATCAATCTCAGCTGATTTAGGGATTCCTAATATCTCTTCCCACTTCTCCGCGCTTGGTATTTCAATAATAGGATCATTTTCTATCTCAGCTTCTGAACCCCTTTCACACTCATTATTCTGTTCACTTTGCCCCATATCTTCCACTGTCTCTGATATTTCCGGTTCTACTTCATTTCCATCATGAGCTGCACTGGTTTCCTCGCTATTTTGTATTTTAATGATTTGATCTATATGACGCCTTAAAACTGCACCATCTCCAGCTTGCACTCTATAGCTAGATGGACCATCCTTCTCAACAACTTGGCCTGGTAGCCATTTTGGTCCGCTCCTGTAGTTCCTGTACATCACTCTTTGTCCCACATTAGTTTCTCTGTTTTTCTGTCGGGCGTTATTTACAATTTGATTTTCTTCTTTTCTATATTGTATATTATCAGGATGCAAGGCATCCATGACAGTGCGAAGGCGTCTGTTCATCAAAAGCTCGGAAGGACTTTTATTTGTAGTGGAGCATGGAGTAACCCGTAGGCCTAACAACATGTTTGGAAGTTTCACTTCCCAAGATCCATCCATCTTCCGTAACTTTTCTTTCACTGTCTGTACCATTCGTTCTGCTAAGCCATTAGTGGATGGATGATATGGTGCTGATGTCACATGTTTTATTTTGTTAGATTGTAAAAATAACTTCATTTCACTGGACACAAAAGAAGTTCCATTATCAGAGACCAGGGTCTCGCACACGCCATGCGTTGCGAATAAATTCCTTAAATGGTGAATCACCGTTGGGGTATTAGTATTATTTACCATTAATACTTCAGGCCATCTAGAAAATGCATCGACTGCTATTAAGAAAGTTTTATTCATGAACGGCCCCGCAAAGTCTATATGAATTCTAGACCATGGCCTAGACGGGATGACCCACTCATGTGAAGACTTTGGAGGCATATGTCTGTTTTCTAGACAGCTAGTACAATTGCTAACAAGTTCGTTTATGTCCTCATTCAATTGTGGCCACCACACATAGCTCCTGGCCAATGCTTTAGTGTGAACAATTCCGTTATGTGTGGTATGCAACATGCGTAGGATGGTTTGTCGCAGAGGTCGTGGTATGACGACACGACAGCCTAAAAGAATACAACCATCGTGTATAGATAACTCTGATCTATGTAACCAATAGGTTCGTAAATCTGTATCAGTAACCTTGTTGGGCCATCCACAGTGAAGGAAGTGAACCACTCGCGACAGTGTTAGATCTTTTTTAGTCTCGGATGCTATATCGTGAGCAGTGTAAGGAAAATCTTCTAAATTTTCCGCCATTAGAAGTACCTCGTAAAGAGGTTGTTCTTCTTGTTCTGGAACTGGTAATGGCCATCGACTTAAACTGTCTGCATTCCCGATTTCTGATCCTGGTCTATACAGAATATTATAGTCATGGGCTGTCAATGCTATGGCGATTCTTGTCAAACGAGGCGATAGAATAGATGGTAAAGGTCTTTTAGGATCGAATATTCCAAGTAAAGGTTTGTGATCTGTAATTACTGTAAAAGACCTCCCCACTAAATAATTATGAAACTTTTTGATTCCGAACATAATTGCTGTGGCTTCTTTATCCAACTGTGAGTATCGTCGTTCATGCTTGTTTAGAGTTCTCGAACTCATCGCGATCGGTCGTTCCTGTCCGTCGTCCATGACATGTGATAATACTGCTCCAACGCCATATTCAGAACTATCACATGTCAGGATCAGTGGTTTATTCAAATCATAATGAACTAAAGTTGTATCGAATGTTAACAGCTGTTTAGCTTTTGTAAAAGCTTCTTGCTCGCGTTCAGTCCACCGCCATGTTTGTGATTTATCTAATAACCTGTGGAGAGGTTCCAGTATGGTTGCCTTGTGAGGTATGAACCTTTCATAGAAATTATAGAGTCCTAAGAATGCCTGTAACTCTTGTACGTTTTTGGGTTCTGGAGTCTTTAAAACAGCTTCGACCTTGCTTGGAGCTGGATGAATACCTTCTCCATTAATAATAAAACCCAAGAACTCAACTTTCTCCTGAGCAAATTTACATTTATTCTTGTTAAGACGGAATCCAGCCTTCTGTATACGATTTAAAACAGTTTCGAGTCTCTGTTGCATAATAAGCATTGTAGGACCACTCACAATAATGTCATCAAGCAAAACTGCGACTCCTTGTATTCCAGCTAGCAATGCTGTCATTAATCTCTGGAATATTCCAGGGCAAGCCTTGACTCCGAAAGGTAACCGATGAACTGAGTATAAACCCTTGCATGTGTTTAACGTTAAAATTTTAGAACAGCTGTCACTCACTTTCACTTGTGTGTATGCTCGATCAAGGTCTAACGTGGTGAAATACTTTGCTCCTGCAATTGTAGCAAATACCTCATTAGCTGTAGGCATAGGATAAGTATCAGCTTCCGAAGCTTGGTTGACCGTACTGCGATAGTCTCCACATAATCGAATATCACCTGATTTCTTTATAATTGGCACAACAGGTGTTGCCCACTCTGAAAAAGATAACGGTCGTAGTACCCCTTCTGCCACTAGACGGTCAATTTCCTTCTCAACTTTTTCTTTGATAGCGTAAGGTACTGGACGGGCTTTTAAAAATCTAGGTGTAGTGTTAGGTTTTAGATGTATGGTAACCGGGTTTCCGGTAAATGTGCCCAGTCCATCTCTGAAGATTTCACTGTATTTGCAAATTATTTTATCCATGTTGATTAAATCACTGTTAGTTATAAAATTAATGTTCAATGCAATATTCAGTGGGGATAACCAATCCCTTCCCAGCAGATTGGGACCACGCCCTTTCGCTATGATTACATTAAGAGTACATTTAATGTCCCTGTATTGAACTTGCAATTTGGCTTGGCCGAGTAACTGCACTGGTGTGTCTGTCCATGTGCGTAGAGTAAGTGATACTGGTTGAAGAATAATGTGTCTATTTCGATGTTCTATCTTCTTCCAAGTGGATTCATTCACTAATGAGAAACTTGCACCTGTGTCTACCTGAAGAATTACAGGTACGTCTTCTATCATAACTTCAATCACAAATGGTGATACTTTTGTCTCATGTTGAATACTGTAAATACCGTTCAAGTGAAAATCTTCTTCATCTTTAGTGAAGTTAATATTCTTCTTAGAAGACTTCTTCTTTAATATGCAAATCTTCTCAATGTGACCTATCTTTTTGCAGAACCGGCATGTAGCATTAATAAATCTGCATTCACCCCCATGCCGATCACCACACCGATAGCATAGTCGTGTATTTGTTCTAGACTGTACTGCGTTAATATCCATAGCTTCCACTGAGGAACCTTGATGCGTAGTTGCAGGTGCATAGTTTGTACTTGTGCTGCTGTTCTCTGTACTAATAGATGACTGAATCATATGGCAGTCTTTTCCCGCTGTTTCGGCTGCTAACATAGTATCGACGACATCTTGATAGCTAAGGTTATCTTTTTTTAACAGTTCGTACTGCAGACGGCGATCTTTCATGCCACACACAAGTCGGTCACGTAACATGCGTTCTAACTCCATAAAGTTACATTTGGAGCTAATTTTTCGCAATTGTGCAATATACTCTGAAGCATTTTCATTTGTATTTTGATTACGTGTGTAGAATTTGTATGACATAGAAATTTCGTTAGGCTTAGGGCTATAATGTTTTGTCAAAATAGCTTCAATTTCCACAAATGTAATATCACTAGCTTTTCTTGGTGTAATTAAAGCCAAAAATGTTTCAAAAACTTCTGCTCCACACACAGTAAAGAAATTAGCTCGTTTTGCACCGTCCAACATGATGCCATTAGCCTCAAAACAAAACTTTAACCGATCAATGTAATTTTCCCATATGTCTATTTTCGGGTTAAATTCACCAAACTTCACAGCTTTATGATCCATTTTAACTGAATTTACACTTCGTCGCCACTATTATGTATAAATAATACGATAATTAATAGGAACACGTTTATTGTGCTAGGTAGCAGACATGACATACTAAAATTACAGAATTAATTTACCTACCCACTTGTGTTAACTTTTGTTAAGAAAAGGTAAACAAATGATTTAAGTTTCATATACATGACAGCATAGTTGTTTTTAAGGGTATGGGTTGAATTTACACTGCTGTACTCCTTCCAAGTAAGACCGCTACCACCTTAAACTGCATCGTCACTTACCATTAGGTGAGTCTTGTCATCGAATAAAAAAAAAGCATTTTTCTCAAGACAGCCAGCTTTTTCGGCGGTGACCTTTATATTCTTCTGTATAACGCCCTTAAGGTTACTTAAAGGTTAGTAAAAGCTGTTGGTAATTAACTTACCAGTGGCCACTCCCATATCGGTGACCTTGAGTTGGCCCTGCTTGATCATGGCTTCGTAGTTGGGCTTGATGCACGTCAGCTCGGTGTTGAACAGTCCAAACATCGGGCCCTGGCTCGTGTCCTCCTCATACGTGAAGAGGACCTGGATGTCTTTGATGAGGGCACGCTGGACCGTTGCGTACCACGATTGGGTCACTCTGCAAATGTCCTTTCATTCAATACCGTCTATATCATATATGTATAATATCGTCTTATACAATTATGGTTCATCTAAATAATATATAAGTGGGAAAAGTGACTGACTGATCTTTCAATGCACAGCTCAAACCAATAGACGCATCGGGCTGGGCATACAAATATCTATTACTAGCTTTTGCCCGTGACTTTGTCCGCATGACTTAAGTTACTATTTTTCCGGGGTAAAAGGTCACTTTCCTTGCCATCAAAAAACCTGTTCTATACAAAATGTGTAAGAAAATGAAATTTTTTCATAATTTTTTTTTTAGTAAATTATTCCGATATTTTAAAAGTTATTCTGCTATTCGGGACGGAAACAAATACATACAACAAACCAAAAACCATGAAAATCAGTCTAGCTGTTCTAGAGTTATAAGTATTCGAAGAAACCCGACTTTGTTTCACAGTATACTAGATAAAAAGTATCCTATGTCTATCTCCTAGTTTTAAGCTACCATTGCCATTTAAGATGCCATTTTGTTTTCTTTCCCTAGCAGCCGCATTCGAAAATGAAATAAAAATTTTAATTTAGAACTTAATTTTAAAAAACACATGCTTTAAGCAATTAAATATCACATGCTTCAATGGTGAAGGAAAACATCTCAATTCTCAAAGGTGTGCAACGTCTGCCAATTTGCATTGTGCCATGATGGACTATTTAGAATTGGCTTACCTTCTAGGCATAGTAGTCATAGCCTCCCAGTACTGGTCAATGTATGGGATGATTTCTCTGTCCTTGCTGAACATGTTCTTGTTGCTGCCATCCTTAGAACTCTCCTGCTTCAAGTTGGCTATTGCTGTCAGGCACATTTGCGGGAACGCTACAACAGAGTATAAAGAGCCTAAGTGCTTGTTCACACTAACCTGTTGGTGCAGCGAGAAGCTTGCAAAATATCAAATGCACCTATGTAGGACCTATATCAGAGTTCATGCACTGCATAGGGCATTTAACTGTTGTCCAAATGTTGATGTTCATTAATTATTATAATCAAAATGTAACATGTAAGAACTAAGAGTAACATTTGTGACAGAGATACATTGTACATTATATGCTACCCTTTCTAATAGGGGGGGGAGGGGGGCTATCTTGGATGGAACGGCATTCAGAACCAATGGTAGATACATTTGACAATTCAAAAGTTCTTTGTAAAAGTTTATTTGAATAAACAATTATTATATTCTTTATTCCCTTCCAGCACTTTGGAATATTGTTTATTTATGTGCCTCGCTCAGTGCTAACTTTGTGTGGCTATGGTTTTTTTAAAAATCTCCTAAAATCTTGTTCAATCATATAGAAAGACACTAAGCATAACTCTCTCCATCATTCTTTTGAGTTTGTAATATTTTTCTGTGTTTATCATCTAATCAGATGGCAGACTATGAGCAGATATGTTTTGAGGGTAAGTATCATTTGGAGACAAATTCCACACAGACATGATATCTCTTTAAGCAGTTTATCGCTTCTGTTGTTGTTAACTTAATACTATTAGCAACACTATGTGGTCATGAATTAAATGTTATTATTAAACAGCTAAACTTACGTGCTTGATTCTTCTTAAACGTTTCCAAGCCAGTTGGTGAACAGTTCTTGCATATGAACAGATAGTTGGTCATGAATGGCACCAGTTTGCCCAACTGGTATCCTATACACGATTCATGGTACCATCTATTACACGAAGCACATAACAACTCGACTATGTTGAGATTACGATCTTTGCCACTGTTGAAAAAAAAAGTAAGTAATAAAGTATGAACAAAGAATTTTGACTGAATGTTATTTTATGTAGCGTCTAAAGTGATACATACCAATAACAATGGCCCTGTGACTCCCCAGGCTGTTTGTTTTTGCTTTTGTCGGCATTTTCTCCCGCTTTTTGAGATTCTTGACTATTGGAGGCAATATCCATTTCGACACCTTTCTTTGCCGATTCCAGATGAGTAGAGGACATTTTGCTTTGAACGACCGCTTTTGCCTACCAAATAAACATTATGTTCACTTATAATTAGCTTGTCCACAAGCTAATTTTAAACACAATCCATGAATTCCATAAAACGATTTACGATCTCAAAGACGATATGACATTTATGCAAAATTGACGTGCAAAGTAGCAAAGTAGATTTTGACGGGTCAACAATGACATGACCACAACATGACGCTGATAGTAGGTAGGTACCTACCTACGGTACCTAGTACCTACCTATTATTAGGCCGTCGATATACCTATAGTCTGATTTTTAATTCGGTGGAATTCTGACGTATCTTAATGTTACCAGAGATTTAAAAAATCCCACAAAAAAGATAAATTGAAACATATACAAATAAAAATCAATGGCCGCACATAGATATAATTATGACAAATGCCTGACAGATAGTTTGGGGTAAAATCGAACTACAGGTGGTAATACTGTTTTTCATACAAATAACTCGTTCTATTTACAAAATGACATCTGTCAGAATTCCACCGAATTAAAAATCAGACTATACGTCAGATTTTGTTTCCGATTGTCTGATCAAACTCTATTACTGTATAATCGGACAATACAATCGGATTCTGATTGTTTCGACCGATCCGACAATCGGATCAGACGTGTGTTGAATGTTCAAATTAAATAGTGGCTCCAACGTGCTCCAACGCCTTTCGATAGCCGGATCAGACTATCGGGTTCGACTATCTGATGCGTAGAGAGAGAAGACATAGAGTCAGTGACGATTTCTTTCTCACTCACACTAAAAAGAGAGCAGAAATAAAGTTATTAATGTGATAAACAGAGACGCAGCTACCCAATTTTTTGTCCCTCATCGTGTAACCAGTTTTTTTCAAGGTCGACACACTTTTGTGCGAAACAAACTGACAGTTAATAAGAAAATTTAGTATCTATGTGTGTTGCCAGCTTTAGGTACCTATACAATGTCCCGATTTTCCCTATCCTACTTATATTATAAATGTGAAAGTTTGAATGTATGTATGGCCATCCATACATACATCCAAATTTCAGCCATGTCGGTTTAGTGTGGCGTGATTGAGTAACAAACATATGAATGTTTGTTACTCAATACGCCACACTAAACCGATATGGCTGAAATTTGGCACGGAGATAGGTTTTTTTAGTAATGTCCTCTGACATACCGTAACGACGGGTTACTTTGGCTACTTTTTCAATTTTTTTTTTAATTTTTGTTGAAACAAAATAAAGTCGTGATGGAAGAAATGAATATTATGAGAAAAGAAAAGAAAGATGATGGATACTAGAATATAATATATGTCGGCGATGATTAAAGTGTATTCAGTTAGATAGTGTCGGTTTCTGTTCTGAATCATCCTGAAGTTTCGTTCGAATGTCCAACGACCAGTCGAGAACTGTTGGCGATCTTAAGAATTATTTTATTTACAAAGTTCTTAATTTTTAAAGCCATTTTTAAATAGCTAGAGGCAGACTTTTAATGTTTTTTTTAAATAATTATTAACTTAAACTATGAAGAGTTGCAGTTTTATACGACTGCCTGAAAAAAGGAATATACTGTTAATTTCATTAATGATGATTTTGATGACTAAATATACAATTTTTGTTGCTTTTAATTCAATAGCATTACTCGATCGAAGGAAAATTTTAACTGTTCATTAAAAATTATTTTGTGTAACATTCTTACTAGTAACGAAAAAAAATTTTCCTTTGTGTTACATACATCTTTTTTCAAAGTGACTCACATATGCTAAATTTCTATTGGGCATTTCAATATTTTTTTAAGGAGCAAATAATTATCTAGTGAATTGGTCCTATGAAACTACATTAAAAAACTTTAGTATAAAAAAAATATTTTTAAAAAACCGACTTACGTGTACAAACTAAAATTATTTTATACTTTTAAGTGGTGGTTGAAGTTAATATTGTGTGCAATAAAGAATAATAAATTCTTTATTGCACACAATATTAAGATATATGTAAAAAATAGAAGCTTACCCTAATAGGTATGTCTCTCCCAGACAACCTTATATGTGTAGGTATGTTATTTAAAAAATAAAACAGTTCAGCATCTGTTTTGTCGTTTTATTTAAAAATCCTGGGAAGAATTTTCCATCTAATTTGGGGTACTAGGGGAGTGCAGTTATTGTGGCAACATTAAACTTGAACTTGTCATGTGACGTCATCGTTACGTCATGTTATCTCTATTTCAGTCGCGGTTACACAGTACCTTGGTCTATTGCCTTCTCTGTCTACGATCTGATGAAAAAAATTTGAAGTACCTATCTCGACGTCCTTAGGCTTGTATTAGGCATAAATGCCGTACATACGCTGAATGAAACAAAATATAGTAGCGGGTGTCTCGCCTCCGCTCTAATATATCTAAAGCTTGTCTACAGAAATAAAAATATTCTAGAAACAATCAAGCTTTGATTATGTACCAGTGAATTCATTTCATATGTACAGTAGGTAGGTATAAATTCATTTTTTCAATTTAAATACAGACTTACATACTGACCACAGATAAAATAATAATTCGGAAGTTTTGGTGGTTGTATGGTGGATGTTGTGGTGGTTTGACATTGACACGTTCTGTGAGTTTGACCTTTTTGACATTAGCCCAACCGCCTTTTATTTTTAAAATTTTAATGTCCCTCTTTGTTTTGAATTCTTTTCTGTTTTGTTTCTGCAGTTTTTATGCTATTAAACTTATATCCATTCGGCAAAAATGGATATGAATACAAGTACAAATGATTTATACTCAGAAAAAAAGGCAGTTCAAGAGAATATCCTCCTCAATATTATAAAGGAAGTTTGCTGTGATCCAAATACTAAACTTTCCCAGAATTTAGTAGGAAAAGTTAACAGGATAATCGCAGACTGCGATTTAACTCATCACACAAGTTTTCACAAACTCATTACTTCTGATCAGAGTACCACAACGGTTCTAGGTAGGTAAACATTTTTTTTTTTCTTTAAAAGTGATTCCTAGCGATACAAACAAAGATACATATTTTTGTATAGTTATGCTTTTCAGTAATTAAAAAATTGAACATGTAAAGCAATTTCTTCAAATCCACTTTGATGAATTTGCACTTCTCCATCTGTGTATCTGTCAGAGCTTCAAATCTTTAAATTGACTAACACAAATATTCTTTAAATTTACTGATAATATTAAATATCAATATCAAGCATAATTTTCCAGGGTTCATGCACCAGACAGCCACTGAATTGACCTTTGACGAGCAAGCTGAACTAAATCACGCAATAGTCAACAAAATTCAAGATAAAATACCCATCTTCACAGCTGAGCTAGAGCAATTGAAACAAGAAACAGGTTCTTTATTAATTTATCACTATTACATGTTAAAGAAGAACATTCCTCCACCAATTTTGTCTGTTTATGTGTGCTAATCTCAGAAACTACAGAAAGGTGGAGACACTATGTCTATTTTTTGAGATTTGTTTGCATAATCACAAATGTTATTATGCTGTTGCTTTTGCTGTTAGTTGTTTTTTTTTTAATTTGTTTTGTTTCTTTTAACACAATGTCTATTATGTGTACTACTAGCATCTGCAGGGGTTATTGTTTTGCTATCGATATAATATCATAATGCAAATATGAACTTTAACAGTCAAATATTATACTTTTGAATTCTCATTATTGCTTTTCTGTCTCAATTTAATGTCTGGTCTGTCTTAATCGTACTAAAGAACAAGCTATCTCACAGGCAGTGGGAAGAAATCCAGAGATGAGCAAGTCAGGGAACTGCAAGAGAGTCTGGATGAGAAGTTGAACACACTCCATGAGCATGAGAATGAGAAGGTGGGGCTGATGATGGAGTGGCTCAACCATCGGCTGCAGGATGTGTCCTCTTTCAGCTCAGATACCAATGAACTACTGACCTTGAAGACTAAAATTCTGGAACTGAAGTCTAAGTAAGTTTTTTTTTTTTTTTTTTTCAAAATGTTTGCTACCAACCCGTCACAAAATAAAATAAAGTTGAGAAATATCTATCGAGTTTTGGTATCAAACCTAACATCTCACTGTCTAGATTTCAAGAGTATGTAGTGTGTTATGTGTTACAATCGATCTCTGCCAACTTTCAGCCAAATCGGTCCAGTGGTTATGACGTGATTGAGTAACAAACATTGATCCATCCCACCATCCATACATCCAAACTTTCGCATTTATAATATTAATAGAATAATAGAATGAGCTCTTTATCGATTTATCTTATAAACAACGACTGACTTAAAATTGTATCGTAACATAACTGAATCTTTAATTCCAGCATCCTTCATTTCCGCATCTTGATCAACATCTTCACCGAGACCAACCAGTCAATCAAGGCCTACAGTGAAATACACAAGGATATCAAAGACAACCTGCGAGACACGGAGCAGAGAATCAAGCAATACAAAGATATTATTGCCAGTGATTGCAAATAGGGGCATTGAAGTCTACATGTATGTTAGCCCAATGCTTTCGGTGAATGCCGGCACCCGATGGGTAATTTCGGAAAATTACTCAATAATGTTTTTCAAGTTATAGAAAAAAACCCTTTATCAGCATCATCATTATGGGCTCATTTATGGCTCACTACTGAGCTCTGTATGTTGATTCTCTAAAAATAATTGTAAAATCAGTGTAATATGTAATGGCCTCTAATTGGCTGGTACCCTCCCGTTATTGGTTAAAATGCATTGGTGCAGCAAGGACACCCTAAATTCAACCAATCAGAGGTCATTGTGATTGTTACCCTGATGCGATCATTTGTAGAGAATCAAAACACGGGTCTCCTCTCAGAAAAGGGTTATAAGCCACAGTGCACCACTCTGGCCCAATGTAATTGGCTTCACATACCTTCGAGAACATTGTGGGAAACTCTCACGTGTACAGGTTTCCTCGCAATGTTTTCTTTCAACGTTGAAGCGATAGCTATTTAATTTATTAAACACACACAACTTCGAAAAGTTTAGAAACCCTTAGACTGCAGTCCTAACCCCTAGGCTACGCTGGTCTGACTATCTCTATAAGAACCCTGAAAGCACCAGTAATGGATTGACAACTATGGCGGTCTGTCTGTCTGTCGGTGTTTAAAAGACCTTTTTCTCAGAAATTGCGTGGGGGATCAAGTTGAAAATTATACCAAATGCTCTAGGATTATAGTCTCTTTTTGCTGTAAAAGCTTCAAGTTGCTAGTTCTGTTTAATAGAAAATTCCGAATTTTCAAACTGTATTTTCATCATGGAATAAAATCACGTCACCGAAACTTACAGGTATAAGTACAATTAATTTACAAAATCAACAAAGTTTGTTGAAAAAACTATAGTTTTGATGTTTTCACGAATTGTAGAAGTTAACTACATTGTATTTCTTCAAGCTGGTTGATTCATTTGCACTTTGATTAAATTTAATTAAAAAGTTTTAGTGTTTACACTTTACCGAGTGATTCATTGAGTGCGTCGAGCAAAGTACCTAAAAAGATATATACGATCTATATACGGGGCATAACTTTTAGTTGTTATTCTCATACTGATTAGATTATTTAATTTGTTATTTAGTTTTGTTTTGAATACATGATATTATATTATGAAGAAAATAAGAAATAAATATTTCTTCAGAAGAAATTATTTTTTATTTATATGTAATACTAGCTATTGCCCGCGACTTCATACGCATGAAGTTAGGTTCTAAAAATCCCGCCGGAACTTGTTTTTCCGGAGTAAAAGGTAGCCTATATCAATAATTTTTTCTCCGTTATTGAAAGGCAAACCAACGAACAAACATACTTTTGCATTTATATTAGTTTTTGGATCGCATCAACTGCATCGCATCAACCTTTTATGTTGGTACATTTTCCTCATAAAAACTTAGGTAGGTACATTTGATCTTATGAGGAAAACATATCTACCTACTTTTTATAAAATGTAATTAAAATATAATTTCTTAAATTACATAAACAAGGTAAAGTACACTACGCGCGTACGTTACCTAGCTTTTAGCCGAGGATTTTTAGGTCATGGCAGTTTTTCCAATCACCATACGAAATAAGAAACATTGGACCTTCCAACAAGCTTGTTGGCACTCAATGTCGTTTTAAAATTACAAACATCTGCGATAATCAGTAATACGGTAGGTAGGTAAGTCTAAACTTTGTATTTTGTACGACAGATAAGGACACGTCCTACCTACCTATAGGTACTATGCTACAGTCATCACAAGATTACATTATTTAACTCAATTTAGTTGATTCCATCTCTCAGTGTAGTGTGCATGTGTATAAATTTATCGTCGCCCACGCTTGTGTCACGATGGATACGATCTCGGGAACGTTTCAGTAAGTTATTTAGTAAATAATTAATTTTTACAACCGTATTTAGTTACGCGTTGAGATAGTGTTTAGAAACTCACGGGAATCCTTTTTTTACCGGGATAAAAAGCTCTCCATGCTCCTAACTTTATCCATGTAACAAAAAATGTGGATTTGTCGCACCGTTGCTGCCTGATTGGAGGACAAACTAATAAACAAACACTTTCGCATAAATATAACTTAAGTAAGGATTTATTCATCGGTAACTGTGTATGAATGTCGTGTTGTTTTTTGGTAGGGTAAGTAGTTAGTGACAAACCTACTAGCTGTGTCCGCGACTTCGTACGCCAGGATTGAGATTTTTTTATTCCCGCGGTAACTATCTTATTTAGCGCGCTAAAAGTAGCATAACTATGTGTTATTCCAGACTATAATATACCTACATCTGTGCCAAAATTCGGTCAAATCAGCCGGTTCAGTCGTTGCGGCGTGATTGAGTAACAAACATATCCATCTATACATCCAAACTTTCGCATTTATAATATTAGTATGAAGGTACCTAGTAGGATTTATCTAGGTCCTTAAATAGAAAGCTTTGATTAATTTAATGTACAAATAAATAGTTAGGTACATTTTATTGGATTTATTTATACGAAACAGTAAAAACATGAGCTAGAAAGAGTAATAGGTAATGATAAATGCTGGTGAAAATATTTTTGATAAGGTTATCAGTAAAAAACACCTTAAAGTTATAGTTATTTATGTTACTGACTGATATTATGAGATAAGTTGAGCGAGTGCACCACAGTTATTTAAGTAAATATACCTACCTAGGTACCTACCTGCCTTTAAGAAAGCAATATTTACCTAAGAAACGGTAAAAACTAGCACTTGCTTTAACGGTGAAGAAAAACATCATAACCGGGAACCGCTGGATAAATGCGGCGCAAGACTGAGACCAGTGGAAAGTCATACAAGAGAACGATGGCCAGTAGTGATTGCCCATCGGTTAATAGAAATTCAATACTGACAAGAAAATGAAGAAAACGTCGCGTAGGTACCTAACCTGCATACCTAAGAATTCTGCATAATGTAGCGCAGATCGCCTTTCAGAGAAGGGTTAACTTATAGACCATAGACGCTGGCCCAATAAAAATTGGACCCACAGCAGTGCAGGTTCCCTCACGATGTTTTCCTTTACAGCACTCGTTATTTTATTGCTTAAACACACTCTTAAGTGTGTTTAAGCAATAAATAAGTTACTTATAACATCGAAAGATCCCGAGGTGCGTGCCCGAGATCTAACCCGCGATCCTCGCGATAGATCGCAATCCTAACCACTGCACTATCACTGCTCTAGAAGAAACTGAAAAAAAAGTGTACATTTCTGGTCTGGTCTGGTGGGAGGCTTTAGCCGTGGCTAGTTACCGCCCTACCGTCAAAGACGCCAAGCGAATCAGCGTTCCGGCGCGATAGCGTGTAGAAACTGGTTAGGAGTATGGGTTGAATCTTCACTGCCATACCCTTTCCAAGTTAGCCCGCTACCATCTAAGACTGCATCGTCACTTACCATCAGGTGAGATCGCAGTCAAGGACTATCTTGTCTTCGAATGAAAGAAGAAAATAGAATTTTATGAATATTTTCAGTAACATCTCAGAAGCCTTAGGCATAGAATGGGCACCCCTGCATCTGCCGCTGGCTCGTCGTCTCCAGACCCTGGCTGCGACCGCCTGGATATGCCTCGTACTGTTTGGAGAAGCGGCAGCCATCCTGATTTTCATACGACTAATATACTCGAAGTTCTGGTGGCTTACACTTTTGTATGGCATTTGGATGCTGAATGACCTCGATGTTTGCCATAGAGGTGGCAGAAAGTAAGTTTTTTAAGTAGTATGTAACTTAGTAGACCTAAGTACTTATTAATGAGTAAGCTCCAACAATTTTTACTGCAGACTAGCTTTTACCCGCAGCTTCGCTCCCGCAATCTATTAAAAGCAATCCGTAGTGGTGGTTTTTATACAAACCAATTTCGATTTTTCTCGATTTTTCAGCTGTTCTTTTGGGTTTTCTCTATTTTGAAAAAAAAAAATTTTATCCCCATCCACTGCACTACTATTGTAGCCACTCTTAGCCTAGGCTTTACTCTTATTTGGAAGGGAGATCGCAATATAAGTCAAGTTCAGCATTGTTTGAAAAAATAAGGAAATTTTTTTTTTTTTTAAAGAATATTAGCCAAGCTGAACTTTACTTATATTCCCTCCAAATAAGGGAAAAGCTTGTGCCAGGAGTGGGTACAACAATATAGTGCGACGAGTGGGATTCGAACTTGCGACCTTTCAGTTTTTAGTCTGCACCTTGGGCTATTGAGGCTTAAGACTTATTACCTAAGTAACTATAGTTAGTGTGTTGTTATCCATTAACTTGTAAAATTTTGCACACAATTCCTTCTTTTTCCACATTTTTCACAGACATTTTCTCATTACAGAATAGAATGGGTCCGAAACTGGACCTGGTGGAACTATTACCGTGACTACTTCCCAATCAAACTCGTCAAAAAACAAGATCTGGATCCTTCGAGGAACTACCTCTTTGCCTGCTTCCCCCATGGCGTGGTCTGCTCCGGAGCTTTCGGGGCCTTTGCCACTAATGCCTTAGACTTCTACAAAACGTTTCCAGGAATGGCTTGCCATATGATAACTTTGGGCGGCCATTTTAGAGTACCTTTGTTCCGAGATTTGGTTCTTGCTTTGGGCAGTTGCGCGTCTTCCCAAGAGAGTTTGATGTATCTGCTGGATAAGACGAGGCACCAAGGAAAATGTGTTGCGTTAATCGTTGGCGGCGCCGCGGAAGCATTGGATTCGCATCCGGGAGAGTACAAAGTTATATTGAGTAGGAGGAAAGGATTTATTCGAGTTGCGATGAAGTCTGGGTAAGTTTAAAGTCTACCTGCCTATTTATCCTTCTTTTTCAACTGACGAAAAAAAGGAGTATGTGTAAATAACTTTTTACAGAGTCGTGCGATGTTTTGATAAGACACTACATCGAAGTTGGTCTCATTTAAATTTGAAAAATGAATTCCACCTCTAAGGGTAGCCACACACGGTTTTCCCGATTCTATCACGCATAACTTTGTACTGGATTATCCGATTTCGATGATTTTCTTCTTATTGAATTAGGGTTACCTCAAAGTTGGTCCCACTTAAATTTGAAAAATAAATTCCACACACAGTTTACCTGTTAACCGATTCTATCACCCATAACTTTATACTGGGTTATCCGTTTTCTATCATTCTTGTTTTATTGAATAGAATTATGCCTCTAAAAAATCCCTAATGACCTGTGCTTGCATTTATCTTTAACGTCCACATTTATACGTATTTTCAGTGCCCCGTTAGTCCCCGTGTTCTCATTCGGTGAACCGGACGTGTTCCGACCCCCGAACAACCCTCGGGACAGCTTGCTGCGCCGGTTCCAGGAGAAGGTCCGCCAGCTGACCGGCATATCGCCCATGTTCCCTATCGGACGAGGCGTCTTCCAGTACTCTATTGGCGTGGTGCCTCTTAGATCGCCCATCACAACTGTCGGTGAGTCAAGTCAATACTCAATATGTCACACAGAGTTCTTTTCTTGCAGTTGGGTATTTCACTTTGTCAAAATGTGGATATCTATATGTACAAATAAATAAAACTGAAGTGTTTGTTTGTTATATCAAAAGAACAAAGTAAACACGTCGGTACTTATAACAAGAAAACAATTTTTTAAATTTTTGTCTGTCCGTCTCTGTGTTTGTTTGTTGCCGCTAATCTTGGGAATGGCTGGATCGATTTTGACGGGACTTTCACTAGTAGATAGCTGATATTGTCGGGCGTAATATAGGCTACTTTTTAACCGACTTTCGGAGTTGTGCTTTTCTACCTCTGTATATCGATATCTGCGTTATTTCTTAACCGATTTGCGTGAATCCTTTTTTAATCGGCACAAAAACTTTGCGAGATACTCCCATAAAACTTCTGGTTCCAATCCTGATGCTGCAAGGGTTCTGCCCACCTAAACTCTGGGGATTTAGGAACTGTCGATTTTGAATTGAAGAAGCGGACGAAGTCGCGGACGTCCGCTAGTTCATTAATAAGGAAGGTGCAATCCAAAATGTAAGGCCGGACATACACGGACAGTTTGAAGAAGTCAGGATGGACTGAAATGGCATTTCTCTGTTTCAGTGGGTGAGCCCATGGAGATAGAAAAGAACCTGGACCCGTCCGACGCTGAAGTGGACTTGGTCCACGCGCAGTTCACTCGCAGACTCGTCGCACTGTTCGAGACCGAAAAGAGCAAGTACTTGAAGGACCACGAAAAAGTTCAACTTGTCATCACATAGTTAGTCACAGGAAGATTTACAAAGAAATCACTCTGCAAGAAGGTTAAGTAAATAGCGACTCTAGGTACGATGCCATAAAGTTCAATTCACCTAGCACAAAGCTTTTAGGTGAATAAGACGGTAGGAAAGGAGCGCTATGTCAACCTGAATTGCACTTTATTGTGTGGTCACAAGAGTTGCTATTTATTTAAATCATTTTGCGGAGTCAATCTTCTGTACCTTTAGGTACTATTAGATATTCTATGGCATAACATAAATGCTCAAAATCAGATTCATTAATAACCTGTTACATACAATCATTTAGTATTATGTATTAGGTATTCTGTGCTACCATTATTGCCATTGCACTGTGTTTTTTTGATAGTTAATCAGCCATTATCGCATTGTGAAGTACCTTATGCACAGAAATCTTTCTTATCTATAGATATTATTTTTTCTTTACGAAAGTTGAAGTCTGACGATCAGTGATCAAATCCGTTTCAAGTTTCGTGATTTTTCAAAGACTGCATGTTAATTAGATTTAATATTAATTTAAATATTTAAAAAAGGTAAGTATAATAGCAATTCACGAGGACGCGTGAGCTTTACTTGTGGTTACGTCGTGTACATGCACATTGCGTAAGTGTGCGTGCCTGTCAGGAGCCTAGGTGCGAGCGGTCAGGCGCGAGCAAGCCCTCGCTCTCACTTATATAGATACGACACACACACAACCATGAGCCACGCGCCCTCGTGAATTGAAAGAACTATAAACATGGCGTCACTTAAAAAGTACTCACTTTATGCTAATGTCTGTGAACCATTAATCGATCTATTGATATTACCAAGTGGAAGTGACTGTGGATGTCTACGCCGCCGCGCTACTAGTTCCTCAATCAACGTTTTGATTCAAATATTGTTTGAAAATATTCCATTCACAGACACGTCCACTACATCTCTATCGCCTAGAACTTGAAATATGCCTAGAGTTCTTTTTAGCTGACGGCATGTGACCCCGGGATAAGTAATAACTTGAGTTTTGTGTTAAATTTTCTTATTTATTAATACCAGGGTATGTTTTTCTTGTAGTGAACGCTGTTTTAAGCGTGAGCGGTAGTTTTGATTTTTTTCTATAGTAGGTAGGTACTTTAATACAATAAAGTTACTTAATTGTAATCTTAAATGAGTTTTATGTGTTACCGCTTCACCAAAATATTGCGCCTCGTATAGATAATTAAAAAAGAATAGAATAGACTTCAACCATTCACTCATATCAACCCATCGCCGCGCCGGTCCACTAGTCCCACAGCACTGGTAGCATGGGCGGGAGAAATTTTATCCCCGGGAAAAGTATAAAACGTTTATCCCCTCTCTTAGCTTTATCCACCCGTCGAGCATGGGCACAGCGGTGGAAATAACACTCAGTGGATATACTTATAGAAATATACATCGCCTTCTCCTCTATCGCCATGCTTTAGCATAGGGAAAAGATAATTTTATCCCCTGTCAGTGGATAAAATCGGGGGACAAAACTTTTATCTCCTGCCCATGCTACAGTGCAGGTCTCCTATCGAATGAGAAGGGTTTATGCCACAGTCCAACAATATGGCTTTGGAATTGGCAGATTTCACAACTATGAGGAGAGAACTTGCATGCCTGAGAGTTATATATAATTATAGAACTCTCAGGCATGCAGGTTCCCTCACAATATTGCTTAAAAGAGGCGTAGCTCGGAAACGTCAGAGATGGCGACCCTATTTTATCCTCTTAGGGGTTGAATTTTTTGAATTTTCGAAAATAGATCAGTCAGTCAGTCGGTCAGTCAGTCTGCTCCCTTTTCCTTTTATAGATTTAGAAACTTAATCGAAAAAAAAAATTGAATAAGTAAATCATTCGTGAATATAATATTATGATTAAAGCAAAAAAAAGTCACAAAACATATTTTACTATTTTTATTTTAAATTATTTACATTTTATGTACAATTTTTAACGACTTAACATACGCAAGCCCAAACGCGCGCTTTCCTCTTTGAGCATAACATATATTTTCATTTATTATATTATTTAATAGATATAACATATATTTCGTTACAATCGGAAATAGCAGCGCTATTGCTGCCTTTAATAAAGAAGAAGGTTCTTATATTCTATATGAAATATAAAATTAGACGATAGATTACATATCGAGGACTATAATTTATGTTTTATTGACTTGTAATATTTATATTTACATAATCTGTCATTAATATTTTATATAAACTGATCGAATTAAACATAATATATTTATAGTCATTTAAATACTCTAAGTTATAAATATTTGAGTGTAATTTAAAATAAATATAGTGTAAAGTTTGAGCGGGAATGACAAAAAGTAATAGGTGGTTAATCATAATGAATTCAAATTATAATGGAATTAAAGTAAAATTTTATAAAGGACATGTTACATGCATGTTAGTGCATGTGACACTGTTATTTTAAACATTAAAAAACTTAAACTTAAACAGCAAAAATAAATAGATAACAGCTTTAAAAAGGGAGTAGGTAATACTAGGCTAATATTTAAGATATAACTTATATGATCTTGATAACAACTCAATATAGATCAATGTTAAACTTAATCAAGTATTAAAGCCAGATTCAAATTTAAAATTTCGAAAATTAGAAATTAGAGTTTTACGTAACGGAAATCAAATAGGTTGCAATAAAATGAGAGTAAAACTATTAAACGTGATAAACAAATATAAAAATTTGCAACCCAATATGTTGAGATAATATCTTTCAACAATAATTATTAAGTTACATCATTAAAATTAAAAAACCGCACGCACGAAGGGATAACTATTACATAAGAACTGTATCTCACAGTAATGAAAAATTGGCGAGTAGAAAAGTAATAAGTATACAGTCTTGAGACGCTTGAAAATGCCGTTTAATCCCAGCAGTTATTGAAAAAAAACATAGATAACTAAAAAAAAATATTTAACAACTATCTACTCGTAATTTTAATGTTAAAATTGAAATTGATAATAACCAAAAAAGTTATTCGTTTGATAGACGTACCTAACCTAAATAATGGAAGGCAGGACTGGAGAAATATGGACAGCTAAACGAAAATATCTCGACAACAATCGAATTTTAAGATAAAATTTAAATTGATAATTATAACAAAAAAGTTATTCGATCGATTGACGTACCCTAAATGAAGAATTGTCTTCTGTTCTAAAACATATCAACGTATATTAGGTTAAGATTGATCCCTTTTATTTTTTTATTAACTATTTATCGGCGTTTATCGAAACCTTATCATCATCGACACTAATAACTTTCAAAGTATGCTAAGCTTATGAAATAGCTCAGAGTCACTTCTTGTTCTTGAAGCTGATTGTTTTTCAGCTCCTTGTATAGAATACTGTTACATCTTAAGTTGGAACGTTTATAAAAACATAAGAACACTTGAAAGGTAATAAATTCGTGTAAAAATATAGCCGAAAGCTATCGTCGCAGTCGACTATCAAAGGTGGATAAATCCTGTTGAAACGGTTTTCACGCCTGCTTTGGATGCTGTGGTTGCGCAGAGTTTGCTGGTTTAAAGCACTGTAGTAGAAAGGCGGTGTACATGACGAAAGCTATTGATAAAGCTATAAGTCCGTACATAAATATATTTAACTCCGGCTGCCTGAACCTGTTCTTCCGTAGCCATTCAAGCACTTCATCCTCTGCCATAACATCACCTAAGAATTCAATGTTTTCGTTTAAAGTAAATACTTCACTTATCAAACAGATCAATATTGTATTCTTGTATTGTAATTGTATATATTCTATTTTCTTACCTCTATATATACTTGGAAACCGTTTCCTAAAGTAGACTATAGCGGGTAGTTTTGTGACGCCCCACTTGCGAGCGTAGCGAGGATCATGCATTTTAACAAATGTTATGTCCAAATTATCGGTTTCGCTGTCTATGTTCTCTAATTTGTCCATTACTATACGACTCTCGACTGAATTTTCATCTGTAAAAAGACAGGTTCTAAATAATATATCAATTTACTTATTTTTTTTTTTACCTATAAATCCATTACCTAATCAACCTTATTGCACCTTAACGGAACAGAACTTACAGAAATAAACAGCAAGAAATTCGTTCTCATCCAATAATTTATCCAACATTTTTCGATTAACTTCCTCAATTTCATTTTTAATTTCAAAAACTTCTTGAGAAGTTAACCATTGCAAAACTCTGTCCACTTGATGCAAATCACCATCATATAACATAGCGTTTCTCTTTCTGAAGTAGACTAAAGATGGTATATTTATAATATTGTACGCTGCAGCAGCTTCTGGACTTGATATTTTGACAAAATCAATTCCAAACTGATCGACTTCCCCATCTATCTGTTCCAAAGATTCGAGGATATCTTGACATTCAGGACAGTCTTCTTCATCATCTGCAATATTAAAATAACTAGCTAATCTATAAGAAAACGGATAATTTCGGTTAATAATCTCTAAAAAAAATCTTACAGAAAAATACTGCCAATAAATGGGACTCATACAGAAGTCGTTCAAGCATCCTGTCATTAACAGACTCAATCTCGTCTGCTAATTCACGATTATCATCATCAATAAGCCATTCAAGAATAGATTCTTCGTTCTGCAAATCTCCTTCGAATAAGAGTGGATTTCCGTTCCTAGAAAATGTTTAAATTTGCGTAGACAACATATTTCAATAAATTAATTTGGCATTGAACTCCTGAAAACCAATCACGGTTCTTTACCTGAAATACACCATAGCCGGGAAAGTTTTGATTGAATATCTTTTTGCGAGTTGAGGATCTTGAATTTTAACCATATGAATACCATAGACGTCACATTCATCGTCAATCTTTTCTAACTCTTCCAGTATATGATCGCAAATATGGCAGTTTAGTTTATCTAAAACATAAAAAATATGTAATAAATAATATATAAAAAAAAAATATATATATAAAACTATCAACACGACTTACAAAAGTATACTGCCAGATATTGAGTTTCTTCAACCATTTTCTCAAGCATAACTCTCGTGATTAGTTCAATGCGGTCTTCAGTTTTCTGTGTGATTAACCATTGTAGCACTTCTTCTTCTTCAGCTAAGGATCCTTCATAAACGCTAGGTATATTGCTTTCGAAATAAACTAGAACTGGGAAATCCGTAACACCATACGATTCTGATATCGAGTAATCTTGAGTCTTAACAAATTTTATGCCATGTCTATCACAATCATCATCAATATTTTCCAATTCTTCTAAAATTCCTGCACATTGTTCACAATCAAGCGAATCTGAAAAAATGTTAGTCAAAATACTGTAAAGTGAACCTTTATTTCCTTCTAAATGGGGATGTGAAAGTTATACATTCACAGTTCACGCAAAATCGCCAATGTATTTATATCAATGCTGCTACTAAGGGTTAAGGGGGGTTTATCGAGGTGTATGTTTTACTGCAATCCATTCCTTCATGAAACTATAAGGATACTATCGGCAAATAAGGGACCAAAATGCTGCAATATATGTTCTCGTATCAATAGTGAACTACAATAAATTTTAATGTGCAAGTCATCAAGGAAGAGTGCTGAAATATCTACCAATATCGGATAAAAATTATTATCAGACATGCTACATGCACATTATCACATCAGATCGGAACATTAAGAGAGGACTAAAATGGTACTATCTAAGGGATAAGAGTACCGTCTATCTCTTGCCCTTCTTCATCTTCAAGCTCTCTTACACTCTTTTTCGTCTTTTTTTGCGAAGTTTTTGCATTGCACAATTCGCATAGTGTTCTATTCCCTAATAAAGTAAGAGTTATTATATTATTAAGTTATTTTTCTTATGATTTAGTATGTACGGTTTTTATTTCAATATTTTGTCTTCCATTTTCGTTATCTGCTATTTATGTTAGAAATTAATACGTTTAGTCCTATTTTATTTGAAAACTTAGTCATGGATATGACTTTTGATGGATATCATAAGTTTTAAGCTCTTAGTTATATTCATTTTAGTAATTTTATTATTAGTATTATACAGAAAAATATGTTTACAGACTTACAGAAATACACTGCAACAGATGGAGACTCTGCAATTAAATCTAATAGTTCTTGACCTTCGAGTGCTTCTATTACATCTCCTGCTGGATTCTTTTGAACGAGCAGCCAACTGAGCAACTGTTGTCCATCGTAAAGGTCACCTGTTGTTAGTAGTTTAATTAATTGTTTTGTTATGGGAACACGATACAATTACACAAAAAATATTTTAATTTGATTTTGATTTTGACTTTTGCCTACTATCGAGTCGAGTTGTTCCTTAACAAAAAGCGGAGCCTAAATTTTCTATATAAAATATGCTGCTTGGTGTTGTAGTTATAAAATATATACATAGTAAACAAGATAAACGATCGTAACCTGCATATATGACAGGATCTTTGGTGCCCAATTTGAAGAACAGCACTGCTGGTAATGCAAATACGCCAAAATCCTTAGCCATCTGCCGATCATCAATCTTTACGAAGTTTATACCGGCTGCATCTGCGTCGTCGTCTATGTGTTCAATTTCAGCCAGCACTTTTGGACATTGTTTGCAGTCATTACTGTCTAAAACAGGTGACATATGAAAAACAGATAGAATTTCCAGGGAAATGTTGAGGTAAACAAATATAAATCAGCTGTAGTTGATTTATCAATTCAAGTAAAGCAACTGAAACTCACAAAAGAACACTGCCACATAATCTGAAATCTGTCTTATTTTTTGAAACATTTTTTTGTTGACCTTTTCAATGTGATCAGTAAGTTCCATGTTTTCTGGATTTGTTAGCCAATCCAAAATTTCCTCTTCATCGTCAATATCGCCATCATAATTAATATATTTCGTTTTTCTGAAGTATGTTATACCAGGTGGATTTCGGAATCCATACTTTTTCGCCATTAAACGATCACTACATTTAACGATTTTGATACCATATTCTGCAGCTTCGTCGTCAATTAATTCCACATGCCTGAGAATTCTAGGACTTAGAGGATCCTCTTCTTTGTCTGTATTTAATAAAAAAGAAGATTGCATGTGATACTATAGATATCTATGAGATCTTCGAATGTAACAAAGATTTTTACATCTAGTTAAAATACTTACAAAATACAACAGCTAAAAATTCCTTTGTCTCAATATATTTAAATAATTCATCTCTATCTATTTCCTCTATACTTTCGTCTTCCTTTTGTCTTACCATCCAATCAAGAACTTCAGTTTCATCCAACAAGTTTCCTAAAATATTTTAATTGAAGTGTTTTATTGATATACTGAAAAGTCTTAAAAATAAAGTTATTTAAGAAACCACATCCATTTTTGTGTATTTCAGTAACTCACCCGTAAATATCCAATTTGTGGCATGCGCGGAAAACTACGCCATAACCATGCTGACATCATTCGAGTGAGAATTCAATAATGATACATATTATAATAAAAAAATGTGTTTATTAACAAAAATTATATTTAAGTCGACTCGACAAATTCAACATTAACAAATAAATAAATAGAACATTCATGCAAATTTTCGGCCAAACAATACAACCTATCAACATAGATTTGCAACGCCAGATATCGAACTGAATTGATTTAATTTTCTTACTCCAACTGAAAACGAACTAAATTTGGGTCAATTAAAATTCAATATTACAATGGGAAATCCGGCATTGCGTTTGCATTATTATTTATGTTTAGTCCAGTAACAGCAAAATATATTCCTCAAATAAACTCGTACAAAATAATGAGATTCCATGAAGACTAGAAAACTACATGAACATGAAATCCTTACAACGATAAGTCTTTCAGATGGCGCGACAAATAAGTAGTAATTAAAATGCCCCGTGTTGTTGTTTTAATTTTCGTTAATTCTAAATATTGGAATTAAGTTAAAATCAATAAATATAACGATTTATACATCTGCTTACAACATCACTAGACATCCCAATATTTAGTCTCCAAAAGTTCTCAAGATATCTAAAGCATAACAGCTCGATAAAAATAGATATGATAAAATATAGTGGTGCGGACTGCATTGGCATTCCCGAAATATTTTAAGTTTTTTAATTAATATAAAGCTACCGATGTTTTAATATTAATACAGTCCATTTGCATACATAAATACAACCCTGGTAAGTGCTGGCAGGGATCAAGGGACACGAGGTTACTAGAAGCTGGCAATGTTAATGAAATTACAGAACGGTGCAGCAGTATTCAATCAGAGTACTATTGAGTTGGAGGAGAAACCGCTTAGTGGGGTTCCAGTATAACGTTCGTGTCCACTTGATACCGCGCGCGCGCGCCTATAACAACCAAATTGTATGACATTGTTGTCACTAATCTAACATTTATTTTTTACCACCACCAAATATTTTCAGAGCCGAATAAACCTTTTTTCCCTTTGATTGGCTTGTCAGATTTGGCCAGTGCCTTGTTTTTGCCCTTAGTTGGTTTTTCGGGGGCGACGGGTTTCATCTTGTCGAGTTTCTTGGCTGGTACCTTGGTTGGCGTCGCCTTTGCTACTTTTGTCGGGCTCTGAACTTTAGTGGGACAGCACTGGTATGGTTCGTATGTCATTTTTGGGACGGCCGGTTTCGCCCCCAATCCAATGTAGAAACAGCGATCGCCTGCAGTCAGTAAAAATTTGTTGTTTATACCCGTAAAATATTGTACAAATAAAGTTAACTTCGTTAATATTGTGCATGTAGATAATTTTATTTTTGGCGTTTTGTGAACGCGCTATTAATCTAATGTTATGTTAGTATAAATAAGAACGTTTAAAATTGGTAAGCGCTCGCGAATGACTGCAGGCAATAGCTGGTGTGGACCCATGCGGGCGTGTATTCGACCATGCAGATGTGTGACTGGGGTACATCCGTGCCTCCGTGCAGGGTCACACCTCGGGGTTCAACGTTACTAATTTACCTGTAAACATATCTTTTATTCTACTAAATATGCTATCGCCGTCATCATCGTCTTCATCATCATCATCGTCGTCGTCGTTGTCATCATCGTGATGAGCTTTGCTTACTTTATAGTTTAGTATTTTATGATACGCCTTTACATGTTTTTTATCTTTACTTTCATCATTATCGTCGTCTGTATCGTCATCATCATCATCGTCATCATCATCATCGTCGTCGTCATCATCATCGTCATCATCATCGTCATCATCTTCGTCGTCATCTTCATCATCGTCATCATCATCATCTTCATCATCGTCATCGTCATCATTGTCGTTGTCATCGTCTTTTTTATCACTTTTTAGTTTTTTTTGACTTCCAGGAAATCTTATTTTAAGTTTACTATCTCGACTATCCTTTTTTGTTGGACTTCTAAAGAGTGATAACTTTTGTTTGATGAAACTTGAGACTATGTTTTCATCTTCGTCGTCATCGTCAGAGTCCTCATCATCATCATCGTCGTCATCGTCGTCATCGTCATCGTCGTCATCGTCATCGTCGTCATCGTCATCGTCATCATCGTCATCGTCCTCATCGTCATCGTCGTCATCGTCATTGTCACTGTCATCGTCATCATCATCGTCTCGAACACTACTTCGTTTAGTCTTGCCTTCCTGGCGTTTTTTGTCTGTTAAGGTTCCTGGGAACACCTTCAAACTTCCGACTCTCTTCCTTTCAGCAGTTTGTAAATTTTTCTTAAACATCTCTATATTGAGATTACGTCGCAGGAACCCCGTTTTTTTATCACCATCTGCATTGGCCTTTGATTTAGTATTAGCTTTATTTTTTTGTCGGTGGCTATCTTCACCTGCAGGCATTAGTAACTGTCATGCAAAATGACATAGCTCAAACATCCAGCGTTTAAGGCGTAGGTACATTAAAACATTTTTATTGAAAAAGATGTCAAGAATGATGTCATGCACGTAATATTTTGTAACTCATTATTCGTATATCAACAAATCCTTAGACCTTAAACAGATACATTACAAAGTTTAGAAATGGATGTGGATTCTTACTTTTTTGATCTACAAGCCACTGCAGAACCTTTTTTTCGTTCTTTAAGTCACCTATAAATAGGACATATTACATATTAGAAAGTCTGTCAAACTAAAACAGAATAATTATTTCTTTTACATTCTACTTTACATAACTATTTTAAAATTAATGCATAAACAATTGAAATTAGTCTTCTCATATAATTTATTATTCCGTAGTCGATTAAAAGTCAGTCGCCCGCTAGACGATTAAAGTTAAACTCGCTCACTATAGAATGAGCAAAGTGAGTTTTACAAGTCAGTATTCGTACCTCTATAGTTAAGGTTTGAAATATTTGGTAAAAAGTTAAAAAAGGCAACACTTAACCTTATCATGAACACGTGATTTGCAACCCAATATGCGACAATTAAATTAAAGAAATTATTTTAATAATTTTAAGGTTAACGGTAATTTAACTTTAACTGCCTGATGTGCAACCGGATCTGCGACGTTTTAGATCCGCTTATATTTAAAAAAAAATTAGTTATAATTTAGTTCAAATACATTTAATAGCTATTGACTCACCATCATACATTATTGGAACACCGGTTTCATAGTAAACTAAGGCTGGGAAACTGAAAATGCCAATATCAGACGCCAGTTTCGCGTCCTTAGATTTGACAAACTGAATCCCGTGTTTATCTGTGTCATCATCAATTGTCTCTAACTCCTCGAGAATTTCTTCACAGGTGTCACAGCTATCACTATCTGTAATTTATTTTATGTCATTTAAATATTCTTAGGTGTTATTTATTTTTGTCACCGAGAGTATTATACTTACAGAAAAATACGGCCAAATGCTCGACATCATCAATAAGATCATTCAATGTTTTTCTATCAACGTTTTCAATTACATCAGGTTGAGAGTCGTGGAGTTCCAGAACCCACTTGAGGATAGCTTCTTCATGCATCAAATCGCCATCGTAGATCGTTCTAAATTTGTGGCGGTAAAAAGCTAAAGCAGGAAGACTTGGAAGATCGTATTCTTTATCGACACCTTCGTCTGATGTTTTTACAAAGTCGATGTCTTTCTCTTCGCACTCATCGTCAATATTTTCCAGCTCACTTAATATTTTCTGTGATTTTTTATCATTTTCTTTATCTGGAATAAAATGTTAAGCCAAATATTACTGTCAGAAATTTAAAGTTATTTTTATGGGAGCCAGTGTATCTGTCTATGAAGGGGATAGAAATACTCACAGAAGAATACAACAACATGATCATTTTCCTCCAAGATTTTTTCTAGCATTCTAGAATTTACTTCTTCAATTTTACCAGGAATTTCGAGAGTATCTTCATCCGTAAGCCATGCTAGAACCTCATCTTCATCTCCGATGTCACCTGTAATAATAATTTATTTTTTGAATTGATATTGTCTAAATAATTATCGAATCAATAGAAATCGAACAAATCCAAATAATTATCGAATTAAATAAAGATTGCGAACCTTTATAAATTAGAGGTTCCTTGTTCCTAAAGAATACTAGAATTGGGAAAGTTTTTATTCCGTATTTTTTAGCTACCGTTAGGTCTTCAGTTGTTACAAAGATAATGCCCGTCTCATCAAGCTCATCATCAATATTTTCCAGTTCCTCTAAGATGTTGTCACATTCCTCACCATCTTCACAATTTCCACCTGTATCATTTAAAAAGTTTGTGATAAATCTTTTATACTCATTAACAATAAACCTTTAAAATAAGTATTCTTAATACTTTGAGTTATTATATATTGTAATCTAATTTGGTATTTTCATAGCAAATTAGTACCTAAAATTGCACATTTCTTTTTTTAAATTGTATTGTAATAATGAATACGCATCATGTTACTGATACCTACTGAAATACACAACTACATATTCATGCTCTTCAATGAGATCAACCAGAATTTCATCAGTAACTTCTTCAATGGTGGCACTATTTTTCTGTTCGATCAACCACTCCAAAACTTCATCTTCATTCATCAGATCGCCTTCGTAAATAGCAGGAATATTTTCCTCAAAGTAAATCAAGGTAGGTAGGTGGTCGATGCCATACTCTTTAGCTTCAGCTTCATTATCTATTCTTACAATTACTATGCCTTCCTTTTCCAATTCATCGTCGATATTTTCTAATTCATTTAAAATTCTAATATCCTGTTTGTCCTCCTTATCATCTGGCAAAAAGGCAAAATATAAGTATCAAATTTATACACATATTTAGGTACACATTTATTAGTAAAATGTATACTTACAAAATATAACAGCTAAATATTGAGCAGAAGATATAAGTTTGTCCATCATCTCATCGGTTACTTCTGGTATTTCACTGTGTCGTTTTTGGTGAACTAACCAGCCTAATAGTTCCTCTTCTTTCATTAAATCACCTTCGTAAATGTGAGGAATTCCTTTCTCAAAGAACACCATCGTTGGAATCGTGTCAATGCCATATTCTTTAGCTTCTTTATCGTCATCGATCTTAACAAAAGCAATGTCATTTTGATCACATTCATCATCGATATTTTCTAACTCAGTTAAAATCTTCTGACTTTTCTTCTGATCCTTATCATCTGGAATTAACGTAAAGAACTATATCTCACTTTTGTGTCAGTTCTTTAAATAACAAAGTTAGCTAAACATATGAAGATCAATGATATACGTAAAATATAAAAACCTGGCATTTGTCAAGTTTTTTTTCCAAGTTATTTTATTAAGGCATTATGCGTTACAAAAGCGGAAAAACACTTACAGAATAGGACGGCGACGTAAGGCATTTTCTCAATGATCATATCCAGCATTTCGTCAGTAATATCTTCAATTTCATCACTTTCGGTCTGATGTTTAAGCCAACTTAAAACTTTTTCCTCTTCTTCCAAGTTGCCTTCATAATATGTCGGTATACCCTTTTCAAAGTATAATAAAGTTGGAAGTTTTTCAATACCATACTCTTTGGCTTCTTCGTCATTGTCAATTTTCACAAACGCAATACCAAGCTGATCACACTCATCATCGATATTTTCTAGCTCATTTAACACTTTTTGAGATTTGCGATCGTTATTATCATCTGGAAGTATAATTTATTATAGCTTAGCAAATATATAAGTAAAAATTAAACTATTACTTAAAGAACATGTAATTCTTACAAAACAATACCGCTACAGTCTTCCCATCTTTGATAAGACGATCGAGCATCTCATCGGTGACATCTTCGATTTCATCCTTTTCCAGTTGATCAACAAGCCACTCTAAAATTTCTTCTTCGTTCTCGAGGTCACCTGTTTATCAATAAAAATCATTTGATTACATACTTATTAATAACTAGGTAAGAATAATATTGCATCAAATGTTTCAGAAGTAAACTTACCGTCGTAAACATTGGGGATCTGCTTTTCGAAGTAGACGATTGAAGGAACATCATCAATACCAAATTCTTTAGCAGCTCTCTTATCGTCTATTTTAACAAATTGAATTCCGTGTCGATCACAGTCATCATCTATTTTTTCTAGCTCTCCGAGAACCGTCATCGATTCTTCATCACCATGATCATCTGTAAAGATTGTTGAATTTATCCTTAAATAACGTTTTATTAGCACTGATGATTTCGGAGAATCTTAGATTTAATGTTAGGTGTTCAAAACTACATATCCAAAAAGCTGTTTAAAGAATGTTTATAACGCACTATAGATTATAATTATAGATTGGGTCGGGGTCCAATCCTGATTCGATGTTATACAGTTTATTTGGTTTTTTATTTGTTAGTTTATTCAGAAGTTACAATTATTTTTAGGTGCAAAGACAGTCATATATTTTTAATTTGTACCGAAAAGTTTTTGGAACGAAGTTCCTTATCGCGCGTTGTGAAAGGGGTATAGACGGAAAAAATCTTACGAAAAGTTGTCACGACACTTTTTGCTATAGTTCTCTCTCATGTTTCTCTGTCTGTCTCTCTCTCTCTTATAGAAAGCAAGCCAGATATTTTCATTTCTATTTCGCATTGAACTTCGTTCCATCTGGGTGTCCCTTGACACCTCTCAAGTTTTTTATACTTTCCTTTGTTGTCAACAAGAATTTTTATAGAAACTAAAGCAATTAAAGGCATGATAGTCACTCAATAATTAATTAAAGAAGTAGAACTATAGAAAGATACCTAAAAGATACTTACAAAATAGTACAACAAGATTGTCGACATTGCCTATGAGGGTGTTGAGAGTTTTGGCAGTTACGTCCTCGATCACGTCTTCTTCGTCCCCAGTCGACTTGTTCGCAATGAGCCATTCCAGAACGTCTTCCTCCCTACTTAGTTCACCTGAAATTTATAATATATCAATATGTTACTAACGATCATCCACTTAAAAAAAATTGAGACAATCTAGAATAATATGACATCGAATGTAGTTCTAATTCTCGAAATGATATCTTTAAAACCCTTTCATTCAAATATTATAATTTTAAAAGGTTTTCACATACAAAACAATGTTTAATTTCGCAATATAAACGTCAGCAAAAGTGACTCACACACCTTCATAGATAATAGGTATTTGATGCCTGTAGTAAACTAATCTTGGCAGATCTCCAAGACTGTACTCTTCGGCTAATTCCTCATCATGGATCTTGACAAAACCTATCCCGAGTTGGTCTGCTTCGTCATCGATGTTTTCCAGCTCCTGTAAGGCTTTCGCGCATTTCTTGCATTCGGGTTTATCTGAAACATTCCAGTCCCCAATTTTAAAAGCACGCCTCATTTTAGATTTGTTCCTAATGAAGTTCATGCCTCGTACAGGATTCGAAGCAGTGCAGTTAAGCGCTTGCTCGGGTAGTTGTGTGTTAAAAGAAATTAATTGTAGTAGAGGTAATATGTATTAAGTGTGCAAGTATAGCAAGCGTTTTGTGTCGTGCATTGGTGGTGTGTGTGAACACACTATCGCGGTCCGTCACAATATACCTTTATATTATTTTGTAGAGCTAAGGGGAAATCAGTGAACCGTATATTCTATAATGAATGCAAATCTAAGTATTTCTAATTAGGGACATCCCTAAAAACAAAAAAGCTTAGTCCATCTAGGGTTTACTAAAAAATAGACGTCACAGGTCCTATTGAGTGAGATTTCTAGGTTAGTTCAAACATTTTGTTTGTTTTCAGTGAATGTATTTTTAAAAACTTTTAAAATTGCATAATTTTCAGTTTGGCCGTTATTTAGGTCAAGGTCATCGTATGGTGCTTTAAATGTTTCAATTCCGATATTCGAATCTTACTAAGGTCGAATTTTAATCGTTTGTAGACGTTACACAGTAGAATATAACTGATGTCTTGTTCGTGACACGTCGGTCCGTCAATCCGAGCTTGCTGGCAAGACAAAAATAGTATTGCTGAAATAGATCGCTACTCGTTCCGATAATGCAAACGCGTTTTTGATTCTAGCCTTCCATCAGACTAGACTGATCAACCTGTTTCATATATTCTACCGTACAACTCTACTGAAACCTTTAAGGATGACATATTTATACCTATAAGGTAAAATCATTTGATACAGCTTTACTCGTTATGATCAAATCTAATTATTATAATAGTATTGTTTATCAAGTGATTCATGGTATTGTGATATGTTGTATCCGAGCCAAATATCTAATTGGCCGAAACATTTACGAATGCCCATTTAAACCAGTTGAGACGCCAATTCTTAATCTAGTTTCCAATAACTCTTCGAAATCGCCCACCGCAGCCGCGTCGTAAGCGGAAAGCACGTCGAAATTCATAATACGCTACTCTAAGAAGCTAGAAGTAACAGCCACAATGACATAAATATAAAACATACCACCTGTTGAAAATCTTACTTACTGTTCATCGGGCCGCAATTTTTGTGATCGGGACCTACGTGAAAAACACTGTCAAACACACAGCACAATGTACTCCTTTACAAACAGTTCATTACTAAATACTAGTCAGATACAAAGCGACAGAGAAATACGAATCTACTCGATAGATCTACTACGATGGTAGAATTTAAAATATGTATACTTTTGTTAGTCAATAGAAAAGATTGCTCAAATTTTACCACATTAGCTTATTAAGTTGTTTAACAAACCACGGTGGAAAAGACTCGGATACGTACAGAAGAGAACGGCCACGTATTCCGTGTCCTCGATGATTTTGCCGAGGATCTTCTGATTTACTTCTTCTATCCGGTCAGGAAGGTCCATTGCTTCTAAGCTCGTCAGGAAATCCAATACGCTCTCCTCGTCCATGAGATCTCCTGTAACAAACAAATCCACAAATTTAATTAACTTATTTTCAAATTGTGCTTTTTATGTCACAAAATTTTTAAGATGCTCTTTTATAATTGCATTCTGTTAGTTAATTAGAACACATTCGCTCAGAACAACCTAATCTCTCGATCACTACAGCAACAAATGAAATTAGTTCAGATGTTTATCTACACGTACAATGATGCTATGCTGGCCAAATATTTTCGTATCTACACATACAAAACGTCCATTTATAGTCACTTCAAACGAGTCCAATTTTAAGCTCATATTTAAAGTATTATTTATAAGCCTTTCTTCAATTTCATTCAGTATTTGTTATTTATTTAATTTCTGTGTAATCCTAGAATTGAACAGATTATTTCTTTTAACTATTTATTGAGAGGCCTTTGATGTTAACTTTTTGAAATGGATGAAGCTATTTCAGTAATTTTCTATCCTTTCTAGATCATATGAAACAGATTTCACATTTTCCCTATCATAGCTTTATGTATTGTAAAATTAACAAATAATAAGCTAATACCAGGTACTATTCTAACAGCTATAATATTATTTAGCTGCCAGTAGACAGCCAAATTAACATTTCAATTTCTAATAAGCACATATAATTTCCTAAGATATAAAAGATCGATAACATTAATGCTTGCATTAAATGGATTTTATCTAGGCCCTTTAGATTTATAAAATTAACAAGTGATATTTAACAGCACGCATTAGATTGAGCGTCTCATCAGCTTCTGGTATTTAAAATGTAAGTTCGTTAATTAATTCTGATCAGCTGCCAAAAAGATCAACCTCGCAGACATTTCTATTTGTTTCTCTCATAGCTACACCGTCAATGTCAGTCGTTATGGTTTGTTTACGTATATATTTATGTGCACGTTACAATCTAACCGCACTTTATCTATTGTAGATGTATGACATATTGGGTATTATATCACTTATTAATTACTAGCTTTCGCCCGCGGCTTTCCTCATGTTAAATTCGCTTTTTCAACCCCCTATTTTAAATAGTTGAATTTTCAATAATCGGTACTTTCTTATCGAATGCCTACGTCATAATGCTGAATTTGAATACTAGAGCAAACAAAAAAAGAAAAATACTGATATGGGTCGAGCTGTTTTTGAGTTTTGGCTAATGAACGGACAGCAATTAAGCACCCGGGTCCTGATGCCCTTGTGCAGGCACAAAGCCTACAGCATTATGCTGAGTTGGACCTTTTTTCCGGGTTGTCCCACACATGACTTAGTTGTTCCGGCGCTTCTTCTGCTTGACGCCTTTTGTCTTGAATGCTCAAGCGGTGGAGGCACCGGGACAACCTAATCTAGATATACCTACTTGGTGATAGCACAATTTATAAAATAAACGTTTCTTTCTTTCTTTGAATTGATTTTTTCTATGTACCTATAGATTAAAACAAAATTACCTTCGTATATGATCGGTTCGTTCTCACGGAAGTACGTGAGGGCGGGAAATTTCGTGATGCCATACTGCTTGGCGAGCCGCTTGTCGTTGATCTTCACGAAGTCGACTCCGAACGTGTCCGTGTCGTCGTCTATCTTCTCCAGCTCCTCCAGCACTTTGTCACACGTCACACAACTCCTTGCATCTGGAAACCAAAATCAACAATGGCCGATTGATTGCGGAGAAGCTGCATACATCCTCATCGATAAAGCGTTATAGCGGACTGAAAGTTGAAAGATGGTAGTGTACAATAAAGAGGGAGCACTTCTGTATTCGGTGACATTTTTACTACTTTCTCATTGGTTGAGCGCGCTCTCGCCTCGCGTCCCGCAGATCATCACAAGGGTCGCGCTTACGGTGGTTTGCTAAAGTAATTTAGAATTATTCCACTACTAGTCCATGTCATGTACCTACCTAACGTTTAAATAGACGAGAATGATTTGGGTACGTACCTACATATTAGTAAGCAGGAGCACTCAATAATCCGGGAATTGTTATAGGAATGTGCAAAGATTAGCCCAGTTAACTCCGACTCAAATATTTTCAGACCGATTCATAAGAGAGAAGTAGAAACTACGTCATAACAACGTCAACTGAGAAATTCGCCATCGTACATCGTAATTCGTAACCATGTTATTATAACAACCGGCCGCATATTTGACTTACATAATGGAATACGAACAAGAATTTAAAAAGAAATTATAAGTATTAAGTACGTATGTAGGTACAAAAGAGGAACAAAAAAATCGTTATAGAACCAGCAAAGAATAACTGAAAAATAAATGAGAAGTAATTTTTCAAGAATTACATAGGTAACTATAGGTAAATGACAAAAGAACTAGATAGCTCTATGGAACCTAGTCCCCAAATACAACCATCACCTACTTAGTGTTATTTTCACCTTTAGGTGTTTCCTAACTCTATTTTGGTGAAAACGGGCATGAGTTTACTCACTATGATGACATAGGTATGAACCTAAACGTGTGTCGAGTATAGTGGATGAAACAGAAATTAAAATTATCCAAGAAGAAGGCGATATTCTTAACGATATTCAAGATGAAAAGCAATTATGAAAAATACATTAACTGGCTTAGAAAATGCCCAAACTATAAGTCGAATGCCATCATGGCAAGAATGATCTTACTTCTGGCTGGCTATAAGTCGCAAGAAAGCTTAGAGAAGTCAACTTTTATCGCAAAGCAGGGAACATAAGAACTAAATGTTGGTACAGTGAACAAACAAACAGCAGACTCAGAGAAAGTGGTAAGTATATTTAACTCACTTAAACTCTTTTAGTTTAGATCTAGACGAACAGATGGGTCTGCTCAAAGATTTAATAGGTACAAACTTTTATTTAAGACTGAAAACCAACACTTAAGTCTGATGCTTTCCAGAACAAATCCAGAATTGAAGGCTCACGAGTAAATCTATAATTATATAAAAAGGCTTGTCCTGACTGACTGACTGACGATCAACGCACAGCCTAAACCACTGAAGTTAGAAACTTGAAATTTTGACAGTAGGTTCCTTTTATGACGTAGGCGAGCACTAAGAAAGGATTTTTCGAAATTCGCCCCCCAAGGGGGTAAAAAGGGGGGTTAAAGTTTGTATGAAACTCCGTTATTTTTCAAGCTATACCCATAAAATTCGGTACTTAGGCTTTAAATTGAAAACAAAAAAGTAGGTGTTTCACAGTTTTTAAAAATTCTACCCCCTAAGGGATTAAATAGGGGTTGAATGTTTGTATGATAGTCCTTCGTTCTTCAAGTTATTTTTCAAGTTATGTTTATGAAACTTGATATTTTGGCTCTTGATCAAAAATAAAGAATTACGTATTTTACATTTTTTGAAAATTCTCTCCCCAAGGGGGTAAAAAGGGGAGTTTCAATATTCATAGTTAAGACAGGACAACGTCTGTCGGGTCCGCTAGTTAGTATTAAAATTGTAACGAACAGGTTTATAATTTTGAGAGACTCAAAATAAACAGTAGATGCAGAAACAAATGAACAAATCCATAATTCTAATGATCCTGATGATAAGTACGTACAAAGAAATCGTTATAGAATCGCCAAAGAAAAACTGAAAAATAAGTGAAAAGTGAAACTTCTTCACATTATTTTGTGAAAAGCATGTGATATTTAAAAAAGTATAAACTAAATTATTGAAACTAACTACTAATTGTTACAACTAAGACTGTGACGTTGTTCGTAAACCTGAATAAATAAAATAAAATAAAACTTGAAAGTTAGGTATCTACACTAAATATAAGCAAAGCAAGAGATAAGTATTAAGTAATTCATAAAAATAAATATCAATCTATAATTATATAAAAAGGCTTGTCCTGACTGACTGACTGACTGACTGACTGACTGACTGACGATCAACGCACAGCCTAAACCACTGAAGTTAGAAACTTGAAATTTTGACAGTAGGTTCCTTTTATGACGTAGGCGAGCACTAAGAAAGGATTTTTCGAAATTCGCCCCCCAAGGGGGTAAAAAGGGGGGTTAAAGTTTGTATGAAACTCCGTTATTTTTCAAGCTATACCCATAAAATTCGGTACTTAGGCTTTAAATTGAAAACAAAAAAGTAGGTGTTTCACAGTTTTTAAAAATTCTACCCCCTAAGGGGTTAAATAGGGGTTGAATGTTTGTATGATAGTCCTTCGTTCTTCAAGTTATTTTTCAAGTTATGTTTATGAAACTTGATATTTTGGCTCTTGATCAAAAATAAAGAATTACGTATTTTACATTTTTCGAAAATTCTCCCCCCAAGGGGGTAAAAAGAGGGGGTTAAAGTTTGTATGAAACTCCGTTATTTTTCAAGCTATACCCATAAAATTCGGTACTTAGGCTTTAAATTGAAAATAAAAAAGGACGTGTTTCACGGTTTTCAAAAATTCTACTCCCAAAGGGGTTGAATGGGGGTTGAATGTTTGTATGAAAATCCATAATTTTTCAAGTTAATATCGAGCAACGGATCTACGTGATTCTTTGATGGGTATGGTTGCAGACAGTGTGTTATAGGTTACTTTTATTCGGACAAAATCAGGAGTCCGCACGGGATTTTCAAAGAACCTAATTCCACGCGGACGAAGTCGCGAGGGGACAGCTAGTACGATATAATTAGGAAAGAATTAGGAAGTAAACCTATTAATAAATAGGTATGGCAGTGCTGTCATATCCAAGAACGCAGCGTAGCATGCACTTATTTACAGATCGATTAATAAATCAATCATTTATTTGCTTATTGTGTGCAGGTACATGACATTGATTGATAATTGATAATACTAAAATAAATTCGAATTTTATACAAACAGAATGCGTGTTAACCAATAAGCTTATGTTTTTAATTTTTTATTGAAGTGTTAACCTACACTTAAAGGAAATAACCTAATAGATTTATAAATACATATCAAAAATTCCGGGACCGGCGGGATTCGAACCCAAATCTCTCTGGGAATCGCGCCCGAGTGTGTTATCCGTTACACCACGGCGAACCACACGTCAGCCACGAAATTAGTGATATGTATCTACTTTTTCAATCAGTTTTATAGCAACTGTTAGCGACATCTAGTAGTTGTAACAAGCCATGTGGCATCTATAATTTCTTAAGAGCTCCATTGTAATATGGTGTCTTGGAAAAAAGTAGATCGACAACTGTAATGTGTCGCTACTAGATGTCGCTAACAGTTGCTATAAAACTGATTGAAAAAGTAGATACATATCACTAATTTCGTGGCTGACGTGTGGTTCGCCGTGGTGTAACGGATAACACACTCGGGCGCGATTCCCAGAGAGATGTGGGTTCGAATCCCGCCGGTCCCGGAATTTTTGATATGTATTTATAAATCTATTAGGTTAATAAGCTTATGTGTTAATTTGTTTTCTGATTAACTTTTTTCCAACACTCTGAACATAAGATGTTAATAATGGAATTCATTAGAGTACCAAGGTGCTGCAACGGTGACCTCGCATCGGAAAACCCCCAACTAAGTGGAACGACTACATAATGCATAAGACGATTCTACGGACGGCATAAGATTACCGCTACCATCTTAGACTGCATACCATCTTGCAAAGGTGCGATAGCAGTCAAGGACTATCTTGTTATCGAAGAAAAAAAAGATCGTGTGTATGCTTCGACCATTTAGCCCGGGACGTGGCAAGCGCACGCATTCCCCTCTGCCGAAGTACATGTACAAACGTACGGTTCAGCTTGTAAGTGTGACAGCTTTTGAGTTAGTGTGTGTTCTTAGAGACATTAAGTATTTACAAGAGTGTGCGGAAGTGAGTAAATGTGTGCTGTACGTGATTACTCCACCTCACCGCAGAAAGTGGCAGAATATATTCAGTACTAAATCTGCGTAAAGGCTTTTCTGAATCGTTCAAGTGGGTATGAAAGTCCCTACAAGAGAACTTTGGCCAGCTTTTAAAGCTCGTAGGTTGAGTTCTGACGACGACATCGAATAGCCCTTTGATAAGGTATATCAAAGGAATAGCCACAATATTTTGCTTTTATTTCGACTTTTCTTTCGCTTTTACTTCGTACGCGTGGATTGAGGTTTTTATTTCCTTGTATGGTTCTGGTCAAAGAAGCGCCCAATAAAAAATGTCGTCAAAACTATTAAATACGATTAGCACAATGGAAATCATCAGACTATAAGTACAAGACCAAGAGATGCACAAAAAAAAGTTAATGACGACAAAGCTGAAGGTGTGAAAGGCAAAGGCTTAACACTTTATTGGAGTAGAGAAGGTTAAAATTCAAAATTATTTATTTCTAGGCTAAACCGTGACTCTTATGACATGTAGATAAAACAGATGTTATTCTTGAAGTAATTTATTCAGTGTACGATGAAATAAATTATAAAAATCTTGAGGACATAAAGATAGAACAGGGATGAGAGAAGTATCTTGATTGTCTAACATCAACACCTTCAACACCCTATGAGGTAAAAAGTAAAAACACAATAAACAAAGTTTCAGGTCATGAACGAATGCACATTATAAATCATTACAGCTGAAAAAACTCTAAGACTGTCTGTTTTATAATTCATAAAATAGAAATAAAAGAAATGAGTAGGTAACCATTAACTTTGGATGTAGGACTTTAACATTGACGTAAATATTGTATCAAGGTTTACCTAACAACTGGAGTATGCGGAAGTTAGTAGTAAATTACTGTATTATTTTTTAAACATTTTTAAGTACACTCGTGCGATTTTCTGTTTTGGTGTGGTCGTTTCAATTTATCTTTGAAACTTTTCTCAGTTAAATATGAGCGGACTTGATTCTTTTAATTTATTGCTGTAACTTCTACTAATCCGGGCAATAGATTGATAGCGTACGATGATTTTGGAAGAACTCCAAACGAGACGTTTCTATGAACACATTTCAGTAATTATGTATTTTCTTAAGCACATTATCTGCTAAGCAACCGGTACTATTTTTAAACATTAATGAAACTTAGGATTTTGACGACCGTCACGATTCTAATCACATGCAATGTTTCAATTTACAGGCTATATGCACAGGGTAAATGTACCAGGCCGCGTGTCAATTCGAGTGCACCTTTTTTTACAATGGGATAGGCTTGCGCTTCATGACTATCGATGGTGGAAAGCATTGATGAGGTCTAGGTTGGAGCGCGCTTGCCTGGAAAATGCCTATTCACTCTTGTCTTGAAGGTACTCAAAATTATACGTAGCCGGAAACATGACACTGGAAGTGCGTTCCACACCTTAGCAGTTCGTTTTAGAAACGTTGAACTAAAGCGTTTCGTACGAGTACGTTGAATTTCAACCACCAAAGGGTACCAATCAAGATTTCTGAAAGTTCTGAAAGGGCAGAAGGTTGTGGAGTTCCTAAACGCACTCCCCAAAGTATATCAGATACAAGACCGATAGACAGGCGGCATTGCGTCGCTATTGTAGACTGAGCAATTTCGCCTGCGTTAGCGGCTATGATTCGTTGGTACTTGGGAGCCATCCTAGAGGTGGGAGCAGTACTCCAAGGCTGAGCGAAACTGAGCCTGGTAGAGACTAGAGAGTCAGACGCTGCTCAAGCGTGAAGCACCACTTCATCTTGTACCTTCGCCAGGAAACCAAGTTTTTTAAACTAATTAAAAATTTAATGATTAAATGAACGCCAAAATTGTAAAACCAGGAACACCTATTGAATATTGAGAGTATAGGTAGAACTCATTTCGTGACCCATAAAATCAATCTAGTGCCATTAAATTTAACATCAAATGCTTTATCTCACAAACGATCGTTAAATTAAACAAAGGAGCTTTAAAATTTTAACATCGATTAGTTAGAGCAACTAATTAGATAGTCTCCAACCAGTAATAATAAAAATATGTTATATCAAAAGAAGCTTTTAAGAGATAGGTACATTGCGTCATTTGGAATCTATTTTGAAAATGCTTGAAGGCATTTAATTAAGGAGGGATAATTTTAAACAGACAGTTGGACGCTTGTACTCGTATGTAAGAAAATGATAACTGCAGTTATGAGTATGACCGATGTTTGTTTATGTTTGTGTTGATGTCGGTAACCTCGAACACGATGTACGAATGCAAGACATCGAAGTGTATTTCCTGACGTAGACTTTAAGACCGCTTGCCCCTCTCGTTGGAACCGCGGCCGAAGCTCGTCGAGCTCCGCCAAGTGACAATCTAGCGGCCGAGTTTCGACATTGACGTATTGCACTTTTGGCGTCTAGACCGGTCACAGTATCGTCAAAATGATCTTAGGTACGAATATATGAGTCAACAGCGATCGAAACTTTAAAATAAATTGTCTAATAGCCGATCGGAGGGTCGTCACAGGCTGGCATTCGTCGCCTGCCAACACTCGCCGATCGCAATTTTTCGGTGTTCTTGAAACGTAGAGTACAGGGGTCACAGGGGCTAAAAGAGAGCTAAAATAATCGGGAATGCCAATATCACGCAATGGGATCTATTAACGTGCGCCACACATTGGTATAGTTTTAGAATTTCAGGCGAGCGGAGCGTAGGCGCCCGGCGACCTTGGGGACGGGACCGCGAGGAGCGAGTGTCGGCGCCATTTTAGGCGGCGCCGACGGCCGCCGCGGTCGGCTCGGGTTTTATTGTCTCCGCGGTTGCATAACCTGGGGCGAGCTGCTCCACCCCGCGCGGGTGGTGACGGCGCGCGCGCTGGCGGCCGGCCAGCGGCCACCGGGCGGCCAGCGGCGGCCGCGCGTGCACTTACACCAGAACACGGCCACGTAGTCCTTCTCGTCCAGCACCCGCTCCAACTGCTTGGCGGTGACCTCCTCGATCTGCGGTTCGACGCGCGGAGGCGGCGCGGGCGCCTTGCGCGCGGCGGCGGCGACGACGAGTAGGGCCGCGAGAACCGGCACCCACCGAGCCATGGCGAGGGCGCGCGCGTACTGACGCCGCTCGCCTCCCGCCCGCCCTGCGCCGCCGCCCGCCCGCCCTGCGCCGCCGCCGCCCGCCCGCGGCGCCCGCCCTGCGCGTGCGCATGCGCCGACCGCGCACTGCCGCTTTGTTTACAACCACATAAACTATCATTATTATCTTTATATCGACTTTGGGGTAGGTTGTGTTTTCCATTGACCTATGAAGTTTTCCGATTTTAACTTCGCCGTCGTCTCAACACACACGTCCACATCTAGAATCGTTATCTTGCTAGCAAGACTGGTCTGCGATTTAATAAATAAATAAATTCTTAATTCTAATTAAGTAGGTACCTACTTATTTAGCTATAATATTAGCGGGTTGTTACGTTCCCTCAAATATGGTTGAGCGAAGCAATGGCTGGATCAAGCGTCATGCTCGTGAACGGGTGCCACCAACGGGAATGGGTCTGCTTTAACTGCCCGTCTTGACATGCGTTGGATTGGTGTACCTACGTATGCATTTTTGCATTTTTGAAGCTTTATTGTGGAAGCACTGTATAGTGTATACGTAGCATAGCTTTGTAAAAAAAAATTTTTTTTGAAAAGAGCAACTGCTGAGTTTCTTGCCGGCTCTTCTCAGCAAAATCTGCATTCCGAACCGGTGGTAGATTTATGACGTGTCATAAGAGCTACAAGTTAGCCTATATGAAATAAATAAATTTTGAATCTGAATTTGAATTTAAAAACAAAATTCCAACCAAGAAAAAACTCAACTAAATGATGATGATTATTATTAAAAAATTTGATGATGATGATAACATAAGTACCTACTGAAGGGATTCAAAATCAACGTTTCAAGTGGTGGGTAGTTCGGTACGTTTTCACTTCTCAGGTCTGTCACATCACATCTCAGTTTCTCAAGATGTTCTCTGAAGAAGTAAGTAGTAGTTCTAGTAGGTCTACGTAAAACCTCTCTATTATTTTCTTTTTGAGAGGTCAAATGGGAAATGAGTCGAGAAGCTGAAAGGGCAATGGGCGGGGCAGACGGTAGCTCAAACAACTGATAGACGTTGGGATTCCAAGGTGCTGGAATAGCGACCTCACACCAAGGACGGATTATCTCAAGAGAGTCGCTATCAATTCCAAGTTAAAACGTCGCACGACTCTCACGAGTCCTGAAAAAGTGAATCTGCAAGACTCCTATCCAGCGGTGGACTTCTATCACCCGTCGAAAGAAGCGAATCTATTTTCGATAAACTAACGCTCAAAATGTTAGAATTACTTACCTACCAATAAACATTTTATTCATTAATTTAATTAAATAGTTAGTTAGTTAGTAACTAATAGTTACCCACGTAGGTACGTACACTCCATCCTAAGAGTAAGTACTTAGTTTCATAATTGCATGGGTACCTATGTATGATACACTCTTTTAATAAGTCGCTTCAACTTTGCCAACTGCCAATTCTCTTTAGAGTCCTGTACCCGAAAGGTAAGTAACCAACAGGACCTACTACTAAGCCTCCGTTGTCCGTCCGTTTGTCAGCGCGCTGTACCTATCTCATGATCCGTAATAGGTAGACAAACGTGTTTGTTTTTAGTTTTTGCTCGAACTAGCTAGTGTTAAATGTTGTACGATGATACGGAACTCTTCCGACTCGCACTTGGCCGGTTTTGTTTGATCAAGACAATTTCTTTTTTTTATAAGGGCATAGGTCTCCATGTTGTCTCTTATTGTCTATGTCAGACTAGAAACTCTCATCAGAGACCACGATGACTCTCATTTTGTCTTATGTATTTAGACGAAGTCTTATGGATGTAGACGAAGGATTCGACTTGTTTTCTATTGCCACTGAGAATTAGAAGCTACTGAGATAGAGAATTTTATTATAGCGGTAAAGCCTCTCTGTGACCTCTCTGTTTTTTTTTTTCAATGGTTACGGCATAAGTTACAAAATCTTTATTTTACTCCATATACCTACCTAATAGATATTTCCATTATTTTCTTTATCCGCTCATTTAGATTAGAGTTTAGATCATGTTTAAAGAAAAATTATTAATTTCAGAACGAATTACGCTGTCAATGTCAAATGTCAGTTGTCAACAACGCGCAACGTCAACACCGTTTAGTGTTGTACCATTTCAACATTAATCAAATATCGATAAATAAAACAAACTGTGAAATTGTTCCACTATTAATTAAATGCTTTCTAAGTTAAAGAAGCATATTACATAAGTATTTGAGGTGAAGGTTTAAGTGTATTTTATTGTTATTAGCAAGGTAAATAAATTAATGAAAAATAAATTCTAATCCACTTACTTAATATTCAATTTGCTATTCTAATTCGGTTACGTTCACAAATCTGTAAATTAGACAAAGTGACAACGTTGACAGGTGTTATAATATATCTGAGAGTAACTTATCAAAAACAAGCAACTCCCACAGTAGGTAAACCTATTTATCGCTCTTACATCTTCTTTCAATCCCGGGTGCAAAAGGTCCATTAATATTATATAAATTAGAACTTAAGTATATAAGAAATGTTTTTTCACTTCATCCACTGAGAAATGCATATTACGGCTAGTTTCAATAACCTTTAACCATATCTAAAAATTGAAAGTCAAATATTTAATACAAATAGCGATTGTTCATGCTCTAGTGGCTAGCTTTTCCATTTGTGAAACATTAGGCCTGAGTTTGAGTTTCAGGTCAGTCCAACTAAATAAATTTGCAGCCCTAAGTTGGTAAGTTGGTGGTATTAGACCAGCAGGGCGATCAGCTAACTTTTATCGCAATCATTAAAGGACAGCGTCAATGTCAAAACATGGTTTTGGCTCAACGTAACATTTTTTTTTTTTTATTATCTTTATTTTTAAGGGACTTTCGTCCGACACGGACAACGTAACATTGAGACAGTCCGTAAAGGATCGTTGAGGATAAAAAAATATTTTGACATTGATGCAGTATCACATCGATAAAAGTTTTGTATGAATATTGCTGAAAATTGGTACCGTCTAAGACTTTTGAAGTAAGATGTCCGTTAAGGACTACGACAAATATAACGTCAAACTAGGATTTCATTGATACACCTCGTTAGGTGTTCTTATCGGTGACATATGTGGTATCCAAAGTCGTTTTACTACTCATATTTTTGTAAAAATATTTAATAAGCTTTATTAAATAATTTATCAAATTAACAATGCAATTAGTATTATTATATGAAGTAAGAAAATGTTAAAATCATTGAAGAATAATTTTTAGATTTACCTTTTTACACTTTCGTAAGTTTGCCGTATAGGTAGGTAGGTAGGTAGGTAGGTGTATGTATTACATAAGATTTATGTAGTACTCAATAATAATATGCGCCTGGGTAAATTCTGTTTGTGATACATATTACATACGTTAATGTCCAATATATAAGGTATAAGCATGTGGGAACATAGTACATATTTACTATTTTAGTTTTCATAACCTAACTTTTGTGTTTTTATGTGTAAGAAATACCTATATAAATAAATACTCTGCCTATACCTATTATTTGCAGATATTAAATAACACAACACAGTAGAAAGAACCTGTAAAATAAAAGTGTAAATAAATAATAAATATTACTCTATGAACCTAGAAGAACCACAAATTAATATATTCTGCGGCACGGGCACAGACTCATTCACAGCTATAACGCAGTCAAATTTGGAAGACTGCTATGGCCGTATAGATTGCTAGGTTACCATAGATATTCAAATTAGTCGGATTATAAGTTATGGCCCACCACTAAAATGTCGATAGTCACGTGATTGCGACCATTGCTACAATCCTGAAAAAGCTTACGCGGTACCGGTTATATGGACTGTTTCGATATCGGTCCATAAGGATATTTTTTTATGTGAGATAAGAGACAATTGTTAGCTGATCGCCCTGCAGGTGGCGGTGGTATTACGCGACTACAGCAAAGCCAAAAGAATGTGATTCAGCAGTCTATATTATTTTCTATTTTGTATGTATGTGAATCTTTAAGAATGTTCCACTGCAGCGCCTTAACCATCCGACTTTGATTAACGATGAATTCATATATATTAATATTATTTAATATTTATTTGATAACAAGCTATGTTAGACCGTAGGTTTTAAATACATATTAGTAGTTAACTCTCGAGTCAACTTATATCGATATTTTAACAGCCACATCACTAAAAATAATGGTAGCCAATCAAAAAGCCGTACGAAATGTCACACGGCAGATGGGAGGGAGAACGGCTGTGAGATTTGTAAACGTGAGTGGCTCTGGGACGGTTTCTGAACGTTTGAGCAACGTTGAATGAGACCATTACTTTTGTTCGAATAATTTTCGACAAAATATTTCGCCGCGCGGTCTACGTTGGCAAGTACAAAACTTTTAACTTGTGAAAGTGAGGTGTTGTGAAATAATAAAATGGATATTTTGCATTAGTTGCACCTTTGTTTGTGTATTACGGTGAATTATATCGCGTAAAAATACATAATTAAAGAGGTAAGTCCATTTCATTACAAGTTTTAAAAACTTTATAAGTTTGCCTAAACATCTTGTTAGCATTATCATTTCTTATCATTGTAACTATTATCTGCTGAAAAATGTCTAATTAGGCGTTTTAGAAAGAGATTAATTGCAGTTCCGTGAAATTCGCGATAGGTTTTAGCTAATCTAATAAACGTTGCCTAAGTAAGAAAAAGGTTTTGTTTTACAAAAGTTTTTGTGTGTGATATTGTTTTGTCATACACGTTAACATTGGATAAATCATGGTAAGTATAATGAAAAAACAAGGTTATTTTCTTGTTATTAGGAATAATTTTTATTCTTATTTGTTAGATTTCTCACTTTACTTAAATTATAATTCAGGAATGAAGCCAATGTAATTAATTAAGCTTTTTTATAGTTAACTACAGATGTTGAATATTGTGATAAGATAATATTAGGACTTGTGATATTCTGTAAGTGCTGATCAGATTTTTTGAAGCTATAAAAGTAAACAGTCAAGGTTACTACAAATGGCACTGGTATAATCATCAAAAATATTTCAGACAATATTTTCTATAAAATTAAGCATTAAGTAGGTAATTATATTTTCTCTGATTTAAGGTGGTATCAGAAATGCATCATCTTTTAATTTTAATAACTTAAAGCGTGCTGCTTTTAAGTAAAGCTCAGTTATCAAAAAAGATATTGTGCTACTCCAATGCACTGTGATAGTCTGTTTTGAGCAATTCACATTCACATTGACAACTGCAATTTCCATGTTAGCCCCTGAATTCATTTTATTATAAAATTTTCTTAATCTGTATTATCTTGGATTGAGATTTGAGACAGAAGAAGAGCACAGGAACATTTCATTCATCATACTAGACACTTTTCAATAAATAATATTGAATATAATTAAGTACAAGTAAAGATTGCTTATCACAAAATTGTTTAGACTAGAGATTGTATCTGTACTAATTTTTTCAGTTCAGGTTAATAGCAAGGCTTTGTTTAGAACAATCCTCTACATCGCTATTGTTTCATTTGGTCATAAAACACAATGAAATATCGCAACACTGCCACTTTGCAAGGTTAAATTGGGCAAACTCAATTGTTTCAAAGAGTTAACCTATTTTCTATAAAACTAATAAGCAAATCTAGCAGAGTAACAGGTAAGAACAGGGCCCATAATTGGCCTATAACTGGCTATATTGTGATTGAATGTTACAGGTCATAAAAAGTGCACAGGATAATAATTTCTCTGTTTATTATTATAATTAATGTGATCAATGTCATACTCAAGGCAAGAAGTAAGTAGTAATATATATTTATTCATGTTTTAATCTATTCGATTAAGACAAGTATAATTTTGATAACGATTGATCAGACATAAGAGTTCTAGAATGTTCTTTGTTACTAATATGAGCACTTAAAACAGTAATATAATCTCCACAAGCAATAAATTGTAATTGGTCTTTGTTTATTGCAATCGATTTCAAGATTTGATTATTATCTCTAAGTGATGATATTAATAAAAGCGGTGACCAAATCGACTGTAGTGGAATGCTTCCGCAATGAACCAAAATTAGAGAAATATCACTACAAAATACAATATACTCCAACAGGCCAGTTCTGTCATGTCATGTTCAAAAGCTGCATCAATCATACAGTCTCAATTGTGGTGATTGGATGAATTTATCGCGTTTCTTCTGCAACAGTGCATTTTAGCCAATAACGAGTGAGTATCGGTCAATCAGAGGCGGTTGCAATTATTTTTAACAATGGATCGGCGTCGGTGGACGTGCTACAGTGACCCGAGAGCAACTCAAGAAAGAAGAAGAATCATTTATAGAGAATCTCACAACTGAGTATCGTATGGGGAAGATGCGATCTAGAATTAGCAGTCACGACCGGGTTTACGAAAAGATATTATTCTTATAATCCTGGCGAGAAACAAGATCTTTTAACTGGTAGTTCGAAAAATTACAACAGTATTGCTGATGTTTAAAGGAAAAGAAGGAAGCAAAAATAGAACATAATTTTGCAGATCTCATAGTCTCTCCAAAAATTTGTATATAACATGAATATTAGGTAAATAGCTTACAAAATAACGACGAAAATTTTCCCTTACTCATCACATTCTTTGTAACCATCGCATCAATAATCAATAATCAATAGCATAAAAAAATAATCAAGTTTTCGATAATGAACGCGATAACTACATAAGCGGTCACATTTATGTTGGTAATCGCTATCAATCGCACAATATGTGTCATGTTGCTGATATTGAGAGACACCTTATCAGAAGCTCAGTGGCTACGTGTCCGTAACGCTGTTAACACAAAGTAAGAAACATGGCTGAATACCGAGCTGGAAAAGCCGGCATAAACGCTGAAGCACAAGCGAGGATCCACAGCAAATACAACAATGAAATCGCCCAAGAAACTCTCGAATGGATCCAAAAGATCACCGGATCGCCATCCAATACTTCTGGTGACGTTGAAAACTTCTACGAAGTTCTCAAGGATGGCACGCTCCTCTGCAACTTAGTCAACAAGTTCCAAGAAGGTTCCGTAAAGAAAATCAACCAATCGGCAATGGCTTTCAAGTGCATGGAGAACATAAACGCGTTCTTGGAAGCAGTCAAGAAATTAGGCGTGCCTCCGCAGGAGACATTCCAAACTATCGACCTTTGGGAGAAGCAAAATCTTTACTCTGTGGTTGTATGCTTGCAATCCTTGGGCAGAAAGGCGGGAAATTTTGGCCTACCATCTATAGGACCTAAAGAATCTGAGAGGAATGTCCGCGAATTCAGCGAAGAGCAACTGAAAGCCGGTCAGAACGTGATTTCTCTGCAATACGGCTCAAACAAGGGCCAGCAGAGCGGCATCTCCTTCGGCAATAGACGCCAAATGTGAATACCTGTATAGTATTATGTAATTTATTCTTTTTGTATTGAAAAATAATAAATGTTTTTGTAATTTGTTAAATAATCTTTTTATCGGCGTGTTTTTTCTATAGAGTAGATATCCGTAATACTCTAGAAAGGAATGTGTAACTGCAGTCGATTAGATAACAGATAAATGAATTTCTAGTGCAACTGGATTACAATAATTATTTTATCATTTGGTTAGTTTTAGACTGCAGGTTTGCTTGCGTAGCACCTTTACTATATTAGTAGCTTTTTCCCGCGGCTTCGCTTACGTTTTTCGCACAAGTTCGAGTTTATTTTACCCCCTTAGAGATTGAATTTTCAAGAATCCTTTCTTAGCGGATGCCTACGTCATAATAGCTATCTGTATGCCAATTTTCAGCCCACCACATTTCAAAGCGCCCGTAACTTCATGAGGTAAAAGTACTATATCATCACACACATAGCTCCTTTTTTCCCTCAACATTTGGAAATTAGAAGGAATGGCGTGATAATACAATCATTACGTCATCAGCACTCGTATTGATCTAACCTCGCCGCGAATCCGTTACCTGGTGACTAAATGTACCTACGCTTATTTTTGTTCTGTCGAATGAAACCTCGCTAAAGGACTATGACCTACTTGGTAATTGATATCGTAATCGAAGATTGAATTTACTATAAATGTTTCATATAATTGGATACTTAGCCTGAAATCTATAGACCGCACTCACTTTGCTCAGACTCAAGACAGACTTAAAAGGAGACAGATTTATGTCGGAGCATATTTGTGTCTCGTTTTAACTCTATCTTAAGTCTGAGCTAAGTTAGAGCACGCACAATAGATCTCGGCATTATAGTACACCCCTACTTATTGTTGTTTCTCTTTAAAATTTAAATTTTGTCATCAACTAGATGATGCCCGCGACTTTGTCCGCGTGGATTAAGGTTTTTTTTTAATTCCCGCGGGAACTCTTTAATTTTTCGGGATTTCTCTGCAGAGGATCTTTCTCTCGCATAAGCAAACAAGAATAGGCTCGTTGTCCATTCAGATGTGTGTGAAATTTTTCTTATTTCGTAGCTGGTTACGAAAAATAGTTACCAACGTGGATGGAACCAACATATTCACATAGTGTGCCTACCCGCATTTCCTTGGGCACTTGACACATGCCTGCTCACTTTTTTGTACTTAATCCGTGACATAATTTAAATGATATCATCGACGGATTATGCTATAATAACCTCTTACGTCGTCTTGCTGCTAAAGGATAAACACACTTTGGCGACTTCTTTTGCTATTTTCATGGAAATAGATGCTTGTAAAATTGTACATAATAAAAACACGTGCAACTAGATTGAACTTAATTGGGTTAGTATGTTAAAAAAATAATTAATAAGTTGACTACTATCCTCCTATATCTTCCAAATAAGTGGAAAGCGTGCAACGGGTGGGATTCGTACCTGCGACCTTTCAGTCTTCAGTCCGAACCTTTAACCGTTGGGCTATTAAGGATTCAATTGACTGATACATATTTAGAGGCAGTGCAGACACCCCAAGGCCGGAAGGTGCGGTCACGCGTCAGCTAACAGCGGAAGCACGGATGTCCGACCCCTAGCTATGAGCACATTTTGAATGACTATTTTTAAAAACTACACCTCTCGTTCTAAAACTATATAGTAGAGGGGGTGAGGGATATTATTTAGGTATGACATTCGTGTATGGAGTGATTCGTTTATGGTTCTAGTGGTAGACGCTTGCCTCTTTTCAGGGTATCAGAGCTTTAGATCTCAGGCAAAAAAACAAAACCTATATCCTCTCGATGTCCTTTTCTTTTCGTTTGACAATATTTATGGATATGATTATTTTCGTAACTGCCTTGTTGGTCTAGTGGTTAACAAGTTCGACTGCGGATGACGAGGTCCCGAGTTCGATTCCCGGATCGGGCCAAAAATATATTGAGTTTTTCTCTCAAGGAATTCTCAATACTAGCCCAGAGATAGGAAGTTGGCGGTGAAGTACCCCGTGCCTTGGAGAGCACGTAAAACCGTCGGTACTGCGTCTGATCGCTCTCCGGTCGGAATATGAGAGTGAGGGAATAGAGAGTGCACCTGTGTTTGTGCACTCACTTGTGCATTATAATAATATCTCGCGCTAATCTTTATGGAGATTGACCGCCGTGGCTGGATTCGGTCGGGAGGACATTATAATTATCATTATTATTTTCATATCCCACTTCAAGCTACATATTGTAACATTTTTGTTTTGAAAACTGCTGAGTTTCTGAACTCTTACTGAGTCTTCTCAGCCGAATCTGCTTTCCGAATTGGTGCGGTACGTGCGGTAGTAGTCTTAAATTGTCGTAAGAGCCAAAATACTGGCTTGAAATAAAAAAAAAAGACGTGTGGCACTCGGGGACTGCCGCGGTAAAGCTATTGCATAGCATTTTTTATCAACGCTATCTAGCGGCTCACCGCTAGATGGCGTTGATAAAAAATGCACCATCTAGCGGCTCACCGTAGAGGAGTCCCGTGTCAGGTTATTTTCGTTACGGAATTTCTGGATTCGGTCTCCACGCTGGCCCGCGATAGAAGCTATGCAATAGCTTAATAATTTTTTCACCTCTCTAGCTCAAAAAGGGCGCCTTTGCTGCCCAAAACCAGTGAGCAAAAGTCGTTTTTGCTCACTCAGTGAGAAAAAGTGTTTTGAATATAGAACGCATTGGATTGGCGTTTCTTCAACTCACCGTCTCAAGAAACGTTCAGAAATTTTGTATATAATATTGCATACCCCATACATTTTATTTCGACAAAATTTTTTAACTCTCTATTTTATTATTTAAACTATTTACTTTTCGTAAATGTGTTTTAGACTTTATAATTCTGTAACACACATGAAACATAAAAGAAAATTAAAATTAATTAATTAATATATTTTATTTTATGAATGACACAATTCCGAACGCAGACAAAAGAGTAATATAAAATGGAGGCAAAAAAATAAATAATTAACTCTATTCTATATCTTAATTAGGTACTAATTTCTTAGAAGTTATTTGTTGTAAGAATTTTAAAATAACAAAATGAGTGAATCTACTTATAATTCAGAATTAAAAGAATTAGTGTCTAACGCGAATTAAACTTTCTTCCGGAATAGTCTCGTGAAAAATACTTGAAAGCCTATGAGAATTATTTAATGATTGGAGACTTTCTAAGGATGCGAAGTCTTATTCAGAGACTGTGATTTTATCATATTTCATGGAATTGTCTAAAACAAGGTAACCATCTACATTATGGAGTATTTACTCCATGTTAAAAGCTACAATCAAATCGAAATGCGACGTTCACATTGAAACTTATCCTAAACTTATTGTATTTTTGAAAAGACAGTCGGAGGGGCACAAATCCAAAAAATCTAAAGTTTTCACCGCTCATGATATTGAAAAGTTTTTAAATAAATAAACCTAATTTTTAAAATTTTAAAATATCCTTTATGTTTTAATAAATATTTCTCTTACATCTTGTACTTTTTCGCTATTGAGGTGAAAAATTGTATGTATCACACGATAGCAAAGTTTTTGCTTCTTGTGCCTTTGAATCCCTCACTACTCTCAGGATTCTAACTTAGAATCCTTCGTTCGCTCGGGATTCAAACTAGGCACTCGCAACAAAAATGAACTTTGCTATCTTGTTGAACAAATAACTATTATTCAATGGTGAAAAGGTAATTTATGTATGGCTTAAGATAGTAAGTAATAGTGTGTTTATGGGTTATGCAGCCTTGATGAAAACATGCAAATGCGTACCACACGTACCTACATTTAGAAGTGTGAAAGTTTAATCCGCTGCAAAACTGTCTAGCATGAGTTGAAGAAAATGATTCGGCACCTTTGCTCTTAATGCTGTAGAAAGTAGGTACCGATTACTGATTTCCGCCAATTGACATGTGCTAAGTTTCACATTGACAACATACACCTATTAAATTACTGTGTATTAATTTAGCTTGTTTGCTTTCGTCTTGAAGTCTGTTTAATAAATGGTTAATCCATTAAAAAAATCCACATTTTTTTGTCAAGGCAAGCACACCCCGACCCCGACCTTGAATCTCAACAGTTCTTTCCATCATTGATTGATTTAATTGTGACATGAGCACAATTAAAAAAAATCATTTTTTTGTCCATTTCCTGACATAAATAAAAAATAAACTTAGTTCTGAGTTTTAGAGACTGCGCTTTTCCTTGCTAAAATCATTTGTTTTTATCGATGTGAATTATCGTGGATTGTTGTTACTTTAATTAAGCACAAATAACTTAGTTTCATCGACAAAAACATGGAAAAAACATACTAAAAAATTAGTTCTATGTAAAGATATAATATATTACGAGTACATTCAATGTACTTAGACTAAAGTGAGCAAAAAATCATTGATGAGATCGCATCCTAACCTAACCCAGCAGGTATTATAAACCGGACACTCGATGTCTTACTGGTTTACAGCAATAATTGACCGTCATGCAAGCCTATTTATTTTAAAACAGCAAGGATTTCATATAACTTTATAAATAAAGTATCGTAAAGGGCAGATATACATGCATTCCTTTGACCGTATTTGTATAATAGATATTGTAGATACAAACTGCTCTATTTATTTTTGTTTTTATTATAACTTTTCTGGACCTGTACCTACCTGCGGACAGTTCAAACGACTTGAAACTTGTTCATGTCTGTAGGACGCGAGACTTTACTGAAGCTAAAACGTAGGAGGTAAAACTCGTAAAATAATTCCTATGAATGTGAATATCATTTACTTATAGCTTTAAAACTAAAAAAAAAAACTTATTTATAAAACCCCGTCGTCTAGTTCAGACGTTCGTTGAAGTCAGAGAATTTAACCAGAGGTTGGCTAAAACTTGTTTTGTATAGGGTTAAGCAAGATGCAGAACGGAATCGGTATAAGAAGTGGGAAAAAACAGAACTATGTTTATTTTTTTGTCAAGAAATGGACAAAAAAAAATTTTTTATTATGATATACCTAAGCTTGTACTTGAAGACGATCAATGATGGAAAGGAGTGATGAGGTTTTAGGTCGAAGTGCGCTTGCCTTGACAAAAAAATGATTATTTTTTAATGGATAAACGATTTGTTTAACGTACTTCAAGCGGAAAGGAGACAAGCTAAATCTATTAATTAATTAATATGTGCAGTAATTTTATAGGTGTTGGCTTGGAAGCGTAAGTAAATGATAAACGTGGAGGACACTTCTGAAGCAGATTACACAAAAAAGTGTAGCGCCGCTGATGATGATGATGTTAGATGTACCTATTTCAGTATTTGAAACGCAAGAGATGCAACTATGACGCATTTTCATTTATTTTTCAAGAATAGGTACTAACCAAGATGAACTTGACTAATATTCGCGTCTCTCCTTCAAATAAGCAGAAAGCTTGTGTTAGGAGTGGGTACGACATTAGTGCAACGGGTGGGGATCGAACCTGCGACCTTTCAATTTTCAGCCAATACCTTTAACTTATTGAGGCTTACATTGAGCTGAATACCAATATGAGCGAAGACCTTTGACAATACATAAATTCGCAAAAAAATGCATTGATATCAAATCGATGGCGCCGATGAGTAGTAATAAAACAAAGGCGCGTGTAACGGATATAAATAGTATAAGCAATACCTACCAAATTATAATTCGTGGGCGTAAATTCCCACGTTACACGATATCGACCGCACCTGCAAGGCTTCTCTTGATGCTACGCGGTCTAACCACTTCTTAGTAGCCTACCATATCACCTTATATGTACATAATTTCAGCCAACATTATTCAGTTGTTATCACAAAAAGATATTTTCTTGTAGTAAAAAAACTAATTAGGTATAATTACCCGATATATTGGGAACTGGTCGTTTGCCACACCAAGTTGACTGAGCTCGATTGCTCCCAAATGACCAGTTAAATACTCTCTTTCAAGGAATACATGAGCATGCATATTGTTACTACACTCAAGTCATGCTGTATATTGTTAAATGTTAATACACTCTACTAGCAAAATCGATTGTCATCCAAGAGAAACTAAATTGTACAGCAAAAGACCGAAGCTTGTGGAGGTAGTAGCTATTGAGGACAAGTGGTCTCCAATCTTTATTACTTATAGAGAATGTCACTGCGTCCAATCACTTATGAAACAGTCCCATCAAGTAGGTAGTGAGTTATTACTAACGTATATACGACATACGTATATGTATTAACTGGCATTACACTATTATTAGGTATATTATTTACTGTCGGAAGCGCTTATATTGCGTATAAACTCTCGTTTTTTCTAAATAAAAGCTGTTGTACTGCGAAGACGTCTACCTATTTAGGGCCGATTGCACGCCTCCATCCTCTATTTTATGCGTTTTTAACAGGTTGTAGGGGACGTCATGTTAACGAAAACGGTGTTTACTCATGTGACTGTGTGAAGCGGTTACACTTAATCTATAATTATATAAAAAGGCTTGTCCTGACTGACTGACTGACGATCAACGCACAGCCTAAACCACTGAAGTTAGAAACTTGAAATTTTGACAGTAGGTTCCTTTTATGACGTAGGCGAGCACTAAGAAAGGATTTTTCGAAATTCGCCCCCCAAGGGGGTAAAAAGGGGGGTTAAAGTTTGTATGAAACTCCGTCATTTTTCGAGTTATACTCATGAAATTCGGTATTTAGGCTTTAAATTGAAAACAAAAAAGTAAGTGTTTCACACTTTTAAAAAATTCTACCCCCTAAGGGGTTAAATAGGGGTTGAATGTTTGTATAATAGTCCTTCGTTCTTCAAGTTATTTTTCAAGTTACGTTTATGAAACTTGATATTTTGGCTCTTGATTAAAAATAAAGAATTACGTATTTTACATTTTTTTTAAATTCTCCCCCCAAGGGGGTAAAAAGGGGGGTTAAAGTTTGTATGAAACTCCGTCATTTTTCAAGCTATACCCATAAAATTCGGTATTTAGGCTTTAAATTGAAAACAAAAAAGTAAGTGTTTCACACTTTTAAAAAATTCTACCCCCTAAGGGGTTAAATAGGGGTTGAATGTTTGTATGATAGTCCTTCGTTCTTCAAGTTATTTTTCAAGTTATGTTTATGAAACTTGATATTTTGGCTCTTGATCAAAAATAAAGAATTACGTATTTTACATATTTCGAAAATTCTCCCCCCAAGGGGGTAAAAAGGGGGGTTAAAGTTTGTATGAAACTCCGTTATTTTTCAAGCTATACCCATAAAATTCGGTACTTAGGCTTTAAATTGAAAACAAAAAAGTAGGTGTTTCACAGTTTTTAAAAATTCTACCCCCTAAGGGATTAAATAGGGGTTGAATGTTTGTATGATAGTCCTTCGTTCTTCAAGTTATTTTTCAAGTTATGTTTATGAAACTTGATATTTTGGCTCTTGATCAAAAATAAAGAATTACGTATTTTACATTTTTTGAAAATTCTCTCCCCAAGGGGGTAAAAAGGGGAGTTTCAATATTCATAGTTAAGACAGGACAACGTCTGTCGGGTCCGCTAGTCTATACATACACCATTCTATGTGGTAATTAAAAATCTGAAAAAAATTACAAAATCACGAAAAGACTGATGAAAAATTCCAACGCTGAGAGACTCAGAATCATGTATTAAATCCCTAGAGGGCTAACATGCACTCTACGAGAAGACTTTGTTTACATGTTTCTCTATGTGAATCTCTATAGAGATTCACGAGTGAACGTGTAGACAAAATTTTCTCGTGGCGCGCATGTTAGCCCTGCAGGTATCAGTATTCGTTAGCATGTCCCTTACACTCTATATAATATGAATACCTACTATTTACGCGACTTTTGCCCAGATAATTTAATCGAAGCTTCTTTTGGTCTATATTGCGTCAAGTATGCAAGCCGCGTGCACCGTTAGCCAATCGTCCGGAGATAATCTCTTGGTAACGGAATGACATCCGCTCGCTGCGAAACACGCTGGACCGCGGACGCCGGAACGCCATTCCCATAATCATATCGCAATCACCAACGTCCAACGATCACTTTATATGGCAATCACAACCTCGCCGTTGCGGCATTATATCGTTATATTCTTCTATACTATAGTTTACGTGTCGTTAAATCCATAATGGTTTTAGATAATATACGATGACAGTTTAAAAATACAAATGCCTTTCAACCGTGTAACTGGTTATTAAGTTAGTTCTATACGATGTATTCGCGATAAATAATTGCAAATGAACAAGCTTTTATACGCAGCTTCCTACCATCCATTAAAAGTAAGCCGAAGTCCGAATTCCTTTACAATAATACACTTTCGTTTTTCGATTTTTTTTTTTCTTTTGGGTTTTCCCAATATTATTTAAATTCTAAACTTCCCCTGTATTCATGATAACATCATTATGACTGCAACTAAAGTAAATTTTTATTTTGTAAAAAAATTTAAGTAAATTAACTATTTCTTCGATTTTTGATAAAAATAATTTTCCTTTCGTATCTCAAATTCTTTAATCTTAATTTTATGATGCAAAAAAGTTAAGATACGTAAAATATTTTATCCAGCTTCATAATAAATGCTGTCTGAACAGAGCATTTGGAGTAGGTCGAATGAATTTCGATTTCAGCATAAGATAAGTACAAAGTTTGTACGGATTCCGAGACGCAATATTCACGGCTTGTTCGCTTTAGGACAGATTCGCTTTACGACAGATTCGCTTTACGGCAGATTCGCTTTACGGCAGATTCGCTTTACGGCAAAAATTGTACAGGTCGAGATAAAATATGGTCTCCACTCCAAGGAAAACTTTCCTTTATATAATTATTATTGACCGAGCGAAGCGAGGTCTCCGAGTCTACTTGAGTGAATTTGCACTTGTCCGTCATTTGAATTTTTTCTTTAAACTAAAGTTAGGTTAGGTTAGGGTTATACATGAATATTCAGGTGCCCGGCCGAAGGCCGGGCACTTAGGTTCTGTTGGGATCGTAAACCTACCTAAAGCTTACAAAAAAAAGTAAGTAAAAAAAAATTGAATTTTTTTTTGATGCTAATATTAGGTACATTTTGATGATAGAACAATATAGGATGTGTTATAAATTATAGTTATTGATGCTTCACTAAATTTTAAAAGTGCCGAGTTATGAAATTAGAAAAGACGTAATAAAAAATAATAATAGTTGACGCAAAACTGTTTTAACATGACTTGACCGATAGTAAATACAGCGCCATCTATTAGCATTAATGAATTAACTTGTTTAATGTATTATTAATTTTAAACAAAAATCTATCTATATATATTCGAGTTCACTGTACTTCTGCCGTAAAGCGAATCTGCCGTAAAGCGAATCTGCCGTAAAGCGAATCTGTCGTAAAGCGAATCTGTCCTAAAGCGAACAAGCGATATTCACTATATTGCGTCTCGGAATATAGTGATGTATCAAGATGTTTGCGAGCATTATGAGTAGGCTCTTTACTAAAACGACTCAGTGAGTCGTTTCTTCAAAGTGATCTTCTAATTCGAATCTCTAACACCACTACTAACGCATCATTTGAATCTCGTTTCTAATTGATATGCGTGGTCGACGCGCTTTAAACACGATTGAAGGAAAGATGCGAGAGATGCAAAAGATGCGTAAGATCTGAAATTACTATGTGATCGGGAATTGCTTTTTTGATACTTTAATGGCAAACAAGATTGTGTCATGTATTTTTTCTTACATTGGTTTACTTATTTGATAAAACTAATATGTATTAAATTCTTAATAAAGGTCAATTAAATGCGATAGGAGGTACTTATTTCATTGAATCACGCAATAATATACTTTCAGCTCTAGTTGGGAGTCGACGATCCAAATGCTTCAAATGAAGCGATTCACTGGTACGAATCTTTCGACACAAATGTTTCAATCTTAAAAAAGATGCGTTTTTGCCACCTCTAATTATGAGAATCCAAGCATGACTGCTACTGTTCACTCAGTTAACGGTTAAAGATTATTACATTTGGAGAGGCATCATCTTTGCATTTTTAACTTAATGACATTGCATAATTCATGCATTGTAACAGCAGACCAACGTATTATCATTTCACCACCTGGTCATTTAGTTAATCGAAGACTATCTCGTTGTTTAGTAGTCAGCATGTTCTACAGCGGATGATGAGGCCTTGGGTTCGATTTCTGGGTCTTGGGTAATTTGGGTCTGAGCAGAGTGAGAGTGCGGTCTATAGATTTTCAGCTTAAGTGCACATAATACCACCCGATGGCTAAATGCGGTCTGTAGGACATATTAGTATTATCTATTTGACTAGGCTTTTTACCCTACAGCGTTTAATTATGAAAGTTTAGTATTTTATTTCCTTTTATTTGGTGACAAGACCCCTTCAACTTTCTCACCTCTACAGTCCTTGAATTTCTCTAACATAATATCTGTCTTATAGATAATCGGCTACGGTTTGTTTATATCCAATTAAAAAAGTAACTACTTTAGTGTCATTCCTCGTCGAAGGTTCTTCCGTCGAGGTAATAAGATTCTATTGTCGTAAGCATTCCACATTATAGAAGAATTCTCTCACTTTTCCAGTAGGTATTGTAGCTCTTCGCAAGTTTTGAAATAATAAGTACATATATTGCGTCGCATCTGTAACATATCTGTTGCAGAATTTAAGCAAAATATCTTAAAATGTTTTCACGTAAAAGTCCATCTTGTGTTGCTCAAGTCAACTTAATGTGAATTTGAGCAACAGCTACATGTGTCTGCGTGTGATATTATGATTACCCAAGCATAAATTTCGCCACATTTTACGTAAAATTGTATGTAACACCACAAATTCCAAAATATGTTGACATATTTATCATCTTTAGAGAGTTCAAAAATACTTACGAAAAATTAAGATTCTAGAATATTGTCGGTAAATTGTGTTAAAACGAGTCTGAAAAACTTCTTTGTTAACCTATAGACGTCCATTGTCTACTGCTGGACATAGGTCTCTTGCATAGACTTTCACATGCCTAGATCTTGCGCCGATGTCGTCGTTCTTTAGTGGGGGGGTCTGTCAACAATGCGCTTTCCGGTACCAGCACTCCAGCACCTTGGGACCCCAACGACCATCAGTTCTTTGAACTATACGCCATGCTTCAGTCTAAGGAATACTTTCCGTATTTCGCTAATTCCATCTAGATTCTAGAGTAACATCAACCTCTGCGTGCTGCATCCACGTCATCAAAAAAAAAAACTAAATAAAAAGCGTCTATGTGCGCAGTATCCTTTTATCAGCAGAGCACACGAATGCAGTTAAGAGCAGCTCATCTACGGGTTGACCTTCACAAACAATTACCAAGTGTAACGCACGTTAATATTTAAATTAACCTTCATAAGGCTCATTAATTTTCTAGCTAAAGATGTGACGTAGCTAGATCATAATTTGTTTTGTTCTTGCACGCTTATGATTATGTTCATGAACGTAGTTCAAATTGCAGTTCTACTTTTAATGCTTCTTTGTTTGATTGAGATATTGCAATGCATAAGACATACTCGTGCGTGGGTTTCGATGAATCATTTCAGGTGTTTACTTAGTACCATATTTTGATGCGATCAGTTTGATATCCCTCAATTTTTTGGTTGGCACTATTATGGCTGATATGGATGATCCACACAGTATTTGTAATAGTAGTTATTACTAGTGGTTCGCCCCGAACTGAGACCTCGCGATATCTCATAATTCCCAAAAGTTTTAATTATATATTGTAATAATTAACTTTTAACATTAGACGCAATAAAAAAAATAATAGTTGACATAAAACTGTTTTACTGACACAGCGCCATCTATTAGCATTATATCACTATAATAGCTTCACAGCTATTAGCTTCACAATAATGCTAATAGATGGCGCATTAAAATTAAATAATTTCGTTTCTTTATAACATTTATCTAATTTTAGTATTTGTTGTTCAAGTACAGGATATAACTGAATTTTCAACCAAGTTTCACGTTCTAATATTCAGTAATTCAGAAGTTATAGGGCTCTGACAGACATTTAGACGGACACACTTCTCTGTCTAGTAGGCAAGCGCCCTAGTTGACTCAGAGAACTCGCTTCGCTCGTTCAATTAGATATAGATTCAGCCTCGGATGAGTTGCAGTTCAAATTAAGTGTTGGAGCTAAACTTTCATCGTTTCTATTGATAGATTTCCACTGGTAAACATTTCCTGTCCTTGTCCTGTGTCCTTTTATGAATCTTGAAAGGAGGAATATTCTTGAAAGGATTTGCCACTAAAGACGATCTTGATGATATTGCAGCTGCAAGACGCCTGCAACTGTTCGTCAACCTAGTATAGAGTCTGCATACGAGCATAAGTGAAGGCGAAGCACTTCAGCTTCGCAACTCAATGAGCTATGTCACTAACTCTTCTTCTTCTTGGATCTCTTCATTTTTGATTGAACTTGCAAGAATTACTCCGAATATAGAGTTCTCTACAGCGCTCGCTTATAGTTCTTATAAGGCCCGTTGGTAAATAGCAAAGAAATTTATTTTGGTCAATTGGTCACAACTCATGAAATACAATAGCAATACAAACGCATAGTGACATTGACACCTGCAACTGCGTATTTTCCATTTCTCATCACGTCACATATCCGCATATAGGGGACTGAATCAATTGATATGGCCCTGTGCGCCCCTGTGATGATTTATTCGTTAACCTGCAATACACCGATATAGATTGAACTAATTGATCGCATCAACTGGACTGTGGACATGATCCTCAATTGGTTCCATATTATCATAAGTCAAGTTTAGTACCTACTTTATCATCAGATATTGATATATCTGGTAACGATGAAAATGTTAGTTGTGCTCAAAAACGTATTGTCTTGAGGTTGAGAAATTTTCCAACCGACATATGCTGTGAGTATGTACCTATTCTGTGAATAAAATCATTACCACTGTTTCAACATAAAACTTTTTAGGTAGCGCCATTTATGTTCTCTATCCTCGGCCTTTGCATCCAATCCCTGGCACTTGCCAGATATCATCACTCCATCGCTGAGGGCGAACTACACTCCATTTTCGTCGAGGACCCTACGACTCCAACGGCCATCGGTCCTCTTACAAACGTCACCCGCCCACGTCCACCGCCACTTCAACGTGTTAGCCTTGAGATCTATGTGGGCTACTTAAGTACTTTATGAACTAGGTACTTTGTTTCGGACTTTACATTTTTATAAAGAACATATTAAGCATGGCACTTAACTATAATCCTCTTAATTATCGTAAAGCTTGGGTTAAGAGTGGATCCGATGATAGTAACGGATGGGGATGTCGTACCGTCTACCTGACAGTTTTCAGTCGAGATGTTTGAGGCTCTATACAAATATTCTCAGTAATTATTATAGTGCTGCATGATGCGCGTAAACTCCAAATCCTATTCGTGCATCAATCGAGAAAGGCGCGATTTCTCTTTTATCTGGTGCAAGGGGAGTACAAATAAAACCTAACCCAGTTTACGGTTGTTTGTTACAATAAATTGCACGAATTTAACGGACGCATGCATTTTCATTGACTACCGTAATTCGAAAGCCCTCCATAATATTTTTATTGGACAAATATCGGTTCACGGTATTACTTAATATCCTTTAGAACATTGTTAGTTAAATGCTCTATGATTATATCTCCCAAAAGGCTGTCAGATCAATAGCAAGAAAAATACTTATATATGAAAAGCATAGATTTATAATAAATAGTTGCTGCGCTCCGACTATCCATTAAAAATCTATGGTTAAAAGCTTCCCACCACACAAATACATAAAAAACTGTATTAAGCTTATACCATTATATTAATTAATAAAATTGTTTGACAAGAATTCGTAATTAACACTTGTCTTCCCATATTTGTTCTATAAAGATAGCATCGGAAGTATATTAATTAAAGCGACTGACCAAGCGAGAAATTAATTGACATACATTAACGATCATTCAGTAACACCGTTTTTTCGAGTGCAATTAAAACTCGATATGGCAAACTGTACCTAATAAGTTGATCACTATTCATTATAATGTTAGTGACACCAGCATTAGTATAGGAAGAATTCGTGTTCAGCATAGTATTGCGATTGGATTTCTTTATTTAGCAAAAATGCAAATGTGAACCAATAGACGTCTAGACGTCCACTGCTGGACATACTTTAAGTTATATGCAGAGACTTCCACAAGCCGCGGTCTTGTGCTGCTTATCTCTAGCGGCTCTCTTCGACTCTACCTATGCGGTCGGTCCATCGATTGGGGACTTTTGATTTTTTTGAATTTTGAGTTCCCCTGAGCCTCCTTATGAGTGGGTCTCATCAGTAAGTGACCCTATTATACGGGGTTTTTAAATATAATGGATATGTATAATAGTGCTTAAAAGGTTAAAAATGAATAAATCTATTCTGGAAGTTATATACTGAACAGCTGTTAGAGTAGGAAACTCTGATTAAAGTCGTAGACGTCTCGTTATATGAGGTTCTTCAAATTGAATGGCACAGACTGACGTGATATAAATGATTCATCGGACTTGCATTGAAAGTAATAGATTTTTTGTTGACATAGATAAATCAGAAGCGTGTTAAAAGATAGACTGTCTAGTCTTTAAAATCTATGTCAAGTTTGCTAAGCTACTATGTATTTAAATGAATTTTGTTTTTATAAAGCAGCATGATTTGAGATTTGATTTGATTTGCATCTCTTTGCCAAATTATCGGTTCAGTGTCTTAGAAGTTGTGAAAAAGAAACGGATAAAGTTACTTTCGCATTTTATAATATTCGTGTGGATTGCTTATTGCTTTATTGTTTAGGCAGATTGCCTGATTTTGTTATGAGACATCTATTGGCTCTGGCATGAAGCTCTCTTCTGCCGTCATGCCCGCACTGCGCCACAAAGTTTCACATCTGCAGGGCGTTCCGCTATGGGCACCCTTTTATTAGAATTTTTTCTAGAAAGTTTCGTTCAATAATTTGTTTAATTATTATATAAATCGTTCTATTTTTCTAATTTTTCGAACACTCGAAGTGTTTTTGAAATCACTTCTCTATATTAGTTTACTCGAAATATAAGACCATTTCCTTTCATCTTCCAAATTCCAGTTTCGTACCTAGATCTACTTAACTTAATTATGGGATTTAAGTTGATTCAGTCGGGGTCGAAGAAAGTAACATAATATTTTTTGGTCTAAACTTTTTAAGTTATTAACAAATAACAACTACCTACCGGTACAAATGAACGTGTTTGTAAAACCTGACCCTGGATACCGCAACACTTACTCATCATCAATGCCAAGGCTGGTCCACATTCGATTCAATTAAAGGAAACCGGTTTCTGAATTAAGTCGGTCACCAGCACTGGTTTGGCTGCGAGCAGAATCGCTAATGCAATATATGGCGTTATTATCATTCAAGTGGTTTGGTTTACTTCATTATGTTTATGATTCGACAAAAGTAGTATCAAGTCAAGTGATGTGATTTTTGACTCATGGAAATATGTAACGCTTTACCAGTAACTGATCTGACTGATTCTACTCTACTACGACTAAATTGTAGCTATATTCTAAACTACTATTTTATTAACGAAGTGCACTTTTAAAATTGAATTGTTAGAAAACCTAAAAAAAATCTAAAAATTTTTTAGTGAATATCAAAGACAATCGTGATTCGCTGAAGCTACTAAAAATTTTTATATGTAAATACCCTATAAGAGAGTACTTATTATATTATTTAGTTCGTGTTTTGTTTAAGTTTGCTGATAATATGTAATTGGGTAAATAAAAATACATTTTTCTATTTTCTATGCAAGTAATGATGAAATTTTCATCCTTCTACGCTGCAATTTATTAAAATTGTTCAACTATGGTTTTAATCTCATTTAAATGAATGCGTCGGTTAATTTAACTGGCTCCAAGGAAGCAGGTGTTCTCGGTACATTTATGCCTTCAACTAGTTGTGCGTAATCTTTGCGTTCATCGACACGGCCGCCGGTTTTATCTCAATCAGTAAACATGATTTTGCCTTTCCGTTTTTCTACCGCATACTCGTTGTGTTTAACTGCTATATTATTATGGTTACCACTCTTGTTTTCGTTTCTGTTATCTTCTTTCAAGCTGATGTAAATCTTCTTAAAAGTGAAGAAATAAGAGTTCCTATATTTTTTAAATTTCTCTCTATTCTCGTTCTCAATGTCTTTGCACGCCAAAGGCGGGATATGTAGGCACCATATTGTAAACTTACTGCTTATATAAATAATATATTAGTGCAATATAAAAATGATAGATTGATTCATTGATTGGGCGGCGAATAGTTCTGATTGAATAAAATAGAATAGAATAGAATAGAATAACTTTTATACAAATGAACTTTTACAAAGTGCTTTCGAATAAAACTGATAACAATTTAAAAACTTAGATTTAAAGTTATTGTATGTAGAGCTAATATTAAATAATAGTAAATGGAACAAAAGTTCTCGGCACACGCGAGCCACTTTCGGCCTCATCATCACTTTCCATCAGTGGAGATTGTGGTCAAGCGTGTGTAGAATAAAGAGTGGAATTTCGCAATGTGTTTGATTCTTTAGCATTTAGTACTCCCATAATTGTTCATTCAAGTTTCAGTATGACCAATGACCATTCCTTAGTTAAATTTATTCATTTAGGCAATTAGAACTCAGTTTTCCTAACTTTGAATAATGCAACCTCAATTAAGTTGCCTTCAACATTAACTCTAGGCCGCGTCACTGTGGTCTTGCTTTCCTGTACGCTCAAACAAAAGGTGAGCAATACATAGAAATTCTCGTCTAAGAATTTTCATTGTGTGAGCTGAAGTGATAAGATAAAAGTATGAATAAACGTCATTTGTTCTACGTTACAAATGTTGGATATTTATAACATTTCGTCTTTATACGTACAATATCAATAGGTGTATGGTAATGGATTTTAACACTTTCGTTACGGTTATTTTGACGCGGTTTGTATAAGTTAACGTGTAATGTTTAATCTTTGTCATTTCTAGGTTTGTTGAATGCAACATCAATGTTGTTGCTTTTTTGTGCTCAAGCTCAAGATCTATTGGACTTTTCAAGATTTTTTTTTACCTAACGTCTTTCTTACGGAAAAATGTAATAATTTCATCTAATCCATTTTGTGAAGCCGTGTATTCAGAATAATTAGTAGATATCATGGAAAATACAGTTGTACATCTGGCTATTCTGACTAATTTTAACCCTAACCATGATAAGATAGACGGAAAGCAATAGTGCCACAAAGACCACAATGGCATAAGATTACAAGAACTATAGGAGAAATGAACCAGAACTGCCTCAATGTCATTTTAATTTGCTGTAAACTCAAGTGGTAATAAATAATAATTCGATGTCGTTTAAATTCACTTAGCGCTGCGCAAATCTCATTCCGACCCCGGAGGTCAGCTAATGCCAATTGAGATCTTCTCTGAGTCATGAAAAGCGCCGTCTTCTTCCTAAAAGAGTTTTTGATGTTAACATTTTCAGGAAAATCAGTGATAACATCAGGCAATGTCTGAAAATGCTCATCGTGGAACTAAAGAATCCCATCTTTGCAATGCAATAAAAATGCAATAAAAATATAACAATCAGTATGGCTAAAATGGATTGAACGTAGGTACACTGGTTATTTTTTCAGATATTATAATCTAAAATGTAAATAATATCAATCGACATTTTTACAAACCTAACCCTCGATCGACAAAGCAAGTATATACTTGGAAAAAGATTCAAATGAACTAGTATTTTGGTTCAGAAAATATTGAATGAGTCAATTTTATTTCTTTGTTAAAAAAAGTCCTTTATTTTTCAAACTCTAAATTATCCCTCTCGATGCCATAATGTTTGTGATCATTACCTACTCGTTGTTTGCTCTTGAACATCTGTCTCTACAATATAAATGGTGTCACACAGTTCAAGTTCTCAACATGATTCATCCACTTTTAATGTATATTGTTTATTTCGTTTTACTACGGTTTGTGTTTGGACTATTTATTACTTATTATATGTAGGAGTTAAATAAAAAGTTGTAGGTACATCTAAACCAATTGTTTATATCAGAAAGCGAAAATGTTGATCATAGTGTAAAGGTACTACTTACATAAATGTTCATTGTTTTTTTTTTCTATTGGCTTATTGTTTGGATGCCGTAAGATTTTTTGTTAAGTGCAAATTACTACTACGACAAGTAACGTTTAACCAAGGAATAAACTTAACTTCCTCCTAATAGTTTTTGTATTGACAATCTGTTAAAACATCAAAGTGGTAAATGTTACTCGGCGATGGTGAACTTGGCACGACTGCTGAACCTGTAGCTTTCCGTTTCATGTAACACATTCCTATGTGGAAAATGCCATTTTTAGTTATTTTTTATAATTCATGTAAATGCTTAGTATTAAGCTAATTACGGGCGCGGTCATTGGGTTCATTGGTTGGAAAGGCCATAGTTTGAGGTCATCAGGTCAGGTCTAATGGTGCGCCGTGACCGAAAATACTAAACTTATCGTAAAATGAACTTTCACGGCTTTTCTTAAAGCTTATAATTCCTCGTTGAAGATAAAATTCGTGTCTTATAAGACTGCTATGAAAATCCATTGTTGTCTAACACGCTCTAGAAATATCAAAGGTCAGGACATGATTGATGTCAGTGTTAGTTTGTTTAAAAGAGATTCCTTCAAATAAGTTCTTTGACCTTAAGTTTGAAGACTTCTATAATCTCCGTTGTAATATCTTAATCGACTTTTATCAAATTTTTTTCAATGTTATCTGTTAATTTATAGCAGTCAATATATCTTATAAATAGCGTATCTATATGATAGTCTATTGGAAATTGAAAGTCTTCCCAATTAATATGCAATTGAATGTATGCAATTCTCATGAGGTCGGCACAAATGAAAGTTATTCCACGGTGGCCGATTATGACTTTCTTCAATGGGCTATTACCCAATATTGTTTTATAGATTACCATTACTGTTTAGGCTCTGCACGCTTTCGCAACTGTTTGCTGTTTTCAATCTGTTTCGTGCGATTCATGTTCATTTATTTCCGCTAGTGCCACTTTGTTTATTCCTGAGTTATTCTTTTCTTTTCTCATAATGATAATCTCGTGAGCCTTTGTATTTGTGCTTATTGTTCTGTGACTCACATCGAACTAGTCAGTATCCTGGTAAGTAGATATTGTGATTCGTCTACACTGTACTTAGAGTATTTAGTTGGTTTAATCCTTAAATCCATTATAGTTTAAACGTATTTATGTAGTCACGCGGTAAATGAGAAAACCAATCATTGTGTGATTTTATGGATTCATTATTTATTACCTTCTTACCACGATTTCTTCCCCAAGGATTTATGTATCTTTGCGTCTTTAATTTTCCGGGATAAAAATATTTGATAAATAGTACCCTATAATTTATAATAAATTATACTTCCTCAGGATGCAAATCTCCTTGCCAATTTTTGTCGAAATCGGTTGAGCGGCTTACTCTTAAGCGTTGGGCTATTGAGGATAAATTACTGCATTTTATTTCAATTTTGTCCTCTATTAGTTATCCAACGTGATCAGAGACTTTATTTAGCTGACATTGCTCGCTTTTTTCTGTCTCGCCGTGTTGGACAAGAATGAACGCGTCTGTTCTTTTAGCATGTCATTCATCGTATCCAGTTTTTGCTTCGTTTCATTAAATAGACTTTTAATGAAACATCTTATTTCTTTCTCATAATTAAATCTAAGGCAAACAATATTAAAAGTAAGTAATACATTGTTAACGGTTCTATACGTTTGTTCAATCTGTTTTTTAACCATCTTTTTTACTAAAACTAGCTTTTTCCCGCGGCTTCGCTCACGTTAGGTTCGATTTTTCAAACCCCTATTTTATCGCTTTAGGGGTTCAATTTTCAAAAATGCTTTCTTAGCGGACACCTACGTTATAATGCAAAATTTCAGCCCGATCCGTCTAGTGGTTTGAGCTGTTCGTTGATAAATCAGTCAGTCAGTCAGTCAGTCACCTTTGCCTTTTATATATTTAGATAAAGTATATTTCTATTAAAACACATTCGCAATTTTTCTTAGCGTGTCCATCAGCAATTTGGTTTGTTTGTTGACCTGAATCGCCGCCACTCCACATCAGATAGCATGTGTTAGATTATATCCTATTATGCAACGGTGTTGTAAGATTTCATTTTCATTTGATCCACACGATTAATACAAGCTTGTTTTTAACTGTTATTATCTAGTTGTTACAGTGTTGTTCCATAAAAGCGTTACGCCTGCTGTAGACGATAATGACTCAGTGGGCAATTTGTCTCTTTCCGCTTTTTGCACTTTCACTTTTGAAAATCTTCAAAACGATCAGCCATACCTCAGTGGCTATGAAAGTACGTCTCTTGATTTATTGCTTTTCTTAGTTCCAACTTCCGAACCAGCAATGTTTGTTGTGGGTATATTACGGAGCGTGTCTCACAAATAGCTATTAAACGTCTATTTTTATCAAACTGCCGAAGGTGAAGGGGAAGTATACCCTTTCAAATAAAAAAAGAATTTTCCAAATTAGTCCAGGCGTCTTCGAGTAATCGGGGAACAAAAAAAAATTAAAAAAAAGATTCCGACGAATTGAAAACCTCCTTTTTTGGAAGTCGGTTAAAAAGTGTACATATAGTATAGTACATAATATAGTAAAACATAAGAGGAACCCTCATTGAACACAGCTGCCGTTCCGGTGGGTGCATCCGGAAACAAAAATGCTAAATAAGCACTTCGGTGAACAGCCAAACTACACATTTGTTGATCAACATATTATAAAAACGGTGCGCTGTGTTTATATTCCTCCAAAGTATACATTATCACTTTAACTTTAACGGTTTTATAAACATAGCTATATTTGGTCTTAACCAAAGTGAATTACAGAAGCAAGTAACAGAATCAGTTAAAAAAAAAGTGGGCGGTCATGGAGAATGCCGATAGAATTGAAAACCACGACGTACTAATAGCTGAAGATATATTGTTAACATTAGTATCTCGGTGACGTGAAATCATAAGATTTCCCCCCACCAAAAACACAAAAAATATAGAATTTTTCATTTCTGAATGATTTTTTTTTTTTTTCATTCGAAACTTAGGAAGATTCGATTATAAAGAATCATTAATTTGTAATCATACTCGTCTATATACCCGCTAGGAGCTAGGAAGCTAGCTAGGCCCGTAGGAATCAACGGTGAAGACTGAACACTCACCTTTTCTAGCAAAACTTCAGAGTCTTGACATATCGGTGTTTTACAAGATATATTTTGCTAAGTGTGCGCAAAAGTCGATGTTTTTAACTTCCATCTTCTTATCATCTTTCGTTTTTCATTGCAATCCCATAAATATCACATCTATACTCGCAAGCTTTGTAGGTACATCTTCATTTCCTTAAACGCATTGGTTGAGGTTTAGAGATTATGTGTTTTCTCGTCGATTAAAGGGTATCATTGAAACTCCGGACGTTTCATCTTAGGCAAAATCATCACATTTGATCAGATGTCATTATCATCAAGCGTGTGAAAAAAATGCCGAGGTCTTTTCTTCTGTATTATGTTCTTTAATGATGGCTATTATAATAGGTATTTATTTTTCATCATAAAAACTAACGCGTCTTGGTCTGAGATCTGAGAATAAGCCAACAAGTACTCAGGCGGGTATTCTATTTATTTTGTTCTGTTATATTTAAATCGAGAAGTAAGTAGGTACATGTTGCACACATGTTCTGCTGCTCTTTATGCAGGCCTGCACTTTGCTCTTATTTAGTCTGTACCATTAACTTTTTATAAGGTCGTACCAGTGCAGCGTGCAATCTGTGTTTAGATTTCTAATGAGATGTCATTTCAAATTGTACATGTGGTGTTGATGTTAATTAGTATTCAAGACAAAAAAGTTTTTATACTGCATCAGATGATTTATGTTTCATTTCAAGAAGTTAATTTTACAATTAAATACAGCGCCAAAATGGCATAAATCAAGTATCTACATAAAAAGTATGACAGTAGCTTCTCCGAGGTGTTAGATTAACCGTGGAGCTCAGTGGCTAAACCTAACCCAAACTTCGAAGTAAATCATATATTCCATTGTTACAGTGAAAAATGACGATGGACAAGCAGCTGGTGTGGGTGCGGGACCCCAACGAGGGGTTCGTCCTCGCCCGCCTGCAGGAGCTGATGGGGGAAGAGGCGGACGTGTTCCCGGTGGACAACAGGCATCCGCGGCGCGTCTGCAACTTCGATGACATCTTTCCGGCGGGGGACCCCACAAAAGACGTCGATGACAACTGTAAGTCATAGAGAATCTATTTTAGATGACTGTCTCGTTGGTCTCGAGCATGATGGACTGTGGGCGAAGATGCCTGGATCGATTTGGAAAGTTCCTTTTTTGTTTGAAAGGATATACTTCCTAGGTGGTCCCATTGTCATCAGGTCAGGATCTGATGATGGGATCCCGGAGAAATCGAGGAAACTTTAAATTTTGTAGGCATTTGTAGGTTGAATTACTTTGTAGTTACGTTTGAAGACGGTTTTGTAAAAATAATTTTTACGTTTACATTATACGTTTTTCTTTGTAGCATGCTGCGGGTGACAGGTGAATAGAATAGTAACTTATTCTGTCTCATGTTGTTGCAATCATTTCAATCAATTCAGAATTAAAATAGTCTCAATTGACTACTGCTGCGACGAAAAACCCGTAGTGTCTTGCTTTTGGTTACCTGCTACGAATTACCTACTAAGGATATCCCGGCATTTGTAGTAGCAACTGTAGTATAGATTCTTCCCGGCTTGTTTGTCTACAGTTGACAAACGAGAAAATGAACCCGTTTTCCATACGCACGCAGCGTCCATGACCAAAGCGTCATATTACAGTTGGTCAATTGCGCATTAGTTGAAAATAAAGGTTTTTAATATTATAACGGAGATTCTAACACAGTGTCATTTTTCTTTTTTTCATATCTTAACTAGTTTCGAAAATATAGAGCTTTTAAGTTTCCTGTTAGAAAAAGAGAGCGCTATTGCACCATGACGTCACGGTTCAACAGCTCTATACTCTCCAAACGAAATTTCGTTTTGGGAAGAGACGGATATAATCGCAGTAAAACAGCTTATAAGTTATTTGTTTTTTGACCGATTTATTTTCTGTCTCGGCTAATCAAACGTGATTCCAATCATCTTAGAGATCTTATCCTATCTTTTAGACAATATGCGAAAATAGTATTTAGTTGTGCTTCAGACATTTTTCTGCAAAATTGTTTTCTTACGTAAAGGGTAAAATGATTATTTTACGTAACGAGTGTTTTATTATGAGCAAGTTATAAAATTAAAATTGTATGACGTCACTTCTGTATTAATAAACAGTTAATTCATTTATTACAAAAACAAAAGAAACCGATAAAAATAAAGAGGAAACATAATAATATTTATTATTATAATAATATTATACTTAACAGGTTTACGCAAACAACTTTTATATAATTTTTGCGGAAAAAAGTTCAACAGTATGGCCTAAAGATCAAACTTCATCTAAGGTGATATTTTGAAGAGATCTGATTCCGACATAGGTTGAGACGACTTAATCTTGAATTAGCTGCATAAAAAAGTGAAAACCATCTTAGACTGCATTTTCACTTACCATCAAGTGAGATTGCAGTCAAGGACTATCTTGTCATCGAATAAAAAAAAGTGCGAATTAGCAAATTTCACACACTTTTAAAATTCAAGATGCATGCTGGCATGCAAGCTATGTCACAACGATATCTTAATTGCTTAAAATCGCAATACCTCTGAAAAGTTAGCCTAGGGTTCGAACCCTGGCCCCTCCGAAAAGGAAGTAAAAGTCTTAACCACCAGACTAAGACAGCTAAAAACTTGTAATGATAATATTATTTTCAGGCGAGCTAATGTTCCTAAACGAAGCGACACTCCTCAACAACATATTAACACGTTACAAGAAGAGCAAGATTTACGTAAGTATACCTACTTGTTTAATACCTAGTTACCTAGTACTGATATCGCGTGACTCAGCCTTGGCGTCGCAGCTATCGTCAGAAACTATGTTTCAAGTACATAATTGCAATGTAGTAGGTACCTATAAATTTCTTAGTGCTCTTTCAGTATCTTTAATGACGTCGATAAGGTTATAGAAAAAATAACTAAACTTAAGATTTAAATTGTCGTCATTGATACATGCATAGTTGAATAACCTGATAATAACTTAAATGATTATTTTTTATCCAACTAAAAAGAAGTCTTCATCTTCAATACATTTTTTACTAAAACTTTCAAAACCGTGTAGCATAAAAGGCAACAAAGATGAAATTATGATCTACAAATTTTGTAACAAAACATAAACAAAAAATACCATACAGATTTTTCTATCAATACTTTCAGAGCTATGAAAAAACTACTCTTTATCAAAGTAATTTTTCTATCAAAAGATACATAACGCTGTTATAAAAGGGCAAAAAAACAGCAACTATGATAACTTAGTCTTGATGTTACAAGCATTATATCTCACCTTGACGAAAGCGCACGGTAACATTATCGATTATGACGAACGTACCGAACGTAGATATTACGGGCAAGGAAGGTAACATAGATTTAATAACAGTACCACGCTATGCTGTTTCTGACTGGTCTTATGAATAATATGCTGAGGAATGTGACATTTGTTCTGCATTGGCTTCTTATGAGTCGATAGCTCATACGTTATGGCTTCGCATGATATAGGGTTTTTTGAATATCCTTTCTTAGTAGAGGTTTACTTTATAGACATGTAAAATCTTAAAATTCAAAACGAATTTTATTTCATGCAGACTAACTTAGGACTTATATAAATTAACTAGCTTTAACCCGCGGCTTCGCTCACGTTAGGTTCTATTTTTTAACCCCCTATTTAACCCTCTTGGGGTTGAAATTTTCCAAAATCCTTTCTTAGCGGATGTCTACGTCCTGTATGCCAAATTTCAGCTCGATCGGTCCAGCTGTGCGTTGATAGATCAGTCAGTCAGTCAGTCAGTCACCTTTGCCTTTTATATATTTAGAAGACACCGCTGTTCGGATAGAATCTTAAGAAATTCATTACTTAAGTTATAACTCCCAGTGGCTTGATATTATGTTACTCGACTTTACTACCCCATGTGAAAGTTAATTAAATAAACCTTCATAACAGCCGCAAGTGTTCTCTTATGTGATTAATTTTGTTGTTAATATGCTCATTTCTCTTTATAATAAGGCTTCATCATTTAACACTTAACGGGTTTTGGAAAATTTACAAGTATTTGTCATTGGTTATTACAGACATACGTGGCTAATATTTTGCTAGCAGTGAACCCGTATGAAGACATTCCCGATATGTACTCTTCAAAGACAATCAAGAAATACCAAGGCCGGTCCTTGGGTGAACTGCCGCCACACGTTTTCGCTATTGGTATGTTCTGTTTATCATATTCATCGATTTTTTAGCTCATAGCGCATAACTTTTCTTGAGTAATTGAATAAGTAAAAAAAGAAAATGAATAAATAAACATAAATACAAACAATAATAAGTCTAATAAAATGTTAATAAATTTAAAAGAACTGTTTGAACAGCTGAATATAAAGATAAATATTTTATTTATATTTAAAGTCTTTAGTGCACACACACAGAAAAAATAAAAAAGAGACAATACCTAATAAATATACATAATACAGAGATGCTTAAATGTTATTCAAATGTTATTAATTAAAATGATTTTGTAGCATAAATAAAAATCATCAAGGATCAAGGATTGGACGATAACACCATATATGAAAATAGTGGTATAATTGTCATCAATTTGAATGAATTGCCTTATTTCTGCACACTAATAATGCAGAGCTATATGTTCAAGATGATAAAATATTTTCAGCTGACAAATCATTTCGGGATATGAAAGCGTTAAAACAATCACAGTCTATCATCGTGTCTGGTGAATCTGGAGCGGGCAAAACAGAGTCTACAAAATATATCCTCAAGTACCTTTGCGATCTGTGGGCGAAGGGTGCTGGACCCGTGGAGCAGAAGATTTTAGACGGTTAGTAATAAATTGATCTTAGATCAATAGAACAGTTTTATTTTACAAGGGCAGGAAATATTGGAGGTTTAGACGAACATTTTATACAAACACTAGTTAATAATTTGAAAACGTAAAGACATAATTGAATATAGGACAGTATCATGGAATTGATGATGAGAGGAATAGAATAATTAAGAAAGCTACTAAAAGTAAAAGAAATATTTATGCCACATGTACAGCCGATGCTTGTCAAAATTAAACGAATATTTTTCAAGAGGGTATCGGTAAAAAGCTTTAGACATTTCTTAAAACTTTAGGACACAAAGTTATTGTTTGCGTCAATCCTGTTCTTATCCACTCGTGTTCATTCTTACATATTTTAAAACATTTTGTAGGTAATCTGCTAAAATGATGATACGTTTATTAAGTCTAATTGACTATGATTAACTTTTCAGCGAATCCAATCCTTGAAGCCTTTGGCAACGCAAAGACAACCCGCAACAACAACAGTTCACGTTTCGGTAAATTCATGGAGGTTCACTTCTCCAACAAATACCAAGTAGTCGGAGGGCACATCTCCCACTACCTGTTGGAAAAGTCTAGGATATGCACGCAGAGTGCTGAAGAGAGGAACTACCATGTGTTCTATTTGCTGTGCGCGGGGGCCCCGCAGGAACTACGATCGGCGTTGAAGATAACCAAGCCTGATGATTACTTGGTATGTTTTTTATTGTTTACATTAATTTTGTCATTTGTATATAGCAGGAATACTAGTGGACCCAAAAGGCTCCCTTACATGAAGTTATATTTTTCAAGCAATGTCTTGTTTTGAGTCTAGTCTTTATACATTTATTTATTTATTTATTGGTAATCAACAGCGTTTACAACACAATTTTGCAAGATTATTATAGTCCTTAAATAAAGCCGAAAATGATTACATTATTTGAATTAAAGAAAATATATAAAGTTCAACAGAGAATTCATAAAACAGTATGATTGTTAATTAAGGGTAATTTTCAGACGCGAAAGTAAAAATAAAAACAATTAAAATTTATAGAATTGCTGCAGTAAAGTAGACGATAATTATCTATTATAAACTAAGAACTTTAATTGTCTAGTAGGTATAAGGAAACTTTCCTCATGAACAATAAAATTTCCTACCTCTAATAGAGTAATTATTATTAGTAGGTAAATAGATTTTATAAAACCTTGTTACAGTATTTAAGAAATGGTTGCACACAATACTTCACATCACCACAATCAGAGAAGAAAATCAACGCGAATCAGAAGAGCAAGCAGCAACAAGCTAAGGGTGGTCTGAGAGACCCCATATTGGATGACGTTGAGGATTTCCAAAGGTTGCATCAGGTAAATATGTGCCAAACTAACTACATACTTGGAACAGTTCCAGAAGCATAATATTATGGTCCTGTTGGAATAATAAGAATAAGAATTTATTTATAATGGTGGAAACATTCTTATAACACGCGACCTGTAGGGATGTCCTCTATCTTAGTGGATATCAAAAGTTGTTAACTAAGAAAGCTGTCAAACTCGAATTTTCTAAGATGAAATGAGTGTTTGACAGTTCTTAGTTAGCAACTTGCCATAGTTTGCCACAGCCACTGAAATAGAGAATAGACGCCGTACCAAATATGTTAATTCAAAACATATATTTTCTATGACTATTATAACACTTAAAATCTCGAATACATAATTTTATTTAAATTTTTCATTGTTTTATATAATGCAAATGCAGCGAAAGAAAGCAAATGTATAAGATAGAAAAAAAGAAATAAAGAATAACCCCTATAACCTTTTCTCTTAAAGGCTTTATCCCGAGTCGGCCTATCGGAAGCAGAGAAGAAATCCGTGTACTCCGTAGTGGCGGCAGTCCTCCACCTGGGGAACGTGGACTTTGAGGAGGAAGGGGGTGCTCGGGGAGGGTGTGGAGTGAGTCCCGCGACCGAGTCCTCGCTCGCGACCGCGGCCTCGCTGCTGGGGGTCGACCCGGGCGAGTTGCGCATGGCGCTGGTGTCGCGACTCATGCAGAGCTCTAGAGGGGGCATCAAGGGGACCGCCATTATGTGAGTTTGTATTCATTTTCATGAGTTTGTATCCCGACTAAATTGAATATAAGTCAGTACAACAGATTTTAATTTGGAGCGTATCCGTATACGTAAACGTATAAGAATGTATGCACGAAATTAAGCTCTAATTTAATGGTGTTAACGGCAGGATCTCCGAAAACAGCCTATTTTTGATTCAATAGTAAACAATCAAATATTCTTTGTTTTGATGGTTAAAAATATATGTTGTAGTTTAATACACGTTCTAAATTATTTTACCGTTCAAAAGTCCATATTTTAAACTTCACTCGATCAAATAATATTCCGAAAACAGTGTAGTTTTTAATTGTTTTTCAGGTTGTATTTATAGTATATCAAAGTTAAACTAAAAAAAAAAATGTCAAAAAATAGGCAAAAGCTTTTAGAAGAATATTTTACCGTTAATTTTTCTCTAAAAAGTTTTCTTTTTTTTATCATGACTGTTTTACTTTTTTTATAACAAAGTGGCTCGTGCACCTTACTTCAATTGCTTGCAAGTTACTGCGGCCGAAGATCGTGCCCTTAAGCTTCATTTTACTTTGACACCTAATGTCATCGAATACGAATACAATCAATCGAATTAAATCTTGTACTAACCCTACAGCTACATTATATACTGAGCGAACTTATAGTATCTTATCGAGCCCATATAGTAGCGAGATGAAATGAAAATTTGTCCGCAGGGTACCGCTAAAGACGTACGAGGCGTCGAGCGCCCGCGACGCGCTGGCCAAGGCGGTGTACAGCCGGCTCTTCGACTACATCGTGCGGCGCATCAACGACAGCATCCCCTCCAGCGCCTCCGCCTACTACATCGGCGTGCTGGACATCGCTGGCTTTGGTGAGGTTAACTGACACATAATATCCAAGACAATAGCTCAACGGTTTAAGGTGCGGACTGAAAACTGTAAGGTCGCTGGTTGGAATCCCAACCGTTGCACTATTGTCGTATCCACTCCTAACACAAGCTTTCCGCTTATTTGGTGGTTAAAGGAGGATATTAGTCAACTTCAGGTTGTCTAATATTCTTTTAAAAAAAAGGCAAAAAGTTCCGTACCTGAAGGGTTACCAACGAAACCCTATTACTAAGCTTCCACTGTCCGTCTGTCCGTCCGTCCGTCTGTCAATTTAGAATATTTATATTCCCGGCGGGAATATAAATATTATAAACTAGCGGACGCCCGCGACTTCGTCCGCGTCAATTTCTATTATTATGATCGCGATTAAGAAGTTTTTAAAAGATTTTAAATATGGATAATTTTCCCCGTTTTTGCGACATTTTTCACCGATGCTTCGCTTTTTGTTTGACTGATGTAATGACGTGGAAACTGATGCATTTTATCTCGCGTGCCGAAACTAATACAAAAGAAACGCGAGTTTCGGAACGCGACATTAAACTCCTCCAACTATGTATTCTGTGCTCCAACGCACACACGCACATTGTTTTGATAGATATGATCTTTGACGTTAGGAACACACCTACATTGCTTAGACAACAGTGAGTGCTTGTAATTTAATATGAACTTTATACCATAACAATAAAGCTCAAATTGACTACGTTTTAGTTTCAAATCATTTGTATGGGAAAAAGAAAAGGGCTATTTTTAGGGTTTTTCAAGCAATAATTCTAATTTTTCTCGCCGTAAAAACCATCCTTGAACTTCAACGAACATTTTAAAAAAAGATTTGGCCAAATTGGTCCAGGCGTTGTTGAGTTATGCGCTTACCAACACATTTTGCGATTCATTTTTATATTATAGATTGGAAATTTATAATTGCTGACTTGTCTCTGGGTACAGTCTAGTGGGAGGCTTTGACCGTGGCTAATAGAAGTGTCACCAAGCAATTAAGCGTTCCGGCACGATGGCGTGTAGGAACAGATTAGGGGTATGGGTTGAATTAACACTGCTATACACCTTCCAAGTTATCCGCTACCACCGCCCACCGTCACTTACTTAGGTGAGTTCGCAGTCAAGCATTATCTTGTCATTGAATAAATTAAAAAAATTAACACTGTGCATTTGTTCACCATGCAGAGTATTTCCAAATGAACAGCTTCGAGCAGTTCTGCATCAACTATTGCAACGAGAAGCTGCAGCAGTTCTTCAACGAGCGCATCCTCAAGAACGAGCAAGAGCTCTACCGCAGGGAGGGGCTCAACGTTCCCGAGATCAGATTTGTGGACAACCAGGACTGCATTGGTAAGTAACTATCTCGTTGATTCTTCTGCTTCTTCTTTTTCAACTTATAGACGTCCACTGTTGGATTTAAGTCTCTTGTATGGACCTCCACAGAACTCGGTCTTACGCCGCCTGAATCCAGCGACTCTCTGCGACTCATTTGATGTCGTCGGCCCACCTGGTGGGGGGTCTGCCAACACTGTGCTTCCCGGTGCGGGGTCGCCACTCCAGATCCTTGGGACCCCATCGACCATCAGCTCTTCGAACTATGTGTCACGCCCATTTCCACTTCAGTTTCGCGACTCGGTTCGACGAGGTCCCGGATTCGACTCCCGGGTTGGCCCAAAAAAATGTATTGGATCTTTCTGTCTAGAAATTCTCAGTCTGGAGTTAGAAAGTTGGCGGTGAGTCACCCCCGTGCCTCGGGGAGCAAGTAAAGCAGTCGGTCTTGCGCCGGTTCTCTCTCTGATCGTGTCGGATTTTCCGTCCCATCGGACTATGAGAGTGAGGGAATTGAGAGTGCATCTGTGTTTGCGCACACACTTGTACGCAGATGGCTAATCTCTATGGAGATTGGCCATCTAAACATGTTGGACCATGACCTAAACTCATCTCATTCTTAGAGGAGACAGTAAGAGTTGGGATAATGATGATGATGTTACAGATTTGATCGAGAGCAAGAACCACGGCATCTTCCACATCCTGGACGAGGAGTCGAAGCTGCCCAAACCGGACTACGGACATTTCACCAACGCGATACACAAGGAGCTCAGCGGAAATGTGGCCAGGTATGACTACAGATGGTAGATACAGAATTTGATTCGAATTCGAAAGCCAAAGGAGATATGTATCCCAAAATAATATTATCCTATTATTTAATATTATAAATGCGAAAGTTTGTATGTTTGTTACTCATTCACGTCGCAACGACTGAACCGATTATAGATTATAGTCTGGAATGGCACATAGGCTACTTTTTATCCCGGGAAATAAGAGAGTTCCCGCGGGAAAAAAACCAATCCACGCGAACGAAGTCGCGGGAATCAACTAGTGGTACTTTACAATGAAGCAAGATAAGTTTAATATAATATGGATAGAAATCTCGTAGCTAAAATAAATGACATACGTTTAAATCTGGCAATTCCGAAGTTTTCCTCCATATTGAGATTGACCTTTGCCTCATAAACAACGCTAAAAAAAATTTGACACATGTCACTCTTGCCCAAAAAACTTGTTAATGTCAATAGGTGATTGCCGCCTGTTCATCGTCATTTTACACGTTCCTTTCTGTTTCTTTCTCTTTCTTTCTTTTCTTTTAAAACGCCAAGTTACACAACCCAACACTGCTGACTTTGCTGACATATTATAATTTTATTATGATTTTTTGTAGTGCGCGTCTCCAAGTGCCTCGCGCGTCTCGTCTCAAGGCTCACCGCACACTGCGCGATCACGAAGGCTTCTTGTTGCGACACTTCGCCGGCGCGGTGTGCTATAACACTGTGAGTATTGTATTCATGACTTCACTTGTTTAGTTTTACAGCAACAGACTAAGTTTTAATTCCATTGATCGTATAAGAATTCAATGACATTGGCGTCAAAGTAAAATGAACCATAACGACATTGAATTAAAGCTCAGTTTCGTGTATGCATTCTTATACGTTTATATATGCAATACGCTCCGAATTGAAATCGGTTCTACTGAGTTTGTGACTTTAAAACGATACAATTAAAGTTCATTTTACTTTATACGATCAATCGAATTAAAACTTGGCCTAACCCTGATGAAGGAAATCATCGTAAGGAAATCTTTATGTCTGCGAGTTCTCCATAACGTTCTTAAAGGTTCAGATGATCAATCCGCACTTGGTCGACATGGCTTGGCATGGCGGTAGACTATGATGACTGGCGATGGCTTGACATGATAACGATTCACCAATGATAGGGGTATGGGTTAAATCTTCACTGCCGTACCCATTCCAAGTTAGCCCGTTACCATCTTAGACTGCATCGTCACTTAGGTGCGATCGCAGTCAAGGGCTATCTTGTCATCGGATAAAAAAAAAAACTTTATTTCCAGAACCAATTCATAGAAAAGAACAACGACGCACTGCACGCCTCGCTCGAGTTCCTGGTGCAGGAGTCCAGCAGCGGGCTGGTGCAGCAGCTGTTCGAGACGGTCGACAACAACAACGCCAAGGGCAAGCTCAACTTCATCTCCGTGGGCGCCAAGTTCCAGACGCAGCTGTCCCAGCTCATGGACAAGCTCAAGGAGAACGTGAGTGGCTCTTGAACTACTATAGGTTAAGGCCCAAGATACGGGTCTGCCCGCGAAATTCAAATTTAATTTGGTTTTTCGCCATTTATAAACGAATACGACAAAGTAGACTTATGGTATTCAAATTGCGCCAATGGCAGTATCATCTTCACAGGTTTATATACTAATCTTTACGTGAAAGTATACAGTTTAAGAATTGAATGAGTTTGACGTGAGCTACTCATAAATTAGTCATTATTTTGACTAATTTCTTGTTCACGTGACCAATGTTCCACACTTGTACAGTAATGTACTATTTTTTATTCCATGACAAGGTAACCCTTTACTACGATCTCACCTGATGGTTACGATGCAGTCTAAGATGGTAGTGCGCTAACTTGGAAGGGGTATAGCAGTATAAATTCAACCCATACCCCTAATCAGTTTCTACACGCCATCGTGCCGGATCGCTAAATCGCTTGGCGGCACGTTTTTGACGGCGGGGTGGTAACTAGCCACGGCCAAAGCCCTCCCACCAGACAAAATGACATGTAATTTTAACTGATTTAATAAAAGGTGATTTCTATTAGTACTTGTCTCGTGTAGGGCACGAACTTCGTGCGCTGCATCAAGCCCAACTCGCGCATGGTGGGGCGCGAGATCGAGGGCTCGCTGGTGCTGACGCAGCTGCAGTGCAGCGGCACCATCGCCGTGCTGGCGCTCATGGAGCACGGCTTCCCGTCGCGCGCGCCCTTCGCCGAGCTGCACCACATGTACCGCGCCTACCTGCCCGCCAAGCTGCAGTCGCTGTCGCCCAAGGTGTTCTGTCAGGTGAGGACTGTCTGCAGCGGCACCATCGCCGTGCTGGCGCTCATGGAGCACGGCTTCCCGTCGCGCGCGCCCTTCGCCGAGCTGCACCACATGTACCGCGCCTACCTGCCCGCCAAGCTGCAGTCGCTGTCGCCCAAGGTGTTCTGTCAGGTGAGGACTGTCTGCAGCGGCACCATCGCCGTGCTGGCGCTCATGGAGCACGGCTTCCCGTCGCGCGCGCCCTTCGCCGAGCTGCACCACATGTACCGCGCCTACCTGCCCGCCAAGCTGCAGTCGCTGTCGCCCAAGGTGTTCTGTCAGGTGAGGACTGTCTGCAGCGGCACCATCGCCGTGCTGGCGCTCATGGAGCACGGCTTCCCGTCGCGCGCGCCCTTCGCCGAGCTGCACCACATGTACCGCGCCTACCTGCCCGCCAAGCTGCAGTCGCTGTCGCCCAAGGTGTTCTGTCAGGTGAGGACTGTCTGCAGCGGCACCATCGCCGTGCTGGCGCTCATGGAGCACGGCTTCCCGTCGCGCGCGCCCTTCGCCGAGCTGCACCACATGTACCGCGCCTACCTGCCCGCCAAGCTGCAGTCGCTGTCGCCCAAGGTGTTCTGTCAGGTGAGGACTGTCTGCAGCGGCACCATCGCCGTGCTGGCGCTCATGGAGCACGGCTTCCCGTCGCGCGCGCCCTTCGCCGAGCTGCACCACATGTACCGCGCCTACCTGCCCGCCAAGCTGCAGTCGCTGTCGCCCAAGGTGTTCTGTCAGGTGAGGACTGTCTGCAGCGGCACCATCGCCGTGCTGGCGCTCATGGAGCACGGCTTCCCGTCGCGCGCGCCCTTCGCCGAGCTGCACCACATGTACCGCGCCTACCTGCCCGCCAAGCTGCAGTCGCTGTCGCCCAAGGTGTTCTGTCAGGTGAGGACTGTCTGCAGCGGCACCATCGCCGTGCTGGCGCTCATGGAGCACGGCTTCCCGTCGCGCGCGCCCTTCGCCGAGCTGCACCACATGTACCGCGCCTACCTGCCCGCCAAGCTGCAGTCGCTGTCGCCCAAGGTGTTCTGTCAGGTGAGGACTGTCTGCAGCGGCACCATCGCCGTGCTGGCGCTCATGGAGCACGGCTTCCCGTCGCGCGCGCCCTTCGCCGAGCTGCACCACATGTACCGCGCCTACCTGCCCGCCAAGCTGCAGTCGCTGTCGCCCAAGGTGTTCTGTCAGGTGAGGACTGTCTGCAGCGGCACCATCGCCGTGCTGGCGCTCATGGAGCACGGCTTCCCGTCGCGCGCGCCCTTCGCCGAGCTGCACCACATGTACCGCGCCTACCTGCCCGCCAAGCTGCAGTCGCTGTCGCCCAAGGTGTTCTGTCAGGTGAGGACTGTCTGCAGCGGCACCATCGCCGTGCTGGCGCTCATGGAGCACGGCTTCCCGTCGCGCGCGCCCTTCGCCGAGCTGCACCACATGTACCGCGCCTACCTGCCCGCCAAGCTGCAGTCGCTGTCGCCCAAGGTGTTCTGTCAGGTGAGGACTGTCTGCAGCGGCACCATCGCCGTGCTGGCGCTCATGGAGCACGGCTTCCCGTCGCGCGCGCCCTTCGCCGAGCTGCACCACATGTACCGCGCCTACCTGCCCGCCAAGCTGCAGTCGCTGTCGCCCAAGGTGTTCTGTCAGGTGAGGACTGTCTGCAGCGGCACCATCGCCGTGCTGGCGCTCATGGAGCACGGCTTCCCGTCGCGCGCGCCCTTCGCCGAGCTGCACCACATGTACCGCGCCTACCTGCCCGCCAAGCTGCAGTCGCTGTCGCCCAAGGTGTTCTGTCAGGTGAGGACTGTCTGCAGCGGCACCATCGCCGTGCTGGCGCTCATGGAGCACGGCTTCCCGTCGCGCGCGCCCTTCGCCGAGCTGCACCACATGTACCGCGCCTACCTGCCCGCCAAGCTGCAGTCGCTGTCGCCCAAGGTGTTCTGTCAGGTGAGGACTGTCTGCAGCGGCACCATCGCCGTGCTGGCGCTCATGGAGCACGGCTTCCCGTCGCGCGCGCCCTTCGCCGAGCTGCACCACATGTACCGCGCCTACCTGCCCGCCAAGCTGCAGTCGCTGTCGCCCAAGGTGTTCTGTCAGGTGAGGACTGTCTGCAGCGGCACCATCGCCGTGCTGGCGCTCATGGAGCACGGCTTCCCGTCGCGCGCGCCCTTCGCCGAGCTGCACCACATGTACCGCGCCTACCTGCCCGCCAAGCTGCAGTCGCTGTCGCCCAAGGTGTTCTGTCAGGTGAGGACTGTCTGCAGCGGCACCATCGCCGTGCTGGCGCTCATGGAGCACGGCTTCCCGTCGCGCGCGCCCTTCGCCGAGCTGCACCACATGTACCGCGCCTACCTGCCCGCCAAGCTGCAGTCGCTGTCGCCCAAGGTGTTCTGTCAGGTGAGGACTGTCTGCAGCGGCACCATCGCCGTGCTGGCGCTCATGGAGCACGGCTTCCCGTCGCGCGCGCCCTTCGCCGAGCTGCACCACATGTACCGCGCCTACCTGCCCGCCAAGCTGCAGTCGCTGTCGCCCAAGGTGTTCTGTCAGGTGAGGACTGTCTGCAGCGGCACCATCGCCGTGCTGGCGCTCATGGAGCACGGCTTCCCGTCGCGCGCGCCCTTCGCCGAGCTGCACCACATGTACCGCGCCTACCTGCCCGCCAAGCTGCAGTCGCTGTCGCCCAAGGTGTTCTGTCAGGTGAGGACTGTCTGCAGCGGCACCATCGCCGTGCTGGCGCTCATGGAGCACGGCTTCCCGTCGCGCGCGCCCTTCGCCGAGCTGCACCACATGTACCGCGCCTACCTGCCCGCCAAGCTGCAGTCGCTGTCGCCCAAGGTGTTCTGTCAGGTGAGGACTGTCTGCAGCGGCACCATCGCCGTGCTGGCGCTCATGGAGCACGGCTTCCCGTCGCGCGCGCCCTTCGCCGAGCTGCACCACATGTACCGCGCCTACCTGCCCGCCAAGCTGCAGTCGCTGTCGCCCAAGGTGTTCTGTCAGGTGAGGACTGTCTGCAGCGGCACCATCGCCGTGCTGGCGCTCATGGAGCACGGCTTCCCGTCGCGCGCGCCCTTCGCCGAGCTGCACCACATGTACCGCGCCTACCTGCCCGCCAAGCTGCAGTCGCTGTCGCCCAAGGTGTTCTGTCAGGTGAGGACTGTCTGCAGCGGCACCATCGCCGTGCTGGCGCTCATGGAGCACGGCTTCCCGTCGCGCGCGCCCTTCGCCGAGCTGCACCACATGTACCGCGCCTACCTGCCCGCCAAGCTGCAGTCGCTGTCGCCCAAGGTGTTCTGTCAGGTGAGGACTGTCTGCAGCGGCACCATCGCCGTGCTGGCGCTCATGGAGCACGGCTTCCCGTCGCGCGCGCCCTTCGCCGAGCTGCACCACATGTACCGCGCCTACCTGCCCGCCAAGCTGCAGTCGCTGTCGCCCAAGGTGTTCTGTCAGGTGAGGACTGTCTGCAGCGGCACCATCGCCGTGCTGGCGCTCATGGAGCACGGCTTCCCGTCGCGCGCGCCCTTCGCCGAGCTGCACCACATGTACCGCGCCTACCTGCCCGCCAAGCTGCAGTCGCTGTCGCCCAAGGTGTTCTGTCAGGTGAGGACTGTCTGCAGCGGCACCATCGCCGTGCTGGCGCTCATGGAGCACGGCTTCCCGTCGCGCGCGCCCTTCGCCGAGCTGCACCACATGTACCGCGCCTACCTGCCCGCCAAGCTGCAGTCGCTGTCGCCCAAGGTGTTCTGTCAGGTGAGGACTGTCTGCAGCGGCACCATCGCCGTGCTGGCGCTCATGGAGCACGGCTTCCCGTCGCGCGCGCCCTTCGCCGAGCTGCACCACATGTACCGCGCCTACCTGCCCGCCAAGCTGCATTCGCTGTCGCCAAAGGTGTTCTGTCAGGTAAGGCGCTGCTATATAATGACTGTCTCCAGGCACAGCACTCGCTCAGAGGACAATTTTCCTATTATTAGGAACGAACGGACGGATATTGTCGGACGTGGTGGACCTGAGGGCTTCGATCACAGAAAAATAAGTGGATATCGCATGTTAGTCCGATTTGTGTAACCACTAAATATGAGTGCAAGATCATTTCGCTAGCTAGTCTGTCATCGAACATTGACGTGAAGCATTTAATTCAGTGTCAAGAACAATGATGCATTTGAATAATAGTTGAAGTATGAAGTGCTGAATCCCCTTATTTTTCTGTGATCGAAGGCTAAGGCGAAAGGGCCCACTGCCTTCCAAGGTCAAACTCAAATTCAAAATTATTCATTTCATTTAGGCCAACTAATGGTTCTTATGACAAGTCGAAAATCTATCTCCACGCCCTTCTCATTCTAAGTGGAGATCCAGCCCAATAGTGGACCGGCGATAATGACGAGAGTTAGTAGATTTACCTTTACACAGTGTGTAAGGACAAAAGTAGAGGTTATCAGTTAGTGAATCTTACTGACAAAGTTGCATAGAACCAGTCAACTTTGCTTCAACTGTTGAAAGAGCAACTGCTGATTGCCCGCTCTTCTCAGTGCACTACTTTCTGACTTTCCGAACAGGGGATAGAGCAAATAATTTTTTATTGTTTATTGAAGTGTTAACCTACACTTAAAGGAAATAACCTAATAGATTTATAAATACATATCAAAAATTCCGAGGCCGGCGGGATTCGAACCCACGTCTCTCAGGGAGTCGCGCCCGAGTGTGTTAACCGCTACACCACGGCCGAACCGTACGTCAGCCACGAAATTAGTGATATGTATCTACTTTTATATCATTAGAGCAAATAATTTTGAATATTGAGAAAAAAAAAAATCAAAAAACTTCAAAATTATATAATCCTGAAAGAACTGTAGCTTTTATGGTACGTCGAGACTCTACCAGAAAAATAACTAGCACTGTCTACGTTCGCAGGCGATCGTCCACAGCTTCGGGCTGTCGGACAAGGACTACAAGTTCGGCGTGACGCGCGTGTTCTTCCGGCCCGGCAAGTACTCGGAGTTCGACACCATCATGCGCTCCGACCCGGAGAACCTCAAGGCCATCGTGGACTCGGTGCTGGCCTGGCTCGTCAAGTCGCGCTGGAGGCGGTCTATATTCGCTGCGCTCTCTATTATTAAGTGTAAGTATGAAAATGAAATACACTATTGTACACCACATTAAATACAAAGAAACTTAACACTTTACAGAACAAATTTAGATAGGTACGGTGATCATCTAGTGGTTAAGACTTTGGCCTCTTTTCCGGGCAGTCCAGGGTTAGAATCCTTTTATGTTGACTAGTTGAAGCTTTGACGTTTACTGTTGACGAATTGAGTATATCTGTCCACTCTATCACCTATACACATAATTGAAAAAAAAAATGAAAAATGATTTATCAATAAAAAGTTTTCCTAAACATTAATCCGTCGCTGGGACATCCTTTCTTCAAAATCTGATCTAATTAATCTGTGCGTAAAAATGGACTTAAAAAAAATTATAAATTCATATTTTTACAATTTATGACAATTTTTCTTGCAAAACGACGACGACCTCCCTGGCGCAGTGGTGAGTGCTGTGGTGTTATAACTAGGAGGTCTCAGGTTCGATTCCCGGCGGGGGCAATTTAGGAATTTATAATTTCTAAATAGTCTCTGGTCTGGACTGGTGGGAGGCTTTGGCCGCGGCTAGTTACCACCTTACCGTCAAAGACGTGCACCAAGTGATTTAGCGTTCCGGCACGATGGCGTGTAGAAACCGATTAGGGGTATGGGTTGAATTTACGCTGCTATACCCTTTCCAAGTTAGCCCGCTACCATCTTAGACTGCATCGTCGCTTACCATCAGGTGAGATCGCAGTCAAGGGCTATCTTGTTATCGAATAAAATAAAATAAAAGTTTTCTATGCCAAAACTTTGCGTAACCACGGGTTGTTAATACCTTTTATGATTACAGTAAAGAACAAGATCCTGTACCGGCGGCAGTGCCTGGTGACGGTGCAGAAGGCCGTGCGAGGGTACCTGGTGCGGCGCCAGCACCAGCCCCGGTACCGCGGCATCGCCAAGATCCGCTCCCTGGAGCACAACCTGAAGGAGATGGAAGCCGTCACGCCGCAGCTGAAGAAGGAGAAGGACAACGCCAAGAGGAACATCGACAACTTGAGGAACTCTATACGAAGTGCCTGCGCTACTATCAAGGTTTATAGAAATAAAAATAGAAATATTTTTTTGTTCAAACAAACTTTTACAAGTACTTTTGAATCGTCAATGAATCTACCACTGGTTCGGAATGCCGTTCCTGCCGAGAAGAGCCAGCAATAAACTCGGCGGTTGCTCTTTTCAAAAAAAATATTTTTTTTACAATGGATAACAAAACTTTGCTATGTATACAGTGTTTCCACAATAAAGTTTCAAAAATGCAAAACAATCCAATGCATGTTAAGACAGGCAGGCAAAAGCAGACCCATTCCCGTTAGTGGCACCCGTTCACGAGCATGACGCAGGATCCAGCCATTGCTTCGCTCAACCATATTTGATTTTTTTTTTTTGTTCAATATATAGACTAGCGCTTGACTGCTAAGATGGTACGTGCTTGCCTAGAAGATGCCTATTCACTCTTGATTTAAAGACACCCACATTATAGTTAGTTGGAAAAATGGAAAAAAAGGTAATCTTAGGCTATCCTCACTAGTATTATAAACTAGCTGATGCCCGCGACTTTGCGTGGATTTATTTTTAAAAATCTCGCACTTAGTTTAAAACAAAATATGGCGAATATTTCTTCAAGAGAAACATCGACAACTTGAGGAACTATATCCGAAGTGCTTATTTAGGTTGTCCTTACTAATTTATTAACTAGTTGAGGCCCGCGACTTCGTTTGTGTACCAGTTTTTAAAAATTTTAAGAGATTCCTTTGAGTTCCCGGGATAAAAGTAGCTTACGTTACTGTAGAGTGTTTTTCCAATATAAATAGTATTCGACATCAGATTCTGGTGGATATTCATCACTGTATTGAGGTATGCATCGTGTTTTTCAGACGAATCCGAAAATTAGCCGCTCAGAGATCGACCAGCTTTATACGAAACTCACAAAGGATGTCGAGACGCAGATGGCCGCACTACAGAAAGCTATGATAGACCAAAAGAATCGGTTAGTATAACATTGATTTTCTTTTCACTTTTTTCCACCCAAAAAGGGCGATTAACGCCTACTTGCGGAGAAAATTCCCAGGAGTATGAAGGTGAACATTGATTTTGTCAAGAGATAGGCAAGCATGTCCTCTTAGTAATAATTAGCGTTGCCAGACGTCCCGTATTTCCCAGGACATCCCGTATTTTAGGCATAGTTTAAAATGTCCCGGCGGGACTGACTCTGTCCCGTATTTGAACTGTACGTCGTTTTTCATTTTGAAGTCGATCTAAGTATTCACACACGCAACGTTCGTAAAACGCTACTAATTTGCACTCGCGGCCCGCATTGACCAATGAGTGTTAGTGTCAGAATGACAATGTTAAAACTGATTCGATCCTCGGAAAAATATAAAAAATAATAAAAAATGACACAAAATAATTTTGTTTTTCATTTGTCCCGGGCAAAAAACTGAAATCCCGTATTTTTTTGCTCATTTAACCATTTGTACCTTACAGGCTGAAAAAAAATCTGGCAACCCTAGTAATAATGTTCACAGAAATTAGCTATGTATAAAATCCCCCATGCAGTTGCGCGGGGATTTTATACATACTTTGTGCGCAACTCTATTCCCTCGTTCTCATAGTCCGATCGGAAAAAATCCCCAACCACGAGAGAGAGATCAGGCGCAAGACCGGCGGTTTTGCGACTGCTATTTTATTTCTATTTCTACTTGTTTCAGCCAAGTTTCTATTCTACTAGCGTTAACCCGCGGCTTCGCTCACATTATGTTCGGTTTTTAAACCCCTATACCCCCCTCCTTCGGGGTTGAATTTTGAAAAATCCTTTCTTAGCGGATGACTACGTCCTAATAGCTACCTGTGTACCAAATTTCAGCTCGATCGGTCTAGTGGTTAGAGCTGTGCGTTGATAGATCAGTCAGTCAGTCAGTCACCTTTGCCTTTTATATATTTAGATTGTAAAAAAAAAAAATGTTTCCAGGGAAGAACAGGAACGGTTGCGTCGGATGGAGGCGGAAATGCGCGCGGCCGAGGAGGCCAAGCGACAGGAGCTGGAGCGACTCCAGCAGGAGGAGGAGCATCGCCGACTGTGAGGAACACTTTCACTTTTTTTCGCTAGAGATTTGACGACCTTCCTGGCGCAGTGGTGAGCGCTGTGGTCTTATAACAGGGAGGTCTCGGGTTCGATTCCCGGCGGGGACAATTTAGGAATTTATAATTTCTGCATTGTCTCTGGTCTGGTCGGGTGGGAGGCTTTGGCCTTTGCCAAGCTGAAATTGACTAGCTGAAATTGACTTATATCCTCCTATCCCCTCGAAATAAGCCGAAAGCTTGTGCTAGGAGTGGGTACGACAATAGTGCAACGGGTGGGATTCGAACCTGCGACCTATCAGTTTTGAGTCCGCACCTTTAATCGGTGGGCTATTGAGGCTTCAGAAATAAATCGTAAATAATCATATTTTCTTCCTGCATGTATGCGGCGCAAGATCGTACCGTGTGGAATTACACACGAGATCTGTATCCAGCAGTGGACATTGACGGACGCTTGGTTTCATTTATTTGTATTGTATTTATTTGTATTTGTATTGGACTTAGGAAACTTCATTAGGAAGCACTGTATCCATAGCATAGTTTCATTACCTATTGTAAATTTTTTTTTTAAAAGAGCAACCGCCGAGTTCATTGCTGACTCTTCTCGGCAGGAAAGGCATTCCGAACCAGTGGTAGATTCATTGACGATTCAAAAGCGCTTGTAAAAGTTTATTTGAATAAAAAATATTTGTATTCTATTCTATTCTATCCACAGCAAAGCGGAAATGGAGGCGCGGCGCAAGGCGGAGGAGGCGGAGCGGCTGAAGCTGGAGGAGCAGGACCGCATCGCCGCCATCAAGCTGCAGCAGCAGATGGAGGAGGCTGCCAGGGCCGACCAGGAGAACAGGGAGAGGTAGGACTTCCTTCATCTATACCTATCGCCGGCCCAAACGCAGGACACCTTTCGAATGAAAAGGCCATACTTCACCACGCTTATTTATCTGAATATATAACAGGAAAAGGTGACTGACTGACTGACTGATCTATCAACGTACAGTTCAAATTACTGGATGGATCGGGCTGAAATTCGGCATACAGATAGTTATTATGACGTAGGCATCCACTAAGAAAGGATTAGTGAAAATTCATCTCCTAATGGGGTAAAATAAGGGTTTGAGAAAATCGAGTTAACGTGAGTGAAGCAGCGGCCAAAACCTAGCTTATTTATACAACTTTATTGCATGAAAAACAACAAAATATACAAGTAAATAAACACAAAACACGCTTAATGTTTACTTGGAGACTTCACACACCTTTGAAAACATTTAACTGCTTAAAACGCACATAATTGCCAAAAAGTCAGAGATGCGGACCTGAAATCGCACTTTGCACCCTTCCAAAAGATACCAATAACACTTTTTTTTTTAATTTTTGCAATTCACATTGTCTAAGTGTGTGTGCCTATCAGGAGCCTAGGTGGGAGCGGTCAGGTGCGAGCACGCTCCCGCTCACACTTTACAGATACGACACACACACACAACTATGAGCCACGCGCCGTCGTGAATTTCAAAAAATATATATCTAAATATATAAAAGGCAAAGATGACTGACTGACTGACTGATCTATCAACGCACAGCTCAAACCACTGGACGGATCAGGCTGAAATTTTGCATGTAGATAGCTATTATAACTTAGGTGTCCGCTAAGAAAGGGTTTTTGAAAATTCAACCCCTAAAGGGATAAAATAGGGGTTTGAAAAATCGAACTTAACGTGAGCGAAGCCGCGGGGAAAAGCTAGTGTAATATTAAAGTTGACTGCGAATAGCGCTGTGTTGCACACCTCACTAGGTAGACCGACGGAATAAGACTAGTCGCAGGGAGCTACTGGAAACAAACGGCGCAAGATAGAGGCTTGTGGAAAACTATGCAAGAGACCTTTGTCCAGTTGTGGACTTCTGTATGTCGAAGAAGAAAACGACTTAAAGTTAAAGTAACAGAGGCTGAAATCTATAATCCGCACTCTCACTCAGTTCAGACTCAAGACAGAGTTAAAATGAGACAGATTTATATCAGATCATATTTGTATCTCGTTTTAACCTCTATCTTGAGACTGAGCTGAGTCAGAATACTATAGATCTCAGTATTAATCTCCAGGTTAGAACAAGAGAGAAGAGACCACGAGATGGCGGTGCGACTCGCCAAAGAAACCAACGGGCACGTGGAAGGCTCGCCCCCACAACTAAGAAGGTATATATGGATTAATATGTACAATACTATGGCAAATTCTGTTATACACCACCTCTAAACAAAAAAAATGCTCTAAATTTAGTTCTATCCTTTTCTCCAGGAAGAATTGAACGCACATACGCAATAAAGAGTCAACCCACACAATTTATCAATTGAAAAGTTAACTTTATTCCTCTACAAAAACACTGTGCGTGAAGCATTAAAAATCGACTACATATTTGTGAAGTAGGTTCTTACCTGTGCTTCAATAATGAGCACATCTGCACTAACTGAGCCTGGCGATACCTGTCGTCTCGACATTTTAAATCAATAAACAACAAAAAATAACTTTCGATAATAATTATATATGAAAATTATTAAGTGTTATAAAACTATGATTCATATACCTATTTTATAAGCCAGCGTTGGCCACGCGTATGGCTCGTTAGAACAAAGTACCAAGCAAAATGGCGGACGGAACCCGCGTGTTTAAAACAATATAGTAATACACTTGTATTTGTATTTAATTTGGCAAAGGTTTGTAAGTTGAATCGTTATTTCGTATGTGCTTCCAATTATGAGGAGGATAGCAGGAGATTTAGTGTTGTCAATTTGTTTTAGTTTAGAGATTGTGTACAACAGAACATGCCAAATTAACGCGTTTCCATTTCTGAACATAAAAGTAATTGATCGTTAGTGCAAATATATTTGACTATAACGTTTCTATAGAAAGATTTGAAGAGGTTTTTTATATGTATCTACTCTGAATCACGCAAAGAGCCTATTTGAGAAAAGCACATCGTTGCCTGTCTTCTTGTATAAAGCTTTTACGAAAACTTCATTTAGACGATATTAGAAATTAAAGTAAAAGAAATTTATAGTTATTTATACTTATGATAATTATATTTTAATCTTTGCAAACTCTTGTACATACTTTGACAGTAAATCGTAAATGAGTCAAATTTTTAACCGACTTCCAAATAGGAGGAGGTTATCAATTCGGCCGGTATCTTTTTTTTTCTACGTATGCCCACCGATTACTCCGGGATTTCTGGACCGATTCACCTGATTTTTTTTTTACTCGACAGAGGAAGCTTGCGAGGTGGTCCCATAATTTTTTTTTTACAAGAATTTCTGTTTATATCCAACGTTTAACTGAGAATTGATAAAAATTTATCGTGTGTATAACGGATTATTAAAGAATAGATATTTAGTAATGTTATGGTATTTGCACAGTTTCCCATCTATGGAGTCAATGAACGGAGAGAATAAATTGAACAGGTACCCTGGAATTATAGTAAACGAGTTTATTAGACTTTTTTATTTCTCTCTTTTTCGCACACTGCATGTTTTAATATATCTGTCCTCTGTCAATGTTTTGTATCCAATAGACTATGAAAAACATAATATTTATTAACTTCTAGCTGTTTCTTGAGTGGATCTACTAATTTGACCTTCCTATAAGACCGCAAGGAAGCCCGAGTTGGTACTATTTTGTTCGCAAATGGTTCTGTACCCAAAAGGTAACCAACGGGACCCTATAACTAAGCCTTCGCTGTTCGTCCGTTCGTCTGTCTGTCAGCGGGCTGTATCTCATGATCCGTAATAGATAGACAGCTGAAATTTTCACAGAATGTGTATTTCTATTGCTGCTATAACAAATAATAATAAAAATAAATTAAACAGGCCTCCCCTACTATAAACGTGTTATTTCGGCGTTTGTTGATACGGAACCCTTCATATGAGAGTCTGACTCGCATTTGGTCCGGTTTTTGAATTACTTAAATAAACAAAATTTTACTTATCTCTTTTACTACCCTGATTTTGTCTAACCCTAGTGCTATCCTTTTTTCGGGGAGTATTATGAAAGAGATAGCACGAAATTTCGACCTGTCAAGGTCAAGTCAACAAAAGTAGTGTAGAATTAAATAGTTTAAAATTTGTGTATAACAGAATACAAAAGAATGATACACGATCGAATTAACAAGTATTGATATCTTACTTGTCTTATTAAATTCAGAATATTGACAGAGGACTCTTAACAACACTAACTTCTAACACTGCGGCTAAAGCTTCCTATTTCTTTCTGCACGAGATCTAAATATTTGATGTATAAAGCAATTTCATGCAATTGGATCTTAAACATATTGTATACTCTATTTTTTAATCCCGGAGACAAAAATGACGTTTCATGTGTTGCCTGTTTTTTACTGCTCTTTAATAGTGATGTGATGCAATCGATAATCCTTCTAAATAATCCTTTAATTAGTCGCCCCAGTCACACTATTTGAAAATTATGTGACTAGGGCGACTTTTTAATTTCATTATTACATATTTCGTTGAATCTTGAGGACAACACTATTCTTGTTAAGCTGGTATCATTATTTCTAAGTTTGACATTTCTAGCTGTCATTTTGGTCTCTGGGATTAAAAAATAGACTATAGGTACTTTACATTAGTATGCATTTTTCCATTTGCCTTTGTTACACCAAGAAGTTGTGACATCCAAGCAAAATTAATAGAAAACTTGGTATTAGATGGCTGTGTGAATTAAGGTATAAATTCACCCCTTTTTGATGAAAAGGGTGGAGTAAATTCACCCGTTTAGGAATAGAATTTCAAAAACTTACCTACTAAGTGCACCTTTAGGATAATAAAGTATAATCACTTCTGAATCTTTTGATACCTATTATCAAAACAACTTATTAATTAATGGTGTAATTGTTTAATTTAAAGTATAATATAAATGATATTGCTTTGTACATAAATGTAGTAACTACTATGTAATTAATTTTAGCATGAATTTAACCTCTGAACTGTTAACTGTAGATTTTATTTATTGTAATATTTATGTTTGTTTATGTGGCGAAGAAAGGGGGAGTTTTTAAAGAATACAGCTTTAAATAACTTTGATACTTGATGGGATGAAAAATTTTTGTTTAATCTTCTATCTTTCTGTAAAAATCTCGTCTAAACCGTTCCAAAGCCTGGACAAACATAAAGACAGACAAATTTTTAGTGTTTAGCTTCCTCCAGCAGATCCAGATTTACGCTATGGATCTAAGTCATATAATATGACCTTCATAAGAGCGTATAATTTTGAAATCACAGTCAATTATTTTCTTTAGTCTAATATCGTAAAATAATAATTCGTTTATCACTAAATAATGTAGGTTAACATTTTCGTAAATTAGTAACGATGACGACTTCCCTGGCGCAGTGGTGAGTGCTTTGGTCTTATAACTGGGAGGACTCGGGTTCGATTCCCGACGGGGGCAATTTAGGAATTTTTAATTTCTAAATTGTCTCTGGTCTGGTCTAGTGGGAGGCTTTGGCCGAGGCTAGTTACCACCCTACCGTCAAAGACGTGCTGCCAAGCGATTTAGTGTTCCGGTACGATGGCGTGTAGAAACCGATTAGGGGTATGGGTTGAATTTACACTGCTATACCCCTTCCAAGTTAGTCCGCTACCATCTTAGACTGCATCGTCACTTACCATCAGGTGAGATCGCAGTCAAGGGCTATCTTGTCATCGAATAAAATAAAAAAAGTAATAATTTGCATACTTATCCCTTACTTCAAAACATCGGTAGTTTTAAAAATTCAAAAGTTAAACTCTCGCCTCTAATATTGGTTACAATGTTACCGCTAGGTCAGAGCGGGTGCGCATGCAGCAGGCAATGCAGGGCAAACAGAAATACGACCTTTCCAAGTGGAAATATTCCGAACTGCGGGACACCATCAATACATCTTGTGATATTGAACTTCTGGAGGTATGTATTATTGTTTTCAACCCCCGACGCAAAAGCAACGGGGTGTTATAAGTTTGACGTGTCTGTCTGTCTGTGGAATCGTAGCTCTCGAATGGATGATCCAATTTTATTTTTTTATTTTGTTTGTTTGTTCTTAGCTATGTTTGATGAAAATCTGGAAATAAGGATTACATATGTTTTCATAATTCCCTCAATGTGGGTATTAGAATATTTTTAGATAAATTTAAAATCCAAGATGGCCGCCAGCATAAAATAGCAAATTATATTTTTTTAATTTCACATGTCGGGGGTGTTTTCAATTTACACTTGTTGTCTCTATCCTTTGAGCAAGCGGCGGTTCAGGTCGGCATCATTTACGTCGCCATTTTATGTTAAATATTGTCAAATCTTTTTTTTTTTTCAATTAAAATCGAATTGAGTTTTTTTATTAATTACAGTGTATCCTAAATCCTAATACATTAAAAATATTGTATTTCTTGGGCAGGCGTGCCGGCACGAGTTCCACCGTCGCCTGAAGGTGTACCACGCGTGGAAGGCCAAGAACGCGCGCAAGTCCACCATGGCGGAGCAGGAGCGCGCGCCGCAGTCCATCATGGACGCCGGTGAGTTCAACACCGTTAGACTGTTTTAACCTACAAATAAATAATAAGTAAGGAAGTCTAACTGCGGTAAAAAAATGACCCCAACAAAAATTGCGCCGAAGTGGGTGGAGATTAAAATTAAGCCGTTAGAGGCGGGGATTAAAACAAAAATAGCACGTCAAAAGTCATTTTACTTGCACGTCAAATTTTCATAACATCGTCCAATGACTCAGCTGTCGTAGCAAACATAGCACGCGCACGAACCAATCATTGCTTTCGTTCTGAATTTGAACCGATCACCAAGCATGTCTATCTGTAACCTCGGAAGTGATTCGTATGATTCGTAGTTTGAATCATACGTCGTTTTGGTTTGAAGTAGGGCCATTTTTTGAGTGGATTTTGTTCTGAATTAGGCTTCCTTACTTATTATTTATTCGTAGGTTTTAGCCTACTAATGAGAAAAAATACCAGTATTTTTGTCAAAAAAGTACACCGGGAATAATGGGTTTGGACACTGAATTAACATAATATCTACTGGATGCAAAGATGGTGCAGACCGAAAACTGAAAGGTCTCAGGTTGCATTATTGTCGTATCCATTTCTAGCACATATTTTTTTTTTTTATTATTTAGGTTGTATCTGTCACTCCGAGCTGGTGGCCCCGTTTTCCGAAACTAAGTTTTAACTAGTTCGGAAATCAGGTGCACAATGTTATTGTAAATTGTTATTACAACTTAAAAAAAATGTTTTGTAATTGTGATTTTTTGTAAACTTTCCGCTTATTTGGAGGGGAGAGGAGGATACTAGTCAACTTCAGCTCGGCAAATATTTTGATTGCAGCAAAGACCCCCCGTCTGCCGCAAAAGGGCGACATCCTGGGCGCCAGACACCGCTACTTCCGCATCCCGTTCGTGCGGCCGGGCGGCGCGGGCGGCGCGGGCGGCGAGGGCGAGCGGCGCGGCTGGTGGTACGCGCACTTCGACGGCCAATACGTGGCGCGCCAGATGGAGCTGCACCCCGACAAGACGCCCGTGCTGCTGCAGGCTGGTGCGTACCACAGCCTACACACTTCGACCATTTACCCGGGACGCGCCTTTACCTAGATTTAGTACTGAATATATTCTGCCACTTTCTGCGGTGAGGTGGGGTAATCACGTACAGCACACATTTACTCGCTTCCGCACACTCTTGTAAATACTTAATGTCTCTATGAACACATTACACACACTAACTCAAAAGCTGTCACACTTACAAGCTGAACCGTACGTTTGTACATGTACTTCGGCAGAGGGGAATGAGGGGAATTAATTTTGACGACCTCCCTGGCGCAGTGGTGAGTGCTGTGGTCTTATAACTGGGAAGTCTCGGGTTCGATTCCCGGCGGGGGCAATTGAGGAATTTTTAATTTCTAAATTGTCTCTAGTCTGGTCCGGTGGAAGGCTTTGACCTGGCTAGTTACCACCCTACCGTCAAAGACGTGCCGCCAAGCGATTTAGCGTTCCGGCACGGTAGCGTGTAGAAACCGATTAGGGGTATGGGTTGAGTTTACACTGGTATATCCCTTCCAAGTTAGCCCGCTACCATCTTAGACTGCATCGTCACTTACCATCCGGTGAGATCGCAGTCAAAGGCTACCTTGTCATCGAATAAAAAAAAAAGACGTGTGGCACTCGGGGACTGCCGCGGTAAAGCTATTGCATAGCATTTTTTATCAACGCCATCTAACGGTGAGAGGAGTCCCGTGTCAGGTTATTTTCGTTACGGAATTTCTGGGTTCGGTCTCCACGCTGGCCCGCGATAGAAGCTATGCAATAGCTTAAAAATGTGTTGTGTTTGTCCAGGCGTGGACGACATGCAGATGTGCGAGCTGAGCCTGGAGGAGACGGGGCTGACGCGCAAGCGCGGCGCGGAGATCCTGGAGCACGAGTTCGAGCGCGAGTGGACGCGCCACCACGGGCCCACCTACGCGCCGCCCAGCTCGCGCAAGCGTTAACCAGGCGAGTGGCACGCTCTAGAAAAATGTTCTATGGCCTGCGCTCGGCCATAAACATAGGGACGGGATTGCAGAGCATTTTAAGTTTATCAATTGAATTCAATATGGTTGAGCGAAGCAATGGCTGGATCATGCGTCATGCTCGTGAACGGGTGCCACCAACAGGAACGGGTCTGCTTTTGTCTGCCTGTCTTAACATGTATTGGAATGTTTTGCATTTTTGAAACTTCATTGTGGAAACACCTATACATAGCATAGTTTTGTTACCTATTGTAATTTTTTTTTTTTTTTAAAGAGCAACCGTCGATTTTATTGCTGGCTTTTCTCGGCAGGAAGGGCATTCCGAACCAGTGGTAAATTCATCGATGATTCAAAAGTACTTGTAAAAGTTTATTTCAATAAAACATATTTCTATTCTATTCTATTCTATACTTATCTATTCGAAATAAGGTATATATTTCAATATTCGGTAATAGAACTCGGAGCATCGCAGCTAGCTCCTCGATACTCCGAGGGGTATCACCGAGCGTTGAAATACATACCTTATTTCGATTGGGTAAGTATTAAATTCAATTGATAAATTTTATAATCGTCGTAGTAATGCTCTGCCGTCCGTCCACCACTATGCGCAGGCCAATCTTCTAATTCCTAGAATAGGTAGTTAGATGGTCCCTCTATTTAACGGTGAACCAACACTATTATTACAATAGACTAGAATAGAATGTTTTTTTTATTCAAATAAACTTTAAAAAAATGCTTTTGAATACTCCATGAGACTATTTTTTAGAAGAAATATTATTTACATTCCATTTTAATATGCACTAATTAAAAAATATGTTTACACAACATTTTATGTTAGCTCGTTGTGCACAGACAGACACATATTTGCATTTATACATAATATTAATATTAGTATCGACTACTATGTTTCCTCATGTTTAACAACAGTACACTTAAATTTATTTTTTTGTTTTTTCAGATAGCAAAATACCAAGCTGAGATCAAGAAGTAGAGTTCGCAATTTATAAACCATATTAGCTAATAGTATGATAAAAATGAATTAGTGCTTTCCAATGTGCCTTCAAAAGTTATATAGCCCTGGCCAGACAACATGATGCGGCTCCTAAGTTTAACTACATATATAAACTACCCCCCCTTGACTTGCACCGGCTGTCTGTTTGCCCGTAGTATAATCTGCGCCATACTACATGGATGGGTTCAAAATTCCTCGGGCGTACTCAGACGTACTTACATGTATAATCTATTTTTTTTAACTATCTTAAAAGATACAAGTGTAAATTGAAATTTTAAAACACCCCCGACATGTGAAATTAAAAAAATATGTAATCCGCCATTTTGTGGCGGCGGCCATCTTGGACCGATTTGTATCCAACATAGCTAAGAATATTCCCAACTGATTCATCTTTCAAACAAAAAAAAAACAAAATTTGTTTATCCGTTCGACTGCTACGATGCCACAGACACACACACACACGCCCGCCTCAAACTTATAATACCCCGTGTAAGAGACGCGGTGTGAAAAATTAAAGAACCTTGTAGATGAATTGAAAAAAAGGTATAATTCTATAAAAACACACACGTAACATAAAAACAATTAAAAGAAACAAAAATGGGTTCAACCGAGAAAACATATGCAATAATGCGCTGCGTGTGCGCATGCACGCCATAAGACGCGGACTATAGCGGACTGCCGACGCGCGAGGCGCGAGCGCCGTGCGCGCGGCGGGCGGCGGGTGACAGAGGGGAGAGGCGGACGCGCGGGGAATCGCCTACCGTTGCCATGGTAACGGTCGAAGGCGCTGTTACTACGCGCAATTTTGGAGATCCTCTTACACCCGTTATTTTTGCGTCGGGGGTTAAAAAGATAAATAAATCGCAGAAAAGCCTCAATAACCCAACGGTTAAAGGTGCGGACTCAAAACTGAAAGGTTGCAGGTTTGATCCCCATCCATTGATTTCATCAAGAAACCCCTTGTTTATCATTTAAGAATTAAATAAGGAAAAATGGATTATACATGGGTGCAGTCGTTTATATTTATGTAGTTATAATATGAAGCATAGAGCTTGTTGCTCGTTGATCAGGGCCTATATGTGTATTATAGTGCAATATATTGTATTCAGAGGATGTTCCACCGTAGACTTGATATTTGTGATTGTTTTAAAAGTACACAATTTAGCTTTTAATGGTAAGAAGAGGTAAAAAAAAATTATATAAAGATGACCGCGCATTTGTACACGTACGCAATATTGTATACCATAGTCAAAATTTCACATAATAATAATTACCTGAAATCCAGAAGAGATGTGGAACTTGGAAGAGATGGTTTTTATCAATGCATTTTGCTTAATCCTCTTTCACAGTGTCATCTCAGAACGTCGATAAGACGTGGCCATTGGCATCCAATCTAATCGCACGAAACGGTTTAGTTTAACGTTTTTGACACTGCTAATATATGGGATGCTTTCCTGTGCCCGTGAATGAAATAATAAATTCTTTACATACAATGCTGACAAATGTGCGATCACCTTAATGAATTATTAGTATTATTAAGGGGAGTCTAGACTATGTAACATATTATAAATTATACTGTAAGCCTTAACCACTAAATTAATTATTATAGTGTTAGATTGAAAAAAAATAACATATCACATATTAAAAACGGGATATGTTATATAATGTAGACTCGCCTTCATTTTATTTATAAGGAAGAATTTATTTTCACAAGAAAAGTGTTCAAACATTGTTTTAATTTTTCGCGGATTATCAGATTTGTAAGCGCTTTGCGCCGATTATGAAATCATTTTTTATTCATATTTTGTTAGTAATCAGCAGAACAGAAAGACTCATTTTCATTTTTCGATAACTCGGATTATCAAAGCATGCGGGATAACGACTTTTGAAATTCACCAATTCGTGTGGAATGAATGCATTATAGAAAACTCCCGAAATGCGTTTCGGTTAATGAAAATGGGCTTTTATGCCTTCCCCACATAAAGTGCGTCCTTATGATAGGGTTTTCTATTTTGGTACATTTTGTACTAAAACCCATATGATCTTTCATATCATCTTGTGGCGAATTTATCAATAAAAACGCAGCTTTGTGGGGCTGCAAGTTGTAACAACTTTTATGAAAAAATAATTAAATAAATTACTTAAATCTTAAAATTTCTATGAAATTATCAGCCGCACTTATAGAAAGTGTGTGCTTAATTTATTTTTAATATATTACATTATGAACAACAATTTAAAATTAATGGGCAAAGTCCGTAGGGTAGGCAGAATGAAATATTTGAGTTGAGTAATCAATCTAGAATGTTGTCCAAAGTACTTAGGCAAAGTTGACAAGTCTGAAATTAATTGAATTGGCTTACCGTGTCGACTGTCGACCAATAATAAAATTTTATAATGATTTACATCATATATTACATACAAAAAAATTTTTAGCTGTGATTATATTCGAGGTACAGAATGGATTATACATAAATGTATTTATTGAAGCATTCCTATAAAAATCTATGAAAGACTGGTTTATGGCAGTTCTTGGTATTACTTATTTAAAATTCAGTATTTTTTTCATACTGAAAGTATAAATCCAACAGTATTTAAAACATTCCTAGATAAATATTATAATATTTAACAATAATTGTTTGCATAAAGAGTTATACTGATGTGAATAGAAGTACATAAATAGTAGAGTACAATATATTAAGTACGTATACAGAGTTATCGTGAGTGCCTTTTTCATGCCGTAAGTACATGACTTTTGTGTTATGCTTTACCAAATAAAATAAAAATTATCAATGAAATCTGTTTTTAATTTCTTACCAAGTCATTTTACTATCTTAGTAAATTGGTGTCGAGCTATTAGTAAACAAAATACATTTCCTTCCATAACTTTACATTTTTATCAGAAAGTTTATTCAAAAGACAAAAAAAAATGAAGTAAATCCTACTAATATTATAAATGCGAAAGTGTGGATGTTTGGATGTTTGTTACTCAATCACGTCGCAACGACTCAACCGATTTGGCTGAAATTTGGCACAAAGGTAGATTATAGTCTGGAATAACACATAGGCTACTTTTTATCCCGGAAAATAACAGAGTTCCCGCGGGAATTAAAAAACCTTAATCCACGCGAACGAAGTCGCGGGCATCAACTAGTGTTAAATAGTAGTTTGTTAGTAGTAGTCATGAAACTTTTACCTAGTTTTAGGGTATCGTCTATGGTTTAGGGGAGTTGTGGTCTGTGAACGGCAGTACATCATAGAAACGTCACTTTTTCAGTTGTCACTTGTCAATTTGACTTATCGAAAAAATAAACAGCTTGGCTTCATGGCTTGGAAGATGTTATTTTTAGTTCGTGGTTTCTAAAAAGATATTTTAAAACTGTAATTTACAATTTCACAAATGCGATACAATATTTCAAGAAATTAGGGTGTCCTCTTGTCAGGCTGCAATACAATTTGTTTTTAATAAAACATGAAAAAATGGAACTAAAAGTTTGCTTAGTTTTGTTGATTTTATTTATTATTGCTCAAGTAAACTCATTACCTTACGATGGTAAGTTTATCACAGAAATTTAGCTGGTGCTTCTACTGATTAGCTCAAAGAGTAAATATATATATAGGACAGATTAGCTAGACTAGTTTAAAACTTGTTTTCAAATGCACAACATAAAAATACAATACGTTTTTTTCAGTACACTGGCTAAGTGGCCCGACCACAATAGAACGTGATATTCAACCTTCAAAGCAAACTGTAGATATTTATTGTTATACCGGTACGCCGAAAAACTTATTTGCTTTATGGCAAACAGTTAAGGTAAGCTATATTAAATATCGAGGCTAAAAGAAAGGCTCTTTTATTGATGAGTACTACAGTAACACCACAAAGATGCAATTTAAGAAGCAGAAACTATTTATATACTTCATTATCTCAACCCATTACTGGGCAGGGTCTCTGCTCAGAACGAGAAGTGTTTAGGTTATAATCTCCTAAGTTGGCCAATGCACATTGCTAACCATGCATAGGCATATACATGGTGTCAAAAATGTACCATTGTTAAGGTTGGATTGTTTGCATCTCATGCATGCACCTGTGTCTTTTCAAAGTTGTTTGAGTTTAACACGTTCACAGACAGTATTACGTCACTGGTTGATCGTGTTGTGATACTACAAAATTTCATAAATTGCCTAGAGGTATTGTGTCACATCGCAAAAAGTAATAAATGATGTGATATGACAGTATAGGTGGCGTATACGTCGTAATGCGTTCTTGGTCTTGACTAGATTCAGGCGAAGAAGCATCGTCAAACAAGGCTTGAAGCTTTTTTGACGCTCTTCAATTTTATACAAGAAATAAATTTGACGTCGACAGGCGTACTGTCGTATTAATTTTTACAGTTACGACGCCCAGAGGCGTACTGTCCATGAACGTGTTAAGTAATCAATTACATATGCTTTAACGGTCGTCAAACATCGTGAGGAAACCTGCATGTATGAGAGTTCTTCATAATATTTTCATAGAAGTGTGAAGTCTGTCCACACACATTGGGCTAGTGTGGTGGACTATGGTCCATAATTCTCTAAGAGAAGACCCGCTGCACTCAGTAGTGAGCCGTTGATAGGTTGCTAACGATTTATTTATTCTTTCTAGTTCAACATAAAGATAAAGAATGATGAATTCAGTCAATACTTGGGCGATGACCCTGAACAGGTATACAAAGACTACACAGAAGACAGCTATGGCTGGGCAGTCATCAATCCCTTCCAGAAGAAGTCTTACAGAACTGTGTCACTTGATCTATTCACTTCCACTTGTATGGCTGTTAATACCAGAGAGAAACACAACATTGAGTTGCATATACAGAGTAAGTTGAAATCTATACTAATATAATAAAGTTGAAGAGTTTGTTTGTTTGATCAGATTAATCTCTGAAACTACAAATTGATAAATTCTTTTTGCATTTCATAGCATTCTTAAGGGAGGTTATAGATTATTCAACCTCATGGTATATGGCCCTTTTCTAAGTTCCGAGCAAATAGAAAGAAAATGAAATTACATTGCGGGCGGGCAATGCGTTGAGTTAGTGGTCAAGGATGGTCACCCGTTAAGCAAGAGCTGAACTAAAATAGCTAGTGTATAATATACACTAGCTATTTATATTTAGCCTTTATTCCCAGTGTATCCCAGCTGAATCCATCGCAATATAACCCCAAGAAAACTACCATAATATATGTATGACTACATGTTGCCCATGAGTTCATTCACATGGATTAAGGTTTTCCTGCGGGAACTCTTTAATTTGCAGGCCTATGTGAACACATAGGCCTCATCTTCATCTTCTGGGCATCTTCATAGGCCTGCCTCTGTTGCAAATTTCAGCCAAATTGATTCATTGGTTGTGGCATGAAGGAGTAACAAACATCTTGGATCCATCCATACATCCAACCACCCATCGATCCAACCAATCTTAATCCATCTATCTATACATCCATGTTATTAACCACATGTAGCAGAATCAATAGGCTAAAGCGAATCACAGTGGAAGAACTGTCACTGTAAACCCAGGCCAGCTGTTGCATAATGAGAAGAGTTTCTTGGTGGAGTGACCTTCTCTCAACCCACGACGCCTACATCAAATCTACTTATAGTCACAGATGGACTGATTGTCGATGGCTGAAAAAAAAATATGCATCCATCCAATGCAAAATTTCGCATTTATAATATTAGTATAGAATGGGAAGGAGTCACGGCCCTGAGCAATGAGGAATACTATGCAAAGAGGGTATCTGTTTGCAGGGGTGGACCTCTGGCGTGTGCTTATGATGGTGGCAGGGCTGGCGCTGATATCGGCGTCGCGGGCGCTGTCCGGCAACCCCGTGTTTTTCTATTTGTGTGGAATCATCGTGGGGGTGTCTGCCTCGTTCATGGTGCTGGTTTATTATGTGAGCAAGTTGTTGCCCAAGGTAATAAATACTTTATATCCTACTAGCTGATACCCGCGACTTCGTACGCGTGGATTGTGGTATTTTTGGGGTCCCGAGGGAACTCTCTTAAGCCTGTGTGTCTATAATCTAACTCTGTGCCAAATTTCAGCCAAATTGGTTTAGTTGTTGCAGCGTGATTGAGTAACAACCAAACTTTCATTTCTAATATTAGTAGGATAATAGGACTAGCCGAAGCCAGCGAATTCGTTCGCGGGGATTGAGGTTTTTTAATTCCCGCGAGAATGCTCTTATTTTCTCTTATTTTGGGATGAAAAGATATGTGTTATTCCCGAATATAATCTATCTCTGTGCCAAATTTCAGTGAAATCGGTTCATTCGTCGTGGCGTGATTGAGTAACAAACATCCATCCATCCAAATTTTCGCATTTATAAATCTACGTGAGCCTTAATTCATAAACAATCCTTAATTTATTCTTTTCTGATTGTGTACAACCGTGAACCAAATTACCCGCAAAATTAAACATCGTGGTTATATTTTTTTTTTTTTTTTTTGTAAATATATTTTATGTTTAATTATTTCTTTCCAGAAAACTCTAACATACGGCATCCTGATCGGCGGGTGGACGGTGGGCGTGTACCTGTTCCAGCAGGCGTGGGAGAACGTCCGCGCCATCGTGACCACCTACCAGACCTACCTCGTGTGGTACACTCTGCTGGCGGGCTTCCTCAGCTTCGTGGTGTGCTACCGGATCGGGCCCCCGCGGAACCAGCGCAGCAAGAACCTCGTCATGTGGACTTTGCAGGTGGGTTACCCCTGCCAGTGATGCTTACAGAGCCCAGACATGGCCACTAACTTGTGTGGTGCAGGTTGTTACGTTCCCTCAAATATGGTTGAGTGAAGCAATGGCTGGATCATGCGTCATGCTTGTGAACGGGTGCCACCAACGGGAATGGGTCTGCTTTTGTCTGCCTGTCTTAACATGTATTGGATTGTTTTGCATTTTTGCAACTTCATTGTGGAAACACTGTAATCATATAATAGTTTTGTTACCTATTGTAAAAAATTTTTTTTTTTTTTGAAAAGAGCAACCGCCGAGTTTATTGCTGGCTCTTCTCGGCAGGAACGGCATTCCGAACCAGTGGTAGATTCATCGACGATTCAAAAGCACTTGTAAAAGTTTATTTGAATAAAAAATATTTCTATTCTATTCTTCTATTCTTGGCCTCATAAGAAGCCTCACGCTCGTTCCACGAGCATTGGAGAGCTATGCTTGGAGTCTAAGGACCGATGGGTGTTGGAGTACCTGGGTGCTGCAATAGCAACCCCACAGCATGAGTCGCAGTTTTATTTTTTAGGTAGATGGACGTGGATCTCAGGCGTGTTGCTGGCAAGCGACATCATGCTCTGTGGCGATAGTTTCAAGAGACCTATGTCCAGCAGTGGACGCCTATCGGTTAAGTTGATGATCGCAATTGTTCCAGATCGTGGGCGTGTTGGTGACCTTCTTCAGCAGCCAGTACCACGAGGCGTCGGCGGCCGTGGTGATCGCGGCGCTCACCGTCAAGCACTTCCCGCGCTGGCTGCTGCTCGCCATACTGGGATACTGGTGAGTGCTTTCATATGACTGACTGAACCAAGCGAAGAATAATTGATTCGCCGCTTCGCTCACGTTAAATTCGATTTTTCATGCCCGTATTTTATCTATTTATATTGAATTTTCAAAAATCCTTTCTTAGCGGATGCCTTCGTCATAATGCCAAATCCGTCCAGTGGTTTGAGTTGTGCGTTGCCATCAAAATGCGTCAAAACTTATATAGATCAGTTAGTTAGTCACATTTACCTTTTTGACAATTTTGAACCCTGCATGTAATAATTTAAAGAACCGATACCCATTGGAGGTCTAAATAATCTATATGTATGTTGGGGGTCTATATGAGGGGTTCGCTCATATATGAGCTACAGTACACTAAGGTCAAATAATCTATACAAATAATAAAATTGTAGAAAAGTGGTGTCTGTACAATGGAAATATATAAAAAAAAAGTAGCAGGGGTTGTTATTATATCGATGCCGAACCCGAAATTGTAATTAATTTATTTTTTGTCTGTTTGTCTGTGTGTTTGTGCACGCTAATATCAGAAACGGCTTATTCGATTTAGATACGGTTTTCACTAATATATTGTAGTAAGCTTCACTTAACATTTAGTGTTTATTTCATGTCAATCGGTTCATAAATAAAAAAGTTATGTCAATTTAAAGAATCACGGCGAACATTTTTAACGTACAGAGTACGTACTACACGCCTCGCGCCTGAGCGTCCGTGGCTATATAAAGCGCGCTGAGAGCCGCGCCCCGAAAAGTCACTATTCCACGCGAACGAAGTCGCGGGCACTGCTAGACTATATATATATCTATTGGGGGTCTATATGAGGGGTTCGCTCATATAAGTGAGCTACAGTTTACTAAGATCAGCTGCTAAGAGTCGGGGAATTGTCGCCTGGCGTCGGCAGGCGTCCCCTCCTGAAATACAAATACAAGGTCAGCTGGTGTGTGGCAGGCACCGGCGCTTCCCGCCCAAGCCGCGGCTGCTGAGCAGCGCGGAGTACTACGAGCAGGGCGCGCGCGAGACCAAGCGCGCGCTCGACGGCCTGCGCCGCTACTGCGCCAGCCCCGACTGCGCGCAGTGGAGCATCATGCTGAAGCTGAGCGACGCCAAGCGGTAACTTTGTAGTTCCCGCCCAAGCCGCGGCTGCTGAGCAGCGCGGAGTACTACGAGCAGGGCGCGCGCGAGACCAAGCGCGCGCTCGACGGCCTGCGCCGCTACTGCGCCAGCCCCGACTGCGCGCAGTGGAGCATCATGCTGAAGCTGAGCGACGCCAAGCGGTAACTTTGTAGTTCCCGCCCAAGCCGCGGCTGCTGAGCAGCGCGGAGTACTACGAGCAGGGCGCGCGCGAGACCAAGCGCGCGCTCGACGGCCTGCGCCGCTACTGCGCCAGCCCCGACTGCGCGCAGTGGAGCATCATGCTGAAGCTGAGCGACGCCAAGCGGTAACTTTGTAGTTCCCGCCCAAGCCGCGGCTGCTGAGCAGCGCGGAGTACTACGAGCAGGGCGCGCGCGAGACCAAGCGCGCGCTCGACGGCCTGCGCCGCTACTGCGCCAGCCCCGACTGCGCGCAGTGGAGCATCATGCTGAAGCTGAGCGACGCCAAGCGGTACTATTGTGCGGTTTTACCCCTCCATCAGGGGAAACGGGGTTATGTGGGGCTTGCACCCACTAAAACTTGTCTTTTTCCCTCGACGGATCCTGGCAGTAGCGTGGGTTACACTTGAGGGTTGGCCCTTGCCTGCGACCTCACCCGATGATAAGTGACGATGCAGTCAAAGATTGTAGCGGGTTAAGGGAATGGCAGGTTTTTAATTAAATTACTAGCTGATGTCCGCAACTTCGTCCCGCGGAAACTCCTATTTTCCGGGATAAAAAGTAGCCTAAGTGTTATTCCCGACTATAATCTATCTCTGTGCCAAGTTTAGTAGTTGTAGCGTGATTGAATAACAAACATCCATCCATCCAAATTTTCGCATTTATAATATTAGTAGATGGATCATGTTCGCGATTTCGTTCGCGTGGATTAAGGTTTGTATTCCCGTGGGAACTCTTTAATTTCCCGGGATAAAAAGTAGTCTACGTCACTCTCCAGGTCACCAACTATAGCCATGCAATAAATCACGTCGATCCGTTGCTCCGTTGAGATGGAAGGGTAATATAATATAAGTAACATTAACGTCTATTTTCGTCCAGGTTCGCCAGTTTCGTGGAGGGCGACTCGCACCTCAGCGACGAAGAGGTGATGGACTTCGAGTCGTACGCCTTCTCGCTGGAGCCGGGGAAGCCCGCCGCCAGCTCCACCAGGGACCAGCTCGAGATTTCCGACGACGATTCCTCCGACTACGGCGACGATTGAGGACCACAGGCAAATGAACAGCTAGCGTGGGAGATATCATTGTGCACAAGCACAGGTGCACTCTCTATTCCCTAACTTTCATAGTCCGGAGAGATTAGGAGCAGGACCGCTTTACGCGCTCTGCGAGGCACGGATGTACCTCACCGCTGTTCTCCTAACTTCAGGCTAGTATTGAGAATTTCTTGACAGAAAAACTCGATACATTTCTTGGCCCGAACCGGGAATCGAACCCGGGGCCTCTTCATCCGTAGTCGAACTTGTTAATTACGAATTGATCAGTTTTTTTGAAAATTACAATGTAATCATTGTAATTTTTTGAGCACGCAATGTATCGCGATCAATGCGATCATAACGCTCTACGATCAACGAATGTCAAGTATTTAATGCGCGTCGTAAGCAGTGTTTTATACCTTGATTAGAAAGATAGGAAGCAGTTTATAACTGCTTAGAACTTTTGATAAACAGTTGATCGCGTATGTATGGAAGTTTTAAATGTACATTGCTGTTTTGTGTTAAATATCGTCATTAATTTGTTGATTTATATTTCAAATCAAGTTCAGACATGAGAAATTGTTTCATTGATTATGATGATGAAACTTTATAGCTGAGGGTCTTTCCATAAATCACGTCATAATGGTAGGGCTTTTCTTAGGATAATGTGGTGTGCTACCATGTTCTATCTCAGAGTATGAGACCTTTTTAACCGACTTCTCTCTCAATTCGACGCGTATTTTTCTAAAATAACACAGAAGCAAAAAAATCCTATGACATTTTAAAGGATTATTATGCAGTGCCTGTATAATTAGTTAATTTATTGATACTGATGTTTGAGTTTACGTGTGTATTATGTATGTATTTAAGTTTTTATTTTATTAAAAAAATGTACATATTATGTTGATCTCAACTTTTATTTAATTTCGCGACATTTGTAGCTTTTGATTGTTTTCCGTTGATTTTAATTACTCTTGCACAAGTAATCGGGATAAGAATGAGTATCCGCCATTTTCTATTTTTGTGTCTGTATCAGTTTAAAGATCACTCACTCACTTTCACGACACCGCTCCCACATAGCTTCACCTTTTAAATTGTTCGATATATGGCTCTTGGTATATATGGTATGGATGTATGATTTTTCTTTAGCATGTTGATGTAAATAAGGAATTATATAAATATAAAACACGCGTACTTATTGTTATGTTATGTTTTTAAGCAACTATAGATAGCAGAAATAGAAAATGGCGGCTATATTCTCATTTCATTTTGAACACAGCATTGCTCAAAATACTATAGTCTTCTAACTTAACAAATTAATATGAATATAGGACAGTAATTTAGTAAAAAATCTAAATGATTCAAGTACAAATATTCTCATACTAAATTGTGATATGTTGCCTGAAATATCCATAGAATACAATATTATCGTTATTGTTGGAAATTAGTTTTTCTTGTATGTCAATTGTCACTACTCTCGCACCACGCTGTTGCCAGGAAGTCTCATATTGGTAAGCAGTCTCATATTGGTAAGCAGTCTCATATTGGTAAGCAGTCTCATATTGGTAAGCAGAGTCTCATATTGGTAAGCAGTCTCGTAGTGCATGTAAATTGGTTACATGACTTGGCAATGTTAATGACATTATCGCTAGTGTGAACTTAGCCTAGGCTTACGTTAAACTAGATATAGTAGACAAATGTGGTCGATTAGATTGAGCTCTGGCCATTAAACTGTATGTTATTTATCGATCTATTCGAGTAGCTTGAAGGGCGAGGCTTCCTCTGCGCTATTGGTTCGTTAGTCAACTTTTTTTTTGAAGGTATACAATATACGCAAAGTGCCTAAAGTTACTGGTTCAAAGGTATTTACGTGATGCCAACTGTACACAAACAAGGCTGTATTAGATTTATAAAACGGTCAAAATAATTTAATAAGGTAAAATAAAATACATTTTTTGTTAGTAATATTTAGTATATTTTTCTTATCTTATTGTAATTCATAAAAATAAGGCAAAAAATTAATCTGCACTAATAGCACCATAATTTTTACTTTAGAATTTATTGTGTTCATACTAAAAATGTATTGTATAATTTAATATTATAATGTTTTGTGTTCACTTATTTTTTAAGGTACAAAATATATTTTTTATAATATTATAAAATAAGTTAGTTTTCTTTTTATTTCCAAATAACATAACATACAACAATATCAACGGCCTAATTTTCAATCGCTAAATGGTTAGGAATAAATTAAACAGTTTTTAAATAATATCTAATTTATGTATCAATTATAAATTCATTTAGCGATAGAAAAACCAACCCTTAAATACACATTTTCCACGATAAAATAAGTTAAATCGATTACAGTCATAATATTTTACTTTAATAAACTATGGACTTATTTTTGACATTAAAATATGAAAAATAATAGTCCACAATTTATTTAAAAAAAAGTAAAAAAATAAAAATTTGTTTATTTTTAATTCATTAGTCAACTATTGATTGCGATCTCACTGAGTCACAAATGTTTTCTGGGCTATCGACAAGCATTGAAATATCTTGAGTTATCCAGTCTCTTTGAATCAGCTGTCATTTTGTATGGAATAACAGCCCATGGCAATATATTATCCCCACATATTTTTGGTGGTACAGCCTTTCGAGCCCACTTGTTTTAAGAGATCGGTGGGTACAGCAGTTTAAATAAATAATTAGTAAAAGTTAAAAAAACAAAAGCTTGATCTATGATATCTCCACAACATCATTTAGGTACGGTGCATTCCTTAATTTAGTAGAAAGTCTGTTTAAAATCTGTTTCTACGAAATGGTTAGATTTATTTGTTGCTCTCAAGAGTATTAAGGTGCCTGTCCACTGAAGCGGAGACGTACTTCGCAGTCCAATCAGGTCACTGATAGATGACGCGACGTTTTGTCACGTCATTTCAAAAATGTCATCGGTCCACCGAAGATATCGCCGTTCCACTTCGCTGCAGTGGACCGGCAGCCTAAGACTGCATGCTAAAGGGGGCGTGGCGTGATATATTTTTAACTGCTTTTAGTGTCCTTATGGCAGTAACAGTCACAATGTATATGCTGTGTGGAGGAGTCTTAGTCAGTCATTAGGAGCGCGCGCGGCTCGCCTTCTTGCTCTTGTCGAGGGTTTGCGGCGGCGGCGGTGGCTTGGCCGACATGTGACGACTGTACAACCTGGTGGAAAATAAAAATTGAAAAAAAAAAGTACATGAAAATTACAGATGTTTCATGCAGTTTTTTTTTCATTACATCACACACATTTTGCCTTCTCCAACCCTGTACAGCTATCAATAGAACTCAGCGAGTCGTGAATCTAAGTGGAAATCTGCGATGGACATAGTTCGAAGAACTTGTAGTTCCTAAGGTTCCCAAGTTGCGACTCGCACCGCCATACGTAGTGCTGGCAGAATCCCACGAGGCAGACCGACGACACCAGACGAGCCGCAAGAAGCCGCCAGAAGTTCATGCAAAGTTGATAAAGAAGATTCGTATAAAGAAGAAAGTTAAGCTCACTCACACTCTATAAGTCTCTGAGCGCAGGTAGTCCAGCACGTGCGAGGGGCCCAGCTTGAGCTGGTCCTCAATGTGCGGCACCCAGAAGTTGCCCTCCAGCCGCAGCACCGACTTGTTGCTGGCCAGGTCCAGCGTGCCTAGAAAGGGCATCATTTACTAAGTCATATGCCATTTAATTCCACTTCCATGCGAGGCTCTTGAAGTGGGCAGGGCATACAATCAGGGGACAAGATAAATGGAGCAAAACAGTAATGTATTAATTAGACTTGCAACGAATAGTATATTCGGCAGTATACCGAATACCGAATATTCGGCGAGGCCCCTGACCGAATAGCCGAATATTAGGCAAAAGTATTCGGCTGGATTTTAGCGCCAAAAACTTGTACAGACGTGATTGTATCGCGCGCCCGCTGTTGCTCTGCGCGGTATATTGCAACAGAAAAAAATGTAATTTCAACAGAAATGGATCTTTTCTTAAATATTAGTAATATATCACGTCATGACAACCCGTATATATGGTGGCAAGCGAGGAAATTTGAATTTCCGTGTTTGATTAAGATTGCAGCAAAATATTTGTCGGCGCCAGGAAGTAGTGTTTATTCAGAGCGCCTTTTCTCTGAAGTTGGAATGGTCTAGGAGAAAAAAAGAAGTAAAGTACTTCCAAAAAATGCAGAAACGTTAGTCTTTCTGCACCATAACCTTCCCCTTCTAAATTTTGATTATGAAAATAATTCAAATGCATAGAAAAATTCTTAACTTTTTTAATACAGAAAATGATTAAATGATGTACCTGTTTTATGTACCAATGACTACTTAATAAATGATTATAAAAGAACTGAGAACCTTATCCTTCTAAATTTTGATTACCACAATAATTCAAATACATAGAATCCTCCATTTTTCCAATTCAGAAGATGATTATGTACCTGTGTTATGCACCAATGACTACTTAAATGATTATAACAGAAATGAAAATACTCGTATGAATATATACGTAATCAATCTATTTTAATTTTTCATTTTATCAATTATTTCTCTATGACAAAATATATTATTTAAGTATTCGGTATTCGGCCGAATAATACGTAGATATTCGGTATTCGGCCGAATATAATAAAAGCAGCCGAATAGGCCGAATACCGAATAGTAACCGAATATTCGTTGCAAGTCTAGTATTAATACACAAGACGTAAAGGGGTAGACCAATACAGCTGGCGATAGGGATGTGTGGAGATTGTTGTTGGAGGCCTTTGCCAGCAAAGGGCACTATCGAGGTAGTGAAGAAGGAAAGAAAAAAAAATCAATTATTGTGTAGTTGTGTGTTTGTATAATGGCTTTATTTATTATGGCATTTATAATATTTATGGATCTGATAAGGCTCAGGATCACCCAGCAGATGATGAAGTGTGAGGATCAAATTAGAGTCTCCTCTCCAGATTTACCAACATAGCTTATCAAGTTGTAAAGCTTAATTGGCAATGGATGGAGCACATGTCACAAATAACCGATAAGCATTGGGGACCCAGCACCATAGCTGCTGGATACAGGTAATGATCAGGATATTTTCATTCTGCTCACCTATCTCGGGCGGCAACACGACTAGCCTGTTGCCCTGCAGGTGCAGTTCCCGTAGGCGGGTCAGCTGGCCGAGCTCGCGCGGCACCTCGATCAGGTCATTCTCACGCAGCGACAGCTGCAACACAAATGACACAGTGCAACGATAATCACATTATATGTATTTTATGACTACCCACATTTACAATGAACGAATTTTATTTCAATTAAAATGTCCTGTCAATTTGAATGCTGATTGAACAGTCAACTATGTCATTTCAAAAAAATTTAATGAAAGACGAGTGACAAGTGCAACAAAGTGAAGTTCAAGTTATAAATCTATTTTTTTTTACTTGATAACAAGATAGTCCTTGCCAGCAATCTCAACCTGATGGTAAGTGACAATGCAGTCTTAAGATAGTAGCAGGCTAACTTGGAAGGGGTATGGCAGTTTACAATGTACATTCAACCCGTACCCCGAATCAGTTTCTACACATCATCATGCTGGAATGCTAAATCGCTTGGCGGCATGTCTTTGACGGTAGGGTGGTAAGTAGCCACAGCCAAAACCTCCCACCAGACTTATGTATTCAGAGTTTGAGCTGACACACACAATATGTATGGTACTGCACTGTATATCTGGTCAGAATAAATGAGTAATGACAATGTATGAAATAGTTAATGCAAAAAGTATGAAAATGTACATACAATTTGTAAATTCTTCAGGTTTCCCATCTCTGGGGGTAAATATTCGAAATCATTGTCTCCAAGGTATAAGGCTCTGAGGCTTTCTGAAAATTAGAATCATTTGAAAATGTAGACAGTAAGAATCCTTATAGTTTTGCTAAGTTTGTTTAGCTGTCCTCAGCTTAATTCAGACTTTTTTTATCAAAAGTACTTAACACTTCATAAAACTACTCATACTTTAATTATATTATCATAAATCTCACGTTTTAGTATTCAAGTGACAGAATCAGTTTTTTGGCAAATCACAAAAAAAGAATATTTTTTTAAATTAAATGACTACTTAGTTCTCTCTTTTAAAAAAAAACTTAAACTCTACAACAAACATCTTGTGATATTATTTTGTCACATAAATAGCTGAAGTCCTAAATGCAAAACTTTTTTTGACTTGCCAAAAAACAATTTTTTTGTCTATTGCATGCAAGTGCTAAAATTGTTATTACCATGAAATTTACATGTATCATTTGCAGAGCCACTCACCCATCATATAGAAATTCCCAGGCAAGGCCTGCTCCTTCAAGTTATTATAGGTAAGATCCAAAATTTCCAATACTGGGAAGGCCCCAAAGCCTCTTGGCAATGTGTACAGTCTATTGAGGGAAACATTTAGGATGCGAAGCTTTGGCAAAGAAGACAGGCTGACTGGCAGCTCTTCTATATGGTTGTTGGCAAGGTTGAGTATTTCAAGGTTTATGAGGTTGGCGAGACCGGCAGGCACTGTTGACAGCTTATTGTGGCTTAGCGTCAGACGAGTTATGTTTTCCATACTAACTGAAATATAAAAATTTTGATTAATGAAAGTGGGTAGTCTGAAATGCCTCAGATATAGTATTATGTGCTTAGTAGGAAGCTTCAGTGTTGGTTTGTTACCATACCATCAGAAAAGCTGTCAAGCAATTTAGGGTTTTGGCTTGATTAAATCTATCCCACCATACCCACCTAGAAACCTATAGAGTATAGCACACCCCTACCATCTAAGTCTTCAATCTAAAGCAATCCATTTATTAATAATTGGAATTTGTTTTTATATTTTACAAGATAAATCCCTACCAAGATAGTAAGAAATTTATTTAAAGTAAGACATGAATAATTTTATGTTACAAAATATCTGAAACTGAAAACCGTGTTTTCCACTCTAGGAGACAGGAGTTAAGGATCCTTATGTATAACTCCAGGTTGCTCTCTAATATCAAATTTCTCAAGATCTGTTAGTGGTTATGTCTTGAAAAGGTCACAGACATACTTTTGCATTAATAATATAAATAGGTTTAAAAGAATCATTTACTTATTATAAAATTAGTTATGAGGAAATCATTGTGTTAGGTCATCTTTAATTATGAACGAGTGATACTATAAGTTTTCGTATATAATTGAGTTCAAATCAAATTTTAGCATTTACATTCCAATTACATTTATGTATACAAAATAAAACACAAGTTCAATGCATCAAATAAAGCCTAGCTAGAAGTAAAAATATTAAAAACAATTTCAATAGCTGTTCAACTTGTAAAACTTGTTCTAAGCTAAAAAAGGAATAACAAGGTTTACGAAAGGTAACTCACAGAGTCCTGGTATTTCATCAAGGCTGGAAATTCCTTTATCAACCAAATCTATTTCGGGGTTGTTTATTTCTTTCGCTTCTTCAATAACTTTTTTAGCTTTCGACATTTTGGCTGTGTTTGGAATACAGGAAACTGGCGGAGGGTGACTCATTTTGCGCGGGCGTGTTTACGAAAGTTACAAAATATGTCGGATATTTTAGCCAATCACATGGATTAGCAACCTTTTTGTTGAATTCTCATTGGATAAAATAAGGATAAAAAAACATCACATAGACAAATTCCAACTTTTTTTTACACGCTCTATAGACTAGCCGATTCACGAGTGACGCCAATTCGTAAGCGGCAATTCGTTGTTCTTTATGTGCTGATCCTAAAATAATATATTTGATCGAATACGCTAGGTCGCTAACCCACATTCGTACCTAAATAAAATGTGAATAGGTGTTAGATAATAGGAAAAAACCTTGTGAAAACATTCGTTTTTGCATGAAAGTTTTCGGCACATGTGAGAGAGCGGTATATTAATTAGGCAATGACTTTAATAGCCTAATCAAAAATTTCTTGTGTATCCTTATGCTTTTACTGCAACCGTGCATATTATAACTGATAGGTACTGTGAGACTATTTGCCAATCGGTCATTTGTAGACAATCCCGCAACCGTTTTGTTCCGTAATGGGGCCCGTACACGGTCAAACATGTTTGTCCAATACGTTTTTGTTATGGTTTTGTTTGAACAAGGCCATCAAACACCAGCGCACACGATCAAACTCCATCCGTTTCCGTTTGCCAAAGTACACGTAATACCGCGTCCGCATGCTTGTGGCAAACGGCAAACGCCAAACCTCTACAAACGTTTGCCTTGAATTTGGGAATCATCCGCACGCTTGCGAGGGCGTTTGTATGTTCTGAACAGGCAAGCATGACGGACGTCGAACTTGTGTCGGCTTTATTATTTGGCTTAAGTTATTTTTACAAATGTTTTAAGCTCAGTATCGATCAATAATCCTACTAAAATGGAATATGGATGGATGGATGGATGGATGGATGTTTGTTACTCTTTCAGCCACAACTAATGAACCGATTTGAATGAAATGTGGAATAGCGATAGCTCATACCTACATTTTAGCCCGGAAAATTAAGGACTTTCCGCGGGAATTAAAAAACCTTAATCCGCGAGGACGAAGTCGCGGACGTCATCTAGTTGATAGTAAAGCGTCCTCTAATTAAAATTTTCAAAACATATTTCATGTGCACAATTTGTCCAGTTACAGTTTTAGTATAATATTATAGATTAGTAGTAGTAGCTAGAAGTATGTTCGAAAACACTTGGTACCTACCTAGTTTATTTATTTGAATAAAAAAATATTCTACTCTATTCTAGTATGTACCTACCTACTCAATAGATATTTTGTTTTTTTTCTTTATCAACCGATAGACGTCCACTGCTGGACTGTTTATTGCATGGACTTCCTCAGGCTTCGGTCTTGCGCCACCTGTACCCAGTGGCTCCCTGAGGGTCGCCTGATGGTGTCGGTCCACCTATTACCATACCATTATATACCATTTTCCGGTGCGAAGTCGCTACTTATTATTATTAATATATAAAAATAATTAATTAATTAAATTATATAAACAAATCGTCTTCAAAAGTCTTCAGTCGACCAGTCATTCATTTTACGTTTTTATCCACTCACAAAATGAACATTTCTAAAGGTGCGATACGTAAATCGTAATACAATAACACGTCTAATCGCCGCCAGTGCACAAACGAGACTGAGTGCGCGCAAACGTGTGGACGGAGACGCAAGCGCTTGTGGCAAATTCCCTTTGGTTTGCGATCAAAAGACCGACACTCGATGGATCGGCCACAAACGCTCGCAAGCGTAGGCAAACCATGGCAAACGCTCTATCCGCACGTTTGCGTTTGTGAAGGTTTGCCGAGGTTTGCCAAGCGTGCGGATGCAGCTTAAAAATGTTACGTGTTTGACAAACATGTTTGACCGTTTACGGGCCCCTTAAATGCCTTGGTTTTGAATTTTGATAATCGAGTCTGGCTCTGGCATCTGGCAGCACTGGCCGTGAGGTCAAGGTTCAATAATTTGCGCTGTGATAATTTTATTATGATTTTTCTCCGCACAAAGTGACGAACAAGTTTAACAAGTGAACTGTGTTGTGTGTTCTACTGTTCGAACTTTATAATTGTGCTTTACTTTTTAAAGGTCTATCCTATTTGGCTATTCGCTTATAGTATAATTTGAAAGTAATGTGATATTATGGCCAGTGATTCACCGTTGTATTCAAGTCGTAAAATGTAACATTAAAAAATAAAAACAATATCGACAATTTTTTTAATCATCAAAATTAAATACTTAGTTGTATTTATCGTGAGAACGTTTAATTATCAAGTTAATTGATCAGCAACTGATTTGAATAATTAGAGGCTCAGGTAAAAATTTTAATTCAATAGTTTGCCTATGTTTAATAATTTCAGACTGCTCCAGAAGTCCAGACCAGTAAGTTCGTATACCTTAACTATTGTTTATGATCATTAGGTAAGGTTCGGCTAAGGCTTCCCCACCTTCGGCCAAACCTTCGGCTTCGGCCAAAATGGGTCGAATTTCTAGCAAAAATTTGCCTCGAAATTGAACGAACTGAAAGGGCAATGGAGGAGGCGTTGCGCGGAAGGCAGGGGATCGCCAGTAAATAACAAAATTAAAACAAACAATTAGTTTCTCATGGTTATTCAACCTTCAGCTTCAGATTCAGTTTCAGTCCAAGATTGTCGAGACAGCTAATTAAACGACTTCGGCTAGAAATCATTAATTTTAAGCACTACAATATTTTGTAAGATTATTAAAAAAAATATATGAGTAGTACAGTACAGTTGCCTACTTATGTACCTAATTACCTAATTAAATAGTTTTATCATTAATTATGTATATAGGAATTTCATGGAGGACAATAATAGATTTAATATTGCTGATAACTTGTCTCTTATCTCAGAGATTTGTACAAAATTACATAATGTTGAAACTTATAGAATCTGACCAAATAATGAATACCATTACGGCACTAGCAGGTTAATATAGTGTGTTTATCTCACAAAGTTACGGGCGATTTACTTGTGGTTAAGTTGTGTACATGCACATTGCGTAAGTATGCGTGCCTGTCAGGAGCCTAGATGGGAGCGGTCAGGTGCGAGCAAGCTCTCGCTCACACTTATACAGATCTGACACACACAACCGTGAGCCACGGGCTCTGGTGAACTGAAAGAACTCTAATAAGATAGATTCACACTAGATGTTCTGGGTCTGTTCAGGGGCATAGTTGAAGATCCAGAATATAGTTTATTAAGAATCATTAAATAATTAATGCTACTGCCGCACCCATCTCCTTCTCAAGCGCATAGTTGACAGTTGCCTGGCTTAAATAAGACCAGCAGCCATATTTTCTGTTTTTGACATTTCGAGTTGATATGGAAAACAATGGAAAGTTGCTTATAAAGAACCCTCAAACCCACATTTCACCACTCACTAATTAGTAACTGAACAATAGGCACCGAAAAAGATTCTCTATTTCAGTGCCACAGGCTTGTGCACTGTATAAAATGACTGGCTGATGCTCGCGACTTCGTCCGCGTCACAGGTGAATTTAGTTTTTCGGGGATAACAAGTGGCTTATGTCACTCTCCAGGTCCCCAACTGTGCGCATGCAAAAAATCTCGTCGATCTGTAGCTCTGTTAGTGATTAAAGGACAAACCAACAAACAAACAAACAAGGAGCCTTCCTATCAGTCAACTATAATCATCTTTTTCTTTCTACTGAGGCCTGTTTCTGTAATTATATTTCAAGTGCTTGTTAATAAAAATAAATTTATTTGTTGTTTATTCTTTTTAAGCTATGAGTGAGCGGCCACAGCCCCTGAGGGCTATAAACAGATTCTTCGAGGGGAAGGAACCATGGCAAGTTGTCACAATGACCGCATCGTCAGTTTTGGCGATAGTTTGGGCACACAGCTTGTATAACGCAAGAGAAAGTAAGTACCCTACCCACCAAAGAAGCTACTTGGTGGTGGAAAACATAGTGAAAAAATTTACATCCTAATCTAAACTATATAATATTATAAAGCTGAAGAGTTTGTTTGTTTGTTTGAACGCGCTAATCTCAGGAACTACTGGTTCAAATTACAAATTTTTTTTTGTGTTGGATAGTAAATTTATCGAGGAAGGCTTTAGGCTATATAACATCACGCTGATCATAATAACAGAAATTGACACGGACGAAGTCGCCACAACAGCTAGTAAGCTAGTATCCTAATATATTTTTTAATATTATAAAAGCGAAAGTTTGTATGTGTGTGTGTGTGTGTGTGTGTGTGTGTGCATATTTGTTACTCTTTCACGCCACAACAAATTAACCGATTTGGCTGAAATTTGGAATGGAGGCAGCTCACATCCAGGATTAAAACATGGGCTACATTTTAACCCGAAAATTAAAGAGTCCCTACGGGAATTAAAACAACCTTAATCACGCGGACGAAGTCGCGGGTATCGTCTAGTCCTGAATAATGAATAGAATAGAATAGAAATATTTTTTATTCAAATAAACTTTTACAAGCACTTTTGAATCGTCAATGAATCTACCACTGGTTCGGAATGCCTTTCCTGCCGAGAAGAGCCAATGATATCTTCAAAAGTAAAATGTGTATTAAATAACCTGTTTCGTTCTTTCAAGTTATCGAAATTTTTGCACAGTCTCATGAATCATTGTATTATTTGTACATTTTTCCTCATAAAATCTTACAGTATTCTGAGTATAAATGTACACAACATCTGTTGAAACAGTTCAGTAGTATGATAATGAATGATAACAATCACAATGACTTGCATTTCAGCACCCATTATTTGATGCTTGTAATTTGATACGTCGTCAATTCAAGCGATGACTGGCTGTTATTGGGTGTCATGCATTCATACAGTTAGTATAGAGAAATTGTACCTATATAGGTTGTTTAATTTTTAGTGAGCGTTTTTCCTTATGTTATATATATAGTTGTTATAGCAACAAATGTTAAAATATATATAAAAACTAGCTGATGCCCACGACTGCGTCCGCGTGGATTTAGTTTTTAAAATACCGCGGGAACTCTTTGATTTTGTGGGATAAGAAGTAGCCTACGTCATTCTCCAGGTCCTCAACTATACCCATGCAAAAAATCACGTCGATCCCTGGCTCTGTGCCAGCGTTATTGAAGGACAAACCAACAAACAAATGAACTATCGCATTTATATCAGTAAGGATAGTAAGAATATCTCTTTCTTTCTCTGCATCATATTTCTCATTGCTGAGGTTCGTGACCCCTTTCATAATAAAATAAATAAATAAATAAACATTTATTCAGCTCACACAAAAAAGAATTCAAATTAGGTACAGAGTTTGAGTAATACTAAGTGAGATCTATAGACTGTACCCCCACTCCGCCCAGACCCAGGACAGAGCCAAAACGAGACAGATTTATGTCAGGCTCGTTTCAACTCTAACCCAAGTCCGAGCCGAGCCAGAGTACACTCTATAAATCTCAGCATTAATCTATGTCCTTAGATATGTTTTTATACCTAGAGAAATTAAAAAAAACAAAACACGCATGTTAGAGCTGAAAAGGCTACTGCCTCAGCATAATGCTGCAGTATTATGGCTACAGCGCTGATTTTCAGGCATAGCCTTTAGTGACGCCGTGATCCGACCGAGATGCAGTAGTAATAGGGAGTGATACATGATTACATAATTATATACTTAGATATTATACTATAAGTAAATAACAAAATAAATAGCTAAAGTATATACTTAAATAATAATACTCGTATAAACATGTAGTGTGTCTGTGTGGGATATAGCTTGAAAGCACGCACAGCAGCCCAATGTCGTGCCTGTAAGACTTGGAATTATGTCTCACCGCAATGCTTTTTGCTTGTCTAGATAGTATTGCTTTATAGACTTTCTAAAAGATATTACTGATTTTAGCTTGCGGGCGGGTGGTGGGAGATCATTCCAGATCTTACAGGCTGAATGTTTAAATGTACCTCGAAATGCAGCTGATGCAGCTGATAATACAATGGTAGAGGTCAGCGAGGACTCCAGAGAGTGACTGGAGAGCCAATGTATCCTTGCGTTAGTAGAATTCACCCCTGCATTTACTTAAGCAGTACGTGTTTTGGCGTTTGACATGTTCCCTGTGGAAATAGATAGCATTACAGTTTACAGTTGTCAATTAAGTGTAGTTCATGAACTTAGCCATTATCTATTCTGTGCTATTATGTAGGTACAATAAAATTAGCACCAGACCAACAGTGTCACTATAGGTAGCTATAACTACCTACGCGTAGATAGTAGAAATATATATGTAAATTCCGTAGAAAGATAAGAAAACAATAGACGATAATACAAATTATAATATTAACAGCTCTTAAAATAGGTCTTGTATGGAAACTTACTTACCTATTTGGAAACAGCTTATGGGAGACTGTTAATTCAGAATGTTCCTTTGTTTTTGACATAAGACAAGGTTGCATGGGTTGCAGTAATTCTCAGCTAGTTTAGTTCAATTTTGATATTTGTTTTTGGTTTGGATTACGTCATGAATTGCGCATAACAATCCTCTAGACATTTGGTTTCATTGTAATAACAGCTGTATTGAGTTATATTGAATGACTCAACACTTACCATTGGAAAGTAAATTAAGCCAGCTCAATCTCAAATCAGAGTAAAAACGAAAAGGATTTACGTACATACTAGTCTTGACTCACAATTTCCTCCGTGTGGAGTTAGGTTTTTAATAATCCCGCGGGAATTCTTTATTTTTCCGAAATAAAAGGTAGCTCTCAAGTCCTTCAAGTCCTCAAGGGTCGCAGGTTCGAATCCCATCCGTTGCACTAATATCGTATACTCACTTCTAGCACAAGCTTTCCGCTTATTTGGAGGGGATAGGAGAATATTAGTCAACTTCACCTTGGCTAATATTCTTTAAAAAATATTACAATGTGTTAGTTTGATTGTGTACAAATAATTTTTTCTTTTGAATCGAATTTGCATAAAATAATGGTTATATTAACCGCAGGTGTCCCAGTAAGGTTACGCAAGGAATTCTTCAGATGGCTCCGACAAGTCCCCTTCGTGAGGAGAAAGATAGAAGAAAAGATGTCGGATATAAAGAAAGACTTCAGGAAGGACGTCGCGAAGCGTCTGGCCGGCATGACGGTCTACAGACAACTGCCGGAAAACGGCTTCACGGCGGAACAGGTGGCCGAAGAAATCCAACAGCACCTTGTTTTGGGTGAGATGAAACTCAAACTCAAAACTATTTATTCAAATTCAAATTCAAAATTTTATTATTTCATGTAGGCCACCTTGTAGCACTTATGACACGTCATAAATCTACCATCGGTTTGGAATGCAGATTCTGCTGAGAAGAACCGGCAAGAAACTCGGCAGTTGCTCTTTTCAAAAAAATAAAATAATTTTACAATATGTAACCAAACTAAGCTACGTATACAGTGCTTCCATGTTGGCCAACTTGTGGCTCTTATGAAAAGTCGAGAATCTACCACTGGTTCGGAATGCTGATTTTGCTGAGAAGAGTCGGCAAGAAACTCAGCAGTTGCTCTTTAAAACAAAAAATGTTACAAACGGTGTATGAAACGGTATTTTTCACTAAATCTTTTTAGCTGCAGATCCAGTGAGAATGATATGAGACAGATTTTATCAACTTTGGATCGAGAAAACCGGTAGTAAATCAGAGTGTATTTGTATTACAAATCCTATTAAGTACATAATAATGCCAACGATTCTAGACTAATTCTACACAAAGCAAGTGTTTTCTTGACGTTTCGAAAACGTTTTTGCCTCAGGTGCTTACGACTGGAAAGGGGGCAATGTCTCCGGCGCAGTTTACCACGTCAACGAGGAAATAAGCAAAGTGGCGTGCGAAGCGTACGCACTCACTGCGTACACTAACCCGCTGCACGCGGACGTCTTTCCCGGCATCAACAAAATGGAGGCCGAGATCGTTCGAATGACTGTAAATTTGTTTAACGGCGATGAGGAGTGCTGTGGAACAGTTAGTATCTTTCGCCTTTTCGGTTTCATGATCGCCTGGTACTCTCCAGATTGTCATGTTTACATGTTAAGTCAAAATTTTTGAATACAGTCGAATATACTCCCATTCATAGGATGCTGCAATGCTTACTTTACTTATATTATAAAAGTGAAAGTCTGTTTGTTTGTAATCGACGCGGACAAAGTCTCTTCTTCTTCTTCTTCCCCTTCCTCATCCTCCTCCTCCTTCTCCTCCACCTCCACCTCCACCTCCATGACCGTCTCCACCTCCACCTCCACTTCCACTTCCACCTCCACTTCGACTTCTACTAGACCGAAAATCGTGTAAATTAAAAAATATGTACTTATTTACATATTAATCTGAGTCCTATTTATTTACATTTTATTTGGTTTGACTCAGTCATAATATGTTCCGAAAAGCACCCGATATCCGGAAACAACTTTAAATATATTGAGACATTTCTTTTTCAGACAATCTGTTTTTGGAGTTTTTGTGGTCTCTATAAATCTTATTATATTTTCCAGGTAACCACTGGAGGTACAGAGTCCATAATGATGGCATGCAAGGCATTCCGAGACCTAGCCTACAGTAAAGGCATAACCAACCCTCAGATGATTTTGCCTTCAACCGCACACACGGCTTTCGACAAAGCCGCCCAGTACCTTGGCATCGGTGTGGTAACTGTGCCAGTTTCCTCGGAAACCTACACTGTTGATGTTGACGCAGTGCAAAGGGCGATTGGAAGGAGGACGTGCATGGTGCGTTGTCTCTTTCCCTCGTTGAACATTAATGTATTCTTTTCTTACTCGCGGTGGGGTAATCACGTACATCACACATTTACTCACTTCCGCATACTCTTGTAAATACTTAATGTCTCTATGAACATACACTAACTCAAAAGCTATCACACTTACAAGCTGAACCGTACGTTTGTACATGTTCTTCGGCAGAGGGGAACGCGTGCGCTTGCCACGTCCCGGGCTAAATGGTCGAAGGCTGGTTGAACGAGCGAAGCGAGTTCTCTGAGTCAACTAGGGCGCTTGCCTACTAGACAGAGAAGTGTGTCCGTCTAAATGTCTGTCAGAGCCCTATAACTTCTGAATTACTGAATATTAGAACGTGAAACTTGGTTGAAAATTCAGTTATATCCTGTACTTGAACAACAAATACTAAAATTAGATAAATGTTACAAAGAAACGAAATTATTTAATTTTAATGCGCCATCTATTAGCATTATTGTGAAGTTAATAGCTTCACTATAATGCTAATAGATGGCGCTGTGTCAGTAAAACAGTTTTGTCAACTATTATTTTTTTTATTGTGTCTAATGTTAAAAGTTAATTATTACAATATATAATTAAAACTTTTGGGAATTATGGGATATCGCGAGGTCTCAGTTCGGGGCGAACCACTAGTGTAAATATAAAGCGTCTTTCAGATAGTCGGGTCGGCGCCCAACTTCCCGTACGGCACGATGGACGACATAAAGGCGCTGTCAGACGTGGCGGTCGAGTGCGGTGTGCCGCTGCACGTGGACGCGTGTCTGGGCGGCTTCATCGCCGCGTTCATGCCGCGCGCCGGCCACGACATACCGCCCTTCGACTTCAGGCTGCCCGGCGTCGCGAGCATATCGGCCGACACGCACAAGGTCAGCTTTTGCCTCTTTAAGGGCACGATCTTCGGCCGCAGAAACTTGCAAGCAATTGAAGTGAGGTGCACGAGCCACTTTGTTATAAAAAAAAGTAAAACAGTCATGATAAAAAAAAGAAAACTTTTTAGAGAAAAATTAACGGTAAAATATTCTTCTAAAAGCTTTTGCCTATTTTTTGACATTTTTTTTAGTTTAACTTTGATATACTATAAATACAACCTGAAAAACAAATAAAAACTACACTGTTTTCGGAATATTATTTGATCGAGTGAAGTTCAAAATATGGACTTTTGAACGGTAAAATAATTTAGAACGTGTATTAAACTACAACATATATTTTTAACCTATCAAAACAAAGAATATTTGATTGTTTACTATTGATTCAAAAACAGGCTGTTTTCGGAGTTCCTGCCGTTAAGGCCCAAGACACGGGTCTGCCCGCGAAATTCAAAATTTAATTTGGTTTTCCGCAATTTGTAAACTAATACAACAAAGTAGGCTTATGGTATTCAAATTGCGCCAATTGCAGTATCATCTTCACAGGTTTATATTATATCTTTACGTGAAAGTATCCAGTTTAAGAATTGAATGA